>CM070781.1:45410126-47810126 GCA_036346955.1 Dipus sagitta | reverse complement strand
TGCTGCGAGCAATCTGCATTTTAAATCCTTTTATTTCTTTTTAATTCAGGTAATTAATTTACAAGCAGACAGAGATAGAAAGAAGAGAGAATGGGCACACCAGGGCCTCCAGCTGCTGCAAATGAACTCCAGATGCAGGTGCCACTTTGTGCATCTGACTTTATGTGGGTACTGGAGAACTGCACTCGGGTCATTAGGCTTTGCAGGCAAGTGCCTTAATCACTAAGCCATCTCTCCAGCCCTAAAGCATTCATATATTTCTTTCAATGAGATAGAGCAAGAGAGAGAAAGAGAAAGAGAGAGAGAAAGAGAGAGAGACAGAGAGAGAGAGAGAATGAGAATTGGCATGCTAGGGCCTCCAGCTGCTGCAATCAAACTCCAGATGTGTGTGTCACTGTGGTGGTTTGAATAGATGGCCCCCAATATATTCAGTTGTTTATTTGTTTGTAGTTTGCATCTGCAGTCACCTGGCTGGAGACAGTGTCACTAGGTGGATCTTAAGGTGTGGTGGTGGGTTTCAGATTTCAATCTAAAGATATGCAAGTGTGCCTAGCTGGAGTTCCTGAAGTGTGCTGTGCTGTATGGCTTTTGGCTTGTGCTTCTCTCTCTTCTGCTTGGTCCTGTGAAGGCAGGCCAGCTCCTTTGGCCATTATGGAACTTCCCCTGGATCTGTAGGCTTCAATAAATATCCCTTCTCCATAACTGTGCCTGGTCTGGAAGTTCATCTCAGTGAACCTGAAGCTGTCTGCTACAGAAGTTGGTACCAGGAGTGGGGTGACATGAACCTGAGCATGTGGATGTTGACCTTTTGGAACCTTTGTTTTAGAGAAATAGACATGGACTTGGTGCTTGCAACTGAAGATGCCTTCTGGAGTGGTAAGCCAAGTTTTATGGACTATTCTGAGTTTGAGAATGCTAAGTGCACACAGTATTGAACTTCGAGGCTTGGCTTATGAGCTTTCTAGGGGGAAGGAAAGACTGCAGAGGACTTTGTTGGAACTGGGCTATTGACATAAGAGCTGGCTACATCCTGCTGCCCAGGCCCAGAGAGTTTAATCAAGGTTAAATTTGTAATGGACTGATATGCTTGGCTAGAGATATTGGACTGAGAGATTTAAGATTTTAAGCTGGAAAACCTCAAGCAAGTTAAAATTACAGGCACTGAGACTGGTTTTAGGTTACTGAATCTGCTATTGTCAAACACATTAGCAATATTAAGGAAGATGGTCCAATTGCTTTACCATGGAAAGGATGCCTGAGGAAAGACTATCATAGAAATGCAAACACTTTTGGAAAGAATTGACTGGAAAAAAAAAAAAAAAAACCTGCTTTTCAAGGCTGATTTGTTTCAGCCCTGAATTAAGAATATGTCTGTGTCCTGCACAGCTGGTATTGGTTTCAGAAACATGAAAAATACATGGAATGGTCATGAATTGCACATGGTTCCAGGAGCTGCTGCTGAGATGCAGCATGAGGCAGGGCCTGATGCCCTGATAGGCTGAAAGAGCCTTTAGAAGATGGACCGTGGTTTGCATGAAGACCTGAAGATGTTTTGTATATATCAGGACAATGCAAGGGCTACCATAGAATGCACTGTTGGCCTAAGATGGAAATGTTCCCTGGATACTCTGCCCAGCTGGAGGGACAGAACTGAAAAATCTGGAGACTGTCAGTCCCTGATTGTATTGAACTTGAACTGCCGAAGTTTGATGTTTGTTTGATGGTGGTTGAGTTTGCGTTGTTTTAGTCTCTCCTTGCTATGCATTATACCAGTTGAAAATGTTTACTCTGTGCCTTTATATGTTAGAAATGTTTAACTTGTTTGATTTTACAGGTCTTAATGTCTTAAATTGGTCAAGACTGTGGGGGCCTTTGAAATTGAACTGAGTACAATTTACAATGTGTGATGGTTATAAATCTATTGGGGGCCAGGGGCGGAATGTAGTGGTTTGAATAGATGGCCCCCAATATATTCAGCTGTTTTATTTGTTTGTAGTTTGCATCTGCAGTCACGTGGCTGGAGACAGTGTCACTGGGTGGATCTTAAGGTGTGGTGGTGGGTTTCAGATTTCAATTTAAAGATATGCAAAGTGTGCCTAGCTGGAGTTCCTGAAGTGTGCTGTGCTGTATGGCTTTTGGCTTGTGCTTCTCTCTCTGCTTGGTCCTGTGAAGGCAGGCCAGCTCCTTTGGCCATTATGGAACTTCCCCTGGATCTGTAGGCTTCAATAAATATCCCTTCCTCCATAACTGTGTCTGGTCTGGAAGTTCATCTCAGTGAACCTGAAGCTGTCTGCTACAGTCACCTTGTGTGGCTGGCTTACATGGGATCTGGGGAGTCAAACATGGGTCATTAGGCTTTGCAGGCAAGTATCTTAACTGCTAAGCCATCTCTCCAGCCCTAAATCCTTTTATTTCTAAGTGCAGAGTAAGAGGCTTTGTTTATTGTGAAGAGAATCTCAAATGGTAACAAGTAAAATGCAATATCTGTTCTCTCTCTCTCTCTCTGTGTATCTATCTGTTGATCAATGATATATCATCCATCATCATTTCTTCTCCTGTCCTCTGAGTTCATTAGCCTGATAGACACTGAGAAGAGACACTCTGTCTTGAGTTAGAATACCAATTGGGCATGAGCCAGAAGAGCTATAGAGAAGATTTTTTTTTAAATTAATTAATTTATTTGAGAGAGAGAAGGAAGGGAAAGAGAGAGATGAGAGAGACTAAGACAGAATGAGGATGGGCACTCCAGGGCCTCCAGCCACTGCAAACAAACTCCAGATGCATGCACCACTTTGTACATCTGGCTTTACGTGGGTCCTGGGGAATCGGACCCGGGTTGTTAGGCTTTGCAGGCAAGCGCCTCAATAACGGAGCCATCTCTCCAGCTCATGCAAATGGCGTTTGAGTGAGCGAGTGAAAGTTGATCTCTTGCAAGTGTTCTTTGATTGCAGCAGTGAACTCTGCTCCTTTTGCACTAGAAGGAGGGCAGGAGCCCTACAAGAAATCTGGACCTATGTGAGGTCTCTGGCTGTCATAATGGTACATACAGGCGGTGCTATGTGCAGTATATAGTCTCACTCCAGATATGCAAGTCGATGAAAAAAACATCTCTTTTCATTATGAATGCAGAAATGCATGCGGTTGGATCTACAAAGACAGTGTACTTTATGCATGATTGTAATGTATCTTCTTTGTTCCTAGAATGTGATATACCCATTTAAAGCAAGGGATAATTGGACTTTGATTGTCTGGGAGTTTTAACATTTTTTTTCTCCCCCCACCACTTTGTAAAATTATATCAGGGTGGCAATGCCTCCCATGGTATTCAAGTTGCCAACACAACCCAGCTTGCTTGCCCCTCTGCATGGTGAACATGCGTTCACGGTGAGCCCCAAAGAAGATACAAGCTCCGAAGTATTTCAAGCATCTCTGTGCGCCGGGCTTAAGCATTTGTGCCCTGAAACGCATACTACTTTATTATAAATGTTGTCTCTCTCTGTTTATTTATATTACAGTCATGCATTTATATTGATTTTTCTCACGTGTGAGGGTGGATATATTAGCCATACATTTCATGTCAAGGTGGCAAAGAGTTACGTGATATTTGTATTAACAGCAGACTTGGGGTTTAAGGGAACTGGAAATTCTTTTTTTGGGGGGGGGGTTCGAGGTAGGGTCTTGCTCTAACCTAGCCTGAGTTGGAATTCACTATGGAGTGTCAGGGTGGCCTTGAACTCACGGTGATCCTCCTACCTCTGCCTCCCGAGTGCTGGGATTAAAGGCGTGCACCACCACGTCCAGCTGGAAATTATTTAATACGTTGCTTGCTGCCTTTACAACCTGTTTTTGGTCTCATCCCCTCAAAGAATCATGGGGCCACTGGACTGCCACTCAGAAACCTTGGCTCGTTTCTCCAGCAGGCCCTCCCCCCCGTTTTCAGGTCCTCCCCCACCCAACCCACACCCGGTCACGAGATCACGAGGCTGGAATTGGCTGTCTAGGCAGAGGAGGTCAAGTCAGGAAACAAGGCTTGTCATCTCAACTCCCTGGAGCAGCTTTTGGTCCTATCCTAGGCTTACGATCAGAGCACTTCTGCACCAAGCCCAGGGGGTTTGCACCCACAAAGGCAGACAGTCCCTTTCTCCCTCTCTCTCTCTCTCTCTCTCTCTGTCTCTCTCTCTCACACACACACACGTGATTCTGGCTCAGATCTCTTGACCCCTAAACACCTCTGCAACCCTGATTTGGGCCTCAGTTTCTACAGGTGGACATACGGTTGGGATGGGATGAGGAACACAGGTAGACCCAAGGTCTGGGACCTACGGAGCGAAGTCTTGGAACCACTGTGCACTTTCCTTGGGGGAAATGGCTGACGTTGAGGTGAACTGGGCCGGACTCCAGAGGCCTATTCCATCAGGGAGACAGAGGCATTCTTTCCCACAGTGATTCTAAGGGCCTCCCAGCAGGTTTGTCCCCGTCGGTGGGTTTCTCACAGGCCTGCAGGCCAGCTCAACCTATATTCTCAAGTCAGGTTGTCTGATCCCAGCCACTACGAAGTCTGTAACTGGAGGAGAGACTCTGCTCTTGTCTAAGCCTCGGTCTCCTGGCCTGGAAAAATGGACCAATAACAGCAGTTCTTCATAGAACTCACATGAGCATGAATGGAGGTGACCCAAGAGCACAGAGGTACCAGGCAGATGGGAGCTTCTGTGACATTACTGTCTGGCACCCCATTTGCACCTTTGGGGTCCCCTTCTGGGTCACCCAGCAGATTATTCTCTGCAGCACAGAGAACAGGGTCAAATCCATGGACTTTGGAGCTCAACAGACCGGCTTCAAATCCCCGTTCCACAACTTACTTGTTGGCTTGGCTTGGGCAAGTTACTTCATCTGTGAGTATCTCTGTATCTACCTTTCTTAAACAGTGATGATGGAAACACCTCTCTGCCTAGTAGGGTGGTTATAAGGATTAAATGAGTTACTATTGTTCAGGGTTCAGAACGGTAACAGAAGCAACAGTGTAAGTTTATATGTAAATTCTGAATATCCAAAAAAACTAAAGACAAAAAAATTTTTGCAGACAGTCTTTGTATCCCAAGCTGGCCTTGAACTTATTAGGTAGTTGAAGATGACTTTGGACTTCTTTTTTTTATTTTAAAGATTTTATTTTTATTTATTAGAGGCAGGGGTGGGGGGAAGAGAGAGAGAGAGAATGGGCACACCAGGGCCTCTAGCCACTGCAGACGAATTCCAGACACATGCGCCACTTTGTGCATCTGGCTTTACATGGGTACTGAGGAATTGAGTCCAGGCCATCCCATCAGGCTTTGCAAGCAAGTGCTTTTATCCTCTGAGCCATCTTTCCAGCTCCCTACATAGTTTTAAACTGGGTTAGTACCTCTTTTTGTAGACTACCTTAGAGTTGGGGCCATTTCTTATTTATGTTACAAAACACCTGATTCCTTCAGGCTCAATGGATGGTGCACGAAGAAAGGAAAAAAAGAGAGAAAAAAAGAGAATGAAATAAATGAAAGAAGGAAAGAAGGAAGAAAGTTAAGAAGAAAGAAAGAGGGGCAGAAAGGAAGGAAGGAAAGAAAAAAAGAAGGAAAGAAGAAAGGAAGGAGGGAAAGGAGGGAGGGAGATAAGGAAAGAGGATGGGTTTATTTTGGGGACACAGCAGAACCCTCCAGGGTGCCACCAGCCCAGATGGGGCTCTCCTCAAGATGCCCAGCCTGGAAGTAGAGGAATTGGCAGAAGCCATGAGGCCCCCTTTCCTTGGTGGCAACTGAGTCTACCTGCAGGCTGAGAGACTGGCTCCTAACGGAAGCTGATGTCATTGCATGAACAAAGGGGCCTGGAAGCCTTGCAGAGTGTGAAACACACCTGTCCTCTCTGGCCTTTGAACCAGCAAGGATTTAATTGCTGTGGGGTGCAAGAGGTGGGCGGCCCAGGCTTTGAAAAGGCCAGGGGATTAATTGCGTGTTAATGGATGGATGTGCAGGGTTCGGGGAGCCAGTGTCACATGCTGGCCTCCAGGCGGACCTCTTTGGGTCTCTCCACAAGAGTGCCCTTTTTGGAGTCTAAGATGCCAGATCTAAATGAAAACAAATCCTCACGGGGAAGAGACACAGTAGAGCGCGATTCTCATGACAGATGACCCTGGCAGGCCGGTTCAGACTCGCGATCTTTTCTTCCTTGCTCACGTTTCGAAGCAGTGACTCCAATCTTCAAGGTCTTCCCAAGTCTCCGCCTACTTTCTTTTCCATTCTCTCCGACCCTGGTCTCTGCACTGCGGCTGTTAGCTCGGTGCAAATGTTCTTTTCCCGCCACACCATGGGGCCCCGATCTCTTTAGCCTGGGCCCTTTCAGATTCTCAGTGTAGGTAATACTTTCCCCTCCCGTCACATCAAGCTATTCAAATGCACTTTCGGTGTGGTATTTGTACTGTGAAAATTTAAAAATTAACTTTGCTGGTTAAATTATTGATGATGTGCAAAAACAAGTCGCAACTGGACGTGACTTTTTGGAAAGTCATTGGTTGTCTTTTGGAATTCTGGTACGATAAGAAAAATGTATTTTATAGATTGTTTTCATATATAAAGTTTAGGAATATTTAAGTTAGCTATGACTGGAGACAATAAAATTTTACTAATTTGATTTTGCACTGTTTAAAGTGTATTACAGAAAATAATACTTAAATTTTTTTTATTTATTATTTATTAAGATAGAAAGAAAAAAAGAGAGAGAATGAATATGGGTGCACCAGGGTCTCTAACCACTACAAACGAACTCCAGATGCATGTGCCACCTTGTACATTTGGTTTACGTGGGAACTAGGGAATCAAACCTGGGTCCTTAGTCTTCACAGGCAAGCACCTTAACTGCTAAGCCATCTCTCCAGTCCATGTCTTTTTTTTAAGCTCTTATCTTTATTTGTTTATTAGAGAGAGAGAGAGAGAGAGAATGGGTGCGCCAGGGCCTCTAGCCACTGCAAATGAACTCCAGACGCATGTGCCACCTTATGCGTCTGGCTTACTTGGGACCTGGAGAATCAAACCTGGGCCCTTAGGCTTCGCAGGCAAGTACTTTAACCACTAAGCAATCTCTCCAGCCTGATTTGTTTGTGTTTTTGAGGTAAGGTATCAGACTGACCTGGAACTCATTATGTAGTCCCAGGCTGGCCTTGAACTCACAGCAATCCTCCTACCTCTGCCTCCCCAGTACTGGGATTAAAGACGTGTGCTACCACACCCAGCTAAATATTTTATTTATTTATGTGCAAGCAAAGAGGGAGGTAATGGGCATGCCTCTTGCATTGCAAACAAACTCCAGATGCATGTACCACTCTTTGTATCTGGCCTTATATGAGTACTAGGGAATCAAACCCAGGCCATCAGGTTTTATGAACAAGTGCCTTTACTGGCTAAACCATCTCTCTAGCCCATATCCCCCCCACTTTTTTTTGAGGCAGTCTCAGTCTAGCTCAGGCTGGCTGTGATCTCACAGCGATCCTCCAACTTCATCCTCCCAAGTGCTGGGATTAAAGGTGTGCACCCCCATGCCTGGCCATGAGTTTGAGGCCAGCCTGAGCCACAGAGTGTGTTCCAGGTCAGCCTGGGCTAGAGTGAAACATTGCCTCAAAACAACTAATAAACTACTTAAAAAATTATCTTACTTTCATATATTTATTTGAGAAAGAGAGGGAGAGAGAGAGAGAGAGAGAGAGAGAGAGAGAAAGAATGGGCACATGAGGGCCTTCAGCCATTGCAAATGAATTCCAGACTCATGAGCCACCTTGTGCATCTGGCTTACATGGGTCCTGGAAAAGTGAACCTGGGTCCATAGGCTCGATAGGCAAGCACCTTAACCACTGGGCCATCTCTCTAGTCCCAATAAACTACCTTTTAAAAATTTTAAATAAAATAAATAAAATGAAAGTATCACAAGATCACTACATCCTGGTTGTCTATCTTGCACTGTGGTAAGCAGCCTCATTGCCATCCTGCCATGAAACCATAAATTCTTAGTGTGCTGCCAACTTTTCAATATCATTCACACTTAGAAAGAGAGATTGACGGCTGGAGAGATGGCTTAGCAGTTAAGGCACTTGCCTGCAAAGCCTAAGGACCCAGCTTCGATTCTCCAGGACCCACATAAGCCAGATGCACATGGTGGCGCATGCACCTGGAGTTTGTTTGCAGTGGTTAGAGGCCCTGGTGCGCCCATTTTCAATCTCTCTCTGTCTCTAGTAAGTAAATAAAAAATAATTAACTATGTAGTCTCAGGGTGGCCTCGAACTCACAGTGATCCTCCTACCTCTGCCTCCTGAGTGCTAGGATTAAAGGAGTGCCCCACCACGCCAGGCTGAATAAAACATTTTTTAAAAAGAGAGAGATTGAGGGGGCTGGAAAGATGGCTTAGCAGTTAAGGCATTTGCCTGCAAAGCCAAAGGACCCAGGTTCGATTACCCAGGACCCACATAAGCCAGATGCACAAGGTGGCACATGCATCTAGAGTTCATTTGCAGTGGCTAAGAGCCCTGGTGTGCCCATTCGCCCTCTCCTCTCTCTCTGCCTCTCTCTCTTTCTGCCTCTTCCTCTCTCTCTCAAGTAAATAAAATAAAGGTTTTTTTTTTGAGGTAGGGTCTCACTCTAGCCCAGGCTGACCTAGAATTCACTCTGTATTCTCAGGGTGGCCTCGAACTCATGGTGATCCTCTTACCTCTGCCTCCCGAGTGCTGGGACTAAAGGTGTGCGCCACCACTCCCGGCAAATATATACAATAAAGTTTTTTTTTTTTATTTTTTAAAGACAGAGAGAAGCAAGAATATGAATCACTTACTTAGATTTCATGGACAAACCTTGTGTTCCCCAGAGGCTTCTGCATGTGCCAGGCAGATTACATCTCTGGGTGCCCAGCACAAAGCACTCATAAATGTCCTGAGTCAATGAGGTGATGGGGAGACCCAATGACTGTGCAGCAGATGCTCCCTGGATCATACTACGATGATTATTAAGTACCCTTTGCTATCACCATAGTTTGGATCTGGAATGTTCTGTTACGTGTCACAGGCTTGGGAGGTGGTGGAACCTCGTGGAAGTGGAGCCTACTGGGGAGAAGTTAGGTCCCTGGGGGCAGCATGCCCTTAAAGGGGACACTGAGACCTTAGGCCCGTTCCTGCCCCCTCCTTGTTTCCCAGACACCATGAGGTAAAGAGAGTTCTCTGTCACACACTCTTGCCAGGCTAACGCCATGTCACTCACCACAGGACCAATGACCATGGACTGTAACGTCTGCAACCATGAGTCACAAGAAACCTTTCCTAATTTTGAGTGTGTGTGTGTGTGTGTGTGTGTGTGTGTGTGCCACGTGGTGGCCAGAGGAATCTTGGGTGTTGTTCTTCAGGAATTTCGTTCACCTACCTTTTTTTTTGTTTGTTTGTTTTTCCGAGGTAGGGTCTCACTGTAGCCCAGGCTGACCTGGAATTCACTATGTACTCTCAGGGTGACCTCGAACTCACAGCGATCCTCCTGCCTCTGCCTCTCGAGTGCTGGGATTAGAGGCGTGCGCCACCACGCCCGGCCATCACAAACCTTTTTTTGGGACAGGGTCTCTCCGGCCATCACCAACCTTTTTTTGGGACAGGGTCTCTCCCTGGCCTGGAGCTCACCAATTAGGCTGGATGGCTGAGTGGTGAGCCCTAGGAACCTGTCCATCTTTGCCTCCCCAGCGCTGGGATTAAACGTGGATGATTCCACCATGCCTGGCCCTTCCGCCTGGGCTCTGGGGATTGAATTCAGGTCCTCATGCTTACAAGGCAAGCACTTTACCTACTGAGCCATCTCCCCAAGCCCGCTTTCCCATTTTTAAAAAAATATTTTTAAGTATTTTATTTATTTATTTTATTATGAGAAAGAGAGAAAGAGAGAGAATTGGCTGCCAGGGCCTCTAGCCACTGCAAACGAACTCCAGATGCATGCACCACCTTATGCATCTGGCTGTATGTGCGTACTGGGGAATCGAACTTGGGCCCTTTGTCTTTGCAGGCAATCGCCTTAACCACTGAGCAATCTCTCCAGCCCTTCTTTCCCATTTTAATAATAAATCCAACTTCATGATGCCACGGCCATGTTAAGTGGTTGTTGTAGGCACTGAATGGCCCACACTCCTTTTGGAAACCTCTGAGTTCTCTTTCAGTCCCTAATTTTCACTAAATCTGAACGTTTGGGCTATTAGTTCAAATTAATCTAGTTGATCTTCATCATTTCATTTATTTTGTATTTTTATAAATGGACTTGAATTCTTTTGAGAAGGTGACATTTAGTACAGCAACTAATTACTTCATTAACATAATAAGGGAGGGTAGTGAGCTGGAGAGATAGCTTAGTGGTGAAGGTGTTTGCCTGCAAAGCCAAAGGACCCCGGTTCGATTCCCCAGAACCCATGTAACCAAGATGCACAAGGTGGTACATGCATCTGGAATTTTATTTGTGGCTGCTGAAGGCCCTGGTGTGCCCATTCTCTCCCTCCCTCTCTCTCTCTCTGCCTCTTTCTCTCTCAAATATATAAAATAAATAAACTTAAAAAGGGGGGGAAGGTAGCCTTGCATTTGCTTTCTAGTTCCCTTCAGTCATTTCCCAGATTGGACTTAAAAAGGGGGGGAGGGTAGCCTTGAATTTGCTTTCTAGTTCCCCTCAGTCATCTTCCAGAGTGGCTGATCCCAGTGCTCACGCGCGCAGGTGTGTAAAGCACCCTCACTGTGTTTCTGGAACCGTCCAAGTGAGCAGTTCATTACCGTTCGGAGAGTGAAAAGCCCATACAATCAAGTCTGCAGACGCCTTTCACGTCAAGATCTCTTTTCTCCACTTGACTTGTCTGGCTGAGGCTCATGTTGGAAGGGCCAGGGGCAGAGCCCACACCAAAGGATCTGAGACAATCAGATGTGACCTGATCCTGGACAATAAAGTAGGGTGTCTACATGACCGTAGGGGTCAACGGTGAGTCTCCTCTGTGCAGGTGGGAGCTCCTAAAACCCGCAAACTAACCCAGAGCTTGTGCTCTTTCTTAGTTTGTCAACACAAACTGGGTTTAGACCTGAGTCCTAACGGTGGCCAAGGTTGTTACGTCGGTGGTGGGTTGCGTGGAGCCTGAAGTTCGCCTGTCCGTAGGCAGGGCTGGACCCAGGGCCTGCGTCCACATCAATAGCACACCGTTCCCTGGACGTGGGAGGACGCGGACAGGCGGAAGGAGGCCAGGAGCCCACACCCCGACATAGCATCGTTAACAGGCCTACGTGAACCGTCCAAAATTGGACCATATTTTGTAGTCTTTGCCAAATCCTGTAACTGTGGGGCAGTGAGGGACGGGCATTATGACCTCTAGCATAAGCGCCTTCTCTCTAAGGTCTTTTTTTTCTATTTCCTTTTTGAATATCCTTCCATGTCCTATGGAGCTGAAGAAGTTACCGACAAGTATTTGGATTTATTCTTTATTACTTCCTTCTTCTTTTTTTTTAATTTTTATTTTTTGAGGCAGGTCTCACTCTAGCCCAGACTGACCTGAAATTCACTATGTAGTCTTAGGCTGACTTTGAACTCACAGCGATCCTCCTACCACTGCCTACTGAGTGCTGGGATTAAAGGTGTGTACCACCACACCCAGCCAATTATTCTTTATTTTTTTAAAAAATACTTAATTTTTATTTATTTATTTGACAGAAAGAGAGAGAGAGAGAGAAGGGTGCACCAGGGCCTCTAGCCACTGCAAATGAACTCCAGATGCATGCGCCACCTTGTGCATCTGGCTAACGTGGGTACCCGGGAATAGAACCTGGGTCCTTTGGCTTTGTAGGCAAACGTCTTAATCGCTAAGCCATCTCTCCAGTCCCAATTATTCTTTGTTATTTCTAATATGAGGAAAGGTGTCACTCTTCAAGCTCTCTAATGCAGTGGTTCTCAAACCTTCTGGTCTCTGGACCTTTCACACTTTGAAGATAATAGACACACCAAAGAGGTTTTGTTGACATGCAGGTGTGTCTAAGTATTTGCCATTTTAGAAATTTAAAATGAAAGGATGTTCAAAATGTATGTAGGCATAATAGTAGTAAACAAGTTTACGTAAATATATATTTTAGGAAAATAGCTCCTTTTCAAAAACTATCATAAGAGTTGCATTGCTCTTTTTTTTTTTTTTGAAATCTCTTTAATGTCTGCTTTGATAGAAGCCAGCTGGATTCTCACATTTGCTTCTTCATTTAGTCTTCTGCTACGATATCACGTGTCATGTAGCTTCTGGAAAATTCCACTGAAAAAAGTAAGTCTGAAAAAGGCAAATCTGAGCTGGGAAGATGGCTCAGCGGTTAAGGCGTTTGCCTGTGAAGCCTAAGGACCCAGTTTCGATTCCCCAAGACCCACGTAAGCCAGATGCACAAGGGGGCACATGTGTCTGAAGTTGTTTGTAATGGCTGGAGGCCCTGGTGCACCCATTCTCTCTCTCTCTCTCTCTCTCTCTCTACGTCTTTCTCTCTCTCGTTCTCACAAATAAATATATAGAATAAAAATGAAAAAGTCAAATCACACTGAGAGGGAGGTATAGTTGGGGTGACTAGACCTCTGAAAGTAAAAAAGGCAGAAAAGTCTGCACTTGCTAGAAATCGAAGATGATCTGACTTCTTATCTCTTGCCTAGTTTCCTAGACCTGTTTTTCTACAAATGAGCAGGACCCCTCCTGGGAGGGAGGTCTTTCATAGCATTTAAACATTGTGGTTGCTCAAGTCCAGCCCCTGGAACTTGGTGTCAGTGCTAGACTCTTCCTGAGACAGCCCCTAGCCCTCACCAACCAGCTGTCCCTCTGGTTCACCTGAGCCCCAAGACAGCCCACCACTATAAGGTTATAGTACCTTTGCAAGGAGAGGCAGGTTCTCTGATCACTTGGGAACTTCCAGCTGTGGGGCACGTTTTTCCCTCTGCTAGGTCTGGGCTGGCTCTTTCTACGCCCAGCCAGGCGGTCCCCCCAGCCCTTATTCTCCACATGGTTTCTTTATCCCCTCTAGCTCTCCACGTGGCAGAAGCTCCTAGAACTTTCTTTTCTCTTTTCTTTCCATGGTTTTCCCAGGCCTTCCAAGTGGCTCTCTAGCTATGTGAGTGCCTTTCCTTGGTTCTGTACTCCCCTCAATAAATATAATCACTGCAAAGGAACTCCAGACACACGTGCCTCTTGTGCATCTGGATTATGTGGGTCCTGGAGAGTCAAACCAGGATCCTTTGGCTTTGTAGACAAATGCCTTTAACCGCTAAGCCATCTCTCCAGTCCTACAGACAGTTGCCCCCTGAACTATTCCTATCCTAAGAGACCGTCTTTTCTCCACAGCTTCCAAGAGCATTCCCCAACTAACTTCCTGTTGATGGTAGCTCTATAGTCAAGGACAGGAGTTCCTGGAATTTATAAATGCCAAAAAAACAAAAGGGGGCAGCTAGGCGACGGGGGTAGTAGCAGTCTTTAGCACCCCTCCCCAGGGGTGTTCAAGGCAGCCTCAGGGCTCTCTGCTGTTGTCAATCTCTCTCTGCCATCTGTGGTTTTTGTTTATAATGCAGTTGATTAAAATCTGCTTTATTTACCCTAGCTGTTTCAAGTTCAATAATAAGGGGAAATTAGCTGCAGGACTTCCATGACAGACTCAATGGCCTGAACCCAAGCAGAATCCTTCATGCCCCCTCCCGCAACCCACCCTGTGTTCCTTCTTGAAGCTTGCAACAACGGTGAGCTGCAAAGGCTCTTGGGAGCTGAGGTGGGTCTCAAAGATCACCACATGCAATGCCCAAGCCAGTTACAGGCTAGTCTTGGCCAGGCCTGGTGGTAAAGGCCTGTAATCTCAGCTGCGCAGGAAAAAAAAGCACAACTTCAAGGCTTGTCTTGGCTACTGAGTAAGTTCAAGGCCAGCCTAGACAACTTAGTGAGACCTTATCTCAAAACAAAAAATAAAACAAGAAAGGCCAGTGGGTTCTATCCCCAGTTCTGCAAAACAATGTCAACGAAAACTTATGGGTACGGTGCATATGAACTAATGCTGGAGACCATTCCAAACCCTTAAGCAAGCAACAGGGCTGGAGAGATGGTTTAGTGGTTAAGGCACTTGCCTGCAAAGCCAAAGGACTTCGGTTCAATTCCTCAGGACCCACGTAAGCCAGATGCACAAGGTGACACATGCATCTGGAGTTCGTTTGCAGTGGCTAGAGGCCCTGGTGCACCCATTCTCTTTCTCTCTCTTTCTCTGTGCCTGCATCTTTCTCTCTCTCTTAAATAAATGAATTAAAATATATATATATATATATATATATATATATATATATTTTTTGGTTTTTTTGATGTAGGGTCTCACTCTAGTCCAGACTGACCTGGAATTCACGCTGTAGTCTCAGGGTGGCCTCGAACTCACGGTGATCCTCCTACCTCTGCCTCCCGAGTACTGGGATTAAAGGCGTGCGCCACCACGCTCGGCTAAAATAAGTTTTTAAAAATCCTTAAGCAGTGAAGAATAATTGCTATTAACCCTTCTTCACTGGTCTTGCTTTCAGCCAGGCACGTAGGCACCAGGCAGCAGATGCTGCTGTTGTTTGTGTCTCTCATGGGTGACATGAGGCTTGGACATGTCAAGAAGTAGCTTGTCCAAGACTCACTTGACTAAGGAGCTGGAGACGTGCTTCCAAAATTCAAGATTCCGAGATGAATTCATAGACGGAGTACGTCCTCCCACCTTGGTCCGCTGCTGGACACGTTATCTCCCCCTCTATCCTGAGAAGCTGCAGGGCCCGGGAAAAGTCAATCGGGGATTTTCACCGTGGCTTGTTATCTATTAGGGGCCCAGTGGCCTCGGTCTTCCCTGTCTCCTGGCCCTCTCCGTGTTACTGCCAGAGCCTGGGCCCAGGCAGCCATGACGCACTGGGTTCTGCCACCTGTCCTCGACAGGACAATTAGGCTGACAAATCATAGTAAAGAACAGAGAAAGGAGATTTGTTCCATGTGGCCACATTGGGAAGATCGAACAAGCCTAGTGCCCTGCCCGCCACGCCAACCCAAGTGCATCGTTGGGGTACTAACGTGAGGAGTAGGTTTAAATGTGGCTTTCCTCGTCACTGACCCATCGTTTTCGCAGCTCCAGTCTCTCTCCCACAAGGCAGTGTGACAAATTGTAAGAACTGCGTGCAGCCTCTTCTCAGGACACAAGTTTTCCCCTCTCTGCCTGGTACCAGGGTCTCAGGCCTTTTCCTTCCACCAGCGTGAGACCACTGGGGAAATTCTTATGTCTTGGGTCCCAATGTCTCCCCAACAAGGTAGCTGAAGGGAGGGGCCTGTCTCTCCTTAGAACATTCTTGCTTCTTCCAAGGCAGTTACACTTGTTCCAAGCACCGCCCCCCTCTCTACCTTCCTTGAACTACAGACAGGCTCTTTTCACTATGAAATCCCCAACACTTGGACTCAAAGCTCTGCTCAGTGAGTGGCTAAAATGATGGAGGGATGGAACCGCTACGTGCTACGGCACTTTTTAACTTATGGAGGTTTGTGGCGCTTTGACTCAAGTGTCCCCCACAAACTCAGGTGTTCTGAATGCTAGGTCCCCAGCTGATGGAGATTTGGGAATTAATACCTCCTGGAGGGAGTGTATTGTTGGGGGTAGGCTTATGGGTGTTATAGCCAGTGTCCCCATGCCACTGTTTGGCACACTCTCCTGTTCCTATTGTCCACCTTATGTGGGCCAGGGGGTGATGTCCACCCTCTGCTCATGCGTCTGGAGTCGTTTGCAGTGGCTGGAGACCCTGGAGTACCCATTCATTTTCTCTCTCTCTCTCTCCCTCTTTCTCTGTCAAATAAATAAAGAAATAAAAATAAAAATAAAGTTAAAAAAAAAGGTAGAGATCAGTAAGAGGTCTTTACATCTTCGGAGACGGGTCCTTAAAGAGGATGCTGCAAGCTAGGCGTGGTGGCGCACGTCTTTAAATCCCAGCACTCGGGAGGCAGAGGTAGGAGGATCACTGTGAGTTCGAGGCCACCCTGAGACTCCATAGTGAATTCCAGGTCAGCCTGGACTAGAGTGAGACCCTACCTCGAAAAACAAAAACAAAAACAAAAAAAGGAAAAGAAAGAAAAGAGGATGCTGCAACTTAGACCTCTCCTCTCATTCTCGCTCTTTTGCACTTGGCACATGATGTTCTTGGTTGGCCACACACTGCCACCATGATGGGCTTTCTCACTGTAAGCCCAAAGACAGCAGAGTCACCCCTCCAAAACTGTAAGCCAAAAATGAACCTTTTCTCTTTATAAGCTGAATATGTCCTCAGCCATTTGTCTTGTAACGAACAGCTGGCTAGAACAGGGTTCAGGGAGGCAGGCAGACAGTGGGGATTGGATTGGATGGGGACCTCAGCTATGCAGGAGGGAGGGAGGGCTGGGTAGGACTTGAAGGCACTGAGTTTGGGCATAGAGGTGGCTGCCTCATGTCACAGGAGAGAGTGCGTCCCTTTCCCAAGTACCGGGCCTCAAGGTTGGCTGGGGCTGAAATCCAGCCTACTGTCTGCTCTCCCCAAGGGAGCGTCTTGCTCCCATATACACCAGGGCACTGTGTGGGCTAGCAGTAAGTACCCTGCATGAGGGGCATGTCAAAAGGGCCAGAGGAGACCCACATCTCATTAGACATAGACATGGATAAGTAAGGATGGGTTCCAAAGGAGGAAGGCATAAGCTCAGACCTTGAGACTCAAGTGCAAAGTCATGTTTCACTGTTTGGTTTGCTACTTAATCTCCAGCACTGACAGGGGGTCCATTGAACTGGACGGAACTGGAATTTAGCTCTATTTGTTTTTCTCTTCTTAACACTGGGCTGTTTCTTAAACTTCAGGGACATGAATTTTCGGTGGGATTTCTTTCTTTGTTTGTGTACTTTCATTTTGGAGGGTTTTTGTAAAAACAGCTACACAGAGCTGGAGAGATGGCTCAGCAGTTAAGGCGCTTGCCTGCAAAGCTAATGACCTGTGTTCAATTCCCAGTTCCTACGTAAAGCCAGACGCACAGGGTGGCACATGAATCTGGAGTTCATTTACAGCGGCTGGAGGTCCTGGCACTCCCATTCTCTCTCTCTATCTCTCTATGCTTGCAAATAAATAAATTAAAATATTGAAAAAAAACACCAACTACACAATATATAACTAACCATTTTCACTGTCATGTCCGTGTTGGACATGTGGTGTGTGGAAGTTTTTAATGACACTACACAGTTTCTATCTGTTGTCCAACAGCTCGGGAAAGTGCTGAGTTGTTGACGGTTTTAAATCCCTCATCGAGGTGGAGTTGTTTTTCCTTCTGCTACAGTTTAGTAGCTAAGAAGGCTAAACAGTCAGTCAGGTCTGTCACGCGTTTTAAAAAAAGCAGAAAGATTTTATTCTGTATTTTGGGTTTTGTAGATGCAGGACCATATGTTTACAAAACAGACTATGTGAGCCACGCTTCCCTACACAGAAGGAGCTAAGTGGAAAGTCTGGTGGAATTCTTCCAAGTTCTTCATATCAAGGAAAACATTCCTGGTGTTCTTTTTAATGAAAAAAAAATCTGAGCATTTGAAGTCATTCTCCCCCCCCCCCATTTTTAATACTTTCTAGGTGACATAAAGGATTTCCCTTTTCTTGGGCTTTAGAAATTTATAACCTGATTATCAAAGAAAACCAGGCACATTGCACAATAATCCATTGACAAATGTATAGTTTAAAAAATACTTTAAAAATTATTTATTTATTTTATTTATTTGAGAAAGAGGCAGGTAGAGAGAAAGAGGATGGGCAAGTCAGGGTCTCCAGCCGCTGCAAACGAACTCCAGATGCATGCGCCACCTTGTGCATCTGGGTCCTGGGGCATTGAACAGGGATTCTTTAGCTTTGCAGGCAAGTGCCTTAACCACTAAGCCCTCTCTCCAGCCACAAAAGTACTTTTAATCCAACCCATAGATATAACCATTGTTATATATTCTTCTAGAAATGTCCCTTGAAAATACCAGCACAGGGGATGGAGAGATGGCTCAGCAGATAAAGGCTCTTGCTTACAAAGCCTGACCACCCAGGTTTGATTCCCCAGGACCCACATAAAGCCAGATGCACAAAGTGGTGCATGCTCCTGGAGTTTGTTTGCAGTGACAGCAGGCCCTAGTGTGCCTATACATTTTTTTCTTTCTCTCTTTCTCATTCATAAATAAATAAATATTTTAAAAAAACCAAAAATCTTAGCACAAAATAAAAATGCCATTACATTTCATATTTAATTTGATGCACGTCCTTTCATATTTTTTCTTAATATCTCATATAGTCTCTTTTATACATACTCCTAATCACGTTGGGTTTCTTACTCAAATATTTTTCCCATGCCAATTATGAATCTTTTTGAATATTAAAATATGATTATAATCTGTACTATATCTATCAGATCTCGTGTTACAGGCACTGGGGCAATTTCTAGACATTGGCTCATTCTTAACCACACATAGTAAGTGTGCAGGCTGCCCCTGTGGTTAAAATACCTCTTGAGGGATGGAGAGATGGCTTAGCAATTAAGTGCTTGCCTGTGAAGCCTAAGGACCCCGGGTTCGAGGCTCGATCCCCCAGGACCCACGTAAGCCAGATGTACAAGGGGGCGCACGCATCCGGAGTTCGTTTGCAGTGGCTGGAGGCCCTGGCGTGCCCATTCTCTCTCTATCTATCTGCCTCTTTCTTTCTCTGTAGCTCTCAAATAAATAAATAAAATAAAAAATGAAAAAAAAAAAACCTTTAAAAATACCTCTTGAACTTGACATTCTCTCCCCGTTTTCGTGGCTCCTGGAGCACCTGCTCATTGACTCCGGCCCATGGGAGCTGGCCTCCTGAGCTGCCACACTCACCTCTCCAAGGAGGGTAAGAATTCTTGCCAACTTCTTCCCCCAGGGCTGTTGTGAGGACTAATGGGATTATATCTGCTGGGCACACCATGTTCCCTCAATAACTGGTGATACATAAATATAAAATGTTTTCAGTTCCAACAGTGTTTTTGGATTCCTCTCAGAAAGAAGGGAGGGCCCACTTAAAATGTATGTGTATAAATGTGTATAAATACGCACACCTTGTCCTTTGTGTTCTAGAAGGTACAGCCGAGAGGTCGCTCAGTTGCCGGTGTCAGCCGGGGTCACATGTTGAGAACTTCCTCATTACTGAGTGGCAGGAAACCAAAGCTGAGGGCCCGCATCTGGGAACAGTGTTGAGCATCTGAATTTTATTTCATTTTATTTTTTCTTCATTTATTTGCACACAGAGAGAGGGTGGGGGGAGGGAGAGAAAAGAGAGGCGTGGGATGCATGTGCCACTTTGTGCATCTGGCTTTACATGAGTACTGGGGAATCAAACCTTTGTTGTTAGGCTTTGCAGGCAAACACCTTATCCTTAATTTAATTATTTGTTTGAGAGAGAGAGAGAGAGATTGGGTGTACCAGGGCCTTCAAGCCACTCTAATAAACGGCAGACACTTGCACCACCTTGTGCATCTGGCTTATGTGGGTACTGGGGAATTGAACTTGGGTCATTAAGTTTCTTAGGCAAGTGCTTTAACGGCTAAGCCATCTCTCAAGCCCTCTTGAACTCTTTTTAAAATTTTTTTTTGTTTATTTTTATTTATTTATTTGAGAGCAACAGAGAGAGAAAGAGGCAGAGAGAGAGAAAGAGGCAGAGAGAGAGAGAGAGAGAGAGAGAGAGAGAATGGGCACGCCAGGGCTTCCAGCCGCTGCAAACGAACTCCAGACACATGCGCCCCCGTGTGCATCTGGCTAACGTGGGTCTTGGGGAATCGAGCCTCGAACTGGGGTCCTTAGGCTTCATAGGCAAGTGCTTAACCGCTAAGCCATCCCTCTTGAACTCTTTTTATGCACATCTGCTCAACAGCTAATTATTGTCTACAATGTGCCAGGAAAGAAAGGGAAGGAAAACAGCTGCGAGCACAGGGCTCCTGCCTCCAGGCAGCTCACAGGTTAGTACTTAATCCTCGCGGGAGCCACGGCCTCCATGTCCTTGGAGAGAGAAGCTACACTCCATGGAAGTTCAAAGCCAAATGCTCACTGTTTAGTACCCTGTCTCGGTGTCTCCAGCTTCCACATGGGTCCATCCTGTGTGTGTGAGTGACACGGGCCAAGGATGAGAGCCAGCCACTTCCTCTCATTCCATGTAGTCCCTGTCGCTGTCAGGTTCGCATTGCTGGTAGAAATCACCCAACCAAGAGCATCTTGTGGGAATAAAGGTTTATTTTGGCTTATAGGCTCGAGGGGAAGCTCCATGATGGCAGGGGAAAATGATGGCATGAGCAGAGGGTGGACATCACCCCCTGGCCAACATTAGGTTGACAACAGAAATAGGAGAGTGTGCCAAACACTGGCAAGGGGGAGCTGGCTATAACACCCATAAGTCTGCCCCCAACAATACACTCCCTCCTGGAGGCATTAATTCCCAAATCTCCATCAGCTGGGGACCTAGCATTCAGAACGCCTAAGTTTATGGGGGACACACCTGAATCAAACCACCACAGTCCTCTTCTACCAAAGTCTTTGTGACTTCAAATAACTACTGAATATTGTGGCGGGGCGGGGGGAGGGGGGGAGAAGCAAAGAACCTTTCACATCACAGAAATACAAAGAATCTCAGACAATGATAACTAACATATAAATAGTGATTTTTTCCCCACTGTCTGATGGATGTGGTTGACTTTGTCAACCTCCATGCACCTCTTAGTAAATGCTGGCGGCAGGTATTATCATTAACTCATTTAAAAATATTTATATATTTGCAAGAGAGACTCTGTGTGTGTATATGTGTGTGTGTGTGTGTGTGTGTGTGTGTGTGTGTGTTTGTGCAGAGACAGAAAGAGAGAATGGGTATGCTAGGGCCACTGAAAACGATCTCCAGATTCATGTGCCACCTTGTGCACCTGGTTTACATGGGTACTGGGGAATTGAACCTGGGTCCCGTGTCTTACCTGGGTCCTTAGGCTTTGCAGGCAAGTGCCTTAACTGCTAAGCCATCTCCCCAGCCCTGTGCGGGGAACTTAATTTCAGTTTCCTGAAAGCAGGATTCAGCTAATGACTGATGGAGTTGGTGTATAACCTGTCTGGATTCTTCACCCTTAAATGTGACATCTCAGAGGCACACATGCTCTACATGTAACCCGAGAACGCATGTGCCTGGCTAACACTCCATCTACACCCATCTCGCCTAGGAACATACTTACGGGCCACCTTCCCTGTTTTCCATCCCGTGTTCCGAGTCTGCTCTGTGTGTTTCCCTGGAATCCCCTCCAGATGATTTACTCACACTCTGAATTTCAGGCTCTGCTTCTGGGCAAAGCTAAACTAAAGATAAGAGTCATGTGCCCAAGGTCACACAACTCCCTGAATTCAACCCCGGGGAGACTGGCTCTGGAGTCTGTGATCTTTCCCACTACATCACACGCCTCTCAACTTCAGACTGCATGCTTGATTTAAGACCATTCTTCACCCTAAAGGAATCCACCCCAAGGCCCTTGATGTCTGTCCTTAAATAAGTATAATGGCTACCACTGATCCCGTGATTTCATTAGCCTAGTCTTGTGGTTAAGATTGTTGTTTGCATGGTCACATCCAAACACCACAACACACCTACAAGAGAGGCACCCTTGTCAATCACTACAGGTCATGGCTGGTGTGACTGAGACTTAGAATTTAAGGACTTGCCCAAGGTCACACATGAGGTAGTGTGCTAGGAGTTGCACACAAATCTTTCTGTATGTCCCACTCACATTCTTTTTTTTTTAAATTTATTTTTATTTATTTATTTATTTGACAGACAGAGAGAGAGAGAGAGAATGGGCACGCCAGGGCTTCCAGCCACTGTAAACAAACTCCAGACGCGCGCACCCCTTTGTGCATCTGGCTAATGTGGGTCCTGGAGAATCGAACCTGGATCCTTTGGCTTTGCAGGCAAACGCCTTAACCGCTAAGCCATCCCTCCAGCCCCTCCCCCACATTCTTATGTACTATACTTCATAACTTAACAGAGCGCCTGACATAATTCATGGCCAATGTCATGTTATTGTTGTTATAGTAAATCACTTGTGGCTTAAACAATATAAATTTATTATGGCATAGTTCTGCATTTTATAAGCAAGTGCCTTTAACCACTGAAGCATCTCCCCAGCCCCTAGTTCTGCATTTTATACATCTGATCCAGGTCTCCCTGGGCTGAAATCAAGATGTTTGTTGAGTTACATTCCTTTTTGGAGGCTTCAGTGGAGAATCTGCCTTCCCCGCCCCAGCAGCTTGAAGTGAACCACATTCCATCTTCCAAGCCAGCAGCGTCCCATCCAGCTGACCTTTTCCTCTCAGCTTTCTGACCGCTGTAGGGAGAAGTCCTCTGCTTTCGTGTACTTGTGTGATCTGACTGGGGCCTTCTAGAAAATAGCATAAGCTCCCATCGTAGGCTGTGACTTTAATCACACAGGCAAAGTGCCCTCTGCTGTGTCAGGTGACACCATCCCGATGTGTTGTTAGTCAGCTTTCCATTATTGTGACAGGGCTGGAGAGATGGCTCAGCACTTAAAGACCCTTGCATGTGAAGCCTGACGGCCTGGGTTTGATTCCCCAGTGTCCACATAAAGCTAGACACACAAAGTGCTGCATGTGTCTAGAGTTCGTTTGCAGTGGCAGGAAGCCCTGATGTGCCCATACTCAATAGCTCTTTCTCTCAGAATAAATAGATAAATATTATTTTAAAGTCCGTTATTGGGCCACAAGGATGGTTTAGTGGATAAGGTGCTTGCCTGCGAGGACAAAGGACCCATGTTCGACTCCCCAGATCCCAAGTAAGCCAGATGCACAAGGAGAAGCATGCGGATGGTCATGCGTGTGCACACGGTGCACACCCGCCTGGAGTTAGATTGCAGCGTCTGGAGGCCCTGCTGTACCAACTCTCTGTCTCATAAAAATTCCATTATTGGGCTGGAGAGATGGCTTAGCGGTTAAGCGCTTGCCTGTGAAGCCTAAGGATCCAGGTTCGAGGCTCCATTCCCCAGGACCCACGTTAGCCAGATGCACAAGGGGGCACATGTGTCTGGAGTTCGTTTGCAGTGGCTGGAGGCCCTGGCATACCCATTCTCTACCTATTTGCCTCTTTCTCTCTCTGTCTGTCGCTCTCAAATAAATAAATAAAAATGAACAAAAAAATTAAAAAAAATTCCATTATTGTGACAAATGCCCTTGATAAGCGACTTCTGAAAGAATCTGTTCAATTTGGCTCATGGTTTCAGATGGACCAGGCCAGGATGGGTTGGCCCTATTATTGCTTTGGGCCGGTGGCCAAGAACATTTGACACAGCAAAGCTGCTCACTTCATGGCCAGGGTCACAAATGAGAGGAAGAGGGGAATGGGTCCTTTAGTCCCCTCTAATGTCACACCCACAATGACCTGGAGATCTCCCACTAAGCCAACTATGGGCATAAAGAAAGCCTGGGAGGCTGGGCATGGTGGCGCACGCCTTTAATCCCAGCACTAGGGAGGACAGAGGTAGGAGGATCGCTGTGAGTTCAATGCCAGCCTGAGACTACAGAGTGAATTCCAGGTCAGCCTTGGCTAGAGCGAGACCCTACCTCAAAAAAAAAAAAAAAAAAAAAAAAAGCCTGGGAGGGCTGGAGAGATGGTTTAGCAGTTAAGCGCTTGCCTGTGAAGCCTAAGGACCCTTGGTTCGAGGCTTGATTCCCCAGGACCCACGTTAGCCAGATGCACAAGGGGCGCACACGTCTGGAGTTCGTTTGCAGTGGCTGGAGGCCCTGGGGCGCCCATTCTCTCTCTCTCTCTCTGTGCCTCTTTCTCTCTCTGTCTGTCGCTCTCAAATTAAAAAAAAAAAAAAAAAAAAAGAAGCCTGGGAATAAGGTACTGCGAAGAACAATCTAGACGGACATTAGTCTGGGAAAGCTGTTTGTGTGGGAGTGCTTAGCTCTTGTAGATGGAGTTGAGTGATGGTCTCTTGTTCAGTTCGGTACTTGGCCTCCAAGCAGCAGGATATTGGACTGGCAGTTGGCTATGTTACAAGGCACTCGATTTCCTCCGCATTAAAGGGACCAGAGGTGGATGTCCCAGGTCTGTTTGTTCAGGAAGACCTCAAGGACACGAGCTCTTTCCATCTCTATCATTGTCGTGGCCTCAAGATGGTTGCCCAAACGTACAAGGTCACGTCTTCATGTTACACCGGCTGAGCAGGAAGGACGGTTGTTATGGGAGGTGGCTTCCTCTTTGCGGATTTCTTTCTTATCAAGGAAGAAGGCTTTCGCGGAAGTTTCTACACAGCTTCTTTTTCCCTGTCATGGTAGTCAGATGCCCACAGCTGAATCAATCATTGGCAGAGAGGAAAAAGATCATTAGGACTGGCTTTGGTCAGTTGTGAGCTGTCCCTTGGAGCCAGACACATAGCCACATGAACATCACAGGCGTATTGTTAGCTAGGAAGAAGTGAGAAAGGCCTTTTTTCTTATAGCCCAGGAAACCAGCCACATGCAGGAAAGAGCCTGGGAGACAGCATGGAGGCCTGCTCTGGGGGTACAGGAACATACCGCCTCTCAGGGCAGTTCTTGGACTCAGATCCAAAATTCCACTCAGGACTCGCCATCCCTACAATCTACTCGTCACCTTCTCTTCTTTCTTCCTTTCACTGACAGCTTATCCTTTGCAGACGGTGTTTCCTAAGGCAAGGCACTTAGCCTTTCTGAAAAAGTCCATATTTTTTCATCAGGGTATCCGCCTTCCGAAGTGGCTTTCAGATTAAAACGATAGAACGAGTGTGCAAGTCCCCAGCCTGATGTCTGGCGCATAGGAAAGGCGACATAAATGTTGTTAAAATAGAAACAGGAACAGGGCCTTGTGTAGAAGGCTGGGACTCTGAATGGCCGGTAAGCGAGGACACGTGGGAATGTTTAGGGGTCTGCACAGTGAGCTGACACTATAGTACGGACACTTTATATTGTGTGGGTTCCCTTTGTCCGTGCTGCCTGTTGAAATCATGGGGGCCCATTAAAAAGAGTCTCATGCTTATAATTTTGAATAGTGGGTAAAGGAGAAATAAATAAGTGTTTTTGCCTTTATTTAAAGCAGGTGGGCGGGGCTGGAAGCAGCAACAGGGTCAGATCTGACTGGGCCATTGTCAGTGGGCAATGAAAGGGAAAGGCTAAGGTCACTTAGGGTCACTGCAACCTTGACTTAAAGCCAGTGCAGGTCCACCTGGGGCCATGTCTCTGAGGGGGTCACCTCACCTCACCCAGAGGAACCCTTTTCTCTACCTTAGGACTTCCTGCTCAGAGGGGACTAAGAGGCTTAATCCAACTGGGAGAAGAGACAGGAGAATGAATGTCTGCCAGGCTGTATTTATTTATTTAGTTATTTTTCAAGGTAGGGTCTCACTCTAGGCCAGGCTGACCTGGATGGAATTCACTATGTAGTCTCAGGGTAGCCTTGAACTCATGGCGATCCTCCTGCCTCTGGCTCCTGAGTGCTGGGATTAAAGGCGTGCGCCACCACACCTGGCAAGAATTCTTCCTTCCTTCCTTCCTTCCTTTCTTTTTGAGCTAGAGTGAGACCCTACCTCAAAAACCAAAAAATGAAAAAAGAAAGAAAAACATGTCATACTGATGTCACCTTCTTCCCAACAACCTTCATTCCAACTGCTGTACATTTATAAAAAATGGCCTTATGGGAGCCAGGCTTGGTTAAGGTAAGTAGGCAGCAGGGGGCTATAGAACCAGAATTTCTCAAAAAACGGGACGTATCAGTTCAGTGACCCAGGACCTGTATGAACGGCAGAGTCAGCTCAGAGAGAGCCCTTGGGTGCTACAAGCTTCCTGAGCGCCTCTGGGCCTCCTTCAGGCACAAGACTCTGTCTGCATTGGTCTTTCTCCGCCTGCCTCCCAGGAGCAGGTGCTGGGAAGAAACCCGGGTCTTAGAGGGTGATGAGACCAGACCAAGGGTGGAGAGGTAATTCACATGTGTGTGAATATCGTCTTGAGACTGCTGTGTGCAGAAGGGCCAGAGCTCAGAGTAAGTAAGGACACGTGGAAATGCTTAGGGGCTGCCCAGTGAGCTAACACTATAGTATGAATATACATATAGTTTTTTTTTGTTTGTTTGTTTGTTTGTTTTTTTTGGTTTTTCGGTCTCCCTCTAGCCCAGGCTGACCTGGAATTCACTCTGTAGTCTCAGTGTGGCCTCAAAATCAAACTCCTACCTCTGACTTCTGAGTGCTGGATTAAAGGCGTGCACAACCACACCTGGCACATCTCTCTTATTTTTTTTAATTTTTTTGTTTATTCTTATTTATTTGATAGCGACACAGAGAGAGGGAGAATGGACTGCTATGTCACTGCTATGACTGACATATGGCGTCAGTGTGTGTCCCACGGTGTCTGGGAAAGAGCCTGGTCTTCAATGTATGGGAACAGGAGAAGCTGTGAGAGTGTTAAGAAGTGGGAGGTATGGGCTGGAGAGATGGCTTAGTGGCTAAGCGCTTGCCTATGAAGCCTAAGGACCCCAGTTCGAGGCTCAATTCCCCAGGACCCACGTTAGCCAGATGCACAAGGGGGCGCACGCGTCTGGAGTTCGTTTACAGAGGCTGGAAGCTCTGGCGTGTCCATTCTCTCTCTCTCTCTCTCTCTCTCTCCCTCCTTCTCTCTGTCACTCTCAAATAAATAAATAAACAAACAAAAAAAAATTTTAAAAAAAGAAGTGGGAGGTCCTTAGGTTACTGGGGGCTCTGCCCAGTGACAAAATTCTCACAGGACTCAGGTTAGATCTTGCAAGACAGTGATTCTAAAATGGCAAGAGAGGCTCCTCCTCACTCTCTGGCTTCCTGTCTCACCACAGGGTCTATGCTTTTCGTAAGTACTAATGCCAGGATGACATCCAGCCGTCCTTCGAGATAGCTGGGGGCGGGGCCTCTTCAGAGATGACATCGTGATGTTTAGACATCGAGCCATCATCACTGAGGTAAATAAACTCCTTTCCTTTCCTTTTCTTTTCCTTTCTCTCTCTCTCTCTTTTTTTTTTTTTTTCTGGTAGGGATCTCACTACTCTAGCCCCAGCTGACTTGGAATTCACTATGTAGTCTCAGGCTGGCCTTGAACTCACTGTGATCCTCCTACCTCTGCTTCCTGAGTGCTGGGATTAAAGGCGTGTGCCACCACACCTGGCATGCATGGAATCTTATTTGTATGAAAGGAGCATAATTTATTTAAACACTTCTCAACTATTACACATTTGGACAATTTGTAATGAAAAATTTAATATTGTTTATGTATTGTTTATGAAAATTTTATATGATGCATTACTTAATGTAAGCAAAATATTGTGTTATTTTATTATGGAAAGTATAATGACAGTGGATATTACCAGCACTAGTCTTTGCTGTCAGCTGGGAACTTAGTGGTACTGCAAATGTAGATAGATGGTACTGAACAAAGTGAGAGGAAAACTTAGAATCCTTTGTGTCAGTACTTTGAGACAGAGTCTCCCTGTGTAGTCCCGATTGTCCTTGAACTCACAATCCTCCTGCTTTGGCTTAAGGAACTAGAATCCTTTCTGCGTGCTGTAACTTGAATAAGGCTCATCTCTATCAAAATTAATTTTGAGGGGCTGGAGAGATGGCTTGGCATTTAAGGTGCTTGCTGGCAAAGCCAAACAACCCCGGGTTCGATTCCCCAGGACCCACGTAAAACCAGCTGCACAAGGTAGAGCATGCGTCTGGAGTTCTTTTGCATTGGCTGGAGGCCCTGGTGCGCCTATTCTCTCCTTCTCTCTCTCTCTCTCTCTCAATAAATAAGTAATGTTTTAAAAATATTAATGTTGAGGATTATTCCTTCAATGTGACAGTGTCAGAGGCCTTCAGGAGATAATTAGGTGAAGGGGCACCGCCCTCCTGCCTAAATTGTTTCTCTCCAGAGATTGAGTTAGTTCTCTTGAGACAGGATTAGGTTTCCCAGTAGTGAGTTAGACCTCAGAGCTGGATTAGTTACTCCAAGCAACAAGCCTGCCATGTCCCCTCAGCTCTCTCACAGACATGACCCTTCTGCAGCGCCTCCCCTTGAGCTTCTCCGTCAACAATGGCGCAGCATGAGACTGTCACCTGAAGTCAGCTACAGGTGGGAGCGTGAGCCAAAACTAATCTCCTTCCTTCATAAATCACCCAATCTTTGTTTTTTAAAATTTTTATTTCATAGCAACATAGAATGCTCTAAGGGATTGACCACGGTGAGGAGTGCCCTCCAGATGATAAGACAGCCGAAATGTGACCTGTCAAATGACAAAATGAGATAACATATGGATGACTATCTTGTAGCCCGGCATCACAGATGGATCGTGTGTGCAAAACCGGATGAACTACCAGATTAAAAGTCGACATATTTGATTATATCAATGTCAAGCACTTCTGTTCAAACAAAAGATACCACAAATAAGTACAAACAGACTGGAAAAAAGATACTGGCGATATCTGAAATTTACCAAGGATGAATATCTAGAATATTCAAACAACTCCTGTAAATCAAGATTAAATCAAGACAAGAAAGACCAGCAACAGCACTGGGGAAATAAAAGAAGGGTAGCAACAGGCAGCTAGCCAACAAAGCAAATTCAAACACATCTGAGAAGCATGGACAAGATTGCTCTAACTTGTAATAACGAAAAGAACAATGAGACATCATCACTGGCCTAGAAAACACAGAAGATGGTCAGTGTCAAGTATTGGGAAGATGATGTGTTAATAGGTACCCTGGGTCACTGCTGACACTCACCCCGCAAGATGCAATCAAGTTGAATGCATCAGTACCTCCAGCCCAGCATAGCCCTCTCCTGGGTGTGAGTCTCCGGGGGGCTTCTTACCCAAGACCAAGAAGGAAGATGGGTGAAGAGTCTCTTCACAGTTGTTCGTGATGCTCAGAAAGCAGAGGTGACCTGCGTGCGCGTCACTGGAGAAATGAGAAGGTCAATATTGCTGGATGCAGTCTGTTGGGCAGCCAGAAGAAACCTGTCTACATGGAGGCACGGGGCTCCATCTCAAAACACGAAGGGCAAAGAGGCAAGACACAGAATAAGTGATCTGCAAAATATCAGAAGTCAGTTAAAATGTATGCATAGGAAGTAGTGGGCATTTTCCAAGAGCCCGTGCATATGAAAAGGTGCACTTCGATGTCATAGCAAGATTGCCTACAGCCGGGAAAGGGGGATGAAAGAAAGGACAAGGGATAAAAGGTAGCAAAGAAGGGAAGAACCTTGAAGGCCTAAATCAAAGTGGACTCTTTATGCAAAGGGGGAATAATCTGTATTCATACTTTTTGTGTGTGTGTGTGTCTGGCTTTCTGTGGGTACTGGGGAATAGAACTCAAGTCGTTAGGTTTTTCTTTTTCTTTTTTTCCTGTTTTTTTTTGAGGTAGGGTTTTGCTTAAGCCCAGGATGACCTGGAATTCACTATGTAGTCTCAGGGTGGCCTCAAACTCATGGCGGTCCTCCTACCTCTGCCTCTCAGAGTGCTGGGATTAAAGGCGTGAGCCACCACGCCAGACCTTTTATTTATTTTTATTTATTTATTTGAGAGCGACAGACAGAGAGAATGGGTGCATTAGGGCCTTCAGCCACTACAAACGAACTCCAGATGCATGCACCACCTTGTGCATCTGGCTTACGTGGGTCATGGGGAATCGAGCCTCGAACCGGGGTCCTTAGGCTTCACAGGCAAGCGCTTAACCACTAAGCCATCTCCCCAGCCCCAGCCCATATTTTTAATTACTCTGTGGAATAAATTCCTGGAAGCAAGATGAGTTCATGGCAATCTCAAGTTAAGAGAAGGTAGAAAAGCAACAGTATCCCTGGTGGTTGGAGAAGTCTTTCAGCTGTTTTGGGGTCTTGTGCCGTGGGGGGGGGGGCTATGGTGGGCTATGGCTGTTTTTCCCCAAGGCATTGTCAACATTCCTAAGTGATCATCGCCTCTCTTTACTGGCTGGGTGAGGGGCTAAAGAGACAACCGTTCTGAGATACGGTTGCTGGTGCACAGACCGGATGGACAGAGGATGGGATCTTGTGTGCATAGATTATTTTGTGGCAGCATCAGATTAGCCTTGCACGTTAGGATCCTGGGGTCTTAGACTGTAAGTTGACTGGAGTCTCCAGGTTTGATCTCACCCATCCATCACAGGAACCCCCCCCCCAACCCCTCCAGCTCTGTCATGCATACCTAGGAGCCCAATTCCTATGTCCTGCCTGGAATCTCCCTGTCCTGAGGTCCGTATCTCACTGAAGCAAAACAGGACTGAATCTCAGCTTCAGAGTCACGGCATCCTTGCTAGGTGACTGGGGGATATTCTTTCATGATGAGAAATGCTCTATCCCTATTTCTCTCTCTTTTTAAAAATCTTTGCATTTTTATTTATTTATTTATGCGTGAGAGAGAGAATGGGTGCCCTAGGGCCTATAGCCACTGCTAACGAACTCCAGACGCATGCACCACCTTGTGCATCTGGCTTACGTGGGTCCTGGGGAATCGAACCTGGGTCCTTAGGCTTTGCAGGCAAACGCCTTAACCACTAAGCCATCTCTTCAGCCCCTCTGCCCTCCCCCACCATTTCTCTATCCAATGCTAGGGAGTAACAAAAGCACTCCTCAGGCCCAAGGCAGCTGAAGAGCCAACAGCTGAATAGCTGAGTGGTCTGACATTCTAAAATAGATAATAGGGCTGGGAAAATGGCTTAGCAGTTAAGGCGTTTGCCTGAGAAGCCTAAGGACCCCGGTTCGATTCCTCAGAACCCACATCAGCCAGATGCACAAGGGAGTGCATGTGTCTGGAGTTCATTTGCAGTGGCTAGAGGCCCTGGCATGCCCATTCTCTCTATCTGCCTCTCTCTCTCTCTCTCTCTCTCTCTCTCTCAAATAAATAAATAAAATTATTTAAAAAAAGAAAGTGCCTAAAATAGATAATAAAGGATATGCAATATAAGCTGTCTGTGGCCTACAACCCCCAAAATATTTACGACTGAACTTTTCCAGAGAAAGCTCTGCGGAGCACTTCCCAGGAGCCCGCCTGGTCACCAGGCAATCTGGTTCCTCTCCGGAGCTTCTTGGAGGTGGTGGGGTTGCTGGTTCACCTGTGGAGCTTCTGAGAATGCTTGGTGCCCAGAGCCCGGCCCACGTGCTCACACAGAGAAGCGTGGCAAGCCTGGCCTGGTGGGCCTGTCGGTGTGGCTGTCTGGCTACCGTTGGACAGGCTTTGGGGCTGGCATGTGAGTGGGCATCTGGGCCCCACCACTTCCTTCCTCACCTCTGCAGCGTGGATGATTGTGGTTCCCACCCGAATGTGTGCCTCGAGTTAGATCCACAAGGCCAGAGTAAGGGCTCCTTGAAGGGACACTTCAGGTCTCCTTGTATTGCTTCTCATGCAAAGTGGCTGGTCCTGTCTGCCCACAGCAGGGGAAACATGCTTTGCATAGATACCCGGCTGAAGGGCTGGGGTGTTTCCTGAGAATCCCAGCTATGCAAATACTCTGAGTCAGCGGGTCAGAAGGCCAGGGGTAAGCCCTTTACGCACCCACCTGTGTCAACCTGCTTCTTGTCAACACCAGGCGGGGCAATGATGGTTTTCTGACTGGGGACAAATTGATTCAGAGGGGGACCTGTTTCCCTGAGAGCATAATGAAGGACTTGGATCACGTGGCAACGAGGTGAAAACATAAAGAAAACAAAAACAAACAAGCAAAGGGAAACTCGTACCTTCTGGAAAATGCTACAAGCCACCTGCCTTGGACATGACCCTGCCTGCTGGCGCATGGCTGTCTGATTTGTTTTCAGCATCTGACTTTCCCGGCACAGGGTTCAAGTTGATGCTACTTGGCACGACCCAGTTGAGGGCAGCGGAGAGTGCTGGAGCGACCAGGGACTTGGGGAAGCCGTGCTTGCGGGACAGGGCCTTGTTTCAAGTTCAGATTTGCCAGATGTTGTTCTACGGGAAGACCTAAGACAAAGGGAGGCCTCTGTGAGGGATGAGTGTTTATTTATACCAGAGCCCCACGATGGCTTCCTGTTTGCCTTTCGGAGAATGGCTTGTCAGGATGGATGAAGTCCATCCAAACGTTTTCAAGGATACTGACTCTAGAAAAGGCCCTTGTCCCCAGGCCCTGTTTACATTAATAATACGTACGCAGTCGTCAGCAAGTAACCACAGCGCAGGGCAGCTCTCCCTGTGCTGGCTTTGTGGACTTGGGCCGCTCAAGTGTGAACCATTTTTCCCTTGTCGAACATGACGCGTACGTCCCACAGTAGACACAGCTTGAGGAGGGCCTGTTTTTATTTATTTATCTTTAAAATGTGGGCATCTTTATGGGCTATGTTATGGTAATTGAATACATGAATACGATGAGTGATAATCAAATCAGAGTAACGAGCATCTCCATCTCTTTAACTATTAATCATTCTTACTTTATATTTTTGAAAAAAATATTTTGTTTTATTTATTTGAGAGGCAGAGAGGGAGAGAGAAAGGGAGAGAGAGGGAGAAAGGAGAGAGAGAAAATGGACACACACATAAAACCAGATGCACAAAGTGGCACATGCATCTGGAGTTCATTTGCAGCAGCTAGAGGCCCTGGTGCACCCATTCTGTCTGTCTGTCTGTCTCTCTCTGCTGCTGGGCATGGTGGCGCATGCCTTTTAATCCCAGCACTGGGGAGGCTGAGGTTGGAGGAGTGTTGTGAACTCAAGGCCAGCCTAAGAATACACAGTGAATTCCAGGTCAGCCTGGGCTAGAGCAGGACCCTATCTCAAAGAAACAGAAAAAAAAAAGAAATCAGTATATTTCCACAATGGAATACTATTCAACAAAGTGGAACTAACTCCTATCATTTGGAGCAACAGGGTAGAACTGGAGGTCATTATGTTAAGCAAAACAAGCCAGACATAGAAAGAAGATACTATTTGTATTAGGTACTTTTTTTGTATGGCTGTGACCACAGTACTTGCCAGAAACAACTTGAGAGAAGAAAGATTTATTTTGGCTTGTGGGTTCAGTCCATCACAGCAAGAAAAACAGCGGGGTGGCAGAGGGTGTGCTGGAGCCTCCTCATATCACGGTGAACCTGCATTGGGTTGTAACTTTCAGATGTCCACCCATGGGGGCCCCGCCTCCTAAAAGTTTCACAGCCTCCCAAACCAATGTCACCTACTGGGAAATAAACATTCAAACATGAGCCTGTGGGGGACATTTCCAATTCAAATCATAATAATCTTCATAAAAATACATATATACTGTGAACCTAGTATAGCATTTGTTCATGTATTATTTTTTCTTTTACTGTTTTGGTTTTTCGAGGTAGAGTCACACTCTAGCCCACACTGACCTGAAATTCACTTTGTATTCTCAGGGTGTCCTCGAACTCATGGCGAGCCTCCTACCTCTGCCTCCTGAGGGCTGGGATTAAAGGTGTATACCACCACACCCGGTTCATGTATTTTTTTTTTTTTTGAGGTAGGGTCTCACTTTAGCCCAGACTGACCTAGAATTTACTATGTAGTCTCAGGCTGGCCTCGAACTTACAGTGATCCTCATACCTCTGCCTCCTGAGTACTGGGATGAAAGGTGTGCACAAGAACACACGGCCTCACTTTGTGTGTCTCTCTGTGTGTGTGTGTTTTGATATTTTATATATTTGCAAGAAGAGAGAGAGAGAATATATGCCAGGGCCTCCAGCTGCTGCAAAAGAACTCCAGATACACGTGCCATTTTGTGCATCTGCCTTTACATGGGTACTGGGGAATCAAACCCAGGTCGTTAGGCTTTGTAGGCAAGTACCTGAACCGCTGAGCCATATCTCCAACCCTCACTTTGTTTTGAACACCATTTGGCAATAGATTACAAGGCATGGTGTCCGCATACCTGAGTGTTCTACCTGGGGCTATTCTATCAACTTAGTAGTGTGACTGTAAGTAGTCCTTTTAGTTTCCTGCATAAAATTATAACAGTGGGTTCCCCAGGTGACATGTTGAGCTCTGAGAGGTCCCCTGTGTGGTAGGAGGGGCAGTAGTGAAGGAAGTAATGAGAGTTTCAATCCAACCTCCCCTCCACCCCCCCCTACACGCTAGAATAGCTATTCTTTTTTCTTTTTCTTGTTTTTTTTTTTTCTCCCCATTTTACACGCCAGGCTTTTGGAGCATGTGTGAAGAAAAGATCCCCAAGGCTGAGCTAAAGACTTAGTAAAAGGAACTTCAGGTGTTCACTGCATGATCACCAAAGCAGGCCCGTTGTATGGATTTGCAATCCCTGCTGGGGCTTTTGTTTTCTTTCTTTCTTTCTTTTTTTCTTTTTTACTTTTTATTGACAATCTCCATATATACAGACAATATGCCATGATCATAATCCCCTCCCACCGCCTTCCGTTTTCTCCCTTCCAAATCCCCCCTCCAGTGAATCCCTTCTTCTTTCCAACTAGCCTCTCTTCTAGGTTGATATCATCATTATTTTTCCCTCCCATTAGTAGTGTCAGCCGCTGTGAGGTCGTGAACACCACGGCCACTTTGTGTCTGGAAGACGGCATTGTAAGCAGTCCTCCCCTTCCCTTGCTCTTACATTCTTTGCCGCCACCTCTTCCACAGTGGTCCCTGAGCCTTGGAAGGCTATAGAGATGTCTCACTTAGTGCTGAACACTCCACTGTCACTCTCAGCACTTTGGGGAGTTTTGAGTCACCCCCGTGGCCGTCATCATCTGAAAAGAGAAGTTTCTCTAACCAGAAGCGAAAGTGGCATTACCATAGGGGACATAAACCTGAGTATTTAGAGGGGGGTGTATGCTGGGTTTTAAAAATAGTTTATTTATCTATTTGAGAGAGAGAAAAAGAGAGTGAGAGAATGGGTGCACCAGGGCCTCCAGGCCCTGCAAACGAACCAACACACACTCTACCTCGTGCATCTGGTTTACGTGGGTACTGGGGAATCAAACCTGGGTCCCTTTGGTTTTGTAGGCAAGTGCCTTAACCGCTAAACCATCTCTCCAGCCCTAGGCTGGGCCTTTTTTTTTTTTTTTTGAGATTGTAATGGACGTGTTATGAGTTGCATGGGAACGGCAGATTTCAGTTGGGCTACCGGGGCAAACGGAGCTGTATGCGCACCCGCCCCAGTCCTCTCCCAGCTCAGTTCCCTTGCTTTTGTCGCCTGTACTCCTGTGGCTTTTTTGCTTACTCCTTTTCAGCATGCAGTAGAGTCGTGGGAGCAGCCCCAGGGACCACAACCATCACGGCTTCGGGGAATGAAGTCATTAGGTGACAGCCTCAGGGGCAGAAGCCACTGGGAGTCAGCACCATGCTTCCTCACCAGAGCATGCAGCCGGAAGAAGGGCACCCACGAGGCCACCTACAAGGGACAGACGGCACAAGTTCAGCCTGGTTCTTGCTCAGGATCATGTGAGAATCCCCAGTCCCGTTGGTGGGGGGGGGAGTCAGGGAATCAACCAGCCATTTTACACAGCAAGCGAGGGTTCACAGGACCCAGTTGGGTCAAGAGTCAATCCACAGGGAGAGGTCACGAGGCACAAATGAAGGTTACGTTCCCCAGGCAGGTTGTCAGTTAAAGAGGGTACCACGTTAGGGGCTGGAGAGATGGCTTAATGGTTAAGGCGCTTGCCTGCAAAGCCTAACGTCACTCTGAGTTTGATTCCCCAGTACCCTTGTAAAGCCAGATGCCAAATTAGAAGACTCCTAGGGTTTCTTTCTTTTCTTTTTTTTTTTTTTTTTTTCCCGAGGTAGGGTCTCACTCTGGCTCAAGCTGACCTGGAATTCACTATGTTGTCTCAGGGTAGCCTTGAACTCATGGCGATTCTCCTACCTCTGCCTTATGAGTGCTGGGATTAAAGGCATGCGCCACCACGCCTGGCTTACTTTTTTTTTTTTCCCTCAATATATTTTTACTTATTTGCAAGCACAGAGAGTTAGACAGAAGAGAATCGGATAGAAAGAATGAGTGCACAAGGGCCTCCAGCCACTGCAAACAAACTTCACATGCATGTACCACTTTGTGCATCTGGCTTTACATGGGTGCTGGGGAATTGAATCTGGGTCTGTAGGCTTTGCAGGTAAGTGCCTTTAACTGCTGAGCCATCTCTCCAGCCCTGACTCCTGGGATTTCTGCAGAGGAAATGAGAATCTGGAGGGTCTTGGAGGGGCTTAGCTCTGGCCTGGTTGAAGCTGGGAGTCCGCCACACTTCCACCCTTGGCTCACCAGCCCGGTGATTACTCCTGTGGTGTCCTGCCCAGTTTTTCTGCCCCAGGAGCATCCTTCGAGTCAATGTGGCCCTTCCTTCCCTCCTGCTGAAGTATCAGAAATGGTGATGGTCATGACAGAGTGGCACAGTGAGGAGCAGACTATTAGTGGCATACAGAAGTGTTTCATTTAAAAGTAACTCTCTTTTCCTGCTTGTCTTCTGTTTATTTTATTTTTGAGAGAAAGACAGAGAGAGTGAGAAAGAGGCAGAGAGAGAGAGAGAGAGAGAGAGAATGGGAGTGTCAGGGCCTTTCAGCCATAGTGAACAAACCCCAGACGCGTGTGCCCCTTGTGCACATGTGTGACATCACATGCTTGCGCCACTTTTGCGTCTGGCTATATGTGTGACCTGGAGATTCGAACAAGTGTTCTTAGGCTTTGCAGGCAAGCGCCTTAACAGCTAAGCCATCTCTCCCGCCCTTTTATATTTTATTTTATTTTATTTTATTTTATTTTATTTTATTTTATTTATTTTTTGAGATAAGGTTTATTTAGCACAGGCTAGCCTGGGACTTATAACGTAGCCCAGAATGGCCTTAAACTCTTCATTCTCCTGTCTCAGCTTCCCCGAGCGCTGGGATCACAGGAGTACGCCGTCATGCCCCGCTTTCTCTGGTTGCTGCTTAGCTGGCAGAAGCTTGTATTCAGGCTGCCTGGGGTGGTCGGAATCACGTGTCCCCCATCAGCTCAGCATTCCGAATGCTTGGTCTCCAGCTGGTGGCAAATGGGGAGGTGGTCCTTGCTGGAAGAGCTGTGTTGCTGGCGGGTGGACTTTGGGGTGTTCTAGCCAGCTCCCCCTTTCCAGAGCTCAGCTCACTCTCTTACTGCTGTTTTCCACCTGCTGTGGCAGAGATGGCGTCCAGCCTCTGCCCGTGCCATGCTTTCCCCTGCCATCATGAAGCTTCCCCTCGAGACCGTAAGTCACACAAAACCCTCTCCTCCCATCCGCTGCTTTTGGTTGGCTGTTTTGTCCCAGCAACAAGAAGGTCGCTACAGCACTGTGCTACTTCCAGACGCACGGCATTGGGCACGCGCCTGTCCCAGCTGTCAGATTCTCATCTGTAAAGTAGGCGGTGCTGGTTTGATCCAGGTGTTCCCCATAAACGCGGGTGTTCTGAATGCCAGGTTCCCAGCTGACAGCAATTTGGGAATCAACACCTCCTGGAGGCAGTGTATTGTTGGGGGCGGGCTTATGGGTATTATAGCCAGTGTCCCTTTGCCAGTGTTTGGCACACTCTCCTGTTGTTGGCCAGGAGGTGATGTCCACCCTCTGCTCATGCCATTGTTTTCCCCTGCCATCATGGAGCTTCCCCTTTATTCTCTCAGCCAAAATAAGCTCTTTTTTTTTTTCCCCCCTTCCACAAGCTGCTCTTGGTCGGGGCTTTTCTGCCAGCAATGCAAACCTGACTGTAACACAGGGTTCTCCAACTGTCCATCCTGCCTGCCTCGCAGGGCCATGACGAGGCCTCCTCAAGTGTCACCCCTCTTCTGCTACTTCTCATCTACTTCCTCCATCCTGTGCCCGGGAGCAGCTTACATCGCTTTGGGATTCTGCTGTCTGGGAAACTGCTCCCCGAGAACCCTGTCCCCTTCACCGGTCACTTCTGGGGTGGCTCTTGTCCTTAGCTTCCAGTTGGGGACTCTCCTCACCATCCATTATTGCACAAAGCAACTGACTTTACTACTCTGTTAGTGGAAGAGAGTTGCAGTGGCTTTGGGCGAAACAGGAGGGCTTCACATCACAGCCCTGCGAAGGGCCAACATTAGTCCTGAGCTCCTGTTCGAGCCGCCTTGCCCGCGTCTCCCAGGGGGAGTATAGGCCTCCCGCCCTTGGTCATAGGCTTCCTGTCCTTTCCTTTTCCTCAGCTCTCAGCAGTATAGAACTTTTTTTTTTTTTTCCCTTCTGGGAGTCATTTGGCAGAGCAATTCAGCTACTCTGTCCCCTATTCCCTAACTCAACAACTCTGGCTTCCCTGGGTGTCTCCAAAGCCTCATGAAGGAAGACACTTGACTTCACATTGCGCCACACTCCACGTGTGCGCTTCGAAATAACAGACAGTTTTCTCTTTTTCTTCAAGTTATGTTTAGAAAATTATTTTTATTTATTTACAAGCAGAGAGATAGGAGAGAGAGAGAGAGAGAGAGGATGGGCACACCAGGGCCTCTAGCCACTGCAAATGAACTCCAGATGCGTGTGCTACTTTGTACATCTGGCTTTATGTGGGTATTAGGAAACCCAACCCAGGTCATTAGGCTTTGCAGGCAAGTGCCTTAACCACTGAGCCATCTCTCCAGCCCAGTTATCTCTTCTTTGATAGAAGAATAAAACAGTATCCAACCTAGGAGTTGAACTGGGATCTGTGGGCTGGGAGGACGCCATGAGCTGAGCCAGGGGAGAGAGGGCTGATCAAGGGCAGAGTTCCTGGCAAGACAAGAGGAGCCCCAGTGTCGGGTTGGGGACATAGCCACTTTTACGGTCTCAGGAGGCCTTTGCTCTGCTGCTGGCTAGCCCCAAAGGACCAATTTATATCCTCAACCTTATTGAAAGTGGGTGGGGGAGGCACGCAAGGAAAGCACCCAGGCTTGGGACATTAAAGGCCCCTATCCTTCTACCATGTCTCCTAATAGCAGAGGAAATGGATAGATCTCGCCACCCACCTCCCTCTAGCATCAGCCCCAACCCAAAGCCTTCTGGACTCTGGCTGACTTGCCCAGCTCTCTAGAGGAAGGGGAGGACATGTACGTGTCGTGTGGATAGTGGCAAAGTGGTCTCCTCACTGTGGTCTAACGACGTGGCCGCAAACAAGAGAATCCGTTTGAAGGGCCCCGAAAAGTGGGAAATGAGATAGAAGGATGGATTTAAGTGACCATTATTGCTCAGGTGGGATTGATCTAAGACTGATGCTAGACTGAGGGAGGGCCCGGGGAGCTCAGCCATGCTGTCAGGTGTGAAGGGAAGAAATGAGGCCAGTTATTACGGCCTCGCCGTAAGCAATCAAAATGAGAGCGCGCGGGGCAGTGTGGCGCTATCTATCTATTGCTGCTACAACCAGAGGCCTCATATAAATGCTAACAAGACAGGGACGAAGCCCAGGCTGGCCAGGGGCTTCTGGGAGCTGGGCTGCGGCTCTGTCTCCTCGGAGATGCGGATGTCGTAAGCTCACGGTGCCAGCATCTGGGGGACAGAAAGGACGCGGTTGTCACCCAGTAGATGTAATAGATTAAAACCGAAGCCCATGTGGATTTCTCTTGTTTCCTTGTCTGGTTTGTGTCCTGTTTGCCTTGTCTGCTCCTCATTCCTAGAGTATTTGGTGGGAGAAGTTTTATGTCAGGGTCACAAAGAATTCTTCCATCAAATACTGATGGAGAAAGGGCTGTAAGAATGGGCAGAGCAGGTCCCTACATGGATTATGTTTTAAATTATCTTTTTTTTTTTTTTTGCATGTGGTGTGTGTATGTGTACTCATGGGTGTGCGTGCTTGTGTGTCAAGGCTACAGGTCGACATTAGATATATTCGTCAATCACTTTTCTACTTATTGAGAAAAGGTCTCTTAACGAGCCTGCAGTTCACTGATTCACCCAGACTAGCTAGCCAGTGAGCCACTGACATTCCCTGTCTCTGCCTGCCCAGCGCTTGGGTTACAGATGTGCATCACCACATCTGGCATTTACGTGGGTTCTGGGGATCCCAGTTCAGGTCCTGATGCTTGCACAGCAAACACAATGAGTCATCTCCCCAACTTCCTCGTGGGATTATCTATTAATAGATTTAGTTTCCTTAAGCCTCAATTTCTCCATCTGTAAAATGGGGCTAACGAGAATGTCCAGGGTAGGGAGTCCTTGAGATACTTAGGGAAAGATTCAGTTCAGAGCTTGGCTTACAGAAGGTGCACAGTAAGGGATAGCTATCACCATCGCTATCATTAATTTCTGACTACTTCAGTTTTTAATTTATTATTTATTTAGAGGGAGAGAAGCGGGGGCAAGAATGGGCACACCGGGACCTCTAGCCACTGCAAACAAACTCCAGATACATGCGCCACCTTGTGCATCTGGCTTATGTGGGACCTGGAGAATCGAACCAGGGTCCTCAGGCTTTGCAGGCGAGCGTCTTAACTGCTAAGCCATCTCTCCAGCTCAATTTCTGGCTACTTCTTCAAGTGGCTAAAGTTTTGGTAAAATCTTCAGGCCTGGTGGACTCAAACCAAGACTGAGTGGACAGAGGACTGCAGCCCCGGGAAATGTCATATGCCTCACTCTCTTCTCTAAAACAAAGCATCCTTTGAAAAAGAAACTGCTTTCATTTCCCATGGGAAGTAATTTCCACAGCCCACGAGTAAATGCGGTCTAATGACTAGAATGTGACGGTAGCTATCAAGAATGAACTGTTTCATAAACACTGCCGCCTCCTAACACTACACAACCTCAGTGCTCTGTTTGGGTTCTTTCGTGCCTACTCGTTCCTTACAACTTCTCCCTCCATCTCTCCCCACCCCAGCTTTCTGGGATCATTAGACCGGCTACCATGCCCAAGTCCTCAAAGAGTGCGCAGCCATCCAGGGATTCAGGATGAAAACCCAAACTGCTTTGTGAGTGGCTCTGGGGGGGAAGTGACGGTGGTTGGTTGATGGGCAGACCAGCAGGCCAAGCCTCTTATATTATGTATATTTTCATAAGTTCCATTTTTTATATTTTATTTATTTACTAGACAGAGAGAAAGAGAGAGAGAGAGAGAGAGAGAATGAATGGGTGTGCCAGGGCCTGTAGCCACTGCAAACAAACTCCAGATGCCTGTGCAACCATGTACATCTGGCTTACATGGGTACTGGGGAATCGAACATGGGTTCTTAGGCTTTGCAAGCAATCACCTTAACCATTAAGCCATTTCTCTAGCCCTATAAAAAATTATTTATTTGCAAGGAGAGAGAGAAAGAGAGAGAGAATGGGCACACCAAGACCTCCTGCCTTTGCAAATGAACTCCAGATGCATGTGCCACCTTGTGCACATGGCTCTACGTGGGTCCTGGGGAATTGAACCGGGCCTGGCAGCCTTTGCAAGCAAGAGCCTTTGACACAGGGCCATCTCCTCAGCCCCTCCTGCATTTTCAAGGAAACATCTGGAAAGGAAAGCTCTCACTGTCATCAGTCTGAAGCCTGTTGTCGCCAGAGTTGGATGCTAAGCTGACAAGACACGGGACCCCTCCCCCAGATTGCACATCCCAGCTCCGTGTCCCTGGAGAGACCTGAGTGAGGTTGCTGTATGAACAAGAACCGTGCCCGCGCCCTTCCCACTGCTGCCAGGCGCGTGGCATACCTACTTAGAGTGCCAGCCAAACGTCTTCCTCTTGAAGGGCCCTTCTCCCTCTTCTTTGAAAGCTTTGTTCTCGGGTGGGCAAAACGCATCAAGGACCTTTGGAATTCATGTTTACTTTTTCAGAGGCGCTAGGAATTTCTTAATCAGTGCCACACACATCACAGCCACACAATAAATATCAATGAAGTCAAGTGTCTGACACACACAGGGCTTGTTTTCCACTGCCTGAACTTTCCACCCCCTCAACAGATGGCATCTCCAGCTCTCAAAAGTGCCTAACTTAATGCTTTCATTTTAAGGGTGAGACGAGAGCCCAGCGATTGTAGATTATCTCGCGGGTGTCACGCAGACAATTAACAGCAGGCCAGAGCAATTGCCCAGACTCGGTACCCACGGGCCAGCGCGCTCTTCTCATCCGAGTCCCTGGCCAACCCCAGTTGTTTCAATACTTGCTCTGAAGATGCAGATTGTCCTGGACTTAGCTTTTTGAAACCTCATTTGGTTTAGGACATCTTTTTTGTTATTGTTTTCTTTTCCTTCATTTTTTAAAAAAAGATTTTATTTATTTATTTGAAAGTGACAGAGAGAGAGAGAGAGAGAGAGAGAGAGAGAGAATGGGCGCGCCAGGGCCTCCAGCCACTGTAAACGAACTCCAGATGCGTGCGCCCCCTTGTGCATCTGGCTAATGTGGGTCCTGGGGAATTGAGCCTCGAACTGGGGTTCTTAGGCTTCACAGGCAAGCGTTTAACTGCTAAGCCATCTCTCCAGCCCTTTTTCCTTCATTTTTGAGGTAGGGTCTCACTGTAGGCCAGGCTGACCTGGCACTCACTCTGTAGTTCAGGCTGGCCTTGAACTCACAGTGATTCTCCTACCTCTGCCTCCTGAGTGCTGGGATTAAAGGCGTGTGCCAACACACCCAGCTCAGGATATCTTTTGTTAACTCTTGGAGCTCAAAAAAATATAGACTTTTTTGTTTTTTTGTTTGTGTATTTGTTTTGGTTTTTTGAGGTAGGGTCTCACTCTAGCCCAGGCTGACCTGTAATGCACTATGTAGTCTCAGGATGACCTCGAACTCATGAGGCTCCTCCTGCCTCTGCTTCCTGAGTGCTGGGATTAGAGGATGCTTGGGTAACCTTTGACATTGGGATTTGATGTCATCTTTGAAGCTTATGCTTAAAAACTGCATGATGGAGCTATAAAAAACAGTCATCAGGGCTGGAGAGATGGCTTAGCGGTTAAGCGCTTGCCTGTGAAGCCTAAGGACCCCAGTTCGAGACTCGAGTCCCCAGGACCCATGTTAGACAGATGCACAGGGGGCGCATGCATTTGGAGTTCGTTTGCAGTGGTTGGAGACCCTGGCGTGCCCATTCTCTCTCTCTCTCTCTCTCTCTATCTGCCTCTTTCTTTGTCTGTCACTCCCAAATAAATAAATAAAAATGAACAAAAAAATTTTAAAAAACCCAGTCATCAAAAAAAAAAAGCTATCTCATAATGGGTTTACAGTGTTGTGTTGTGCCTCATTTACAGCTATCCTTGGCCACGTGTTGTCTCAGGGCTACGGATTAGACTCACTTGGAAGTGTCGACTGTTTGGCAGACTGACTTGCTTTCCTGTGATAGCTCCTGTGCTCTGCGGCTCCTCACAGTGCCCGCCACTCCCTGCCTTCCATCTAGCTGGTCTTTCTCCAGTGATAATAAATCTTGTCAGCTTGATGGGATTTAGAATCACCATGGAAACAAATCTCTGGGCATGAGACAGTTTCTAGATTAGGTTGACTGAGGTGGGAAGACCTACCTTACTAGGCGGGGGGGGGGGGGGGGCAGGGGTGTGGAAGGACCCCATTCCATAGGCTAGACTTCCAGACTGAGGGACAAAGTCAGCTGAGCACCAGCATTCATCTCTCTCTGCTTCCGGCCTATGGATGGCCTGTGACCAGCTGCCTCATGCTCATGCGCTCCCCACTATGATGACTGGATCCTGCAACGTTGAGCCACAATAAACCCTTCCAGTCTGGGGAGATGGCTCGGCAGTTCAAGGCACCCGTGCAATTTCCTGGTACCCACGTGAAGCCAGATGAACAAAGTGACGCACGAGTCTGGAGTTCATTTGCAGCAGCAAGAGGCCCTGGTGCACCCATACACTCTTTCTCTCTCTTTCTTTCATAAACAAATAAATAAAATTAAAAGGAGAGACCCTTCCTTAAGTTGCTTTGATCAGCTATTTTGTCTTAGCACTGAGAAAGTTAAATAATACATCTATCTACTGATTGGCTCTACACAGTTGAACATGACTTGAGCTGAAAACATGGCCAATAGACTCGCAGACATTATTGCTTGAACCTAGATACCAGCTTGGGCCCCGAAATGGCCTGAGTCCTCGAAGGCCTCCCCAGGAGCCTGTCAGTTCTCACAGATCTGTATTCTCATGGTAGCCTTTGCCTACAACACTGAAGGCTTTGTTTCTTGACAACTTAACTGGACCTCAATTCCTCCTTCATCTCCTCCTCTGACCTCAGGCAGCTCAAGACTTGAAGTGGGTTTTGGGGGTGGGGTGGGGTGGGGAGCGTTACGGTAAGGATTTACTTAGCACCTTTTATAGCAGATAGAACTGGAAGTCCACCTGCGTGAGGACGTTCCCCAGCCTTCTTTCTACCCAGAGCTGCGTCGCTCTGTTTCCTTTCTTTCTGATGCCCCGTTCAAATTTCCCTCTCTCAATAAAAAGCTAAGCGCCTTTCTTTCCAACATACTGTGTGGTGAGACATCAGGCCCTGGAAGAGCCAAGGTCTCTGTTTCACACCGTCTGAACCCCTCTCAGGAAAGTCAGGATTGTGGACCACAAATGTTTTCCAAGACCACCCCCCACCACCACCATTGTGCGTTGGCTCTGTGGAGAAATCCTCCAAGGCTCTCAGATCTGGTCTGAATTAGCCGGGCTCCATAATTCCAGACGTGTACACCGGGCACTCCTCAATATCAGAAGCCCTAGTGATTTATCTGTTTGTGTGTCTGGATCTGCCCTGGGACTTGACAGAGACAGTATTTTATTCCTCCTTGTATTTCCCATCCCCACACAGTGGGCTGCTGTAGAGGGGTGGGTGGAGGAGCTGGGGACATGGAGGAGACAGTCACCTGGTCTGCCTGTACACGGTGGTTCACTGCCCAAGGGCACCGGCTACCAGGGGCTCTACCCACCAAGCCAGAAGTCCTGGGCCTGGCTGCGACCCCCCCTCCCTGGCTTGCCTGTCCTGACCCCCATTTGCTGTCTTGACCTGCCAAAGAGGCACCTTTTCAATTTCTCACAAAGGTGCCAGATGGGTTGGGGGGGGGAGGCGTGGGGGTGGGGAAGGGTCCTGAATGGAAAGCATCCCCTCCCCCTAAGAAATCTGGCTTTTTCTTTCCGTTAACAGTGTGACCTCGATTTGTTTCCAGCCCCACAAAATCCGCAGAACCACGCTCCCCCTTTTTCCAGGTCAGGGTTTGCTGCAATGGCCTTTTGGAGAGCGGGGATGGAGTCGTCCTCTCCAAGGACTAGGAACGACCCACTCCAGAGAGCCCCTACAGAAAGTGGAGTATTATGGCTTTAAGGTGTGAGCCCCCCCACCCCCCATGGGCATCCTTGAGCCCTGCCTAGAGCCCTTAGGAGGCACAGGGTCCGCAGCCTCATCCCAGCCTCACCATCACCCAGGTCTCTCTCCAAGGAGCGGAGAGCTCAGCTGTCAGCCCTTGCGCCCCAGGGCCCGGGTAGGCTCAGCCTGTCACCTCCCATTACCCGGGAGCTCTGGTGGGGAGGAGCATCTGGCGCGAGTGTCTGCAGGCCCAGGGGGTGAATTTAGGTTGGATTGCCGGGGCTGAGCTCAGCAACGTTTCCGCAGAGCTCTGGGAGCCGCGGCGCTGGGTGCAATGAGCGCGCAGCTGTGCTGGGACGCGGGCCAGGCCGAGCGGGGGGCGTCGGGGGACCGGCGCTGGGCTCGGCTCGCCTGGCTGCCTGGGGGCCCGCTGCGGGTCAGCGGGGGCTCCGCGCTGGGCCCCCAGCAGGACAGGCTGCTCCTGCACGACCCAGACCCTCCACCACCACCACCGAGCGGGCCTCACACTGCCTGCACGCCTCTGCCCACAATCTAGCCTTGCCCGGTTAGGGACAGCATTGGTCCCTCCAGAAGACAGATGCACAGGAAAAGACGCTCCCAAGCCCAGCTCTTTCTTCTCTGCAGTGGTTAAACAGCTCGCCATGGGCCCAGGAGCTGGCTCAGCGGTTAAAGGCGCTTGCTTGCAAAGCTAATGGCCCCCCAAGTTCCATTCCCCAGTACCCATGTAAAGCCAGGGGCACAAAGTGGCGCCGTGGGTCTGGAGTGTGCTGTGCAGTTGGCAGGAGGCTCTGGCCAGCTCAAACTCACCCTCATTCTTGTCTCTTTCTCAACTAAATGCTGAGACCAGTGTAGCTGTTTGCAGGGCTCTTTGCAGAAAATAAAAAACCAAACCAAACCAAAACAAAACAAAACAAAAAACCCCAAACAAACAAACAAAAAACAGGAAAAGCCGGGCGTGGTGGCGCACACCTTTAATTCCAGCACTTGGAAGGCAGAGGTAGGTGGATCACCATGATTTCGAGGCCACCCTGAGACTACATAGTAAATTCCAGGTCAGCCTGGGCTAGAGTGAAACCGTATCTCAGAAAACAAAACAAAACAAAACAAAACAAAACAAAACAAAACAAAACAAAACAAAACAAAACAAAACAAACAAAAAACCGGAGGAAAGAGTTTGGAGCACTTATTCCAGAACACCAGCTCCTGTTATCGCACACGTGGCGACATAATTTTGGTGCTAAGTTACTGACGCCCATCTATAACCTATATAACTATAAAACTATATCTCTAACTCTAAAAGCGGCACCTGTTTGAAGTGGGTCCCCTGGATCAGACGCAAACACAAGACCCAGGCGGTGTGTATTCCCACTGCAGCTTGAGAGGCACTGGTCTAGAACATTCTGCGGTAGTCACCTCATTGCAACCAAGTCTTTGGTCGTCTTGTATTGCTGAGGTGCGTTCACGCAGCCCAGCTCTTGGTAGTGCTGCCCTCCAGCTGCCTTCGCATGGATTCTCTCAGCAGAAAGCTAGAAGCCTGGATGACCCCGGAGCCTGGATTTCCACACCCTACAGCCTCCAGGCATTGCTTTCCTTAGCCAGGGGAACCCTTAAGGAAGCTGTGACTTGCTGGAGGAAGTGGGTCACTGGAGGTGAGGCCTGAGGCCCGGCTCCACTTCCTGTTCCTCCTCTGCTTCCTGACTGAAAGGTGATGAGCCAACTTCCCTGCTCCAGCTGCCATTGTCCCCTCCACCCCCGGCCCCCCATGATGAAATGTTTCTCTCTTGCTGGAACTGGAAACCGAATTAAACCCTTTACTTCCTTAAGTTGCTTCTGTCAGGCATCTGTTCACAGCCAGAGTAAGAGAAAATAACTAATGCAGATCCCACACCCCAAACCAGGGGCCCAAGGATCCTCTGGAATCCACGAGCCTGGGAAAAGGCTAAGATCTTCTTTCACTCAACACATTTTTGTTGACTGTCTCTGTCCTGGGAAATTGTGATTCCTGCTCCTCAGCTCAGGCTCTGGGACACCTTTGGTCCAACTCTCACCCTCCAGAGGGACCTAGGGATGGAGGAAGGGTCCCCAGCGAATGACAGTCTTCTCCAAGCAGGGGCTCTCTCATTGTGCTTCAGAGCTGGTAGCTGAAGGTCCTTAGCTAAGTTCCTCTCTGGTATGATGCGGTCAGTGGCACATCCCTACCCGAGGCAGCCCCAGCTGATGCCTGTTGGATGAGAAGGGACCACGGACCTACTAGAACATTTGAAATAGAGCACTTCCAGCGGCGTGACCGAAGCCTGCATGGTCTTTGCGTGGCAGTTCGTCCGCTGTTTGTACCCAGCCGTGCTTTTGTCACCGTGACTCCTGAGCATTGTTCCTGACTGAACTCACGCTCTGACACACGGTCACCAGCAGTTCTGAGTCACTCTATTTCCAGGGAATAGACTGTCAAAAGAGAAAATTACAGCCATTTTGTCTAAAGGCCTTAATTGGCTTTATTTTTCCATCCTGGAACGGGGCAACATTTCATTCCACAAAACAGGGTTCCAAGCTGGAGTGGAGGAGGTTGGTTCACAGACACTGAAGAGTGGGTGAATGGTCCCATAGACTCAGACATCTTTATTTTTTATATTTTTTATTTTTTTATTTTTTCTGAGGTAGGGTCTCACTCTAGCCCAGGCTGACCTGGAATTCACTATGTAGTCTCAGGGTGGCTTCGAACTCAACAGCGATCCTCCTACCTCTGCCTCCCGAGTGCTGGGATTAAAGGTGTGTGCCACCACGCCCGGCTCAGACATCTTTTTATTAAGATTGAGCTTGCATCTCCAGTGGGCAGAGCCCTGCTGGGGAAGAGGAAGAGGTATGTCACTGCGGGTGGACCTGAGGTCCAGCCCTACGGTGTATTCAGAGCACTTTGAGCTCTGGCTGTGCGTGTCTGGCTATTAGTAATGTCTCTGTGTTATGAATCCCTGGAAGTGAGCCAGCTTCTTCTGCCATTAGCAGTGTTTCTCCCGGTTCCGAAAGCCTGAAACACACACTTTCTTCCCATAAGTTGTGTCTGGTTGGGTGTTCTTCCAGTAATGCAAAGGTAACTGCAACAGTGGGTAAATTTCCATGGTATTTCTTATAAGGGAGAGACCTGGAGACAAAACAATAGAAAAGTAATTGGTTAACATCCTGTTACTTTTTGTAAGGATTGAACTGATTAAAACTGGGCTTTGAGGGCTGGAGAGATGGCTTAGCGGTTAAGCGCTTGCCTGTGAAGCCTAAGGACCCTGGTTCGAGGCTTGATTCCCCAGGACCCATGTGAGCCAGATGTACAAGTGGGCACACGCATCTGGAACTCGTTTGCAGTGGCTGGAGGCCCTGGCACACCCATTCTCTCTCTCTCTCTCTCTCTCTCTATCTGCCTCTTTCTCTCTCTGTCTGTCACTTCAAATAAAAAACAAAAACTGGGCTTTTGAGGATATTTGCTTGTCTTTCTTCTTTTCTGACTTCTAACATGGTCAGGTGATAACTTGGTTGCTGTTTGGTGATGTGCAACTTTGGTGTGAGTGATTCCATTTTGATTTTCAGTCTGGTCTGCTGGAGCCCAGAACAGGCACCTCATCTGAAACAATAGCTTTTGATGATTTTTAATACAATGTTTTTTTTTTCTTTTCTGTATATTTATTATTATGTATTATTTATTTGCAAGGAGAGAAAAGGGTGGGGGCAGATAGAGAGTGTATGGGCATGCCAGGGCCTATTGCCACTATAAACGATTTCCAGATGCATGCACCACTTTGTGCATCTGGCTTTACTTGGGCACTGTAGAGTCGAACCCAGGCTGTCAGGTTTTGCAAGCAAGTACCTTTAACCACTTAACCGTCTCTCCAGCCTTTGGAAGTCCAAAGGGATTGGTTCCTGCAATCCTCAGAAACCAAATATACAGATGCTCATGTCCTGATTATAAAATATTTGCATATAAGCTAAGCACATCCTTCTATATACATTAAATCATGTCTGGATATTTACAATGCAAGGGCTACATACATCATGGTTATAAGACATTTTTGGTGAATGACAAGAAAGTCTGTACACGTTCAGTACACACACAGCCATCATAGTCACAACTACATAGTTCTATTCAATGACAACATAGCTGGTTTTAAAAATATATTATTTACTTATTTACAAGTGGGAGAGAGAGACAGAGAGAGAGAGAGAAAGAGAGAGAGAATGAATGGGTGCACCAGGTCCTCTAGTCACTACAAGTGAACTCCAGATACATGCAACAATTTGTGCATCTGGCTTTACATGGGTATTGGGGAATTGAACCAGGGTTGTTAGGCATTGCGGGCAAGTGCCTTAACAGCTGAGCCATCTATCCAGGCCAAAAACATAACTTTTTTTTTTGAATAGTTTGAGTGGCAGTTGGTTAGATCTATGGAGGTGGAACTTTTGGATATTGTGATGGCTTATGTTTGGTTGTCAACTCGACAGGACCTAGATTGTCTAGATTAGGTCAACTAATGTGGACTATGTGCAAAGGAAAAAGATGGCTGGGCAGCAGTGGTCATTGTGCCTCCTCCCTGCCAATGTGATGCCACCGCAGCCCTCTCTGGAGGCTGAGATAGGAGGATCACCATGAGTTTAAGACCAGCCTGGGCCTACAGAATGAGATCTGTGTCATTCCGGGCTAGAGTGAGACCCTGCTTCTAAAAAGCAAATTAAGAAAAGGTAAAGAAAAGCAGCGATTAAAAGTGTGATGTCTCAAAGTGGTGTATGAGTCTGGACTTCACTTGCAGTGGCGAGAGGCCCTGGTGTACCCACATTCTCTCTCTCTTTCAAATAAATAAGTTAAAATATAGATATCTTTCAAAAACAAGTGCTATGTTTGAGTGTTAAGCTGTTTTCTAAAAGCTGTTACAATGGAGAAATCCCTAGGTGTTGTGTTGGCTTATTCCTCCCCCTCCCAAAGAAACAGAAAAACAATTTTAATCCATGACAAATATGTGAATGAATCTCATTTTACTTTTGGTATTTTGCTTTGTTTTGTGACAAAACTTTGCTATAATAGCTAGGTTGGTCTGTTGCTTACAGTCCTCCTGCCTTTGCTTTCTGAATGCTTGAATTATAGTACATCTTAGGGTTTTTTGTTTGTTTGTTTGTTTATTTTGTTTATTGAGGTAGGGTCTCGCTCAAGGTCAGGCTGACCTGGAATTCACTATGTAGTCTCAGGGTGGCCTTGAATTCACCACGATCCTCCTACCTCTGCCTCCTGAGGGCTGGGATTAAAGGCGTGCGCCATCATGCCCGGCTCAGTAGGTCTTATTTTAAAAGAAGTCAGTAATACAGAAGAATACACAGTGAAAGTTTCCTTTAATCTGGACCTTTCTTTCAATTTACTTCTTCTTCTTCTTTTAGAGATAGCCACTGTTTGTATCTATCCTTCTAGATGCACATTTTGCTAGTCATTTGTACATACATGAAGCTTTTCTTTTTCCCAGATAGGGTCTCAAGTAGCCCATGCTGACCTCAAGTTGGATAAGTAATCAAGGATGACCCCCTGCCTCTCTCTCCTAAGAACTGAGGTTATTGGTACTCTGCAGCTACTTTTCCATTGCTGCCACCAACATCGGACCAGAAGCAGCTTGTGGGAGGAGAGGGTCTTAGTTCAGGGTTACAGAGTCCAGGAGAAACACCATCACGGTGTGGAGGAAATTGGCTCCCCTCAGCACGCACCGCAGAGAGACGCACGCCGGCCGGCGCCTCGAGCACGAACAGCCAGAACTCAAACTGGTTCCCCGCACACCTCGTGGGGCCGAACCCAAGATCCGCCCCAGTGACACGCCTCCTCCTTCAGGGATCTGCCTGACGGAAACTTAAGTAGGAAGCTTAGTCGCAATCAAAGAGATCTTAGTCTATGGGGGCGAAGGGGGGGGTGCATACATTCACATCCAAACCACCACAGTAGGCCTGTGCACCATAACTGAATAAAAATAGTTTTAAAATAAAAGTGAGATAAAATTAAAACGCTTGCTCAAGTCTTAAAACTTGAACAGTCTAGCTGGGCATGGTGGTGCACACCTTTAATCCCAGCACTCAGGACGCAGAGGTAGGAGGATCACCATGAGTTTGAGGGCACCCTGAGATTGTATAGTGAATTCCAGGTCAGCCTGAGCTAGAGTGAGACCCTACCTCGAAGAAAAAGAAAAAATAAAATAAAATAAATAAAAACCAACCAACCAAACAAACAGAGAAACTTGAAAAGTCTTCTTATCCCCAAATATAGAAGGAGCCAATGCTCTTTAATGCCCGTGTCCTCTTCCGTGGCATGGATGTACATTTAGCCACTCCCTGGGCTGTCCCTAATTCACAGCTAAAAACAAAAGGTGCACCTGAACTTCCAAGACCGTGAGCCAAAATAAATGTTTTCTCTTCTTTAATTGACCATCTCAGCAGGGCAAGCATCTGGCGCTCATTGGCGGGGGCAAGAGTCCCTGCTGCCGTGCACACACATGCTCACGTGCATCAATTAATTAATTTATTTAAAAAAAAAATGTTTGCCTGAAATTTCATCTCCAGTATGAAATAGGGAGAGGTGGGACCAGCTGGGACCTTTCGGAGGTGATTATGGCTCTGCTCTGATAAATGGCCTAACCCACTCATGCGATTAATGAATTAATGGTGACCCCAAGAATGGGTCCGGTAGCGCAGCCAGTTTGGCCGGGTCTCTGTGCTTCTTGTTACAAGGTGTGATGCCTCGGGGACTCTGCCTGCAAGAGAGCCCTGCCAGACCTAGGATCAGAATTGGCCTCTTCTCCTTCTGACTTCCCCGGTGGGGGATGCTGTGTCAACAGGCCCAGGAAATGAAGGAAAACAGCTTCCACACCCCGTTCCTTATTTCCTAACACTCCGGATACCGGAGCAGCCATGTGTGAGGGGGCGCAGCCGTGCACCGCGCCATCTGCCTGTGTTTTGAAATACTTCAAACACCAATGAACCCCGAAGACAAGCGAAGCGCCGGGTCCTCGCGTGTGACTCCCGGGACGTCACTGTCTTTTGCTGGGCTTCACGATGCATGCCTGTGCTTTTAGGGGAGATCTCTTAGTCATCCCCTGCTTGGGAGCCCATTCCCCTCCTCCTTGTTTTCCTGCCCACTTTCTTCTTCACTGGGCTTCTTGGGTGTGTATGGTTAAACTATTTTATTTTATATTTTTATTATTTTTGGTTTATTTTGGTCTCACTCTAGCCCAGGCTGACCTGGAATTCACTATGTAGTGAACTCACGGTGATCCTCCTACCTCTGCTTCCCAAGTTCTGGGATTAAATGCGTGCACCACCATACCCGGCTTTTTTATTTTTTATTTATTTTATTTGGGAGAGGGAGGGAGGGAGAGAGAGAAAAAAAAGGCAGATAGAGAGAATAGGTGCATCAGGGCCTCCAGCCGCTGCAAACGAACTCCAAATGCATGCACCGTCTTGCACATCTCGCTTATGTGGGTGCTGGGGAATCAAACCGGGCACCTTTGGATTTGTTGGCAAGTGCCTTAACTGCTAAGCCAACTCTTGAGGTAGGGTCTCACTCTAGCCCAGGCTGACCTAGAATTCACTATGTAGTCTCAGGGTGGCATTGAACTCACAGTGATCCTCCTACCTCTGCCTCCCAAGTGTTGGCATTAAAGGCATGTGCCACCACACCTGGCTTGTGTTTTTTTTTTAAATATATTTTTATTTGCAAGCAAAGAGACAGAGAGAATGAATACTGGTGTGCCAGGGCCTCTAGCCACTGCAAACGAATTCCAGATATGTACACCACTTTGTGCATCTGGCTTTATGCGGGTCCTGGGGAATGAAACCCGGGTATCAGGCTTTGCAGGTAAGTGCCTTAACCACTGAGCCATCTCTCCAGCCCTTCTCATGTGTTTTCAAGCCTGCATTCTGTGTTTTTTTTTTTTTTTAAATCTAGGCTGGCTGACCCACCCTGCCCTGCGAGAAAGCACAGATTCGCACACAGAGATAGCCTTTCTGGCTGTCCTTGTATGCAGAAATGTGAGCTTTCTCACTTGTGCTCAGACTGGCAGATGACAGGGTGGCCCGAAGCCCAGGGGACGCGGTCAGGAGATGATGGTGTCAGTATTCACCCTCACGGGGCCTCAGTTTTGGTTTTGATTTCCCTGGGCTCACTTTTTTTTTTTTGCCTCTAGGGACTGGGGTTGGCAGGATACCTGCGCCTGTGGGCTTCTAGGAGCAGCTGGGAGAAGGAGGGCGACCGTGGCCAGGAGGGTGTCCAAGCTCCTCCGAGAAGAGCACTCTGTAAATTCAGGACACGACCGTGCGCCGCTCTGGAAGAGGGGAGCCAGGGCATCTCTCCGGCCCTCTCCACATGGCACTGTAATTGCAGAGGGACTTTCATAACAGAGACGGGCACTCACTGGCCAGAAGGTGCAGGTCACAGGTGCAGGATCACCTGGAGAGCCTTGCAATCGTTAATAACAGCCTGCGGCGGACGCGAAGCAAAACCCAGAAATCCTTCTGTGCTGTGGACTACAGGCTGCCACACCCCCGCGTGTGTGCACGCGAACACACACACACACACACACACGCACACGCACACGCACACCCTGGAGTGGAAATCCTAAGGAACTGGGTGGAAGTAGATATCCAGGGAATTTTCTTTACAAACAAGCTCAAGAGAGCTGTAGTTATCCTTTGGCCTGTGTTCAAAATATTTGCTGAGCCCCGAGGCTGTCATGGACGAAGGAGGGATCCCTAATATACCCGGGAAGTGTGAGGGGTCACCTCCACCATGTTTCTCCACCTCCAGGATAAAGGTCTGTGAGGAAAGGGGACCCACAGGTGGGCCAGTGGGCTGGCATCAGTGAGAGACAGAGTAAGTAAGGGTTGAAGGAGAGAAATAAGTGGGCACCATTAGAATAATCTGTTTCAAATAAGGAAGAGAGATGGCTCAGCAATTAAGGCACTTACCCGCGAAGCCTAACAACCCAGGTTCAATTCCTCAGTACCCACGTAGGGCCAGATGCACTAAGTGAGCTTTGTTTACAGTAGCCAGAGGCCTTGATGTGCCCAATGTCTCTCTCTTTCTCCCTCTCTGCTTAAAAAATACAATACAATACAATACAATAAAATAGAATAAGGAAAAAAGACCAAGACAGGGGCTAGGTAGGTCAGCAGAATCCCAAAAGAGTCGCTTAGAAGAAGGGCCTCAGGCTAGCCTTAAGAAAGGAAAGAAGGGCTGGAGAGATGGCTTAATGGTTAAGGCATTGCCTGCAAAGCCAAAGGATCCCAGTTGGACTTTCCAGGACCCACATAAGCCAGATGCACAAGGGGGCGCATGCATCTGGAATTCGTTTGCAGTGGCTGGTGCCCCTGGCATGTCCACTCTCTCTCTCCTCTCTCTCTCCCTCTGCCTCGTTCTCAAATAAATAAAATACATTAAAAAAAAGAAGAAGAAAGGAAAGGAAAGAAGGGCTGGAAAGGTGGTTTTAGTGGTTAAGGTGCTTGTCTGTGAAGTCTAAGGATTCAAGTTCAATTCCCCAGAACCCACGTAAGCCAGGTGCACATGGTGGCACACGCATCTGGAGTTTGTTCATAGTGGTTGGAGGCCCTGGTGTACCCATTCTCTCTCTCTCTCTCTCTCTCTCTAATAAATAAATAAATAAATAAAAAATAAAAAAAGAAAGGAAAGAGATCCCTGGGGTATAGAATCAGTTGTGGTTTGAAAATGAAATGTCCCCCACAGGGTCCTGTTTTGAATGCTTGGTCTCCGGCTGGGGGTGCTGTTTTGGGAAGCTATGGAATAGCTGGGAGGTGGGCTCTTACTGCAGGAAGTTAGTCACTGGGAATGTGCCTTTGAAGCGACTGGGTCCCCAGTCGCCTCCTCTGTCTCTCTGCTTCCTGTCTCTCTCTGTCTGGGCTGCTTTGCTCCACAAGGTTCTCCCTGTCATGTTGGACTGACAACTCTGAAACTAGGAATAAACCCTGCCGTCCTTCAGGTTGTCAGGTAGTTTTGGTCACAGTTGGGAGAAGTGACTAATACAGAATGCACCAGGGAGATGTGCTCCTTTGGTGTTTTCTGAAACTGGGGCCATTTGACTTCCACCTGCAGACCCGTCATCCACCCTGGACTTCCCACAACCAAGCCTTTCTGTCTTTAAAATACTTTTATTTTGGGCTGGAGAGATGGCGGGCTGGAGAGATGGCTTAGCGGTTAAGCGCTTGCCTGTGAAGCCTAAGGACCCCAGTTCAAGGCTCGATTCCCCAGGACCCACGTTAGCCAGATGCACAAGGGGGCGCACGCATCTGGAGTTTGTTTGCGGTGGCTGGAGGCCCTGGCACGCCCATTCTCTCTATATATCTGCCTTTCTCTGTCTGTCTCTCTCAAATAAATAAATAAAAATGAACAAATAAAATACTTTTATTTTATTTAACTATTTAAGAGAGAGAGAGAGGGAGAGAGGAGGGAGGGAGGAGAGAGAGAGAGAGAGAGAGAGAGAGAGAATGGATACACCAGGGCCTCCAGCCACTGCAAATGAACTCCAGATGCGTGCGCCACCTTGTGCATCTGGCTTACGTTGGGGAATCGAACCTGGGTCCTTTGGCTTTGCAGGCAAGCGCCTTAACCACCAAGCCATCTCTCCAGCCCCCTTTCTGTCTTTGGATATAGGTAGAAATGAATTTAGATCTGAACTCTGTTTCTTGGATAAAGATGTACAGTCTCCAAGACCCCAGCGTCTTTGTCTGTCAGATGAAAGTAATACCATATACCCTGTGGATTTGTGGGTGGATAGTAGTTGTCATATGTAAGATTTCCAGACATAAGGAGAAACAGTAGTAGTAGGAGGATAGTAGCAGATTTTTTGTTTTTTGAGATCTAATCTTAGGTACAAGATGCTAGTGGTGTTTGAGAGTCCAAGTACCTGCCTGTGTCTTGCCCATGACCCCCAAAGGTAGCATCTGGGTCTCTTCTCCACACACGTCGTCAATGTTTGCAAGGTGGATCACCTGCTTGCCTGTGACATCTTGGTAGAGCCCATTTTTCTGTGTTGATGAACTTCTCCTGCCTGTTATGCACGCACTCAGTAAACAGACTGTAGCCAAAATTCCAGTGGCAGAAGACAGACAGACAGTAACTAAAATAAGCATGTAATATGTTCGATATTAATGGGCTCCCCTTGGGGCACGGGAGAGAATAAAGGAGGGAAATGCCAGGGTGGGGTTGAAATTTTTGAGAAATGGCTCACTTGGGTTAATTTTTTTTTCCCCCCTTTGGTTTTTTGAGGTAGACTCTCGCTCTAGCCCAGGCTGACCTGGAATTCACTATGTAATCTCAGGGTGGCCTCGAACTTGTGGCGATCCTCCTACCTCTGCCTCCCGAGAGCTGGGATTCAAGGCGTGCGCCGCCACGCCCGGCTTCACTCGGGTTAATGTTGTGGCCTAGAGATAACTGCCCTCTGATGTTCCATGCAACTGCCTGCTGTCTGGTCTCACACATCTGGTCACATATTTTGCTTTGCCTGAGAGGCTGGCCTTAGACCCATGAGGGCCCCGAGTCAGCAGAAGCTGGTAAAGGAAGACAGGGAGGTGACAGGCAGGAGGAGAAGAGGTGGGGGAGACTCTCAGGTTCATGGGCCCTGGGAGGAGCGGTGACAGGGACCTCTCAGCAGCCGGGCTCGTTCCTCTGTGTCCTCGCTGCACGGTGTGTGATCTCATCGACATGATCAGCATCACAGCTTGTTGGAAATGGCAACTTTTAGCCCTCGGCCCAGACCTACAGAAACTCTCAGAAGTGCAACACGACACTGCCTCTTAACGTGATTCTTCCACGTGTGCAAGTACACCTGCGTCAAACAGACAACGGTTCGCGTCTGCCTCGCTTGTGTATAGTGTGTATGTGGTGCCCTTGAGGGAGGGTGGGCTGTTGATGAGCTAGGGATGGTATGGAAGCAGGAGAACAAGCCATAGAGAAGGAGCTTCACACCGGTGTGCTTCCTGGACTTGCTCCGGGGTTCTCAACGCTGCAATTCCTTCCGGTGGACACTGTCGCTGCCTTAGCTGTCACCGTCACCCCCACCTTTCCGGTCAGAAGGATGGAGGGACTAAGTGACAAGAGGACATGTTCCACTCTTCTTTAAAGTTAGTCGCACATTCCATTAGTGATGACCTAGTCGCCGTGGGCACATGTAGCTGCAAGGGAGGCTGGAAGGCAGTGTCTGGAGCTGGGCGATTGGGTTACTGCTGTATCATAGAAGGAAAAGGAGACTGGATCAAACACACTGGGATGTGTCCACTGCTAAGGTACCGGCCGAGACAGGAACTGAACTACACACACCCAGCTAAGTTGGATTACGGTCTCATGAACTATAGTGCTATGAGCTTGAACCAGAAGATAGCTCCAAGGCCAGTTCCAAGTGTCTAAGAAACTCTTGTTGAAAGCATTACACCATCGTACTCACTGTACTATACGTATGCTAGGTATCTCTTTTCTTATTTTTTGAATATTTTATTTATTTACTTATTACTTAACAGAGAAAGGGAGGAGAGAAAGATGGCAGCTAGACAGAGAGAATGGGCATGCCAGGGCCTCTAGCCACTGTAAGTGGACTCCAGATGCATGTACCACCTTGTGCATCTGGCTTTTGTGGGTACTGGGGAATAGAACCTGGGTCCTTTAGGTTTGCAAGCAAGTGCCTTAACTGCTAAGCCATCTCTCCAGCCCTATGCTAGGTGGTTTTTTTTTTTGCATGACTCATGCAAAAAAAAGGGGGGAAGCTTTCTGCTGATGCACAGTTTATACCTCTGAATTGGGGAGTGTGGGCTTAAGAATTGTTTTTTTTGTTGTTGTTGTTGTTTTTTGTTTTTTTGAGGTAGGGTTTCACTCTAGTTCAAGCTGACCTGGAAGTCAATATGTAGTCTCAGGGTGGCCTCGAACCCTCAGCGATCCTCCTACCACTGCCTCCCTGCGAGTGCTGGGATTAAAGGCGTGCGCCACCACGCCCGGCTTCAAGAATTGTTTTTTAATTAATTAATTAATTTACGGAGAGAGACAAAGGGGAGAGAGAGAGAGGGAGAGAGAATGAGAACAGGCACGCCAGGGCCTCTGGCCACTATAAATGAACTCCCGATTCATGTGGCACTTTGTACATATGGCTTTACGTGGGTACTGGGCAATTGACCTGGGCTTAATGAGTTCATAGGCAAGTGTATAGAGCACTTAGCCATCTCTCCAGCCCCTAAGCATCTTTTTGATAGTATGGGTGCTGTGTTTAGCACAGAGCATATATAATAGAGTATCATAGGAATGGCACCCCCTGTGAGCGGGCAAGATGTAGACCCCATTCCATGGTAGGATTTTCTCTGCAGCAGTGGTCATGCCCTGATTGTACTTTTCAACTGGGTTGAAGATTGACTTTGGAGATCACAGGGGTTTCATTTTTATTTTTGTTTTTTAAATATCTATTTATTTGAGCGTAGGAAGGAGTGAGGGAGAGGAAAAGGGAGAGAGAAGAAAAGAATGCATGCCCCAGACTCTCTCGCCACTGCAAATGAACTCCAGATGCATGCGCCATTTTATCTGGCTTTATGTACATTCTGGAAAATTGAATCTGGGCTGTTAGGCTTTGCAAGCAAGTGCCTTTAACTGCTGAACCATCTCTCCAGACCTGTTTAGAGTCTTATGATAGATTAAAGGCCAATTTTAATTTTTGGAGTTGTAAGGTTTCATCTTTCCCTCTTTTATAACATGTATTATATTTGAGTTTAGGAAGGACTATATCATTTTACCAAGAAATCATATGAAAAAAAGAACTTTTTAATTGTATTAGATGACTTTTAGCACTTTTAATTAGAAAGGAGACCAGTGAGATGTGCCCAGTAGTCTGGACAGTAGTAATGTTACAGGTAAGAATTCCACTGTGGGGGCTGGAGAAATGGCTTAGCGGTTAAGGCACTTGCCTGCAAAGCCAAAGGACCCAGGTTCAATTCTTCAGGACCCACGCAAGCCAGATGCACAAGGGGCATATGTGTCTGGAGCTCGTTTGCAGTGGCTGGACGCCCTGGCATGCCCACTCTCTCTCTGTCTGTCTCTCTTCTATCTCTCTCTCTCTGCTTGCAAATAAATAAATAAATAAAAGAATTCCACTGTGGGGCTGGGAGTGTGGCTTGATGCTAGAGCACTTGCCAAAGAAAGAAAGAAAGAAAGGAAGGAAGGAAGGAAGAAAGGAAGGAAGGGAGGGAGGGAGGGAGGGAGGCAGGAGAGAAAGGAAGGAAAAGAAAGAGAAAGAAAAACATCTACCATGCTAGCAAGAAATGTTATGGATGTCATGACGTCATAAAATTTCCTGGGTGACAAACTGGAGTTTATCGTTGTTCTAAGTGGTTACTTTCTGTGGTGGTGAAATATACGTAATGTCGATCATGTCCAAAAAATGACAACTGGATTTGGTAGCATATGCCCATAATCTCAGAATATGTAAGGATGATTCAAAAGAATCATGAGTTCTAGGCTAGCCTGGGCTACAAAGCAAGTCTCAATAAAACAAAAAACCGAAAATCTTTTAGGGACATAAATGTGTTCAGTCTGATTCAAACATTGGGAAAGGTACATAAGTATCAGAAATTCTTCACTAATATGTATAATTTGAATGTTTTTATAGTCAGCTAATACAGAAAGAGGGAAAGAAAGAAAACAGTAATATCATTTTTGAGGGTCTGTTTTTGAGGTAGGGTCTCACTTTACCCCAGGCTGACCTGGAACTCACTACATAGTCCAGGCTGGCCTTGAGCTCTTGATGATCCTCCTGCCTCTGCCTCCTGAGTGCTGGGATTAAAGGTGTGTGCACCACCACACCCTAGCCAAAAGAATATAAAGTGTACATTTCAGTGGCATTACATGCATTCACAATGTCTAAGCATTGCCTCTCTGCTCAAAACTTGTAAACACAGTAGTCTCTTACTTCACCTCAGTGCCTAGTAACTCTCACGCCACTCCTGTTAGATGGATGTCCAGTTCTAAAGTATCACATGTAAGGGAACCCACACAGTGTTTGTCCCTGTGTCTAGTTTATTTCATTCCTCTAAGCATAATGCATAGCCATGTCATTGCATATATAACATAATCACACAGTGTACATCATATATAGCATTTATCATATACTGAAATTTCACTCTTTTTGTTGTTTTGTTTCTGGATTTTTCAGGTAGGGTCTCCCTCTAGCCCAGGCTGACCTGGAATTCACTATGGAGTCTCAGGGTGGCCTCAAACTCACAGCGATCCTCCTACCTCTGCCTCCCAAGTCCTGGGATTAAAGGCGTGCGCCACAATGCCCGGCATGAAACTTCATTTTTAAAACATTTTTTTTTTACTACCTCAACAATAATTTGTTCTTTTTGTTTGTTTCTTTTTATTTATTTGAAAGTGACAGACAGAGAGAGAAAGAGGCAGAGAGAGAGAGAGAGAGAGAGAGAGAGAGAGAGAATGGGCGCACCAGGGCCTCTAGCCACTGCAAACGATCTCCAGATGTGTGCGCCCCCTTGTGCATCTGGCTAACGTGGGTCCTGGGGAACTGAGCCTTGAACCGGGGCCCTTAGGCTTCACAGGCAAGCACTTAACCGCTAAGCCATCTCTCCAGCCCAAAACTTCATTTTTTATGGAGGAATAGTATTCCATGGTGGGTGTGTGTCTATCCCATTTTGTCACGTATTCCTTTGTTGATGGGCATTTGGGTCATTTCTACCTTTTGCTTACTATGACTAAAGTTGCTCTTAACAATGATCTATAGATACCTGTTCAAATTCCTGTTTTAGGTGTTTTTTTTTTTTTTTTTTCTTTTGGTTTTTTTGAGGTAGGGTCTCACTCCAGTCCAGGCTGACCTGGAATTCACTATGTAGTCTCAGGGTGGCCTCGAACTCACGGCGATCCTGATCCTCCTACCTCTGCCTCCCAAGTGCTGGGATTAAAGGCATGCGCCACCACGCCCAGCATTTGTTTTAGGTTTTGAAGCACACACGTACACACACACTTAGGAGTGGAATTACTGGGGCATACACATCAATTACCACTAGTAATGCACAAGTGTTCTCATTCTACCTCCTTGCCAATAGTTGTTATTTTCTGGTTTTTGTTTCCTTCTTTTTTTTTTTTTTTAATTTACAAGCAAGTGCTTTTAGCTGAGCCATCTCCTCAGCCTTGTTTTTCCTTTTCTTTTTTTTAAAAGTAGTATTATTGACATCCTGCTAGGGGTGAAGTGGTATCTAGTGTGGTGGGTTGGAGCAGTGATTAGTCTACCGTCAATCAGTAGAGTATTGTTCCTTCTATATGACGTGGGCGATACTCTTGGCTCAGCTTTTAGGCAGAACACGCTTGCAGGAGGTGTCAATGCTGGGTGAATGGTGCGTGGAGGGCTAGCACGCTCTAAACTAGCCAGCCCCGGAGATATCTTATGAGCCCCGAAGGACCCATGAGTCTCACAGCAGTGTGAGGAATTGGGGCAGGCCCTAAAACCTAATGTTGCTGGCCCAGCTTCTCTTCTGTGACAGTTAAGTTCTGTTGTCAACTTGATCAGTCCCAACTCAAGTGACATATGTGCCTCTTTTTTTTCTTTTTTCTCAATTTTTATTAACGTTTTCCATGATTATAAAAAATATCCCATGGTAATGCCCTCCCCTCCCCATCCCCTTTGAAATTCCATTCTCCATCATATCCCCTCCCCATCTCAAATATGTGACTCTTGGGTGGGTCTGAGAGGGCGTCCCAGGGAAGATTGATGGGGCGGGCGGGAGGAGTCCTTCCCCCAGAGTGAGCTGCTCTCCCAGTGATGGGGTGCACATAAAGAATCTCTTCTCAGGCTGGAGGGATGGCTTAGCAGTTAAGGCATTTGCCTGCAAAGCCTAAGGATCCAGGTCCGACTCCCCAGGACCCACATAAGCCAGATGCACAAGGGGGCGCACATATCTGGAGTTCCTTTGCAGTGGCTGGAGGCCCTGGCACGCCCATTCTCTCTCTCTCCTCTCTCTCTCTCTCTCTGCCTTTCTCTCTGTGTCTGTTGCTCTCAAATAAACAAATAAAAATGAACAAAAATAGTCTAACAAATTAAAATAGTATAACAGTCAATTGCCACAATCCCATCACTCAGCTTCAAAGGTTTTCAACTCGCAGCGAACTTGGTTTTATCATCCCCTCACCAACCCTCCTCCCTTCTAAGTCAGGGGCCCTTACCTCTTCCTCTCCTGTCCCGTCCTATCTGGGAAACCCATCCAAAGTCAGCTTGCTTCCTTTCCAAACTTCTGCCTCACCAGCACTCTCAGACACCCCCCTTTCTGTTGCCCGGACAATTTTTGTTTCCAACTAATCTTCATGTTCATTCTTGTTTTTAACCTTTTTTATTATCACATAAAGCATAAGCACACACACACACACAAACCTCACACAGAACAATATGGAGATTAGAATTGTTATTAAGCAAATACCCTTGTTAGCACCACCTAGACCAAGAAACCAGACTTCATTAGTCACTCAGCATGTCCCAACCGCAACCCATCCAGTCATAACCCACATCGCCCCCGTGAAGCAGCTTGCTCTGGCCATTGTCACCAAAAACCACGGGCTGGGTGGCTGAAACAACAGAAATTGATTTCTCATACTTTGGGAGTCTGAAAGTCTGAGACAAGGTATCAGCAGGTTTGATCTCTTCAGTAGTCTTTCTCTTTGGCTTGTGGATGACCTCCGCGGTGATTTGATTGTCTTCTTTGTCATGCTAATAATCCTGTGTTGGTTCTCAAGGACACAAAGGCTGCTACAATAGGAATATGTCACAGGTACCCCTGGTTTATCCCACACTGCACATGTGACCATTGCAGACTAACAAAAGAGACATCACCCAGCACTAAATATGTTGACCAAAAGAAACCAGTTGAGGGCTGGAGAGATGACTCAGTGGTTAAGGTGTTTGCCTGCAAAGCCAAAGGATCCAGGTTCGATTCCTCAGGACCCACGTAAAAGCCAGATGCATAAGGTGGCGCATGCATCTGGAGTTCGTTTGCAGCGGCTGGAGGTCTGGTGTGTCCTCTCTTTATCTCTCTCTCTCTATTTCTCTCTCTCTCGCTCTGCTTGCAAATAAAAAAAAAAAAACAGTCAAATATTTTTGCCTTTACTATTCCCATTTCTTATCATTGTCAGGTTGACTTGTCAAACAAACTTTTTGTTTTGTTTTGTTTTTGAGGTAGGATCTCACTCTAGCTACAACTGGAACCTCACTCTGTAGCCCCAGGTTGGCCTTGAACTCATGGCAATTCAAGTGTCCTACCTCAGCTTCCTGAGTGCTGGGAAGGGGGAGCGGGGGGACTAAAGGCACGTGCTACCATGCGTGAGTCCCGACCAACTTTGATGAGGCATAGTATACCTAAGTATAGTAAGTCTCGCCCATTTCAAGTCTGGAACTCAATGAGTTTGACAATGTATAGTGTTCCAGACATACGCAGACACGGGCGAGCGTCTCAGAATGTCTAGTATCACAAATGCATATGGGCATATGTAATGCTCACACTCTATAATTTACATCTTTAGACTGTGGAACACCACAGTCTGAGCACCTACAACAGTCTCTTCTCCCCTCTTTGCAGGCAGCAGTCTCCTTTCCCATGTCCTTGGCCCCTAAGAGCCGTCATCTGCTCCACGTCAGCCTTGTTTTACTTTAGAATTTCATGTAAATAGCATCGTAGTTGTAGTCTTTTGTTTCTGGTTTCTTTCACGTAGCATAACGCTTTTGCCATTTACTCATTTTATACACATTTTGTTATAGGAATGTCGTCATGATTTCTTTAATTTTTTTGTATTTATTTATTTATGAGAGAGAGAGAGAGAGAGAATGGGTATGCCAGGGGTTCTTGCTGCTGCAAACAAGCTCCAGATGCATGCACCACTTTGTGTGTCTGGCTTTACATGGGTGCTGGGGAATCGAATCTGAACCATCAGGTTTTACAAGCAAGTGCCTTTGACCACTCAGTCCTCACCATTTGTTGTTCTTACTCTCCCAGTGATTGACATTTAGGTTGTTTTCAATTTGAACAATTAAGACGAAAACTGCTATGATCATTCGCATATAAATCTCTGTGGCTTTTTTTTATATTTCTCTTGGGCAAACCCTTGAAGAGAAACTTCTGAGTCATTTATATTTTCCTTTGTAAGGAAATAACAACTTACGTGATAAAAGTGCTGCACTTCTCAAAAATGAACAAATAAAAATACATATTAAGGAGCTGGAGAGATGGCTTAGCGGTTAAGGTGCTTGCCTGCAAAGCCTAAAGATGCTTGTTTGAATCTCCATGTCCCACGTGTAGCCAGACACAAAGGTGATGCAAGAGTGCAATGCTGTACATGTGCACAAGGGGGCGCACGCATCTGGAGTTTGTTCACAGAGGCTGAAAGGCCCTGGCGTGCCCATTCTCTCTCCCTCTCTCTGTGTCTCTCTGTCAAAAATGAAATTGTCGGGTGTGGTGGCGCACGCTTTTGATCCCAGCACTCAGGAGGCAGAGGTAGGAGGATCATTATGAGTTCGAGGCCACCCTGAGACTACAGAGTGAATTCCAGGTCAGCCTGAGACCCTACCTCAAAAAACAAACAAAAAACACAGAAACATAAACAAAAGAAATTAAATTAAATTAAAAAAGTAAAGAGCTGCACTATTTTTCATTTGAGTCACAATGTACAAGATTTCCCATCAGTCCTCAACCCTTCCTTACTGATAGTTTTAAGTTTTAGCCATTTTCTCTGATATGCAGTGTTATCTCACTGTTATTTTAAGTTTTACTTCTTTAATGGTTAATTATGTTGAATATTTGGTGCTTTTGATATAAATATTCTTTTTTTGTTGTTGGTTTTTTCGAGGTAGGGTCTCACTTTAGCTCAGGCTGACCTGGAATTCACTATGCAGTCTCAGGGTGGCCTCGAACTCACAGTGATCCTCCTACCTCTTCCTCCCGAATGCTGGGATTAAAGGCGTGCGCCACCACGCCCGGCTTGATATAAATATTCTTTAAATTTTTCTTTTACTTGTTTGCATGCATGTGTGCATGCATGTGCGCATGTCAGGGTCTTTTGCCATTGCAAATGAATGCCAGGTACATGTGCCTCTTGTTTAAAATGAGTTTCATAAAATATTTTATTTTTATTCATTTGAGAGCAAGAAAGAGGTAGATAGAGAGAATGGGCATGCCAGGGCCTCCAGCCACTGCAAATAAACTCCAGACACTTGGGCCACATTGTGCAGCTGGCTTACATGGGTATTGGGGAATCAAACCTGGGTCCGTAGGCTTCACAGGCAAGTGCCCTAACTGCTAAGCCATCTCTTCACCCCATGTGCCACCTTTGGCATCTGGCTTTGTAGGTGATGGGAAATCGAACTTGTGCCAGGGATGAGAAGTTTTGCAGGCAAGCAGCTTTCACACTGGGCCATCTCTCCAGCCTCATATTCTTTAGTTAAGTATCTGTTGAAAACTTGCCCATTCTCATTTTTAATTGTCTTGTTATTGAATAGTGAAAGATGCTGCTCTTCTATAAGACATATATTTTATTGATTTTAAAAAAGATTTATTTGAGAGAGAGAGAATGGGTGTTCCAGGGCCTCCTACCAGCATAAACAAACTCCAGATGAATGTGCCACCTTGTGCATCTGTGCAGAATTATACAAAGTTAGGGATGCAGGGATGCTCTGGTATGGTTCACCCTGCCCACCCACCACATCCTGTTCTTCTCTTATAGAAAGCTGGTGGAGCTAGGCATTTTTTTTCATTTCTCACATTTTCTATTATAAATCATGTTGTTAAGAAATGGGGAGGGGGCTGGAGAGATTGCTTAGCCGTTAAGGTGCTTGCCTGCAAAGCCAAAGAACCCAGGTTCGAATTCCCCAGGACCCACGTAAGCCAGAGACACAAGGTGGCGCATGTTTCTGGAGTTTGTTTGCAGTGGCTGAAGGCCCTGGCACACCCATTTTCTCTCTCCCCTCTTAAATAAATAAATAAAATAAAATATTTGAAAAGATATTATAAATAACTATACATATACATCACAGTATACGTCCAATTATCTGTGCCTCTCTCCCCCAGTCAAGCTTTGGTTTTCCCTATACTATGAATGGATGTGATTTGTCCCAAGTGTTCAGATGTTGGAAGGTCTCCAAAGTGGCACTGTGAAGAGTGGATGGAACCTTTAAGAGGTGATGCCTGTTAGGAGGTAGGTAGGCTAGTGGAGAGCAAGGCTTCAGAAGGAATTAAGTTAGTACTTGCATGATCCCAGTTAGTTCCTGAGAGAGTGGGTTGTAAAAAAAAGAAAAGCACAGGAGCTGAAGAAATAGCTCAGTGGTTAAGGCACTTCTCAGCAAAGCCTAAGGACCCAGGTTCAATTCCCCTATACCCATGTAAGTCAGATGCACAAGGTGGCACATGTGTCTGGAGTTCTTTTGCAGTGGCTAGAGGCCCTGGCACGCCCATTCTATCTGTCTGCCTATTTCTCTCTCTGTCTCTTAAAGAAATAAATAGATAGATAATATTTTTTTTAAAAAAGAGTAAGACTGCCCCCAAATTTCACTGACTTGCTGTTTTGTTACCTGATCTCTTCTGCACAGGTTCCTGCCACTGAGATGTCATCTGCCATGAGACCCTCACCAGACCCAGGAAGAAGTGGCATTATGTCCTTGAACCTTCAGAACTGTGAGCTAAACAAACTGCTTTTCTTTACAATGTTCCCAGCTCCAGGTGCTTTTCTTTTCTCCATCCCCTCACTCCAAATAGGAACAGAAAGTAGACCAAGACATCTGTCTTCAAAATTATTCTTTTTACAACTAGGAACTCTTCTATATTGTGGAAGCATTTCCTCAGAGGGAGAATTTTACTCTCACAGAATTCATACTGGTAAATAGTGGCGTGTTGCTATAATGGAAGCAAAACTGTAACACCTGGTATGAGCACAGACAGAACAGAGGTACTGGGAAAGGTGGTGTGAACCTCTCTTGACCAGGCTCATCCAGGACTCCTTTTCTGTGGGGCATTCTGCCCGTGGAGCTCACTGGCATCATATGAGCAAAGCAAATACTGACATCAGTAACGGCTTGTATTGGTCAGCAAGTGCTGCTGTAACAAACACGACCATTGGGCCGGTGTCCACAATAGGGATTTATTTTTCTCACAGCTCTGGGAGCTCCAACTCTGGGGTCTAGGTGTTGGCAGGATTTGTGTTTCCTGAGAGCTCTGTCCTTGGTTTTGTAGATGGCCACTGCCACTCTGTGTCTTCATGTGTCCTTCCCTCTGTGTGTGTCTGTCTACTGATTTCTGGTTATATGGGCACCAGATACGCGAGGTTAGGGCCTGCCCTAACGACCCCGTGCTAATATAATCTTGTGGTGGTTTGAATGAAGTTTCCCACATAACCTCGTGTGTTTTGAATACTTGGTTCCCAGCTGGTGGCTGTCTGGGAAAGTTGTAGAGCCTTAGGGAGGTGGAGCCTTGCTGGAGGAGGTGTGTCATGGGGTGTTGGGCCTTGAGAGGCCCGGATGTGAGGCCTAGTGGAACTTCCTGAGCCTAGCTAAAGTTTGGCGACCTGTCTCTGGCCAGCTAGGACTCAGCAGGACGCCTAATGGCCTCAGGCCTGCTACTTCCGCATAGGAGGTTGGAGTTCTCTCACGCGCGCTTAGAACCAATCATCTCAAAAGTCGCGGTATGCTATTGGCCCTTACATCTCACCCCATCCTAAAATCCCCACCCTCGTTCTCAACGCTATATAAGCACCTGCCTGTTACAATAAAGCGAGTTCCTGCTTCAACAAGACTCCCCGGCCAGGTGGTTTGTTCCTGGCCATCGACACCCACCCACCTCCTCAACCCCTTGGGAGGAAACCAGCGGGCCTGGTCCTTCCTCAGCACTACATGCCGGGGGAGCCTGGCAATGGTGGGGGGCAGGTCTTGAGGGCTATTAGTTCAGCCCTACTGGGTAATGCCAGCTAGCTCCCTTCTGACTACTTCCTTCTATCTGATGTGCAGATGTGACCTAAGCTTCTGGCTCAGACCTGGCATGCTTACATCACCATGAAATTCTCCTTGAAACTGTCAGCTGAAATGAACCCTTTTCCTCCTGTGAGCTGTTTCTGGTCAGGTGTTTGATCCTAGCAATGAAGAAGTAACTGTTCCACACCTCTGTAAAGGTCTTCTCTCCGGTCCCATCCTTGAGGTGTTTTTTTTTTGTGGGGGGGGTCCGGGAGGGAGAAGCACTACATCACAGGATTTTTGAGGAATACAGTTCATTCCCTTATAGATGTTGCTCACAGTATACTGTGTACATATTTTCATCCCTTGAGGAGAAGATGGTTTTCTTAGTAGAAAGCAGTTCTTGACCTGACCGCCCCCACCCTCCACCCGTTACATTGAGATCTTAAATGGGCCTCAAAGGCCCATGTGTTTAAGGCTTGGTCCCAGGCTGAAGGTGCTTATTGGAAAGTGGTGGGATCTTTAGGAGGCTGGGCCTAGTTGGAGAAGAAGTAGGTCTCTGGGGACTTACCCTTGAAGGGGACTTTGGGACTTTGGCCCTTCCTTTCTTGCTTTTTGTTTCCCGGCCACCATGAGGTAAGCTGTTTCTTCTGCCACCTGCTCTCCACCGTGATGTTTTTGCCTCCCCATAACCCCAGCACAATAGAGCCAAGCAACCATGGACTCTGAAGCCATGAACCCAAATAAACGTTCCCTTCTTTAAGTTGGTCTGTCTCAGATATTTTATCACAGTGACCGAAATCCAGTTGTCACACTCCCCAGGTACCTCTGCCCGCACCACCCAAGCTCTCTCTGGTTATCTTTAACTAAAATGGACATCAAATGTACAAACCTACGTTTCCCAATCATTGCTGGTATCCGTACAATAAAGATAAGGATGACATCTCATCTTGGTTATGGGGGCTGTACTATAATCTTTCAGCCCATCTCCCTATAGCCAGTCCTGCCTGCTTCACTTTTATTTTTTATTTTTTTTATTTTTGAGGTCAGGTCTCGCTCTAGCCTAGTCCTAGTCTCAGGGAGGCCTTGAACTCATGACAATCCTCCTACCTCTGCCTCCCAAGTACTGGGATTAAAGGCATGCGCCACCATGCCCAGCTCTAATTTGTTTATTTACACAATTTTTTTTTATTATTTTCATTTTGAGAAAGAGAAAGAGAAACAGAGAGAGAGAGGGGAGCAGAGAAAGAGAGAGAATGAGCGTGCCAAGGTCTTCAGCCTGCTGCGGATGAGCTCTAATGTGTGCGCCCCCTTGTGGTGCATGTGCAACATTGCGTGCTTGCGTCACTGCGTGTCTGGCTATGCGGGACCTGGAGATTGCAACATGAGTTCTTCAGAGTTGCAGGCAAACACCTTAACAGCTAAGCCATCTCTCCAGCACCAGCTTGTATATATATATACATACATATATATATATATATTTTTTTTTTTTTCAAGGTAGGGTCTCACTATAGCCCAGGCTGACCTGGAATTCACTATGTAGTCTCAGGTTGGCTTCGAACTCACAGCCATCCTCCTACCTCTGCTGGGATCAAAGGCATGGGCTGCCACACCCAGCGTGCATCTTCACTTTTAACTTCCAGCTTCCTTCAGGTCCTAACTCACCTTGCCTGGGAGTAATATTGATGGTGTTTGGAAAAAATCCCTCATCTTTCCTTCTTTCTCTCTGCAGCAAAGAGCTCAGGGAGGCAAAACAGGCAGCTTTTCAGTGAACAATGTGCGGTTCTTCTGTTTGCTTTTTAACCCTACCTGTGAATGACAAAAACAAAGAAGTTTCTCTCCTAGCCAGGGCTGAGTGTTATCAGCTTACATTTGCATATAAGAAAACCTGGAGCAATTGGCAACTGAAAATAGGCAAATGAGGAAAGGCCTGTTTACAACCACTGTAGGCGCAGCTCACGTTCACTTTGCCACAAAAGGCCAAAAGGGTGTTTTCACTCCCGCGCGTGGAAGTGGCAATCGATGCTTGGCTCCTCAACATTGCAATCCGGCTGAAGATTATACATTTTTGGGGGGGAACCTTCTAGAAGAAAGAGGATGCAAGAATATACTGCTTTTCTTTGCCAGCGTTACAACATGTGAGCTTATGCATAAATTACTAGCCTACCTCCAACAGCCCATGTGCACGAGGCAGGCCCTTCAGGGCCTTTGGAGCGGGCTCTGCAAGCTGGAGCTCCCCAAGCTTGTGCATAGTAAACATGCTCCTAATTGTAATGAACTCCGTAGATAGTCGCTTGTTTACCGCTGTCTCCCATGCCAGGGCAGAAGCCATAGTGCCGTGTTCCTTAAATGCGGCCCACGTTCCCAGCATATTTCTATAGCAGGCAGTATAATGAGCATTTGTTAGCTGAATTAATTGCCGACAGTCCGGAAGGAAGACATGAATAACAGCGCTGACTGCTGTCCCCTAAGTCCCCAAACACAATTATGCTTGGATAGCAAGGAGCTAGCCGAGCAGTTCTAGGTGGTTAGCCAAGGTCTTTGGATGTTCCATCCGGGTCCACGTAGATCATCTTGTCCATGGGCCTGGCCCCTCCCCAAGCTTCCTCCCAGGGCCTTGCATAGCATCCAAGGCGGTTCTTTTACCCAGGGTGCTACAGACGGCCTGGCAGGGTTCTGGAAGTCCACATCTCAAGGCCCTGCAGCTGCAGGGGCACTGGCTGGAGGTCCTGAGTTGGATGACCTTTGGAGAGCATTTCGAGACTTCTCTCTTACAGACTTGCCAGCAGGAGACATGGTAATCGGTGACCTTTACCTAAGGACGCTCTTCGAGCTGTCCCTGAGACAAGGCCTCCAGCACAGTGGAGAAAAACTTCCTCTCTTACTGAGCCTTAAAAATGCCCGCTGACATCCCTCCATAGATGCCAGGAGACAGGAGCCATCTGCACCAGCAGGGTCTCCCAGCGGTACTCCCGGGACAGTCACGCTGAGCGCCCAGCATCCTCCCAATCAGGACAACAGGGTGATGTCTCAGTGCTGGTTCTGCGTCAGGACTCCAAACCCATTTTGCCGAAATGCTAATGTTACGTTTCTAGTTTTTTTCTTTCTTTCTTTTTTTTTTTTGTCTCTGCCCCAGGCAACTGTGCTTTGCTGCTTTCAGGATCTGGGCACGTGAGCCAGGGTTAGGACCTTAATCATGACATGCTATCAGGCATACTTAGAAAAGCCAGCGTTGTAAGAGGGAGGAATGGAAGAACAGGGATTTAGAGATTAAAGCAATTGGGGAGAAATGCAAACAAAAGCAATGGAGATGAAACTTGACGCGAATCTTGATGAAATGCCACCGTGCGAAACTAAAGCGACCCAAGCGAGGGGCTCCTCCTCCACTGTGCTGAGAGTGGGTGGAACATCCCCAGAGTTGGAACTTGGTTTGTTCGGGGGTTTTTGAAACCCACCTCTGGTTCTTGTGGTGGAACACTTCTTGGACAATTACTGTCTTGGTCTGTTTTCTGTTGCTATAACAGGATACTGGAGAGTAGATGATTATAAAGAAAAGAGGTTTATTTTGACTCCTGGTGCTGGAAGTCTAAGGTAAAGGCATCTGTGTCTGGTGAGGGCCACATGTTACTTAGAAGGGTAAGTGGGCCTATGTAAAGAGAGAAAAGGAAGTTGTAGCAGGCAGATGAACATCCAGACCAGGCACAGTGATGGAGGAAGGGATTTATTGAAGCTACAGATCCAGGGGAAGTTCCATAATGGCAGAGGAAGCTGGTCTGCCTTCACAGGACCAAACACAGAGAGAGAAACACAAGCCTAAAAGCCACACAGCACAGCACACTTCAGGAACTCCAGGTAGGCACACTTTGCATATCTTTAGATTGAAATCTTAAACCCTCCACCACACCTTAAGATCCTCCCAGTGACACCGCCTCCAGCCAGGTGGCTGCAGATGCAAACTGCAAACTAATAAAACACTGAATATATTGGGGGCCATCTATTCACACTACCACAGAACCAAATCTCCAGATGGCTAACTCATTCCCATAGTGAAGTCATTAAGCTGTACCTCCATGGCCCAAACTTTTCCACTAGGTTCCACGTCCCAACATGGCCACGTTGAAGACAACCTTCACATAAAGGGCTCAGGGCATAGGTTAGGGAGGGAGGGAGGGAGGCAGGGAGGGAGGCAGGAAGGGAGGGAGGGAGGGAGGGAGGGAGGGAGAAGAGGTGTAAACCTGGGAAATATTTGTTTATAATAGCAGGATGAAGCAAGGGTCTCCCACTGAAAAGGAGCATGATAGAGGGGGTAGATGATTCTAGGCCTCCAGGAAGACCTGGACAGGGTATGTGGCCCTAGGGATCTGGAGACCCTGAGGAGACGGGCCTCTGTAGCCCAGCCCCACTGAAGCCCCGAGGCACAGCACCGATGACTCCAGCCGGGGACCGCTGCTCCAGAGTCTGTCTAGATGAATTATGCCTTGGGTAGATCTAGTAACTAAAAATACCCAGGATACCTAGTTCACTCTGGATGTCAGAAAAAATAGCAAATACTTTTCAGTGTAACTATGTCCCCTATAATATCTGGGACATACTTATGCTAAAAAAGCATTCATTGCTCATTTGAAATTCAAATTTAACTATTTTACCTCTTCTATATTTGATCTGTCCATCTAATCTCTCTTTCTCTCTCTCCCTCTTTCTCTCCCCTCCCCTTCTATATATATCCCCTCACCTTGATATTATTCCTTCACATGGGGTCCACCCCTTTTGAGGCAGGATGGTCTCCTGATGGCTGGAAGCTTGAATTAGGCCAAACTGGCTGGCCAGTAAACCCTAGGGATCCTCCTATCTCTGCCTCCCCAGTTTGGGATGAGAAGTATGTACCACACATGGCCTTTTTTTGCGTGTGGGTTCCGGAGACTGAACTCAGGCCTTCATGCTATATGGTCAGCACTTGACTGACTGAACAATGATCCCAGCCCCTCAGTTCCCCTCTTAGCATCCTTTGGGGCATCCCGTGCCTTCCCATATCAGCACATCGTCATGATACATTGTCCTTTCTTGTGTCTTACAGATTTCGGTGCCTAATCAAGGTTTCCTACCCCAGCTTCTGCGGACTCCTCCTGGAGAGAAGTGGGCTGGAGATTAGATGTGGCTGATCCAGTTCTATGCTAGAATGTACCAGAGAGGCTGGGCCCTCAAAGGCTAACTCACCTTGCCAGGGCACATACTAACCAATACAAATAGCTCACTGTCAGAGCTCACACACAGCAAAATATTCCTTTTAAATATAATGTTGGCTCTACTTTTCTTGGGGGGAGGGTGGATGCTGGGAATGAAATCCATGGTCTTGTGTAGGCTAAGCAAGTGCGAGTGCTTTATCACTGGGCTGTATCCCTGACCCTTGACTCTACTTTTTTGTTTTGTTTTGTTTTGTTTTTGATTTTTCAAGGTACAGTCTCCCTCTAGCCCAGGCTGTCCTGGAATTCACTATGTAGTCTCAGGCTGGCCTCGAACTCACAGTGGTCCTCCTACTTCTGCCTCCCAAGTACTGGGATTAAAGGCATGCACCACCAAGGCCGGCTACTTTTTGTTGTTGTTGTTTATTTTTTAATTTATTTATTCTTTTTGGTTTTTTAAGGTAGGGTCTCACTCTAGCCCAGGCTGACCTGGAATTCACTATGGAGTCTCAGGGTGGCCTCGAACTCACAGCAATCCTCCTACCTCTGCCTTCTGAGTGTTGGGATTAAAGGCGTGCGCCACCACACCCGGCTGATAGACAGAGAGAGAAAGAGGCACAGAGAGAGAATGGGTGTTATCAGGACCTCCAGCCACTGCAAACGAACTCCAGATGCATGTGCCACCTTTTACATCTGGCTTACGTGGTTCCTGGGGAACTGAGCCTCAAACGGGGGTCCTTAGGCTTCACAGGCAAGCACTTAACTGCTAAGCCATCTCTCCAACCTTTAAAAAAATTTTAGTATTTTATTTTTATTTATTTATGAGTGGTGGGTGGGGGAGGGAGACAATGGGCACACCAGGGCCTCTAGTCACTACAAACTACAGATGCATGTGCCATGTGTATCTGGCTATGTGGGTACTGGGAATTCGAACCTGGGTCTTTAGGCTTCGCAGGCAAGTACCTTAAGTGCTAAGCCATCTCTCTAGCCTGACTCTACTTAAAAAAATTATTTATTTACTTACTTAAGAGAGAGAGAGAAAGAGGAGAGAGAGAGAGAGAGAGAGAGAGAGAGAAGAAAGAAAGGAAGGAAGAAAGGAAAGAAGGAAGGAAGGAAGGAAGGAAGGAAGGAAGGGTGCTAGGGCCTTCTGCCACTGCAAATGAACTCAGATACATGTGCCACTTGGCATACTTGGCTTTACGTGAATACTGGGAAACTGAGCCCTGGCTGTCGGGCTTTGCCAGCAGCATGTCTAACCACTAAGCCCTCTCTCCAGCTACTGACTCTACTTTTCCTAACGGTGTCTTTATCTCCTTCCCCTGCCTGCTTATGTCACTGTCAATGACCAGATCCTTCTTGCGTTCAGCCTGGTCCCAACTGCCAGCGACTTCAGTAACCTTTCCTCGGTCATTCAGCCTATAGAAATCTTTGCTTCTGTCTTATTACATGGGCTTGTTTGAATCCATGCATAGTGGTGATCTTAACATTTGTTTCTTTCTTTCCTTGTTTTGATTTGTCCCCAACCCAGAACAAAACCTTCATGACAACTTAAACCTCATCAGTTGTTTGTTTTTTTGAAAATATTCTTATTTATTTATTTATTTGCAAGCACAGAAATGATAGAAAGAGAGAGAGTGAGAGAGAGAGAATGGGCTCATCAGGGCCTCTAGCTACTGCAAACAAACTCTAGATGCATGCGCCACTTTGTGCATCTGGCTTCTCGTGGGTACTGCGGAATCAAACCCAAGTCGTTAGGCTTTACAGGCAAGCACCTTAGCCACAGAGCCATCTCCCCACCCCTATTTGTTGATTAAAAATAATAATAATCATGTATTTGTTTAAGACAGAGGAAGAGGCAGATAGAATGTGTGCACCAGGGCCTCCAGCCACTGAGAGCAAACTCCAGACACACATGCCACCTTGTGTATCTGGCTTACATGGGTCCTGGGGAATCGAACCTGGGTCCTTAGGCTTTGCAGGCAACTGCCTTAACTGCTAAGCCAGCTCTCCAGCCTATCGCCCATCTTTTTTTAATTTTAAATCTCCCATCTTTTTGATGCCCAATGCTGTTCCCTAATAGAAAGGAAATAGGGCTTTTGCAACCTGCCCTTTGAATTTCACTGAGCAAAATGTAGACAGCCTGTAGATGCCAATGATTTCTGTCTGTTTAGTTGAAATAAGGATGTCATAAGCGGGCTGGAAAGTACTTTCAGGCATGGGTCTTGTGGGCTGATATTTGGAGAAGAAATAGGCCAGTGATATAGTATCAGGGAATCAGGGAATGAGTGTTTGAAACAGCGTAGGAGGTGTCTGGAGTGTGTGTGTGTGTGTGTGTGTGAGAGAGAGAGAGAGAGAGAGGGAGAGAAAGGGAGAGAGAGAAAGTGGTAGCCTGTGCATCTGCTCTCGGGCTAAACACCATGGGAAGGGGAAGCTGTCCCATTTTCCATTCCCTCCATCACTCAGGTCTCTTCATCCAGTTCAGACAGATTTTTTTTTGTTGTTGTTGTTGTTTTGAGGTAGGGTCTCAATCTAGCTCAGGCTGACTTGGAATTCACTGTGTAGTCTCAGGGTGGCTTCGAACTCACGGCGATCCTCCTACCTCTGCCTCCCGAGTGCTGGGATTAAAGGCGTGCGCCACCACGCCCGGCAATATATATATATATGTATATGGTCTGGAAATAGCAAAGACTCTTTGCCCGCGCGAACAGCATGTGGCCCGTCTTCTTGAAAGCCGCAGAGGTGAATACGCGAAGGCAGGTGGGAGTTCACATCTGATCATTTCAGAGAATAATTTTGCTGCTTGCAAAACTCTTATTAGAGAACCACCTGCTCAGAGGCTGGCAGGAGAGAAAGGTGTGGCATGACTGACTGCCTCTGACCTTCACCCTCCCCAGCTGCCACCGCAAGTCCTACTCAACATGCCAGAGACCTGGCTGGCGCCTCGCTCATGCCCGCGTGGTCAGGATTCCGCACAAGGCGGAAAGCAGTGGCTGTGGGGGCCGGGCTATTTAATTCAGCCGAAGGTGATTTATTGTCAAAAGACTATTTTTTTTTCCTTTTTAATCAAAACTATGTGTATGCCTTTTTCTTTTTTAAACATTGCAAGGGCCAGAAGTTGTACGCCAGCAGACTTTTGGAAGTGCAAATTTTCTCATTATGAGATGCTTTTCTGACAATAGCTGTTAACCACATTTGCCAAAGGGGATCTTAGAGGAGAGAACGTGCGCTTCCATTGGACATATGAGAGTCAGGGTGACTCAGGGTTAAATTCAGACCAATAATGGAAATAAGAGTAGAGGGGGGCTGAGGAGCTGGCTTGGCTATGCAAGTACGAGGGCCCATGTTTGATTTCCCAGCACCCACAAAAAAAAGGTGGAAACGGCTATGCGTGCCTGTGTCTTCAGTGCTGGGGGAGGGAGGAGGGACAGGAGAGCCACTAGGGCCTCACTAGTTCAACCCGTCTAATTAAAACCCACGCCTTTAATCCCAGCACTCGGGAGGCAGAGGTAGGAGGATCGCCGTGAGTTCGAGGCCACCCTGAGACTCCATAGTGAATTCCAGGTCAGCCTGGGCTAGAGCGAGACCCTACCTCAGAAAACAAGAACAACAGACAAAAAGCCCCCAGCAAGCTCTAGGTTCAGTGAAAGACTCTGTCTCAAGGAAATAAAGCAGAATAATATTAGAGGAGCACACCCTACGTCCTCCCCTGGCCTTTGCACACGTGTACACATGGTGCACACATCTGCACACACACACACACACTCGACACATACTACCATGATACACATATAAACATAAATAAAAATAAACGAAACAGGAATAACGATGTTTCCTCCCATGTTTTGTGGTTATTTTTATGCTTCTAAGAAAACCTAAATATTTAGGTGCTCATGGGCACCACGTTCCCAAAGATTCCGCAACATCAGCACCACCAGCTAGGAACCAAGTGTTCGAACATGTGAGTCTGGGGGGGGTGGAACACTTGAGAGTGACATTGTAAGACCTTCAGTTCTTCCTTAACTTCTGTGTTCCTTTTGTGAGTGCGAAACCATCACACCTTGGAAGGTGGTATCCATAGTCTAATCTAGTATATAAATTCATATGGCTATCTTTTTTCTTTTGCTGGGTGTCGTGGCACATGCCTTTATGAGAGAGAGAGAGAGAGAGAGAATGAGAGAGAGAGGAAAGAGAGAGAGAGAGAGTTGGCATGCCAAGGCCTCCAGCCACTGCAGTCAAGCTTCAGATGTATGAGCCATTTTGCGATAGAGAAAGAGGGCGAGAGAGAGAGAGAGACAGAGAGAGAGAGAGAGAGAGAGAGAGAGAGAGAGAGAATGAGCACGCCAGGGCCTCCAGCCACTGCAAACGAACTCCAGACACGTACGCCCCCTTGTGCATTTGTCTTATGTGGATCCTGGAGAGTCGAACCAGGATCCTTTGGCTTTTCAGGCAGATGCCTTAACTGCTAAGTCATCTCTCCAGCCCTGGGTACATTTTTTAAAATCAGTAGAGCGATGGTTAACCTTGTCAACCTGATGGGAGTTGGAATCACCTTGGAAACAAACAACTCTCTGGGCACAACTGTGAGGTGTGTGTTTCTAGAGTAGGTTAATTGAGGTGGGAAGACCCACCATTCTCTCTGCTGGATTGAGCATGTAGCTGGGAATTAAATTCTCAGCTTCCATACTCGGCCCACCAGGCTTCTTTCCCAGTGTTACTCTAACAGTAGAATACTCTCTGGGCTGGAGAGATGGCTCGGCAGTTAAGGTACTTGCCTGCAAAGCCTAAGGACTGGAGTTTGGTTTCCCAGTACTTACATAACGCCAGTTACACAAGGTGGCGCGTGAATCTGGAGTTCATTTTCAGTGGCGTGTCCATTCTCTCTCTCTCTCTCTCTTTCTCTCTGTGCCTCTTTCTTTCTTTCTCTCTCAAATAAATAAATAAATAAATAATATTAAAAAAGATAAACAAAGCCGGGCGTGGAGGCACATGCCTCTTTAATCCCAGCACTCGGGAGGCAGAGGTAGGAGGATTGCCATGAGTTCAAGGCCAGCCTGAGACTCCATAGTGAATTCCAGGCCACTGTGAGACCCTACCTCGAAAAAAAAAAAATTGGTAAATCCTTACCCAAACTAACCAAAAGAAAGAGAAGAGACAAAAAAACAAAAACAAAAACAAAAACAAACTTAGAGATGAAAAGGGAGATATTACACCAGACAGTAATGACATTCAGAAGATTGTTACAACATACTTTAAAAATCTATATTTTAATAAATTGGAAAAATCCAGAAGAAATGGATGTGGATACATCTGTTCTTCCAAAATTAAACCAAGTTGACATAAACAACCTAAGTAGATCTATAATAAGCAGTGAGATTTAAGCAGTAATAAAAAGTCTCCCAACTGAAAGAAAAAGTCCAAGCACAGATGGATTCTTTTCTTAAAAAAAAAATTATTTTTACTTATTTGTTTACTTGAGTGAGAAAGAGAGAGAGAGAGACAGAGAGACAGAGAGAGAGAGAGGGAATGGGCGTGCCAGGGCCTCCAGCTCTGCAAATAAACTCCAGACACATGTGCCCCCTTGTGCATCTGGCTAATGTGGGTCATGGGGAACCGAACCTGGGTCCTTTGGCTTTGCAGGAAAATGCCTTACCGGCTAAGCCATCCCTCCAGCCCACAGATGGGTTCTTGACTGAATTTTTTTGAAGACTTTAGAAGAACTAACACCGATCAATGGCCCTTAACTAGTCATAAAATACAAAAGGAAATAATACTGCCAAGCTCATTTTACAAAGGCAGAACTATCCTGATCCTAAAACCAGACAAGGACACAATAAAAAAAGAACATTTAGACTAACTCTCTGATAAATATAGATATAAAAATTCTCAATTAAATACTACCATACAAAATACAACTACATACATACATACATACAAGGTGGTGCATGCATCTGGAGTTGGTTTGCAGTGGCTAGAGGCCCTGGTGTGCCCATTCTCATTCTCTCTCTCCCTCTCAAATAAATAGATAAATAAGTAAAATATTTAAAAAAAAACAACAAAATACAACTACATTTAAAAAAATCATTCATAGGCTAGAGAGGTGGCCTAGCAGTTAAGGCGTTTGCCTGCAAAGCCAAAGGACCCAGGTGTGATTCTCCAGGACCCATGTTAGCCAGATGCACAAGGGGGTACATGTGTCTGGAGTTTGTTTGCAGTACCTAGAGGCCCTGGCGTGCCCATTCTCTCTCTTCCTCTTTCTCTGCTAAATAAATAAATAAATAAAAATAAAATATTTAAAAAATCATTCACCATGACCAACTAGACTACATTCCGGGGATGAAAGGGTAGTTCAACCTATACAGTTTAGAAATATAGTACATCACATGATTGTGTCCAGTGCAGAAATCAAATAATTGACTCAATTGATGCAGGAAAGACATTTGATAAGCTCCAACAGCTTGATTGATAAACCCTGAAAAAGCTAGTAGTAGGAGCATACGTCAACATGATCAAAGCTATACACAGCAAACCTATAAGTAACATTCTACTAGCTGGAGAAAATCTCAAAACATTTCCACTAATATCAGGAATGAGACAGGGTATCATCTGCTTTCTGCACTCTTCTTTTTAAATATTTTATTTACTTATTTGAGAGAGAGAGAGAGAGAGAGACAGACAGACAGAGGAAGAGGCAGAAAGTGAGAATGGGTGTGCGCCAGGGCCTCCAGCCACTGCAAACGAACTCTAGACGCATGCACCCCCTTGTGCATCTGGCTAACGTGGGTCCTGGGGAATCGAACCAGGGTCCTTAGGCTTCGCAGGCAAATGCCTTAACCACTAAGCCATTTCCCCAGCCCCTGGCTTTCTGCACTCTTGTTCAATATATTCCTTGAAGTCTTAGCTAGAGCAATGAGACAAGAGAAAGAAATGAAAGGGAAACAAACAGGAATGGAAGAAGTTAAACCATTTGCAGATGATAGGATCCTATACATAACAGGCCCCAAAGAGCCCACCAGAAAATTCTTAGAACTGATGAGTACTTTGTGGTAGTTTGAATAGATGGTCTCCAATATATCCAGTGCTTTAATACAGTCTGTAATTCAGATCTACAGCCACCTGGCTGGAGGAGGTGTCACTGGGACCTCAAGGCATGGGGGTGGATTTGAGACTCCAATCTAAAGATTATACAAAGCGCCTGAGTTTTCGGCTGGAGTTCCTTAAGTGTGCTGTGTGGTTTTGCTTTTGGCTTTTGACTTTTTCTCTTTCTCTGCCTGGTCCTGTAAGAGGGAGCCAGATTCTTCTACCATTATGGACCATCCCCTGGTTCTGGAAGCCTCAGTCAATATCCCTTCCTCCACAAGTGTGCCTGGTCTGGACGTTCATCTCGGCGAACCTGCAGCTGTGACCAAGCAGCAGGGTACAAAACGAACAGACAAACATCAGCTGCTTTTCTGTGAACTAGCGAATGTGAGGAGCAGGAATTCCTTCCCAATGGCTTTAAACAAATGAAAACATATAATCTCTGGGAATGAGCCCGACCAAAGAAACTGTGAGACACTGAAGAAAGAAACGGTAGAGGACACTAGAAGAAGGTGAGGCCTTCGGGGTTACGGACTGGAAGAGTTAATACTGCCAAGATGGCCGTGTTTCCAAAAGTTATCTACAGACTCAATGCAATCCCCATCAAAATTCTCATGACCTTCTACACAGAACTGGCAAACAAAACAGTCCTAAAATTCAAGATGCTATAGAGTTCGAGAAGTCCTCACATTAAAAAGATGAAGGCACGGGCTGGAGAGATGGCTTAGCAGTTAAGTGCTTGCCTGTGAAGCCTAAGGACCCCAGTTCGAGGCTTGATTCCCCAGGACCCACGTTAGCCAGATGCACAAGGGGGCGCATGCGTCTGGAGTTCGTTTGCAGTGGCTGGAGGCCCTGGTGCGCCCATTCTCTTTCTCTCTCTGCCTTTCTCTCTCTGTCTGTCACTCTCAAATAAATAAATAAAAATAAACAAAAAAAATTTTTTTAAAAAGATGAAGGCACCATAATGCGTGATTTCAAGTCATGCTACAGAGTCAAAAAAACAGCATGATACTGGACAAAAACAGAGACACGCAGATCAATGAAATAGAACACAAGACCTAGAAGTTAACCCATACAGCCACAGACACCTGATTTTGTGATAAAGAGGCCCAAAACAAGGCTGCAGAGATTGCTCAGTGGCTAAAGGTGCTTGCTTGCAAAGCCTGGCAGATCTACACAATGGAGTTTCAGTCTGTCGTAATGAAGAACAAAATTATATTGCTTGTTAGAAAATGGATACAATTGCAGAACTGCTCTCTTTTTGTTGAAAAAAAATTTTTATTGACAACTTCTATACTTACAGACAACAAACCATGGTATTTCCCTCCCCTCCCCCACTTTCCCCTTCATAACTTTGCTATCCATTATAAACCCTCCCTCTCTCCATTAGTCTCTCTTTTAATTTGATGTCACCATCTTTTTCTCCTATTATGAGGGTCTTGTGTGGTTATTGCTAGGCATTGAGAGGTCATGGATATCGAGGCCAGTTTCTGTCCGGACAGTTGCATTGTAAGGAGTCCTACCCTTCCTTTGGCTCTTACATTCTTTTGGCTACCTCTTCCGCAATGGGCCCTGAGCCTTGGAGGGTGTGAGATGTTTCAGTGCTGGACACTCCTCCATTCCTTCTTCTCAGCACTATGTTGCCTTTTGGGCCATCCCAGTGGTCATTGCCATCTGAAAAGAGAAGCTTCTCTAACCAGAAGTGACAGTAGCATTAATATTAATAATGAGTATGGGGCTGGAGAGATGGCTTAGCAGTTAAGTGCTTGCCTGTGAAGCCTAAGGACCCTGGTTCAAGGCTCAACTCCCCAGGACCCATGTTAGCCAGATGCACAAGGGGGCGCACGCGTCTGGAGTTCATTTGCAGTGGCTGGAGGCCCTGGCGTGCCCATTCTCTCTCTCTCTCTCTCTGCCTCTTTCTCTCTGTTGCTCTCAAATAAATAAATAAATAAATATTTAAAAAAAATATATATATATATATATGAGTATGAACATTAATGTAGTGCTTTCAGGGAAATTTGGTGAGAGTAATATATGCATTTATCCAGACAAGAGCAGGCTTTATACTCCTAAGGCTCATGACCTCCCCTGCCATAGGCTTTTTTTAAAAAATTTTTTTTGTTTATTTATTTATTTGAGAGCGACAGAGAGAAGGAGGCAGAGAGAGAGGGAGAGAATGGGCGCGCCAGAGCTTCCAGCCTCTGTAAACGAACTCCAGATGTGTGCGCCCCCTTGTGCATCTGGCTAACGTGGGTCCTGGGGAATTGAGCCTCGAACCGGGGTCCTTAGGCTTCACAGGCAAGCGCTTAACGGCTAAGCCATCTCTCCAGCCCGCCATAGGCTTTTGATTAGGTTTTCAGTACCAGGCACGTATTCCCTCCCATAGAGTGGGCCTCCAGTCCAATTAGAGAGCAGCTGGTTTCCCCCAGAGCAGACATGCCACTATTGCACTCATTCAGTCATTTGGCCTGGCTGGCCAAACTTGCAGCTTCCAGTATCCACTGTTTTTACAGCTGATGACTTCTGTCTCCCATAGGGCTGCATACAGTGCAGCTTTTTCCAGTTTTCAGTTGGCTGGGCTACAGGGAGAAGGTTTTCTGCTGGGCACTAGCTTGATTTCTCAGTGACTTTGCCACTCAGGCATGTGAAGTCTTCAGTAATAGGGTCTGACCATCTCTTTCTCATGGGAAATCAAGGGCCTTGGCAATAGCCTATAATGTTTTGTAGGCAACAGGGACCTCCCTGGCCAACAACTCACTGGAAGGTATCCCATCCCTGGCACTGAACATTTTCTAGTAACAATCTATGGTTTCTGGATGTGCCATTATTAAGAAAGTAGATTTCCATATGTCTTATTCAGAATATCTTGAATTTTGAATCAATCAAAATTCAGCTCTCTTTTTTTTAAATAATTTTTTAAAATTTATTTGCAAGGAGAGATTGAGAGAGAGAGAGAGAGAGAGTGAATGAGAGAGAGAAAATGGGTGCTCCAGGGCCTCTAGCCACTGCAAACAAACTCCAGATGCATGTACCACTTTGTGCATCTGGCTTTACATGGGTACTGGTGCATCGAACCAGGATTGTTAGGCATTGCAAGCAAATGCCTTAACTGCTGAACCATCTCTCCAGCCCAGAACACCATCTCTTAGCAGATCATTCAGCCATGAATTAATTCACTAATGGCTTAATTTCCCAATAGGGTTCAAGCCCTCATACTCCATCCAATCGCCTCTCCATGTCTACTAAACACTGTTGCATTGAGGACCACGCTTTTAAGATTTCAGGGGACATTTCATACCCAGAGCACAACAACTTCTACCTACCAATCTTAGATTCACTCTGAAACAGTTCTTACATATTGAAAAAAAAGTACCATATTTTTGCAGTAAAAATACTTTCAGTTATGTTTTCAAATGTGTGATACACAACAAAGATGTTTCAAAAACAAATCTGTTCAAAATTTGAATCTATTAGTTCATGTAAGGATTCCCCCCTTTTTCTCATGTAAGATTCTTTTGTTGTTGTTTTTCGAGGTAGGGTCTCACTGTAGCTCAGGCTGACTTGGAATTCACTGTGTAGTTTCAGGGTGGCTTTGAACTCATGGCGATCCTCCTACCTCTGCCTCCTGAGTGCTAGGATTAAAGGTGTGCGCCACCATGCCCAGCTCATGTAAGATTTTTCAGGAAAATGAAAACCAACTTATGTACTTTTATCTACTTGCTTTTTTTTTCCTTCATAGTCAGCTCATAGTTTAAAATTTGTTCATATTTTTAAAAATAAAAACTATTTTCACCACTTGTGCATATATAGGTCATTCTAATCTTCCTTCATAGAGCTGAGTGACTGAAATGTCAACATTGTATGTCAGGAACTTCAAAGACACAGAGTTATACAATTTGACACTATAATCTGGAGACAGCAAAATGTACTTTCTAAAGAAAGTATGTATATAAATATATGTATACATACATATGTAAATATATATATATATATGTACATATATATATATCCTGCATGTTATTGACATGAAACCCAAACAACAACAAAAAAAGTTAGAAGAACGTTTATTCAAGTTAAACTAGGGTATCGGAAAGCAAATGATCATTCCTTTTTCAGAAGACATGGTTTCTTAAAGGTTTCCAGTACGGAGGTCACTTAAAACCTCTTTAGAGCCAGACATGGTGGCACATGCCTTTAACCCCTCCAAAGGTAGGAGGATCTTTATGAGATCGAGGGGCTACAGAATAACTTCAGGTCATCCAGGGCTGGAGTGAGACCCTACCTGAAAACAACAAAAAAACAAACAACAACAACAAAAACAAAATAGGGATGGAGAGATGGCTCAGCCATTAAAGGCTCTTGCTTGCAAAGCCTGACAGCCTGGATTTAACTCCCTAGTATCTACATAAAGTTAGGTGCACAAAGTGGCACATGTGTCTGGAGTTCATTCTTTTTTTTTAATTATTTTATTTATTTGACAGAGAAAGAGAGAGAAAGAGAATGGGTGCGTCAGGGCCTCCAGCCACTGCAAATGAACTCCAGACTCATGTGCCCCCTCGTGCATCTGGCTAACAGGGGTCCTGGGGAATCGAACCTGGGTCCTTTGGCTTTGCAGGCAAACGCCTTAATTGCTAAGCCATCCCTCTAGTTCACCCATCCTTATTTATCCATGCTCTCTCTCTCTGCTTGCAAATAAATAAATAAAATATCAAAAAAATAACAACAATAACAAAAACCCAAACAAACAGCAACCTTGTTAGAAGTGTTTCTGGAAGGAGCGATTCTTGCATCAGGGGTCTGCTGTGCTGGGCCCACTCACTGTGAGCAGCTCGCCTTCCTGACTAGCTGGTGTAAATTGGCATTTTCTCCTACCATCCTTGATGCCCTAGGCCAGTGGTCCTCACTGAGCATGATGTTTGCTGGGTATGTGGAAGTTGTTGGGAGATGTTCCTCTGACAGGTGGACCCTGGTATTCCCATGTGATTCGTTCAGCAAGTCACATATTGGGACAGCTTCAGTTTGTGGCATGTTCTTGTACGCCCTGGGATTATGCAGGATTGGAAAAGGCAAAACGTGGCTCTCATGGCGTTTTTTTTTTTTTTTTTTCAAAATTTTTTTTTATTAACAATTTCCATGATGATAAAAAAAAATCCCATGATAATACCCTGGAGTTCATTTGCAGTGGCTGGAAGCCATGGCACACCCATTCTTTCTCTCTCTATCTGCCTCTTTGTCTCTCTCTCTCTCTTTCTCTGTCAATCTCAAATAAATAAATAAAAATGAACAAAAAAAAATGATTGAGAAGCTGAAGGACCCAGGTTCAATTCCCCCAGTACTCAGTACCCAGTATCCCAGTAAGCCAGATGCAGAAAGTGGCACATGCTTCTGGAGTTTCTTTGCAGTGGCTAGAGGCCCTGGCATGCCCATTCCCTCTGTCTGTCTCTCTTCTCTCTATCTCTCTCTGTTTGCAAACAAATATTAAATTTTTGTTTTTAAAAAGGAGTGTGGTCAGAGAGGCTATCATTAATTAGAGTTTTAAAACAGAGACCTATGCAGAATGATACTATGGAGGAGAAGAATATTCTAGAGGCTTGGGAAGCTCCTCATCTAACCCATGAATTAGAATGTAAAAGAAGACATAATACAATAATGTGGCATGGAATTCAGATAGAACACATACTTAAGCTTTAAAAAAAATCATTTAAAGGGATTTAAAAAATATTTTTTTTTTGCAAGGCAAAGTGAATTTATATGGATATTCTAAATTTAAAAGACAACCCCATGAAAATCAGTCCCTACATGGTTACTGCAAGGTTTCTCATATGACAATTGCTTAAGATCTTGTAAGAAGTAATGCGCCAAAAATCCAGATCCTTGCATTAAGGGCTCCCCGGGGGTCACTGACTGAGCAGCTCACCCAGAAGTAATAGTATTAAGGGAAACAAGCAAACACGATGGAAAAGTAAGTAACAATAAGGCTCATTCCACTATTCATGTCTCTAACATGGAAGCATGAATGGAATCTGAGAAATGTCCCCTGTACTGTCACCTCTTTGATAGGGTCCTGGTGACTGCTATAGTTTTTACTAACACCACATTGATGTCAGGGGTTGGTAAAATGGAGCCTTGGGCTAAATCTGGTCTGCCATCTGTTTTTGTATTGCCTGCTAGCTAAGTGTGGTTTTAAAATTTCTAAATGATCGGAGGGGGAAAAAAAAATAGCAGAATGAGTGCTATTTCATGATGTAGAAATTTTATGAAATTCAAATTTCACTGTTCTTTAAAGTTGAAATGGGAACATAGCCACCCATATTTACTTACCGTGGTCTGTGGCTGCTTTGGATTACAAAGGCGGATCTGAGTTCCTGTGACAGAGACTGTATGGGCCTCCTGGCTCACAGCACCCTGCCTGCCTGCTTTCACACAGCGCAGACGTAGCGTCTTCGCAAGCTACTATCCTTGTCTTTTAGAAATAGATTTAATGAGAAAGAATGTACGTGCGATGAAAACATCTATTTTGTTGAAGAATTCAACGAGTTTTGACAAATGTGACAGTCATATAGTCACCATCAAAATAAGCACGCAGGGGCCTGGAGAGATGGCCTAGCAGTTAAGGCACTTGCCTACAAAGCCTAAGGACCCAGGTTTGGTTCCCCAGGACCTACCTAAGCCAGATGCACAAGGTGGTACATGTGTCTGGAGTTTATTTGCAGTGACTAGAGGCCCTGGCACATCCTTTCTCTCCATCTCAATCTCTCTCTCATAAATAAATTATTCTATGAAAGTTGCACCATGATTCTTTGCTGTCTCATCCTCAACCCTTAGTGACCACTGATCTTTAAAAAAAGTTTTTAAAACATATTTTACTTATTTATTTGAGAGAGGGACAGAAAAAGGCAGATAGAGAGAGAGAGAGAGAATGGAAATGTCAGGGCCTTTAGCCACTGCAAACAAACTCCAGACACATGCGCCACCTTGTGCATCTGGCTTTACGTGGGTACTAGGCTTTGCCAGCAAGTGCCTTAACCACTAAGCAATCTCTCCAGCCCCTAATCTGTATATTACTAGATTTCTTCCCTTTCTAGAATATGATACAGATATAATATAGAGAATACAGAATACAATGGAGATGTAGATATAATAGTAGAATCATATAGTATATAACTTTTTGTGTATGGATTCTTTTACTTAGCATGAGACAATAATAGATCATGCATCATTAATTTCTTTCTTTTTATTTCTTTTATTTTTAAAATTTTTGTTTATTTGTATTTATGTATTTGAAAGCGACAGAGAAAGAGGCAGAGAGAGAGAGGGAGAGAGAGAGGAAGAGAGAGAAAATAGGTGCACCAGGGCCTCCAGCCACTGCAAATAAATTTCAGATGCATGCGCCAACTTGTGTATCTGGCTTACATGGGTCCTGGGGAATTGAGCCTCGAACTGGGGTCCTCAGGTTTCACAAGCAAGCGCTTAACCGCTAAGCCATCACTCTAGCCCTTTTTCTTTTTATTGCTGAATGTTATTCTATTATATGGGTATATTACAATTTCTCTGCTCATGTGTTGATCATTTTGGTTTTTCCCAGTTTAGAGCTTATTAATGAAGCTGAAATGAACACTCAGGTGTCAGCCATATGGTAAGAGTATGTTTCAGTACTTTAAAAGTTTCCAGGATTTTTCAAAATGACTGTACTGTTTGAGTTCCCAGCAATACTGTATGAGTGTTATAGTTACCCCATACCCTAATCAATGTTTAGTATTATCTGTCTTTTTAATGGTAGTTATCCTAGTCAGCATCTAATGGCATATCATTTTGATTTTAAGTTGCATTTCCCTAATGATTAATAATTAACAAAATTTTATTATATATATGTATATATATATATATATAGTACATATATAATAACAGATTATACTCTTTTATCCCCTTGCCTTTGCTCCTGTTTCACTGGGACCCTCTTCAATGGGGTTATGGAATTCTCTGTGGGGTCATGAAGGCTTCAGTCAGTCCCTGTGGGATAGTGAGGACCCGTGTTTCAGGGTATTCCTATCCACTCCGTGGCTGTTCTAATCTTTCCACCCCCTCTTCTGCAATGTTCCCCAAACCATGGGGGGCTGTTGGCAGTCTCAATTAGCACTGAGTTCTTTGTAACCTCTGGATTTCTACTTTGATAGGTTTTGATTGACCACTGTGTCTGCCGCCATCACCCCGGAGCTGGTTGTCAGGCTAGCAGTAAGAGCAGTGTTCACGGCACCGCTTCCACCACAAGTTCTCCTGGGCCCTGGCAGATGTGAAAGGGGTGGCAAGTCTTGTGGTGGGAAGTTAGTTATATTCTTGTCTTACTGGTGGATCTTTGGCTCTCCTCCATTTTCTCTGCCATCTTTACAGTAAAGCAGATTCTCCAATGAAGAGTGAGAGCAGCTCGGGTTAAAGGGGGTGTGCAAAGTTATTTGAGAGCTGTTTGGTGTACCAGCCCACTCTCCTCCAGATAGCAGTGGGGGCTTCTCTCTGAAGTCTGAGTTTCCTGATGATGGGATTCTGACTTGGTTTGTAGTACCAACTATGAGTTCTCTTCCACTGAGTAGACCTTATGCCCTGATTGATGATTTTTAACCTCTTTTCATTGCTTGTCTGCTACCCACATAGTCATGCATCACTGAAAGGCAGGGATACAGTCTGAAAAACATACTGTTAAGTCACTTCACTGTTATGTGAACATCACAGATCATCTTATATGTCTAAAAATACTGCAATATCACCAGGCAGTATGATACTGTGAGACCACGATTTCTCAGAAACACCGTTATTTGGCATATGACTCTATCCTCTTTGGTGAAACGACTGTTCATCTCTCTCTTGCCAAATATTTTACTTGGTTTGATGCTTTTGTTTGTTAAGTGGAAAGAATTTGTTTGTTGAGGATTCTGAATGTAAGGCCTCTAGCTAGTATATTTTTGCAAATATTTTTCTCCTTTTATATCTTGCCTTTTTCATTTTTCTTTTTTTTTTCCAAGGTAGGGTCTCGCTCTGGCCCAGGCTGACCTGGAATTCACTATGTATTCTCAGGGTGGCCTTGAACTCTTGGCAATTCTCCTACCTCTGTCTCCCAAGTGCTGGGATTGAAGGCGTGCACCACCATGCCTGGCTTGCCTCACTACGCCCAGCTTGCCTTTTTATTTTCTTAGTGGGGGTCTGTTGAAAAGTAAACATCTTTGAATGTTTGAAAAATATTTTAGTTTGTTTGGAAGTGTTGCAGTCAGGTTTGCATTTCTTGCAGAAGACACCTGCCGACCAAGAACAGCCTGTAGGGAAAGAAAAGGTTTACTTTGGCTTACAGACTCAAGGGGGAAGCTCCGTGATGCCAGGGAAAACAATAACATGAGCAGAGGGTGGGCATCACCTCCTGGCCAACATCAGGTGGACAACAGCAACAGGAGTGTGTGTCAAACACTGACTATAACACCCATAAGCCCGCCCCCAACAATGCACCGCCTCCAGGAGGATCCAATTCCCAAATTGCCATCAGCTGGGGACCTAGCATTCAGAACACCTAAGCTTATGGGGGACACCTGAATCAAACCACCACAGCAAGCAAACAAGAGTCGGGGGAGGGGAGGTGAGCACATCAGGGCCTCCTGGCCCTGCAAATGAACTCCAGATACATGCATCACTCTGGGCATCTGGGCTTTATGCAGGTACTGGGGATTTAAACCACAGCCACTGGGCTTGGCAAAAAATAAACAAACAAACAAAAAACACAAGGGCTGGAGAGATGGCTTAGCAGTCAAGTGCTTGCCTGTGAAATCCAAGGACTTCGATTGGAGGTTCAATTCCCCAGGACCCACGTAAGCCAGATGCACAAGGTATCTGGAGTTCGTTTGCAGTGGCTAGAAGTCCTGGTACACCCATTTTTTTTCTCTCTCTCTCTCTGTGTCATTCTCAAAAGAATAAATAAATGAAACTTTAAAATAAATAGTATTTTTAAAAAGTACCTTTAACTGCTTGAGCCCCAACATCTTTGAATTTAATCAAGTTCAAATGACTTTGAGTCATTTGAGTTTCCTATTTGAAAATCTGCGTGCTTAATGCCATTACCAAGTTTTCCTCTATTTTTATTCTAGAATTTTATAGTGCAATATTTTGTACATAGATCTATTATTCACTCTAAGTTAATTACCATGGTAGATGCATGTGATTGTTCTAGCACCTTTTGTTGAGAAGATTGTTTGGTCTCTTTGGATTATTTCAACATCTTTTTCAAAAGTCAATCAGTGGGCTGGAGAGATGGCTTAGCAGTTAAAGTACTTGCCTGCAAAACTGAAGGACCCAGGTTCAATTCCCCAGGACCCATGTAAGCCAGATGCACAAGGAGTTTGGATGCATGCATCTGAAGTTTGTTTGCAGTGGCTAGAGGCCCTGGCACACCCCTTCTCTCTCTTTCTCTCAAGTAAATCAATGAAAATATTTTTTTAAAAAGTCAATTAGCCAAATAAAAGAAAGGGAAAGGAAAGGAGAGGAAAAAAGAAAACAATGATTTATTCTGGGGAAATGTGAATAAAACATCTCATCATCCTAGATGGGGATCCAACTGATTCTACCCAAGTCTGGTTTAGTGAACCAGTGAGTTCATGAGTACAGGAGTTTGAGTGAAGGGTCACTTATAGAAGATCGTTGCAATGACTTTCTCGTTGCTGGAACAAAACATCTGACCAAAAATAGCTGATGGAAGAAGGATAGAATTTATTTTGGCTTCCAGTCTTGAGGAGAAGCTTCATGACGGCAGAGGAAAGCATGGCATGAGCAGAGGCTGGACATCACTTCTGCTACAGAGGGTGGGAAACAGCAGCAGGAGAGGAGCCACACACTGGCAAGTCAGGGGCTAATAAGTCTCAAGGTCCACCCCAGCAACACACCTCCACCAGCAAGGCTCCACTTCCCAAATTGCCACCAGCTGGGGAGCAAGCATTTAAAACACATGAGTTTAGCATGCGATTCAAACCACCACAAGTACGGGTGACTCAAAGGCCCACCCCAACATGGATGTCTCCTCCCCCCATCAATAGTACACTTCATATCATCGTGGGGAGGAGCCTGTGAGCTTGTAACTTTCTAGAGCTTCCTGAGAGTTGTGAATTGTGTTTACTTCCTGGGTCTTGGCTGGGGTCAGAGGAAATAGCTTCCCAACAGAAAAGAAAACTCAATTAGACATAGAAACTTTGATATATATATATTTTTTTTTGTTTTTTTGAGGTAGGGTCTCACTCTGGTTCTGGCTGACCTGGAATTCACTATGTAGTCTCAGGGTGGCCTCGAACTCAGGGCGATCCTCCTACCTCTGCCTCCCTCCCGAGTACTGGGATTAAAGGCGTGTGCCACCACGCCCAGCTCTCTATTATGATATTTGATCTATACCTTATACTAATATTGTCTTCATTGCTACGGCATTATAATAAATCTTGAATAAGGTAGTGTAAGTCCTCTAACTTTGTTCTTTTCTTAAAAGCTTTTTGTTGTTGTTGCTGTTTCCATGTAAGTGGAAGAATCATCTCTTTGGTTTCTATGTTTAAGAGTCCTGTTGAAGCCAGGCATGATGGTACGTGCCTATAATTCTAGCTACTTGGGAGGTTGAATCAAGAGACTAGCAAATTTGAACTCAGGCTGGATTACATTGTGAGTTTAAGACCAGCCTGGGCAACATAGTCAGACCCTGTGTCAAAATAAAAATAAAAGAGGACTGTGATTCTAGCTCAGCAGTAGAGAATTTGCACAGCAGTCACAAGGCTCTGGGGGTTCATTCCTGGGGACGGGGGGGTTGGGGGGTTGTTCGCCTGTTAGGGCTGCGATTAGAAGTTCATCTATGTTTTATGACTCTGTAGACTGATCTGGCGAGGTGTGACATCTTCACAAGTTTGAATCTTCTAACCATGAATCTTTCATAGCTCTCCTCTCATTTATGTCAAATAATTTTCAGAACATAGGTCTTTTATGGATCTTCAAGAATTTAATATCTTTGATGCTATTTTAAATCATACTGTTTCTAAATGTAATTTGTAATTTTTCACTGCTGTTCCATAGAAGTGTACTTGAAAGTTGTACAGTGAGTTTTAGCTGCACCCTGGCTAATTCACTTACTCGTTCTAATAGGGTGGGCTTTGTTTTCTTTCATCATTCTCTTGGAATTCTCTCAAAGATCGTCTTGCCTGCAGATGAAGGCAGGTTGTTGTCTCTCTTTCTATTTTCTGTGCCTTTTACTTGAAGTTTTTGTATTGGCCTAGTTAGCACCTACACAGTACAATGTGGAATAGAGTTAGTGAGAACAGACATCCTCACTTAGATGGGACTGATATAATGCATAGAACTAAATGTTATAGAATAAATGATGTATCAGAGCTGGGTCTCTGTCTTCTTTTGAGTCTTATCTTTGTACGCCTTGGCATTGCTGCTGGGGAAAATAAAATGGTTTGAGTCTGGGTCAACCACAAGCCCTTTGCTTTTCCCACTACCCAACTTCTGGAATGCTCTGTAATGACAGGAGACATTCTTACTTGTGACAGCTAAGAAAGGGGGATAGTTGCTGGTAACAACTCAGTCCAAGGATGCTGCAAAATATCCTACCATGCCTAGGACAGTGCCCATAGCAAAGGAGTGTTTGGACTTGCGTGTCAGTGATGTCATCCTTGAGGCGCAGTGTCATGAGCACTTCTCTTACTGAAGCCTCAGCCCAAGACTCAAGATCGATTCTCATTGGACCAACTTGTATCATGTGCTCATTCCTGAACCAATCACTGTAGCCAAAGGGCTTGACTAGGTTTGGGACAACATGTTAATTGCTAAGACTGGGAGTGAGATGACATCCCATTCACCGAGAGAAGTGCATCCTTTGTCAAAATACATAGTCTCCAGCGAAGACTCAGAGACTGTTGTGGAAGAAGGGGTGGGCAGATCGTAAGAGCCACAAGGCAGGTAGTAGTACCTTGAGACACAGCTCCCGCCCAGAGACAGAGGCCCTAATTACCCAACAGTGAACACCAATAACCCTACTGAGGAGGCCCTGCAAGAAAACGGAGACCAGGACTGGAGAGATGGCTTGGCGGTTAAGGCGCTTGCCTGCAAAGCCAAAGGTTCCCTGGTCAATTCTCCAGGACCCACATAAGCCAGATGAACAAGGGAGCACATGCATCTGGAGTTCGTTTGCTGTGGCTGGAGGCCCTGGCATGCCCATTCTCCCTCTTTCTCTATCTCTCTTTCTGCCTTTCTCTCTCTCAAACAAATATATAAAACATATTTAAAAAATTAAAAAAGAAAAAAAGAAAATGGAGGCCAGGGGAGGAGACATATTACAATTTTAGGTTAAAAATTAATTAATTAATTAAAAATGCTCAACAACAAAAAGAAATATAAAGTCTGACACTGGCGGGAGGAGAAAAAGATACCAAAAAGATCCAAAAGAAGCAAACGGACAGACAAAGCAAAACAAAGACAAAGCAAACAGATGTTGAGGAGACCATCCTTTGGAGAGAGAGGTTCTGGTATAAGAAACAGTCAAGGGATGGAGCCCAGGATCCAAGAGGGCTAAGGAGATGTAAGCACGAGAACTTGAGTTTGGATCCCTAGCACCCACGGCTATGCTGGATGGGTGTGGCAGCTCACCTGTAGTTCCTGGAGTCAAGGGATCCCAGAGGGTGGCTGTTTGGATGACAAGGACCCCCCTCCCCCCCATAGTCTCATGTGTTTGTGAGTAAGCTTTATGCTCCATGCCCGGCTGGTGGCAATTCGGGAGGTGGAGCCTTGCTGGAGGAGTATCGGGCACAGCTGAGGGCCCTGGACCACTGGAGGTTTAAGCAGGCCTGAGCTGTCAGGCACGGCTAAGGGCCCCAGGCCACAGGAGGTTGCAGCAGGCCTAGACCCCAATAATCTCGCCTTGAGACCTGTAGGAGTGAGGCCACTCCCATCCCCCCTGCCCTGCCGCCCCTCACCTGGGGCAGCTGGACATCCTGATAAGACTTAGGTTTTGGTTAGTTTCCCCGTGGCAATGTGACCTTTTCCCGCTCACCTGAAGGTCCCTATATGTTAATGAGGTATCAGCCAGCAGCCCTTACACAGCCAATCCCCCTGTGACCCGCACCCCGTACCTTTTCCCGCCACTTATATGCTCATTCCCCTAACAAATAAATGAACTGTTCTCTGACACAGTCGCACTTACGGCCACTCAAGACCCTGTTCCTGCCGTTTCTGGACGCCTCTGGGAAACAGATGCGCAGCGGCCCCAGGGCGGCCAGGAGCCACAGAGGAGGTGTGTGATTCGAAGTTTGATTAGCTCAGCTTCAAGCCCAGTATTTCGACTACTTCCACCGGATATGTGACAGCTTTCTGCTTGTACCATGCTTGCTGCTCCCACATGATGAAACATCCACTAGAGACTGAGCCAAAACAAACCCTCTCAGCTGGGCGTGGTGGTGCATGCCTTTAATCCCAGCACTCGGGAGGCAGAGGTAGGAGGATCGCTGTGAGTTCGAGGCCACCCTGAGACTCCATAGTGAATTCTAGGTCAGCCTGGGCTAGAGTGAGACCCTACCTCGAAAAACCATAAAGTAAAATAAAATAAAATAAAACAAAACAAACCCTCTCCTCCCATCAGCTGATGTTGTTCCTGTGTTTTACCCCAGCTACAAGGTGTAACTGAAACGCCCAGGCTAGCTAGCTGAAATGGGCAAGCTCTGGCTTCCCGGAGAGACCCTGTCTGAGGAAATAAGATGGAGAGTGACTGAGGAAGACCTTGGACGTTTCAAACTCTGACTTTCACACACATGTGGATATGTATGCACACCACATACACACCCAAGTCCCAACAAGAATCTAGAAGAGCGCACAAGGAAATGGGAGCAGGCTGTGGTGAACATTAAAAGGGGAATCTAGGGGTGCTTTTGTCCTCGGACAATCCAGCCACTGCATCCTTTAACAACAGGAGTTCCTACCCAGCTTCACCATTACATGGGACAGGAGAGAAGCTGGAGTGACAGGATCTTTTGGAATTAACTCAGAAGTAGGAGTGACATGGCTGGAGAAATGGCTCATCGTTAAAGGCACTTGCTTGCAAAGCCCGGCAGCCTGGGTTCAATCCCCCAGTACCCACTTGAAGGCAGATGCACAGAGTGGCACGTGAATCTGGAGTTCATTCGCAGTGGCTGGAGGCTCTGGTGCGCCCATTTCCTCTCTCTCTACCTCTGCTTGTGAATAAATAGTAATTTTGAAAAAACAGTATACAAATATTAAGAAGTGGGAGCGATCAGTTGAGATGGCCCCTGGGGGCTTAAGTGACACTGGACATCAAGATCTTGGAAAGAGGGGGAGGAGGGTGATACTGCAGGTTCCCAGACTCACACCAAAGTCACTTGACTATTTTCTGCTCATCTCCTGGTAGAGGGAACATTTTGACTAATGAATTCTTTAAAAAAAAATTAAAAAAAATTTTTTTTGAGGCAAGCCCAATAGACTGGTCTTTTTTTTTTTTTTTTTTAAATGCGAGAGAGCAAGAGCAAGAGAGAGAGAGAAAGAGAGAGAGAGAGAATTGGCACGCCAGGGCCTCAGCCACTGTAATCAAACTCCAGATGCTTGTGCTACCTTGTGCACATGTGGGACTTTGCGCTTGCCTCATCTTTTTTGTGTCTGGCTTATGTGGGATCTGGAGAGTCAAATATGGGTCATTGGGCTTTGTAGGCAAGTGCCTTAAGCACTAAGCCATCTCTCTAGCCCTTAAAAATTATTTTTATTTATTTATTTACTTGCAAGCAGAGACACAGAGAGAGAGAGACATAGAGAGAGAGAGGGAGAGAGACAGAGAGAATAGGTGCACCAGGGTATCCAGCCACTGCAAACTCCAGACACATGCACCACTGAGTGCATCTGGCTTTACATGGGTAGTGGGGGAATCAAACCCAAGATGTTAGACTTTGCAGGCAAGAGCCTTAACCGCTGAGCCATCTCTCCAGCCCAGACTAATGAATTCCTAATATCAGATATTGTCAAAAGCTGGCGGCACTGTTCTTTGCCATGATTGTGTCTCAAACATTCCCCCTCTATCTTCTCCAGAGAGAGAGGAAGCCACGAAGCTTTTCCAGACAGCCTTCAAGTAGGCACAATACTGAAGTGATTGTGTGGTGGGCACAGCTCTTCTCTCATTCTGTGTTTTTCCCACAAAAGGCATTCTTTGAGGAGAATGCTCTGATCAAAAACCCTGTAAGATAATAATATCAGCTCCATTCAACATTCTCCATGTAAAAGTTAATAAGCCCTCGGCAAACACTGTAAAGGAGTGTGTCTGCGTGTGTGCGTGCACACACACGCACACACACACACACACACGAAGTAATAACTACCTGGTGCAAGAGGAGGAAGTGATTTTTTTCTTTTTTTTATCAGTAAAGGTTAGACAACTCTACAACTTTAGGAGCCATCTAGATGAAACATACTGCAAAAATGTGAGATCAACACCAATTCATAATGAATATTTCTGATGTCCAAGCCACCAGAGGACAAACAAATTTGTGTAATGAAGGTTTTGATCTTGATGCAGGTAAAATAGGTTTCTCCAACTCTTCATTTTCTTTCTGGTTTCCAAGGAGATCGGGCTTTTGAATAAGGGAGCGGTGTGGGATCGATTTACAAGGTGTGTGCGAGGACTCAGCAAGGTGGGTCCTGCCCAGGGTTATTACTGTACAAAAGAAACCTCAAAAGCAATTTTCCACTTACCCTTCTCTGCAATCGAAAACCAGAGGCAACGGGAACCTTTGAAGAGTTAAAATGGTGTAATGGGATTCATGTAATTCCCTGATGACTTATGAAGTTTCCTATAGAAAAGTTGTTGAAAAGTATTCACTAGAAAAACCTCAGAAATCTGAACAACTCACAGTCAGAGGGCAAGTTCTGTTGTATGCACATTTTTGTTGCTTTCTTTTTCTTTTTCTTTCTTTCTTTCTTTTCTTTTCTTTTCTTTTTTGGATATAGGGTCTCCCTTTAGCTCAGGCTGACCTGGAATTCACTATGTAGTCTCAGGGTGTTCCCAAACTCATTGTGATCATCCTACCTCTGCCTCCCCAGTGCTGCGACTAAAGGTGTGTGCCACCATGCCCGGCTTGTATGCCTACTTTTATATTTATGTAATCCTCAAGAAGGTTACCCATAATTTTCAATCCCTACCCACCTTTTCCACCAAAAGGATTAGGAATACATTTCCAGCAGAAGCAATTTAGATTGTTGGGGTATTCTCAGTCCTTTTGATCCACTCTACCATTGGGAATGGAACTCAGAGACTCACGTGAGGCAAGTGCCCTACCACTGAGCTACACCACCAGTTCTTGTGTGTGTGTGTGTGTGTGTGTGTGTGTTTGTTCTTGACCTTGACCCTTACGTCCCCACTTCCACCAGCACTGTTTTGGTTTACTCTTTCTTTAAAACATTGAAAGTCACGGTTAAAGTAATACAAACATGGGCTGCAGGGATGGCTTAGTGGTTAAAGCATTTGCTTACAAAGCCAAAGGACCCAGGTTCGATTCCCCAGGGCCCACGTTAGCCAGATGCACAAGGGGGTGCACGCGTCTGGAGTCTGTTTGTAGTGGCTGGAGGCCCTGGCACTCCCATTCTCTCACTCTCTCCCTCTTTCTCTGTCAAATAAATAAATAAATAAAAATAAAATATTAAAAAAAAATAAAGTAACACAAACATGACAGTTCCTTTGGTTTAATGGGGGTGGACAGGAAGGTATGTTCACAAGTTCTTGGTCATGGGAAAACAGTAGCTAAACTCACAAGGCAAAACAAGGATGTTTGTCATTCTGTCTAGTGTTTCCTTACCATAGTGATGCTGGCAAACAGACTTAGGAGAGAGAGAGAGAGAGAGAGAGAAGGATCCTGCTGCTTTAGTTGTTTTATGAGTGTCTGCAAAAAGGAGGATTTTTGTGGTGGGCGCCACACCTACTCTGGGCTTAGCTAAGGAGTGCCTGATACTGCTGCGTCTGGTCTCCAGGACAAATGCCATAGAGTTAACCCTGCCGGAACCCTTCCATCCATCCTGGTGGCTTTTTCCAACAGTAGTTCTTTTCCATGAGTGTCCCCTATGAAACTGAAGCACTGATCCTACAGAGCCCCATGCTGTCCTTGATTCTGGGGAGGAAGCGCTCTCTTCTCCCACCCTCATGCAAGAATCTCCCATGGTGCACTGCTCTGCTGTGAGCGCTTGCCTTCGGTGGCCAGAGGAGCCAAGGACACTGCTGACTGAGGACACAAAGTAGAAGCAAGAGGTTTTTGGAAGAGACGGAATTCTAAATCTTGACAAATGATGCATTACATTTGGTGGCTCCTAAGATCCCGCACCTTCCAGGTTAACCTCTATTAAGTCATGATCGATTGTCATGTCATCGTTTAATTGTCAGCAGTTCCCCTACTTTGGCTGTACATGAGATAAAATAGTGGGCCATGTTTTAATCGCTGATATCTTAGATTCAGTGAAATGTGGTATGTGTGAAGGTATGTGAGGGTCAAAAGGAGCACGAAGTAATCACAGCAGGTCACCTGAGCAGTAGGAAGTAATCACAGAAGATGACCTGAGCAGTAGGAAGAAATCACAGCAGGTCACCTGAGCAGTAGGAAGTAATCACAGCAGGTCACCTGAGCAGTAGGAAGTAATCACAGCAGGTCACCTGAGCAGTAGGAAGTAATCACAGAAGATGACCTGAGCAGTAGGAAGTAATCACAGCAGATCACCTGAGCAGTAGGAAGTAATCACAGCAGGTCACCTGAGCAGTAGGAAGTAATCACAGAAGATGACCTGAGCAGTAGGAAGTAATCACAGCAGGTCACCTGAGCAGTAGGAAGTAATCACAGAAGATGACCTGAGCAGTAGGAAGTAATCACAGCAGATGACCTGAGCAGTAGGAAGTAATCACAGCAGGTCACCTGAGCAGTAGGAAGTAATCACAGCAGATCACCTGAGCAGTAGGAAGTAATCACAGCAGATCACCTGAGCAGTAGGAAGTAATCACAGCAGGTCACCTGAGCAGTAGGAAGTAATCACAGCAGGTCACCTGAGCAGTAGGAAGTAATCACAGCAGATGACCTGAGCAGTAGGAAGAAATCACAGCAGATCACCTGAGCAGTAGGAAGTAATCACAGCAGGTCACCTGAGCAGTAGGAAGTAATCACAGCAGGTCACCTGAGCAGTAGGAAGTAATCACAGCAGATGACCTGAGCAGTAGGAAGAAATCACAGCAGGTCACCTGAGCAGTAGGAAGTAATCACAGCAGGTCACCTGAGCAGTAGGAAGTAATCACAGAAGATGACCTGAGCAGTAGGAAGAAATCACAGCAGGTCACCTGAGCAGTAGGAAGTAATCACAGCAGGTCACCTGAGCAGTAGGAAGTAATCACAGCAGGTCACCTGAGCAGTAGGAAGTAATCACAGAAGATGACCTGAGCAGTAGGAAGTAATCACAGTGGATCCCCTGAGCAGTAGGAAATAATCACAGTGGATCACCTGAGCAGTAGGAAATAATCACAGTGGATCACCTGAGCAGTAGGAAATAATCACAGGCAATGACCTGAGCCGTAGGAAGTAATCACAGCCGACCACCTGAGCAACAGGAAATAATCATAGCAGGTGACCTGAGCAGTAGGAAGTAATCACAGCGGATCACCTGAGCAGTAGGAAGTAATCACAGCGGATCACCTGAGCAGTAGGAAGTAATCACAGCGGATCACCTGAGCAGTAGGAAGTAATCACAGCGGATCACCTGAGCAGTAGGAAGTAATCACAGCGGATCACCTGAGCAGTAGGAAGTAATCACAGCGGATCACCTGAGCAGTAGGAAGTAATCACAGAAGATGACCTGAGCAGTAGGAAGAAATCACAGCGGATCACCTGAGCAGTAGGAAGTAATCACAGTGGATCACCTGAGCAGTAGGAAGTAATCACAGTGGATCACCTGAGCAGTAGGAAGTAATCACAGAGGATCACCTGAGCAGTAGGAAGTAATCACAGCGGATCACCTGAGCAGTAGGAAGTAATCACAGCGGATCACCTGAGCAGTAGGAAGTAATCACAGCGGATCACCTGAGCAGTAGGAAGTAATCACAGCGGATCACCTGAGCAGTAGGAAGTAATCACAGAAGATGACCTGAGCAGTAGGAAGAAATCACAGCGGATCACCTGAGCAGTAGGAAGTAATCACAGTGGATCACCTGAGCAGTAGGAAGTAATCACAGAGGATCACCTGAGCAGTAGGAAGTAATCACAGCGGATCACCTGAGCAGTAGGAAGAAATCACAGCGGATCACCTGAGCAGTAGGAAGTAATCACAGCGGATCACCTGAGCAGTAGGAAGAAGACAACAGCAGGGGTGGAAACCTCACCACCAGGGGAGGGAGATGGAGGTGAGCGCTGTGGGGACCGGCCTCCTGTTTTTGCAGACAAGAACGAAAAGAAGCCTCTGCCACTAAGACAAGTTGCCTGAGGAAAACTGTTCAACTCCAGAGCCTTTGTCTCGGGGCTTAAGAACTGACAGTGCCGTCACTTGCCCGCTTCTCTGGAATGTTCTGAAAGTTAAGGCGTCGACAACCCACTGTGAGTGACGGTCTTTTTACTTGTACTTCTAGTATTCAAAACGATTACTGAGGCAACAGAGATTGTTTTTCTTTTTTTGAACGCCCATGGGTTCCCAGTGCACCCTCTTGTCAGAAGCTAAGTGTCCCACATACCCAGGCTCTCTGATGTTCACAAATTACATTGGTAACATTTCCTTTCCTCTGCTCAAGTGTGATTGCTTATAAACAGCAATGGGCACTGTGGCAGCTACAGCCCAAATGACTTTGCTGGACTTCCTGCTGTTCTCTTTTCCTCCTATTCTCTTTTTAGACTTAGCTCCTTTCAGAATTAACTAGAAGGAGGAGGAGAGAAGGGGAGGCAATGCTAACCAGCTGCATCATATGACAGCAAATTATGTTCTGTTTCCACAATGGCAAAATTCACCAGGTGCGCAGTAGCCAGGTAACCCAAGGTAGAGACTTTTTCTGAGTGACTTTTGGTTTTGTTTTCTGCAAACAAAATGTTTCCACATCCAACATCTTGAGTCTCCCCTGCCCCCATTTTTTTGAGAAATCTAATTTTGTTTTAAAAAATTGTTATTTATTTGATAGAGAAAGAGGGGGAGAGAAAGAGAGACAATGAGTGCACCAGGGCCTACAACCACTGCAAACAAACTTCAGATACGTGTGCCCCCTTGTGCATCTGGCTAACGTGTGTCCTGGGGAATCAATCCTGGGTCCTTTGGCTTTGCAGGCAAATACCTTAGCCTCTAAGCCATCCCTCCAGCCCGAGAAATCTAATGTTGACTGAGCCAAGTTGATAAGGCATATTCTCCTACCTGTTAATGCATAGAAGTTCAGTTGTAAGGCCAAGGATGGTGGCATGCACCTATAATCCCAGCATTCTGGAGGAGACAGAAGATCAGAAGTTCAAGGCCAGCCTGGGCTACATGAGACCAGGTCTCAGAAGAAGAAGAAGAAGAACAACAACAACAACAAGAGATCCATGGGACTGGAGAGATGGCTCATCAGTTAAGGCACTTGCCTGTGAAGCCTAAGGACCCAGGTTCAATTTCCTAGTATCCATGTAAGCCAGATGCACAAGGTAGTGCGTGTGTCTGCAGTTCGTTTGCAGTGGCTGGAGGCCCTGGTGTGCCCGTTCTCTCTGTCTGTCTCTTTCTGTCTCTCAAAAATAAATAAAAATATCATTTTTAAAGCACAAGAGATTTATCGTTGCACTGTGTTGTAAACCAATGGTGATAGAAAGAGTGGGGGGGGCGGCGGATGGGAGGTTTGAGGGACATGTTTTTTCCCAGAACACCCTCTGGGGTTGTTTAGAGTGTTGATAAAGGAAACTATAAGACAGACCCAACTCACAGCATTTCAGTAGTCATGCTGGAATGCCTCACACGCTCCTGCCTGGACAGGGCCATCGATGCCATGAGTTGGTGTCACCATGCTTTCTTTCAATGTCACACTGGGAATCTGAGGGCAGTAGTTCGTGAGTCAAATCTGTCTCGTAGACACAAAGCTTGCAAGAGAAGAGAGCCATGACATCCTGACTGGGAAGACTTAGAGACCATTTTCTCTATAAGAACTGAGCATTCCAGGCCTTCATGTCCCTGGGTGAGTGACAGGCAGGGAAGCCCACCAAGCGTCCTTGAGTGAACAGTTTCTGCACCACGTGTGAAAGACTTCTGCCCACTCCGTCACTGCTGGCGTCCTGGGCCCCAGTTTGTTGGGACAGACCCTCATGCTGGTTCCATTTCCCGGCTATTGCGAAGACAGCGGCGATAAACGTGGTTGAGCAAGGGTCTCTGTGGTAACGAGTAGCGTCCCCAGGGCTTTCTCCTTTTGGTTCAGTCTGGAATCCCAGCCCACGGAATGGTAACGCCCACATTTCGAGTGCATCTTCCCACCTTAACTAACCCAGTCTAGAGACTTCCTCACAGCTACCCATGCCCAGAAGTCTGTGTCCTAGTTGGTTCTAGGTCTTGTTAAATGCCAATCAGTATTAACCATTGTAACTGCTGTTTCAGCTGGTGAGGGAGGGTCCTAAGTTGGTGAGACACACTCTAGAACTCTTGCTGACCTTCCTGTCGCCAAGCTTACCTTCTCTTGAAGAAGCCCAGCAAACGGATGCCAAGGCAAGCCTGGGATGCCCAACCGAACTCTTCTCTTCCTGTCACCTGTTGGCCTGTGAAGTTGCCGATTTCCCTGCGCCACGGCGTTCAGGCCCACTCATCTCATGGAGAGACAATGTCATGTAGGGAACACTACGGATGGAGTCACGTAGAGCTAGCTACTGCTGCAGGGTATCATCTGGGTCTAGGGCAAGGCCCAGCACCCCAAACTTTAGTTCAGCAACCGTCCAGTGGTGACATGAGCCCATCCTCATGGCATGATACATAATAGGAGGGACACACACAGACACACAGAGAAGTCTCCTTGGGCTGGGGAGATGGATCAGTGGTTGAGGTGCTTGCCTGAAAAGCCTAAGGACCCAGGTTCAATTCCCCATTACCCACGTAAAGCCAGATGCACAAAATGGTTCATGTTTCTGGAATTCATTTGCAGTGCCTAGAGGCCCTGATGTTTCCATTTTCTCTCTCTCTCTCTCTCTCCTTGTAAATAAATAATTTATGTAAAGTCTCCTTTCCTTTTTTTTTTTTTTTTTTTGTTTGTTTGTTTGGTTGGTTTTTTTGAGGTAGGGTCTCACTCTGGCCCAGGCTGACCTGGAATTCACTATGTAATCTCAGGGTGGCCTCGAACTCACAGTGATCCTCCTACCTCTGCCTCCCGAGTGCTGGGATTAAAGGCGTGCGCCACCACGCCCGGCTTCTCCTTTCCTTTCTGTTCTGTCCTTTCTCAAAAATACCATGTTGGATGGTGCTATGACAAATTGACAAGGCCACTCAGCTTCCATAGGTGGGAAAAAAAAAAAAAAACAGAGCTCTCCAAGCAAGGTGACCCTGGTTTGAAGTCCTTATATGGACCTCACAGCCTGGAAGGCTAATGTAAGAAGGTCTCAGCTAGGACAGGCTCTCAGCGTTAGCATGGGGCTCCTGATTGTAGATGTTGAATTGGGAATAATGACAGATAGTCTGAAGGTACTGACGGTTTGTGTACCACACCAGTGCCCACCTACTCTCTCGCTCTCCCTGGGCCAATCAGCCCTTGTAGGTGAGCCTCTGCTATTGCCCCCCAGAATTCCTGTCTCTCTGAAATAAATGTGTAGTTCAGGCTGCAGCATCTGAGCCCTGTCCAGCCTTTTTTTTTTAAAATATTATTTATTTGAGAGAGAGAAAGAGGAAGAGGAAGAAAGAAAGAGAATGGGTGCGCCAGGGCCTCTAGCTGCTGCAAACAAATTCCAGATGCATGTGCCACTACGTGCATCTGGCTTACGTGGGTCCTGGAGAATCAAACCAGGGGTCCTTAGGCTTCGCAGGTAAACACCTTAACCACTAAGTCATTTCTCCAACCCCATGTCCTACCTTTTGCAAGAAACAAAGCCCCTGCCTGCTAATTCTCCTTTCTGGGCTTCTGTTGCTCAGTATGGTGGGAGCATGGGTCCCAGGCCCAGGACTTTTACACAGACGTCCCGGACACGGTAGACTTCTGGGTGGTAGGGCAGAGTGGTTACAACCTGTCTCTACGTGGTGGCAGCAGACTGGGTGGCGGCGGCTTGTTCTGAGAAGCATTTTTGGCTAGAGTCCTGGCTTCGTCTTTACCTGCTATCCTAACCTCCCCGAGACTGCGAGTTGGGAACCAGTCACTTCATTTCTATCGAAATCAGCTAGGGCAAACTCCCATCGCTTGCACATAAGAATCGTAAGGGACAAGCACTTGTCCACAAAAGATTTCCAAGTCCGACTCCCAGTTCTGACTTCTCGCATCTCCTGAAGGTCGTTCCGTGGTTCTAGTCAAGCACCCAGACTTCTATCTACCCCCCTCCACATAGACTCAAGAGACTTAATTTTGCTGCCGAATGACAACTCTGCCCCGACTCCACACCCTTGGGGTCCTGGCTTGGCACACTTTTCTTTCATATCATCTCTCCATTCTGTCCTTCCTCAGCCCAGTTAGGCTGTAGATGTTATGTGTGCCAGGCACTGGCTGGCCCGGACACCTTGCCCCATTTCCAAGGGACTGGTTTCTATGAGCTATTCCTTCCATCTAACACTTCCCCAAGCCATCACCGAGCCACATGTCCATCTTGTCCCTGAACTATTTGTACAAACTCCTTGCCGTGGGCTGTTTCCTTCACCAGCCCTTCTGTCTGTCTTCCTTTGATGTATTTTGAATCATATCACGTCTCTTGTCAGACACCCACAGTGGTTCATTATACTGTTGCAAATCCAATTAGGGCCTTAGATAAGGAGGCCTCTTTATCCCTTGGCAACTCTCCTCTCCCCTCTCTTTCTCCTTCCCCTCATCTTCCCTCTCCTTCCTCCCTTCCCTCCTTCTCTCCTTTATTCCTTCCTTCCTCTCTCCCTTCCTTCCTTCCTTCCTTCTTTCCTCCCTCCCTTCCTCCCTCCCTCCCTTCCTTCCTTCCTTCCTCTCTCCCTTCCTTCCTTCCTTCCTTCCTTCCTTCCTTCCTTCCTTCCTTCCTTCCTTCCTCCCTCCCTCCCTCCCTCCCTCCCTCCCTTCCTTCCTTTCTTCCTTCTCTGTCTCCTCCCTTCCTCCCTCTCTCTGTTGTTTCTTTTGCTTTCATTTAGCCCAGAACCACTTGTATCTTCAACTCTAACCTTCAGGTTCCCCTAATACATAACTGGCAGTCCTCTCTCTTGAAATGTTTCTACCACCGCCTTAGTCAGAGGGCAGAGGGCATGAGGTCATTGGTGTGAGGTCTACTCCCATGCCAGTGCTACAGAGTGCTGTCTTCTGGAGCCCAGCATCCTCAGGGCATGTGGATTTTTCCTGATGCTGTTTTAGCTTGCTGTGTACATCATACAGTTGTGTGTGTGTGGTGGGAGGGGTCTCATCTAACCTTCTAGTCTGAGCTATAAATTTCTGACAGTGTAGGCTGTGTGTCTCTTACTTCTAACTCTTGTTTCCTGTGGCTAGAGTAAGAATAATGGTACAAATATCTTTTGATGTTGTTTGCTATTTTGTTTACAAAGCACCATGACAAAGATGATAAACACCTCCGAGCCTCATTTGGAAGCAGGCAATAGAAGCCGTGTGGAAGCTAAGAGCCGAGGCCCTGGACTAGGCAAACCCAATTAAAAATCCCGACTCTGCCATTTATCACAGAATTGTGCCCCAGGTTATTAATCTAGAACCAGAAGACAGCAACGGTTCTCAATTCATAGGCCTGTCGTAAGGATTAGATTGAGTTCAGGTATAGAGAGTGCTCACCACAATGCCTGGCCCATAACAGGAGCCCAGTAGGTACTGTTGCTAGTGGCTGGAGATGTGGTTCAGTGAGCCTGCTCAAGGCCCTAGATTTGATTCCCAGTATGCGTGTGCACATGCACACACACCTTCCTTTCTACAATTGAGGGAAACAAGGCTAAGAAAGGTAATTTTCTTCTTTTTAAACATTTAAAAATATTTTGTTTGTTGGTTTGTTTATTTGAGAGACAGAAAGGGAGAGAGAGAGAGAATGAGAATGAGAATGAATATGGGCACACCAGGGCCTCTAGCCACTGTCAACAAATTCCAGACACATGTGCCACTTTGTGCTTCTGGCTTTATGTGGGTGCTGAGGAATTGAACCCTGGTCCTTAGCCTTTTCAGACAAGAACCTTAACTGCTGAGTCATCTCTCCAGCCCTTTAAAAAAACATTTGTAATTGAGATTTTTAATACATGAATATACTGTAATTTGATGATATTCCCATCCTATTACCATCTTTTGTCCCCACTCCCTGACCTCCATTCCTCTTTCTAGGCAGTCCATCTTCTGTTTTGAGGTCTCGTTCTTTTTGTCTGCCTCCATCCTCTATGTCACAGGCTCAGGGTTGTGCAGGTCTTGAGGGGGTGACAACCACCATTGGTGAGGGTAGCAATGCACCAGTCAGCTCATGCCCATGTGACAGTGCCTCAGAATACTCCTTCCTTCCCACCCTGTGGCTCTTCCAGCCTTTCCATCCTCTCTTATGCAATGATCCCTGAGCCTTGGAGGGCGTGATAGAGATGTCTCCAATGGTGAGCTCATAGCAGTCTCTGATTTTCTGCTTTGATGAGTTTTGAGTCTCCTCAGTGTCTACCGCCATTCACCATAGAGAAGTTTCTCTGGCTAACAGTGAGAGAAGCACTCCTACATACTCTTTCTGCCGCTTCCTTCGCAATGTTCCCTGAGCCCTGCTGGGTATGACAGACATCCCTCATCGAATGCTAAGCACTGGGCTTCCTCTTCTTCATGAGCCTTGGGTGTCCCCAATATCCACTGCCATCTGTAAAAAGAACATTCTTCTAACCAACAGTGAGACCAGCATTAACCAATGGGCATACACATAGACATTTAGAAGGAAATTTGATTCTCTCAGAGTCTCCATTTAGCCAGAGAACAGTGGTAGCTTCCCTGTAGAATCTATGTTGAAAGGGTAATTTTCTGAAGCGCTCACAGCTCCCAAGAGGTAAAACAGATTGTAGAACAAGCTCCCCGACGCCAAAACGCGTGGCACCTGGAACATGTCATCAGACCATCACAGTGGAAGTCCCTCTGGATTCCTGGGGAACGTTGATGGGTGCTGCTCAGGTCTGGGCAGGATTCCAAAACACCAGAAGAATTGGCGTCTGGGAAAGTGACTGCCCAAGGTGAGCCGTCCCGTGTGGTTCGCCCCGGCAGGAAGGTGGAAATGCTCCCCGTGAAGGTCGGAACACTCTCCCACGAGGTCAGAGATACTGACTCAGTGCCGAAGTGCCGAGGAGGAAGTAGAAAAGTTCTTCTCCTGGGCACTAAAGTGGAAACTATTCCTTATACCCATGTTCTTATGGTGAAAAGGAAGGCCAAGTCCCCAGAGCACAGATTCTCAGGGAAGTCACCCTGCCATCCAACCAGGTTCAGCTCTTTTAAAAAATATTTTTACTTTTATTTATTTATTTATTTGAGAGAGAGACAGAGAGAGAGAATGGGCACGCCAGGGCCTCCAGCCACTGCAAACAAACTCCAGATACATGCGCCCCCTTGTGCATCTGGCTCCTGGAGAGTTAAACCTGGATCCTTTGGCTTTGCAGGCAAACGCCTTAACCACTAAGCCATCCCTCCATCCCCCAGTTTCAGTTTTGTCTGATTGACCATTCAGGGTCTGTGGTGAGGTAGACATACTGAAACCATTTACCTCAAGACTCAGATGGGAAAGGAAAAAGGAAGAAGAGACCAAGGGCTTACAATCCCATTTGAGCTCTGTCTGCCATTGCCCTACAGCCCATTCAAAGGTTTTTACCCGTTCCCAATAACACCAGACTGAGGAAGAAGTCTCTGACACAAGGATTCTGGGGAACCTTCACCGTGCACCCGAAAATCAGCATATGTGGTCTTGAAGTTACCCTGTGAAGTAAATAAATAGAGCACTTGAATCTTCAGGACTCCTCAGAGGCCCGGGTGACCCCGCAATCAGTAAACATCTCTTCAGAATTGGCTCGTGTCTTCACCAAGAACTTAACTCGGTCCTGTTTGTTTATTTATTGCAATGCTGGTGATTGAAGCCAGAGCTTGGTGCCGGCTAGGCAGACACTCTCCCAAGCTAAGCCGCCAGCTTGAAAAGAAAAAGGAAAGAAAAGAATATTGAGCTTCTAGAATCACTCACCACCATCACAAAGAGATGTTTCATTTTAGCATCAGATCCTTCTGAGGTTGGGGAGGAAAATAGCCGAGCGATGAGGAAGATGGGGACAAAGAGAGATGGGGCTTGGGCAGGAGTATGTGCATTGGGAGGGAGAGTCAGTAAGCAGAGGGAGTGTAGCTCACCAACAGGGTCACTGTAACCAGCCCAGGCGACCAGTGAGAGAGTCATGGGGAGGTGGTACTCCTCTCCTCAACTCTGGTGCCTCTGAGATGATGGCAGGAAGGGGGCAATCATCTCTAGGCTTTTCCTGGTCACAGCCAGGGCACCTTATAGAAGGTACAGACCTAAGGATCGGGCTCTTTTAACTAGCTTCAGTGTATACAATGTAATTAAGCCTTAATATATGTAAATATATAAGGCCTGTGGGGCTGACTGCTGCACTTTGATGCCTCAAGTTCCTCTCTGTTGATTGCAGTTCTTGAAGCTGCCAGGAGCAGGGCAACACAGTCCACAAACATTCTCATTCGGCTGTAGGTAGTGAATGAAGGAAATCGTTAAAGCATGGCCCAAGATATGCATATCAGTTTATAAACGGCACATATGGATTCCTCTGCCGGCATATCCCGTATCATAAAAGTGACAGTAAGAAAGAAAGAAAACAAAATTACATGAGGTGAAAAGTCAAAGCCATAGCCTTAATCTGATTGCAATTATAATTGCTAACCATGCCAAAATATGTTTGCTTTCATCCAAAAGGATCAACATGTTTTAGCAAGAGGAATGACTCAAGAAGTCTTTGTGGAACCCGTTATGACAAAAGCAATTTGACGAGCTAGGTCTAGCTGGTTTGAAGCAAAGGCAGAAATAACCCAAATCCTAGTCAAGACCGTCAGAACTGAACAGCTTCCCTTGCAAAGGCACGTGGAGAAGAGTGAAGCCGTGTATCACTGACTGGAACTAGTAAATTATAATCATTTATTTTTCAACCTTATTCACAGATTATGCAAATATTGTTGAGATTTGGCTAAGCAATTTTTTTTTTAATTTTGTGCTATCATTTGTTCCTACCAAGTAACTTACACTGTTAGTATTTTTAACAAATGTGTTCAACTCCCACAGGATTTTTTCTTTTGTTTTGTTTTGGCTTGGAAAGTCTTTAAACAGGTTAGAAAATTATGTTTCCAGCTTTTTAAAGAGGGCTGACATATGTCACATTTGTATAGTTTGTACCAAAAGATGAAAAATTCGAGCTGTTTCCAGAATGCTCTTTTTATGTAGGTGCTTCTTTAGAGCGACTTTCCTACGTGTCAAAATGTCACCTCTACCTTGAGGGGATAGATGAAGTGTGTTTATTTGTTCAAAAAAAAAAAATACCTACCTGGTAACATTTGTCATCATAGTAAAGGTCTGAAAATACAAAACATTCTTTCTTGTAAAAGAAAACTGTGGTACTTTGCCTTTAAATTTGACAAATCTGCTCAGAAACTTTTCAGTAAGGCAAACTCTAGTGATGCTCTGGGTAGGTAGCTCAGATGGTCCCACGGTCACTGCCCACTCAGTAGAAGTATCAGTGAATCTCTTCTCTGAGGAGAATCCACATAGCCTCTCACGTATGGTATCCGAAGAAGCTAGAAGAATGTTGCCCCTTTGCCAGCCTTCTCCCTTGGGAAAGTGCCCTCTGTCTGCAGAGTATCTTCCCAGCGGAGGATGATACCACTGACATTCAGACTGAGGGTTTCAGGGACAATCCAGGCACTACATTAGTTTTAAGCAGTGTGTGTGTGTGTGTGTGTGTGTGTGTGTGTGTGTGTGTGGTATGTGTGGTCTTGTGATATGTGATGGTGTATGCATGTGTGTGCAGAAGAGAGAACTTCAGATGTCCAATGTTATAGCTCTTTCAGTTTGTTTCCTCTAGATGAAGTCTCTCATTGAAGCCAGCACTATCGTATTTTGGTCAGACTGGCTGACCAGGCAGCCCCAGAAATCCTCCTATCTTAATCCCTCACCCCGCATAGGACTGGTGTCACAGGTGTGGGTGGCCACGCCCACGTTCTTATATGGGCACTGAGGATCAAACTCTGGCAGCCTCAAGCTCTCTTGGCCCCTCCTGCTTACACAGAAAGTGCTCTTACCCACTAAGCCATCTCCTCATCCCTATTTTTTTAAAAATATATTTTATTTATTTATTTATTTGTTAGAGAGAAAGAGGCAGAGAGAGAGAGAGAAAGAAAGAGGGAGAGAATGGGTGTGCCAGAGCTTCTAGCCACTGCAAACAGACTCCAGATGCATGTGCCCCCTTGTGCATCTGGCTTACGTTGGTCCTAGAAAGTCAAACCAGGATCCTTTGGCTTTGCAGGCAAACACCGGAACCTCTAAGCCATCTCTCCAAACCCCCCATTTTGTTTTTTGATGAAGAAGAAATTTAGCCATTCTTCCAATACCCAGTGGTTCACACTTTACTTTTGAACCTTGTGGTGGTGACCGGGCCCTATTTCCTAAAAGGTTTTACCCTCTCCCAGAAGCACCACAGGCTGACTGGGCCGTTAATACAAGGACCTTAGGGAACCAGTTCAGATACAAACCATAGCAGAGATTTATACACTGCAAACCACAAACTGTTACTGGAAGAAATTAAGGAAATGGAGGGACATTTCACGTCCTTGGGGTAGAAGACTTAATAGTATGATGAAAGTGCTCCCTAAATTGAGTTATGGATTCTACTGAGATTTTAAAATCAGGCTGGAGAGATGGCTTAGCGGTTAAGTGCTTGCCTGTGAAGCCCAAGGACCCTGGTTCGAGCTCGATTCCCCAGGATCCACGTTAGCCAGATGCACAAGGGGGCGCATGCATCTGGAGTTCGTTTGCAGTGGCTGGAGGCCCTGGTGCACCCTCTCTCTCTCTCTCTCTCTGACCTTCTCTCTCAAACAAAGAAATTAAAATTAAAATTTAAAATTAAAAAAAAACACAATCCATGGGCTGAAGGGATCACTCAACAGTAAAGGTGTTTGCTTGCAAAGCCTGCTGCTGGCCTAGGTTTGATTCCCCAGTAGCCACATAAAGCCATACACACAAAGCGGTGGAGTTCATTTTCAGCACTAAGACCTGGTTCACTCATATTCTCTCTCTCATGAAAATTAATTAACTAATTAATATATATTTTTTAAATCCAGATAGTTGATTGTTTAGCATTCAGCTTTGCTACTTATGAAGGTGTGTGTCTCTGCTGAGCTGGTTTGGAAGTAAAACTTACCTTGGACAGTTTGGCTAAGAACCCAAGTATGAAGCTTAGGGATCTGTAGAAATAGAGGTGGAACAAGGTCATGGAAGATGCAATGGAACAATTTAACCTTCTAACTTTGCTGACTAGAAAACTTTTTTTTTTATTTATTTGTTTATTTGAGAGAGAGAGAGAGGAAGAAGCAGATAGAATGGGTACGCCAGGGCCTCCAGCCACTACAAACGAACTCCAGACTGCATGTGCCACCTTGTGCATCTGGCTTACATGGGTCTGGGGAATCGAACTGGGGTCCTTAGGCTTCTCAGGCAAGTGCCTTAACTGCTAAGCCATCTCTCCAGCCCCTGACTATAAAACTTTTTTTTTTTTTACATACATTTCCAGTTTTCCAGACCATCCCACAATCCTACCACCAGTATGCTATGTAAAGTATCCCAGCTTTTTCAAAGTTAAGTCAATCGGCGTTCACTGAGTTATGGAAACTTAAAAACCTTGGTGATGCTCTTTGAACCTAACAAAGACCCGCAGGGTGGTACAAAGCTTGAACTGCGAATGACTGCAAGCCGTCTGTTCACATACAAAAAGAATCTGCATTTTATACATATACGTTGTAATTAAGGGATAATTACAATTTAATGTCCACCATTAACTGTTGAGTAATGTTCATCACTCAGTGTAAACAGGCAACAGAAAACACCCACTCAAGTTCTTACAACGCCTTTGATTTCCGGACTCAAACTCCTATGCCTGGCTCAGTCATTAAATCATTTAGTGTTCTCTGGAGGAGGGAGATTTTCTTGTCATTTGTTTTATAGTGAACATTAGTCAATCCTTGACTGATACTGGGTATAAAGTTACGCGTCCATCATGCATTGCATATTGCCTGCTATGTGTACGGAAGGCAGCTCTACAAATAAACTTCCTTGGGTGCTTGAGCGAGTCCAGCAATCAGCTCTTCTCCTTCATGATCAGGTTCTGAGCCAGACGAGACGTCCTAAGGAATGAGGGTCAGGAAACTAGCTCATCTTTTTCCAGTAAGAAAGTTGGGGCTGGAGAGATGGCTTAGCGGTTAAGCGCTTGCCTGTGAAGCCTAAGGACCCCGGTTCAAGGCTCGATTCCCCAGGACCCACGTTAGCCAGATGCACAAGGGGGCGCACGCGTCTGGAGTTCGTTTGCAGTGGCTGGATGCCCTGGAGCACCCATTCTTTCTTCTCTCTTCTCTCTCTCCCTCTCTCTCTCTCTTTCTCTCTCTCGGCCTCTTTCTCTGTCACTTTCAAATAAATAATAAATAAACAAACCAAAAAAAAAAGAAAGTTGATAATGGAGCACCTGACTTACAGGTAAGGCAGCTGGCTTTCGTGAGGCTGAGCTCTAGAATCAGGCAAGCTGGCGGCAGGTGGGGCCCCCCTACAGTCCCAGCACGGGTGGACACCCAAGAACCTGTGTGCCTGCATAAGAGGTGGGTGCTCTTGGCTTTTAGGGCTATGATAAAATACCATAAGCTACGGAATGTATAAACAATGAAGACTTATTTTAAGTAAGTGCCTTTAACCATTGAGTCATCTCCCCAGCCCTTGAAAATTCATTTCTCACAGCTCTGGAAGCTGGAAAGTCCAAGATTAAGACAGTTTCTCTATCTGGGAAGGACCTACTTTCTGGCCCATTGGCGGCACCTTCTCTCAGTGTCTTTATATGGCGGAAGGGGCAAGAGGTCTCCCCACTCATCAGTAAAGCCGCTAATCCCATCGAGTAGGGCTCTGTCTCCAGGACTTAATCACCTCTGTAAGTCCCCAGCTCCTGATTCCATGACCTTGAAGGCAAGGATGTGAATTTTGGAGAGACAGACTCAAGCATTCACCCCCATAGCAGAAAGTTGAGCTCCAAGCCTCAAGGTCAGTGAGCTCAAAGCACTTGTCCCTCTTCTGTCTGTTGTAGGCTTGGTGGGGGTGAGATTTGAACAAGGGGCCGACACCCAGGTCCAGACTCAGGAATAGGAGAGCAGATCATCAAAATGCTGAATATGGGGCTGATGATCTGTTCGGCAGTTTTGCCCTCGCAGGGCATCATACGTTATTTGTGGGCAAGTGAAAAGGATGGCATTGATTGTGAATTATTGATCATATACTAGGCCCCCACATTCTTAGAGTTCTAAGCCCTAAGTATTGGAGCAATAATCCGATCTAGCTTCCAGCAGTGTTCTTATTAACATAACAATGGATCGTGCCAGATGTAATGAGTTCAAATCTAGATATTTCTGTTCCCACGTCCATGCTATTTGACTGCTGTGTTGTGTTTGACTATTGGCTTGTTTTTACCTCTCTCCTCTCTGTGTGCATCTCTGGCTGTCATACTTTCTCTCTCTTGTTCTAACTTCCTCTCTCTCTAACTTCCTCTCTCTCTCTGTTGTAGTCCCGTTCACATTGCTGGTAGAAATCATCCAACCAAGAGCAGCTTGTGGGAAAAAGGTTTATTTTGGCTTATGGGCTCAAGAGGAAGTTCCATGATAGGCAGGGGAAACGATGGCATGAGCAGAGGGTGGACATCACCTCCTGGCCAACATAAGGTGGACAACAGGAACAGGAGAGTGTGCCAAACACTGGCAAGGGGAAACTGGCTATGACACTCATAAGCCCGCCCCCAACAATACACTGCCTCCAGGAGGCGTTAATTCCCAAATCTCCATCACCTGGGGACCTAGCATTCAGAATGCCTCAGTTTATGGGGGACACCTGAATCAAAGCACCACACTCTCTTTCTGTCTCTTGGCCAAATTTTCTTTATTTCTGTACGATTTAGTTTCCACATCTATAAAGTCATGGTAATAACACTTAACTGGTGGCCGTTAGTGAGTGTGAGCCCTTGGCACCATGCCTGGTACCCAGTTGTTGGTGATCAGACGGTAGTAACTCTCCATGCACTAACCACTGACATTGCACCCTGACATAGGGGAAGTCTTTGTGCCAAGCCTTGTAGGCACCTAGAGACCAGCGCGATCAGCAAAGGGGATGGGCTCTCATGCCCATTTCTTGCCGGGTGGGCTTGGATCAGTGGCTCTGGTTCTTCTCTTTTAAAAAATAAATATCTTATATATAATTATGCTCTTCTTATATATACTTTTACATAAAGTTATGCTCTTCTGTCCCCTTGCTTCGTCCCCCACCACCCTAGGGGCCCTCCCCCGTGGTATGGTATGATACACTGTGGGTCATGAAGGCCTCAGTTAGTCCCTGTGGAATAATGGGAGGGGGGTGGCTATGTCTCAGGGTATTCCTACCCACTCTGTGGCTCTTGCAGTCTTTCCATCCACCTCTTCCACAATGTTCCCTGAGCAATGGCAGGCTGGTTGGCACTCTCATTTAAAGTTGAGTTCTATGTAAGAGCCAAAGGAAGGGTAGGGCTGCTTACAAGGCAATCATTCAGACAGAAATTGGCCTCGATATCCATGACCTCGCAGTGCCTAGCACTACCTTCACAAGACCCTTATAATAGGAGGAAAAGATGATGATGTCAAATTGAAAGACAGACTAATGGAGAGAGGGAGGGGGTGTGATGCAGAGTGGATTTGTGAAGGGGCAAGTGGGGGAAGGAAATATCATGATTTATTGTCTGTAAGTATGGAAGATGTTAATTTAAAAAAAGGACAGATTGAAAAGAAAAAAGATAAAGTTGAGTTCTTCGTAGCCTCTGGATTTCTGCTTTGCTAGGTTTTGATTGCTCACCATGTCTGTCACCGTCATTCTAGAGCTTGTTGTCAGGCTAGCAGTAAGAGCAGTATTCATGTTGCCTCTTACTCTGCAGTTTCTCCTGGGCTCCAGCAGATGTGGTAGAGGTGGCACATCTCATGATGGGCAGTTGGCTATCTTCTTGTCTTATTGATGGATCTTGGCTCTCCTTTGTTTTCTCTGCCATCTGCCCCTAGCATGCATGCTTTCCAGGGCTGGTATCAGTTTCTTTCTAAATATAAAGGTCTGGGCTTTTATCCCATGGTTAACTCTGATGATCGGTGTGCCTCAGTTTCCACTTTATCCCATCCAAGTTCTAACCAGGCCCAAGCTTGCTTAGCTTCCAAGATCAGACAACAGTCAGGCACATTCAGAGTGGTATGGTTGTAGACTCAGTTTCTACTGTCTCTGGGGGAGGAGGGTCTGGCTAACACCTGACCAGCCTCTTCCGTGAGGAGGAGGAGGAGGATGCCATAAGCTTACCACTGTGTGGAGGTACGGCATGCAGCTCTACAACGTAAGCTCCCTGGGGGACCAGCACCCCTCAGTGCTGGAGCCGTGAGGCCTGCAGGGGTGAAGGAATCTAGCTAAGAGGTTCTACTTACGTAAGCACAGAGTTCAGCCTCCACTGTGAGCAGCTGCTGCTGTTGTGATTAAAAACTTAGCTTGACTGGGCTGAAGAGATGGCTCAGCAGTTAGGCACTTGCATGCAAAACCTAACAACCCAGGTTCGATTCCCCAGTAAGCACCTAAATCCGGATGCACAGTGGTGCATGCATCTAGAGTTCGTTTGCAGCAGCTGGAGGCCCTGGCGTGCCCATTCTCTCTCTCTCTCCCTCTCTCTGTCTCTCTTCTCTATCTCTGTCTCTGTTTGCAAAGAAAGAAAGAAAACTATTTTAAACAAGAACTTAACCTGATAAATTAAAATGAGGGCGTGAGCCCTGAGAGTAACATACAGTTGGGGTGACCTGCCATGATTTTCTAGGTGGAGAAATAAATAATGTCCCTGCTTCTGGTATGAAAGGCCTTAAACCTCAGGAACCTTGATTTCTATTAAGCTTGGAAGGAGTGACGAAAGTATTTGCTATGACAGTGAAGAAAGCTAAGGCCCCCCCCCCGATTCCAGGGTGTACTAGTGTTCTCAAGTGCTTCCCATCCCCAAATCTCGGCGAGAAGCAGAGGTGACAGGCTGGATAGGATGCCTTTGGACACATGTGATCTGAGAACTCCCGCCCTGTCTGTGGTCCTGTGGGTGTGGGGAGGGATCTATTTGTTTTACGGAAAATATGTAAGATAGTATCTTTCTTCCTTTTTCTTCCTTCCTTCCCTCCCTCCTTCCCTCCCTCCTTCCATCCTTCCTTCCTTCCTTTCTTTCTCTTCCCTCCCTCCCTCCTTCTTTCTTTGTTTCTTTCTTTCAATCTTTCTTTCTTTCTTTCTTTCCTCTCTCCCTCCTTCCTTTCTTTTTTCTTCCTTCCTGCCTTCCTCTTCCTTCCTTCCCTCCTCCTTCCTTCCTTCCTTCCTTCTTTCTTTCTTTCTTTCTTTCTTTCTTTCTTCTTTCTTTCTTTCTTTCTTTCTTTTCCTCTTCCCTTCCTTCCTTTCTTTTCCTTATTTCTCTTTCTTCCTCTCTTCCCTTCCTTCCTTGGTCCTTCCTTCTTCCCTCCCTCCCCTCTTGCTCCCTCTCTTTCTCTCTCCTTCCACACCTTGCTTGTCAAGGCCCCGTGAGCAGGACTGAATGGCTTGATGCCAGACAGGCACCAAGGTGACTTCGCATGATTCCCTTGAGGGGAGATGTAAAACTGCTAATAACTTGTTTGCAGAGGTGGGAGGGTGAAACGTGTGTTCGCCCAACGCCACTTGCAAGCTCCAGCTTGCTGTCCCGGGCACTGAGTGTTTTCGGGGTTCCAAGGTGTATTGTGCACCTGCAGGCCAGACCGTGGGCGGAGCTACCCGATCTCACTTTCAGTTTCAATGCCTTTGGAGAAGCCGCAGGACTGCATCCCCCCTCCCTCCTTTGTGGGGTGGCTGGGACTTGTTAGATAGTGAGTGTTTTCTCTTGCTATGAAGACCACATGGCCTGGCGGGGCAGCAGCTGCTGGGAGGAGATGTCACAGGCAGGTGGGCAGTGGGACTAAAATGCAGGACACTAGGGTCACTAATCAGTGCATTGGAAGGCTCTTGCTTTCTGCCTCTAGTCATTTCGTGCGCTCAGTTCATGTCAGAGTTCTTGGGTCTACTAAAGATGATCACAGTGGCCCATTCATCTAGTCAGTGTCTGTCTCCCCCACAGGAATATGAAGTTAGTTCCCTGAGCATAAAGGCTCATTTGTCATGGTTAGACTTTGCAACAACTATGTCAAGAATGGTGCGTGTCTCATAATAAATAGAAAACAAATATTCTTTTTTTTCTGGGAGACACCAGCCCTTTCCCTAGTTGCTCACTTGACAGCGAGCGTGGTAGTTTGAAGTAGGTGCCCCCCATAAACCCATGTGCTCTGAATGCTTGGTCGCCAGCTGGTGGCAATTTCGGAGGTGTGCTGTTGGGGGCAGGCTTAGGGGTGTCATAGCCAGCTCCCCCTTGCTGGAGTTTGGCTCTCTCTCCTGCTGCTGTTGTCCACCTGCGGTGGCAGAGGTGATGTCCAGCCTCTGCTCGTGTCATCATGGAGCTTCCCCTCGAAGCTATAAGACAACAGCACTCGGGAGGCAGAGGTAGGAGAATCGCCGTGAGTTCGAGGCCACCCTGAGACTACATAGTGAATTCCAGGACAGCCTGAGCTAGAGTGAAACCCTACCTCAAAACAACAACAACAACAACAACAAAAGTATAAGACAAAATAAAAACTTTTCTCACATCGGCTGCTTTTGGTCGGGCGCTTTGTCCCCCATTGTGAAAGTAACTAGAATAACGAACACAGACTCAAAGGGACGAAGTGACTTGTTGCATAGGTGGAAATGAACCAGCAGCATTCTCGCTCTTCACAGAGTCACTCTGAGCGAAGCCTTTCCTGGCCGGTGGAGGAAAACTCCATCGTCTCCACCCAGCCCAGCCTCGCGGTCCCTTCTCCTCTCCTCACCCTGAAGTCACTCATCATGACTAAGCCCACGTGCCTGGTGTGTATTTATCTGCTCCGCTCTCTGTCCCTTTGGTGGAATGAAGGCCTTGAAGGACCAGGACTTTTGTCTGTTGTGTTCATTGCTGGGTCCCTGTTTTTCCAGGTAGGGTTTCACTCTAGCCCAGGCTGACCTGGAATTCCTTACATAGTCTCAGGGTGGCCTCGAACTCACAGCCATCCTCCTACCTCTGCCTCCCGAGTGCTGGGATTTCGCCCGGCTCTATCTGCTTTTGAAAAACTTACCTGGGTCTCAATTCTACCTTCTCTGAGGTGGGACAGAAGGAAGTGATGTCATTTCCACAGACCCCCCCTCAGCATGCGTCAGGCACACGGGAGGGAGAGGCCCAGCCAAGATCTCTTCCTTGCTGTTGGGCCCTGACTCTTAAGAGTACAAGGAAGGGCTGGAGAGATGGCTTAGCGGTTAAGCGCCTGCCTGTGAAGCCTGAGGACCCCAGTTCGAGGCTTGATTCCCCAGGACCCACGTTAGCCAGATGCACAAGGGGCGCACGCGTCTGGAGTTCGTTTGCAGTGGATGGAAGCCCTGGTGTGTCCATTCTCTGTCTGTCTCTCTTTATCTGCCTCTTTCTCTCTCTGTCTGTCACTCTCAAATAAATAAATAAATAAATAAATAAAAACAAAATGTTAAAAAAAAAAAGAGTACAAGGAAAACAGGAAGCTGCTTGAAGCAGAAGTGAGGAGAAACGGGAAGCCGACTGGGGCTTCTGTGAGAAAGGACCTGGTGGCCCCTTCCATCTTGTCCAGCCTGGACGGTCTTGCTGGGGTAGGAGGAGGTGACCTGGTCACCATGGCGACTAAGTTCCTCCCACCCTGGCAGTGCCAGCAGAGGGCATGGAGGCCAGACCTGCGCAGGAGGGAAGGTGAGCCTCCAGACCCTTGGCCAGTTAAGAGCAGCCTGCCCTCCTCATCTGCACGCTCAGGGGTCAGTGCCATCTACCGCGTGTCTGGGTGAAATACCAGTTTGCATAGGGTAAGCGCTTCACGCGTTATGGGGGTGGTTTTCTATCCGTGGAGGCAGGACGGCCCTGCGGGCTCCAGGCGATGTTGCCTGCTCAGAGGGAGCTTGCAGCACAGTACTGGGTCAAAGACCTGGCCTCGCTCTCCGACCTGGCTTTCTGGCCCACTTCTGTCATTTGCTAGTTAAGAGTAAGTCACTGAACACCTGTAAGGCCAGTTTCCCCTGACTAAAGTGAGCAGACTGCTTGGGGCTTAATGCATATGTTCTAAGTCAGGTGTCTGGTACATCCCAAGTGCTCAATCAATACTGCTGCCACTGCTCTCTCATTGTTGGGGACAAAGTGCCCTGTCTTCAAACGGGGCCAGACGACGGAGGGTAAACGCAGATAGTGTTACCTGTGGTGAGTGTGCAGAAGGGAGATCTGTGAAACGGCGGAGGAGTGGAGGGCATCTTTTCATAGTCAGCCACAGAGGGCATCACCAAGGACTTTTATTTTGTTTTTGTTTTTCAGTTTAGTTATTTCTTTTGGTTCGAGGTAGGGTCTCGCACTAGCCCAGGCTGACCTGGAATTTACTATGTAGTCTCAGGGTGGCCTAGAACTCACGGAGATCCTCCTATCTCTGCCTCCCAAGCGCTAGGATTAAAGGCATGCACCACCACATCTGGATTATTTTTTAAAAATATTTTATTTTTATTTATTTATTTGAGAGAGAGAGAGAGGCAGATAGAGAGAGAATAGGCACTCCAGGGCTTCTAGCTGATGCAAATGAATTCTAGACACATGCGCCACCTGCCTTACATGGGTCCTGGGGAATCAAACCTGGGTCCTTTGGTTTCGCAGGCAAGCACCTTAAACACTAAGCCATCTCTCCAGCCCAGGACTTTTCTTTTTTGGGGGCAGTGCTAGAGATCAAATCCAATGGAGGTGCACGCCTTTAATCCTAGGACTCAGGAGGCCAAGCTAGGAGAATGACTGTGAGTGCAAGGCTAACCAGGATCTACATAGTGAATTCCAGATCAGCCTGGGCTAGTGCGAGACCCTACCTCGAACAACAAACAACAATAAAAAAATGCCAGTGCTTTGGGCGAGAGCTCTTCCATCTAGCCACATCCTGGAGACAGGGTCTTACTGTAGGACTCAGGCTGACCTCTGACTTCGAGTGCTGGGATTACAGGCATGCACCACTGTGCCTGGTGTGCCTGGCTTAGAAGGGCACTTCTGATGAGAGGTCTGCAGGAAGTGAAGAATTGGGTTCTGAGCCAGGTACAGGCTCCACCTGTGTGACACAGGCAAGTCACTGCATCGGCTTGTGACTCGATGTCCTCTTTTGTCAAGTGAGCACCTGGGGCACGGTCCTTTTCTTCCACTGTTCTGCTAGCAAGTATTTATTTTCGTCTTTTTTAAATTTTTTTTGTTCATTTTTATTTATTTATTTGAGAGTAACAGAGAGAGAAAGAGGTAGATAGAGAAAGAGAGAGAATGGGTGCGCCATGGCTTCCAGCCACTACAAACGAACTCCAGACGCATGCGCCCCCTTGAGCATCTGGCTAACGTGGGTCCTGGAGAACTGAGCCTCGAACCGGGGTCCTTAGGCTTCACAGGCAAGTGCTTAACCGCTAAAGCCATCCCTCCAGCTCTTTATTTTCTAATTATAAGAGGCAGGTGCTATCCTTGGCATGGAGATTACAAAGGCGACCCTGACGGATAAGGCCCTACATTAGGTACATTTCTTTTTCTTTTCTTTTCTTTCTTTCTTTCTTTCTTTTTTTTTTTTTTTTTTTTTTTGAGGTAGGGTCTCACTGTAGTCCAGACTGACCTGGAATTCACTATGTAGTCTCAGGGTGGCCTCAAACTCAGATGATCCTTGTACATCTGCCTGCCAAGTGCTGGGATTAAAGGTGTGTGCCACCACGCCCGGATAGGTACATTTCTTTTTTTTTTTTTTAATTTTATTTATTTATTTGAGAGATGGGGTGGGGGGAGAGAGAGAGAGAGAGAATGGGCATACCAGGACTTCTGGCCACTGCAAACAAACTCCAGATGCATGTGCCACCTTGTACATTTGGCTTATATGGATACTGGGGAATCGAACCTGGGGCCTTAGGCTTTGCAGGCAAGTGCCTTAACCACTAAGCAATCTCTCCAGCTCCCCCCCAAATACTTTTCTTCATGTTGGGACTAAGTACCTGAAAAGAAGCAACTTCAAGGAAGAATGGTCTATTTTGGCTTACAGTACAAGGCTACAGCTGATCATGGTGAGGATGGTGTTGTGGTTTGAATGTGAAATATCCCCATGGCCTCAGGTGTTTGTATATACAGCCTTCTACTTAGTCCCCAGTTAGTGGAGACTTTGGTGGGGGGGGGGGTAGAGCCTTGCTGGGGGTGGGCGGGCCTTGGGGGATTGCAGCCCAGCACCACTTGCTGCAGCTAGCGCATTCCATTTCCTCCTCCCTGCTAGTACGAAGATGTGACGCCCAGCTGTCTGCTCCTGCCGTGCTCTCCCCGCCACAGTGAAACTGGAAATAAACTCTTTCCTTCCATCAGCTGCTTCTGGCCAGGTGTTTTGTCCCGGCAACAGGAAGATAATGGCATGAAGGCAGGGCCACGAGGCAGCTGGCCACATTGCAGCCACACTCAGGAAGCACATAGCAAACAGGAATGGGGGGGACGGGGGTTAGCTATCAACTTCAAGGCTCCTCTTCATTGAGCCAGTCCCTCCACTGAGGCACCTCCTCCTCCCAAAGGGTTCACATCCAACCAATACAGCACCACTGGCTGCGGACCAAGTTTGCAACACATGAGGCTATGGGGGGGCATTTCAATTCAAACCTCCACAAGCCCCTGTGGTCATGGGATCTCATATTCTTGTAGGGAAAAGCAGAGAAATAAATGAATTGGCCTATGTGAGTTATTATTATTGTTATTGTTGTTGTTATTGTTATTATTATTATTGGCTTTTTTCAAGGTAGGGTCTCACTCTAGCTCGGGCTGGCCTGGAATTCACTACGTAGTGTCAGGGTGGCCTGGAACTCATGGCAATCCTCCCTACGTCTGCCTCCTGGGTGCTGGGGTTAAAGGCATGCGCCACCACACCCGGCTTTGTGAGTTATTATCTTTGATAAGCCTAAGAGCTCTGAAGTAACTTGGATACATACATGACAGCCAATGGAAAGTAATTATTAATTTGTCTCGGCAGTGGGGGGGATGGTACTAGGGATGGAACCCAGTGGAGTGTGTGTGATAAGCAGGCCCTCTGCCCTGGACTCACACTCCTGTCCTGGAAGGGAATATTTTTGGATGGGGTAGTCACACCTGTCCACTTTCCGGTGTCATCACCAACCCCTGTATCTAAGAACCTTCCCAGGGCCTCGAAGAATGCCCCCCGCCCCCGTTCTGACAAGTCTCAATGACATTGATAAGCTAAAAGGTAAGACAAGGCAGGGAGCCGCTAACTGTTTCCAGACATCACACCTGGAATTCCATTGCCAGTTACCTGCCTGTAGCCTTGCACTTTCCGATCCCTTTCAGTGTTGGCTTTTCTCCTTTCTCTGGTAGTGGTGACAATATTCCTCTCTTTCTTCCTTTTTTTTTTTTTTTAATTATACTTTTTAAATTTGATACAGAGAAAGAGGTAACGAGAGAGAAAGACAGAGGGAGAGAATGGGCACACCAGGGCTTCCAGCCACTGTAAACAAACTCCAGACGTGTGCGCCCCCTTGTGCAGCTGGCTTTCGCAGGTCCTGGGGAATCGAACCGGGGTCCTTAGGCTTCGCAGGCAAGCACCTTAACCGCTAAGCCATCCCTCCAGCCCACAATATGCCTTTCTTGCTAGAGCTCATCTCTTTGATTCCTTTGCCCAGTGTCCTAACCTTGTTCCCTCAGCTTGGTTAACACTCTCCTCTTTCTGGTCCCAGTGGCTTGCATTTGCAGGCTGGCCGGCGGCTTCATTAGCAAGCTGTTTACATCACTGGCAGGTCATTAATGCAGATAATAAGTGAGGGAAGATCCCGTCCAGCCCCTCACCCCCACCCCACGGGCACGTTCTCTAGTGACTGCTATTTATTCTGCGGCTCTGTTTATCATCTTGTAGCCACTGTGACTCTGTGAGTCTCTAAACTGTCTCCAACAGATTATTCAAGGGACTTCTGGGGAAGCAGCTATCCACACTCTTCATGCCAAAGCTTAGGCAAACTGGTACTGTTGGTGGAATCCGTGTCCAGGATCGACCTTGGGGAAATTTACATGTCAGGACAAGTTAAAACTCTCCAAGTTGCTTCTGGATCCGTTGGACGCTGCTGCCTCCCCTGAGCCTACCTCTCCTCCTGCCTCGTGCTAACGTTGGCTGTCCCTGGAATTTGTTTGCTGTTTTCATCCTGAAGCCCTCTTGGTTATAATCTTTATGCCTTCTAAAATGCTTTTCTATTACAGTATATATATATATATATATATATATATGTATATATATATATATATATATATATGAACAATGAGAACATGCCTGCTTTTCTTCTCCCCTTTAATATATTTGGTCATTTTAGCAATGCCTTTCTACTTAACTCTGTCAAACATGAAATGTTTTTGAAGGCTTACACAATATGACAGACACTGCTCAGCTGCAGGAGCACGAACATAATGAGGGTGCTGGGGCCCATGACAGGAGGGAGGTAAGCTCCTAGCCGACCAGCCTTCTCATCGATGACAAGGGCAGACCACGGATAAAATTAAGAGACAAAAACAAAATACCAAAGACCCGAAGAAAGCACAATGCCATCATCTTTATGTCTGTGTTGTGTGGAAACCTTACAAATGTGAGGATAGTGTCATTGTATTGTCGCTGGTCTCCCCCCCCTCCCCCCCCCTCCCCCCTCCTTCTTCTGTGCTGGGGATAGAACCCAGGGCCTTGTGCCCGCCAGGCAAACACTCTGCCACTGAGCTACATCCTCAGTCTGAGAGAGGGTATCTTATTTATTTATTTTTAATATTTTATTTATTTGTTTGTTTGGAGAGAGAGGGAGAGAACGGGCGCACCAGGGCCTCCAGCCACTGCAAACACACTGCAGACTCATGCGCCCCCTTGTGCATCTGGTTTACATGGATACTGGGGAATCGAACCTGGGTCCTTAGGCTTTGCAGGCAAGCGCTATAACTGCTAAGCTATCTCTCCAGCCCCTATTTATTTATTTTTAATATTTTTATTTATTTATTTATTTATTTATTTGAGAGAGAGGAAGAATATGATGCACCAGGGCCTTTTACTGCTGCAAACGAACTCTAGACGCATGAGCCACTTTGTTTGTCTGGCTTTACGTGGGTATTGGAGGATTGAACTTGGCCTGGCAGTCTTCATAAACAAGTGTGTTTAACTGCTAAGCCATCTCCCAGCCTGAGAGAGGGTATTCTGAAGAAATAAATGATAAATAAAGGAAGAAGTAAATAACAGAGATTGAGGCTGGAGAGATGGTTTAGCAGGTAAGGTGCTTGCCTGTGAAGCCAAAGGACCCAGGTTCGATTCCCCAGGACCCATGTAAGCCAGATGCACAAAGTGGCACATGTGTCTGGAGTTCATTTACAGTGGCTGACGGCCCTGGCGCACCCATTCTCTCTCTTTGTCTCTCTCTCTGTGTTAAATAAATAGAATAAAATATTTTTAAAAATAACAGAGATTGTTTCGGTAAACCACAAGAATAGTTAAAGCCCTCTTAACATATGCTAATTGGTTTATCAAAAATCCTGGTTAAAGTAGAAAATGATAAAAAGAATTATCTACACCAGGTTCAAACATCTTGAATTTAAAGCATATAAATTAGCATTGTTTTACCCACCTCTCGATTTAAGGCCTATGAGACGAGGCCTTCTACTTAGTGTTCCACGTTGAATTTCTTCCATAAGTTGCACACTGCTCCCAGCTTGATTTTTTTTAACTTTTTTTTTTTTTTTTTTTTTTTTTTTTTTTGGTTTTTCGAGGTAGGGTCTCACTCTTGCCCAGGCTGACCTGGAATTCACTATGGAGTCTCAGTGTGGCCTTGAACTCACGGCGATCCTCCTACCTCTGCCTCCAGAGTGCTGGGATTAAAGGCGTGTGCCACCACACCCAATTTAAAACTTTTTAAAAAGTTTTATTTCTATTTATTTGCGATAAAGAGACACACACAGAGAGAGGATGGGCACACCAGGGCCCCCAGCCACTGCAAACGAACTCCAGATGCATGTGTGCCCTTGTGCATCTGGCTTATGTGGGTTCTGGGGAATCGAACTGAGGTCCTTTGGCTTTGCAGGCAAGCGCCTTAACCGCTAAGCCATCTCTCCAGCCTGATTTTTTTTTTTTTTAAAGAGGAGTAAGATGTAGCAAACACAAATCACCCTGAGACAGAAGTGCCGCTTTTGTGACATCCTCCCACTCAGTCTTTATAGCTGTCTTGTTCACACCCAACTCGATGGCATTTGAGGGTAATTCATCCTAGTGACTTCCAAAACATTCAACTTGGTTTCCATAGGCACATTCTTTTCTCTCTGACCTGTTGTCTCCTGATGTAACATGTATCTGTACATTCAATACATAATGACAATGAGTGTGACAGAAGCAGCGGGCTCTTGGCAAGCATTTAATTAACGGACTCATGGGGAAACAGGCATTTGTCCCCCAGAGAAAGCCCGCGACCATCTCCAGTGCACCATGTGTTGTAAGCATCTGTCAGCAGGTTTGTGGAGAGAACGAGAAGCCTTGGTCAAGAAGGTTAAGGGCAGATGTTCTAATTTTACATGACTGCCGCACAGCCCAGCACACTTCTCTGACAGTGTCTACAGCATAAACTAAGCTCCAGCTCGGAAGTAAAGAAGTGCCTGGGCTGGAGAGATGGCTTAGCGGTTAAGGTAGTTGCCTGCAAAGCCAAAGGACCCAGGTTCGATTCCCCCGTACCCACGTAAAGGCAGATGCACAAGGTGGTGCACGTGTCTGGAGTTCGTTTGCAGTGGCTAGAGGGCCTGGCATGCCCATTCTCTCTATCTGCCTATTTTTCTCGCTCTCTCCCTCTCTCAAATAAATAATGACTTAATTTTAAAAATATATTTTTTTAAACAGAAGTGTCGGGGCTGGAGAGATGGCTTAGTGGTTAAGTGCTTGCCTGTGAAGCCTAAGGATGCTGGTTCGAGGCTCGATTCCCCAGGACCCACGTTAGCCAGATGCACAAGGGGGTGCACACGTCTGGAGTTCGTTTGCAGTGGCTGGAAGCCCTGGCGCGCCCATTCTCTCTCTCTGTCTCTCTCTGTCTCTCTCTCTCTGTGTCACTCTCAAATAAATAAAAATGAACAAAAAAATTTAAAAAAATAAAATAAAAAAGAAGTGTGAAGTGAAGTGAAAAGACACGGTGAAGACTCCAGATTTCCAGAACATCACAAACCCTCCAGCCGATTGGTCCTTAACTAATTCTGTCAAGAGCTCATCATTTCTAGGTCACGCCTACACACACAGTCAGTTGTTGGTCAGGGAGGCACCTGATCCTGCCCACCCCAAACTTATTGCCCATACTCTTGGTTGCCCGTCAGAACTAGATGGTAAGACCTTATTGCTGAAGACACCACATGCTTGGGCTGCAGGTCACTGAGACAAGCTGGAGCAGAGCTGGAACACTCCTCCGTGTTGACTAGCTGTCAGGATGCTGCAAGGTGCTTCACAGCCTGCTGGAGGAGAAAAATCATCAGTAATCTTAACCAACAGTACACCCTGCAAGCTGTATGGCTGGTTAGCTGGGCAAAATACGCCAACCGGTGCAATGGTGGCATGTCTGTTATGGGGGAAACTAACTGCTCTCTGATTGGATTTGAGGTTCACTCCACAGGGAGGAAATTCCTGCAATAAAAAGCCTATGGCTGGGGAGGCCAGACTTCCCAGGCAGGAAGCTACGAATGTTGTTGGGCCAAATTGATAGATTATGCCAATCAAACTGCCCTCTAAATTCTTATTCTTATGTCCATATGTTAATGTGACTCTCACTTTCGGTTAGAGTTGCTTCTCTGTTCAGGGTGACGACCACTGGGGAGGGAGATTCAAAACTCAGCAAAGTGTTGAAAAGAAATAACAGTGGAGTGTTCAGCACTAAGTAAGACATCTCTAGCACACCCTCCAAGGCACAGGGACTGTTGTAGAAGGGGTGGTGCTTGGAAATGGTGTCTTCTAGACCAAAAGTGGCCATTGCATTCATGACCTCATAGTGACACTACCTACTCAAGACCTGCATCATATGAGGGCAAAATATAATAATAAAACATTAAAATAGAGGAGTGAATAGTTGGAAAGATGGGGTTCAGTGGAGGGGGGTAAGGGAGTAGGCACAAAAGGGTGGTAGTAGGATACATTGTATATATGAATGGAGGTTATCAATAAAAAGTTAAAAAAAGTAAAGAGAAGGCTGGGCATGGTGACACATGCCTTTAGTTCCAGGACTCAGAGGGCTGAGGTAGAAGGATCATTGTGGGTTTGAGGCCAGCCTGGGCTATATAGTTCCAGGTCAGCCTGGGCTAGACTGAGAGTCTACCTAAAAAAAAAAAAAAAAAAAAACAATAGTAGCTGGGCGTGGTGGTGCACACCTTTAATCCCAGCACTCAGGAGGCAGAGGTAGGAGGATTGCCATGAGTTTGAGGCCACCCTGAGACTACAGAGTGAATTCCAGGTCAGCCTGGACCAGAGTGAGACCCTACCTCAGGAAAAAAAATAGTAAAAGATAAGACTAAAGTACAAAAATGATTACTTTTTTATTATATTTACTTATTTCAGATAGAGAGAGAGAGAATGGGCATGTCAGGGCTTCAAGTTACCTTGTGCATCTGGCTTATGTGGGTACTAGAGAATCAAACCTGGGTCCTTAGTCTTCTCAGACAAGTGCCTTAACATCTAAGTCATCACTCCAGCCCAAGGATGATTTCTTTTCTTTTTTTTTTTTTTTAATATAGTTGCTTTTTTAATTCTTTTTTTTCTCAATTTTTATTAACATCTTCCATGATTCTAAAAAATATCCCATGGTAATACCCTCCCTCCCCACACTTTCCCCTTTGAAACTCCATTCTCCATCATATCCCCTCCCCATCTCAATCAGTCTCTCTTTCATTTTGATGTCATCATCTTTTCTTGCTCTTATAATGGTCTTGTGTAGGTAGTGTCAGGCACTGTGAGGTCATGGACATCCAGGCCATTTTATGTCTGGAGGGAGCACGTTGTAAGGAGTCCTGCCCTTCCTTTGGCTCTTACATTCTGTCTGCCACCTCTTCCGCATTAGACCCTGAGCCTTGGAAGGTGTGATGGAGATATTGCTCAGTACTCCAGTCACTTCTTTCCAGCACCATGATACCTTCTGAGTCATCCCAAGGTCACTACCATCTGGAAAGAGAAGATTCTCTACCAAAAGTGAGAGTAGCATTAATATAAGGGTATGAATATTAAGAGAAGTGCTTACTGGGCAGTTTGATAAGCATACTATATACATTTATCCACACATCAGCAGACATTACATCCCTAGGGCTCATGACTACCCCTGTTTTAAGTTTTCAGTATCAGGGATGTATTCCCTCCCATGGAGCGGGCCTCCAGTCCAATTGGAAGGCAGTTGGTTTCCACCATCATAGACGTGCCACTATTGCACCCATTGGTTCATTTGGCCTGGCTGGCCAAATATAAGGCTTGCAGTGTCCACTGTTGAGTACAAGGATGATTTCTTTATAGACAGATTTGGGGTTGACTAGTTGGAACTCATTTGGATAATCAAGTGAAAAACAAGTAAAAACTAAGATTTAGTGAGCTCTTCCTAAAAGGAAAAAGCTTTAGAATCACTATTATAGTTCAGACCCTTCATTTTGATGTAATGCTGTGCTCTTCTCATCTGAGCTGCTACTGCACTAATTTGCATTGTAGATGGAAATAATGATTAATGAGCATTTTTCCTTTTCTAGCTTCTGATTTGTGTCATCAACAAAGGTGTATTGACGGCTGGCCACCTGCCACTGCCCCCGTGACGTGCTGGGCGTATGTTTAGGAGGATGGCTATTGGACAGTCCATTCTTTGTAACCATTAGATCATTTGATGAAAAAAAAAATCAACAGTTTATAACAGTCTCCAAGTGACTCTGACTTCTGGTGTAAATGTCCTGTTTGATCCCACATGGGGGCTAGCTTACCCGCACATACAGGGGACTTCCACTTGAAGTAGAATTGTGTCATGAGAATCTGTTGCCTAGCTCCCACGCAGAGGGCATCGCAAACACCTTGGGTTAGGCTCTTTGTTTGAGAACAAGGAGGGATCATGTCATGTGCTTCTTCTTACAACTATGAAAACATCACTCTGCAATATAGGCCAATATTTTTACAGTATCACCTGACCCAATATTTGGGCCATTGTTTTCATGAAATATACATATATATATATTTAGAGTCTTTGCTAGTCACCATCAGACTTTGTCTTATTTATCTACATTTGAGATAGGCGATCCTTCCTTCCTTCTTGAAATTTCCCATCCTTTGTTTTCTTTCAGTTTTTTTTTTTAAGCGGCATTACTGGGATATATTTTATATAATATAAAGCTCACTTATTTCAAGTGTGTAATTCAATGCCTTCTAATTTGACCAATTGGTGTAACTATCATTTGCTTTAGGATATTTTCACACTTCCGGTAAGATTTCTCAGGCTCATTTGCCATGAATGAATCTTCTTTCTCACCACCTGTCCTATTTGACTATTTAAATATAGTTTATTCATACTCTGGTTTCTCTTCAGATCAAATAAATCTTTCGCCTTTTACTAAAAAAATAATAAAATAAATATAGTTTATTTATTTATTTGAGATAGAGAAAGAGGCAGAGAGAGAGAGAGAGAGAGAAAGAGAGAAGGAGAGAATGGATGCACCAGGGCCTTCAGCCACTGCAAATGAACTCCAGACGCATGTGCCTCCTTGTTCATCTGTCTTACATGGGTGCTGGGGAATTGAACCGAGACCCCTCCCCCCATTTGACTAATTAAATTGAACTCTTTAAATTTCTCAAAGGGTCTACTTCGCTCTTCTCTTCTCATTCTATCTTCTTGCTTTCTTTAGACAGATCCGCAGTTACCACCTGGAAGGAACTCTCCATGTGGGTTTCCAGATCTGCATACCCAGCATATGTCATAACTGTTCATAGTGTCATGTGCTGACAATTCCAACACCCAGGTGGCTGAGGCAGAAGGATCATGAGTTTGAGACCTGCCCTGGGCTGGGCTATGTTGCAGGATTGTCTCAAGAATGAACAAAAAACTCTATCTCAATTACAGATGTTGAAATGTATCTCAAAATTAAATTCGTGTTCATGGCTTCTATCCCAGTTTGGGTGTTTAATCTTTTGTTTTGTTTTTTGAGATAAGGTCTCGCTCTAGCCCAGGCTGACCTGGAATTTACTATGTAGTCTCACGCTGGTCTCAAGCTCACAGCAAGCCTCCTACCTCTGCATCCTGAGCACTGGGATCAAAGATGTGCACCACCACACCTGGAGTGGGAAGAGGAGCAAACACGAATCCAGCCACCAGAACTAAAAAATCTTGGAGTCATCCTTGGCAAGATGACCAACTCCTTTGCCATCCTCACAGATGGATTCATTGCCAGGTCTCTTCCACATTTTACAGGCTAACCACCACCTCTTAACTATATCTCTTTATGCCCTCACAACTGCCATTAACCTGGTCCAGGGGCCCGTGATTCTGCTCCTGAAGACCCTGGCTTGTGTTTTCATCTTCTCTCTTCCTTTCCAATGAACGCTCCATGCTGTAGCCAAAGAGAAATGAGAGCCAGGCGAGGTGGTGCACACCTTTAATCCCAGCACCCAGGAGGCAGAGGTAGGAGGATCACTGTGAGTTCGAGGCCACCCTGAGACTACATAGTGAATTCCAGGCCAGCCTGAGCCAGAATGAGACCCTACTTTGGAAAAAAAAAAAAAAAAAAAAAGGCCCAGTCATTAGATTACATGTTCTTATATTCTATACTGTATACTTTCTCTTGGCAGACTTTATCAAAGTTTTATATTTATTTATGGATATTTGATTATTATCTATCTTTGCTACCAATCTGTATTCCAAGAAGATAATAACCACATTTTTTTTTCATCTAAGAGATAGCACAGTATACAGGAGGTGCTCAAAAATATTATGGAATTCATGAATAAATGAATAAAATGACCCTGGCCAGTCAAACCAAGGAGAATACGATGACTTGTGATCTGGAAATTGCTTACCTTGGATACTTTTCCCCTTTAGTTCCCTAAGATAGCTTCATTTCACATATAATGCGTTTCTACCCAGAGAGAGGAGTTCAATTTAAATCGAGGAGCTATTTCTTAACTCAAGAATATCATGGAACCAAGCTCTCATTGCTTTTCTGAGAGTTATGTCTTCAATGCTGCCATGTCTTTTGTCTCTGAAATGAGCTAGCCTCCCCCCCTCCTTGGAGATGGCGCTGACTGCTAGGCAGTCACATGCACTGGTTGGTGCACCGCTCAGCAGTCTACCTCTGGCTCTCCAGGGAAAAGTTCTGATTGGGGCTGGAGAGATGGCTTAGCATTTGAGGCACTTGCCTGCAAAGCCTCAGAACCCAGGTTCAACTCTCTAGTACTCATATACGCCAGATGCACAAGGTGGTGCATGCTTCTGGAGTTTGCAATGGCTGGCGGCACTGGCGTGCCCATTCTTCTCATTCTCTCTCTCTCTCTCTCTCTCTAATAATTTTTTTTTCAAGGTAGGGTCTCACTCTAGCTCAGGCTGACCTGGAATTCACTATGTAGTCTCAGAGTGGCCTCAAACTCACAGCAATCCTCCTACCTCTGCCTCCCAAGTGCTGGGAGTAAAGGCATATGCCACCAAGCCCGGCTAAATAAAATATTTATAAGATATATATTTTTTAAAAGCTCTGATTGATAGCATCTGCCAATATCTGGGGTGTAAATATTTTTTAAAGTTATTTGTTATTTATTTATTTATTTGAGAGTAACAGACAGAGAGAAAAAGAGGCAGATAGAGAGAGAGAAAGAATGGGTGCGCCAGGGCCTCCAGCCACTACAAACGAACTCCAGATACATGCACCCCCTTGTGCATCTGGCTTACATGGGTCCTGGGGAATTGAGCCTCGAACCGAGGTCCTTAGACTTCACAGGCAAATGCTTAACCACTAAGCCATCTCTCCAGCCCATGGGGTGTAAATATGTTGACCTTCCACCTTTTCAAGCCCCCAGCCTGATAGCTGTGAAAGCGGAACTGGAGAGGAGACAGACAAACTTGCTTTTTCCAAAAGCGTCTCTTGTTTGGCCACGTCACGGTCACTGTGATCTGGTCATGAGACAGTGGGCTAGCGTTGAAGAAACGTTATATATATATAGAGAGAGAACACTATGCTCTTCCACGCTGAAAACAGAGGCACTGTGGGAAAATGAGGCCCCGTCACCTGCCTCCCAACCAGGAGAGGTCAGTTCAACTGCCTCCCAGCTACACCCACATGGCTTCCAGCCTTTGCCTCGTGGTTTTGATATATGCCATAAGATTTCTATAGACGTGGCCCAGGGGAGATAGGGCCTTTCTCCAGTCTGGCCAAACTGTAAATAAGCCCTTCTTCCTTTTCCAATTTCTGTTTCCTAATTTATTTTGGGATGTGGGGAAACTAAGGCGAGTATGTTGGGGACCTGAGTGACCAGTCACACCTCCAGGTTTATCCTTCCCCCTCTTCACTAGATACAGGTGGCTCTTGACCCTGTCCAACTTCATGGTTCTTTTCCTATTTTTAGACTTTTTTTTTTTTTTCTTCAGGGAGAGATTGCTATTTGGAATGCAGAAGAATCGAGAAAAGTTCCATTTCCATTCCCAAGGCGAAATTGCCATTTCTGTCATGAACTCTAATCGGCAAGCATCAGGCAGAGACGTGAGGGGGGGGGGGGTTAACTGTGTCTGGGGCTCGACAAAGATCGGCACCGGGCAGTAAATCCCATCAAAAGAGAAACACAAGCTGGGGGGATCTACGACGAGTAAACATTCTTCACAACCACTGTTTACCAACAGTTTCACACGCCTTTGCACATCCTCCAGGAGCCGGTTAGCACCGCGGTGTTTAAGCAAAGGATTAGGGACAGGACAGGAGTCCTAAGGGAGAGGGCTCACCATAGCATATGCTATGAACTTGTCAACAAAATTAAACCCTCGCTCCACCCCAGAGCCCAGCTTCCCGGCCAACGGTAGACGCTCACGTGTGCTGGCAGAGATAAAAATCGACATGAAGGCACACATGTCACATCTTCTACAATATGCCATGCCCACGGCTGCTTGGGTGTGGCTGGAAATCCTTATGGTAAACACACCACGGAGTCCCTGGCTTGCTCTGTAGCTGATGGTTGGGGGGGGGGGGGGTTGGGGAGCAGAACGTTGCTTCTGAAAGCTATCATAGCAAAGCCAGCCAGGGCCCCAACTGTTTGCTAAATGTCTAATGATTAACCGGGGCCCAGCCCCGGCCTTTGGGCTGCCACTCAGGGAAGTCTGTTTAGTAAACAGTCAACCACCGATCTCTTGAGCAGGTTGAACAGATGGCTCCAGGGTTCAGCCCAACTGTGTTTCCCTCATTTCACACAGCTTTGGGTGATGAAGGCGGTAAAATTTAAGAAAAGTATAAATATAAACACCCTCACCATGGCCCTGCCAATAAGGTGCGGGGGCTCCAGTGTCCAGGGTGGGGAAAGTTGAGCACGAAGCTGGGGAGGGAGGGAGAGAGTCTGTGAGGAGTGGGTCTGAATTCATTCGACAAGGGCTGTGTGTGAGACTGAAGTCTGAGCAGAAGGGAGGGAAATCTCCACCGAGGAGACTTTCTTTCCTGCACAGCCGAGCTGGAGAGACGGCTCAGCAGTTAAGGCGCTTGCCCTGCGAAGCCTGAGGACCGAGGTTCGATTCCCCAGGACCCACTGTAAGCCAGATGCGCAGGGTGGCGCATATTCATTTGCAGTGGCTGGAGTCCCTGGTGCGCCCTCTCTCTGTGTCTCAAAACCACGTAAGCTCAGATGCGCAGGGTGGCGCATATTCACTTGCAGTGGCTGGAATCCCTGGTGCGCCCTCTCTCTGTGTCTCAAAAATAAAACAAATAAAAATAAGTAAATAAATGAATAGGAGAATCAGCATAGCAAGACAGCAAGCCACGAAGGCAGCCAGGCCCAGGAATCTTGAAGGTGAAACCAGTAGGTTGCAGATACTTGGGAAAATCTTTGTGATGAAGTCTATAGCAGTTCCCTTCTCATGGATGGGACCAAACACCCAACCCAAAGCAGCCGATGGGGGGAGAGGGTTTCTTTGAACTTGCAGCCTCAGTGAGACGTTTCAGCACGGCAGGGAAAGCGGGGCAGAGCAGAGGCTGGGAATCCCATCTTGTCACTTCAGCTGGGAGGAAGCAGCAAGAGTGACCCAGAGCACGCCTAGCAGGGCTGGACCAATAACCTCACGGCCCGCCCCCAGTGACACCACCTTCCCCAGCAGGCATTTCTCATTCAAACTGCCACAGTCGTAGATGCAGTGCTCAGCTTGCCTACCTATCATGGAACTTTTCCTTCCCATTCTAGATTCCAAATGTGAGCAAAAATACAAACAAACAAATAAAAACCTTTTAGGGAGCCAGGTGTGGTGGCGCACGCCTTTAATCCCAGCACTCGGGAGGCAGAGGTAGGAGGATCTCCATGAGTTCGAGGCCAGCTTGAGACTCCATAGTGAATTCCAGGTTGGCCTGGGCTAGAGTGAGACCCTACCTCGAGAAAAAACAAAAACCTTTTAGGGGTTGGGTGGTTAATAGCACATCTGCTTAATGAAACACAGGAGAGCTATTCGTCTGTCTTTGCCCTGCTCTGATCATGTTATCTCCTGTGCTAGTCAGCTTTCCATTACTATTACAAATTACACAAGGTATAACCCATCTAAAATGAAGGAAGGTTTCTTCTGATTTATGGTGCAGAGGTTTCAGTCCATGGTCTGTTGGTCCCATTGCTCTGGGGCCTGTGCTGCGGCCATGTGTCGCGTGCACATGCATGGCAGAGGAGGACCATAGCTTCACGGTGGCTGAGAAGTAGAAGACACAGGAAGGAATGGAGTCCCAATATCTCCTTCAAAGGATAGGCCCCACCTTCTTATAGTGCCATAGGCTACTGAGCACATTTTTTACATGAGGGTCTTTGGTAGACGCTTACTCAAACCATGGTCCCTCTCCTTTACATTTGTAAAATGAACATGGGCCTGATTCCATATGTTTCTTTCTTATACATGTTTCTAGTATAAATGAAAGATGTCCTCTAGGCAAAAGGTCACCCCAAAGTCAGGTTTTGGGGCCCCAATCTACTCATAACAAATGCAGTCATGGGCTTTAAAGGAAATAAATAACACAGACACAATCCTTACTCCGTGTAGCAGACAGCTTTAGGTCACTGGGATGAAATTCCAGACCAGGCACAGTTTGGAGGAAGGGATATGTTGAAGATAGAGGGGAAGGGACATGATGACAGAGGAAGCTGGTCCGCTTTCACAGGTCCAAGCAGAGAGAGAAAAGCCACAAGCCACCAACACCAGCACGAGCAAGCACATTCAGGAACTCCAGGCACACTCAAGCACTCTGCACATCTTTAGACTGGAATTCCAGGTCCACCCCACACCTCACGGCTGGACACCAGGGTCCACCCACAGTGACCCCTCCTCCAGCCAGGTGGCTGCAGATCTCCATTACAAACTTTAGTAAAATCCTGACTACATCAGGGGCCATCCATTCAGACCACCACACTCCATAGTGAGACGACCTTCTGCCTCACCCAGAAACACAAAGCTAGAGATACGCAACACATATATGACACTGAGATCAAGCTACAGAAGGAGAGGACAGACTGCTGCCCACTGGAGTGAACGGCAAGGCAGCCACTGTCCTCGACATCGCCAAAAGACAGTTCTCCTGAGCTTTCCTTAGAAACAGAGGTTCTGGATTCACAACCTGATGAGCCTAGTGGAAATAGTTACACAGCCCAGGGAGAATGATGTCAGAGGGGAATGAAACAAGCTCCTTTTCTTTCTATTTTTTTAAAAAATGTCTTATTTATTTATTTGCAAAGAGAGAGAGAGAGAGACAAGCTGAGAAAGTGAGATAGAGAGAATGGGCACGCCAGGGCCTCCAGCCACTGCAAGTTAACTCCAGATGCACGGGCCACTTTGTGCAACTGGCTTTACGTGGGTCCTGGGGAGTTGAACCCAGGTCATTAGGCTTAACAAGTAAGCACCTTACCGGCTGAGCCATCTTTCCAGGCCGTGAGCTCCTTTTCTTTATAGATGAAGCTATGAATCAAATTCCTAAAATGCATAAAAATTAAATCTGAACAACACAGCCAATAACGTAAGATTCAGATCAGTTCATTCTTTTTATTTTTTAAAATATTTTATTTATTCTTTTGAGAGGGAGAGAGAGAGAGAGAGCATGCCAGGACCTCCAGTCACTGTAAACAAACTCCAGATGCATGCACTATCATGTGGGTACTGGAAAATCAAACCTAAAATAATACTAAAATACTCTGAAACCTCTAGCATATATAGCTACAAAAAAAAAAAAAAAGTTCAAGGTAGCCCAGTTCTTAGGCGTAGTAATGTAAAGGCCACAGCTGAGGTCTGTTTGCTCTAGTTCTTTATGACCCGATACAGTGTTTATCTTTCAACACAAAACCTGCAAAACATGCCAACGGCCAGTAAAAAAACACAGCCCGAAGAAACAAAAGCGATCGTTAAAATCAGACATGGATACCACACAAAGGATGGAATTATCAGATCCTTTTTAAAGAGACACGATTAGCATGTTAAAGATGCAGGAAACACTGAGGAACAAACACATAGATGATGTGAGTAGAAGTGGAACTAAGCGTGACAAGGAAGTGCAGGTGCCTCTGGGACGCTCATCAGTACACGGGACAAGGTCAAGGAAATAAACTGTGGCCTTGAAATTCAAAGAACGAAAAAGGACGCGGGGCCTGGAGAGATGGCCCAGTGGCTAGCGCTTGCTTGCAAAGTCCGGCAGACATCCGGGTGAGAGGTGGGGCAAGCATCTGGAGTTCATTTACACTGGCAAGAGAACCCCGAACCCGCATGTGCATACACACACACCCCCTACCCACACACTTGCTCCTGCAAATTAATTAATTAACTTTTTAAAAAGGAGGGAGGGAAGGCAGAGGTAGAGAATAGGTCATCAGGATCAAACGGTAGAGTACGCATCATTGAAATACCAAAAAGAAGGGAAAAGAAAATAGAAGAAAAGAGCTGATGTGACAGTGGATAAGAACTTTGTAAAATGAACGACGTCAAATCACAGATTTAAGATGCTCAGGAAACAGCAAAAAGGGAAATTTCTCCTAAGCCAAAACTTAGGCACAGTGTATTCGAGCCTCTGAGAACCAAAAGACAAAAGGGAAATCTTGAAAGAGGCCAGAGAGGAGCAATGCATTACCTACAGGAGAATAAGGCAGGAATTACAGCCGTCTTCTTTTCTTCTTTTAAATGTATTTTTGCCAGGCATGGTAGCGCATGCCTTTGATCCCAGCACTTGGGAGGCAGATATAGGAGGATCACTGTGAGTTCAAGGCCAGCCCGAGACTACATATAGAATTTCAGGTGAGCCTGAGCTAGAGCAAGACCACACCTGGAAAAACCACAAAAAAGTGTTTTTATGTATTTGCGAGAGAGTCAGTGTGAGTATGGATGCACCAGGACCTTCTGCCCTTGCAAGTGAACTCCAGACGCACATGCCATTTTGTGCATCTGACTTTACGTGGGTACTGGGGAATCGTACCTAGGTCATCAGGCTTTGCAAGCAAGTGCCTTTAACTGCTGAGCAATGCCTCCAGCCCCCCCCCCCCCGCCCACTGTCTTCTTTTCAAAGGGTGTTATGGATTCAATTGTGGTAAAAACACCAGTGTGATTACATCTATAGATGGGAGCTTTAAGGATTCAATAAAGGTTAAACAAAGTCATATGGATGGGATTCCTAATCCAGTAGGGCCAGGGTCTTTATGAGAAGACGGAGACACACCCTGGGGTTCACAAGCAGGAAAGGGGCATATGAGAACACAGGGAGAAGGTAGCCATCTACAAGCCAAGGAGAGAGATCATAGAGAAATCACCGTACTGACACTTCTCAGCCTCCAGAGCTCTTGGTTCCCAGCCAGGGGTGCTGTTTGGGGAGGTTTGGGAACCTTTGGTCAGGAGGCGTGGCTGGCAGAGAGGGGTCCCTGAGGACCTGGGGGGATTAGGGCACCCCCTTCCTGTCCAATCTCTCTGCCTTCTGTTTGCTGCTATGTAGGAAGCTATGTGCTCCTGCTACCACTGACCAAGCCACGGCAGCAACCACACCTACTTGACCTTGTACTGTGACCCAAACACAAACCTCTCCTCCCTTATCCTCCCTTAAGTTGCTTCTGTCAAGTGTCTTGTCACAGAGACGAGAAGTAACTGTCACATTTATGCAGCATTTAAATTATCTAAAGACGGGGTGGGAGGGGGCTGGATGAGAACACCTCACTTACCCTCACACGAATCTCACCTACAGGAAAAAGTTGCCAATGACCAGGAAGTCCCTAAGTGATTAGGTTGGGTCAGAGAAAGAGTGATGTGGGGCTGGAGAGATGGCTTGGCCATTAAGGTGCTTGCTTGCAAAGCCTAAGGACCTAGGTTCGCTTCCCCAGTACCCAGGGAAGTCGGATGCACAAGGTGGCACATGCACCTGGAATTCCTTGCAGAGGCTAGAGGCCTTGGTGTACACACTCTCTTTCTTTCTTTGCTTATTTCTCTCAAATAAATAAGTGAAACCGTTTTTTTAAATTTTTTTGTTTATTCTTATTTATTTGAGAGCGACAGAGACAGAAAGAGGGAGAGAGAGAGAGAGAGAGAATGGGCGTGCCAGGGCCTCCAGTCACTGCAAACGAACTCCAGATGTGTGCGCCCCCCTGTGCATCTGGCTAACGTGGGTCCTGGGGAATCGAGCCTCAAACTGGGGTCTTTAGGCTTCATAGGCAAGTGCTCAACTGCTAAGCCATCTCTCCAGCCCCCCCTTTTTATAAGAGCAATGGGACAGAGGTATGACTGGGTTCATGTCCAGAACCGGTGACCACGCTCTGAGCTGAAGTCACAGAGTGAAGGTGGGGGTGACCATGGAACTCTTCACTCCTTCCATTACACCCACCTAGCAAAGCCCCAGTCTTTAGAACGTTCCATCACGGCAGAGTTCTGTCCAGATGTCTTCTTAAGATGAGCCACTGTGCTGGGAATGAGCGGAGGGCTGGGGGAAGGCTGTGGGCTGCCCTCACATTCTCCAGGCCTGGCACCCTTGGCAGCTTGTTGGAAACAAAACACTGCACATATGCCCTTCTCAACTAGTGCAGAGAGGCAGGAGGAGGCGTACACCCGTGGCCTCAGCAAGCTTTGTGCCATTTCTTTTGTGGTTAGATGGTCACTAAGTCCCATCATCATCCCTTTGGCTTTCTCAACTCGGCCATCAACATGCAAAAGAGTCACACGACCACGCCTCTGAGGCCGTCACATGTCTATTACTTCCCAGAGGTTCTTGGGCATTTTTCCTGGGCCTCTCACCTTTCTGCTGTGTTCCATTGGGCCAGGACGGAACCCCGGCCCTGGATGCCGGATGGCTGCAGAGCAAGGCAGGCTCAACTGTCCACTGTCCCCGATTCCCAGCCACAGTGGAAGTCGCGCAGCCCGCAGACAGTCACAAAGTCTGCCTTTATCTCGTGGGTATCACAGTTCAGAACGTTCTCACTGAGCCCCTGTCCTGTGTGTCTTTTTGTGCATGTGCTGGAGCCCTAGATATAGGAACTGTCGCTATCCCCACCTTAAGAGACTTATGATCTGCTGGGGGCTTGGTATCTGCCACGAACTCTCAGGGTGGGGGGGGGCGACGTGGCCCAGAGGTTGAGCTGCAATATTAGGCTCCTTTTCCTTCTTCTCTAAGGCCCAGACAGTCCCCTGCTCTGACCACTGCCTCTATTTTGCCTGTCATTTAAATTGTGCCCTCCTTTTTTTTGTTTTTCGAGGTAGGGTTTCACTCTAGCTCAGGCTGACCTGGAATTCACTATGGAGTCTCAGGGTGGCCTTGAACTCAAGGCAATCCTCCTACCTCTGCCTCCCGAGTGCTGGGATTAAAGGCGTGTGCCACCACTCCCGGCTCCCTCCTCCCTTTTTAATTTAAGCAACTGTGAATTGAGGTAGCAGTTGAAGGCCTAGAACTTTCTAAATAGACCAGGCTGGCTTTGAACTTGCAGCCATCATCCTCTGCCTCCTGAGTGCCGGGATTACAGGTGTGATACACCACACCTTGCTCTGTAAATTCCTTTTTCTTTTTAAAATGTATTTTTTTTTTGAGGGGGGCATGCATGGGTATGCCTAGAGTGTTTTTTTAGCTTCAAACTCCAGGTGCATGTGTCGCTTTGTGCATCTGGCTTTAAGTAGCTATAGGGAATCGAACCTCAGGCCAGCAGGTTTTGCAAGCCAAATTTCTTTTTCTATGGAAGAAAGATGGTATATACTGGGGAAACTAGTAGCAGTTTCTTTAATTCTGTGCATGAAAGTGGTTTGAAATGTGTGCGTGTGTGTGTAAGATATTTGAATTCAAAGAACCATAACTATGGCATTGTGTATTGTGTGTGTGTATACACACACACACACACACACACATATATACATATATGAGAGAGAGAAAGAGGCAGAGAGAGAAAGAGAGAATGGGTGCACTAGGACCTCAAGCCTCTTCAAAGGATCTCTAAACGTGTGCACCACCTTGTGTATCTGGCTTTATGTGGGTATTGGTGAATCGGACCCCCCAGGTCCTCATGCTTAGCAGGCAAGCACCTCAACCGCTGAGAAATCTCTCCAGCCCCAAGAATGGCATTATTTAAAACAGTTTTAAAAAATGACAATAATAAGGTCCCTGAGATCCAGTAAGATCCGGCTCATGACACAGAGCTGAGTTTGTGCAATAGTGTTGCTCTCAGGCGCTTAGAGCAGGGTCTTTCATTTGGAGTTTATGGATGGGTATTTTAGCTTCCTAAAATTATATGCATACGTGGGTTTTGTGGATAGTTTCAAGTTTCTAACAGGTTGGCAGAAGGATCTGCGGCTCCCAGTGGGTGAAAGTTACCTTCTCTAATGAACTTAGGTTCGATCTTTTCCAATTCTTCTGAAGAAGCAGAGCTAAGTTGTTCAACCAGGTTTTATAATCGACAATGAACCCATGCAGCCCGTGTTCACGTGGGAAAACTTGCCCTGTGGGCTTCTGCTCTGTGCCTCTCACCGAGTGTATTAACTCCTATATTGTGACTTATCATTTTCTACCTTGGTCCCTTTGAAGGCAAGGTTTTGTTTCTCCGATACCCTTGTCTGCGGCCAATCATGACTCCTGGGCGGTGGTGCGTGCGCATCCTGCAGACGGCTGGGTCTCTGTTTAACGATTCCCCAATCCCCGGCCTAGCTCGCTGGCTCCTCTTCATTTCAAGGGGCCTGCAGGAGAGACCGTGCGCAGCATGGTGAGAAGCCACTATGGTGCTTCCAGCGGCTGGCCTGGCTTGCTGCTGCACCTCCCTAATCTCTCTGAAATTAGATGGCATGGATAAGGTATCTTTCTCTTCACAGACGTGATAATGAGCTTGAGCTGCCTATATGTGAATCACTCCACTTTGGATAAGAAGTTCACCACACAGGTTGATAGAAGCCCCATCTCTTAACTGCCTCTCCTGGTTTTCCTCACTTAACCCCATGTCTTTCTTTTTCTCTTTCTTTCTTTCTTTCTTTCTTTCTTTCTTTCTTTCTTTTCTGCAGTGGATGAAGGGGAAGACTTCCCGCTCCTGCTATTTAGATGCCACACCCAGTCTCTACATCCAAACTTCCCCAGCCTTCTTTTTCCATTGTGGCCCCGGGCCGAGAAATAAGAGAAGGGCTTACTTACCACAATAATGGACATCCACAGAGAACTTCAGACTTCCAAGACCTTCATCAACATCCTGCAGGCATCACTTCGAATAGATGCAAAAGCTCTCTCAACAGGGCTGGAGGGCTGGCTTAGAGATTAAGGCACTTGCCTGCAAAGCCAAAGGACCCAGGTTCAATTCCCCAGGACCCACGTTAGCCAGATACACAAGGGGGTGCACATGTCTGGAGTTCGTTTACAGTGGCTGGAGGCCCTGGCTTGCCCATTCTCTCTCTCTCTCTCTCTCTCCTTCTCTGTCAAATAAATAAGTAACTAAAAATACAATATTAAAAAATAAAGCTCTCTCAAGAGCTACTATGATGCCCAATAAGGAAACATTGCCAGTACTTGCTAACATTTATTGAGCAACTTATTTTTTCCTGTTTCTTTCTATTATGTGTGTGCACGCACGCATGTATACGTGTTCATATGTGTATGGGGGTGTGTGCATAAACCTGTGTGTGTGTGTTTGTGTGTGTGCCAGACGTCGACATCAGCTGTCTTCCTCAATCACTTCTCACCTTGTTTTGGAGACAGCGCCTCTCAGTGAACAAGGAACTCACTGATTCTGCTGGACAAGCTGGGCAGCAGGCCCCGAGGACCCTCCTGTCTTGGCGTCCTCAGTGCTGAGATTTTAGGTATAGACTGTCACACCCAGCTTTGATGTGGGCACTGGGGATCTGGACTCTGGAGCTTGTGATCATGTGACCAGTGCATTACTAACACAGCCACGTCCTCGGGCCCAGGCTGCTCTTGTCGCCCGGCGTGAAGGGTTTTGAGTCGCTGTGGAAGGGCAACGCCACTGATCCAGCATCGCTCAGCCAGCGAAGGAGACAGACGCTGTGGTACGGGCAGTCCGGCTCCCGAGCCAAGCTCGCGACGTCCACCTCTCCATCCCATCCAGGCACCACAGAGACAAGGGCTGATGAACTCGCCAAGGGTTTCCATAAGATGCAGTAGCTCAAAGCTCAAGCTTTGGAGTCGAGCAAAGCTGTGTTTTAATTCCAGGTCGACTAGATCTCGCTCAAGAAAATGATCTCAACCTGGTTCAGCGAGGCATTTAAACCCTCAGAGGCATGTCTTGCCTGTAAACCACCCATTCTACGATCTCTTGCAGGGTGGCTGTGTGGGTTAGGTATAAATTACTTCCCCAAACACCCGACACAAAGCTCATCCTCAGTGTGCACACATCCACGTGCGGGGAGTCGTGGGGACAGAAATGGGACAGCAGGGACCGCTGGATCTGATTTCTACCTAATGGCATTTGTCATTAAGTATATAGGGTTACAGAGACGATGGCTCACTCAAAAGGCCAGCGTCGTGCAGGGCAAAACCAAGAGCAGGGGAAGCTGGGATTCCGGCCTCCACTGTTGGCACGTGGGACTCCAGTTTAGTGCACCCGCGGGGTGCACGAGAACCGGCTGAACTGTCAGCTGACTTGAAAACACTGGGGAACCGAACCCAGGAGTGCGCAGGTCGGTTCCCAAAGGGCTCAGGATGTATCACAAAGGACTGTGTATGAAAGAGGGATGGGATGAACACGGCACACAGAGGTGACTTCCAGCTCCACACCAGCAAGACAGAGAGAGGGAGGGAAGGCTCGAAACAACGTGGTCTAACAAACAATGGGGAGGGAGGGAGATCTGTCAGCAGTAATGACTGTTGTCTAGTTCATTAGCAAGACAAAGTTAACACCACACAGAGAATATTTGGAAAATTAAATGAACCATTGCACATTAGATCTCTTTAATGACTCAAGACAGAATTAAGGAGATGCAGGCATCAAAGGTAATATTGCCTAATAGCATACATATTGATTATTATATAATTGAAAGGGAAAGTCTTTAAGAAAAGGCCCCAGAGTCAGAAAGCAGGTATTAAAAATCTTCAGGAGGTTAACGGAACACAGACACACACAAAATAGAAGAATACTGCAGAAAGGCTAAGTCTTTGTGCACTATTTTCAAGGGAAGAAAATGAATGCAAAGTTGGAAAATTACATCGGATGCATTTAAATTGCCATTTTGGAGGCTCCTTTGGAGCCTAGAAGGGTTCACGCTTGCCCGCATTCACTCACTTTGAATTGGTGAAGGATCGTTGCAAAGCAGCGTGGAGTAATTAACATGGCAGAAACTCATCAACTTGTCTCTGAAAGGTCACATGAATGATGCACAGAATACAATTAGGGGGTCAAACTGTCTTGTCAACTTTTACATCATTAGCCGTTTATAGGGGTCAATACCTTTCAAGGATATGGGCCCCGGAGTGAAATTTCTAAGTAGCTGGCAGGATTACTGAACCTTTTTGCATTTTCTTTAATCATCTAAGGCTAACACAGTTTTTAAAACCCCTTCAATAGATTAAAAGTAAGTAACAATGTCTTTAAATCAACAGCCATGAATAGATTAAGGCTCATTCGCCAGTCAGTTATAAGTGAAAGAAACAAATGGCATAGCAAAGAGGAAAGAGCAAAGTTCCATTCTGGTCCCATCAAAGTGGGACCAAGGTGGTAGAACACACATTTCTGACCTCTGTCCTGCCGAGTCATGTCAGACCTTCAGAAACAACCCCGTCACTTTCACAATAGCCATCTGTGACATGGGATGAGACGGTGGAAGGAAGAGGAAGAAATGGACCATCTGGGGGTTTCTTACAGTGATCGAGGTACAGAAAGATTATTTATTTATTTATTTGCTTTTTGAGGTACGGTGTCGCTCTAGGCCAGGCTGACTTGGAATTCACTATGCAGTCTCAGGCTGGCCCCGAACTGATGGTGGTCCTCCTACCGCTGCGTGCGCCACCACGCTCTGTTCAGAAAGATTTTAACTGAAGTTGATAAGCATTCTGGGGGCAGGGGAGATGGCTTAATGGATAAAGCACTTGCAGCGTAGGCGTGAGTACCCGAGTTCAGATCCCCAGAACCCACGTAAAAACGCCAGACATGGCAGGCTTCCGATATTCCAGCGCATCTATGGTGAGAAAGGAGGTGAAGACGGAAGAATTTCCTGGGGGCTTGTGGGCCAGAGAGCCCAGTGAATTCAGCGATGAGCAAAAATGAGAGACCCACCGGGCATAGCGGCGCACACCTTTAATCCCAGCACTCAGGAGGCAGAGGTAGGAGGATCGCTGTAAGTTCAAGGCCAGGCTGAGACTACATAGTGAATTCCAGGTCAGCCTGGGCTAGAGTGAGACCCTACCTCAAAATAAATAAATAAATAAATAAATAAATAAATAAATAAATAAAATGAGAGACCTTGCCTCAAACAAGGTGGAAGATGGGATGAAAGCCTGACACTGAGAACAGACACCTGAAGTTGAAGTTGTCCTCTGAGGCCCTCATGGGTAGAGTGACAGACGCAAGCCCCCCACTCACTCACATGAACACCTTCCCTAAGCACACACATCATCCATATATGCCAAAAAATATAAAAAATAAATTAAAAAATTATTATAGCAGATTTTTAATTTTTTTTTTTTTTTTTTTTAGGCAGGGTCTCGCTGTTGCCCAGGCTGACCTGGGATTCACTATGTAGTCTCAGGGTGGCCTCGAACTCACATCGATCCTCTTAACCCAGCCTCCTGAGTACAAGAATTAAAGGTGTGTGCCACAATGCCTGGGAGACAGAGAGAGAGAGAGAGAGAGAATGGGTGCACCAGGGCCAGTAGCCACTGCAAATGAACCCCAGATACATGGGCTACTTTGTACATCTGGCTTTACATGAGTATTGGGGAATCAAACTCGGGTTGTTAGGTTTTTATGCAGGCAAATGTCTTAGCCGCAGAGCCATCTTTTCAGAATTTTTTAAAGTAATAAAATTTCTTCTAAAATGTACCCATGGAGTCATAGCCAGAAAGAGAGAACTGGCTTAAGCGTATAGGTTTTTGAGAGGAAGTACAGGGGAAAAGATAAGAAAAAAAAAAAAATCTCTTTTCACAAGCTTCATTCGAAGAACTCAAGGAGCATTCATGACCATTCATTCCCTCATTAAAGCCACATGGATTTATCGTGGATATATTTGCATATGTGTATCTGTAGACATAAGTCTGTATACGCACATAGACGATTTTACTGAACATCCGCTACGTGTTTCATACCTTATTAAGCATGTTGAATATCTGATTGCATCTTAATATATAAAACAACCCGAGGAGAGACCGTGGAATCTCTCTGTTTCATTAGGCAGGGAAGTGAGGGTTGTAAAGATAATGTAATTTTCAGTATGTGTGCACGCGCATGCAGTCTGTGAGCGTCTCATGCACACGAAGGCTCGCGGAGAACATTTGGGGGTGGGGTGGCCCTCCTCTGTCACTCCTCTGGTTTCTTTCCTTCAGACAGTCTCTCACTGAACCTGGAGCTGCCTCCCCCTTTTTCTCTTCCAGTCAGATTTGCTGACCAGTGAACTCAGTGAGTCTTCTGTTCCCCCTCCCCCTCAGGATAGGGTTACAGGCACACGTGCCCAGATGCACAACGTAGTGCGTGTGTCTGGGGTTCATTTGCGGTGGCTACTGACCCTGAAACACCCATTTCTCTCTCCCTGTCTTCCAGGCATGGTGACACATACCTTTAATGGCTCAGGACTAGGGTTACAGGCATATGTGGCTTTAAAAAAAATATTTATTTATTTATTTGACAGAGAAATAGGGGGAAAGAGAGAGAGAGAGAGAATGGGTGCACCAGGGCCTCCAGCCACTGCAAACGAACTCCAGATGCGTGCGCCCCCTTGTGCGTCTGGCTAATGTGGGTCCTGGGGAATTGAACCTAGGTCTTCTGGCTTTGCAGGCAAACGCCTTCACCGCTAAGCCATCCCTCCAGCCCATGTGTGGCTTTTTATGTGGGTGCCAGGAATCAAACTCAGGTCTTCATGTTTGCCTACTAGGTGTCCTTACCTACGGAGTCATCTCTCCAGCCCCCAAATCTTTTGTTTCAATTATCCGATCACAGTCTTCACCAAATGACAAAAGTCTTTGATAAGACTCAGTCTAACTACTTGTCTGGAAAGCAGGTTTGTCACATCATCTCTCTCTCTCTCTCTCTCTCTCTCTCTCTCTAGCTCTGTCTCTCTTCCCACCCCGCTGTCTCTCACACACACTTAGTGCTGGGGAATTGAACCCAGGACCTTACTCATGCTAAGCAAGTGCTCTACCACTTCACCACACCTCCAGCCTTGCATGATATCTGTACACCCTGGTCTGACTGGGCATGGTCCTGTCTCTAAACTGTCTACAGGAGACCCCCACCTCTCCCCTCTGGTTTCTTTTCTTTTTTTTTTTTAACTTTTTAATTTTTACTTTATTTATTTGAGAGAGAGAAATTTGGTGCGCCAGACTCCAGCCACTGCAGATGAACTCCAGACGTGTGTGCCACCTTGTGCATCTGGCTTACATGGGTCCTGGGGAATCAAGCCTGGGTCCTTTGGCTTTGCAGGCAAACGCCTTAACTCTGAGCCATCTTTCCAGCCCTTATTTATTTATTATAATTATTATTATTTTGATTTTTCGAGGTAGGGTCTCAGTGTAGCTCAGGCTGATCTGGAATTCACTGTGTCATCTCAGGGTGGCCTCAGACTCATGGCGATCCTCCTATCTCTGCCTCCCAAGTACTGGGGTTAAAGGCGTGTGCCACCACGTCTGGCTTTTATTTCTTTTTTGTGTATGGCAGGGTTTAGGGAAACAGAGGAAGTGAAGTACCCCAGGGCTGGGCTGTCCACAGCAGGGAGCTGCTAGACTTAAAGAGAATGTTATAGAAACCGGACAGACAGATGCATGGAGAGAGCCGTGGGACAGGCTCTGTGGCACAGTGACCTCTCCCAGAGAAAGTCAGGGGAGTGGACGCTGCGGCTTTCACTTTCTTCTGCTTGTGGAGCGTATCTAACCAGAGGGCAAGGCAGGCAGCCTACGGTCGCAGGTCACCAGGCCTGTCTCCCAGAGTCCAGTGCACGGAGCAGGGGCAGAGGGACAATTCCCCAGGACCCAAGTAAGCCAGATGCACAAGGGGGCGCACACATCTGGAGTTTGTTTGCAGTGGCTGGAGGCCCTGGTGCACCCATTCTCTCTCTCTCTCAAATAAATAAAATAAACGTTAACATACTAAAATAAAATTTCTTCCTTTTTTTTTTTTTTTTTTTTTTGGTTTTTCGAGGTAGGGTTTGTAGCTCAGGCTGACTGGAATTCACTATGGAGTCTCAGGGTGGCCTCGAGCTCACGGCGATCCTCCTACCTCTGCCTCCCGAGTGCTGGGATTAAGGGTGTGTGCCACCTTGCCTGGCAAAACAAAATTAAAAAAAAAAAAAAAGAGCAAACGTGATTTTAAAAAAAGAAAGAAAGAAAGAAATAAGAGGTCAGGACTGGGGAGACGGCTCAGGGGATAAAAGCCCTTGCTGTGCAAATGTAAGTTTGGATTCCAGAACCCACGTGAAAGCTGGGCACTGGTGGGCATCTGTAATCCTAGCACACCTACTGTGATGAGGGGGGTGGGGACAGGAGAATCTCCTGGAAGCTCGAGCATCGTCTTCTGACCTCCACAGTGCACACTGAGACATGCAGGTGTCCTCACTCACATCCGTGAACACACACACACATACATGCATACACGTAATATGCACACACACACACATAAGTAACCTTGGCCCTGGTGAGACAGATATCATCCTCTGAGGTTTGGTGGAGGAAGCAAAAACATTCTCTTGGGCTGGAGGGATGGCTTAGCCGTTAACACGTTTGCCTGCAAAACCAAAGGACACAGGTTCAATTCCCCAGGACCCACGTAAGCCAGATCACAAGGTGGTGCATGCGTCTGGAGTCGTTTACAGTGGCTGGAGGCCCTGGCATGCCCATTCTCCACTCCCCACCTCGTTCTCAAATAAATAAATAATTAAAGCTGGGCGTGATAGTGTACACCTTTAATCCCAGCTCTCGGGAGGCAGAGGTAGGAGGATCACCGTGAGTTCGAGGTCACCCTGAGACTATATAGTGAATTCCAGGTCAGCCTGGGCCAGAGTGAGACCCTACCTCGAAAAACCAAAATAAATAAATAAATAAAATAAAAATTAAAAATTAAAAAAATTAAAAAAGAGCATTCTCTTGAAGATCGTCCAGACTCTCTGGGGTGTCAAATAGTTTTCTTGGACCTTTATGTGCATATATTCTACCGACGGGAGCACTTCCTGGCTGTCATCAACTGCCTGGGGAGAAGATGATTAAACCATTTCAAAACCACCCACTTGCCTTCCAGAAGCCAAGCCAGGCTGTTTCAGGTAGAGCCTCCCATAGTGGAGTTGGGATGGCTCAGTGTCACAGGATAGCCAAGCCTTGCATCTGTCCCTGTGACAAGTCCTAGAAGTAGAGCAATAGTGGGGTGTGGTGGCACATGCCTTTAATCCCAGCAACATGGTAGGAGAAGGATCGCTGTGATTTCGAGGCCAGACCCGGACTACATAGTGAATTCCAAGTCATCCTGAGCTAGAGAAAGACCCTACCTTGAAAAAGCAAAAAAGAAAAAAAGAAAGAAAGAAAGGAAGGAAGGAAGGAAGGAAGGAAGAGAGGAAGGGAGGAAGGAAAAGGAAAGGAGAGAAGAGAAGAGAAAAGAAGAGAAAAGAAAAGAAAAGAAAAGAAAAGAAAAGAAAAGAAAAGAAAAAGAAAAGAAAAGAAAAAGAATAGTAGATACAATGCCAAAGGGGGAAAAGATGGCAGCCTTAGCTTTTGGCACTGAACTCTTGGTGACCATTTAGATCTATACCTATTTTCCTTTCTGAAAAAGGGGGATGCCTAAAATACCTGACCACGTGCCAGTGCACACCAGAATTTTAAGAACTGAACACGATCCCAGAAGGGACAACGAGGCACAGCCAATGAGAGGCTGTCCTGGGAAGCCCCACCCCTCAGGAAGTGAGCTATCAGCAAGCCTTCGATGACTAGACCTGGAAAATATTAGCACGTTCCTCAGAGAGTCGTGGGGATGAATCAATCAATTGATAAGCATGTAAATCTGTTAAAATGTAAATATGTGAAAAGTCAAAGCCTGACACATAGACAAGAGTTAAGAATTACCAATGCCACACTGGGGACATGGTCCAGTCAGTAAAGTGCTTGCTGTGCAAATGTGAGGACCTGAGTTCGATCCCCAGTACCTAGGTAAAAATGCTGGGTGTGGTGGCACGCTCCTGTCATGCCAGCGTTGAGGTAGAGGAGACCAGGAGATCCCTGGGGCTTGCTACCAACCATTCTAGCCTAATTGATGAGTTCCAGGCCCATGAGAGGCTTTGTCTTAAAAAGAAAAAAAAAGGGGGGACTGGAGAGATGGCTTAGTGGCTAAGGCGTTTGCCTACAAAGCCAAAGGACCTGGGTTTGATTTCATAGGACCCACGTAAGCCAGATATACAGGTGGCACATGCATATGGAGTTTGTTTGCAATGGCTGACGGCCCTGGAGTGCCCATTCTCTCTCTCTCTCTCTCTCTCTCTCTCTCTCTCTCTCAGTGCCTCTTTCTCTCTGTCTCAAATAAATTATATATATATATATATATACACATATATATTTTTTAAGGTGGCCTTTAATTCCAGCATTTGGGAGGCGGATGTAGGAGGATTGCCATTAGTTCAAGACCACCTGAGAGTACATAATAAATTCTAGGTCGGCCTAGGCTAGAGCAAGACCCATATTAAAAACAAACAAACAAAACGGTGTATAGCATTCCTGAGGATAACCCCCCACAACTGTCCCCTGGATTCCACATGTGCATGATCAAGCCTGCACACAAGTATTGAAAACTATAGTATTGTGCCGGGCGTGGTGGCGTACGCCTTTAATCCCAGCACTCGGGAGGCAGAGGTAGGAGGATCGCCGTGAGTTCGAGGCCACCCTGAGACTACAGAGTGAATTCCAGGTCAGCCTGGGCTAGAGTGAGGCCCTACCTTGAAAAACCAAAAAAACAAACAAACAAAAACACTATTATTAATGCCAAGGGTAGAGTCTGGAGATGGGGACCCTTTATGCCTTTGGCAGGTGCTGTTGTTTTTAGCCAGCGTATGAGGATTGTGGGAGCTCAGCTGCGCACTGCAGAGTTCCCCTAATTATAGCGTGGTGGCGTGGAGCTGCCTGTGGCCCCATTTTAACCACAGCTTTGTTACAGGACAGTTTTGCAAGCGTGAGACTGCACTCCGTTGTTTTCCCCCTCATTATCAGAAATGAACAGTTCACAATATATGAAAATACCACCAGCATCTGCTTTGAACGTTTCCACTCACAAGAACCAAAAAAAAAAAAAAAAAAAAAAAAAAAAAATTAAAGAAAAAAAGAACTCTTATGAAGAAAAAGACTTCTCTTTTCGCTGCTCTGGAGTCGTTTTAAACCGGCTTCTATGGAGAGATTAATTATAGAAGCCACGGTGTTTCCTGAACACGGGAAAACATTTTAAAAGAATACGAAGACATTGCTTGATAAACGGCTCCACTCTTCATTGCCTAACAATCCAAGAAGAAAAATGCATGTTTGAAACAGAACAGGATGTAATAGAAATCTAAGTAGATGGGCTATAAAATGGATTTTATTAACTATTTACAGCGGCTGTGTCACTTGTTTTCACCTAGGCCTGAGAAAGTTCCCTGTTAGGATTTCTTGGCCTTTCCCGGTGCTTATCTTTTTGATTTGCCATATAAAGCTGTCCGGTTATCAGTTAGCTCCCCAGATAAGCCTCTCCAGGTACTGCCAACCTGGCCTGAGAGCTCCCCTGTTTCCTTCAAATGGACCATCCTCCACTGAACAAATGGAAGGACCTAGAAAAGAAATGTGAGTTTGTGTACTGGGTGATGTCTCACACCACCATCGCTCCTGGACACGTGTCTCTATTACAAGGACAGACTCGGAATATGCGACTCACTGTCCAGGGACACCTTAAGGCATGCTATGTACTGGGTTATATGACTTGCTCATCTGATACAGGGTCTCATTCTAGTCCAAGCTGACCTGGAACTTACTCTGTAGCCCCACGCTGGCCTCGAACTCACAATGATGCTCCTACCTCAGCCTCCCGAGTGCTGAGACTAAAGGCGCGTGCCAACATGCCTGGCTTGGAAGATTTTAAAGCTCTGGGGCACACAGCTATAGTACCAGCATTGGCAAGGCCAAAGCAGGAGGACTGAGGGTTCAAGGTGAGCCTAGAGGTGCATGGAAGACTGTTTCAAGAAAAATAAAGGAAGGATGGAAGGAAGAAAGGGAGGGAGGGACAGAAGGAAAGCAGAAAAGAAAGTATTCAAAGTCCGTCCCAGAGAAAACAGCCCCCATGTTTGCAAAGAATTCCATTTACTGTTTCCCTATGTCTCAAAATGCATCATGACCTTTCCATTCTTTGTGGGGTTTAACCAAGTAGCTGGTAGATTATTAAGCCCCCCTGGCCTGCCCATGCGTGCCTACCTCCTGATCCATTTCCTGAGCATTGTGATGTGGGGCCACGGACAGACCACCTTATAGGTAGACTGGCTGCCTGCAAAATGAGGACACCACTATAAAACCTTCTTGGGAAAAACAAAAAGAATTTGAAAATTGCCATTTCAAAAGATGTCCTGAGACTGTTACCACCGTGGGAAAAGCATCCAAACATGGCTGTGTTTCTCTGCATTTAATGATAGCTTGGTACCGGTTTTATTTTTAATTATATGTAAGCATGATAGCACCATAATCTTCCTAGTGCTGAAGTTGTCCAAAATCCTAATCCAACCCTGACAGGAGGCTGGGCTTAGATGTTCATGAGGTGTTCACATGCAGTCGTTGCTGTGGCTTCTAGCTTCTGAGCCCTGTGGCCTCCAGGATCACATGACCCTCTGTCTTCAGTCTCTGGCACAAACCTAGGCACACAGTGGGTGAACCACAGAGGCCCTCGTAATCCGAGTCACTGTTTCTGCTATTAACAGTACTAGTGAGTTGCTGTGTGCCAGACCGTGTGCTGGGTGCCTCACTGATCTGTCAACTGTCCTTTTAATCCCCTTACAAGCCCTTGAAGTCCCTGGTAGCTCTGTGTCGCATAGAAAGAACCCAAAGCTTGGAGGTTAAAGCAACTTGACAAAAGTCATTCAGCAGTAAGCGAAACAGTGGAGCATCAGACCGAGGTCACCCTGACCCCCGAACTCTCGTGCCCCGTTCATTATACACAGCGCCAGCATACTTGAGGTTTAATAGACTGGCTGCTGGTATCAAAGCCCTAAGCTGGATACACACGGGAAATAATTCAGCAAGCCAGTATCAAGTCATACTCAACATTAAGAAGTTTAAGGGCCTGTATGTAAGATTACAGGTGGGAACGGGGCAGGGGGTGCAGAGGATTCCTTGCCAGTTGCAGGTCTCCAAGTAACAAACAGTCCCTGGGTCTGAAAGAAAAAAAAAAAAAAAAACAAAAAAAACCCTCCTGCCTGGCGTGGTCGCACACGCCTTTAATCCCAGCACTGGGGAGGCAGAGGTAGGAGGATCGCATGAGTTTGAGGCCACCCTGAGACTACATAGTGAATTCCAGGTCAGCCTGGGCTGAAGTGAAACCCTACCTCGGAAAACCAAAACCAAAACAAAAACCTCCTGGCCCTGAGGACGCAAGCCTTTCCTGGGAGTTTTGCAAAGAGCTGGGTCTGGGACACAGCCCAGTAGGAGGCTAAAGGCAGCCTGATGAGCCGCTCATCTTTCTGAGCTGTGAAGGTGAGTGAGGAAGAGGTCAGACGAAGGGTGCAGCGATGCTGGCGACAGAGAGAGGAAGGGGAGGTAGACGCTTGGCATTCTCTTTCCTTCAACTTCAAACACTGCTTCAGTGTCATGCTATTTTCAGGAGATCCTAGAATTCTGACAATTAACCAAACTGTAGCAACATCCAGCGAACTCTGTAAGTCTTAGAGAAGGAAGGTGGGGGGGGGGGGTATGCCTCGTCCCTCTGCCTGCCACACGTGGACATTTCCAGGTGACAGGAAGCTGCCCTGCTGGTTCTCGCTGCTCAAAGGTAAATGTGAACTAACGGGGGCAGGTGGCAAGCTGCACCAACAAGGGAACTTTTCTTTCTTTCTTTTTTTTTTAAATAACTTTTATTTATTTGCAAGCAGAGAGAGATAGATAGAGACAGAGAGAGAAAGACTGGGCATGCCAGGGCCTCTAGCCACTCTAAATGAACTCCAGCTGTATGTGACACCTTGTGCGTCTGGCTTTACATGGGTACTGGGGAATCAAACTCGGGTTGTTAGGCTTTGCTGGCCAGTACCTTAACTGCTGAGCCATCTCTCCAGCCCAACAAGTGACTTTCTTAACTGGGCATTGTCCTGAGAGTTTCTGTAAATGGAGCCATAATTACCTTCTGAATGGGCGTGGGGTCCACCAAAGTAGAGGGCGAGGGCGTTGGGCAGAGCCTTTCAGGGGCCCCCAGCCAGGCATTTCTTTCTTTCTTCCTCCCTCCCTCCCTCCCTCCCTCCCTCCCTCCCTCCCTCCTCCTTCCTTCCTCTGCAAGAAGAGAAAGAGAGAGAGAATGGACACACCAGGGCCTCTAGCCGCTATAAATCAACTCCAGATGCATGTGCCACTTTGTGCATCTGGCTTACGTGGGTACTGGGGACTTGAACCCTGGGTTATTAGACTTTCCAGACAAACGCCTTAACTACTGAGCAATCTCTCCAGCCTTCTCCCGCCACCCCCCGACCCCAGCCAGGCATTTCTATAACTGTATGGCTTCTTTGGTTAATTCCCCCATTCCATCTCATTCTTTTCTAGTTTAGCTTTTCACCAGCTCCATTTCTGATAGAAAAGATTGAAGAAAAGAGAAAGTTATTCCCCAGTTGCATACAGCCAAGGCCCGGGTCATGCAGAATCATGAAACAGGAAGGCTCACACGCCCTAATGGCAGACAGTGACGGGGAAATTCACAGAGCTCAGGTCACGATAGGAAACGGATTCGTGCGCCTTCCACCGCCTCTGTGGTACATGAGATCGTTGAAGGCGAGGAGAGAAGAGAATGGGCTACTAGGGGTAAAACTCCCGTATCTGCTCTACCTGTCCAACTTGTTCTTTGTTTCCTCTGATACTTGGCTACAATCTGAACTGTAAAACAAAACATCAAAGTTAATAGTACGAACGGAGTGTGGGGTGTGATAAGTCATGAAAAGGAGATGGTTTTGAAGGCGCTGCAAAAAAAAAAAAAAAAAAGAAAAACTGAAGAACTCAGGCACAAAGTAATAATGAGTTGTGTCAACTCAGGGACACGGGGAAGAAAGGAGAATGCGAGTGGAGAAACAGAGAGTCCACGGGGCAGAGAGCTAATTATCCTGACATCTAATCTTCCAGGAGGCTAACAGTTAGTTCAACTGCTAAAAGTCACCCAGGAGTGAGCTGCAGAGATATTTTTAAATATGCCATTCTCTTATTCCGGCATGCCTGCATGTGATCGTCGAGCCCTTAAGGGCCAGCCGCTAGAAAAATCTCTGAAATTCTCCGCTCGGTGCTGCTTTAAACGTTGGGAGGTGATTAGCTGTAATAAGCCCCTCACTGGCATCCCAGCACACCCCTGAAACTTGTGGCTAGGCTTTGAAGGATGGTGTCACCTCCATGCTCATCAGTCCATGCGCTATTTTGTGTTGCTATTTTTAAATCTGGTTAGATGCAATGGCTCGGGAAAGTGGTCTGGGGGAATATAGAGGCATAAAATCCAGAGCAAAGCCCAAGTGAGGTTCTGGTTCCAGTACTCGCTCTTAGTGGGATTTGTTAAATTAGTTAAATGTATAGGATCACACCGCCGTCGTGTTTTAAATGTAAAATATCCCCCATAGCCACATGTGATCCCGGGCCTCATGTTTCTGATCCTCAGCCCGCGGAGCCCTGCCGGGGGAAATGTGTCACTCAGGGGCTGGCCTTGGGATTGTGATAACCCAGTCCCCCATTGCCAGTGCTAGCTAGCTCACTCTTTTAAGAAAAAAAAATATTTTTATTTATTTGAGAATGAGAAAGAGGGAGAGAGAGAGAGAGAGAATGGGAGTGTCAGGGCCTCCAGCCACTGCAAATGAACTCCAGATGCATGGCCACCATGTGCATCTGGCTTATGTGGGTCCTGGGGAATCGAACTGAGATCCTTTGGCTTTGCAAATGCCTTAACCGCTAAGCCATCTCTCCAGCTTGCTAGCTAGCTCACTCTTGATGCTTCCTCCCTGCTGCTGATATGTGAAGATGTGAACCAGATTTCTGCTTGTGCCCCGCCTTCCCTGCCGCGATGAAACTTCCCCTTGACGCTGTAAGCTGAAATAGAGCCTTTCTTCCTCTGCACGAAGCAGCCCACGGGGACTCAAGCTCTGGAATGTAGATTCTGTAGCTACTAGTCTTATTTTATAGGTAAGAACCTCATGTCAGAGAGGTTAAATGACTTGCCCAAAGTCACACAGGAAGGAAGCCAGAGGGGTCCAGGAATGTACTGTGTTTTTGTTTTTGTTTTCTCCCCTGTGCACATGCTCACACCCATTTAACTAGATGGCATCTCTGAGCTTCCCTGAAATGATCTCATCTGGGCAACACGCTAGACACTCTGCTAGATTCTTCTGGCTACTAAGCCACATTTGTGGATACAGTGTGGACCAAAGGGACATGGCCCTGACAACAGGGTCTGATAGTCAGACATTGAACAGATCATTTTTAAAAAAATCAATAAGGCTGGGCATGGTGGCACACGCCTTTAATCCCAGCACTCGGGAGGCAGAGGTAGGAGGATCGCCATGAGTTCGAGGCTACCCTAAGACTGCATAGTGAATTCCAGCCTGAGCTAGAGTGAGACCCTACCTTGGAAAAAAAAAATCAATAGGGCCTGAAGAGATGGCTTAGTGGTAAAGGCGCTTGTCTGCAAAGCCAAAGGACCTCAGTTCAATTCCCCAGTACCCAAGTAAGCCAGATGCACAAGGTGGCATATGTGTCTGGAGTTTGTTTGCAGTGGCTGGAGGCTCTGGCATGCCCATTCTCTCTCTATTTGCCTCCCTCTCTCTCTGCTTCTTTCACTGTCTCTCAGATAAGCAAATAAAAATAAAATTTAAATTCTTTTTAAAAATCATCAATAATCACAAGTGAGTTTTCAAAGAGCTCTGAAGAACAGGGTGTTAGGGATGCCGAAACTAAATTGTCCAAGCTCCCTTCCAACTCTTATTTCTCCTCTCTGCAGACATCTATAATCACAAATCAGATGGAAAACAATAGTACAAATTCTTAGGTCTGCAAGAAATCCTGTCGGTCCGTAAGACAGACATAGGCGGGCTTGTAAATGCCCCATGTCTTTTCATGTCTACAACATTTCTTTTTCTTCCCTGTCTCAGATCCTTCAGGGTCCTGCTAGGCTGGCTCTAGTCCGTAATATTGACAGAGTGCCTTAGCACTGACTGACATTTTTCCCATCTCATCAGTCTCTCCAACAATCTTGAGACGAGCGCTGGTCCCTTCGTTTCGCAGGTGATAACTGCATTTACCGAGCTCTCGGCTAAGTGCCAGGCCCTGAGCTAAGCATTTCACGTGCTTCATTCGATCAATCTTCATAGAACTCCATGAAGCAAATGACAGGATACACACTGAAGCGATCGAGGCCCAGAGCAGTGAGATGTCGGAAGCCTGGCGGCTGGGAGACGGAGAAGCCGCCACTGTCACGGAGAGGATGCCTTCTCAAAGCCATGGGCCGGCCAAGGGCACCGTGGATGCCAGATCTTGAGTTCCTTGTTCCTTCCACAGCAACCCAGATGCCCCTACGTACCTGTGTCTCATTGAGGGTTAAGGCACACAAACTAATGGGAGGATTTCTGAAAGTAACTCCAGTGTAGATGAATTGAGGAATACATTATTCTTTGATTTGAAATAATGTGTGGCTATAATTGTCTTTCTTTTTTTGTAGAAACAAGGGTTTGTGTTTATAAGGAAAATTCTTGCAAAAGCCCTTCCTGTGCACAACCGGTGTTGATCGTTGTTGTTGTGTGATTCAGTTTGGGGCACATTTATTATGGTGGGTTTTTTTTATTTTAGTTTTATTCATTTATTTGAGAGCGACAGACAGAGAGAGAAAGAGGCAGATAGAGAGAGAGAGAGAGAGAGAGAATGGGAGCACCAGGGCCTCCAGCCACTGCAAACGAATTCCAGACGTGTGCGCCCCCTTTGCATTTGGCTAACATGGGTCCTGGGGAATCGAGCCTTGAACGGGAGTCCTTGGGCTTCACAGGCAAGTGCTTAACCGCTAAGCCATCTCTCCAGCCCTTACTATGTTTTTTTTTTAAAGATTTATTTTATTTATTTATTAGAGGCAGAGAGAGAGAGAGAGTGTGTGTGTGTGAGAGAGAGTAAGAAACGGCATGCCAGGGCCTCTAGCCACTGCAAACAAACTCCAGATGCATGCGCCACCATGTGCATCTGGCTTACGTGGGACCTGGAGAATGGAACCTGGGTCCTTAGGCTTCACAGGCAAGTGCCTTACCACTAAGCCATCTCTCCAGCCCACATTTATTGTTTTTGAAAGTCAAGAGATGTAGAAGCAAGCCACAGGGGGAGACCACCACCTGTCGTTTGGTTAAATGGATATAGTATGCCCCCCCAAATTTCCCTTTAAAAAATTGTGTTTGTGTCCATATACTAACAGTACTTTCACTTTTGGTTAGAGGAGCTTCTCTTTTCAGGTGACTACCAGGAAGACTCGAAACTCATCAACGTGCTGAGAAGTGACAGACACGGAGTGTTCAGTGCTCAGTGAGACGTCTCTATCACACACCCAACCCCCCAAGGCTCAGGGACCGCTGTGGAAGAGGTGGTGGAGAGAATGCAAGAGTCAAAGCATGGGGCAAGAGTGCCTCGAAATGCCGCTGTCCACGTACAAACTGGCCATTGCCTTTAAGACCTCACAGTGGCTGCCACTGTCCACGCAGAACGGCATAGTGGGGGAGGGAAAAACGTGATGACGTCAAAGCAGAAGAGGGACTAGTTGAGAAGAAGGGGTTCAGTAGAATGGGGTACAGTAGGGGAGACGAATGAGGAGGATGAGGGGAGATTATGATCAGGGTCTATTGTGTATATGTATGAAGGTTGCCAATGAAAAGAGAAATAATAATCATCATAGTAATAATAGTAATAAAGAAATGCCAAAGCAGAGGTAGACATACCAAACTTCTTCTTCTTCTTTTTTTTTTTTTTTTTTTTTGAGGTAGGGTCTCACTCTAGGCCAGGCTGACCTGAATTCACTATGTTGTCTCAGGGTGGCCTTGAACTCACGGTGATCCTCCTCCCTCTGCCTCCCGAGTTCTGGGATTAAATGTGTGTGCTACCACACTCGGCTTCCGAACTTAACTTTAAAAAAAATCTATTTATTTAAGAGAGAGGGAGAGAGAGAGTATGGGTGTGCCAGGACCTTCTGCCACTACAAATGAACTCCAGACACATGCGCCACTTTGTGCATCTGGCTTTACATGGATACTGGGGGATTGAACCCAGGCGCCAGGCTTTGCAAGCAGGCACTTTTAACTGCTGAGTCATCTCTCCGGCCGCCACACTTAACTTCTAATGTAGTCAGAGAAAAGAAGCCCACCTCTAAACCAGCAGAGTCATCACACATAAAGACTGTCCTGGAAGACGACCTTTGAAATCACTGACACGTCACAAGGGTCTTTCTGACTCAGTATTGCTGCGATAAAAATCTTATGAATAAAAGAGCCATTGGAGTCTTTTGGTGAAATTAAACTGCTAACAAAATAATATTATTTACATGGATACAATTTAATCAACAAGCACAGTTTAATGCAATGTAAGGGATATCATTGCTCACATTTCAAAATTCAATAAACAGGAGAAAATCTGGCTCAGTTTAAGCAATTTTTGTTGTTGTTGTTTGAGATAGGGTCTCATGTAACCCTGGCTGACCTCATACTCACTACATAGTGAGGATGGCCTTGAACTTCTCGTTCTCCTGCCTCTACTCCTTCTCCCAGTGCTAGGATTATAGACATGTACCGCCACCCCGGTGTACAATCCCAGGACTTTGAACATGCTGGGCAAGCCCTCTACCAACTGAGCTATATCCCCAGCCCTCATTTTAAGCAATTTTTCAAGACTTTGGTTTAAGTTACCAGAAGGAAATTAGTGGGATATAAAAAGTTTCTCACTGTTAGAAAGAAAAGTATAGGCATAAGCAGTGGCAAGATAAGGATTTGAGTATAAATGGAAGAATTTTCCAATTAGATTAAAAGATAGAGGCTAATTATAGGGCGGGTTTGGGAGCAGCAGTTTACTTCCCTACCACTAGATGGGGCTCACGAGTTGAGGTTACTTCCCTCTCAGAGTTGCATTTTGCCAGACAACATAGAGGATTCAACCCGGGTTTTAGGTTCAACGCTTGAAAAGATAAGTTATTGGAAGGTATTCAATGGGAAGTCTAACAAGATTGACTTTTTTTTTTCCCTGTTGACCACAAAAGTCTTATTGAGCAAAGCTAGCTTTCTCCCAATTTAACATGAAATAGGTCACTATTAGAAAAGACAGCTTGATTGTGTTTGTATTTGGGATTAACGGATAAAATAAATAGTCCTTTTCTTCCCACTGGGGTGGATGAGCCAGCTTTCTTCTAAATGACTGAACACTTCTGTTCTTTTCCACAAACATAGCCCTCCAATTAGGAGCTGCAAATAAGATTATATGCCCTGTAGAAGTCTGAAAAGGTCCTTTTATAATTAGAAAGTCTGTGTGGGGGAAGTGTGGAGACAGCAGTTTGTGTTCACTGGGGCTTCATTAAGAGGGTGACGTGAAGACGCTCAGGCCCTCATCGGAGAGCTCTGATATGAGAAAATACAAATTATGGAAAACATAAGTATGTTCCATTTCTGCTCCTCCTCTTTTCCTGGAAGTCTCCACAGTGAAGGAGTGGATGCAAGTCAGTGTGCTCTTTCTTTTCTTTTCTTCTTTCTTTCTTTCTTTCTTTCTTTCTTTCTTTCTTTCTTTCTTTCTTTCTTATTAATTAGGCATATTTCGCAAACAGTGTCCTTGAATAATAGACGCATTGTTAGCACACAAGCAAAAATCGTGTAGCTGGAAGGATGAAGTGACAACAGCCTTGCTCATAGAAATCCATATTGTCGATTTCCCCACTTTAACGGTCGCTGCTCGACCACTGCGGGACATCTGTGACACAGCAATGCGTCCAGCGTGGCTGACTGCTGAGCGCTCTGGCCCGTGGACACACTGCGGTGATTGTCCTCGGCCGCTCTTCCAGGTCCCCCTGAGCTCAGTCTGTGAATGGGCTCTTCCTGCATGGGTGCGTCTCCTCTCCATTCGCACAATGCAGCCAGGATTAGCCGGCTGCAGCCCCGAATAAGCCGAATAAGCCGAGCCGAAGCCCAGCAAAGCTTCTGACCGTCGCTTCCTGCGGGCTGAGCGGGGAGGCCAGGCCCGGAGGAGGAGGAAGAGATGACCTCAGCGTCTCAGCGCTGGGAGGGAAACAGCTGTTGCAGACATGGCCGACAGAACTGCACCCAAGCTCCTCAAAAAAGAAAAAAAAAAAAAAACAAAGACATCAAGCCGGGCGTGGTGGCGCACACCTTTAATCCCAGCACTCGGGAGGCAGAGGTAGGAGGATCGCCGTGAGTTCGAGGCCACCCTGAGACTCCATAGTAAATTCCAGGTCAGCCTGAGCTAGAGTGAGACCCTGCCTTGAAAAACCAAAAATAAATAAATAAATAAACAAATAAACAAACAAACAAATAAATAAATAAATAAAACTAAACTACCAGGGGTCCAGCAATCTCACTTCTAGACATGTAGCCTAAAGAACTCACTCTGGAATCATGATCTTCATCCTCATGTTCACTTGGCAGGAATCACAACAGTTAGGAAGTGGGAACTGGGCTGGAGAGATGGCTTAGCAGTTAATGCACTTGCCTGAGAAGCCTGAGGACCCAGGTTCAACTCCCCAGGACCCACATAAGCCAGATGCACAAGGTAGTGCATGTGTCTGGAGTTTGTTTGCAGTGGCTGGAGGCCCTGGCATGCCCATTTTCTCTCTCTCTTTCTCTCTTTCAAATAACTAACTAAGGCTGGAGAGATGGCTTAGTGGTTAAGCGCTTGCCTGTTAAGCCCAAGGACCCCAGTTCGAGGCTCGATTCCACGGGACCCATGTAAGCCAGATGCACAAGGGGGCGCACACATCCGGAGTTTGTTTGCTGGAGGCCCTGGTGCGCCCATTCTCTCTCTCTCTCTCTGCCTTTTCCTCTCTCTATCCATCACTCTCAAATAAATAAATAAAAATGAACAACATTAAATAACTAACTAACTAAATAAAGTATTTAAAAATAAAAGAGATAGGAGCTGCCTAAATGCCAACCAGTGAATGAGTGGATAAAGGCATTATGGAACTACATATACTGGAATATTATTTAGCCCTTAAAGAGAAGCCAGTCCTAACACATGCTACAACATCCGTAAGCCTTCAGGGCACAGCGGTAAGTAAAATTAGCTCGTTATAAGAGCTAAAGACCACATGCTCCTCTATGTAATGTATATAGAACCCCAGAACTCACGGAAGCAGGAAACAGCATGATGGTGCTGTTCAGGGGGTCTGAAGTTCGAACCCTACAAGACGAAAAAGGTATAGCAATCTACACAGCAGATACCCATAACAATGTGCAGTTAACTTAATTTGATATACATACACACATACATAAATACATATTGCATACATATATTATACACACACACATATAAAAGAAAATACAAAATAATGCCTATTCCTAACCCAGCCAATTAATTCTGAATTTCTGGTGCTGAGATATGCATCCCTCTGGTTTTATTTTGTGTGTGTGTGTGTGTGTGTGTGTGTGCATGTGTGTGTGTTCATGTTCACATTTGTGTGTGACCACACGCCCATGGACGTCACAGGATAACCGCAGGTATAGCTCTCGCCCTCCACCGTGTTTGAGGTAGGGTCTCATTCTCATTGTTCACTCCTGTGTTTGCCAGGCTACCAAGCCCATGAGCTTCTAGAAAATTCTATTTCTGCATCCCGTCTTATCGCATGCACTCGGATTACAGTTGCCATCCACAGCATCTGGCTTTTCTGCAGGTTCTGAGGATCTGAACTCGTGAACTCAAGCTTGCACAGCCAAGTGCTCTGTCCACCAAGCCACCTCCAAAGCCCAGATTTGTTACTTATTGATTTATTTATGAGAGAGAAAGACTCAGAGAGAAGGAGAGAATAAATATGGGCGCGCCAGGGCTTCCAGCCACTGCAAACGAACTCCAGACACATGCGCCACCTTGTACATCTGGCTTACGTGGGTCCTGGGGAATGGAACCCGGGTCCTTTGTCTTTGAGGGCAAGCACCTTAACCACTAATCCATCTCTCCAGCCCAAGATTTATTTTTGATAATGCTGCTGTCCTCACTCAGCTGTGCACATTAGAGTACCACATTATGGTAAAACTCTATAGAGAGCATTATCTTTTTTAAAGCTTAATTAAGGGGCTGGAAAGATGGCTTAGCAGTTAAGGTGCTTGCCTGTGAAGCCTAAGGACCCAGGTTTGATTCCCACGTAAGCCAGATGCACAAGGTGACTCACGCATCTGGAGTTCGTTTGCAGTGGCTGGAGGCCCTGGTGCGCCCATTCTCTCTCTTTCTCTCTCTGCCTCTTTCTCTGTCTGTCTGTCACTCTCAAATGAACAAAAAATAAAATAAATAAAACAATTCTTTAAAAAAAGTTTTTAAAAAATATTTTACTGTATTTATTTATTTGAGCAAGCAAGAGAGAAAGAGACAGATAGAAAGAGAGAATGGGTGTGCCAAGGCATCCAGCCACTGCAAACAAACTCCAGACGCATGCGCCGCCTTATACAGTTGGCTTACGTGGGTCCTGGGGAATCGAACCAGAGTCGTTAGGCTTCACAGGCAAACGCCTTAACCACTAAGCCATTTTCCCAGCCCCAGTCTCTTCTTTTCATGGAAGCAATAGTCCATCATCATTTCCAGCTCACAGTCAGCTCCTCATGATGCCATCTCTCTTTTGGCCACAGGTTGTTCGACCCCTCTAATACATTCTCCCTCTAACCGATTCCTCTTTAGACTCCGAGACCAGAGAACGTACTACGTGAGCTCAGGGGTAGGAACCCGGAAGGTCACACCAGTAGATGACAAAGCAACGATGTGCAGTGGTGCCCAGGGGTGGCTGAGCTTCCGTGCCCTGGGTTCCAAAGCTGACTTCGTGGACTCACACTGCCCAGCTGATAGGGTGTGGGAGTACCCACCCCATCCCTCAGAGAATTCTCGGAGGAAATGGCACCAAGCCATAGCACTTTAGTTGTGGTTTGCCATTACAAACGTGAGGAAGCCAGAGTTGGCCAAATCCGCAAGACCAATAAGTCACTATGAAATTCGCAATCATGTCAAGAATCGCCGTGAACGGGCCCACACAAACATACGGAAGTTCCCTAAATACCGAAAGCCACTTTCTCAATCATCCCCAAGCTCTAAAACCAAAGCCAGTAAGTATGTCCCCCTTCCCAAAGAAAGGAGAGGGGCAAGGCAGGAGGTCAGCGTTGGATGGTATAGTTCACAGCCCTACAATCAGCATTCTCTCTTGCCTCTAATCCAATGGGGGTGAGTGTGGAGTGCGCCCTGCTACTCTAAATGCCATAGTGGGTTTGGATAGGGCTTTTAATTTGCTTCTAAGACCACTATCTGTGTGACAAGCCAGGGAAATGATTCTTGGATCTGACTTGCCAAATCTGACTCCCAAGGAGTAGTGAACATCTATTTGAAGGTCCATATATATTGATGAGCAAGAGGGTGTTGAACTGCATTCTCTATAATTGTAATTGCATCAACATTTATAGCAAATGCTGACATAATTTTCATGTATCATTGAAAACCAGTTATTTGTGCATGTTGCAATTTTGACTCATAAAAAAATGAACATTTGCTTTATATTTCTTTTTTGAGGAGGGAAAAATGCAATGAATAGAATATAATAGGGTCACTGAAATTATCACTTACCAAAAATATTTCTTTTTAATCCAGGAAGGCCTATTAAATATGAAATGTTTGCTTTACTTACTTTAGTTTTTTACTGGGTTGGTATTCTTGTTAAAATTCACAAGTCTAGCTATTTGACTGTGACATAGGAAGTCTGTCCAAATAATTACAGACACATTTGCTCATGGGTAATTAAAGTTTCAGAGTGGAAAGAATTAAAAGATTATATAAGAGGCAATAAGTAACATTATCTTCTAGTGGTAACTGTCTCCCCATGTTCTTTGAAAAGAGGTAAATAACATTTCTGTCTGTATTTTAATCCATTTTCTTCAAGCGTGACTTGAAAGGGTGGGTCAGTTACAGTTAAGGACCAGACACCATCCTAGGAAGTTATAATAAAAAGGCAAATTAGGGCTTAGAAGTTAAGGCACTTGCCTGTGAAGCCTAAGACCTTCAAATCTCCAGGTCCCACGTAAACCAGACGCACAGTACCGCAAGTGCACAAGGTCGCACATGCTCACAAAGGGGTGCATGTGTCTGGGGTTCATTCGCAGTGGCTGAAGGCCCTGGCACGCCCATTTTCTCTCTCTTTCACTCTCAAAATACAATTTTTTTTTTTTTTTTTTGGTTTTTCGAGGTAGGGTCTCCCTCTAGCTCAGGCTGACCTGGAATTCACTATGGAGTCTCAGGGTGGCCTCGAACTCACGGCGATCCTCCTACCTCTGCCTCCCGAGTGCTGGGATTAAAGGCGTGCGCCACCACGCCCAGCTTCAAAATACAATTTTTAAAAAGACAAATTAAAAAAAATACTGGGCTGGAGAGATGGCTTAGCAGTTAAGGCAGATTCCCCAGAACCCATGTAAGCCAGATGTACAAGGTGGCACATGCATCTGGAATTCACTTGCAGTGGCTAGAGGCTCTGGTGTGCCCAGTCCCAATCTCTCTCTCTCTCTCTCTCTCTCTCTCTCTGCTTTTTTCTTTCTCCCTCTCTCTTCCTCTCATAAATAAATAAAATAAATCCTGTCTCAAGGGGTTTGCACTTTAGTATGTCAATATCTGAATAAGTCACCCTAAGCCTTTGTGATAATGTGGGAAGATCATGAATATTTCAGGGGCTACAAAAATGTCTGCAGGCTCATAAAGTTCTGGAACTTATGAGGCAAGGTTAAACTTGCTGACGTGAACACACAGATGGAGACAATGTTTCTTTAGCAGCCCTTTCCCGGGTGGAGGATGGCAGAGCACACAGGGTTAGAGGAGTTAGAAGCCGGGCTCTGGGGCTGACTGCTCAGCGGGTTAGGCCCTTGTCTGCAAGGCCTGAGGAGCCAGGTTCAATTCCCCAATACCCACGTAAACCCAGATGCACAAGATGGTGCATGTGTCTGGAGTTTGTTTTCAGTGGCTAGAGGTGCTGGAGTGCCCACTCTTTCGCTCTCTCTTTTTATCTGCCACTTTCTCTCAAACACATTATAATTTATTTATTTTTTTTAAAGAGGCAGGGCTCTGGAGTTAGGCTAGGCACAAACATTTTAAACTTCCTGATATTGTGACACACTTATGCTATAAAGTAATTGATATAGTAGCCATATTCCTTTGCTTCTGTTTATATTTTCTGCTGCAAAATGGAAGTCCCAATCCCCCATATCACAAAGAACTGTTGCAAAGATGGAGTTGATGTTTAGGGCAGGACCAAAAGGGCTCAATGAACGCAGATTGCTGTCAGGAGCTCAGTCTTTTCTCCCTTCACCCAAGCCCTTCCATGTCTTCAGAACTCAGCTCTGCCTGGTCTCCAGCAGCAACTTGTTTTGTTTTCTAAAACTTTATTTACCTATTTATTAGAGAGAGAGAGAGAGAGAGAGAGAATGGGCATGCCAGGCCTTAGCCACTGTAAACAAACTAAACAAACTCCAGACACATGCGCCACCTTGTGCATCTGGCTTATGTGGGTCCTGGGGAATCGAACCTGGTTCCTTAGGCTTTGCAGGCAAGCGCCTTAACCACTAAGCCATCTCTCCAGCCCCTCCAGCAGCAGCTTCTGAGGCGGACTCTGCATGTTCCCTGTGCCTGACTTGACAAGGAGAAGGAGCAGGGGTAAAAGCCCCCATGCTGGCTGCCAACGGGTCTGAAGTGAGTTCATTGGTGACTCTGGGTTTTACAAGCTGTAAATTTGGGAGGTTTTGAAGAAATCCATCTAAAAAACAATCTGCCTATTTCCCTGGGACAGCCTCTTTCTGATTTGAAGGAGGACAGAGGTGGCAAGCTTGTGACTCCGTGCAGGGGGAAGGAGCGCCTGCCAGATGCCCCTGAGGTACTGTATTCAACAGGAAAATCCTGGCCCGATGCCTTCTTTTTCCCTGGTGCCCTGTGAACAGTCGCAGGTCCTCTCCCTCAAGCCACACCGGTGAAAGGCAGAGCTGGCAGGGACAATCCCCAGTGCACCGAAGTCTGGCAAGCCAGGATGGTGAAGAGCTCAGGGGAGCCCAGAGAAGACTGCAAACCCTCTGTCAACAGGAGCTTCAAGGCAGCAGCCAACGGAGGCCCAAGGTGCGCGCAGGCCACAGAACGTCTTGTCCCCTTAGCTGAGAGATCAGGAGGAGGAGGCTTCCTGCTCAACCTCCAGACGAGTGGATCTTCTCTCCCCCTCCTGACACCGTGACTCACGTTGCTGTGGTGGGGACTTGCTCACCACAGGAGGTGAGATGACACAGGGAAGGTGACATTTGTCTGACTGACTATACCTGCAGTGCCTTGTGGAGAGATGTTGGGCGGCACAAACGGGAAGATGTCATTTTTCAGCTTTCTAGTCATCATTTCAAAGAAAATAAAGAGAAATTAATTTTCATACTGTATCTTATTCTAAACCCTACATAGCCAGGATAATGTCATTTTACCAGTAGTTAGTTTTTTGTTGTTGTTGTTTTCTTTTCTTTTTTTTTTTTTTTTTGGTTTTCTGAGGTAGGGTCTCACTCTAGCCCAGGCTGACCTGGAATTCACTATGTAGTCTCAGGGTGGCCTCGAACTCACAGCGATCCTCCCACCTCTGCCTCCCTAGTGCTGGGATTAAAGGTGTGCGCCACCACGCCCGGCTAGTAGTTAGTTTTTTAATACTGAGATCTTTACTTTTTTTTTTTTTTTTACATTGTCTTCAAAATATCGTGTAGCTATTTTCCCCCCAAATTGAAACATTCCCTCTCTTGGAAGAAGAAGTGATGATATGACTCAGGAAGCTTAACAAAAATTTTAAGAATTCCTCCCCCAAGCTTAAAGGAGCAAGCAATAAACAATTAGTGGGAGAGAGGAGACTTTTCACAGGAGCTGCCTGCCAGTTGAGCAGGGAGCTTAAGAGATGCAGCTTTGGTGAGCCCTCATCCCTACAAGGGCTCCATACCCCTTTGAGTCCCTCCAGTATACTGACACTAACTGGTTCACCAAGCAGGACTGGGGTGGGATCATTTCTTAGGTCTCTTATCAGTGTCCCGCGGCGAGGTGGGGGGTGGGGGATAAGATGTTTGTTCCTGTCTCTGAAGGAGAACTAACATGGCATTCAGCTTGTATTGTACGACTAGATCACATCACATCACAGTCTAGGCAACACATGTTTCCAGAGCTTAGTGGTCACTTGTGGACAGAGCGAGACTGGAGCCTCCTTTGAGAAGTAATACAAAGCAGAAACTTCCAGATTGCCAGACTAATGAGATAGACGCCTTGCAGTTGAGTCTACTGAGTGGCCTTCTAGTCTAAGTTTCAGGCTTCCCATGTGTAAGCTGATGAGCTGTTACTCACTCTGTCTTCTGGTAGATGGAGGTGGCCGCTCGAATCCCAAACCCCTGCTTCTGAGTCTCACCCAAGTGTACTTTGTGTTGTGTTGTATTTTATTTTATTTTATTTTATCTTTCATCTCTAACACTCCCAAGGTGCTCAGTGTTGAGGCTTCTCTAGGCATAAATGGCTGCTGTTAAGTTTCCATCCAGCTCTTCCCGACAAATGGAAGGGCAGATGATGGCTTCACAAGTGCTTGCTGAGGGTTGACGTCAGGCGTGGAGGGGAACCCCGTGGCTTCCTGTGCTGTGCCGTTCCACACCCTACCCTCACTGACGCAGTCAGGTTCGCAGTGCTGACAGGAAACACCCGACCAAGAGCAGCTTGTGGGGAAGAAAGAGGTTTATTTTGGTTTACAGACTCGACAGAAAGCTCCACGATGGCAGGGGCAAACGATGGCATGAGCAGAGGGTGGACATCACCCCCTGGCCAACATCAGGTGGACAACATCAACAGGACAGTGTGCCAAAGGAAGCTGGCTATCACACCCTTAAGCCCACCCCCAACAATACACCGCCTCCAGGAGGCGTTAATTCCCAAATCTCCATCAGCTGGAGACCTAGCACTCAGAACTCCTAAGTTTATGGGGGACCCCTGAATCAAACCACCACACTCAGGAATCCTCCATCCTTGACAAAAATACCTCTCCTGGTCACTCTCCTGCTCATAGGATGGTCTCTTGGGCGCCTGGTTTCTTCTACCACATGCAGAGAAGTTTATAGGTCTCCTGAGCCTCAGATGGCTGCAAAGGGAAGTCTTTTCCTTCGCCACAGTTAGAAGAGTGGGGAGGAAGGTAGGCATCCCCTTAGCGCCCAGCAGGTTTTTCCTCCTTGTGACCAACCTGGCTGACTCAATAACTAACATCCTATGCTTACATAGCCAAACACGCATGTTTTCCCCACGCTTTGCGAGGGTAATATGGAATATTAATTCACACCCATAGTGTGGATTTAAGATCAACCCCAAGCTCAGAAAAACTCAGTGCCAGCACTCAACCAGAGAGTCAATCAATCGTTTTGCTTCTCTTCGTTTCATTTCTGTCTTTAAACATAAATACTTCTTCTCTGGCTCCTGTTTTCAACCCTTCCTAAAGGTGTCTCATCCAGTCTCTACAACTGCCTTTGTGCCCACGTCTCTTCCTGTCACTCAGCACTCACACCTCCCGCCACAAGAGCCTGACCGCTGACCTCTCCCCTGACACTTGCAAGGGCCACTGTTTTTTTTTTTTTTTTTTTGGTTTGGTTTTTCCCCCTCTGTCCACAGATAGATGCTCCAAGGAAACAGTCATACTTTGTAATACTTAACCTTTTAATTGTGAATAACAGCCACAAAATACTTCAGGAACAATATTGGTGAAATGAAAAGACAGACCATAAAGAAGTTTCCATGTCAAGGTGACCACAAGTTCACATATTACTTAAATCAGCCCTGGCTGGGTTTATTTTCTGCTATTTCTGCCCTCCATTCTGACTTGTTTCAAGATCCTGTCAAATGCACTGAAAATTTAGAAGGCTTCACGCAGTGTCCCCAAGATGACGGTCAAGGGCCTCCGGAGAGATCCCTGTGGATGGAATGGGACTTCAGGACAGCAGGTCGGTTCAGTGCATGAGGGGTCCTTGATGGAAAGATTTAGCATCAGAAACAATGGCTCTGGTGGTCCCTCTGGCTTCAGTGGGTCATGGGTGTATGAAGAACACAGCTGTAGGCAGCTTGAGGGAGTCTCTGACTGCACACGGATTGGCCACGTCCGTGAGAGTCAAAGTCGAGGAAACACTGAATCTTCTCTTTTGGAAATTCCCTGGCTTGCAACAACAGGAGGTCAGGCATGGTGACAGGATGTGAAAGGTCTTCTTTTCAGATCACAGACAAAACAACAAACTGGACTCAGTGACCTGCACAAAACCGTCACTAACAGCCAGTCTTTGTAGAGCATTTCACATCCATCCTCTGGGACAGACAAGATCATTACAGCCATTGCACGAGCAGGGACCCTGAAGCTAAGAGGCCTGGGTGGGATACTCAGAAGCTGAAAGAAAGCCCACTTCCCTATTTCATCTGCTGTTCACTCTATCACCTATCTGCACATTTTGTTTTTAATATTTTATTTTTATTTATTTATTTGAGAGAGGGAAAGAGGCAGAGTGTGTATGTGAGAGAGCGAGAGAGAGAAAGAGAATGGGCACACCAGGACTTCTAGCCACTGCAAACGAACTCCAGATGCATGCGCCACCTTGTGCATCTGGCTTACGTGGGTACTGGGGAATCGAACTGAGGTTCTTTGGCTTTGAAGGCAAGCGCCTTAACCACTAAGCCATCTCTCCTGCCCCTTATTTTTAATTTTTAAAAATACTTTTTTATTTATTTGTAAGCAGAGAGAGAGAGAAGAGAGACAGACAGAGAGAGAAAAAAAATGGGTGCACCAGGGCTTCCAGCCACTGCAACCAAACTCCAGATGTTTGTACCACTGTTGCATCTAACTTTACATGGGTACTGGGGAATCAAACTCATACCATTAGGTTTTTCAGGTAACTAACTGCCTTAGCTGCTGAGCCATCTCTCCAGCGCCCCCACCCCCGCCACATTTTGTTTTTAAGCTTAAAGCCAGAATTGATTATCCTAGAATGGGTATTACAAACACATAAGTTTTTTTTTTTTTTTTTTTTTTTGCATTTTGCAAGTGACTTGAAAATGATCTTAATTTACTAATCTTCATTGGAAAGTTTGCTGAAGGGTGAAGTAATCATGCGCATTTCTGCAGACTACGACCATGTTTTTACAAATGCAGAGGCAACACCATTGAACAGGAATGCATATTTACTTGTAACCAACAACCCTTTATTGACTGGAGACTTTTTCCAGCACGTAGTCGAGAGAGCGGGCAAAGAGGAGAAAGAGAATGTGTGCACAGAAAATACCGCTTTTCATACAGCAAGAAGAACAGCTTTATGGTGAAAAAAATGAACATCCTTTAAGTTATGTCCCTTCTTTTCTTTCCTCCAGGTCTTAATAAAACTCAAAACAGCTTCTGCAAACAGCAGACCATTCCAGAGGGGGAAAAAAAACAACAACAACAAACCAACAAATGCCTAGAGCACTCCCAACCCAATCAATCAAACTCTAGGCCAATAGCACAATTGAACCATTTTCTTTTTTATTACAACGATTTATAAGCTCAAGGAATAAAACCCAGCGTAGTGCAACAGCCCAACATGGCTATTTCTACTTTTACCATTCCCCCCTTTTAAAAAAATTGTTTTGTTTAATTTTATTTATTTATTTGAGAGTGACAGAGGGGGGGAGAGAGACAGAGATAGATAGATAGATAGAGAGAGAGAGAGAGAGAGAGAGAATGGGCACACCAGGGACCCCAGCCACTGCAAATGAACTCCAGACGTGTGCGCCCCCTTGTGCATCTGGCTTACACGGGTACTAGGGAATCGAACCTGGGTCCTTTGGCTTTGCAGGCAAACATCTTAACCGCTAAGCCATCCCTCTAGCCCCACCGTCCCCCCCCCCCCGTTTTTTTAAGGTAGGGTCTCTCTCTAGCCCAGGCTGACCTGGAGTTCACTATGTAGTCTCAGGGTGAGCTCAAACTCATGGCAATCCTCCTACCTTTGCCTCCCAAGTGCTGGGACTAAAGGCGTGCGCCACCACGCCTGGCTTAACCATTGTCCTTCCTTTCTGAAGTCTCTAACATGTTGACATTTTCCTGGAATTGTACTACATATTCCCCCAAAGCAAAGAAGTTTCCATTAAGCATTGCCATGCTTATGTCTCTGTGGTGGTCCTTATATCTTTACTCTGGGGGCTATTCTAGAACTTTCATCCCAGGTGTAAGAGCTCGTTTCACAAGTCATACGCAAGCTAACGAAGACCTGCTAATATTGTCCTCAAGTCCCACCTGGAAGACCCCTGTTTGGCCAACATGCAAATTTCTGTGGCAACACATGCTTCACAATAATTTTCTCCCCTCAACTTCCAAATTACTTTAACACATAAGGCCCATCACTTATATTAACAAATTGAAGTCTGTCATCATTACTTAAGAGCCAAGTGTCATCCAGGTGACATTAATAGATGCATCGTGGTACATGTTTGACAGTTTAAACCACTGGATCATCTGCCTGGTGTTTATAGAGTGCCAAGGTTCCACAGATTAAATTCACTAAAAACAAAAAAAGAACTGGGCATTTTAAGCCAACTGACTTAATTGGTAGCATCGTATTTGCATAACCATCCCTCCTCTCTCCTGCAGCGATCTGGATTACAAGATTAGAGGATTGATTGTGTATCCCCAGGTATAAGGGAGCAGAGTGGAATTGGATACTTTCATCTCAAAAGTGGATTCTTCAAAACTATTTGTCAATTGGATTTTTTTTAATACCTTAAAATATTTCTATTCTAGAGGAGTTTCCCATCAGAGCAACTGTCTCGACAACGGGGGGGGGGGGGGGGGGGGAGATATTTGAATTCGTCCTTGAAAAAAGGGAAAAGGATAGCAACTCCACTTAAAAATTATAACCAAAATCCAATTCGGCTCTGGCTGGCAACCTAAATTCTATGTTATCAAGGTGCAGGTCACATCTGGGATTTTCTTGAAAAATCAAGATAGAATTACTTTTCTAATGACCCTGAGCATGATCTGTCTCAATAAATAGCCAATAATGGAGATGGGTAACTTATACATTCCAAACATGTTGAAAGGTAGACTAATTTCCCCTGAAAACTTCAGAAAGAAGCACTGTATGATTTTAGTCCTCCCACTTAAAACAGAAAGTATTGGAAACTTTTAATAATTTGTGTTGGTCTTGGGTTTTCTAAGAAATCTACTTACATTATCTCTCAGCTGCTTCCTTAATCTTTTATGATTATTTTTAGAGGTCTGTCATATCCCTTTGACCTTGCTAAATTTCTGAACCTTTCATTTCATATGCCAAGTTCAAACTTCATAGCATTATTCTCTTCCATCTACCCACCCACTGGCTCAGGTTTCATGAATTCATAGCCCTTTACAGGCTGCAAATACTATGTAAAATATTACACAAGCTTGGCCTCAAGAAACTTCGAATCCAGCACTAGATGAAATTCATATGCCAGAAATGGCATGTTGCTAGAGAGACAGAGTGTCCCAAGATAAGCCACTCACTGTGTGAAAAGTGGAAACCCTAATTACGAGTAAATTTAGAAACTAAATCAGGTAACAAAATAAACAGATTACAGATTGTGAAGAAGTGGGAAAATTTACTAACCTGACAGATACTAAGCATATGGAATTTTTATGTACAATTCTGGGATTGTTGTTAATTCCTGCCTGGTCCTGAAAACCTAATGAAATACCTATGGCTGAAGAGGTCATAAGCCCTGGTAGGGGGACTACCACTGTCCTCTGGCTAAATGGGTACATTATCTCCACAAAACTAAATATATTTATGCCCATCTTTTTTATATTTTATTTATTTATTTATTTTAGAGAGAGAGAAAAAAAAAGAGTCAGAGAGAGAGAGAGAGAGAGAGAGAGAGAGAGAGAGAGAGAACGGGTACACTAGGGCCTCTAGCCACTGCAAACAGACTGTAGACACATATGTGTTCCACCTTGTGCATCTGGTTTACATGGGTACTAGGGAATTAAACCTGGGTCCTCAGGCTTCACAGGCAAGTACCTTAACCACTGAGCAATCTTTCCAGCCCTATACCCATCTATTAACTACTATCACTTTTGGTTTAGAGAAGCTTCTCTTTTCAGATGATGATGACCACTGGGGTGACTCAAAACTCACCAAAGTACTGAAAGAAGGGACAGTGGAGTGTTCAGCACTAAATGAGACATCTCTATCATACCCTTCATGGCTCAGGGATCATTGCAGAAGAAAGGGCAATGAAAAATGAATGTAAGAATCAGGTCAGTGCCAAGCCTCTTGGTTTCCTAGCAGGAATAGATGGTAAGACCCTATGGCTGAAGACTCCATATACTTGGGCTGCAAGGTCACTGAGAAATCCTGCTGGAGCTGAGCTGAAAACCTCCTCTATGTAGACCAGCTGACAGAAAGCTGGAAAAAGCTGCACTGCATGCAGCTCCATGGGAGAGAGAGAGGTCATCAGTGGAGATAAACAATAGTAAATACTGCAAGCCTTAAGTTTGGCCAGCCAGGCCAAATGAACTAACGGGTGCAATAGTGGCATGTCTACTATGGGGGAAACCAACCGCTCTCTAATTGGACTGGAGGCCCACTCCATGGGAGGGAATACATGCCTGATACTGAAAAACCTATGATGAGGGAAGTCATGAGCCCTAGAGGTATAACACCTGCTGTGTCTGGCTAAATGCATATATTGTGCTCACCAAACTGCCCCATAAACACTTCTCTTAATGTTCATACCCATATATTAATGCTACTCTCACTTTTGGTTAGAGAAGCTTCTCTTTTCAGATGGCAATGACCTCTGGGATGTTTCAGAAGGCACCATAGTGCTGAGAAGAAGTGACAGAGGAGTGCTCAGCACTGAAATATCTCTATCACACCTTCCAAGGCTCAGGGTCTATTGCAGAAGAGGTGGCAGAAACAATGTAATAGCCAAAGGAAGGGCAGGACTGCTTACAACGTGCTCCTCCAGACACAGAATGGCTTGGATATCCATGACCTCACAGTGCCTGACACTACCTACACAAGACCATCATAATAGGAGGAAAAGATGATGACATCAAAATAAAAGAGACTGATTGAGAGGGAGAGGGGAATGATGGAGAGTAGAGTTGCGAAGAGGGAAAATTATCATGGTTTATTGTCTATAATTATGGATGTTGTCAATAATAGGATATAAAAAATCAATAAAAGAATGAATATAAGAACCAAAGGAAGGGGCGGAGTGGTTATAATAATGTCTTCCAGACACAAAGTGGCCTCAATATTCATGACCTCACAGTGGCTGGCCCTGCCTATACAAGACTTGCATAATTGGATAAAAAAAGTGATGGCAGGGCTGGAGAGATGGCTTAGCGGTTAAGGCACTTGCCTGCAAAGCCAAAGGACCTCGGTTCGATTCCCCAGGATCTACGTAAGCCAGATACACAAGATGGTGCATATATCTGGAGTTCGTCTGCAGTGGCTGGATGTCCTGGCATGCCCATTCTCTCTCTCTCTCTCTTTCTCTGTCTCTCTCTCTCTTTCTCTCTCCCCCTGTCTGACTCTGTTTCTCTCAAATAATAAATAAAGATAAAATATCTTTTTAAAAAAGAAGAAGAAATTCAATAGAGGGGGGGGGCTTGGAAGGAGAAAAAAGGAAGATGGTGAGAGGGGAATTATGATCATGGTATCTTGTTAATATTTATGGAAGTTGTCAATAAAATAAGTGTTTAAAATATAAATTATTACATTATCCCGTAATTAACTACTATTGATGCAATCCCGGTCAACTCTTCCTGTTCCTCCCTGACTAGGAAAGCACCTGAAATGACTGCGCCACTTTTCATTTCATTTTGTTTTGTTTTTAATTCTGCTTTCTTCTCTGCGAAACCCATCTGCTCTGCTTAGTCTGCTGGAACACGTATTCTGCTTTATGGAATGAAATGTAGCCTCATCCCAGAGTCGAAAAGTTGAGATCTTTAAATGGTTGTGATTCTGCCCCTTTTGACAGTGTTTCAGGGCCAATGTCATTTCTTGTCAGCTAATTCAGTATTTTCATAGGTATAAACTATAACGTTGCTAAACAGAAACTCTCTTTCTTTAAAAAAATTTATTTTTATTTATTTATTTGAGAGAGAGATACAGAAATCAGCTGGGAAAGAGAGAGAGAGAATGGGCGCGCCAGGGCCTCCAGCCACTGCAAACAAACTCCAGATGCGTGCGCCCCCTTGTGTATCTAGCTGATGTGGGTCCTGGGGAATCGAACCTGGGTCCTATGGCTTTGCAGGCAAACACCTTAACCGCTAAGCCATCCCTCCAGCCTGAAACATTGTTTTTTCTTTTCATAACATGAAACTTCATCTATGTTCAGATTAAATTGTATCCTGTCATTAACTTGTATAAATAGCAAAGATTATAATGGAAAACTAGCCACAGTGGTGCATGCTTGTAATCCCAGCACTCAGGAAGCTGAGCTAGGAGGATTACAGCTAGTTCAAGGCCAGCCTAAGCTACATAGTGTGTTCCAGGCTGGCCTCAGAAACATACCGAGGCCATGTCTCAAAAAAAAAAAAAAAAAAAAACAAGGGCTGGAGAGATGGCTTAGAGGTTAAGGCATTTACCTGCAAAGCCAAAGGACCCAGGTTCGACTCCCCGGGACCCACATTAGCTAGATGCACAAGGGGGTGCACACATCTGGAGTTCGTTTGCAGTGGCTGGAAGCCCTGGCGCACCCATTCTCTCTCTCTCTCTCTCTCTCTACCAGCTGATTTCTGTATCTCTCTCTCAAATAAATAAATAAATAAATAAAAATAAATATTAAAAAAAACACAAAATAACAAAACAAAATGCAAGTGTGTGATGCATGCCCGTAATCCCAATAGTCCGAAAGGCAGAAGCAAGAGAACCTGTGGTTATGGCAAGACACTGTCCCCAAACCAACAAACAGCAAAAGAAACTAGACACGTTGATATTTTCATTAGTTACTCTTTTATCCCATTTGAAAATTTCACAATAAGCCTGTTGTCCATTATTAAGCCCCGGGTGATGATGGAATAGATAAAGTCCACCTGTGAGATGTTTGTCAGGTGCACTGGCTAAGATGTCCAATGATGGTCTCATATTTGAAGCAATTGAGCCAAGAAGCAAAAGCTGAAATAGTCAAGAGATGCAGAGTTTTGTTGTTGTTTGCTTGTTTGTTTGTTTTTTTCCTGAGGTAGGATCTCCCTGTAGCTCAGGCTAACCTGGAATTCACTATGGAGTCTCAGGGTGGCCTCGAACTCATGGTGATCCTCCTACCTCTGCCTCTTGAGCGCTGGGATTACAGGCACTCGCCACCACGCCAGGCTGATGCAGGGTTTCATTTATGTGATTTAAGTTTACCTCAAACTAACAAAGACGGAAGAAAGTGCTGAGATTTGATGGAACGATTGCCTCTGGAAAACAGAGCAGCATTTCGTTGCCTCTCTGTCTGCTGTTAACAAGCCAAACTAAGACAATTACGGCTGAACAACTGATGGAGGACAGGGCTTTCATCAGCTCAGTCCCTTTGTGCAGTCTGCAGTCGACTGTAAGGTTTTAGCGTCCTCTATTCACAAATCCCCAGTCAGCCCGATTTCTGTAGAAGAGAAGCTGTCGTAGGCAGAGTCGGCAGGCCCAGTGACGAGAATACTGGTTCTGAGTCGGTCCTAGGAGCCTAAGTGTAGTTAGTTACCCATGGACATGGGAGATGAGGCTTAGGAAAGCAGTTTGAATGCGGTCCCAGTGAAAGTGCTAATAAGCAAGTATATTGCCAGGCCTTGCCTAATGCACATGTATACAGGGATTCCCAGATGGGAAGTTTCTCGAGTTCAGCTCTGGGATCTACCAGAATTCTTTTTCCAAGGACTCCACGTTGACGAAGTGTATTAGGTAGCATTCTTTTGTTGTGATCAAAGTACCTGCAAGATATACTTTAAGGAAGGAAGGATTTCTCTCAGCTTATGCTTTAAAAAAAATTGTTTATTTTTATTTATTTATTTGAGAGCAACAGACAGAGAGAGAAAGAGGCAGAGAGATAGAGAGAGAATGGGAGTGCCAGGGCCTCCAGCCACTGCAAACGAACTCCAGACACATGTGCCCCCTTGTGCATCTGGCTTACGTGGGTCCTGGGGAATCAAACCGGGGTCCATAGGCTTCACAGGCAAGTGCTTAACTGCTAAGCCATCTCTCCAGGCCAGCCTATGCTTTTTTAAATGAAACTTGTTTATCTATTTATTTATTTATGAGACAGAGAGGAAGTGAAAATATGGGCCCACCAGGGCCCCTAGCCACTGCGAATGAACTCCAGATGCATGTGTCACCATGTGCATCTGGCTTATGTGGGTTCTGGGAAATCGAACCTGGGTCCTTAGGCAAGTGCCTTAACTGCTAAGTCATCTCTCCAGCCCTCTCTTATGCTTTAAAAGTGTTTACTGCTCCTAAACTGGGTGTGGTGGCGCACGCCTTTAATCCCAGCACTCGGGAGGCAGAGGTAGGAGGATTGCCATGAGTTCGAGGCCACTCTGAGATTACATAGTGAATTCCAGGTCAGCCTGGACTAGAGTGAGACCCTACCTCGAAAAACCAAAAATAAATAAATAAATAAATAAATGAAAGTGTTTGCCGTTCCCTCCCCATCCATGGTGAGGAAAACATGGTGGGGTAGACCAGTTCCCATCATGGTGGGTCAGGAAGTAGAGAATGAGATGAGAAGTAATTAGAGATATGACAGCTCCCAAAGACCAACCCTCAGTGGCCCGGCCTTCCACGTTTCTGGAACTTTGAAAAGCGACACTGTCAGTCATCTGCTGCTTAAAACTCTGGTCCGCGTCAGTCACTGCTTCTCAGCCTTTAGGCAAAGGTCACTGAGACTTCTTAGGGGACAAGGCTATGACGAATAATAGAACTAACAATTGCTGATTGTGAAATATCTTTGATGAACATGGTACTATTCATAAGTCTTCTGTCTGATTCTTATAGCTATCTGATAGCTCATAGGACTGACCATCCCAGGAAAGTACAAGGTAGAAAAGTGAAAAAAATTAATCTTTCTCCTTCCTCCTTCCCTTCCTTTATTCCTTCGTTCTTTCCTTCTTTCATTCCTTCCTAATCTCCCTTCCTTTTACTTTCCTCCCTTCCTTTTCTCCTTCCTTCCTTCCTTCCTTCTTTCCTCCTTCCTGCCTGCCTTTCTTTCTTTCTTTCTTTCTTTCTTTCTTTCTTTCTTTCTTTCTTTCTTTCTTTCTTTCTCTCTCATTCTTTCTTTTGAGATGAGGGCTCACTCTGTAGTCCAGGCTGCACTGACCTCATGACATAGACCAGGCTGGCCTTACACTCACGGTGGTCCACCTACCTCAGCCTCCTGAGTGCTGAGATTACTAAAGTGAGCCATCACACTTAGCACTAATTTACACTTCTAGGATCACACTTCTGTCATTCTGGTCCTGTTACTTTCTAACAATAAGACAGTAAAATAAGCTACTTACTGAGTATCTCCCACACTATTGAGCCTGGCAGTTATGAGGGTAAGAGAACATAATGAAAAGAATATGAGTTTTCAAAACAGACAAATTCCTGTTCGTGACACACAAAAGATGTTTAATGATTGGTAATTACCAGAAACAATATGGTCAAGGTCACTATCAACATCATCATCATCATCAAGCTGCTGAGGAGAAACTTTTTATTGTTATTTATTATTATGATTATTAGACATAGAGCCTTACCATGTAGCCCAAGCTGGCCGTAAACTATTTTTTTTTTTCGGTTTTTCAAGGTAGAGTCTCACTCTTTAGTCTAGGCTGACCTGGAATTCATTATTTAGTCTCAGGCTGGCCTCGAACTCACGACAATCCTCCTACCTCTGAGGCATCACGCCCGGCTTGGCCTTGAACTCTTGAACATCTTTTGCCACAGCATCCCAAGTGCTGGGATTACAGGGATGTACAACCATACCAGCATCTTCCCTAGAATCTCTGTCCCTTCCAGTGAGTGTACTTCTGCATAAGTGCCACAGCATCCTTAGCACAATAGGGACTTTTAAACGTCCCTACCCTACTTGTTGCTGATAAGTGGACAAAGGGGCAAATTAGTAAAGTAACAAATTGCTATTCAGTTCTAGAAATCAGGCTACAAGCATGTTGGCCTTAAGGTCATCTTCCACGGGTATTTTGTTAGCACTTTCCGCCTGCGGAACTCTAGCCTCAAGCCCAGGTGGCGAAGTCATCAGATCTCTTAGGCCCCTAAATCCAAATTGTGTATAAAAAAGCAAGAATGGCACCAGGCAATAATCCCAGGTAATGCTTTGGGATACTGAAAGAGACATAACCTTGTAAGTTTTAATCTACTGACCTTGTCAACGGAAGAGAGGGAATAAAGTTGTGTTTACCTGAGTTTAACTACGGGCAGGGCTAACGGAACTCAGCTAATGTCAGAATTTAGCATAAATGTCTTTAAAAAAAAATCCCCATCTTCTGGAGCCAACTGTAACATCATGACTCCAAGGAAAATGAAGTGCTTCCAAACACTAAAAGAGATTTCTATCTCCCCATCATTTTAATAGCAATACCATAAAATATGTTCTAAAACAAACACGGAGCACTAAAAACCTCCACTGTTTACGCTAAATGTCAAACATCTGTCTTCCACCTTCTCCGTTCACCTTGGATCCTGAGGGTCTCAGCTGAAAGACACGGAAATGTAGAGGTTTTTTTTTTTTTTTCCTCTCCTGTGCATTTTCGTGTCAGTTCTGGCTGTTTTAATCATCTTTAGTAGTTAATCATGGCTCCCTCTCAACCTAAACAGACATGGAAGGAAAGGCCATCTATGGAGTGGAATCAGTCTCTTGCTTGCAAAGGATGTGGGGAGGGGGTGGGGGATTAAGGTGGAAAAGCCAGACAGACCTGGTTTGGAACCTTGCCTCTGAGTCCCTTTCCTAGTTGTTAAAAATTAAATTAAGGCCTGGAGAGATGGCTTAGTGCTTAAGGCACATGCCTGAAGAGCCAAAGGACCCAGGTTTGATTCCCCAGGACCCATGTAAGCCAGATGTGCAAAGTGGCACATGCATCTGGAGTTTGTTTGCAGTGGCTAGAGACCCTGAGTGCCCATTCTCTCTCTCTTTCTCTCCTCTCTCTCTCAAATAAATTAAAAAAATTAAATTAAATTAAATTGAAAAGGAAAACGCAAAAAAAAAAATCTGATTCACGGGGTTCTTATGGGGATTTAGAAAGATAGTTTAGCCAAGTGTGGCGGCACACAGTTTTAATCCCAGCACTCGGGAGAGAAGCTGAGGTAGGAGGATCACTGTGAGTTCGAGGCCAGCCTGAGACTACATAGTGAATTCCAGGCCAACCTGGGCTTGAGAAAGACCCTGCCTTGAAAAACTAAAAACTAAAAAAAAAAAAAAGATAGTTTATTAGGTTTTCATGTGATACTAAGAAGGGCTCAGGAATGAAAACCTAATACCACGAATATTCTCCCTCAGATGGACACTAACAGCTGTTCATCGGGTCCCTATTATACTGGACGTACGTCCTGACATCCGCTCTTAAAATCAGGCGGCAACAGCAGCAGCATCACTGCCATCCCCAGACACACCGTTCTGCTTCCATGTGCTGGAGGTGAAGCCCAACGGCGGGTTGTTTCCCTCTAAGGCTGCTTCCTCAGATCCCAGAAACACACTCAGCTAGTGGCAGGAAACCTGGCCACTTTCTCCATGAAATTTCCTCTTGAAGTTTTTTCTTTTTTCTTTTTCTTTTTCTTTCTTTTTTTTTTTTTAACATTCACTGAAAATTTAATGAATGCTTGTTATATACAAATATCCAATGGATTGGGTAGAGAATCTTCTCTTTTCAGATGGCAGTGACCTTGGGATGACTCAGAAGGAAGGCATCATAGTGCTGGAAAGAAGTGACTGGAGTACTGAGTAACATCTCGATCACACCTTCCAAGGCTCAGGGTCTAATGCGGAAGAGGTGGCAGAAAGAATGTAAGAGCCAAAGGAAGGGCAGGACTCCTTACAACGTGCTCCCTCCAGACATAAAATGGCCTGGATAGCCATGACCTCATAGTGCCTGACACTACCTACACAAAACCATCATAAGAGGAGGAAAAGATCATGACATCAAAATAAAAGAGAGACTGATTGAGATGGGGAGGGGATATGATGGAGAGTGGAATTTCAAAGGGGAAAGTGGGGGGAGGGAGGGTATTGCCATGGGATATTTTTTATAATCATGGAAAATGTTAATAAAAATTGAGGGAAAAAAAAACCAAACAACAACAACAACAAAAAAACAAATATCCGATGGAAGTTACAGAATTTTCTGATAAGCTTAGGCTCCCATTTTCATCCCAGTTTTAAGTTGTCAAGAGCTCAGAATGTGTTCTAAGTTTTTTTCAAATTTTTATTAACAACTTCCATGATTATAAAAAATATCCCAAAGCTGGGCATGGTGGCACACGCCTTTAATCCCAGCACTCGGGAGGCAGAGGTAGGAGGATTGCCATGAGTTCGAGGCTACCCTGAGACTACATAGTTAATTCCAGGTCAGCTTGAGCCAGAGTGAGACCCTACCTCAAAAAAAAAAAAAAATTCCATGGTAATACCCTCCCTCCCCCGACTTTCCCCTTTGAGACTCCACTCTCCATCATATCCCCTCCCCATCTCAATCAGTCTCTCTTTTATTTTGATGTCATGATTTTTTCCTCCTCTTATGATGGTTTTGTGTAGGTAGTGTCAGGAACTGTGAGGTCATGGATATCCAGGCGGTTTTGTGTCTGGGGGGAACACGTTGTAAGGAGTCCTACCCTTCCTATGGCTCTTACATTTTTTCTGCCACCTCTTCTGCATTAGACCCTGAGCCTTAGAAGGTGTGATAGAGATATTACAGTACTGAGCACTCCAGTCACTTCTTTCCAGCACCATGATACTTTCTGAGTCATCCCAAGGTCACTGCTATCTGAAAAGAGAAGATTCTCTACCAAAAGTGAGAGTAGCATTAATATAAGGGTATGAACATTAAGAGAAGTGCTTACTGGGCAGTTTGATAAGCATAGTATATATATTTAGTCAGACAGCAGCAGATGTTACACCCCTAGGGCTCATGACTAACCCTGTTTTAAGTTTTCAGTATCAGGGATGTATTCCCTCCCAAGGAGTGGGCCTCCAGTCCAATTAGAGGGCAGTTGGTTTCCACCATGACAGATGTGCCACTATTGTACCTGTTGGCTCATTTGGCCTGGCTGGCCAATCATAAGGCTTGCAGTGTCCACTGTTGAGTATCTTCACTGGTGGTATCTCTTTCTCCCATTGAACTGCATGCAGAATAGCTTCTTCCAGCTTTCTGTCAGCTGTTCTACATGGAGGAGATTATCAGCTCAGCTCCAGTAGGATTTCTCAGTGGCCTTGCAGCCCAAGTATGTGGAGTCTTCAGCAATAGGGTCTTACCGTCTATTCCTGGTGGGAAACCAAGGGCAATGGCAACAGCCTATAATGTTTTGGGGGCATCAGGGACCTCCCTGGCCAACAACTCACTGGAAGGTATCCCATCCCTGGCACTGAAAATTTTCTAGCAATGATCTATGGCTCCTGAGTGTTCCATTGTCCAAAACTCTTAAAGTTTTTCCCTAGTTACCAGCCTCCTGGAAGGCAAGGCTTACAAAGTTATCATCATAGATTTTGAGTCAGTGGTCCAACCTCAGCTTCTGCCCCCACAAGCCTTAACCTGGCCTAGATTGTTCTATATATCTGCTCATATGTGGCACATGGCTGAAACTCTCTGCTTCTGAGAAGTGTGCACCTATCAGTTCTAGCAAAAAGTTTGATTCCAAAGACAATAAAGTTATCCGTCTGTACCCATGGACAAACAAAATTCCAGGATCCCCATCCCAAGTTCCCCACTCCAGGATGCCAAAGTCCTGTAATACTCAAATCCATTAAGAGTGTTTGGAACAGTGAGCAAATCACTGAGCTTTTGTGATCCAAGTCATTTCCTGTGTGCCGTGAAGGGCTGGCATTACGTTGGGGTCTTCCCAGCTCCACCATATTATGATGATATAAAATAGCATAGTATTGACATATTACTTACTTATATCCAACCTCTGCACATTTTAACTCGTCTCTAGATTACTCAAAATACCGAGTAAACTGGAAATGACGTGCAAATAGTTGTTGTACTATATTGTTTGGGAAAAAAATGACAAGAGAAAACAGGCTACTTGTTCAGTGAATACACTATTTTTTCCAAGTATGTTGGCCCCTGATTAGCAGGATAAATGTCCTTATCCTCTATGGACGTCTGTGCTATTTCTTTCTGGCCGTAGTCGTATTAATCTGGGTCCTGTTGTGAGCTCTGGGTGTTGAGTGACAGAGAACGCACCAGTGTCACATCAGCCATGCTCTCCACTTCTAGTCCCCAAGGACCACCAACTATTTTTGGTCCTTTTACTATGCCCTAGTGTTATGGGGTCGGGTGTCACACAAGTAAGACCATCGGCTCACGGAATGTGAGGCAAAATTTTACTGGGTTAAAAAAAAAGATAGAAAAGAAAAAAGAAAGAGACTGGTGCACCAAGTCTGTATTTCCAGAGTTTGGGATCTCAGGATGCAGCCCTGAACTGCTGGGAGCGTCAGCTTTTATTGGAGGAAACCACAAGATGTTCATTGTAAAAACAGAATGGAAGTGAAAATACAAAGTTAGGCAAGAAATATTCTATGCTCTGTAATCATAAAGGTATTTAGAAATAGAGAGACACCCAGCTATAGCACTCCTAGGCATATATCCTAAGGACTCATCTCATTTCCTTAGAAGTACGTGCTCAACCATGTTTATTGCTGCTTAATTAATAATAGCTGGGAAATGGAACCAGCCTAGATGTCCCTCAACTGATGAGTGGATAATGAAGATATGGCACATTTATACAATGGAGTTTTACTCAGCGGTAAAGAAAAATGAAGTTATGAAATTTGCAGAAAAGTGGATGGATCTGGAAAGAATTATACTAAGTGAGGTAACCCAGGCCCAGAAAGCCAAGCACTACATGTTCTCCCTCATATGTGGATCTTAGCTACAGATGATTGGGCTTCTGTGAGAGAAGGAAAAAACTCAGTAGCAGAGGCCAGTAAGTTTAAAAAGGAGATAGAAAGGGAAGAGAAAGAAAGGGAGGAGGGCTTTTATTAAGTTGGTATTGTATATATGTAAGTAGAAAGATTGAGATGGGGAGGGGATATGATGGAGAATGGAATTTCAAAGGGGAAAGGGGGGAGGGTAATACCATGGGATATTTTTTATAATCATGGAAAATATTAATAAAAATTGAGAAAAAAAATTAAAAAAAAAAGAAATAGAGAGATACAGGAAGGTCATGGTACATTTTACAGAGGGGTCATCCCATTCCTTAGATTACAGAAAATGCCTGCATTTTGCAATAAGGCCTGGGGTAATGATTCCTGAAACTTCTCCTTTATCTGTCAGGAAGAACAACTTGGACGGTGGCCTCCATTAAGTGTGCCTGAAGGCAAGGGCTGCACAGGAGGATGTTTAAGCAGGTCTATTGTGTCCCTTTACATTTCATTTTCCACTAGCACAGAGTAGGCAATAGACTCAACTGGGGCTATTCCATATCAGTTACTCTGTTGCCATCTCTGGGCTCAACATTCCTGAATTGTTTTAATACGTAATATCAGAATGATGAAGGGATCCCTTAACCTTGATGAGCCAGGTTACCTCCTGTGTGAAATAAAAGACCTGGATTATGATGTGTTTGTTGCAGCTCTATTACATTAGCCTTCGTGATCACGCAATTCATTGCTCTCGAAAAGAGAAGACAATCTCAAAGTACACAGTGGTACATTGTATCTACATTCAGAGGACATTTAAACTGATTCTTTTCAGTCTATTATAGACTCTATTAGACTGGATGGATTATAGCCACTCAGAGGAGGACTCTAACTCCCAGTGATTATAAATATCAGTGACAGTAATAAAATGTAGCACCAGCGAGCTCTCTCACCATGAGTGCTCCTCATATTTCTCAAAATAAATTTACACACATAAAGACATACAAAAACTAATATGTATATTAAGTGCACCAAGCAGGCAAAAGTGTTTTTAGATGTATGTGTGTGTGTGTGCGTGTGTGCGTGTGCAGGCACACATACACCCATGTGCCACGTGCATATGCACAGGTCAGAAGACACCTTCAAGGTGTTTGTGCTCTACCTTTCTTTTTTTAAATTCTATTTATTTGCAAGCCTAGACATTGGGATGTTTCTGACGCCTATGTGAAGTTTACCTGATTTCAATGACACATACCCTTCCCAGCTTCCGTTATCAGTAGGACTTGAGGACTGATCAGATCTCTCTGGTGGAGGTTTTGGGATGCCCATGAGTGGCTTTTAAGAATTTTCTCCTGTGTTTCCTTCTCTTCGCACTGCACCCCCCCCCACACACAGATGGGCAATGGGCACTTTCTTACCCTGTTGATGGAGATCATAAACACAACATCAAAGCTCATCCGCTCCCACTTTGCTGTCCTTATACAATCAATCAATGGTGAGAGGCTTTGGTTAAGCGTGTAGTAGTCATGGTCCCTGAGAACTGAATGTCCAACGAGAAAGGCCCCAGGAGTTGGCCATAAGAACCAGCAGGCCAAACTAATCAAGACAGCCGTAAGCTTCCTGCTACAAAGAAAAGCTCATCTTTAATGATCAAATGAAAATGCAAATGTAAGGAAAATAAATCGGGTTATTTAGAGGACCGTATGTACCCAGAGGATATTAATGTCATTGTGGTTTCCTGAGGAATGGGCCCCTATTTTGCTTGCAAGCAAAATGTCAATGCTTATTACTCAAACTGGCATCCTACAGGAACTTTTATGAAAATTGAGGTGGGTCCACAAGAGTAGGCAGGAAGTGGAGTTTTCATTCTAGAAGATAGGAGAGGCTAGCAACCTGCCAACAGTTCTGATAAAGAGGATTCTTAAGTGGGTGAATTCAAGACTCTGGTAACAACAGAAGCTTGTTGGATAATCCTGAGATTTTTCCTCTGACATCGATTTAAATCACTCATGTAAACCTTCTCTTTTTAAAAATATTTTTATTTATTTGTGAGAGGCACACACACACACACACACAGAGAGAGAGAGAGAGAGAGAGAGAGAGAGAGAGAAGAGAGAATGCATATGGGCTCATGAGGGCCTCCTGCTGATGCAAATAAACTCTGGATGCATGCCCCACTTTATGCATCTGGCTTTACATAGGCCATGAAGTCAGGTTTACAAGCAAGTGTCTTTAACTGCTAAGCTACCCCTTCACTCCTCATATAAACCCTTTCTTAATAATCACCTTCTTCTAGGGCTAGAGGGATGGCTTAGCAATTAAGGCACTTGCCTGCAAAGCCAAAGGACCCAGGTTCAATTCCCCAGGACCCACGTAAGCTGATGCCCAAGGTGGCTCGTGTATCTGGAGTTTTTTTGCAATGGCTGGAGGCCCTGGCATGCCCATTCTCTCTCTCAAATAAATAAATAAATAAATAAATAAATAAATAAAGTTAAAATTAAAATTAAAAAAAGAAATACCTCCTTCTGTAGTACTAATCACACTGTGAAATATAAAGATAAATAAAGAGGATATTTAGGGGAACTGGAGAGATGGTTCATCAGTTAAAAGGCACTTGCTTGCAAAGCCTGATGGACTGAGTTTGATTCCCCAGTATCCATGTAAAGCCAGATGCACAAAGTGGTGTATTTGTCTAGAGTTTGTTTGCAGTGGCAGGAGGCCCTGGTGTGCTCATTCTCTCTGTCTTTCTATCTCTCTCTCTCAAGTAAATAAATATTTTTAAAAGAGAGTATTTTGAGATTATAAATGACAAGGTCTGAAAAATGCATGCATATCTTATTGTAATAATAATTATTATGAATGTTATTAATGAGCAAGATATCCTGGTGGATGTATCAATTATCCATTGCCACAATATCACCCCACAACAAACAACTGTGAAACTCGATCACATACAAATAGAAGCTTTTATTTACCTCACAAGTAAGTGAGTGGGTTGGGCAACCTTGGTTGGGCTCAGTAGGGCCATGCTCCTATCTATTCTAGCCTCATTCATATTGAGGTGTGTGGTAGTTTTAATGGATGTCCCCCAATAGACTCAGGAGTTTTATTCTAACTTGGTGTTGCTGTGGATGGATCCTAGGGTCCAGCCCTAATGTGTGTTTGGGGGCGGATCTGAATTCCAGTTCAGGGTATGCTGAGTGATTAAGTTCTGCCTGGGGTTCCTGGGGCGTGCGTGCTCATGGTGCTGGCGATGGTATTTCTCTCTGCGTGGACCTGTGAAAGGGGGCTGCTTTCTTCCATCATCTTGGAACTTCCCCTGGATCTGTAAGTTTCAATAAATTCCATTCCCCCTATAAACTGTGTCTGGTCTGGAGGCTCCTCCCAGCCATCTGTAGCTGACAGGGTGGTTGCCTACCTGTCACCAGGTCCAGGATAACCTTGGCCACGAGGTAGGGGTGACTGCTCTGTTCTCCGCTGATTCTCTTCCTTCAATACACTCGTCTGGACTGGTTTTCATACCAACAGCAAGGACAAGAGCAAGTCTAGCTTCACATGCTCTCTTTAAAACTCCGTTTGCCGGCAGAGGAGACGGCTCAGTAGATGAAGCGCGTGCTGCAAAGGTGTGAGGTCCTGAATTTGGATCCCCAGAAGCCACGTGAAGCTGGACGCAGTGGCTCGCGTGTCTGTAATGTCAGTGCTCCCGCTGCAGGATGGGAGGGAGGCAGAGAGGAGAGAAGGCCTGGAGGCTTAACGGCCAGCTAATCTCACACATGCAAAGACAAACAGCAAGTGAGGCTGCCTTGAACAAGGAAGAAGGTGGAAACCCGTACCTGAGATTATCCTTTGACCTCCAGCCACGAGCTTTTTATTGTTTTGTTTTTGTTTGTTTGTCTTGAGGTAGGGTCTCACTCTGGTCCAGGCTGACCTGAAATTCACTATGTAGTCTCAGGGTGCTCTCAAACTCACAGCGATCCTCCTACCACTGCTTCCTGAGTGCTGGGATTAAAGGCGTGCGCCACCACGCCCCGGTTTACACAAAATTTTCTTAAGAATCTGAATCTCATTAGCTAGTACCTCACTAGCTTTTGCAAGTCACATGATTGAGTTCGAGGACATGCTTTGGCGAGGAAAGCAGGCCTAGAAGTTTCATAGCATGGAAGATGGGTAGAGAGGACTGAGGAATTATAATCAAGGCAACAATCAATCTGCTACATGGTACACACTGTTTTTTTTGTTTTTTGTTTTTTTTTTTTGGTTTTTCAAGGTAGAGTCTCACTCTAGCCCAGGCTGACCTGGAATTCACTATGTAGTCTCAGGGTGGCCTCGAACTCATGGCGATCCTCCTACCTCTGCCTTCCGAGTGCTAGGATTAAAGGCATGCTCCACCACACCTGGCCTGTTTTTTTTTTTTTAATTTTGGGAAGATTAATTTTTATTACTAATATATATAGAATTAAAATTAATTTTTATTTTATCAAACTCTTCCAAAGTAGTGCTTCTCAAGTATTTTACTACTTTATAGTAAGAAACATAGTGTATGCACGGTGGGACTCACTTCATGCAAAAGCTCCACAAAACATTACTTATAATTGTGAGTAGTCATTCTTATTATACTATTCCTTCTTTGTTGTTATTTTTTTTTTTTTTTGAGATACGGGGTCTTGCTCTAACCCAGGCTGACCTGGAACTCACTCTCTAGTCCCAGACTGGCCTCAAACTCACAGTGATCCTCCTGCCTCTGCCTCTGCCTCCTGAGCGCTGGGATTAAAGGTGTGTGCTACCACATCTGGCTGTCTATCATGCTATTTATTTATTTTTTTTTAATTCTGGCTGTCTACCAAATTATTACGAGAATTCATTGAGTCACAAGTAATGGACTGGGGCTGAGGAGATGCCTTGGTGGTTGGAGGCACTTATTTGCAAAGAGTTCCAGCCCAGGTTCCATTCCCCAGTAGCTGCATAAAACCAGATGCACAATGCAATGCTTGCATCTGGAGTTTGGTTGCAGCAACAGGAGGCCCTAGCGTGCCCATACACTTTCTCTCTCTCTGTTTCTCTTTCTCCTTGAAGATAAATAAATAAAAATTTTAAGCACTAACAGATTGAAAACATGGATTTATGAGCTTTAGCCTTCCTTTCCTCCATCCTGATTTTAAGAACGAGCCCACAAATATATGGCAAGGCCAGAGAATGCAAATAAAATACCCGAAGTGAGAATGTCACAACTATGAATCATTCCTAGAACCAAACAGTGAGGGCCTGGAGGCTGAAGAGATGGCTTAGCGGTTAAGTCACTTGCCTGCGAAGCCTAAGGACCTGTGCTCAACTCTTCAGGTCCCAAGTAAGCCAGGCACACAAAATGATGCAAGCACGCAAGGTTCCCTCTCTCTCCCTCTCTCTCTTGCTCTTGTATCTCACAAAAAAAAAAAAAAAAAAGAAAGAAAGAAAGAGAAAAGAAAGGGCCTGGGAACCACCTTTTTCTGGTTATCACTACAGCCAGGGTGTCCTTTGGCATCTTGAGATGAGACGTGTCAGAAGCAAAGAGGAACCATCTTAATATTCCCTGAGACCTTCTGCATAGTTTTTTAAAATACAACAACAAGACCACAAGAAGTTACTCAAGGTCACACACTATTTGGCAGAGCGGGGATTTAAAGTCCTCAAGTGCCACATAGTCCAAGGACACCATATCCCATCCTCCATCAATGCCTTCGTTTCCGTAACATCGAAAGAGAGAGAGAGGTGTGAGTCAGAAAACCTTCACACTAAGAATAACCCACGCTAGTGTGTGACTTCAACACACATGTGACAAGTACTCACCAAGGGTATGACACTGTGCTTTGTGAAATATCAAGAAAGATTTGTAAGGGGGTATCCTGCATGAAACAATGTCTTGTTAGAAAACATGTGGGGCTGGAAAGATGGCTTAGCGGTTAAGGTGCTTGCCTGCAAAGCCAAGGACCCACATAAGCCAGATGTACAAGGTGGCGCATGCGTCTGGGGTTTGTTTGCAGTGGCTGGAAGCTCTGGCGTGCCCATTCCCTTTCTCCCTCTCTCTCTTTCTCTCTGCCCTTCTTTCCCTCTCTCAAATAAATAAAATGAAAATATGTGTGTACAGCTGCTGGGGAAACTACCATTTAAAACCTCACATGTTTTGCTTGTAACCTTGTATGTGGGGGAGAGAGGTCCCAGGTGGAGAACGGAGCTTACAGTGACAGCAGATGACTGCCTCTGTTTCTTGCCTCCCACCCCCTCCTCAGCAAACACCGGGACTCCTGATTATGCACATCTAAAGGCATCGTCCCCGAGAACAGCCAAAGGCAATGTAGTAACCCGGAGTCAAATATTTCATGTTCTGTTTAGTCCGGTAAATTGGAGAGGTGTCTTAGAGAGCTGTATATCTTGATTATTTGTTCCTTAGAGAGTACTTACTCTTCCAAACTCAGCCTCTTTAATAGTATGTGTTTCTTGGGGAAGTTCGTGAATGTTTATTGTCTAAGTCGTTCCCCAGAGCACAGCAGCAAAAGGAAATGGAGGAGACTTAGGGCAATGGGCCCTGAAATGGATTCAGTGAAGTCCTCGATGCAACGCTGAAAAGCGCCGACTCTGGAAGAAGAAAGCGCTCATGCGACCAAGTATGTGGTGGTGTCTTGGCGGTGGGCGTCCTTGGTTTGGTTTTTTTTTTTTATGTCCCTGGGAAGAAAAGATGAAGGAAGAAAAGAAGAAAGGGGAAAGGGAGGAGGAGAATGATTCTTTTTAGCAACCGTGGATAGTCATTCTGGCAGAGAAATTTGAGACTGGCAAGAACATGAACTCTGAAGCCGGGCGTGGTGGTGCACGCCTTTAATCCCAGCACTCGGGAGGCAGAGGTAGGAGGATCACTGTGAGTTTGAGGCCAGCCTGAGACTCCATAGTGAATTCCAGGTCAGCCTGGGCTAGAGTGAGACCCTACCTCGGAAAAAAAAAAAAAAAAAAAAAAGAACATGAACTCTGAATCTTAACCTGGTCTCCAAGGCCCGTTAATGATGTCACAAGGCACACGAGCTGTCAACATAGGGCACTGCACACAGGTAGACCAACTAAGGGAGTCCAAAGCCTGGCTCTAGTGCGGAGAAGCATATATGCTTCTATATGCTGGGGTCTACGTCTCGTGATATCATCTCCCATGCTTCTGCTTAAGTAATTAAGGACACATAGGTCTGTAATGTTTAGGGTGACGTGAACAACAGTGTCTCTTCCCAAGGTCCCAAACCACAGTGACCATGGTGGTTAACAAAAAGGCCAGATTTTCATAAAGAATGGTAAACTCATGAAGGTCGTCAGCAGTGGAGGTGTCAGGGAGGAGCCAGAACAGGATAGAAGTTCTGAACCCAGGAAGCAGACCACTCCCACCTCCAAGGTGGTAGGTTAAGCCTAATCACAACTATGATGGTGTTGGGCAGTGGAGCCTTGGGAAGGTGATTAGGTAATAAGGGTCGCGACCTCACGAATGGCATCAATACCCTTGTAATAGGAGACCCAGAGAGCAACCTTGCCCTTTTCACCATGTGAAGTGAGGACACACCAAGGTACCAACTAGGAACCAGAAAGCAGTTGCTGAATCTGCTGGAACTATACTCTTTTCTTTAAATTTATTTTATTTATTTTTTAAAATTTATTTGACAGAGAGAAAGAGAGAGAGAGAGAGAGAGAGAAGAGCACACCAGGGCCTCCAGCCACTGCAAATGAACTCCAGGCACGTGCACCCCCTTGTGCATCTGGCTAATGTGGTCCTGGGGAATCAAACCTGGGTCCTTTGGCTTTGCAAGCAGTCGCCTTAGCTGCTAAGCCATCTCTCCAGCCCATGGCGCTATACTCTTATATTGCTCTTCCTCCAAAATACTGCGAAATGAGTTGCTGCTGTTGATAAGCCACTGCGTGTACACTATGTTGTGAGGCTGATCTAAATGGATTAAGATTCCATCAGATAACCCTGGGAACAGGAAGCTCTCAGGACCAGATGGGAGATATTTGAAGGGGACTAATTTCTGGCAGTAAACCTCAGGAGGCTCATAAGCAACATAACTTGTATTTCTCTCTCTATAAATATGGCAGCACAATAAATTCTCTCAATTCCAGCATAGACTCCTTAAAATACTGAACTAAATACTTACAATATTTTTGAAACATTCTTATTTATTTGCAAGGAGAGGGGGGAGACAGAGAGGGAGAGAGACAGAAAGAAATGGGCATGCTAGGACCTCTTGCTGCTGCAAATGAACTCCAGATGCATATGACCCTTTGTGTATCCAGCATTACTGGGTACTAGGGAATTGAATCTGGCTCAGCAGGCTTTGCAAACAAGCACCTTTAACCACTGAGACATCTCTCTAGCCCATACTTAACAATGTTTTAAATGATGAATTGAGTTGAAAATGGCAAAAGTCTCTCTCCTGGGATAAGAGTCATAAAAGGCACGAATCCAAAACAATAACTGGGTATTGACGCTAAACATTGTCTTCGGGAGATCTGCCAGTACGTAGTTGTGATGTTATTTTTGTTCTAACAGAGTATAAGCATACGAAGGGTCCAGAAGCAATGCTTGGGATTTATGCAAACCAGGAAGGCAAAGTGAGACCCTTCCTCAAGTCAGTCCCCCAAGGGGCAAGAGCAGCCACAGAGGCAAACTGGAAAAATGAAATCAACACCACTGAAATAGACATTAAAAAAAAAACAAAAAACCTCTTTCCTCTGTCAACTTTAAGAAAATAAAGGCTCCTCTGAGAATTACTACCCACAGGTGACCAACCCACAAGCTGGGTATGAAATTTACACTGCTGGAATACCTAAAAAAAGGCAACCTGAGAATTGAATGTCAACGATTACAGGTTAGTGATGTCTCAAAGTGCCTGAAAGAGGCACTTCTAAAGCTTTGAGGAAATGAGCTTCATTTAAGTCTCAAACAATTTCTACACAGAAGGTTTCAATTACTATAATCTCACATTTTCAAAAAAAAAAAAAAAGACCCACAATGCACGAGGAAACAAATAGACATGACCAATAGCCAGAGGAACAATTAGACAACAATATCTTCCCCACAAAGACTATATACACTGGAACAAGTGGATATCAACTACAAATTTTATATATATATATTTCATGAAATGAAAGAGTATTTTAAAAGTATGAACAAAGAACTATAAAGAATTTCTTAAAAGTTAAGAATATTTTGTGGTGAGAAATTATAGTGGACTTTTAAGGAGTGGTAAAATAGTAGTTTTGTTAGATTAGTGGGAGAAGCCTGTCTATTAGATACACACATTGGAAATTACAGATAAAATGACACAATGTCTGGAATTTGCTCCAGAATTGTCTGGAATGAGAGAAGAAATCATTAGACACTCAAAGGATATAAGATTAGCCACAAGTTATTCACTGTTAAAGGTAAATAAAGATACATAGAATTTATTATCTTATTCATTTAATTTGACAGTTTTTGTCTTGAAGTTTTCTTAATGAGCACAGAGATATAAAGACACAACTTACAAAAATCAAAAAGAATCCTGAATAAAATTAAAAATTCCCAAACATGCAGATGAGTTAAAATAGGATTAATGAATTCTAAGATAGAACTGAAGTAATTACAAATAATGCAGAACAGATTTAAATAATTGGACTATATGAGAGTTGAGGTTATTGGAAGGTAGATTCCTAAGGCTAATGGTGTCTAATGAGAGATAAATAGTAGATAAACCAGGCGAGATATAAGATTTAAGAAAAGTTTGTTAAGGATTCCCCAGAGTTGATGTAAGACATAGGTACTGAGGTACTCCAAGCTTGAGAACCAGGGTGGTGGGTCACCTAGGAAGCTGAAACAGGAGGATCCCTGTGATTTCCAGCCTGTCTGGGCTGCAGAGTGAGACCCTACCTCAACAACAGCAACAACAATGCCAGACTTGGATACATCAACAACAACAACAACAACAACAACAATGCCACACTTGCATACATCAACAACAACAACAACAATGACAGACTTGGATACATTAACAACAACAACAGCAACAACAATGCCAGACTTGGATACATCAACAACAACAACAACAACAATGCCAGACTTGGATACATCAACAACAACAACAACAACAATGCCAGACTTAGATACATCAACAACAACAACAATGCCAGACTTGGATACATCAACATCAACAACAACAACAACAATGACAGACTTGGATACATCAACAACAGCAAGAATGCTCGACTTGGATACATCACCTTGAATCTATAGCTCAACAGTGACAAAAGAAGGATCAGTTTCTTCTAAGAGACAAAGGATGAATTATATCAGAAGTAATAGATTCATTCCTGGTTTCTTTTTTAACATATTTTTATTTATTTATTTGAGACAGAGAGAGAGAGAGACATACAGAAAGAGAGAGAGAGAATGGGCACACCAGGGCCTCCAGGTACTACAAATGAACTCCAGATGCATGCATCACCTCATGCATCTAGTTTACATGGGTGCTGGGGAATTGATCTCTTTTTGCGAAAAGAGAGACAGCAGGTTACTTTATAAGTAAGGGACACAGCAGGTGTCCTGGGGACCTAACCGACAGCAAAGTGGTGCGTTCCTGGTCCTCTTTACCTCACATATCCCAACGGGATGCTGGAGAAACAGTGATGTGAAATGCTAACAGGTACAGACAAAAACCCACTAAACCTGGAGCTAGGAAAATAGAAATCACTCCATCTGAATAATAATGAAAACTACTCTGAAAGAAGGGAGTGGGAAGGAGGAGAACAAAGCCCTTAGGATATGTGGGATTGTAGCAAAAGATCTAACTTTCCTGTCAATGAAATCCTAGAAAGGAGAGGAGAAAAGGGTGAGACTGAATAAGTATTCAAAGAAATAATTTCTGAAAATTCCCCAAATATGGTGTGCATACACACATGCATATATATACATGTATATTTAATATACAAATGAGATTAATTCAAAGAAATCACTCGAGGACACATCAAGGCCAAATTCTTAAAGCAACTAGAGAAAGAAATTATACCTTACAATAAGGAAAATAGTTTAAATTACAGATTCCTGATCTGAAATATGGCTACCAAAAGAGGAAGTATCGCACATTGTTCAAAGGCTGAAGGGAAGAAACTTTCATACCTGTTACCAATAGAAATATGAAAATACTAAAGTATCTTCAAACAAAGTGAAATGAACAATTTGTCGCCAGCAGACCCACTATAAAATAACTGTTAAAAGGAAATCTGGGGCTGGAGAGATGGCTTAGTGGTTAAAGCACTTGCCTATGAAACCTAAGGACCCAGGTTTGATTTCCCAGTACCCACATAAGCCAGATGCACAAGGTAGTGCATGTGTCTGGAGTTCATTTGCAATGGCTAAAGGCCCTGGCATGCCTATTCTCTCTCTCTCTCTTCTCTCTCTCTCTCTCTCTCTCTATATATATATATATATATATAGTTTTTTTTTTTTTTGCTTCTTTTTCTCTCAAATAAATAAATAAATTAAAAAGCCGGGTATAGTGGTGCGTGTTTTTAATCCCAGCATTTGGGAGGCAGAGGTAGGAGAATCATCATGAGTTCGAGGCCACCCTGAGACTACATAGTGAATTCCAGGTCAGCCTAGAATAGTGTGACACCCTACCTCAAAAAACCAAAATATATATATATTTTTAAAGGGGGACAAGGCCTCAGCTTTTTGCTGACTACTTTCAGCCCATCTGGTAAACTGGCTGCTGTGGTTAGAGGGGCCCCTTTGGTGGGAATTAAAGCTACAAATGGGGGGGGGCCTGGAGGGATGGCTTAGCGGTTAAGGCATTTGCCTGCAAAGCCAAAGGACCCAGGTTCCACTCCCCAGAACCCACGTAAGCTGGATGCACAAGGGGGCGCATGTGTCTGGAGTTCATTTGCAGTGGCTGGAGGCCCTGCTGTGCCCATTCTCTCTCTCTCTCTCTCTCTCTCCCTCTTTCTCTGTCAAATAAATAAATAAAGATAAAATAGTTAAAAAATAAAAATAATAAAGCTAAAAATGGTGTGGTATTAGCAACTGAGAAGAAACAAAAATCCATTCTGTATGATGAGCAAAGTGTACACGAAGTGGAACCAATGACCAAGCATGTAGGCTTGGTGTGTAGTGGCATGGGCCCAGATTACAGGGTGCTCGTGCACAGGGCCCGAAAACTTGCTCAGCAGTCCTATCTTGTTTATCAAGAACCCACTGCCACAGCTCAGCTGGTTCCGAGAGTAGCTTCTGTGACGCAGGAATGCACCCACTCAGGTGGTGGTCGTCCATTGGGAGTTTCTTTACTTATTTGTGGATGGACTGGAGGGTGGCCATATTTATTTCAATCGGATCCATCTGGAGTTTCCTTTGCCTGGAAGGCCACAGCAATGGGGAACAACTATGTAAACGGGAAGACTTCCCTTGAGAAAAGATATAATGAAGATTTGGAGCTAAAAGACGCCATCCACACAGCCATCTTAATCCTGGAGGAAAGCTTTGAAGGGCAAATGACAGAGGAGAACATAGAGGTCGGGATCTGTAATGAAGCTGGCTTTAGGGGGCTTAATCCAGCTGAAGTTAAGGATTACTTGGCAGCCATAGCATAATAAGGAAGTGACTAGATACTCCGAATTTAAGACTATCTATCTACTTACACATGCTTAAATTATGTTCTGTTTTTTTGCAAACTTTTTGCATACTTATTTCTACATGGTTTAAGGGACTGATTTTTTAAAATGACACAAATCTTAATGAACTGTTAAATATAACTTTGAAAACATCTATTTAGCTCAGGCTGACCTGGAATTCACTATATAGTCACAGGGTGGCTTCGAACTCGTGGCGATCCTCCTACCTCTGCCTCCGGGGTGCTGGGATTAAAGGCGTGCACCACCACGCCTGGCTAAAATGTTCATTCTTTATCAAGCTAAACATAAATTCAGTGCTCTTCTAACAGAATATTAATTGGAATGCTTCACAGAACACTATAAGGTAACTCTTCAAATGTGAAAGTATAAACAGCCAAGACCTTTCTGAAAAAAATATCAAGTGTAAAATGTTTTTCATCTAGCAATTTATTTTAAAGCCTTGGAATCCAATAATGATAGTCAATATCTTGTACTTATCTCCCACAAGAAAGAAACCAGATTTTTGTTCTCATTTTATACAAAGGCGGAATCTAGTTGAATTGAGCAAGTAAAGATTTCTTAAACAAGACAAGGGAGAAACAAAAATTTTAATATGTCTTAAAGAGCCTGTTTTTTCAAAAGACCATAAGGAAGGCTACAATATAAGCTAGAGAATAAGAAAATACTTGCTATACATGAAACCTATAAGTCATTGGTATCCAGAATGTAAAGATTTAAAACTTCTAGAATTTATTAAGAAAATAATAACCATGTGGAAATAATGGATAGAATTACGTAAGCTTAGATAACATAATAGACAATGCTACATAGAAGGTAGAAAGAGATCTTTTATAGAATAAGAAACATAAATACAGACATATAACTAACATGTTTGTGTTTTAAAATAAAAACAACAAATACTTATTCAGACCAATTCCTTTTTTTTTTTTTTTTTGTCTTTTGTTTTTTGAGGTAAGGGCTTGGTCTAGCCCAGGCAAACCTGGACTTCACAATGTAGTCTCAGGGTGGCCTCAAACTCAAGGTGATCCTCCTACCACTGCCTCCTGAGTGCTGGGATTAAAGGTGTGTACCACCATGCCTGGCCCAATTCCATTTATATAAAGTAAAAATCATGCAAAGCTAAAAAATTGTTTAGAGATATATTTTTAAAAATTTTTTTCTTCATTTTTTATTTATTTATTTGAGAGTGACAGACACAGAGAAAGAGGCAGATAGAGAGAGAGAGAGAGAATGGGTGCGCCAGGGCTTCCAGCCACTGCAAATGGAACTCCAGATGCGTGCGCCCCCTTGTGCATCTGGCTAACGTGGGTCCTGGGGAATCGAGCCCCGAACCGGGGTCCTTAGGCTTCATAGGCAAGCGCTTAACCACTAAGCCATCTCTCCAGCCCAGATATTTTTTTAAAAAAATATTTTTATTTATTTATTTGCAAATGGAGAGAGAGAGAGAGAGAGAGAAGAGAGACTGACAGACAGAATGGGTACACTAGGACCTCCAACCACAGCCAACTCCAGATGCATGTTCCATTTTGCACATCTGGCTTTAAGTGTACACTGGGGAATTGAACCCGGGTCCTTAGGCTTTGCAGGCAGGTGCCTTAACCGCTGAGACATCTCTCCAGCCCCGCTGGGTATCTTTCTTTACTACTCTGCTCTGCTCTTCACTTCCTTGTGAGATGGATGGAGCCTCTCATTGAACTCAAGCTGCTGGTTATGTATCAGACTGGCTGACGAATGAGCTCCAGTGATTCTTCTGTCTCCACCCAGCTCGGCACTGAGGTTACAGGCACGCCCCCCCCCCCCCAGCTTGTAGTGTGGGTGCTGGGGATCGAACTCACGTCCTCATGCTCGCACCCACTGAGCCATCTCTCCGGCTCCTGGGATGCTTTTACTCTCATGCAACCTATTTTCCGGTTTCTTTTCATGATAAACAGCCATTCTTTTTTATGAAGTTTAAATATATTTGTATCTATTAATTTGCAAGCAGAGACAGAGAATGAGAGATGGGGGAGGAAGGAGAGGAGGGAGAGAATGGGCACACTGGGGCCTCCTGCCACTACACGTGAATTTCAGACACATGGACCATGGTCTTTGCGCATCTGGTTTGACATGGGTCCTGAGGAATTGCACCCGGGGCCATCAGGCTTTGCAAGCAAGTGCCTTTAAACACGGAGCCATCTCCCCAGCCCCCATTTTTCCATTCTTTTCAAAAATATTTTTATTTATTTGAAAGAGAGAGAGAGAGAGAGAGAGAGCATGCCAGGGCTTCCTATCACTGTAACCGAACTCCAGGCGCATGCGCCACCATGTGCATCTGTCCTTTGTGGGCTCTGGGGAATGGAACGTAGGCCCTTAGGCTTCACAGGTAAGCACCTTTAATTGTTAAGGCATCTCTCCAGAACCATTCTTCCATTCTTTTTTAAAAAATATTTTATTTTTATTTGACAGAAAAAGAGGAGGAAAGAGAGAGAGAGAGAATGGGCGCGCCAGGGCTTCCAACCACTGCAAACAAACTCCAGACGCTTGCGCCCCCTTGTGCATCTGACTAATGTGAGTCCTGGGGAATCTAACCTAGGTCCTTTGGCTTTGCAGGCAAACGCCTTAACTGCTAAGCCATCCCTCCAGCCCCATTCTTCCATTCTTAATCAGTGCTCTTTTTGTTTAAATTTATGTACTTACCTTTGTACCTTTATTATCACCTCAAAGATAAGGCATCCATGGGCTGGAGAGATGCCCTAACAGTTAAAGGTGCTTGCTTGTAAAGTCCTGAGAACCTTGGTTCATTTATAGTGGCAGGAGGCCCTGGTGTGCCCATGCTCTCTCTCCCTCTCCCTCTTCCCCTCTCCTTGCAAATAAATAAAAAATATATATTTGTAAAAGGTAAGGCATCCGTGGCTCCATCTTCTCACATGTAAATTGGCTCATCTTATTATTTTGATATTTTCCCTGGATGGTTTACTTTGTAAGTAAAGGGAGTTTTAGAAAAGCTCAGTAGAGTTCAGTGGGTGGAGTAAGAACTTGAGGTCCACCATTAAGAGCCAAGAGCAGCTTGCCCCCCCCCCCCACCATCAGCACCCCGTTCTTGTTCAATCAGTAGCTCTTAGAAATACATCTGACCTAGTCTTCAAGGACCTTCTAGTTTTTCCGAGGAGGAATCTGAGAGAGAAATTCTCCTTCTTTTCTCAGATTTTCTTAAAACAAGGAAATTCCATGTGACAGTCCTCTGAATGGCACTGCTGGCCTTCAAGACTTGTTCTTTCCTTCAGTTCCAGGAAAATCATTTTTGTTAGATGCATAGTTTTATTAATGCTAATGTGTTTCCCAGGCTTCTCCATCACAGTAAAGGCTAAGGATCTTAAAATAACATTGCTGAGCTCCAAGCTGAAACTCGAACATGGCAAGACATGTAAGTCCTCGGGCTATATCTGATGGAGAGCTAATTAATAAACAACTCTGGGTTTTCCTTCGCAAGCAACACTCTGTCTACCTGCCTCGTGCAACAGCCCCGGGGGAGGGGTGACGACAAACTGTGACTGAAAAAAAAAATCTACGACACACAACATGCTTCCTGAAACAATCTTTTTTTTTTTTCCTAACTAGGGCATTAAGATAGTTGAGGTATCGTATTCCAAGTGCCATTAAAAAAAATAAATAAATAAACACTTAAAAAAAAATTTTAGAGTGCTGTCAGAGTTACAGAAAAATAATGAAGATAATAGAGTTTCTATGTACTTGCAGTTTCCCCTATTATTAGCATCTTACATTACTGTGACACATTTTATAATTAATTAACCAAAATTGATACATTATTAACTAATACCCATACTTTATTTAAATACCCTCATTTTTCTTTTAATGTCCTTTTTTTTTTTTTTTTTTGGTTCTGTCCAGGGAGTCCAGTCAGCATCCCATGCCGCATGTTGTGGTCATGTTGTCCGGAGTTCCTCCTGACAGAACAGCTTCTCAGGCCATCCTCATTTGTTATGACCTTGAAAGTTTTGAAGCTGACTGAAAGGATTCTTTAGAGAATGTTCCTCAACTGGAATTTGCAGTTTTTCTCACTATTAGAGATAGGTATTTTGTTTGTTTGTTTTTGTTTTTCCAGGTAGGGTCTCGCTCTAGACCTGGCTGACCTGGAATTCACTATGTAGTCTCAGGGTGGCCTTGAACTCACAGCGATCCTCCTATCTCTGCCTCCCGAGTGCTGGGATTAAAGGCGTGTGCCACCATGCCCGGCCATGAAGTCTCATTTTTAAAACCCTATTATTGATGGGGCTGGAGAGATGGCTTAGTGGTTAAGGCATGTGCCTGCAAAGCCAAAGGACCCCAGTTCAATTCTCCAGGACCCACATAAGCCAGATGCACAAGGTGGCATATGTATCTGGAGTTCGTCTGCAGTGGCTAGAGGCCCTGGTGTGCCCATTTTCTCTCTCTCTCTCTCTTTCTCTCAAATAAATAAATAAATAAGATATACTTTAAAATCCTATTTTTGAAAGATGGAAGTGAGCAATAGGCATGAATATATAGACAAATAACTTGACAGGCAATGAATGAACATGTCAGCAGCAGTCTCTCAACATAGTAAAGGTTTTAGGTTTTTATATTTTCTGCTTGTTAGTTCTCTGTTTTCTGCATATTTTACAATGTGTATGTGCTTTTTACATTTAGAAGAATAATGTCTGCTTTTGGATCTGTTCACACCTGTCTTTAAAAAAAAACAACACAAAAACCAATAATCACCTGGCTTCCCCAAATGCAGTTCTTCTCAGGGTGATAAAATATCAGGAAGGATTTGCAGGCTGCTCTCATCACAGGCATAAGAATGTGGCCTTTCCTGGGCTGGGGGACTAAGTCTGCGCCTCACATCCAGCTACTTCCAGTCACTTACAACATCTGAGAGAAAGCCAGGACTGGAAGTCCGTGCAGGGCATGAAGAAGGGACAGGGTTGGCTCGGAGACTCTTTCTTATGTAGAAGAAAAACTTGAGCTTAGGGCCTTCCACAGAGTCTAAGTGAGCCTTCTCTGCCTTTCCCACTCATCCGTGTCTCTCCATTTCTGATTCTTTCATTCATTCATTCATTGCTTTATGCTCTCAACTAGTGTTCATTGAGTGCATGGAAAACCAAGTAGACGCTAGAAGACGTCCTCATCCGTGGACTGGGACCATAGCTCAGCGGTCAAATGTGCTTGCTTGCAGAGCATATCTGCCTGGGTTCAATCCTTAATCCGACCGCATAGCCAGACCCACAAAGTGGCACAAGCATCTGGTGTTGGTTTGCAGCAGCAAGAGGCCCTGATGCATGCGCGTGTGCGTGCACACACACACGAATAAATAAATGGAATTTTCATCCTTACTTTCGATTGGGATTGAGGTGCCTGCCAACTAGTAACTTACTGTTCAATGGCGATAAATGTCACCGACAGCGAAATACAACAGGATAAAGAGACCTGGATGGAGAAACGGGGCTTTGCTGCTGTCAGGAGGAGGAACTAGTCATTTACCCTTTTGTTGGCGGGACAATTGAGTCTGTGAAATAAGGGGACAATACACAGATTAATGGGAGAGAAGGGACATAAGTGTGTCACATGCATGGATGCATTAAAGGAAAGTGTGCAGCCACATACCCAGTGAGATGCAGAAGCCCCTACATTTCCTTAATAGGAGAGGAGGCAGGGAGGATTCTGGGAGAGAGTACTTGACTGGGGGAGAGGCAAAAATGAAAGCCTCCCCCCCCCCCAAAAGTGATAGGTATGACAAAGTCAAGCGTGACTGGGCGTGGTGTTGACCTTCAGCCTCCTCCCCTGTGGTGAGGTTCTTGGGGAGGATAGGATTGAACGAGGTATTTTAAAAGACCACTTTGCCTTCTATGCAGAGATTTGATTAGGGGAAGGCTTGGAGGGCTGGGCAGGGAAACTTTCTTTAGAAACAATTAACATTGTACATAACCACAGAAGATGATGAAATTTTTTATATTTTTTAATTTAATTTTATTTATTTGACAGAGAGAAAGAGGGAAAAAGAGAGGGGGGAGAGAGAGAGAGAGAGAATGGGAGTGCCAGGGCTCCAGCCATTGCAAATGAACTCCAGATGCGTGTGCCCCCTTGTGCATCTGGCTTAAGTGGGCCCTGGGGAATCGAACCTGGGTCCTTTGGCTTTGCAGACAAATGCCTTAACTGCTAAGCCATCCCTCCAGCCCAGAAGATGATGAATTTGACCAAAAACCATCATTCTGTTGCAGCACCAGACCCACACTCAGTTAAGGCGTCATGCATATGCACTGTGTGTCTAAGAACAGAGACTGAAATTTTGTTTTGCATATTTGTGTATGCATAGAAAGCAAAACTGCCAGTTGTGTTTGCATTTTTAAATTATTAATTTATTTATTAGAGAAAGAGAGGGAGAGGAGATAATGGCCACACTAGGGCCTCTAGCCACTGCAAACGAATTCCATTATGCATGCACCACCTTGTGCATCTGGCTTACTTCAGTACTGGGGAATCGAACCTGGGTCCTTAGGCATTGCAGGCACCTGCCTTAACTGCTAAGATATCTCTCCAGCCCAACGCTTTTACAATTTTTTTTTTATGAATTCACCTGCGTCACACGTTTCCCAGACCTTAGTTCTGAGCTAATTAATATTCTTCATTTTAAGTTAAAAGACTTCCCTCAGGCAGAACATAGCTAGAGGTGACCAGTGACCTTGCCTGTTATTACCGTGGTACTATGGATCAGTTGTGTGTCCCTCCAAAATCTCCATTGAAACCTCAAATCCAATGCAACATACTAAGAGGTGAGGTCCGTGGGGTTAGTCCACTGACGGACAGGATTCACGCCTTTAGACAAGGGCTTTAGGAACTGAGTTCAATCCTTCTGCCAGTCTCACCACGTTAGAACACAGAAACATGGGGCCATGTTTGAGGGAGGACGTGATCCCTTTCCACACAGTCGCCTGGTTCTTTGACCTTGGATGGGACCTACAACTGTGAGAATTACATTTTTGTTGTTTACGAAAAGGGATTGAGATACTGGAAATGTCTCCATTTCTCACTCCCGTTAGGACAGTTTCTGGGCTGGGGAGATGGCTCAGTGGTTAAAGGCACTTGTTTGCAAAGCCTGACTGCCTGGGTTCGATTCCCTAGTGCCCAGCCAGCTGCACAGAGTGGTGCATGTTTCTAGAGTTCATTTGCAGTGGCGAGAGGCCCCAGCGTACTTGCTTGTTCTTGCTCTCGCTCTCTTTCTCTCTCTCTGCTTGCAAATAAATGAATTAAAAAATGTATTAAAAGAAGAAACTGGGTGTGGTGGCACACACCTTTAATCCCAGCACTAGGGAGGCAGAGGTAGGAGGATCACTGTGAGTTCAAGGCCACCCTGAGACGCCATAGTGAATTCCAGGTCAACCTGGGCTAGAGTGAAATCCTACCTCAACAAAACCAAAAAAAGTTAAAAGAAGGATAGTTTCTCTGGCTATAGGATTGGTGGATGGTGGTTTTCTTTCATCAGTTTCAACAGATCAACCTGTTGACGTCTGACTTCCAGGCTCTGTGATTAGAAAACTGGTGAGGATACTGTGGGCAATGACAAAATGCCCTTTCTACCTCATCCCCATACAAATTAGCATTTCCTCCTGAAGAGTCTCCAGAACACAGGATTTTGTTATAATAACACGTAGTCAATGAGGTGTTACCCTTCTTGTAACAGACAGCTTCAGGTTCGCTGAGATGAACGTCCAGACCAGGCACAGTGATGGAGGAAGGGATATTTATTGAAGCCTACAGATCCTGGGGAAGTTCCATAATGGCAGAAGAAGCTGGCCTGTCTTCACAGGTCCAAGCAGAGAGAGAGAGAAACACAAGCCAAAAGCCACACAGCACAGCACACTTCAGGAACTCCAGCTAGGTACACTTTGTGTATCTTTAGATGGAAATCTCAAACCCACCACCACACCTTAAGATCTGCCCAGTGACACTGCCTCCAGCCAGGTGGCTGCAGATGCCAACTACAAACTAATGAAACACTGAATATACTGGGGGCCAGCTATTCTACTCAAACTACCACATTCCACCCCCGGCCCCCAATAGATTCATAACCATCACATATTGTAAATTATACTCAGTTTAATTTCAAAGGTCCCCGCAGTCTTGACCAATTTAAGATAGTAAGGGCTGTAAAATCAAACAAGTTAAATGCTTCCAACATATAAAGGCACAGAGTAAACATTTTCAACTGGTTTTAGTCTCTCCTTGCTATGCATTATACCAGTTGAACTCAACCACCATCAAACAAACACCAAACTTCAGCAGTTCAACCAATATAACCAGAGACTGACAGTCTCCAGATTTTCCAATTCTGCCCCTCCAGCTGGGCAGAGTAGCCAGGGAACACTTCCATCCCAGGCCAACAGTGCGCTCTGTGGTAGCTCTTGCATAGTCCTGGTATATCCAAAACATCTTCAGGTCTTCATGCAAACCATGGTCCATCTTCCAAAGGCTCTTTCAGCCTATCAGGGCATCATGCCCTGCCTCATGCCGCATCTCAGCAGCAGCTCCTGGAAGTGTGTGCAATTCATGACCACTCACAGTTTTCATGTTTCTGAAACCAATACCAGATGTGCAGGACACAGCCATATTCTTAATTCAAGGACGAAATAAATCATAACCTTGTAAAGCAGGTTCCTTCTCCAGTCAACTCTTTACAATAGAGTTTGCATTTCTATGATAGTCTTTCCTCAGGCATCCTTTCCATTGTTTTAATGTAAAGCAGTTGGGGCCATCTTCCTTAAGATTGCTAATGTGTTGACAATAGCAGCTTCAGTAACCTAAAACCAGTCTCAGTGCCTGTAATTTTAAGTTACTTAAAATCATAAATCTCTCAGTCCAATATCTTTAGCCAAGCACATCAGTCCATTACAAATTTAACCTTGATTAAACTCTCTGGGCCTGGGCAGCAGGACACAGCCAGCTCTTATGCCAGTAGCCCAGTTCCAACCAAGTCCTCTGCAGTCTTTCTTTCCCCTTAGAAAGCTAATAAACCAAGCCTTGAAGTCCACTACTGTCTGCACTTAGCATTCTCAAACTCTCATTGGAATAGTCCACAAAACTTGGCTTACCACTCCAGAAGGCATCTTCTGTAGCAAGCACCAAGTCCATGCCCATTCCTCCAAAACAAAGGTTCCAAAAGACCAAAATACACATGGTCAGGTTCATCTCACCCCACTCCTGACACCAATTTCTGTAACAGACAGCTGCAAGTTGACTGAGCTGAACTTCCAGACCAGGCACAGTGATGGAAGAAGGGATTTATTGAAGCATACAGATCCAGGGAAAGTTCCATAATGGCAGAAGAAGCTGGCCTGCCTTCACAGGACCAAACACAGAAAGAGAGAAGCACCAGCCAAAAGCCACACAGCACAGCACATTTCAGGAACTCCAGCTAGGCACACTTTGCATATCTTTAGATTGAAATCTTAAGCCCACCACCACACCTTAAGATCTGCCCAGTGACACCGCCTACAGCCAAGTGGCTGCAGTTGCAAACTACAAACTAATGAAACACTGAATATATTGGGGGTCATCTACTCAAAGTACCACACTCCTTTTCAAACCAGTCCCTGACTGTTACAGAAAAAAAGAATGGGGTAACTTAATTGCAGATATGATTAACTCAGTCTAAAAGTCAAGATTTGACTAATTTTCAGACCCTAAAAATAAAAGGCAGGTCTGGAGAGATTGCTCAGTGGTTAAGGCACTTGCCTGCAAAGCCTAAGGACCCAAGTTTGATTCCCCAGTTCCCACATAACACCAGATGCATAAGGTGGTGCATGTGTCTGGAGTTCGTTTGCAGAGGCTAAAAGCCCTGGCATCCCCATTCTCTCTCTTTCTATCTGCCCTTCTCTCTCCTCTCTTTCTCTCTCTCTCTCTTCCTCCCAAATAAATAAATAAATAAATAAAAATGTTAAATGAAAAGGCCACAACTGACTTAATTTGTAGGTCAGTAAATATTAGTCTCTGTGATGAACTGAAGCAAATACTACTGGGTTCTAAGGTAATTATTAGTCATCGTCATCATCATCATTAGTTAGGGCAAAAAAGGTACTTGAGGCTGGGTGTGGTGGCCCAAACAGGAGATAATCAATACCACTTGTGCTCTTCCATGGTTGGTCTACTTCTTGCTCTGGCCTCACAAGTGGCCAGTGTAAGGACGTTATACACACCATCTGGAGCAGGCGCTAACTGGAACTGGAACCTCTCTCAGTCTAGTTTGAGGGGCTTTGAGATAAGGACTTGCTGGAAGGACTGGGATCTTAGCTAGTTCCCTGGATGCCTGCTTTCTTGGTGTTGGCATTGGCTTTCAGCTACTTCTTTCTGCTTTCTGTTTTCTTCTTTTCCTCTGAAGTGGATGAATATTTTTTTCCTTTGTTTATGCACTTAGGATTATTAACTCACTGTTACCAGTAATGGGTAGAAAATGGTCCCATGACCTCAGAGTCATGTTCTGAAAGGGCAGCTCTTGGAGCACATTACAGAGTGCTAAACACCATCAATGGATTTTGGGGGGCGTTTACAGAAGTACAATTAGATGGCCACCAGGTCACAAGAACCCAGGTGGCCATGAAACTACCTCAAAGGGAAGGAAGAACATCTGAATTCATTTCATCCAAAATGGAAATTATGAAGCAGTCAGGCCATCCAAACTTTGTCCGTTTATTTTAGGGTATGGAAACGAAGAGGCATGGCTATCTTATGGAGTCCTCAGACTGAGGGGAACTACTGGACTATATCCACAAGGCTGGAGACCTGCAGGAGGAGGAAGCCTTCATTTAACCTGTTCAAACAAATTGTGTGGGGCCGCCAGGTGTGGTGGTGCATGCCTTTAATCCCAGCACTAGGGAGGCAGAGGTAGGAGGATCGCTGTGAGTTCAAGGCCACCCTGAGAATACATAGTGAATTCCAGGTTGGCCTGGGCTAGAGTGAAACCCTACCTTGACAAAAAATAAAAATAAAAAAAAAATAAAAAAAAACAAATTGTGTGGGGCTTCCCTTATTGCCATAATCCAGGTTTGGTCCATAGAGCTCTAACTCCTGAGAAAATCTTAATACACACAAATGGAACCATCATAATTTGTGAATTTAGATCAATAGGAGAGAAAGATAGGGAGTGTTTAGGAGTACTCTTAGCTATTTTTCCCCAGAGAGCCCCCCTGGATGGCTGTTACTGTGGCCTAAAGGCAGATATTTGAAGACTGGGTTGTTATATGCTATGAGATTGTCTCAGGGTTCAAGCACTTCCAAGTACACATCTCATCCACCCTACAGAAGAAAACAGAGGCAGGCAAGTTTAGGACACTGCCCTCCATCTCTGCTGAAGTAAACACTTCATTAGTCAGCTGCTGACCACCGATCCAGGTGAAGGGTCAACTCTGGAGAACCTCTTGACGTGTCCATGGGTTCATCCAGGGGAAGAAGATGTGCCACCTTGGTTTTTTTTTAAATTTATTTGACAGAGAATGGGGTGGAGGAGTAGAGAGAATGGGCACACCAGGCCCTCCAGCCACTGCACACGAACTCCAGACGCGTGCACCCCCTTGTACATCTGGCTCACGTGGGTCCTGGAGAATCGAGCCTCAAACCAGGGTCCTTAGGCTTCACAGGCAAGTGCTTAACCACTAAGCCATCTCTCCAGCCCCAATTTTTTTTTTTAAAGTAGTGCTGATTGGCAGCAAGAGTAAGGTCAAATCCCTTCCATTTCCTGTGAGAGTAGTAAGAGCTTCAAAAACAGCAGCCTCATGGGTCAGTTACGCAATAGGAGTTGGGGCTTCGCTCATGAAGCACCTATTTCTTTAGCTCTACGGACAGTGTGGAGGAACGATCTGGTGGGAGGAGTCCTTCGGTAACTCCCATGTCTGTTGCACGAGGCAGTGTTCTCAGTGTCGCTGTCCTTGACAAACTCAGACATAAAACACGTGTCATGGAGCGTGGTGGCTCACATCTGTAATCCCAGCACTTGGGAAGCTGAGGCAGGAGGATTCCTACTACAAGTTCAAGGTCAGCCTGGGCTACAGAGCGAGACCTTTGCTTAAAACCGAAATAAATATGCCAACAAACCCCCACAACAAAGCCACACACTGTACAAACCCGGAGCTCGGGTCCACCATTCTTCACTGTATTTCAGGCCGGCACACGGTGATTTACTTGGTACAGCATAGATGATTAACAAGTCATCGACAGAACACAATTAATATCATTTTGCTATTCTGATCACAGTCTGTTAAGCAAAGAAAGAGGAGGACTAATTTCACACAATCCCGCCCCTAGAGATATTGATGATCCAACTTTGAGACTAGACCTTGCAAATAGGCAGAGAGAGAATTAACCCTCCTGTGATGCAGATCAAACCCAGAGCCTTACCCGTGCTAGGCAAGGGCTCGATCTGAACTCTACTCCCAACCACCAAATTAGCCTTTTTTAAGACAAAATATAAGATCCATGTTGCTTGCCGTCCACTCTGTTTTTCTTTTGTCCTTCCATCCTTTTTCAAACTCCAAAAGATTATTAACCTTGCATTTCTGCTCACTTGATCATAACCTTCTCTCATATCTCCCCCAGGAACTCCCCCAAATCTATGATACCTTTCACTCGTAAGTCCCCGAATCAAGCCAACAAAAGTTTGAAATATACATCCCAGCCACACTACCTACTGAAGGGTTAGGGTATATTTGTTTCCATGCTCATATGCCTGTTTATTTATTTATTTTGTTATATTTGTGAAAACAAAATCCATTATAGGACTGGAGGGATGGCTTAGCAGCTAAGGCATTTGCCTGCAAAGCCAGAGGACCCAAGTTCAATTCCCCAGGACCCACGTTAGCCAGACGCACAAGGGGGCGCACGCATCTGGAGTTTGTTTGCAGCAGCTGGAAGCCCTGGAGCTCCCATTCTCTCTCTCTCTTTCTCTCTCTCTCTCTCACTTTTTCTCTGTCAAATAAGTAAATAACTAAAAATAAAATATTTTTTCAAGAATCCATTACATTTTAAACCTAGCTTTTGCATTGTTTTCCGAGACAAACATGAACTTTTCTCCGGTGAGTTTATAAAAAGCCACTGCATGCGGCGATACAGTGCAGGTAATTAAGTACAATGATGCATGCACTGTGAGAGGATCTGGGATCAACGTCTACAGACAAGTGAGCCCCGACTTTGATAAGCGAGACCTGCCACTTCCCCTCATTGGGACTAGAAGAAAAAAATCCCGCAGAGGAACGGAGACTTCCTTGGGGGAAGGTGGGGAGACTCCCAGCGCTTAGCGCACCTGTCCTTCCAGTGTGGGGCGTAAGGATCGCTTTCCTGATTCTAGAGTCCTCTCAAAGATGCCTCCGTATAAATAATAGAATAATTGTAAAAATGAACAAATGTACTCCTCTGCATACCGGCGGTTGCCGTGGCAACGAGTGAATCTCCAGTGTCAATTTCCTCTGAATCAGCCAGTGGGTGAAGGACCAGCTCGGCCTCTCTTAACCACGGGCTGTCTCTGCGGCTGAGCTGGCCAGTCCCTCTCGTCACAGAGGCAGGGGACCCGAGGACACTCAAGCTTCAGGAAGAAGTGCTGCCCACCTTCTCAATAAACCCCACCCAAGTTGCATACTCCGTACATTTCCCAGTGGAGTCCGCAGACAGCTGATTCATACCAGCCCTAAGTGTTCATGGAGATTGCTGTTAATGAACTAGGATAATTTATTTGAAACATGCGTTTAACAAAACTCAGTCTGCCATCTGTTTTCAGTTTGGTGAACTATTTTCCCCTTGAACAGTGTAGGAAGCATTCCATGGAATTGCCCTTTAAAAAAAAAAAAAAACACAAAACATATTTGTGGGTTGGTTTCCTATTCTGGTATCTTGGGTCTCTTATATCTTTTCCTTCTCTGCAGTCCAGGTCTTCTCTCATCTCTACAGTGGCGATGACGATTTGCTTCCGTGGAAGTGTTAATGGTCATATGTACTCAAGAAATTGCTGTGGTCAGCATTCATAACTAGAAGGCAAAAATCCTAGGGAAGACCAACTTCAAGGCCACTAACCACAGAGGGGAATCGACCATACTAAAACCCAGAGTCTCCAAGTCAAATGAACATTCATTCCTGGCCAACTCAGTCTGTCCCTAAGGTTTTTAATAATAAATTTCCTCAGGTCTGCAGGACCATGGATTGCTTCCAAAAATAAAATAAAATAAAATAATAAAATAAAATAAAATAGCTGAGTTTTCGCATGACTCACCTAAAAGCACAAAGAGGTGAAGAGCGTGTTTTCTCTAACACTTATGAAAACACAGTACATTTTTGGTGTCGGTGGACTTCCAGTGAAGGGCGGGGTAAGACCTGTAGAGCAGCTGGGCTCGGCGGCACATGCCTGTAACCCTAGCTCTGTGTTTGAGGGTTGGGGGCTGACAGAATAGAGGGGGATCATACTATAAGGTCAAAGCCAGCCAAGTGTACATGGTGATTTCTAGGCCAACCAGAACCACATAGCAAGACCCTGTCTCTAAAAAAAAAAATTAAAAAAAAAAAAGCAAGGGCTGGAAGGATGGATTAACAGTTAAGGTGTTTGCCTGCAAAGCCAAAGAACCCAGGTTCGATTCCCCAGGACCCACGTTAACCAGATGCACAAGGGGGCGCATGTGTCTGGAGTTCATTTGCAGTGGCTACAAGCCCTGGCGTACCCATTCTCTCTCTCTCTCTCTCTTTCTCCCTCTTTCTCTCTGTCAAATAAATAAATAAAATCAAAAACAGAACTGAAGAGCGATATGTGTTAGGATGGCAATGCCTAACCCTAAGTCCTGCCATTCAGCTTCTTGTCCTAATGTTATTTTATTCACAAATTTGGATATGTATTTTTTAAAAATTCTTTTATATTCTACCCTTAGCTAGAATTTTTTTTTTGAGGCAAACCCAGCAAACTGGACTTTTTTAATGCGAGAGACAGAGGGAGAGAGGGGAAGAATTGGTGTGCCAGGGCCTCCAGCCACTGTCACTGAACTCCAGACGCATGTGCCACCTAGTATGCATGCGCGACCTTGCATGCTTAGGTAACCTTTTGCGTCTGGCTTATGTGGGACCTGCAGAGTTGCACCTGAGTCCTTTGGCTTTGCAGGCAAGCGCCTTAACCACTAAGCCATCTCTCCAGCCCAGCTAGATATTTTGACTTGGGAAAACCAATGAAACAAAGACATGATCCCCATTCTGAAAGATTTTATAAGTCAGTGAGAGGAGACCAAGATGTGAACCAGCAAAAAAAAAAATTTAGAAAGGTAAAGAGAAAAGAGACAAGCCCTCCCTACTCACCCCCCCACCACCCTGCACAGAGGAAGACCAAGGAGGAAGAGACGTAGGCTGGGGTTGGTCATAGAAGAAGTGAGCCTTCCATGAAGATCCAGCTCCCAGCCACAGTGGGACGACGGCATCAGAACTTTCACACAAGCTCTCTGAGGTCCCCAGTGTGACGTTATCTCCGTTTCTTTATGAATGCTAGTGTTGACTGCTCCACATCCGGAACTGGGAAGGAGAAAGATGAACTGTTTATAGGAAACGAGGCATTTTTTCATTTACCTAAAAGTGGTGCGCCTCTGCGTATTCTCTGTTTCTCAAATAATCATGGAAACCAACGGTTGCCAAGAAGCCATTTCCTTGTTACTGAAGTCTTGCCCGCTGTGTTATGGGAAGAGATCATGGAAGAATTTCTTAGGCAGAGAGAAAAATAACAAAAGGGACTTTTTCAACTTAAAATATTTATATGAACAGGAATACTGGGCTATATCAATCAAGTAACTGTTAAAGTGCAAACCCAGGAAACCTGCCTCGGGGCTGCACCTTGGTGGGATAACTGAGCTACGGAAGAGCGAGTTTATACAAGAACACATAGCCGGCTCTTGAGTATCCATAGGTAATGGTCCCAGGAACACGGCCTCGCCTATGAAGTATCTGTCGTCGACTTTCCAAAGCAACAGGAGAGGATGTATACTTTAGATAGAAGGTTCTGGTTTCTATCGTTTTTTAAAAAGATTTGAATACAACTGTCTGAGCTGACCCAGTGATTTAGACAAATCTAATCAGGGCTGTAAAAAGAAATCATTGCATTTCAGAGTTGCGTTTTAAGTTTCATACCTAAAGTTCAGAAAATGACATTTAAGAAACATCAAGTTTTCATGGAAATAGAGGCAAGAATGCACACATTTAAAGTCTTCTGAGGTAACAACTTGCTCCCAAATTGGGTACGTTGAAGCAATCTTAATAATTACATAAATAGTGTAAACTTCTACATATAAGCAATGGGGGGGGAGAAAAGCAGTACATTAGAACAGGAACAATTTTATTTTTGAAATTGACATTTGCAAAGTAAGATTCTTACAGATTGAGAAGGAGGTTACATCTTCATGTTGCACGAGTGGGCCTATTTTGTTTTGCATTTAATTAAAATTATTTTGGAAGCCGGGCGTGGTGGCGCACGCCTTTAATCCCAGCACTCGGGAGGCAGAGGTAGGAGGATAGCCGTGAGTTTGAGGCCACCCTAAGACTACACAGTGAATTCCAGGTCAGCCTGGGCTACAGTGAGACCTTACCTCAAAAAACAAAACAAAACAAAAATAACAAAAAAAATTTATTTGGGATTATTGGCTGATTTTTTAGAAAAAAAAAAAAAAAGAAAATTCAAAATAGAAAGCCATTGCTTGGGACAGCAAGCAACTTCCCATCAGTGCTCACGAGGCTCCCGTGACATCCGGCTGCCACATTAAGAACCCGTTTGTGCCTCGTTCTAACTGTGCTTTCTATAGCGGTTGTTACCACCACTCCATCTTGAAGACACTGTTTTTAAAATTTTTTTTGTTTGTTTATTTATTTATTTGAGAGCGACAGAGAGAAGGAGGCAGAGAAGAGAGAGAGAGAATGGGCGCGCCAGAGCTTCCAGCCTCTGTAAACAAACTCCAGATGCGTGCACCCCCTTGTGCATCTGGCTAACGTGGGTCCTGGGGAATCGAGCCTCGAACCAGGGTCCTTAGGCTTCACAGGCAAGCGCTTAACCGTTAAGCCATCTCTCCAGCCCCTTGAAGACACTGTTTTCAAAATCTCCAACATAGCTTCCTTGACTGCTCCATCCATCCATCTGTCTCCCTCCCTACTTCTCTTTCTCTCTCCCTTCCTTCCCCTTTCTTTCCTCTTGTGGAACTGTGGATGGAACTCAGGGCCTCACGTATTCCAGGCCAATGCTCTATCCCTAGCTGACTTTGAACCTGGCCTCTATCCCCCTCCCACGCTCCATGCCTTGTCTCCTACCCTTCCCATCCATCTGAAAGTGAGTCTCCAGGCAGAGGCTCTTTCGGGGCCCTTCTCCATCTGCTCCATGCTGCCTCAGCCGGGTCTCCACCACTGCATGGTTTCGCTCATCTCTACCTATACGGCCAACATTTTCAAAACTCTATTCCAAGCCAGCTTTCCCTTGAGTTTATGCCCAAACTCCATTTCCAGTTACATGACTGACGAGTTGTTCCAACTCAGCCCATCTAGAATAAAACCGTTAACTTTATCCAAGTGCTTGAGAATCATGAAGGGGGGTGGCAGACAAGCCCCTGGCTCACATGAAGGTGGCATTATAGTAAAAAAAAAAAAAAAAAAAAAAAAAAATCCGGGCATGGTGGCGTGCGCCTTTAATCCCAGCACTCAGGAGGCAGAGGTAGGAAGATCACTGTGAGTTCAAGGCCATCCTGAGACTACATGGCACATTCCAGGTCAGTCTGGGCTAGAGTGAGACCCTACCTCGAAAAACCAAAAAAATAAACAAATAAAAAATAAATATGGGTGTGGTGGCATGCGCCTTTAATCCCAGCACTTGGGAGGCAGAGGTAGGAGGATCTCTATGAGTTTGAGATCACCCTGAGACTACATAGTGAATTCCTGGTCAGCCTGGGCTATAGTGAGACCCTACCTTGAAAGAAAGAAAGAAAGAAAGAAAGAAAGAAAGAAAGAAAGAAAGAAAGAAAGAAAGAAGAGGAAAAGAAAAGAAGAAAAGAAAAGAAGCCTTAGAAATTGTCCTGTGTCTCCTTCCCACTCCAAGGACCTGATGGAAGGTATTTTCATGTCTACTTCATGTGTTATCACAGACCCATGACTGCTTCCTCGACCTGCCTCATCCCACTTCCATCCGTCCTCCGTTTTGTGACAGGAGTGATCTTTCTATGCTGCCAAGTGGGTCAAGCTGGTTTAGCCCCGCACAGCCAACACACTTCTTCCCTTTGCACACACCCAAGCTGCCCACGCCGGGTGTGCTCCTCCTAAGCACAGAAAGTTCTTCCTCAGCTTGTTTCTTGTTGTGGCCTTCATTAGTCTTTTCTTGATTTGTCCTCCTTCTTCGTTCCAGTCTGTCTGGGTGACAACAAAAAGCCAGGTCTCGGGCTGGAGGGATGGCTTGGTGGTTAAGCAAAGCCAAAGGACCCCGGTTCAGTCCCCCAGGACCCACGTAAGCCAGATGCACAAGGTGGCACATGCGTCTGGAGTTTTTTTGCAGTGGCTGGAGGCCCTGGCTTGCCCATTCTCTCTCTCTCTCTCTCTCTCTCTCTCTCTCGCTCGCTCTCTCAAATAAATAAATAAAAATAAATTAAAAAGAAAAACAGGTCTCAGCTGGGCGTGGTGGCACACGCCTTTAATCCCAGCACTCAGGAGGCAGAGGTAGGAAGATCTCCGTGAGTTCGAGGCCACCCTGAGACTCCATAGTGAATTCCAGGTCAGCCTGGGCTAGAGTGAGACCCTACCTCAAAAAATAAAAATAATAATAAAAAAAAAACAGGTCTCATACATTCAGAAACACTGTTTGGGGGGCGATGGGGAAAGACTGGGCAGCCCCTGGTCCTAGATTTTCTGTGGTAACCTCAAATCCAATTGTTTTGTCCTGCTTTTATTCAGTGTTACCCAGCATTCTGCTCACACTGCATGGAGCTGCTTATGGCCCGGAAAGCAAGCCCAAGGGCAGGAAGTCCAGCCTCCATTCCTTTCTGTGACAGAAGGTAGTCCCTCTCCACACGCATGCTCAGAAAGCTGGGGCTGTGGTCAACCCCCAGGCCGATGTGGGATTTGGACTATGTGGGTCGACATAGCTGAGTAGATTTAGTGGTTGAATGTAATTGCCCCCCCGTGACTCCCTCCATAGGCCTCACACTTGGTCCCCAGCTGGTGGCAATTTGGGATGGTTATGGACCCTTTAAGAGGTGTGGAGTCTTACTGGAGGAAGTCGCTCATTGAGCATGGGCCTTGAGGTTTTATAGCCCAGACCCACTTCCTGTTTATCCTCTGCCTCCTGCCCACCAAGGGGACAAGCTACCTTCCCAGTCCTCCCACCATGACTTCCCTGCCATGAAACCTCCCCTGGAAGCTGGAAAGAAACCCTTTTCTTTCAGTTGCTTATGTTCTCAGGTATTTATTCACAACGATAAGAATAAGAGGGGAGGGGCTGGGGAAATGGCTTAGCAGTTAAGGCATTTGCCTGCAAAGCCTAAGGACCCCTGGTTCAATTCCCCAGGACCCACGTAAGCCAGATGCACAGGGGACACATGTGTCTGGAGTTCGTTTGCAGTGGCTGGAAGCCCTGGCGTACCTATTCTCTCCCTCTCTCTCTCTCCCAAATAAAGAAATAAAATATTTAAAAAAAAAAAGAATAACAGGGGAGGGCTGGGAAGATGGCTCAGTGGTTAAAGGCACCTGTTTGCAAAGCCTAAAGACCTGGGTTTCCCCTAGTACCCACGTAAGGCCAGATGCATGTGCATTTGCAATGGCAAGAGGCTCTGGTGCTCCCATACTCACTCTGTCTCTGTCTCTCTCCCTCTCTCTCTCTCTCTCCTTGCAAATAAATATCTTGAAGAAGAAGGAAGAGGAGGAAGAGGAGGAGGAGGAGGAGGAAGAGGAGGAGAAGGAGAAGAAGGAAGAAGAAGAAGAAGAATAACAACAACAGCAACAACTAATGTACCTTCCCTCCTATAGCCTCCACTAAGGAGCACAGGAGATACAGACAGTGGTTAAGAAGTACGAGGGAGGCCGGGCGTCATTGCCCACGCCTTTAATCCCAGCACTCAGGAGGCAGAGGTAGGAGGATCGCTGTGAGTTCGAGACCACCCTGAGACTATATAGTGAATTCCAGGTCAGCCTGAGCTAGAGCGAGACCCTACCTTGAAAAACCAAAAAAAGAAAAGAAGAAGAAGTAGGAGGGGCACAAGAGGCGGCAATAGGCCCAGAGAAGAAGGGAGCCTCCTTCACTCAGCCTCAGAGACACAGAGCAACCGAACCATGCTGGGAGTTTGACACTTATCTCGTCTCTTCCCTGTCTCGTTACCTCCTTTCACAGGTTAGGGAAGAGAGGTTTCGATACTTGACCTTCAACTTCCTGACAAGGTTTTAGGCCTCCAGTTTCCTCAGGTGACACTAAAATGGCTCTCTGGCAAGCTCCAGCTCACGTTCCACAAGAATATTCCAGTAGGTGGAGATGTGCCCTCAGACCACACGGCGCTGGTATTTCCACAACACTTGTTAGCCTGATTGTAGAAATGCCATCCTGTGAGGCATACCATCTCCCTCTGCCAGGGACAGACAACCCCAGGGGAGGGAGGCCTCTTCTGAGGCCAAGAAGGGAGACTCCCATTCCTTCACACTGGGTGACCTTACCAGTCACAAGATCTCCCTCAAGCCAGGAATTAAAACCCTCTACATTTAAGGAAAGGGATGAGCAGAGAAAGAGAGTGAAGAAGGAAAAGAAGGAGGAAGGAGGAGAGGAATGGCCCCAGACTGATGGAGTGTCCACCTTAGCTCCCTCCCGTTCCCCCCCCTCCACAGTGGCTAAAACAGCCATTAAGCTTAATATCAGGTTTTGAAAAATAATGCCAGTATGTGTGGATAAAATAAATACAAAGGCTGGTGATATGTGATAGATCCTGCAGGCTTGTTTTGGGCTGGAGTGCTCAGGGAAGAGTCTGTTAACACAACAGTAAAATCTGCAATTTCAGATGGCTTGTCAGCTTCCCAAGGCAGGTGTATATACACAAGAGTAGGCCTCCGGGGCTCCTCGGATTGATTGAATACCTAGCTGGTGGGGCCCTTCAGTTACCCTGACATTCATGGGAGGCAGGCCTTGCAGTTAACATTGCCTCGGGCCCTGGGAAAACCAGACTCAACATTAAATTTGTCGGGTTTTTTTTTTCCCCCGTTTCAATCTTATATGGACATCAGGATGCTGATTTTTAATATAGATCTTTTATGATGAGTTTGAGGATGGCAGAATGACTTTTTTGAGGACAAACTTGGTTGCTATGTATATAACTCATTGGGGCTTTTAAGATGTAGACATTTGATTGCCTCCTGAGAGTGGGGACTTTTTTATTATTATGTATCCAAGTTTGTTTATGAAATTCCCCAGCATCTATCTGATAATCTTGCTGTATGATAAGAACTGGGAGTGTTTATGTGACCTTGTGGTGATGGTGGCTGTGGTACGAGGGTCTCTGGAGCTCTATATGTCTGTAGGACATTTAATTTCTCCGTGTCAGGTAGCGTCATCTGGTGACGTGAATGTATGGAAGAGGCTGGGCGGGCCTGCGGGCCGAGTGCACTGGAAAGGAGAGCTGGTTGTTGCAGTCAGGTTCGCATTGCTGGTAGAAATCACCCAACCAAGATGGCTTAATGGTTAAGTGCTTGCCTGTGAAGCCTAAGGACCCCGGTTCGCGGCTCGATTCCCCAGGACCCACGTTAGCACACACATATATATATAAGAAAAAGAGGTTTATTTTGGCTTACAGCCTCGAGGGGAAGCTCCACGATGGCAGGGGTAAATGATGGCACCAGCAGAGGGTGGACATCACCCCCTGGCCCACATAAGCTGGACAACAGCAACAAGAGAGTGTACCAAACACTAGCAAGGGGAAGCTGGCTATAACACCCAGAAGCCCGCCCCCAACAATAATACACTGCCTCCAGGTGGCGTTAATTGCCAAATCTCCATCAGCTGGGAACCTAGCATCCAGAACACCTGAGTTTATGGGGGACACCTGAATCAAACCACCACACTGGTGTTGGCCTCTTTCAGTATGTCTGAGAAGGACACATCCACTGAGCCATAGGGCAGGCCAGGCTCCTCCCCACGTCACGGAGGTGGGCATGCAGGAAGACCGGGGGCACTGTCTGAATGTGCAAGCCCAAGACGGTCATCAGACCCACTGTCAAGATGAAAGCTGTGGGTGGCGTTTCTGGGACCTGTGAGGCAGCCAACAAAGACAATATAAAAAAGAAGGCCTGGTGGGCTGGAGAGATTGTTCAGTGGTTAGGGCACTTGCCCGCAAAGCCTAAGGACCCTGGTTCAATTCCCCAGCACCCACGTGAAGCCAAATGCACAAAGTGGTACATGTGTAGGGAGTTTGTTTGCAGTAGCTGGAGGCCCTGATGCACCCATTTTCTCTCTCTTTTTATCCCCCTTTCTGTCCGATCAATCAATTGGTAATTTTTTTAAAAAAATTTTGTTTATTTTTATTTATTTATTTGAGAGCGACAGAGAGAGAAAGAGACAGAGAGAGAGAGAGAATGGGTGCACCAGGGCCTCTAGCCACTGCAAGCGAACTCCAGATGCGTGCACCCCCTTGTGCATCTGGCTAACATGGGTCCTGGGGAATCGAGCCTTGAACCGGGGTCCTTAGGCTTCACAGGCAAGCGCTTAACCACTAAGCCATCTCTCCAGCCCCAATCAATAACTTTTTAAAGAAATAAAGAAGCCATGTTGCTAAGATTTCTCTCTCTTCTCTCTCCTCTTCACCTCTCTCTAGATCTTTCTATGCAGCCAACACCATCCTTGAACTTCGGATCCTCTCGTCTCAGCCTCCCGAGTGCGGGGATAACAGGCATTCCTGCCATGCCCATCCCTTGGCTGTTTCCCAGGCTGCGTGTTCAGTGCTTGGCGTGTGTTATCTCCCGTACTTCTCACAGTGCTCCACACGGAGGGAGAACCCGGTTTGTGGAGGATATGGCTTACGTAAAGTTTGCTAATTCAATCTGGTAACGACAAATAGCAACCTGGCTATGTGTCTTCTTAAACTCACCCTGTCTACAAGATAGGCTGCCAGCTCTCTTCCTAATTTGGCATTTTCTTAGGGCATCCGTGTGGCTCATGGTCACACACTCAATGCCCCAACAAGCTTCACCTAAGTCTGGATTTCCACAATCCCCTCAGCCTCTCTCCCTGAGGCCACAGCATGCTTGATCTTAATGGGTGTAGCTATACCTTGTTTCCACCCCACAGTCGTCGTGGACAGTTAGCATGGTGGGATGGAAGAATCCAGAAGGTGATAGCACACAGCCCCAGATCTTTCAGGCCAGGGTGTCTCTGATCCTTCTCACTCAGGCTTCTCAGTTAGAAACGGGACTGCTCCTGCCAGCCTGTGAGAATTGCTGTAAGGGGGCTTAGTGGTTAAGCACTTGCCTATGAAGCCTAAGGACCCCGGTTCAAGGCTCAATTCCTCAGGACCCATGTTAGCCAGATGCACAAGGGGGTGCATGCGTCTGGGGTTCGTTTGCAGTGGCTTGAAGCCCTGGAGTGCCCATTCTCTCTCTCTCTCTCACTCTTAAATAAATAAAGAAAAAAATTTAAAAAAAAAGAATTGCTGTAAGGGCCAAGTACACTAAGACATATGTAGGCATCCAGTACAGGCCGGATCTTTGAATCGTTACTGCCTCATAAAAACATTATTTTGAAGCCGGGCGTGGTGGCGCACGCCTTTAATCCCAGCACTCAGGAGGCAGAGGTAGGAGGATCGCTGTGAGTTCGAGGCCACCCTGAGACTACAGAGTGAATTCCAGGTCAGTCTGAGCTAGAGTGAGAGCCTATCTCGAAGAAAAAACAAGCAAACAAACATTATTTTGCATCCTTTCCAATGTCCTTACTGCCCGTAGCATAAACCCTACACCTGGATCTATATTTTTCTATATGTCCCCCACCTATAGTTCTTTCTACCACTCACCTGCTACAGAGCTGCTATTCCAGTTAAACTGCCCTAAATACTTTCATATACTCCATTTTCCATGCTTCTCTCTCTCTCTCTGTCTCTCTCTGTCTCTCTCCGTGTCTCTCTTTCTCTCCTACAGACCAAAACTCGCCATTTTCTCTCCTAGACTTTTGTGGTCAGCTTTGTTTCCCTCTTCCTATGCCACCACACAGCATGCCCGATTCCATCATTTCAGCATTAATCAACGCCGTATTTTTATTGCAGCATGTTCCCCCCACATTATTATCTCAGCTCTCTAAATATTTCATAAATACTTGAAAGGCCCTCCAGGTTTCTGTGTTTCCCCACCTTGTCTACTGTGTCCAGTAAACACCTGTGGTTGAAAGATGACTCATGTTCAAAATGAACCCTTTCAACACTCATGTGTCCCAGCCGCGCCTCTCCCTCTCTGCGGCCTGATCCGCATAGGCCTCCCTGCTTCCCCGAGCTCTCCTCGAGGGCAGGATTATGTCTGCGGCTCACTTGGCCCATCACGCGGACAGATAGATGTTTAAATAAATGATGGGGTTGACGATGACAGCCTCCACTGGAAGTCTCAGAATGATGGACTCGTACTTCCCCGCTTCTCATCTCCCAATAACATCTTTACAGTGCCTGCCAGAGGCCTGGTGATGAATTTCTCCCATGTCCCAGGCAGTGTGTGGGAATGAATCACTCCCGAGGTGCATCCTCCAGGCTCAGCCGACTCTGGTGGAAGCTGAGAAAGATGTCCGTGGCTCCGTCTTCCGCTGTCGCTTATCTCCCAGGCCAGACTGAACGTCGCTTGAGAACCAAGCTGGGAGCTAGTAGGCCCAGCTGCGTGCTTTGCGTATGGCTGGTAGCCTGTGGTGGTCATCAGCGCCCTGTCCTCCTGGACTTGCACCTTCCAGACCCCTTAGGCAGGTGACATCGGTGCTCAGAGAGGGGCCGGCAGACTGATGAGTGCCACTTCCAGACTAAGCATCGCGTGGCTGGGTTGAAATAGCCTCCAGCTCTCTTCTCCTCTGGCCAGGGGACAGCATGTCAGATGGCAGCCACTTCATCAACCCAGGAGCAGTGAGAGATTGCAATGAACGGAGTCCCTTCCCAACTCCTGAGGGACACCTTCCATGCGCAGGAAGCACACTTTACATGTCTTAAGCTGCTGAGCTTGGCAGTCGGTTTGTGATTACCTCGTAACCTGACCTCCCTCCACTGGTCTCCTCCGGAGTATTTAGTGAAAAAGGATAGATGACAGATAGATAATAGATACAGAGATGATAGATAGATAGATAGATAGATAGATAGATAGATAGATAGATAATAGATAGATGATAGATTAGATAGATAGACATGATAGATGGATAGGAGCTAATAGATAGATGATAGATAGATAGATGATATAGATAGATAGATGATTGATTGATAGATGATATAGATAGATAATAGATAAATGATAGATTACATAGATAGATATGATAGATAGCTAATATATAGATGATAGATATAGATAGATGATTGGTTGATAGATGATATAGATAGATAATAGATTGATGGATTAGATAGATAGATATGATAGATAGCTAATAGATAGATGATAGATATAGATAGATAGATGATTGATAGATATAGATAGCTAATAGATAGATGATAGATTAGATAGATAGACATGTTAAATAGATAGATAGATAGCTAATAGATAGATGATAGATATAGATAGATAATAGATAGATAGATAGATAGATAGATAGATAGATAGATAGATAGGTAGATAGATTAGACAGATAGATAGATGATTGATAGATGATAGATATAGATAGATAGATTGATTGATAGATGACAGGTGTAGATATATAGATAACAGATAGATAGATGATAGATATAGATAGATAATAGATAGATAGATAGATGAGACAGATAGATAGATGATTGTTTGATAGATGATAGATATAGATAGATAGATAGATGATTGATTGATAGATGACAGATGTAGATATATAGATAACAGATAGATAGATGATAGATAGACAGATGATAGCTATGACATGGAGCTCTGAGTCCTGCAAAGGACAGATGTGTGAGCACACTCAGTGACAAGGGCTGAGCTGCAGGCTTCTGTAACGCAGGCGGCTGGGCATTCCTGGAAGGAGTGGAGCACAGAGGATGCGTGGGGAGCACCTGGTATAGCACTCCCCACTCGGAACAGCAGCTCCGGTGATGTGCGGCGTCAGGACGCAAGAGGCTCCCCAGGCAGTCAAAGCGAATGCAGGCACGGCGGGCGGTCCACGGGACGGATCTGCCTGCGGGATTTGTGCCTTTCTCTGACAGCACCAGGTGCATTGACGTTCCTAAGCAGTGAGGGGACAGGATGAAGTCTGACTTCTTCACAAGGGATATATTTGGCAATAAAGGTATTTGAAATGACTATTTCTATTCAACAATGCTTTTTATTTTATTTTTTAATCTCCTTAGGAGACCGGAAGTGCCTGATAGGCGCTGTCAGCAGATCTGAATGAGACAGGCCCATCACAGAACCGCTGGCCACCCCTGATAATTTCCTAATCTCACAGGGAATCTGAACAGCTTCTGTCTTTGTCATTCGTTCTGTTTTCTCATCCCCACTTTGGTGCCCAATCTTCTGAAAGATTTATGGCCCTGGTAGTTCTGCGCGTGATGAGCTCAACTGATGTCAGTTACCGTAGATGAGGCTGGCTGAGATAGTCACAGTTGAGGACATGTGACATGTCTGATCAAAATGTACTATGTGAAAGCCGAGCGTGGTGGTGCATACCTTTAATCCCAGCACTCGGGAGGCAGAGGTAGGAGGAGGCTACCCTGAGACTATATAGTGAATTCCAGGTCAGCCTGAGCTAGAGTGAGACCCTACCTTGAAAAACAAAAAAATGTACTATGTGAGGGAAACGTTTCCCCCGGGGAAGTAAGTTGGCATTCCTTTCAGCTCCCTAAGAGGTCTGCTGGGGAGGAAGCGGGCTGAGATGCCAACTTGCTAATGGGAAGCTGTCCCCTCTCAGCCGAAAGCTTCAATGCGCACTGGCAGGGGCAGTTTGCACTCACTGGCATCTCAGGGGCATTGGTGGAAATATGACCTTCTAACTATTAAAGGCAACACTGGAAAAACAAAACTCACTCTGTTGGTGTTTGCCCCAAACCACCCACACTCAAACAGATGAAATCCATGTGAGGCGAGAACTTTCTATGGCATCAGAGTGCCTCGCCACGAAAGCACTGGGTCTTATCCACCTACCTGGGTACCTGAGTGGCTCGGCTCATGGTACAAACGGAGAGAAAGTGGCAACAGCGCCTGCGATTTGGCCCTTCTTCTATCCCCCATACGAAGTTTGTCCCCATGCACTTTGAAAATGTACCTGTTTGCATTTTCTTTTCTTTTTCTAAAATATTTTATTTTATTTATTTGTTTACTTGACAGATATTTTATTTTTATTCATTTATTTACTTGACAGAGAAAGAGGGAGAGAGAGAGAATGGGCATGCCAGGGCCTCTAGCCACTGCAAATGAACTCCAGACTCATGCGCCTTGTGCGTCTGGCTTATGTGGGTCCTGGGGAATCGAACCTGGGTCTTTTGGCGTTGCAGCCAAACGCCTTAACCATTAAGCTATCCCTCCAGCCCTTGTATCTTCATGTTGGACTTTTTGGTCCTGTGCTTCCTCCTCAGACAGCCTCTTTGGATGGGATTTGTGACGTTAGAAGAGTGATCATCAGAAAGAGTTGGGGATCAGCCAATGTGGGGGAACAAGTTACTTTCATTGGGTAACTGGAATATCTCAAAGATGGAGCGTCTCTCTGGCGTGGACAAAGCACCATCTGGCAGGAGTGGGGCGTTTCATACTCTGTGAGGAGCTTGGGGTGGGTGCCCCTGTCACCGTCTGTCTGTCACAAGTGGATGAGAAAGAGAAATGAAAGCTGGTGTGTGCCTGAGTAGGGGGCTGGGCGTGGGTGGCACAGATCCAGGGAGGGAATATCACACACACTCAATGGACCAAACAGTCTGGGCAGTACTGCCCCCTCTCCAGCCTGCTCCAGTCCTCATCCAACACACAAAAGCCCCTCCTACGGCGGCGGTGACCCCTGGGATGACCCAAAAGGCACCATAGTGCTGAGAAGACGTGACCGAGGAATGTCCAGCCCTGAAACCTCTCTATCACACCTTCCAAGGCTCAGGGTCCATTGTGGAAGAGCTGGTAGAAAGAATGGAAGAGCCAGGGGCTGGAGAGATGGATCAGCAGTTAAGGCATTTGCCTGCAAAGTCAAAGGATCCCGGTTCAGTTCTCCAGGACCCACGTAAGCCAGATGCACAAGGTGGCGCATGCATCTGGAGGCAGTGGCTGATGCTCTTTTTTTTTTTTAATCCAGTCATCTCTTTCTATTTTATTTTTTTCTTTACTTGAGAGGGAGAGAGACAGAGATAGAGGCAGATAGAGAAAGAGAGAATGGGCACAACAGGGCCTTCAGCCATTGCAAACAAACTCCAGATGCATGTGCCACCTTGTGTATCTAGCTTACGTGGGTCCTGGGGAATCGAACCTGGGTCCTTTGGCTTTGCAGGTGAGTGTCTTCCACTAAGCCATCTCTCCATCCCTGGAGGCTCTTCTTCCACATCGACCATTGGTACACACACATGGCCTCTCCCCACCTCCTGACCACACTCACCATCACCTCTCCAGCCACATGAAGGTATGATTTCCCATCTCTTTCTTATCAACCCCATGCATTCTGGTTCCAGAAGCAGTAAGCAGCAGGAAACCGAGGCATGAGGGAGAATGACTAGGGGGAAAAGGAAAAGACAGGGCTAGAGAGATGGCTTAGTGGTTAAGGTGCTTGTCTGCAAAGGCTAACGACCAGATATCGATTCCCCAGTACCCATGTAAAGCCAGATGTACAAAGTGGTACATACATCTGGAGTTCATTTGCAGTGGCTAGAGGTTCTGGTGTGCCCATCCTCTGTGTCTTTCTTCTCTCTATTTCCCTCTGCTTGCAAATAAATAAATAATTTTTTTGTAGTTTTTCACAGTAGGGTCTCACTCTAGCCCAGGCTGACCTGGAATTTACTATATAGTCTCAGGATGGCCTTGAACTCAAGGTAATCCTCCTACCTGGGCCTCCCAAGTGCTGGGATTAAAGGCATGTGCTATCAAGGATAAATAAAATATATTTTTAAAAGGGATGGATAGAAGAGCTGGGTGTGGTGGTGCTCGTCTTTAATCCTAGCACTCAGGAGAGCTAGAGTGAGACCCTACCTCGAAAAACCAAAAAAAAAAAAAAAAAAAAAAAAGAAGAAGAAGGGGGGATGGATAGAAATGGAGACATTAGATCAAGATCTGGAGACCTGACTCCACCCCACACACACGGTGCTATTTCCATAGAACCAAGTGCAGATTTCTCAGTATAGTGCACAGGGCCCCATGAGCCCGCTCCTGCTTCCTCCGCAGCCTCACCTCCTTTATACACAGCTGCTCTCAACTCTTCTCAGCCTTCCAACACTCCCTACTGACATCCACCCTGCTTCAGCAGCATTAGACAACCTGGAACTTTCCAAGTATCTCATACTGCTCCTGGCCCCAGGGCCTTTGTGCATGTAGACTTTCTTCTGTCCTCCACGTTCTCCTTTTTTTTTTTTTTTTTTGTTCATTTTTATTTATTTATTTGCAAGTGACAGAGAGAGAAAGAGGCAGAGAGAGAGAGAGAGAGAGAGAGAATGGGCGCATCAGGGCCTCCAGTCACTGCAAACGAACTCCAGACACGTGCGCCCCTTGTGCATCTGGCTAACGTGGGTCCTGGGGAATCGAGCCTCGAACCAGGGTCCTTAGGCTTCACAGGCAAGTGCTTAACCACTGAGCAATCTCCCCATCCCTGTTACAGTTTTTTCCTTAGGAGTTTTCATGTTTGTATCCTTTTCAAGTCATGTGACACTATTTCTAGATGACGAAGCAGGTTATAACAGAAAGAGTCAGGGCTGCTGCTCGGATCACACAGACCTAGGGCACCAATGTCTCTTCTGCAACCATTTTCTTGGTCATGTTCCTTGTGTACATCTGAAAGTGAAGCAGGATACTTAGCGAGAATACTCTTTGTGTATACTTCTGCTGACACGGGGTCAAATGAAAGTGGAGACCTTGGTGGTAAAAGATCCACAGCAGGAGTTCAACCTTTGCTTAGACTGAAAGGAGAGAGACCAAGAAATTCTTTCCATTTCTTATGCCATGCTCCTTGCTTTTCAGTAACAGAATTCTTTTTTTTTTTTTTTAATTTTTTTTCTTTATTTATTTGAGAGTGACAGACAGAGAGAGAAAGAGGCAGAGGGAGAGAGAGAGAATGGGTATGCCAGGGCTTCCAGCCACTGCAAACGAACTCCAGACACATGCGCCCCCTTGTGCATCTGGCTTACGTGGGTCCTGGGGGTGGAACCTGGGTCCTTTGGCTTTGCAGGCAAGGGCCTTAACTGCTAAGCTATCTCTCTAGCACTGATACTTTTTTTTATTGAACATTAGCAAAGAACTAGACATAGAGAAAAAGAAAACTCGGTTCCTGTGGTAGATCTCCCTTTCTCCCTCTCTCTCCCTCCCTCTCTCTCTCTCTCTCTTTCTGTCTCATTAATGAAAAATTCCTCTTACACACACTCCCACTGTGACATTCCACCCTCTCAAGAGGCTCAAAGTAGTGGAGCCATCTTGGATTGAGCTTCAGAACCAAGAGACAAAACAAACTTTGTAGTTCATAAATAATCTGTGTCAGGTACTTTATTATAGTAATGCAAATCTGACTGGTACATCCTTGTAACATTGCCTACCTCACAGAGCATACAAGTTCTTTGCCTTTTTTCCTTCCACAAACAGCCCAGTGCAAAATTCCTGTTTGCAAGGAGAGAGAGAATGGGTGCACCAGGGCCTCTTGGCACTCTAAATAAACTCCAGATGCATGCACCACTTTGTGCATCTGGCTTTATGTGGGAACTGAAGAATCAAACTTGGGCTGCTAGGTTTTGCAAGCAAGCGCCTTTAACTGCTGAGCCATCTCCCCGGCCACAATTGAGGTCAGCCTGTACCACGTAGTGAGACAGAGAGAAGACAGACAGAATGGGTGTGCCAGGGCCTCTGGAGGCTGCGAACGAACTTCAGATGCCTGCCCTGCTTTACGTGGGAAGTAAGGAAACAAATTGAACTCTTTAAGTGAGGTTGGGAAAGGTGGCTTGTGTTTCCTGGGGAAAATGTAGAAACCTGACAAACTGTGAGCAGGAGAAGAAGTCATGACTTGTGTTTGTAGGAAATTGCTTTTCCAGATTGAGAACAACCGCGTGTTCCCCATCTCAGAGCACGGTTGCGGAATCATATTCTTTCCTCTGTACTGTTTTTCCCTCTGTTTCTTCTGCCCATGGCTTTATGAAGAAAGCATTTTTATTATTTTTACTTTTTTTTTTTTAAGCAAAAGAGGGAGGACGAAGAATACAAATAAGATAACGTGGCCGGGCGAGTTGTTTATGACGGCTCACCACCTGTTCCTTGCAGAAATGCAACAGGCTTCTGTGATGCAACACGTATTCATATAGAGACGGGTTGGACTGCACAAAAAGAAAAGGCAGAGGGTGAACAACACGTGGAAACACATCTTCCGGCGCCGTGAGCACAGGCTGGCTGAGAGCCTGGCTGAACCGAGAGCGGCCTTCCAGCCCCCGTCTCTTTCCTCGGCTTGACAATCAGAGTTTTATTTATTTGTCTGTTCTTTTATTTATTTATTTGCGAGCAGAGAGAGATAGAGAGACAGGCAGAGAGAATGGGCACGCCAGGGCCTCCAGCCGCTGCAAATGAACTCCAGATGCACATGCCACCTTGTGCATCTGGCTTGACGTGGGTACTGGAGACTGGAACCAGGGTCGTTAGGCTTTTCAGGCAAGCATCTTAGGCGCTGAGCCACCTCTCCAGCACCAGACAATCAAGGTTCTTAAAGGAGCTGTGTGCATTCCCCGTGACCACCTCAGTCCCTCTCCTCGGTTTACTCTCAATCCATGGCGGGCTGGTATCCACTGTCTCATGATGTCACAGCCCCCAAGAGGACGGTCTTTTGTTGGCTCAAGTTGATTATTTTTTATTTTAAATAACTATTGATGGGCTGGAGAGATGGCTTAGGGTTATGGCGCCTGCCTGTGAAGCCTAAGGACTCATGTTCGAATCTCCGGGTCCCACATAAGCCAGATACACAGTGACTTAAGCGCGCAATGTCGCACATGTGTCACAAGGGGATGCACTCATCTTGGGGCTAGAGAGATGGCTTAGCGGTTAAGGTGCTTGCCTGCAAAACCAAAGGACCCAGGTTCAGTTCCCCAGGACCCACATAAGCCAGATGCACAAGATGACACATGCAACTAAAGTTTGTTTGCACCAGCTGGGGGACCTGGCACACCCATTCTCTCTCTCTCATCTCTCTCATAAATAGATAAATTTAAAATATATTTTTAAAAATATTTTATTTGAGAGAGGGGTAGAGAGGAAGAGAGAATGGGGGTATCAGGAACTCTAGCCACTTGCAAATGAACTCCAGTCCCAGGTGCCACCTTGTACACCTGGCTTACATGGGTACTGGGGAATTGAACCTGGGTCCTTAGGCTTCTCAGGCAAGCACCTTGACTGCAAAGCCATCTTTCCAGCCCCCTCATTTTCTCTTGATGACCTTGCTAAAGATCCTATCTGGGTCCAGAAGTTAGAGACCTCAGTGTACAAGTGGGGCAAGAGGCACAATTCTTCCCTCCTAACCCCCATCTCTAACCCCTGCTTCTCCAGTCAGCCCCATCCCCAGAGGACTTACAGGTGTCATGGCATCCGACAGCCTTGCCCTTCTATTCTATGATTTCAACCACTAGCAAGACCACCCCAACCTTCTCAGTGTAAGCCCAGAGGATCCCGGAGGAGAGGCCTGTTGGCCCAGTGAGATCAAAGGCACTATGACCACCCAGAGAACAAAGGTGTGCTGGAGTCTATTCCCATGCTTCAGGTGTGGTTGCTTTGGTTGTTTTGAGGTAGGGTATCTCTGTAGCCCAGGTTGAACTCCAATTCACTCTGTAGTCCCAGGCTGGCCTCGAACTCACGGCGATCCTCCTACCTCTGTCTTCCGAGTGCTGGGATTAAAGGCGTGCACCACCATTCATGGCCATGTTTCAGTTTTGGACAAAGTACATTTGGAAAACCAAAAAAAAAAAAAAAAAAAAAAAAAAAAAAAAAAAGCCTCATTTTCTAATTTCTAATTGTTTCACAAAACCCACCTTTTTGTGCCAATCTCCAGTCTTCCTCTGAGCCAAATGATTAAGGGAACATTTGCTTCTAGTGCAGGTTATTTTCCAGAGGGCACATGCCCGCCGGCTAGGTTATTTCAATTTTGACTAGCCTGAGAAGATGGCTTCTGGGCTGGAGAAAGAGGCACCTCAAGGTGTTTACTCCAAATAATTGACCCTCGCTTATAAAACCAGCAGAAAGTGTATCTACTCCAGCATAACCTTGCTGCTGTGCCCCAGTCAGGTCTTGAGGCAGATGAAACATTCTATTCAGACTCTGTGAAGACACTCGTTGTCACATGCTCCTCCAGACACAAAATGGCCTGGAGATCCGTGACCTCACAGCGCCTGACACTGCCTACACAAGACCATCGTAATAGGAGGAAAAGATGATGACATCAAAATAAAGGAGAGACTGATTGAGAGGGGGAGAGGATGTGATGGAGAATGGAGTTTCAAAGGGGAAAGTGGGGGGGGGAGAGGGAGGGAATTACCATGGGATAATGTTTACAATTATGGAATTTGTCAATAGAAAAAAAAAGACACTCATTGTCACAGATGTCATGCCTCCCGCCTCCTTACACTGTCTCAGCCTTCCTCTGACACCGTGACAAGGTGACCACTCTAAGGAAGACAAACTTTGGGGGGGCCCAGAGTATCCACCAGCAGCAAGTAGTTGCTACTCTGAGTCATGTGCTCCCAAAAGTCATATAGTGATGGTGTTTGGATATCAGACCTTTGTGAAATAAGTAAGGGTTGATGAGCCGGGTGTGGTGGCACATGCCTTTAATCCCAGCACTTGGAGGCAGAGGTAGGAGGATTGCTGTGCGTTCAAGGCCAGCCTGAGACTGCAAAGTATGTTCCAGGTCAGCTTGGGCTAGAGTGAGACCCTACCTCGAAAAAAAAAAAAAAAAAAAAAGATCGGATGAGCTCTTGAGAGCAGGACCCTGATGATGAGAGATGAGATACCAGAGAGCTCACGTTCTCGCTCCACTACCTGAGGACACCGCCTGAAGTTTGCTGTCTACAAGCCAGAAAGAGCCCTCACTAGGCCTAACCATACTAGAGTCCTCCTAAAAGACTTTCAGCCTCCAGTAATGAGAGAAAATGAATTCCTGTTGTGGAGCTATGCATGGAAAGGGGTTTTCTTGGGCCAACAAATACGCCCGCTCATCACTTCCCTCACCTTTGTTTCGCTTTGAAGGATTAAAGAGCTCTTTGGGCTGCTTGCTGACTATAGATGCAATGTGACCGGCTGCCTTACACTCCACCTACCACATCTTCCCTGCCACAGCGGACCGCTGGATCTCTTCTCAAACCGTGAGCCAAAATAAACCTTCTTCCTCTGTAACTCACTGCTTAACAAGTTATTTGTCCATGAGAAAAACAACTGACATATGGCAAAATGTTCTTTGTTGTGGCTAAAAAGAGTTCCATTGTAGGGCTGGAGAGATGGCTTAGTGGTTAAGGCGCTTGCCTGTGAAGCCTAAGGACCCATGTTCAACTCTCCAGGTCTCACGTAAGCCAAATGCGCAAGGTGACTCAAGTGTACAAGGTCGCCCATGTGCACAAGGTGGCGCAAACATCTGGTGTTCTGTTACAGTTGCTAGAGGCCCTGGTGCGCCAGTTCTCTCTGTGTCTCTCTATTGCTCTCTCATTAAAAAAAATAAAAATAAAAATAAATAAAAAGGCCAGTCCACTGGGCTTGTCTTAAAAAGAAAAGTTCCACTATGTATATATGACACATTTTCTTTATCTGTTCCTCTTTCATGGGACTACTAAATTGGTTCTATAACAGCTATTGTGAATTGACACACAAGTTTCAAAAAGAGTTCTTGAGGGCAAGAAAAATAAGCGGTAACACTGATTTCAAGTTTGGATGGGAAAATTTCTGTGTACTGGACAAACCAGCTAGTCAGCACTTAACCACAACCCAACCATGCTAGGGCCCTCCTGGTAGACTTCCAGCCTCCAGAGCTGTGAGGTTTTTATGCCACTAGGGGACTGAACTCAAGGCTTTGTACACTGTAGCTATCGAATTAATGTTTTTTTAATTTTTTTCTGTTTTATTTTTTTTTATTTATTTATCTGAGACAGAGAAAGGGACAGAGTGAGAGTGAGTGAGAATGGACATGCCAGAGCCCCTGGCCACTGCAAATGAACTCCAGACACATGTGCCACCATGTACATCTTGCTTACATGGGCCCTGAAGAATCAAACCAGGGTCCTTAGGCTTCGCAGGCAAGCACCTTAACTGCTAAGCCATCTCTCCAGCTGTAGAATTAATTTTTAATGAAAGGAAAAAGAACTGAAGTTCCAGAGGAAGGACATAACCCTTTCCACCAAGTTCAGTATATGGATTTAAAAAAAAATTAAACATGTTTTATTTATTTATTTATTTGAGAGAGAAAGAGGCAGGAACAAAAGGGGGCAGAGGGAGAGAATGGGTGCACCAGGGCCTCCAGCCACTGCAAATGAACTCCAGACGCATGCGCCACCTTGTACATCTGGCTTACGTGGGTCCTGGAGAATCAAACCAGGATCCTTTGGCTTTGCAGGCAAATGCCTTAACCGCTAAGCCATCCTTCCAACCTCAATGTATGGATTTTGTTTATAATAAGGGCCAATGGGCTGGAGAGATGGCTTAGTGGTTAAGGTGCTTGCCTGCAAAGCCAAAGAACCCAGGTTCAATTCCCCAGAACCCACATAAGCCAGATGCACTAGGTGGTGCATGTGTCTGGAGTTCATTTGCAGTGGCTGAAGGCCCTGGCATGCCATTTGTCTCTCTCTCTCTGCCTCTTTCTCTCTCTCAAATAAATAAAAATAAAAAATAATTCTAAAATAAATAAATAAAACAAGGGTCAATCCCAGTGAATCACCAGTTGTCAAAGTACTATAGTAGCAAGGCAGAGGAACACAGTAGTGGACTCTTGGGCCAGAGTCGTGGGTTTAACCTTGTCGGGCCCTTACTTTATGATGTTTACTCTGGGTGTACGTTTCCTGATCTGTATCAACAGTTACACCGGCGGTCACTACATCGGAATACATAACAACATGGTGGCTCCTTGGACTCCTCGTGGTAACGTGGAGACAGTCAGGAATGACGGACACTAGATGGCAGAGTCAGAGGAGCCACAAGCGCCCCCTGGTGTTTTGCTCGTCCAGGCCCATCCCTGCTGATGTCCCTGGTTCTGGTCCGTGTGACAGCTAGGAGAGAACTTAGGAAGCTCAAGGTACGTTCAGGAAACTGTCGCTGGAGCAGATGGCGATCAGTCCGCCGCGTTTGTTGCCCCCAGCAGTCTGAGCGCGGATCCTGTAGTCCGCAGCCGGGGAAGGCTTGCTGGGGATCCGGTCTGTCACTTTACTAAGCCTGGCATGGGTGAGACTAACCTCAGGCTTGCCTTCCCCGGGACTGAGAGTAGCAGGGTCAGGGCCAGAAGCCAGGATTCCTGCCCACTTATATCTGGGATGTGCCACCTCAGTGGACGCCCAGGTCAAAGCAGATGATCACGGACATGTCGTGCTTCTGTGGCTGCCACTCTTACAGGTCCCTTCTGCACTGTGCTCCTCTGAGTGGCCCTGTGTGGCCTGGATTCTTTTCCAATCTGAGCTCGGCCAGGCCACTCTGAGAGCTCCCAGGGGCCCCGTCCCAGCCTCCGTCGAGAAGCCTCACAATTTCCACTTCTATTGCCGCCTCTTCCATCCTAAGTGGCCCTGGCTCACCTCAGTTGGCATCTTGCTGCCTCTCCTCCATTTCTCCCCTTAAACGGGCAGTTCTGGCAATCCCGGACCCTGCCACTTCTTTCTAGGACCACCGCCCCCCAATTCATCACTATTCCCCCCCCTTTTTTTTCAGGTTCCATAAGTAGCACAGAACATCCCCAGGCCTCAGGGCAGAAAAATAAAAGAGGGATCAGCCAAAACGCACATATCCCATCTGCCACTCAGAAAGACATTTTAATCCATGAGCCTGACTACATGCTTCTGTCCCTTCTCTGATGGCCCGCCCTAGGGATGAAACTGTCTGTCTTCTCCGGCAGGGGCAGTTAAACTTTAAAGACCCTCTCATCTGCCGTGGCATTGGGGCCCGAGGGGAAGCTGTCACTATTAAACGCAGAGCTGGGCCTTGGACTCCCTCTGCTTCCCACTCATCTGGCTCTTGCTGGCGACACGCTCCGCACATCTCCCGCTGGCCCTTCTGTGCAGAATCGCAGCTCTGCGGGCGTTGATGAACATTATACAGAGGTCTATTAAATTAATCCAGTGGCTGCCGTGCTGGCCTCCTATTGACACGGTCGAGATGAGGGTCTTTAAAGTTCAAGGGCTTCTAGAAAAGCTTAGGGAGGCTGTGGTTTAACTAACCAGGCTGCCTTGCCTAGGAGGGTTTTTCTTGCCACTCCAACCTTCTGCGCCCAAACCAGAGGTTCTCGTGGGAAACCAGGGTCCTAGAGACAAACTCGCACCGAGGATTTTTCACTACGTCAGTCTCAACCATATTTTCCCCTGCCTATGCCCAGTGCCCTTCTCACCTGTTGCCATGTTTGCCTTGCTTTCTGACTTTTAGTCTACTTTCCATCCATTTGCCCACTCAGTATAAATACAGCTACATAATGGGCACTGCTGTAGATAGCTTCGTGTTGCTGCGATGGACATCCAAGCCAGGCACAGTGTAGAGGAGGAAGGGTTGTATTTCAAGTTTACAGATCCAGGGGAAGTTCCATCAACGACAGAAGCAGCTGGTCCCATACATCCAAGCAGAGAGAAACAACCAAACCAGCCCATAAAAACTTAAAAACTAAAAGCAGCAGGCTGGAGAGATGGCTTAGTGGTTAAGGTGCTCACCTGCAAAGCCAAAGGACCCAGGTTTCGATTCTCCAGGACCCACGGAAGCAAGATGCACAAGGTGGCGCATGCTTCTGGAGTTCACTTGCAGAGGCGGGAGGCCCTGACACACCCATTCTCTCTCTCTCTCTCTCTCTCTCTCTCTCTGCTTTCTCTCTCAAATAAATAAATAACAAGATTAAAAGCAAAAAAACAAAAGTTGCAAGCACAAATGGGCAGCAAACAGCAAGAAACAGCCAGGGCTTGCTGGTGGAGCAGTTGTCCAGCACATACGAGGTACTGGATATGATCCCCAGCACCGCGAGCAACAAAAATTCCTCATGACTACTTTATCGTCGTCCATAGGACAGAGCCCCAAACTCTTCCCGTGGCCCACAGAGCCCAGAGTGACTTCTCCATCCCATCTTTTGAGCCTCTCTTCCCTTCGCTCTGTGTGTGTCAACGGCAGGTTCCTTCAGACTCTCAAGTGTGCCAACTTCCTTTTTCACCTCTGAGTTTCCACCCAACGAGGCTCAGATTGAACACCTGAGAGTGGCAGAGACTGGACCACCTCTCAAGGAGCTGCAGTGGCCAGTGGTAATCCATTCCCTGACCTCTCGTGGCAGGCAAGGAATCAGATTGAATCAAGGAGTAATTAAACGAATGGCTCCACGACATCAGTTGCAAGACAGACCAGGGAGGAAGTGTGTAGTGTTTCCTCTACTCAAAAGTTCTCCTCCGCCAGACGGGGTGGAGCACACCTTTAATCTCAGCACGTGGGTGGCAGAGGTAGGAGGATCGCTGTGAGTTCAAGGACACCCAGAGACTACATAGTGAATTCCAGGTCAGCCTGGGCTAGATTAAGACCCTACCTCATAAAGCAAAACAACAGCAAAAAAAAAAAAAAAAAAAACACCCTCTCCCCCTCTCCCCTACTCTGGCCTGAATAACTACTCAGCTAACATGTCTCTCATCACAGATCCTTTTATGATTCTCAGGTTGTGTGAAATTCCTCTGTAACATGCACTTTAAGTCCCTTAGAGCTTATATTAGAAACTGCAGCCAGTTATTCTGTCTTTGTGGTTATTTACTTAAAATCCATCTTTCACCTCTCCCTGCATCGTCTTCCTACTGCGTCCACTGTGCAGTACAATGTAGTTCTCCACACGTGTCAGCTGAATGAATGAGTGAATGAATGATGTCTAGAATCCTAGCGGCTTGAGCCTGGCATGTGTTGACTTGGACCCCTGCCTCTTAATTGCCACTGGTCAAGTACTCCGTAGTGTCTTCCTTTCCTTAGTCATGAGAATCCAGAATGTTCCTTCTGATTCCTTCATTCCACAAAAAATGTGCCCAAGGCAGAAAGAGCCCACTTGCCCTGTGCCGAGATGACTCCCTATAGCTTTTCCCTCTCAACCAGGCATGGGTGTGAGAGGAACAAGGGCGGCACCGGAAGTACTCAGCCAGGTACTATATATATACATAGCTAGTCACCATTAGAGGCCACAGTGTGTTCCACGGGACAGTCACAGGCCGTGACTCAGGCTTCCTTCTGCCTGGCTGGAAGAGGTGTCATTAGCCTTTTGCTCTCTTATTTCCTGACTGTTATGGGTTCAGGGAAAGCCCTCACCTCCCTGCCTAACTCTTACTCTATTTCTGGTTCCTCGTGGCTTTTCTGACTATGCAATCCTAGGATCCAAAAATCATCCACCTTTCATTAAATTTCCCGATAAACCTCCCTGGGCTACTTCTGATGAGTATTTTGATGAATATTCAACATGAGAGGAATGTAATATTTAGCTAAAACGGATACCTGTGTATGAATCTGAGACGGGAACCTCCGCTGCGTTCTCATTGAGCCCTGGCCATGCCACTGTTTTCCCCACAACTCTTCCTGTTGGTCCAAACCTCGCTGACTCCCCAAGGGTCAAGAACAGAGCCCCGCAGCAATAGCAATGCAGGACACTAACAACTGAGCTGTCCAGGGTGGTAGCTGTTAACCCCATATGTGGTTAAAATCAACTGAAATTAGAAATTCAGTGCATCAGGGGCTGGACAGATGGCTCAGTGGTTAAGGCATTTGCCTGCAAATCCTAAGGACCCAGGTTCGGTTCCCCAGGACCCACGTGAGCCAGATGCAAAAGATGGCGCATGCATCTGGAGTTTGTTTGCAGTGCCTAGAGGCCTTATTGTGCCCATTCTCTCTCTATCTCATAAAAGAAATAAATTGTATATGCATAATTTATTTATTTTTAAATATTACATACAAGGAATGAGGGAGATGTTTGGTAATGGTTTTGCTAAAATGCAAAAAGGTAGACCTCAGATTTTTTATCCTGAAGACAACATGGGCAGGTCTGCTTGTATTTCTTTGAGAGAATCACTTTCGTATGTGACTAACTCAGGAGTATCAGAGTTTGTTGGGGTTTTGTAGCTCTTGTTGTTGCTTATTTATGACACAGGGAGGTTGGACCCAGAGCCTACTGCATGTGAGGCAAACCCTCGACCATGGAGTTACATTCCCAACCGTGTTGCTGAGAGCAGACAAAAATAATAGTCAAACTGAGAGATTCCTGACTTATGTGTGTCTGAGAATTATGCTATGACTTCATGGGTTTGCAGCACAAGCCTGGGGTGGGCGGGGAGGAAGTAGCATAAAACCCAACTGCCTCATAATTAATTAGGATTCTTTTTTTTTAATTTTTTTTTTTTTTTGGTCTTTTTGAGGTAGGGTTTCATTCTAGCTCAGGCTGACCTGGAATTCACTCTGTAGTCTCAGGGTGGCCTCGAACTCGAACTCGTGGCGATCCTCCTACCTCTGCCTCCCGAGTGCTGGCATTAAAGGGGTGCGCCACCACACCCGGCCCTCTAGGATTCTTAACCCTAATCTGTATTGGAAATACAGTCACCCTGCCATGAGGGTCACATCAGTGAGACAAATTAGCAAAATCCTGTGACAGGAAAGGGCACCAGGCAGAAAACTGCATTGATTTTGAGCCATTAGCACAGACTGTGACATTGTGTCTTTTTAATGTACTAATTTAGTTAACAGTATAGAAATTCTGAAGAAAACTCTTTTCAAGCATCATTACAAAGCATGTTAGCTATAATGTATACACATTATATATATACAAGTTTTTTGTTTATTTTTATTTATTTGAGAGTGACAGACAGAGAGAGAAAGAGGCAGAGAGAGAGAGAGAGAGAGAGAGAGAGAGAGAGAATGGGTGCACCAGGGCCTCCAGCCACTGCAAATGAACTCCAGACGCATGCGCCCCCTTGTGCATCTGTCTAACGTGGGTCCTGGGTAATCGACCCTCAAACCGGGGTCCTTAGCCTTCACAGGCAAGCGCTGAACTGCTAAGCCATCTCTCCAGCCCACATAATATATTTTTATAGTTACTAAAGTATATTCCAGAAGGACCTAAGTTTAAGGAATTTTTTACTAAGTTGGTTCTTGTTATATTTACTTAAAAGAAATAAAGTAAACAGCATTCATTTAATTAATTAATTTTCATTAATTTAAAGTCAAGGCCTTCATCATTCTCTTTCTCTCCCTCCTTCCCTCCCTCATACCTTCATTCCCTACCCCATTACCTGTCCCTCCTCCCCACAACCTCCATTCTGACATAGCAAGATTTTCTTGTCTCCCCAGTATGAGGGTAGTTACCTATTATCCCAGCACTTGAAGGTTGAAACAAGATAATTGGAAGGTCAAGGCCAGCCTAGGATACATACTGAATTGGTTACTTTTCTCATTGTTGTGACCAAATCACCTAACAGACACAACTAAAGGAGGAAGGGGCACCAGGTTTAATTTGGCTCACAGTCTCCGACCATCACAGCAGGAAGGCATGTCCAAGCGTCTCTGTCCATGGCTCTCAGTGTCCTTCACGTGGCTCAGACCAGGAGGCAGAGAAAGCAAAACCAGAGGAACCAGAGCCAGGGCTGGAGGGATGGCTTAGTGGTTAAGGCGCTTGCCTGCGAAGCCTGAGGACCCAGGTTCAATTCCCCAGTACCCATGTAAGCCAGATGCACATGGTGGTACATGTGTCTGGAATTCATTTGCAATGGCTGGAGGCCCTGGTGCACCCATTCTCTCTATCTATCTACCTCTTTGTCTCTCTCTCTCTCAAGTAAATAAATAAAATGTTTTTTAAATAGGCCAGCAGCTGATGACCACTTACTCAAAGCTTGAGCATCTGGGAGACATTTCAAATTCAAGCCATAATATGTTAACACATAATGAGACCTTGATTTGGACAGAAAGAGGGAGAGAAGAAGAAATGTGACAAGCAAAGATCTGTACAGCAAATTAAATATTTTATATTTATTTATTTATTTATTTTGACAGAGAAAGAGGGAGAGAGAGAGAAGAGAGAATGGGTGTGCCAAGGCATCCAGCCACAGCAAATGAACACCAGACGCATGCGCCCCCTGTGCATCTGGCTAACGTGGGTTCTGGGGAATTGAACCTGGGTCCTTTGGCTTTGCAGACAAACGCCTTAACTGCTAAGCCATTCCTCCAGCCCCTGTTCAGCCAATTAAAAAAAAAAAACAGGCACCAGGCTGGAAAGATGGCTTAGCAGTTAAGGCACATGCCTATAAAGCCTGAAGGACCTAGGTTCGATGCTCCAGGTCCCACTTAAGCCAGATGCACAAGGTGGTGCATGCATCTGGACTTCATCTGCAGTGGCTAGAGGCACTGGCACACTCATTCTTTCTGTGTGTGTGTGTGTGTGTGTGTATGTGTGTGTCTCCCTCTCTAACAAATAAATAAATAAAAATAAAATCTTAAAACAAAACAAAACAAAAAAAACAGGCACCATTTTCTTTGCCCCAGTCTCTTGAGCTTCCACAGTGGGCTGGGAAGAGACGCCTTCTGAAGGCCCACAACACTCAGAAGGGTAACAGCAGGCAGCCCTTCCTCTGCAGAGTGCCCACGGAGTCTGTGACGGGCAAACCAAGAGAACAGCCTCAACATGTCCCAAACTCCCTGCCGTGTCGATCTCCCGAGGCGGTTGAGGCATTTCTATCTATAGCAAAACAACTGCAGCTCAAGCTGAATCCAGAGACCCGTAGGTGAGTACAATGGGTTTTCTGCAAATGAAAGGATGCATTGCCAGTCTGGTTAGTCAGACACGCAAGTCACTCGGGGGCCAGGTTCCTTCTCCAAACCCTGCCTTCCCCTTTGGTGGGGTGTAACGAAACATGGGCTCATGAAAGCAGACGTGCGATGGTCCAGTGTAGACTCGCAGCTGGGAGGTCAGAGAGGCCGGAGACATCCTGGCAAATGAGCCTCAAGAAAAGAATCCAATGTGCAAGGCAGGTTCCTGTCCCTCACAGGCACAAGGTACTCTTAACCCGGAGTCCCTAGGCCCAAGACTACATGCCTATGCCCAGAATGCATCTGTTGGGTTTCTGGAAGCCTTGGCAATAATGGTCATTGCTCATGACTACTGAAACACCACCCATGACCTCAGCCCTTCGCTCCTTACAGCTTTTCTAAAATTGCATAAGAAAACTCACAAGGCATATACTTAACCCCAGCCTGCCCTGCCCTCCTCCATCATTCTTCTAGTGGCTCGAGACGCCTTGGGACCCTCCGTGACTCTCATCTCATTCGCCACCTGTAAACTCAGCAATCCCCGAATCGGATCATTGCACCTTAGTGCTGTTACCCAACTCCAGTGATTCGCAATCCCATCCTGCTAGCTCACCTCCCGGTGGACACTTGTCAACATCTGGAGACAGTTTGGGATGCCACATTGAGAGGCTGCAGCTGGCATTCGTGAGAAGGGGCCAGACATGCAGCTCAGCATCCTGAGATGCACCATACCAGTCCCACCAGGAAGAATTCCTTACCCCACAGTACAGATGCACTTGGGGAGAGAAGCGCGGCCCCAAGCACTGGCCCTCTCCCCTCGATCATCTCCAGGGTCTCCTACCTGCTCTCCCTGCCGCCACTCTTGCTTCCTCTCCACAGCCATTCCCCATGCAGCAGCTGGTTATCCTGTTAAACAAGTCAGATTGTGTTACGTCTCTGGCAAAAAAAAAAACAAAAACAAAAACAAAAAACACTCCTACTTACCATCTTGTTCAAAAAGCTCATCTTGAGCTGGAGAGATGGCTTAGTGGTTAAGGCACCTGCCTGCAGGGCCTAAGGACCCATGTTCGACTCTCCAGATCCCACATAAGCCAGACGTACAAAGGTGAAGCAAGCGCAAGGTCGCACATGACCACTAGGTGGCGCAAGCATCTGGAGTTGGATTTCAGTGGCTGAGGCCTTGGTGCCCCAATTCTCTCTTTCTCTCTCCCTCTCTCTCTTAAAAAAAAAAAATTAGGGTCTGGAGAGATGGCTTAGTGGTAAGGCGTTTGCCTTCCTAGCCAAAGGATCCCAGTTTGATTCTCCAGGACCCATGTGAGCCAGATGCACAATGGGGGCACATGCATCTGGAGTTTGCAGTGGCTGGAGGCCCTGGTGTTCCCATTCTCTCTCTCTTTGCCTCTTTCTCTCTCTTAAGTAAATAAATAAAATATATTTAAAAAATTTTTAAAGGTCATCTTCTCAATGGCCTGCAAATCCTTACGTAGTGAGATCCACGTGTCTCTTGGGCTCATGTCTCCTGCTCACCATGTCTCACCCTGGCCTTTGGGCTGGTCCTTGAAACCTCCAGGTGCATTCTTGTGTTAAAACCTCTGTACTTGTCCCCTCTGCTGGGACCCTTTCAACCCACTTCGCTCTGGAGCGTGGTGGCAGTCGCCTGTAATCCCAGCACTCAGAGGCTGAAGCGGGAAAAATGGGTCAAGAGATGAGGCATGGCTGCAACACTCAAAGGCCAGCCTCCTTGACCCACTTTGTCCTGTCAGACCCCACTTCCAGAAGGTTCCACAACCTCTCAAAACAGCAACGCCAGCTGGTCCACATGTTCTAACACATGAGACCACAAGGGACATTTCATGTTCAAGTCATAAAGCTCCCCGCTGTGATTGTGAGATGGTGTTGCTCCATGGTTCAGTCAGATTTTCATGAATGAGTGAATCTCACGGACATCGTTGCTATTCCTTCAGGCTTTCTCACTGACTTCAATATGCTCTGTGCCAAATCTTATTAGAGTCCAGACTCTGTCTTGGTCATAGAGTACACTGGGAATTCCAAGACCTACTCAAGACAGAAATGAGAGAAAAGGAGATGAGACAAAACTGTTCAGAGAAGGTCTGGTAGCCCACTTCCAAGGCCAAGGGCATCCTGAACTCAGATTCACATAGTGCTAGAACTCACAGGCCCTCTTGGCAAAAAAAAATTGAGTCGCTGGTTTCAGTTTGTTTCCCGTTACTATAACTTAAAACTACAGCACAAACAATTTACGAAGTCTAGCATTTTTTTGTTCACAGCTCAGAAGACTTGGGAGTTCAAGGTCAAGGGGTCACCTGGCGAGATTTTTACTGCTGGGGGAGGCTTTCTGCAGAGTTCCAAGACAGCTCAGGGATCACATATTAAAAAAAAAAAAAAAAAAAAAAAAAAAAAAAGACTACTTCGTGTCTCTCCTCTTCCTACAAAGCCCCACTATAGGATTAGAGTCCCATCCTTGTGGCCTCAATTAAATTTAACTATCTCAGGCTGGAGAGGTGGTTTAGCAGTTGAGACACTTGCCTGCAAAGCTAAAGGACCTAGGTTCAATTCCCGAAGACCAACCCACTAAAACCGGAGGCACAAGGTGGTGCATGTGCCTGGAGTTCATTTGCAGCAACTAGAGGCCCTGGCACACCCATTCTCTCTCGTTCTCTATCTGCCTCTCTCTCTCTTAAATAAATAAATAAAAGTAAAATTTTTTTAAAAAAAATTAATGATCTCTGAAAAGTTCCACCTCCAAATATCATAGTCTACTGACTTCCCACCTTCCTGATACTCCTCAGTGGAGATTAATTTCAACAAGCACATTCAAAGCATAGAAATATCTCATGTAGGTGTGAAAGAAATCAGAAAGCTAGAGCTAGTCCCAGGGAAAAGGGGGAAGAAGTTAAGGTGGCTAAGGATCTGGAGGAGTAGCTGGGGATGTTGGCGCATGCCTTTAATCCCAGCACTCGGCGGGGAGGCAGAGGTAGGAGGATCGACGTGAGTTTCTAGCCACCCTGAGACTACACAGTGAATTCCAGGTTGGCATGGACTAGAGCAAGACTCTACCTTGAAAAATCAAAATAATAATAACCATAATTTTAAAAAAAGTTATAAAAGAATTTGCATTCTTACTAGCATGAACCTGCCATGGCTCACCCTCAGGGCATCATCTCTGTTGTCCCAATGCAAAACTGCTGGCCCACCTTTAATGGTGGAAATCTCTGTAACAGTCGAAGCTTAAGCAACCTAAAACCGATCTCTGTGCCTACAGCTTCAACCCTGCTTTAATTTTTCTGTGTGGAATGGTGTATCTTATTTCCATTTACCTTGCTCAAATTCTCAGGGCCTAGGTAGAAGAACACAGCCTGCTTTTATGCCAGGAGCCCAGTTCCAACAAAGATCTCTCCTTCCCCTTCGAAACTTTATAAACCAGGCCTTCAAGGTCCACAATTCTCTCTGCATTTAGCATTTTTAAAGCATTGCTAGGACATCCCACCATACTCTGCTTACAGCACTGCAAGGCTTCTCCAGTCTAAAGGACCAAATCCTTCCACGTTCCTCCTGCAGACATGTGCCAAAAGAACTAACAATCATATGGTCAAGTTCATTGCAGAAACTACCCCACTCTCAGTAGCAGTTTTCTCTTGCAGTGACCTCCCCATCATGAGACAAACTCCTGACCAGAAGCAGCTTATGGGAGGAAAGGGTTTATTGCCGACTCACAGATTCCTGGAAAGGCTTCATCATGGCACAAGGACCTGGCTCACTTCATCATACATCCAAAGGAGGTGGGGAGAAAGAGAGAGAGCACCACTAAGCACAAACTAGCTCTAAAACACACCTAGTAGGGCTCTTCTAAGGCCATGGGCATCCTGAACTCAGATTCACCTAGTGCTAGAACTCACAGGACCCTCTTGGCTGGACTCAAAATCTGTCCCTAGTGACACACCTCATCTAGCAGGGCTCCACCTGTTGAAGACTAAGTAGAAAGCTTAATTGTAATCAAAAATACCTAAGACGCCAGGCATGGTGGCGCACGCCTTTAATCCCAGTACTTGGGAGGCAGAGGTAGGAGGATCGCTGTGAGTTCGAGGCCACTCTGAGACTACAGAGTAAATTCCAGGCCAGCCTGGGCTACAGTGAGACCCTACCTTGAAAAAACAAACAAACAAAATACCTAAGACCCCAGGCATGGTGGATCACACCTTTAATCCCAGCACTTGGGAGGCAGAGGTAGGAAGATCACCAAGAGTTCAAGGCCACCCTGAGATTACATAGGTCAGCCTGAGCTAGAGTAAGACCCTACCTCAAAAAAATAAAACAGCTGGGTGTGGTGGCGCACGGCTTTAATCCCAGCACTAGGGAGGCAGAGGTAGGAGGATCACCATGAGTTCAAGGCCACCCTGAGAATACAGAGTGAATTCTAGGTCAACCTGGGCTAGAGTAAAACCCTACCTCCAAAAAAATAAATAAAAGAAACAAAAAACCCTAAGGCTATGGGGACATGACATTCAAACCACCACACATGCACACATGTATACACAGCAAACACACACACACACACACACACACACACATCTATATCCATTGAGGTTCTATGTGTCCTGAACTTTGGGGGCACAGTGGCAGACAAGCCCAAATTCCTGCTCTCAGAAGGAAAAGTAGACAGTTAAATCCAATATAGCTTTAAAACCATTTGGCCTGTCCATGGCTTCTTTCATTTTCTCATTGATGGATAGTAAGACGCTGCAAAGGCTCATTCCACTGTTCCGCGTCCCTGGTCCACTCTCTGAGGGATGACGGACAGACCCTTCACCCAGTAGAAGTTGATTACACACAAGACACACACTGGGCATACAAATATAGACAGAGCTCCATAAGTTAAGACAAAGGAAGCGGCTAAGCCTCTCTGAGCCCAGGCCTCCAGCAAGCCTGATGGTTTGGAGGCCCTGGGGACCTGCGGGCATCCAGGCGCATGGGGCAATTTGCATAGAGGAAGGAGTCTGCTTGGAGCAGAGACTGGAGAAGATGTGAGATGCCTGCTGCTCAGCCCAGCCCCACCAGCTGCTTTCTGAACCCCAAGGCTATAAGCAGTCAAAAGACTGGTTTTCAGGAGAGTGCGTTGATTTGAGATCAGTGATGAAGCAAAGCAGAGGGGAGGAGGGAGGGAGGGGACCACTGGAGGCTGTAGGTCTACAGGCTAAAGGAAGCCTGTAGAGACCAATACTACTATGACATCCCAGGACTTTGGGATGTCAAGAAGTGACAAGGCGTGGGGCTGGAGAAATGGTTTGGCGGATTAAGGCGCTTGCCTGCAAAGCCAAAGAACCACAGTTCCATTCCCTAGGACCCATGTAAGCCAGATGCACAAGGTGGCCCATGCATCTGGAGTTCATTTGCAGTGGCTAGAGGTTCTGGTGTGCCCATTCTCTCTCTCTCTCTTTCTCTTTCTCTCTCTCTCCCTCCCTCTCTCTCAAATAAATAAATAAATAATTTTTTTGAAGTGTGGCGTAAAGGGTTGTTAAAAAAACAAAGTGACCAGGCAGGGACACATTAGTGTGCTCACATGAGCAACTGCAGAGGTAGAAACACAGACCCTCCATGGAGCCTAGTGGTCCAGCAAGGATCAGGGAGACAGAGTATGAGACCTACATGATGTGACTAAGGTGAAATTCGAGTGATTGCTAAAACCGTGATCCCATTTGTCCCCAGGGCTGAGAAAAGGTTTGAATATGATTGGTTAGTTAGCATGCCCCAGGCCCATGCCACAGAAAGGGGCCATTCTGCAGAGCGGTGGGCACTCGCCTAAGAGAGAAACGTCCCTACGCCTAGCAGGCAGTGACAGTTCCGTTGAAGAAGCAGCAGGCCTTACAGGGTGAGTGTGGTCCTTTTCATTTGGGAAAAGGTGTAGCTCGGATTGCTAGAGTGTGAAAAACAGAGCAGCAAGGTCAGTGCGAAAGGTCACGGGCGTGCGCAGGGGTCGCAGCCTGGCGGGAACGCAGGGCAAGGCGAGCGCGGCAGGAAAGAGAGACAGGTGATTTCCCACGCCGTGCCTTTCCTCGCAGCCCTACTTAAATGTCCTCGGAGCACGGCAGTGGGCATCGCCAGAAAGCCAGGAAGACGGCACCTTTGAGAACTGCGTCAAGGGTTCTGAACTCTCTTGTGGGATCCGTGAGGACAGTATAATGTCTTTGAACCCAGACTGTTGCTTTTGCGAGGGGTGCTGGCTATGTAGACTGGAACTGGTAAAAAAAAAAAAAAAAAGATAGTTCTAACAAGCAAAGAAAAAAGAGAGAGTTCTGTTTTGTTGCATTTTTAAAAATACTTTACTATTTATTTCTTTATTTGACAGAGAAAGAGGGAGAGAGAGAGAGAGAATGGGAGCACCAGGGCCTCCAGCCACTGCAAACGAACTCCCGACGCGTGCGCCCCCTTGTGCATTTGGCTAACGTGGGTCCTGGGGAATCCAACCTGGGTCCTTTGGCTTTGCAGGCAAACGCCTTAACCGCTAAACCATCCATCCAGCCCTGTTGCTTATTTTTTTGTCCGAGGTAGGGTCTCACTCTGGCCCAGGCTGACCTGGTACTTTTTTTTTTTTTTTACCATGCTGGGCTATTTTCCATTTGTTCACGCTCCCCAGATCCATTCTCCATCCTGTCTGTCTTGCTCGGGCCCCTGGGTCACCTTGGCCCCATCTCTACATGCATTTGCCCAATGGGAGACTTAGCAGGACACTGGGGTGCAGAGAGAGAGAGAGAGAGAGAGGTCAGATACACATTTGCTGCTCCCAGTTCCGTGACCACAATCCCGGTAGCAGCCCAGTCCCCTCTCTGCCCGGAACTCCAGCAAGGCAACCCTTCCATTCTCGCCTGTATCAGACTCTGCTCTCAGCGTGCATTCCCCTTGAGCTGCCAGACCTCAGGGAGAATGGCTTTGTCCTGTGGTTAGCCTGCCCCGGTACCACAAACCGTGTGGATATGTTTAACCCTGTCGCAGCCTCCAGTTAAGCCCTCTTATTAGTTAATCCTCACCGTTGGGCACAATGCCTGACACATCAGTCGGAGGGAGGAAGGGTTTATTTGAGCTTACAGTTGCAGGTGAACTGTCCATCGCTGTGGGAGCTTGAAGTCGACAGTGGTAAATGCTGTTGCTTAGCCAGCTCTCTCCGCTTTAAAAAACAAACAAACAAACAAAAACAACTTTTTGTTGACAACTTTCATAACTGTAAGCAATATACCATGATCATAGTCCCCTCTGTCACTCTCCATTTTCTCCCTCCCCAGTACCTCTTCCACTGAATCTTATCTTCTTTCCAACTTGTCTCTCTTCTATTTTTTTTTTTAATTATTGTTAGGGCTGGAGAGATGGCTTAGCAGTTAAGCGTTTGCCTGTGAAGCCTAAGGACCCCGGTTCGAGGCTCGATTCCCCAGGACCTACGTTAGCCAGATGCACAAGGGGGCGCATGCGTCTGGAGTTTGTTTGCGTGGCTGGAGGCCCTGGCGTGCCCATTCTCTCTCTCTCTCTCTCTCTCTCTCTCTCTCTCTGTGGTGGTTTGATTCAGGTGCCCCCCATAAACTTTAGGTGTTCTAAATGCCATATCCCCAGCTGATGGCAATTGGATCCTCCTGGAGGCAGTGTATTTTGGGGGGTGGGCTTATGGGTGTTAAAACCAGCTTTCCCTTACCAGTGTTTGGCACACTCTCCTATTGCTATTGTTCATCTGATGTTGCCCAGGAGGTGATGCCCACCCTCTGCTCATGCCATCATTTTCCCTGTCATCATGGAGCTTCCCCTCAAGTCTGTAAGCTAAAATAAACCCCTTTTTTCCTACAAGCTGCTCTTCGTTGGGTGTTTTCTGCCAGCAATGTGGACCCGACTGCACCATTCTCTCTGCCCCCACTCTCTAATTAGTTAATTAATTATTTTTAAATTGAATGAACATAATCCTTCCTAACTCTACTTATGCCTGGATCTCAGGAATGGAACCTGACCTAACACCATTCTATGAGATGGCACATCTCAGCTCAGTTCCTAGGACTCCCACCCCAGCCAGAGGCAGGTACTCCATCCAGCCACACAGCCACGCACATGGAAAATTGCTATTCCTATGGAGTGCCCTGCTTTTGCATAGTCTCAGGGGTCATCTCCTCACCTACATCCCCTTCTGCCCCACCCTCCCTATTGTGTGGTCCTCGACATGTTTATTAGGTATGCCAGCATCTTGGGCACATCCAGGTTAGGAGCCATAGATGAGTGAGACCATGCAATGATTATCTTTCTGTGATTGGTGAGTTTGCTGAGAATGATCTGTTCTGGGTTCAACCATTTTTCTTCAAATTTCATCGTGACATCTTTCCTTACTGCTGTGTAGAATTCCATCTTGCAGATATACCACATCTTGGTTATCCATTTGTCTGATGGACATCTGGGTTGATTCCAGCTCTTAGCTATTGTGAATTGAGCAGCTATAAACATGGTTGAACAAATCCCTCTGAACTGAGGCGTGGAGCTTTTAAGGTACATGCCCAGTAAGGGAATACCTGGGTCTGTTGGTAACTCTATAGTCAACCTTTTTAGGAGTCTCCATATTGCTTTCCATAGTGGTTGTACCATCTTACGTTCCCACCAACAGTGAATGAAGGTTCCTATTTCTCCATATCCTCCCCAGCATTTGTTTTCATTTGATCTTTTTAATGTTTGCTGTCCTTACTGGGGTAAGGTGGAATCTCATAGTTGTTTTATTTTGCATTTCCCTGATGAATAGGGATGATGAACATTTTCTTAAGTGTGTGTTTGCCATTTGTGTTTCTTTCTCTGAGAACTGCCTGTCCAGTTCTTTGCCCCGTTTTGTGAGTGGATTGTTTGACTTTTTATTGTTTAGGTTTTTCAGTTCTTTGTAGATTCTAGAAATTAGGCTTCTGTCAGTTGTATAGCAAAAATTTTCTCCCATTCTGTGGGTTATCTATTGACTCTGCTTATTGTATGTTTGTCTGTGAAGAAACTTTCCAGCTTCATGAGATCCCAATGGCTGAGTAATTGTTTAAGTTCCTGAGCTACTGGGGTTTTGTTCAGAAAGTCTTTTCCCATTCCTATATCATGAAAAGTTCCTCCTATCTTTTCTTCCAGTAGCATCTGAGCTTCCTGTCTCATATTGCAGTCTTTGATCCATCTGGACTTGATTTTTGTGCATGGTGAGATGTGTGGATCGAGTTTCATTTTCCTGCATATGGTTGCCCAGTTTGTCCAGCACCATTTGTTGAAGATGCTGTCTTTTTTCCAGCCTACATTGTTAGGGCCTTTGTCAACTATCAAACAGCTGTAGTAACTGGACCCAAAGTCCAGGTCCACGATTCTGTTCCATTGGTCTATAATCTGTTTTTATGCCAGTACCATGTTGTTTTTATTACTATGGCTTTGTAATATAGCTTTAGACCAGGTATGATGATGCCTCCAGAGGTGTTTCTTTTGCTGAGGATATGCTTAGATATCCAAGGCCTTCTTCCATTCCATATGAATTTTGAGAACATTTTTTCTAACTCTGAAGAAAAATGTTGGGATTTTTATTGGTATTGCACTAAATCTGTATATTGCCTTTTGTAAGATTGCCATTTTCACAATGTTAATTCTGTCTATCCAGAGCATGGGAGGTCTTTCCATTTTCTCAAGTCCTCCTCAATTTCTTTCTTGAGTGTTTTTATGTTTTCATTGTATAGGTCTTTCACATCCTTGGTTAATGTTATTCCAAGGTATTTTGTTGTTGTTGTTGCTATTGAAAATGGGACAATGTCACTTATTTCTTTCTCTGTGTCTTTGTCTTTTGCCTATAGAAAGGCTACTGATTTTTGTGCATTGATTTTGTATCCTGCTACTTTGCTGAAAGAGTTAATCACCTTGAAGGGTTTTGAGATGGAGGTTCTCAGGTCTCTTATGCATAGAATCATGTCGTCTGTGAATAGGGCTAACTTAACTTCTTCCTTTCCAATTAGTATCCCTTTTATTTCTTTCTCCTGTCTTGCTGCTTGAACTAGGACTTTCAGTACTATGTTAAAGAGCAGAGGTGAAAGTAGACACCCCTGTCTTGTTCCTGATCTCAATGGGAATTCCTTCAGTCTCTCCCTATTAAGTATTATTTGGGCTTTAGGAGCTTTATATATAGCCTTTATTATGTTGAGATATAAATCGTCCATGCCCATTCTCTCCAGTGTTTTGATCATGAAGTGATGTTGTATTTTGTCAAAGGCCTTTTCTGCATCTATCAAAATGATTATGTGGTTTTTGTGTTTAAGCTTATGTGGTGTATTACATTGACAGAGTTCCATATGTTGAATCACCCCTGCGTTCCTGGGATGAAGCCTACTTGATCGAGGTGGATAATGCTTTTGATGTGTTTTTGGATTCGGTTTGCGAGGATTTTGTTCAGGATCTTTTCATCTAAGTTCATCAGAGAAATAGGCCTATAGTTTTCTTTTCTTGTGGCATCTCTGCCTGGTTTTGGTATTATGGTAATACTACCTTCATAAAAGGAGTTGGCAAGGGCCGGAGAGATGGCTTAGTGGTTAAGTGCTTGCCTGTGAAGCCTAAGGACCCCAGTTCGAGGCTCAATTCCCCAAGACCCACATTAGCCAGATACACAAGGGGGTGCACTCATCCAGAATTTGTTTGCAATGGCTGGAGGCCCTGGCACACCCATTCTCATCTATCTATCTATCTATCTATCTATCTATCTATCTATCTATCTGCCTCTTTCTCTCTGTCTGTTGCTCTCAAATAAATAAATGACAATAAACAAAAAAAAAAATTTTAAAGGAGTTGGTGAGCTTTCCCTGTTCTCCAATTGTGTAGCTCAGTTTGAGAAAAAATGGTTTCAGTTCTTCCATGAAGGTTTGATAGAATTCAGCTGAGAGCCATCTGGTCCTGGACTCTTCCTTTTGGGGAGGTTTTTGATTACCTTTTCAATCTCAATGAGTGTGATAGGTTTGTTTAGGAGATCAATCTGTTCTGAGTTTAGCTTTGGTAGATGGTATGTGTCCAAGAATTCATCCATTTCTTCCATATTATCCAGTTTTGTGGAGTAGAGGTTTTTGAAATAAGTCCTGATGATTCTCCCAATTTCACTTATGTCTATTGTGAACTCTCCTTTTTCATTTTGAATTTTGTTAATTTGAAGCACCTCTGTTTTTCATTTGATCAAATTGGCCAGGGGTTTATCAATCTTATTTATTTTTTTCAAAGAACCAGCTCTTTGTTTCATTAATTTTCTTAATTGTTTTCTTAGTTTCCAATTCATTAATTTCTGCTCTAATCTTAATTATTTCTTTCCGTCTGGAGCTTTTTGGGTTAGATTCTTCTTGTTTTTCCAGTGCCTTTAGGTGGATGGTTAAGTTATTGATTTGGGATCTCTCTGTCTTCGTTATCAAGGAATTTAGTGCTATGAATTTTCCCCTGAGGACTGCCTTCATTGTGTCCCATAAGTTTTGATATGATGTGTTCTCATTGTCATTCATTTCTAGAAATTTCACAGTTTCATTTTTTATTTTGTCTGCTACCCATTTATTGCTTAAAAGTGTATTTTAAAAAAAAATTTTTAAGGGCTGGAGATATGGCTTAGTGGTTAAGCGCTGGCCTGTGAAGCCTAAGGATCCTGGTTCAAGGCTCAATTCTCCAGGCCCCACGTAAACCAGATGCACAAAGTGGTTCATACATCTGGAGTTTGTTTGCAGAGGCTGGAGGCCTGGTGCACCCACTCTCTCTCTTTCTCTCTGCCTCTTTCTCTCTCTCTTCTCTGTCTGTCACTATCAAATAAATAAATAAAAATAGACAAAAAAAATTTTAAGTGTATTATTCAGTAGCTGATGGGATTCCTGGCACATCTTTTTGTGTTAATTTCTAGCAATACAGCATTGTGATCTGATATCATGCAGGAAATTATGTCAATCTTCCTAAATATATGGAGGCAGGCTTTATGACCCAGTATATGATCTATTTTGGAGAAGGTTGCATGGGCTGCTGAGAAGAATGTGCAGTCTATGGATTTTGGGTAGAATGTTCTGTAGATGTCCATTAGGTCTAATTGAACTATGGTGTTGTTGAGCTCTCTCACTTCCCTGTTGCTTTTCTGTTTGGATGATCTATCTATTGCTGACAGAAGAGTATTGAAGTCCCCAACTATGATGGTGTTGGTGGTTATTTCTGTTTTGTTGTCAAGTAGGTTTTGTTTTATGAGCTGTGGTGGCCCTGTGTTTGGTGCATAAAGATTGATGATTGTGATATCCTCTTGCTGGATCATTCCCTTGGTAAGTAGGAAGTGGCCTTCTTTGTCTTTTTTGATTACTTTTGGTTTGAAGTCTATTTTATCTGACATTAGTATACCTACACCTGCTTGTTTCTTATTTCCATTTGCTTGGAATATCATTTTCCACCCTTTCACCCTGAGGAGGTATCTGTCTTTAGTGGTGAGGTGAGTTTCTTGAAGACAGCAGGGGTCTAATTTTCTGATCCACCTGTTAGCTTATGTTGCTTGATGGGTGAATTAAGGCCATTAATATTTAGGGTGAAGACTGTGCGGTTTGATTTAATCCCTGCCATATCGTAGTAGTTTATGTGGTTTGGTGTTTTCTTGGACTTTGTAGTATTTTGTGCCTTCTCTGAGTTTGGTTATTGTGATCTGCTTCTTATAGGCACTTGAGGTTGGTTATTTGACTCTTCTGTGTGGAGAATTCCCTGTAGTACTCTCTGCAGAGTTGGCTTTGTGTTCATATAGTTGTAAAGCTGAGTTTTATCATGGAAAGTTGTTCTTTCACCATCTATTATGAAGGATAATTTTGCTGGATAGAGTAGTTTGGGTTGTAAGCCATAGGTTCTTAGATTTTGCAGTGCTTCATTCCAGGCCCTTCTGGCTTTCAGGGTTTCCATTGAGAAGTCTGAAGTAATTCTGATGGGGTTACCTTTATATGTAATGTGTTGTTTCTCCCTAGCTGCTTTTAGGACTTTCTCTTTGGTGTCAATATTTAGAGTCTTAATGATAATATGTCTTGGAGAATTTCTCCTTTGGTCCAGTCTGTTTGGAATTCTCTCAGTTTCTTGTAACTTGATGGGACTTTCTTTTGAGAGAATGGGAAAGTTTTCTTCAATAACTTTGTTGTATAAGTTCTCCATGCCTTTGGTCTGAATTTCTTCTCCTTCTGGTATTCCCATGTTGGGACATTAAAGGGTATCCCACAGTTCCCTCATGTTCTGTTCACAAAAATTTTTGAACTTGTTGAAACTTTTGGACTCATGAACTGTTTTTTCTTCCAGTTCTGAGTTGCTATTCTCCGCATGGCTTACTCTATTCTTGAGAGCTTCTAGAGAGCTTTGGGCTCATTCAGTTTGGTTTGTATTTTCTACTGCTTTTTTATGTATAGTTTCCAACCCTCTGTTGAGTTACCTTTTCACGTCCTTTTCTGATTTTCTTAATGCTTCTTGGAATTCAACCTTACATTTCTTTAATTTTTTTATTATTTATTTATTTATTTGAGAGTGACAGACAGAGAGAGAAAGAGTTAGATAGAGAGAGGGAGAGAGAATGGGCACGCCAGGGCTTCCAGCCACTGCAAACAAACTCCAGATGCGTGTGCCACCTTGTGCATCTGGCTAACGTGGGTCCTGGGGAATCGAGCCTTGAACCGGGGTCCTTAGGCTTCACAGGCAAGTGCTTAACCGCTAAGCCATCTCTCCAGCCCATCAACCTTACATTTCTTTATGTCTTCATTGAGCTTAGCCAGCTGTTTATTGAGGTCCTCTTTTTTTTTTTTTTCTTTCTCTCCTTCAGACCATTTAACTGTCTTTGGAACCCTTCCTGGTTCTTTTCTATTAGATCTAATCTATTGAGGACAGCATTCATATGATTATCGGCTCTTTGTTTCTTTTCTGCAAGTTCTGCTATTTGCTTGGTCAGGGTTGCATAGCTTGTGTCTTCAATTTGGGGTTCTGATCCTATTGTCTTTTCTATGTTTTGATTAGAGACGTCTATTGTGGGACTGGGCAGTCTTATTTCATTTACTTGCATTTGATTTTTCATGTTATTCCTTTTGTGCTGTGGTCAGCGCATCACAGTGTAGGAGTCTTATTTAATTTAGGAGGAAGCTGTAGTCTCCCCTTGAAGCATTGCCAGTGATTATCCCCTTTTATGTTTGCTCCCACTAGGCTTCGGGCTTGTTGTTCTGTGATTCAGGGATGGGACTGCATTGGTCAGGTGGCCCGAGGGGACAGGGGGTGGGGGGATGGGACAAGCAGACTGGTGGTGTGGCTGGGCTGCGGAGGGTAGGAGGATGGGAATGCATGGTGATTCCGTGATGCTGAAGGGTGAAAGGATGGGACAGGGGGTCCCTTGGGAGCCCGTAGCAGGGGGTAGATGGGACTTCCGGATCCTGTGATAGGACATGGCAGGGATATGGGACTGCTGTGGGTCAGGCGACATGCGGGGGGGGGGGGGGGGGGGCGTGGAGGTCCGCTGTGGTGGGAGAGCCTAGGGAAGGGGGCACCCTAGCCTGCTGGCCTGGGTCTGCTCGGGGAGGGGCAGTGGCATGTGGAGGTCCCTAGTGGCAGTGGGGGAAGTGCTAGCCTGCTGACCTAAGTCTGCATAGGGAGGTGGGGGGTGGCAGCGAGTGGGAAGGTGTGGAGGTCCCCTGGGGGAACACTAGCATGCTGGCCTGGGTTGGTGTGCTGGGGTGGGGGGGTCGGCGGCGAGTGGGATGGTGCTTGTAGCAGACAGCTTCAGGTTCACTGAGATGAATTTTCAGCCCAGGCACAGTTATGGAGGAAGGGATTTACTGAAACTTACAGATCCAGAGGAAGTTCCATAGTGGCAAAAGAAGCTGGCCTGCTTTCACAGGACCAAACACAGAGAGAGAAGCACAAGCCTAAAAATCAAAAGCCACACAGCAGAGCACACTTCAGGAACTCCAGCTAGGCACACTTTGCATAGCTTTAGATTGAAATCTGAAACCCACCACCACACCTTAAGATCCACCCAGTGACACTACCTCCAGCCAGATGGCTGCAGTTTTAAACTACAAACTAATAAAACACTGAATGTATTGGGGGCCATTGGGGCGGCAGTGAGTGGGATGGTGTTCCCACATGGAGGTCGCCTTGGGGGAACACTAGCCTGCTGGCTGGATCGCACATGGAGGTGGGGGAGGGGGCGGTGGAGTTCTCATGTGGAGCTCTGTGGTGGCGGGACGCCTGGGGGCCATGCTAGCCAGCTGGCCTAGGTCCACACACAGGGGTGGTGGGAGGTGGCAAATTCACACATGGAGGTCCCCTGGGAGAATGCTAGCCTGCTGGCCTGGGTCTGCACACGGGGCTGGGGGCTGGCGTGCCTGGAGGTCCCCTGGGGCAACACTAACCTGCTGGCCTGGGTCCACGCACAGGGGTGGGAGGTGGCGGTGAGCGGGACCGCGATCATGAGCTTGGAGGCGCGCGTGGAGCTACGCTGGCCGGGGTCCCCTTGCCTGCGGTTAGTGCAAGAGCAACCTGCAGCCGGTGCTATGGCCAGGACGGCTGCTTGAGGGGACTGGGGGACTGGTGGGCTACCCGAGAGCGTGGGAATCAGCGGATTCCCTGCTTTGCTCCTCCACGCCCTCCCCCTGGAGGTGTATTAGAGTCTTCTCACCCCAATGAACCCTAAACGTCTTGCCTTCCCTTCCCGGGGAGGTGCGGCACTGTTAGGCAGACACCATCTTGACCAGAAGGTTTATTATTATATATATATTTTTTTTGAGGAAAGCCCAACAGACTAATGCTGCGCACTCTCATCAGTCATCAGCTGCATTTGGATGACGCCTCCATGTTGCTTCTGGTTCCTCCGAATGTCTCCATCTTTGCCTGCCTAGCTCAAGTGAACTCAAGCTTTGAGCAAGTTACGTATGCATTAGCTTACCCATGAATATTGTGTGTGTGTGTGTGAGAGAGAGAGAGAGAGAGAGAATTGGTGTACCAGGGCCTCCAGCCACTGCAACTCAACTCCAGATGCGTGTGCCACCTTGCACACATGTGCGACCTTGCACACTCGCATCACCTTGTGCATCTGGCTTACAAAGGGACCCGGAGAGTCAAACATGGGTCCTTAAGTGCCTTAACTGCTAAGCCAACTCTCCAGCCCACTCCTTCCCTTTTTTATTGTCAAAGCCACAGAGTTTAAGACTTAACTGTTCTGTGCTTCAGACACGCCCCTTCTGTGTCTTCAGATTGGAGCTAAATTCCTAGAAGTCACAATGAAGGGTAGAGCAGACTGGCATCCCAGCCCCAGCAGTTGCTGGCAGTAGGACTCTGGACAAGTTACCAACTAGCTCGAGTGGCAAATGGGGGTGATGACACTTGTGTCTACTCCGTAGGTGGTGTGGAGAGAATCAACGATAGGTTGGCATGGGTCTTGAGGTGAGAACCTTTGCCTGTCAGAACCCATCTCAGCAAAGATTCACCGCTCAGAGGACCCTGTTTCTTTCTTGCTTTAAGTTATGAAAGATTTCTATTTTTTTTTTTTTTTTTTTGAGGTAGGATCTCACTCTAGCTTAGGCTGACCTGGAGGTTCACTATGTAGTCTCAGGCTGGCCTCGAACTCACAGTGATCCTCGTACCTCTGCCTCCCAAGTGCTGGAGTTAAAGGCATGCACCACCATGCCCAGCTGAAGGACTTCTTTTAAGAGAAAGTAGAAATAAAACTGAAAAACTCCCCAGCTACAAAGCTTGGAAAGGCGACCTAAGCAGGTTGTCTGACCCTATTTCCTTTTTGAAAATATTTTATTTATATTTATTTATTTATTTATGGGAAAGAGAGAGAATGGGCAGGCCAGGGCCTCTAGCCACTGCAAACAAATTCCAGTCACATGTGCCACCTTGTGTATCTGGCTTACATGGCTACTGGGGAATCAAACTTGGGTCCTTAGGCTTCACAGGCAAGCACCTTAACCGCTAAGCCATCTCTCCGGCCCCCTGGCCCTGTTTCTAAGGCACCTGCTCCGCTGCTTAGCATGATGGTGCGCGTGCAAGTGCTCTCACGCTAACAGTTCACCACTCATGCCGTACACTCTCATCAGTCATCGCTTGCACTGCGATGACGCGCCCACGTTGCTTCTGGTTCCTCCAGATGCCTCCGACTCTGCCTGCCTCGCTCAAGTGAACTCAAGCTTTGGGCAAGTTAAGTACGTGTGAGCTTACCCATGAATATTTATCTACCCGCAGCAAAGACTAGAGCCGCGAACAAGACAGCAGCAGCTTGTCCCCACGGGCTTTCTTCTAGTGGAAGTGACAGTCCCCGCTACTCAGTGGAGGAGGCAGCCGTTCGGGGGGAGTCACAGCACGGACATGACTTTGAACTGCAGGTTGCAGAGGCGACATTATCCAGATTGTCTGCCAACCCCGTCCCTAATATACTGGGCCTCTCAGCTGTGTTCCTGGGAAGCTTTTACCCCACCGCTCTGACTCTCTTCTCTTGAATATTCTTTTAATCAGATCCATTCTCCTCCCGCCTCCTTGATCTTTCCTCTCAAATCCAGTCACTAATGAGGTGAGCATGTGCCAGACTTGAACAAATGTGCAAACTCGCGCTCCTGTTAAATTCCATCCTCTGCTCGGCACCGGTGGGCGGGGAACCCTCCACCGGCTGCAGCCTGCCAACACACTCTCTTCCACGCCCAGCCGCCAGCCTGTGGGTGACGAAGGCGGGGAACGTTTCCTCTGCGACTGCCATCTGAAGACAGTGTATCGTGTAGATACCGATCAGTGGTAACGTAAGTTCATTGTGATGGAGGACGCTCCGGTGGCAGTTCCAAGAGCCTGCTTTTAGGCAGTCAATGACTGGAGGGTTCAGTGAAGTCCCCCACAGCTCCACGAGCACCTTCTACGAGGCCAAGGTGCCTGATGCAGATCGCTGGGGAGCCCAGATGAATAATCACGAGAAAGAAAACAACCAGGGCTGGAGAGATGGCTTAGCGGTTAAGGCGCTTACCTACAAAGCCAAAGGACTGAGGTTCGATTCCCCAGGACCCACGCAAGCCAGATGCACAAGGTGGGGCATGCATCTGGAGTTGGTTTGCAGTGGTGGCTGTAAGCCCATTCTCTCTCTCTCTCTCTCTCTCTCTTCTTCTCTTTCTCTCTCTCCCTCTCTCTGCCTCTTTCCCTCCCCCCCCCTCTTTCTCAAATAAATGAATAAAAATATTTTTTAAAAAATAAAGAGATGGGCGTAGTGGCACATGCATTTAATCCCAGCACTCAGGAGGCAGAGGTAGGAAGATCGCCATGAGTTCAAAGCCATCACGAGACTACATAGTGAATTCCAGGTCAGCCTAGACTAGAGTGAAACCCTACCTCGAAAAACCAAAAAGAAAGAAAGAAAGAAAGAAAGAAAGGAAGAAAGAAGAAAGAAAGAAAGAAAGATAAAGAAAAGAAAGCAATCAAACAAGCCCTGATGTCTAGGAGCAAGGGCTCCAGAAACAGACTGTGCACGGGAAGCGGGCTTCCACACTTGAGCTGTTTACTTAGTTGCTCTGTGCCTCATGGCCTCGCGTGGACAATGGACATTCTAGGGACTCTGTCTGCAGGCATGTTGGGAGGACTCAATGAGTCAGTATGGCGAGGGCCACTGACACAGTGCCTGTCACGGGTGAGTGTGATGATGCGGGAGAATGCTGCTCTCACGGAGGTCCTGAGCCCAGCCTGTCACGCTTCCATTTTGCTCCGCGATCGTCCCTGTGCCTGTAGGGTAAGGAATGGATCCAGGGTCATACGCTTGTCTTCCGGGCCGGCTTGAGCATCTGACTTTGACTCCGTACTTATTCAAGGCTCATTCATTTTGTTTTCATTCCGTGTGGAGAAGCTGTGCATGCTGGATCACACCTAGAATCCCAGCACATGGTAGGGTTGAGGCAGGAGGATTGGCCAGGAGCTTAAGGCCAGTGTGAGCTATAGAGTGAGTTCCAGGCCAATCTCGTGTACTGAGCGAAACCCTGTCTCAAACCCACCCACCTTAGGAAGCTGTTCAGTGGCTATGAGAGGCTGGTTTACATGCTTCTTTTTTTTTAAACAACTTTCTTTTTGTTCATTTTTTATTTATTTGAGAGCGACAGGCAGAGAGAGAGAGAGAATGGGAGTGCCAGGGCTTCCAGCCACTGCAAACAAACTCCAGATGCGTGCGCCCCCTTATGCAACTGGCTAATGTGGGTCCTGGGGAATCGAGCCTCGAACCAGTGTCCTTAGGCTTCACAGGCAAGCGCTTAACCGCTAAGCCATTTCTCCAGCCCTACATGCTTCTTTTTAAAGTATTTTTATTTTTATTTATTTATTTGAGAGAAGGGGGCTCCAGGTCCTGCAGCCATGCTAACAAACTCCAGATGCGTGTGCCACCTTGTGCATCTGGCTTACTTGGATCCTGGGGAATTGAACCTGGGTCCTTTGGCTTTTCGGGTGAATGCCTTAACCACTAAGCCATCTCTCCAGCCCACTAAGCCATTTCTCCAGCCCATGGTTTATGTACTTCTATTTTGTGTGTGTGCATGTGTGTGTGTGTATGCACACAGTTTGTGAGTGTGTGTGAGGCCCACTGAGCAATCACATGACCAAATAAATCAGCAAGCTCCAGGTTAAGTGAAAAGGCAGAAGAGTCATAAAGGAGATACCCAGGTACCCAGTGTTCTCTAGCAGCCCCATCTGCACACGCATATCACACATACCAAACACACACACACCACAACAAAGAAATACAAAGGGCAGTAAATGCATGCAAAAAGGTTCAACAAACCAAACATTGTGATTCTGTCTCGCCCAGTCAGAATGGCTATCATCGAGAAAACAAAGGAGGTACTAGACAGATGGCTTAACAGTTAAGGCATTTGCCTGCAAAGCCAAAGGACCCAGGTTCAATTCTCCAGGACACACATAAACCATATGCACAAGGTGGCTCATGCATCTGGAGTTTGTTTGCAGTAGCTGGAGGCTCTGCTGTGCCCATTCTCACACTGTCTCTCTCTCTCTCTCTCTCTCTCTCTCTGCTTGTAAATAAATAAATAATTTTAAAGAAAAGAAAGAAAGAAAGAAAGAAAGAAAGAAAGAAAGGAAGAAAGAAAGAAAGTAAAGGAGGGCTAGAGAAATGGCTTAGCAATTGAGGTGCTTGCCTGCAAAGCCAAAGGACCCAGGTTCAATTCCCCAGGATCCCAGATGTACAAGGTAACACATGAGTCTGGAGTTCGCTTGCAGTGGCTAGAGGCTCTGGCACATCCATATATTCTCTCTCTCTCTCTCTCTGTCTGTCTCTCTCTCTCTCTCTCTCTCTGTCTCTCTCCCTCTGTCTACTTCTTTCTCTCTCTCTCAAATAATAAATAAAATAAAATATTTTCAAAAAAAGAAAACAAAGGATACACATTGGCAAAGTCACAGGAGAAAAGGAACCCTTATGCGCTGCTTTTGGTAATGTAAACTAGTCTAGACACTATAGAAATCAGTATAGAGGATCCTCAGAAAATTGAAAATGGGAACTGGGTGTGGTGGTGCATGCCTTTAATCCCAGCACTCAGGAAGCAGAGGTAGGAGGATTGCTGTGAGTTCGAGGCCACCCTGAGACTACATAGTGAATTCCAGGTCAGCCTGAGCTAGAGTGAAACCCTACCTCAAAAACAAAAAAAACAAACAAACAAAAAAAAAATAAAGATAGGACTGTCCTATGATCCAGGTATATCACTCCTGGGTACACACCCAGAGGATTCAATGTCAGCATACCACAGGGATTGGCGCCCATCCATGTTTGTGGTGGCACTATTCACAATTGCTAAGATACAGAATTGCACTACTACCGTCCCTACCAAAAAAAAAAAAAAAAAGTAACAGCAGATGGACTGCAAAGTTCTAGAATAATTACAGGTGAGTTATCTTGACAAAACAAACAACGGCCATCAGAAGAACAGATTGAGCTATGCTGAGTTTCTCTGTAAGTGTCCCCGTGTCAGCAGATCCTGCTGCACCGATCCCCATTGCATCATGGGAGCTCAGGAAATTGTTCTGGGTGGTTCTGGAGGTGTCCAGAACCCTCATCTGGGGAACACTTACTTCTTGCTGACAGAGTCTTGAGGCTGAGCAGAGCATCATATAACCAGAGACAGGAAACTTGGAAATGCATGTCCCTTCTACTACCTGTACTTTGCAAATTTCTTTTTTTTTTTTAACTTTGCAAAGTTCTAAAGCTAATTTTTTTTATTTATTGATAAAGGAATATATAAAGTGGATGTTTAAAAATGGGAGAAAATGGGCTGGAGAGATGGCTTAGCAGTTAAGCGCTTGCCTGTGAAGCCTAAGGACCCAGGTTCGAGGCTCAGTTCCCCAGGACCCACGTTAGCCAGATGCACAAGGGAGCGCACGCATCTGGAGTTCATTTGCAGTGGCTGGAGGCCCTGGCACACCCATTCTCTCTCTCTCTCTCTCTCTATCTGCCTCTTTCTCTGTCTGTTGCCCTCAAGTAAATAAATAAAAATGAACAACAACAAAAAAAAAAAATGGGAGAAAGTTTGAGCTGAAGTATCTTTTGGAAGTGGATAATGTGCCCAGAAGCCATAGATTGTTATTAGAAAATTTTCAGTGCCAGGGATGGGGTACCTTCCAGTGAGTTGTTGGCCATGTAGACTTCTGAGGCCCACAAAGCAATACAGGCTATTGCCAAGACTGCCTATCAGAGCTGGATGGTAAGACCGTATTGCTGAAGACTCTGCATACTCGGGCTGCAGGTCACTGAGAAATCACGCTGAGCTGGATTGTTGGCTAGCTGTCAGGATGCTGGAAAGACCTATGCAGCCTGCTGGGGGAGAAAAGTTATCAACAGTCTTGACCAGCAGTGGACACAGCAAGCTTTACAGGTGGACAGGCAAGCCAAATACACCAACTGGCACAATGGTGGCATGTCTGTTGTGGGGGAAGCCAATTGCTCTCTGATTAGACTTGAAGCCTGCTCTATGGGAAGGAATTCCTGCCCGGTACCGCAAACCTAATCAAAAGCTTATGGCTTGGGAGGTCATACACCCTAGGGGGGAACTACTGCTGTTGTCTGATTAAATGGATATGTTATGCCCACCAAATTGCCCTCAAAATACTCATGTTTTGGGCTGAAAAGATGGCTTAGCAGTTAAGCGCTTGCCTCTGAACCCTAAGGATCCCAATTCAAGGCTTGATTCTCCAGGACCCATGTCAGCCAGATGCACAAGGGGGCGCACGCATCTGGAGTTCTTTGCAGTGGCTGGAGGCCCTGGCGCGCCCATTCTCTCTCTTTGCCTCTTTCTCTGTCTGTTGCTCTCAAATAAATAAATAAAAATCAACCAAAAAAATTTTAAAAATACTCATTTTTTGGGCTGGAGAGATGGCTTAGCAGTTAAGTGCTTGCCTGTGAAGCCTAAGGACCCCGGTTCGAGGCTCGATTCCCCAGGACCTGAGTTAGCCAGTTGCACAAGGGGGCGCACAGGGTCTGGAGTTTGTTTGCAATGGCTGGAGGCCCTGGCACCCATTCTCTCTCTCTCTCTCTCTCTCTCTCTCTCTCTCTCTCTGCCTCTTTCTCTCTCTGTCTGTAGCTCTCAAATAAATAAATAAATAAAATAAGCAAAAAATTTTTTTAAATACTCATGTTTTTGCTCATGTATTGATGGTCCTCACACTACTGGTCAGAGAAGCTTCTCTTTTCAGATAGCAGTGACTAAAACTCGCCACCCTTATGCCTTCTACTTGTTACAGGACCCTTTCTAAGCCTGGGTATTTGCTTGAGGTGGTCGTATGAAAGTGGGGTGACCCCTACCATGGTTTTGTGCCTTTGTGATATCTGGTGGAGCCTTTGTGGGGTGGAGCCCTGCTGGAGGATGTGTGTCACCGAGAGGGGCAGATCTTGGGATTTTAGAAATCACCTTTGCTTGCCAGTTTTAGCAAGCTCACGCCCCTCGGTCCTCCCTGTTGCCTTGGATATGTGACAGTTCGAGCCAGCTTTCTGAGAAGACATCACCTACTGTACCTGGTCTTGATCCAAGAATTCCCCCCCACACCGTGGAAAATCCCTTTGATTCCTGATGACTCTGAGAAGATGATCCTAGTTGAGACCCCCTCACCACAGAAGCAAATCCACAGCCTTGAAAGGGTAGCCCGGGCGATCAATCATGTCGCCACAACTGAAGTTGCACAAAGCAGGGAGGCTATTACTGTTCCTTCACTTTTTTTTTTTCGAGGTAGGGTCTCACTCTAGCCTAGGCTGACCTGGAATTCACTATGGAGTCTCAGGGTTGCCTCGAACTCATGGTGATCCTCCTACCTCTGCCTCCCGAGTGCTAGGATTAAAGGTGTGCGCCACCACGCCCAGCTTCCTTCACGCTTTTAAAAATATTTTTATTTATTTATTTGCAATCAGAGAGAGAAAGGTCTATGGCCATACCACCCTGAACATGCCCAGGCTCATCTGATCTCAGAAGCTAAGCAGGGTCAGGCCTGGTTAGTACTTGCCTGGGAGAGAGAGGCAGAATGGGTGCGTCAGGGCCTCCAGCAACTGCAAGTGAACTCCAGATGCATGCGCCACCTTGTGCATCTGGTTTCACAGGGATACTGGGGAATCAAACTTGGCTCGTTAGGTTTTGCAGCTTGGCTACAAAGCCGTCTCTCCAGCCCCCAGTCACAGGTAAACATACAACATCACTTGCGCCATTATCCAGTATCTTGACAATGCCTTCTTTTCAATTCAGCTCTGAAAACATCCAGATCCAGGGCTGTATGCACAGTATGAACACAACCATGTAAAGACATGGTTAGGGGAAGGACAGCGACTGGCCCCAAACACACCCAGGGAGAATGGTTACAGGACGAGGGGATGGTTGGTTCTGTTTTTCCTCATTTTCCAAAATGTTCTCTGCGGGTGGGGTTACGCTGTCTCACAATAAACAGGGGAGGGATGTAAATAAGTTGAGAGCAAAGATTAATGAGCAATTATCTTCAATAGGATACACATTGTACAACAGCCGAATCTCAGCATTGTCTTCTCCTTTGATAATCCCCGAGGCTGACAATGAAATATTCAAATGCCAAGAAACACAACAGCGGCTCCGCACTCTACTTGTTATGTGGCTCTCCTAGCATTACTTACTTCGTAGAAAAATGCCTTAAATAAGTGCTTTTATCTTTGTCTGGTGATTCTTTTATTTAGTAGATTTCTCTAAATGTGTCTAATGGTGACAAACGGGGGGGGGAGGGGCGCGGGGGGCATGCTCCTAAGCATATCCAAGCGTACAGTCACAGTGCCTTGAAACAGCAACAAAAGAACCATCAGGGTTATATATGCTCTGGATGGTTCGGAATACAAATGCCAAAAAATTTGGTAAATGTTCATAATTAATGTATCCGGAGGCAAAAAAAAAAAAAAAATCCACAAACCTGGCTTAGTAAGAGATGTTTTAACTTGAATTTCACACAATAAAGTTAGGTTAACGTAGGAGCAAAATAAATGTATTTCATATTTTGTTCCTGAGGAATGAACACGCAAATTTTCGTCTTCATCAGTCTCAGGAAAGGAATGCAGCACGATGTGAATCCAAATGGTAGTTTTTTTTTTGTGTTTTTTTTTTTTTTTTTACTCTGAAGATTCTTGGGGGCCTGTGAGATGTGAATTCTAGCCTATTCTTGGATCCCTCTCCTCTCTCTACTTCCCTACCAAGACCAGAAATTACCACGATCCGAACAGTCCATCCCCACGCTGTGATGATTGTTGTCAAATTATTGGTGCATGCATTTTTTTTCCCCTCCTTTAAGACTCTTCGAAGTGAAATGAATATCTCACACGCTATCACCCTCGTTTTATGATTAACAAGACAAGGGCACAAAGAGATGGAAGTGACTGGTTCAAGCATCGCCAACTTGTAAGTGGCAGGCCTGGTTAGGATCACACTAGGAAGGAGGACGCTCGCCTGTAAGGGAAAAATGAGCGCTCCGACACGCTCGCTAGAGACATCAAAACCACATATGCATGAAGCTCATTGAAACCATCCATAATTTCACAAATTAGAGAGTCGTTTTAACGCTGTGAAGTGACTTGATCTGGCTGTAGTCATCTTGCTTTGAATTTCCCTGAGCAAGTGGAAGGAGTGAAAAAAAGAGACAGTCCAGTCTCCCTCCCCAAGACCACAGACCCCACACTTGTGCCCGCATACTGTGTCGTCCCTTGGGGCTCAAGGGATAAACTGACCGCGTGCCCATGGTTCATTCTGTACCCTTGCCCAGCTCCTTCCGCCTCCTCAAAGCCTCACTGTATGATTAGCTCCTTACCCTGGTCTCCCTCATCTCCAATCATTTCCATCAGTAGGCAAATGCACTGTAGTTTTCCTATTGTTTAATTTCTCAGACCAAAGAAACAAATAATAGCTGGGAACGTAGTTTAGCGATATAGCACTTTCCAACCTAATATACAGGGTCCTGGCTTAGAATATCATCATTGTTAAAAAATTAAATAAAATAAAACTTGGGGCTGGAGAGATGGCTTAGCGGTTAAGCACTTGCCTGTGAAGCCTAAGGACCCCAGGTTCGAGGCTCTATTCCCCAGGGCCTGTGTAAGCCAGATGCACAAGGGGGGTGCACGTGACTGGAGTTTGTTTGCAGTGGTTGGAAGCCCTGGAGGGCCCATTCTCTCTCTATCTGCCTATTTCTCTCTGTGTCTGTCGCTCTCAAATAAATAAAAATAAGCAAAATAAAATAAAAATAAAAAAGTTTGTGGGGCTGGAGGGATGCTTAGCAGTTAAGGCTCCTGCCTGCAAAGCCAAGACCCAGGTTCAATTCCCCAGAACCCACATAAGCCAGATGCACAAGGCACATGCGTCTGGGGTTTGTTTGCAGTGGCTATAGGCCATGGTGTGCCCATTCTCTCTTCCCTCTCTCTCTCTCTCTCCCTCCCTCCCTCTTTCTTTCTGTCAAATAAATTAAAACAACTTTTATTTTAAAATTTGTGGCTGCCATATCTCTCTTCCAATGCAGCCCCATTTCACTGTTCCCCTTTATAGCACACTGTTTACAGAATTATCTAGTCTCCTTTGCCCCCCCCCCCCATTGTGGTATCCCTGCCTTGTACTATAATGGCCCTCCTCTAGGCCAATGACCTGTACCAGCCTGTGGTTCTCAGACCTCCTGTTTGGATGAGAACTACATCACTATCTTTCCTGAGCCCCTAGGCGAGGCCTAGGTTGGTCAATTGGTCTGTCTGTCTGTCTGTCTGTCTGTCTGTCTGTCTGTTTATCATCATCTTTTCTTCTCCCTTTCCTGGTTCTTTCTGGAGAACTTTGATCAATGCACAGACCATTTTGATGGGGTGACAGATAGGTGATGGCTTGAATACTTAGGTTCCAAAGATTGAGGTTGTCACAATGAGAGGAGAAACTTTTCAGTGACCAAATCAGAAACAGGCCGATAACATGGAAATGTGAAAATTTGCTGAGAACTTGTTTGTTTAACTGGGGAAGGCTAGGACATACATCAGCAGGGGGAAAAAAAAAGCCTAGCCAAATGTGGTGGTGCACGCCTTTAATCCCAGCACTCGGGAGGCAGAGGTAGGAGGATCGCCGTGAGTTCGAGGCCACCCTACATAGTGACTACATAGTGAATTCCAGCTCAGCCTGAGCTAAAGTGAGACCCTACCTCAAAAACCAAAATAATAATAATAATAAACTGTCAGGCTGCAAGCCTTATTTTTGGCCAGCCGTAGGTGAATGCAGGCGCTCTGAGTACATTTAAAGTAGGTTAGTCTAAGCTGCAATGCTCCATCACTGAGGTCTACTAAAGGTATTTTTGACAACAATCTTCTGGTTTATGATGGAGTCCTCGGGACGTAACCCCGTCGCACATCGAGGAGCAGTGCATAGAAATCATCGCCTAGAGATAGATGTTTAAATTGCTATGAAGAAGCTGGGCGTGGTGGCACAAGCCTTTAATCCCAGCACTCGGGAGGCAGAGGTAGGAGGATTGCCGTGAGTTCGAGGCCACCCTGAGACTCCATAGTGAATTCCAGGTCAGCCTGGGCTAGAGTGAGACACTACCTCAAAAAACAAAACAAAAAATTGCTATGAAGAGATAGCAGTTCATATTTGAAGATCAAGTTCTCGGCACATAACAGATATTCCACCAATGTCAGCCCATCACACACACACATGCTTTCGTTCCTAATCGCCCTCCTTCTTGCACACTTAAGAAGATAAGAACCAGCTGATTTAAATGAAAATCCACCAGCTCACGCTTCAAGCATCTGTGCTTTCAGGCCCTGGGAAGCCTCCTCTGGTGCCTAGAAGACAAAGCTGGCAGTGTGCAGCTTCCAGGGCACTCAGTTGGCATCCTGCAGATGCCCACAGACCTTCCATTCAGAGAGCTGGAGCCCAAGTCCGGGCTGAGCAGCCGAGAAAGCTGAAAATAACGGGATCTTTCATGTCTCAAACATTGAATATAATGCCTACGCTTTTCAAAGTTTTAACTCTGCGAAGGCTACTCTTGACTTCATGGCAATAAGTAGATTTTTTTTTTTTTTTAGCATGTGAATTCAACCTAGAAAACATAGAGATTCTCAAGGTTTCACCCGTGGCTATCCAAAATGGCCTCAGAGTCTTTGTAATTTAGAAAGGACACTACTTGGCAAAGCGTGGGGTATGACACTTAGGAAGGCAGATGTTTTAAAATATTTTATTTTTATTTATTGATCTGAGAAAGAGAGAGAGATACAGAAATAGGCAGGTAGAGAGAGAATGAGCGCGCCAGGGCCTCCAACCACTGCAAATGAACTCCAGATGTGTGCTCCCCTTTGTGTGTCTGGCTTATGTGGGTCCTGGGTCCTTTGGCTTTACAGGCAAACGTCTTAACCGCTAAGCCATCCCTCCAGCCCAGGCAGATGTTTTTAGACACACCTCCATTTCAGATCTCCTACTTGTCAGCAACCAGATCGCAAATGTCTTGTTGGGCCTGGTGTGGTGGTGCACACCTTTAATCCCAGCACTCGACAGGCAGAGGTAGAAGGATCGCCTTGAGTTTGAGGCCAACCTGGGCTACAGAATGAGTTCGAGGTCAGCCTGGGCTACAGTGAGACCCCGCCTTAACAACACCAAAGAGATGAGAGAGAGAGAGATTCCAAATGTCTCGATGGGACATGTAACAGGCCCTGTGCCCTGAACTGGGCTTTGAAACTACAGTCACCGCTTACAGACAGCAGAAATACAGGACTTGCCTCTCCAACTTCAAAGAAAACTATTTATTGAGAACAGCAACATCATTATAAGCAATACAAACAGCATTTACCCAAAGAAAACCTCACCCCTGAACCAAACATACCAAGAAATTAGAATGTTTTCTTTCTCAGTGTACCCTTCGCCATTCCTCCTGTGTGATTGTTAAAAACAAGCCAACAAAAACCAGGCACTATGTGAGTGCCCAGCCCTGCTACCTCCCACCCTCTTGCCCAACTCCCCGACCCAGACACACAGAAGGAAACTATGAGGGCCAACGGGGGTCTTCCCTCTCTACCCAGCCCACCTGCAGGTGCTCCAAATGAAACCCCCAACTGTCCATCAATCAATGTTGCAAACCACTGCCTCCTGTGTGCTCGGCTCTCTTCTAGACACAAAGGGGGGGCTGGGGAGGAGGGAAGCAGGAAATAGCAGGCTTGGTCCTCACTCTCCAGGCGCATCGCCATGGCAACAGGAAGCAGAGGGGGTGGGAAAAGGGCACCATGGCAAGGAGAGGCCAGGGCCTCGCCCAGGCTCTTGCCCACTTCATAAGTACAGGGTGCAGCTGTCTCCTTTGTCCTTTGTGAACGAAGCCACTGACTATAGCTTCTGGGGCAGTTTCCCAAAAGTATGTCATGAGAAAGAGGCAAGATGCTAATGGACTAGGCAGAAAATGACCATAATCTGCGGTCATGTGATGGGGAAAGAGAAACAAACACTTTTTCTTTCACATCTCAGAGCTCTTGCTCCTCCAACAGCAGTGTGAATCTCGCGAGAGCCTGTGTGCATTCCCCAAGTGTGCTTGGACGCAAGGGAGAGCACCTAGGAGAACCACAGCCAAAGGAGACACCCTTTGAAAAATGTGTCCCTAGAATATTCTGTCTCACATCTGTCATGAACCATCCATCAGCTTCCCCGTGATAGTTCTAGGTCAAAGAAACCATTCCCTTGGGCTAGAGGGATGGCTTAGCAGTTAAGGCATTTGCCTGCAAAGCCCAAGGACCCAGGTTCAATTCCCCAGGACCCACGTTAGCCAGATGCACAAGGGGGCACACGCGTCTGGAGTTCATTTGCAGTGGCTGGAGGCCCTGAGGCACCCATTCTCTCCCTTGTGTTCCTGTTAAGTCTGGGAAATGACAGAAAGGAAGGGAAGTTGGAGGTTGGGCTAGAGGGCACTATGGGCCAAGGGGGCCAGAAGAGGAGAGGGAAGGAAGGCCGCCCAGCAAGACGGAGCGCTCCAAGAACACCACTTCTGCATCCAACACGGAGGGAGGTTGCGAGGGAGCCACTGGGCAACAGCCACTGTTGTGTCCAAGACGCACGGCAGCCAGTCCCCAGTAGAAGGTTCTGCCACCCAGCGCCACGCCACCTTCCAGAGATGCCACGGGAATCCCAGCCTTTCCCTAATGCCTTCCCTTCAAAATATCCTTTTCCCCAGCATCTATGGGAAGCCAGGGATGAGGTCAGGGAAAGGCTGTGTTGGTTGAGCCTTCTAGAATTCCTGATGCAGAGCCTCTCTCTTCCCCCCCAGTTTCTTCCCCGCTTCCCTTATAGGTCTCTCCATTCTTCCAACCTCTATGGTCCCAACTGTGGCTGGTCATTGGGGTGGTCTTGTGTTTGTTTTGGTTTACATCCCACTGGCCAAGCCCCAATCCCGTGGAAGGAAAAAATCACACACTGGTGGTGAGACGGGTTCCATCCAACGTTCAGAACCCCTAGCTAGTCCAGCCACAGAATTCTGTCTCCTGACCATGTTAGCTTCTCAGGAAGTAGCTTTCTTTTCACCCTTTATTTTTAGCTCAAAGAGTTCTTTGTAGGGTTCCCACACTCTAACATCTCTTAGTTGTGGGGTCCTTTGAATGTAGTGAGCCAACATGGTCTGTGTTCTGTCGGGGGGGGGGGGGGAGCAGCTTCCCTTCAGTTGATCTGAGTCTCCACAGTCCCCTCAATGCATAACTTGGGTGGGTTTAGGAAGAGCACAGCATGGGCTCCCAAGATGCTACCCATTGGTGATCATGGGTCCTCAGTGATTCCACCCAACTCCCAAGCTCTTGACTACCGCCCCTGTTCCTGTCTTCCTGCCACCATCGAGCCAATCCCCGCTAGCAGAGACACCCTCACACCGGCCAGACAGTCACCTCCCAACATTTTCCTTCTCAGAAAAACCTAAGTACTGAACAGGAACTCCCCTGTGAGACCTGTCAGCGATTTCAATGCTACAGCAGGCTACTCACTGGAATCTTGGGAACTGAAAAGAATACGTCTCCATAGCTAACACTGAGACAAATAGAGTCCATATGAAACAGAGGAGGTGCCGGGTTGTGGCGGCACACGCCTTCAATCCCAGCACTCTGGAGCCAGAGGTAGGAGGATTGCCGTGAGTTCGAGGCCACCCTGAGACTACAGAGTGAATTCCAGGTCAGCCTGGGCTAGAGTGAGACCCTACCTCAAAAAAAAAAGAGTACTTTTAAGACGTAAGTACAAGATAATTTGGGGTATAGAAAAAATATTAGCACTTCAACTTTGGTCTTAATTTATAGAAGCGAATAAAAGTCCATTTTAATATAAAACTAATAGTAGCGCTAGATGCATAATTTATAAATAAATATGTGGGTTTAGTGCTTGGAATATGTTTTTAATATTTTACTTATCTATATATTTGAGAGAGGGGAAGAGAGAGAGAGGCAGAGGCAGATATATGTATGTGTGTACACACACACACAGACACACAGACACACACACAGACACATATATATATATATGGAGAGAGAGAGAGAATGGGCACAACAGGGCCTCCTAGCCATCACAAACATCCAAATGCATGCACCACCCTGTGTATCTGGCTTTCCATGGGTCCTAGGGAATTGAACCTGGGTCCTTTGGCTTTGCTGGCAAGCACCTGGACCGCTAAACAATCTCTCCAGCTCCTGGGATGTTTTAATCATAGAGGTAAACAGTTGTTTTAAGGTTTGGGTAGTACTGTTGTTAATAATTATACAGTAAAACCTCCATTACGCCACATCCAGCTTGGGGTGAGAGATGAGGTCTCCTGTGGTAGCTTGAATGTAAATGTCCCCAGAGCCTCAGGTGTTTCTGGAACAGCCTTTGCGAGGTGGCACCTCGCTGCAGATGTATTGCCGGAGGCGCAGACTCTGGGGACACGTCCAGCCCTGCCCTGTGCTCAGAGCCAGCTTGCACTTTCTGGCGTCTCTCTGCTGGGGATGTATGTGATGGAGTGAGCCTGCTGCCTCTGCCATGATTGTAGCTGTAAGCTAAAGAAAACCCTTTCCTCCTATAAGTGGCTTCTGGGCTGGTGTTTCGTCCAGCAGTGAGAAGGGAATTGCAACAGATCCTGTCTCTCTCTCTGAACCTCTCTGTCCTGTTTAGTCACCTTAGAAAACTGCTACTTGCTCCTCTCTCAGCCACTGGCCTCTCTCTTCCTACGTTGCCACAAGAGTTACTCAACATACCAATGGTTTGATTTGCCTGAATCCCGGACAGATCGGGTGTGCCTGGTCCCACCAATGTGTTTTCAGGAAACGGAAGGAGGACCCGCTGGGAGGAGTAGGCCCCGCACCGTGAAGTGCGGGAGGAATCCGTTCTTCTGCGCATCGCCCGATAAACGAATGAGCAAAGTGTGCCCCTACCCAGACAACAGAATACCACCCGCTCCTAACACTGGAATGAAGCCCTGACACGTGGAGAACACCCATGAACCCTGAAACGTGCTGAGCGGAAGCAGGCAGTGACAAAAAGAAAACATGTTAGGATTCCAGACAATGGGAGGCGCCAGAGACAGGGAAATCTACACAGATAGAAAGCAAAGGAGGCAGATTTCCAAGCAAACACCCACCCTGAATGCTAAGATTTCTCACTGCAGAACTGGAAGCTCTGACTGATTCGCTCCTCCTGCAGTGTAGGGCACAGGCCTGCTAATGATCCCTCGGGCGTAGAGTCTCAGGCAGGACTTGTACTGGGAGTGTCTGTGGGTTACCCACATTTTCCCAGGGTCCTTTGCTCTATCTTCCTTCCTCCTCCCCTCCCCTCCCATCTCCTCTCTTCTTATCTCTTCTCCTCTCCTACCAAGTTCCTCCTACTTCACAGTTTGATACTGTCCTCCGAGTTGACAGGAAACTGACTCTCTTAGATCCTACACTCTTCCAATTCTTCAGTTTACAATAAAAATCAACTTACATTTATTCCTCCAGACTTTGCTATGGAACATTTAAATAAAAGCTTTGAGAATTCATTTTCCAAAAAAAAAAAAAAATGTTGTTTTCCCTCTTAAGTTCTCAGCCCACCGGTTCAGTGAGTGCCTTTCCCAACTAAGACTTTGAAGCTGAAATGGGAGTTTGAGTGACAATTTGGGCCATCAAAATTGAAGAGGCACCGGGCATGGTGGCGCACGCCTTTAATCCCAGCACCGGGGAGGCAGAGGTAGGAGGATCACGGAGAGTTTGAGGCCACCCTGAGACTCCATAGTGAATTCCAGGTCAGCCTGGGCTAGAGTGAGACCCTACCTCAAAAACAAACAAAACAAAAATTGAAGTAGCTCTGCAGTTAAAGGTGCTTGCTTGCAAAGCCTGAAGGTCTGGGTTCAGTTCCCCAGTACCCACATAAAGTCAGATGCACAAAACAGCACATGCATCTGGCGTTCATTTGCAGTGGCAGGAGGCCCTGGCATGCCCATTCCTTCTCTCATTCTCTCTCTCTCCCCCTCTCTTTCCCTTTGTCTCCTGCTTGCAAATAAATAAAAATATTTCTAAAAATTTTAACTTGGACTTCTTGTTCCTCTTTATGTCCCCAAATTAATTATCTTTTTTATAATTTTTTTATTAGTTATGTATATAGTGTGTATACAGCCATGTTGGTACCATCGTCAGCCTCCTCCCTGTCCTCCCCCCTCCACAGGGACCCTCCTCGTAGGGCAATGTGGCTCTGCATTGTGGGGTTAGCCATCAGTTAAGGGGAGGAGGCAATGTCTCTGTGCATAATGACGCAACATGTGGCTCTGACAATCTTTCCACCCCCTCTTCCACGAATTTCCCTGAGCCATGTTGGGTTCATTTTAGGTCTACTTCCATGATGAGGTCTTGGGAGCCTCTGTGTCTCTGGATATCTGGGTTGGTAGGAGTTGAGTGCTCTCTGTGTCAATCTCCTTCCCCTTGTGCTGGTACCAGGTTCACCAAGAAAGCAGCACTCTTGATCATTACCCCGATTACTCTTGGTTTCAGCTGGGGCCTTGGTGAGGCGTGATGGGCTCGTTCTCTCCTCAGCAACTGCATCCATCCTTCCTTCCCCGAGAGGTGCGGCGTGGTTAGGTGGACGCCATCTTGACCGGAAGTCCCCCAGAATTAATTATCTTCATCTTCCTGAGGGAACAAGCTTCTGGGTGAATATTTGGAAATAATGCACAAAGCGAAACCAAGTCAAGCTAGTGCCATTTACACATCATCTCAGCTCTGCCTGTTTGCATTCATGACCTCACAGCGGCTGTCGTTCCCCACCAGATCTGCACAGTACTGGGCTCATCAGCATATCTTCCTGGATGATGGAGGAAAGCAGAAGAAGATATTAAAATAGAAGAGGGCCTGGTTGGAAAGAAGAAAGGGTTCAGTGGCAGAGGGCTGGACAAGGGAGGACAGAAAAAGACAATGGGAGGGAATTATGATCAAATACATTATGCACATTCATGGAAGGGGTCAATTTAAAACATTTTCTTAAACAACAATAAAAACAATATCATTGAGCCGGGCGTGGTGGCGCACGCCTTTAATCCCAGCACTTGGGAGGCAGAGGTAGGAGGATTGCTGAGAGTTCAAGGCCACCCTGAGACCATATAGTGAATTCCAGGTCAGCCTTGGCTAGGGTGAAACCCTACCTCAAAAAATAAAAAAATAAAATAAAATAAAAAAACAATCACTGGCTAACTGAAGCTCTGTGGCTTAAGAACTTTATGATTCTGTGATTTTAACAAAGCAGTCCTGGAGCTCAGTGCTCCTCTGTCACAATCGAGCCCACATCACCAATTCTTATTCTTCCCATCAATATTCAAGTGGCACCTCCTCTCCCCTTGGCATTTTCTCCATAGGGTCAGGTTAGGGTCTTTGAAATCATTTCCCCATAAAAGAAAAGAGTGGTCATGTGGCCCACTTGTTTTGTGTGTATCCGAAAACAGGCTTGTAAATTCTTCAACCTGGATTGGGTTTTATCTTGAAAATTCATGCATATATTCCATACTATCCCAAAATATAATATATAAAATAATACTTTATAATAGTAAAACTATTTAACTTATTCTTTCAGTCTTCAAATAAAATTAACACTCCAGAAGAAAGCACTACTTCAATTCTGTGGGGTCCCATAGATCATATCACACTTCAAAGTGTCCCTAATAATGGGGATAAGTGTCACAAGTATAGGTGGATGATTTAGCAATAAAACCTCTGTGTGGCCAATGAGCATGTCAAACTACAACACCACTTGGACTATCAAGGAACTGATTCTTATTAATGAATTAATTTGGAAGGAAAAAAGAAGTGAGTTCATTTGACCAGTGGCTTTGAAAATAGTAAGAAGTAAAAGTGATTTTTCTTCTTGTTTAGACAAGCAGGCTCTCAGTATTTACTATAAAAACTCATAGCAGGGCTGGAGAGACAGCTTAGCAGTTAAGGCACTCACCTGCAAAGCCAAAGGACCCAGGTTGGATTCCCCAAGATCCAGTAAAGCCAGATGGACACGGTGGTGCATGAATCTAGAGTTTGCAATGACTAGAGGTCCTGGCACACCCGTTCTTTCCTTCCCCTGCCCCCCTCTTTCTCTTTCTCTCGCTCAAATAAATAAATAAATATTTTTTTCTTTATTTACTTGAGGGAGAGAAAAATAGGCAGGGGGAGAGAGAGAGAGAGAGAGAGAGAGAGAGAGAGAGAGAGAATGAGTATGCCAGGGCCTCCAGCCACTGCTAATGAACTCAAGATACATGCACTCCCTTGTGCATCTGGCTTGCTTACATGGGTACTGGGGAGTTGAACCTGGGTTCTTTGGCTTTGCAGGCAAGTGCCTTAACCACTAAGCCATCTCTCCACTTAACCACTAAGCCGTCTCTCCAGCCCCAGTAAATAATTAAAAAAAAAACTCATAAAGGGGGCTGGAGAGCTGGCTTGGTAATTAATAATTAAAAAAAACTCATAAAGGGGGCTGGAGAAACAGCTTAGCAGTTAAGGCGCTTACCTGTGAAGCCTAAGGACCCATGTTCAACTTTCCAGATCCCACTTAAGCCAGACGCACAAAGTGAGGCAAGTGCAAGGTTGCACATGCCCACTAGGTGGCACAACCATATGGAGTTCAATTTCACTGGCTGAGGCCCTGGCACACCAATTCTCTCTCTCTCTCTCTCTCTCTCTCTCTCTCTCTCTCTCTCTCTCTCTCTTTCTCTCTAAAATAAAATTTTTTAAAAACTCATAAAGCCAGGTGTGGTGGTGCACACCTTTAATCCCAGCACTCGGGAGGCAGAGGGAGGAGGAACATCATGAGTTTTGAGGCCACCCTGAGACTACATAGTGAATTCCATGTCAGCCTGGGGTAGAATGAGATCCTACCTCGGAAAAAAAAACAAAACTCAACATTTGCAACCTGGTAGCAGGTAATGGGGATAATATTTGGGAATTTAAACCAATAGTCCTTCCCAAAGTGCTGTGGACCTCAGGTCTACCTGTGGACAGGAAGAACCCTGCCCTTCCACTTAAAAGGACTGCAGGAAAACAAAAGGAAAAGGGATTTGAGGAAGTGGAGGATTTAAGGTGGCCTCCCTTCCTCATTTCAAGACCCCCCACCCTAAAGAAGGGTAATATATTTGTTTTATACACCAAATGATAAATTATCACAAATGTAGTGGTTTAACACAGCACAGCTTAATTATCACGCAGTTTCCCTGGGTCTTGAGCATATTTCAGCTAGGTTCTCAGCCTAGGGTCTCTTGAACCAGAATCAAGGTTTGGACTGGCCCCATTTCTGCCTGGAAGACGAGCAAGGGCCGGTTTACTTTCAAGTTCAACTTAGTTGTTAGCCCAACTCTTTTCCTGCAGGTAGTTGTAGATTGAGGTCCTATTGACTTGCCAGCTATCACTCAGGGATGGTCCATGGTACCTAAGCACCCTCTACAGGTTGCCTCTCACTTCCAGTGTCTCTGATTTCTCTGACCCTGACCTCAAAAAATGGACTGACGGGCTGGAGAGATGGCTTAACAGTTAAGGCACTTGCCTGCAAAGCCAAAGGACCTCAGTTCTATTCCCCAGGACCCACATAAGCCAGATGCACAAGGTGGTGCATGCATATGAGTTTGCAGTGGCTGGAAGCTCTGATGAGCCCATTCTCTCTCCCCCCCCCACCCCCCCCCACCCCGCTTTCCCTCTCTCAAATAAATAAATACAAATAAATTTTTTTTTAATGGACTGACAGGGCTCGTGTGACTGCATCTGGCCACATGAACAATCCCCCTCTCTCTTAAGGTGAACAGATTTGAGGCTCTAACCTGTTACCACAGCATCTGGATTGATGTGCTATTGACTGTGAAGAGACCGTGGGGTCCACCTGGCACAGGAAGTCCAAGGACCTCACACTATGTAAGGAGCCGTGATGGTATCTGGCTTCTACTGACATTGTGAGGAGGTAGCCCACCTCTACTGAAAATCCAGGCATGCTACAGTCAATCTTACTCAATCATGTGGGTTTTATAGTGATAAGCATTTCCCAAAAGGTGAGTGTAAGGCAGCACTTCTGCTCACCTGAGGCCTCCACAGTGAGCAGGTGCCTGCAGGGTCCCAGGCCATGAGCAGGTCCTGTGGGGCCTGAGGTAGTCAGTGAGACCAATGGCCCTGCATCAAAGCCCCAGACTTGAGCTGTGCCCCCCCCCCCGAGAATGCAAGCACAAGCTAAATACAAAGCTCACAGATGCTGTCTGCCACCATCTAGAGAGGAAGGAAGGATCTAGAACTATCATCATCTAGAGAGGAAGGAAGGATCTAGAACTGACACCATCTAGAGAGGAAGGATGGATCTAGAATGTCCCAGGGCGCATCTTTCCTTGTGAGGCAAGTGACCTCTAGCTATGACCCCAACACCTTACTGGAGCCAAAAGGAGAGGTGGGAGATTGGAAAGCCTGAGCAATGGTCCCTGAGAGACACGTGCCTGAGTTCTGGTTTCCCAGGGGGACAATCTGGGACTTGTGAGTTATAAAACTGGGAACATCCAAGTGAACCAGGACATTTGGCATCCTGGCCTGAGAAGACTGTTTAAATGATTAAATGAAGCTTTTTAAAAATATATATTAGGGGCTGGAGGGATGGCTTAGCAGTTAAGGCGTTTGCCTACAAAGCCAAAGGACCCAGGTTCCATTCCCTAGGACCCACGTTAGCCAGATGCACAAGGAGTCACACGCATCTAGAGTTCATTTGTGGTGGCTAGAGGCCCTGATGTGCCCATTCTCTCTCCCTCTCCCTCTCCCTCTTTCTCTGTCAAATAAATTATATATGTATATATATATATGTACACACACATATTGGCTGGGCCTGGTGGCGCATGCCTTTAGTTCCAGCACTTGGAAGGCTGAGGTAGGAGGATCGCCATGAATTCAAGGCCACCTTGAGACTAGCATAGTGAATTCCAGGTCAGCCTGGGCTAGCGTGAGACCCTCCCTCGAGAAACCCCCCCTCTCCAAAAAAAAAGCCACCAAGTCTTAACCTTTCTTAGTGCTTTACTTAATTTCCTTAATGGATTAAATCCTGAACATCTTGACTGGCAATGACCATTCACAGAGGGAGTCCTGGCTAGATGGCTGCGTTCCCGACCCTGGGCTGGCGCAATCGGCTGTTGGCTGAACCCTGGCTTCCTGCAGGGGCCCTTGCCTGCCTTCCTGGCCTGGATGACAATAGAAAGACAGAACAAAGGGCAGGTTGGCCACGAGTATCTCAGTGTGATGCTTCCCTCTTGTGGCCATCTTGCAGCTTTGGACCAGGAAGGAAAATTCTCCTGGAGGTCTTCCCTGTCTGGGATCCTTCACCTGTTCAGGTAAGCCAGTGGGGCTGGGATGAGGTGGGATCTCTCATCCACCGTCCTGCCACGCCCGCCCAGGCTCACAAATTTCACATGAATGGCCTCCTCACCCATTCCCTGCTCCCACGTGGGTAAGGCAGGGCAAGCCCAGCTGCTCGAAGAGGCGACCCCACAAGATGGGAGTGAGTCCCTGCCGGAGACATTGTGACTGCTCCGGGGGCCAAGTCTGCAGGGCATAAATCAGTGCGTGGCTGTCAAGGGATACTGATGGGATGGTGTAAGCTGTGGCTGATGTCACAGGTGACTGCAGAGGAGGACAGTGGTACCACAGTGTGTGTCATACCCAGCTTCATCAGAGCTCCCTTCACCTCTTCAGTCTCCGGTGTGTGTGTGTGTGTGTGTGTGTGTGTGCGCACGCGTGCACGCCCACTTGAGTGTGCATACCAAATTTTTTTAAAAAGACCTTTTAGCCTGGCGTGGTGGCGCACGCCTTTAATCACTGCACTTGAGGGGCAGAGGTAGGAGGATCGCCGTGAGTTCGAGGCCACCCTGAGACCACATAGTGAATTCCAGGTCAGCCTGAGCTAGGTGAGACCCTACCTCTAAAAAGCAAAAATAAATAAATAAATAAATAAATAAATACTTTTTAGAAGAAAAGTTTTGTTTCAGAAAACTGCTTTTATTTATTTGTGCTCATGAAGCTTTAAGAGTGAGCTCCTGGGATGGAGAGATGGCTTAGTGGTTAAGTGCTTGCCTGTGAAGCCTAAGGACCCCAGTTCGAGGCTGGGTTCCCCAGGACCCATGTTAGCCAAATACACAAGGGGGCACAGGTGTCAGGAGTTCGTTTGCAGTGGCTGGAGGCCCTGGCACACCCATTCTCAATCTCTCTCTCTCTCTCTCTCTCTCTCTCTGCCTCTTTCTCTCTGTCTGTCACTCTCAAATAAATAAAAATTTTAAAAAAGTAAAAAATAAAAAGAGTGAGCTCCTAAATGCTGGAGTGCAGCTGAGCCATGGACCATATGCTTTGCATGCATGAGGCTCTGGATTCAATTCCAGCACCAGAAAGAATCAGGGAAAAAATGATGCTGGAGAGATGGCTTAGCAGTTAAGGCATTTGCCTGCAAAGCCAAAGGACCCAGATTCAACTCCCAGGGCCCTCGTAAGCCAGATGCACAAGGTGATGCACGCATCTGGAGTTCGTTTGCAGCGACTGGAGTCCCTGACATGCCCATTCTCTCTCTATCAGCCTCTTTCTCTCTTTCCCTCTGTCTCTCTCTCTCTCTCTCAAATAAAATAAATAAATATTTTTTTCAAATTTTTATTAACAACTTCCATGATTATAAAAAATATCCCATTGTAATACCCTCCCCCCCCCAACTTTCCCCATTGGAAAATCCATTCATATCCATCATATCCCCTCCCCATCTCCAGTCTGTCTTTTATTTTGATGTCATCATCTTTTCCTCCTCTTATGATGGCCTTGTGTAGGTAATGTCAGGCACTGTGAGGTCATGGATATCCAGGCCATTTTGTGTCTGGGGGGGAGCACGTTGTAAAGAGTCCTACCGTTCCTTTGGCTCTTACATTCTTTCCACCACCTAAAAAATAAATTTTTAAAAAAGATTGGTCTCTAAGACCTCTTCCATTTCTCTTGCCATCTGCAAACCTCTCTTGCTCAATACCTTGAATCTGTGACTGGCCGCATCTCGCAGGGACGCCACTTCATGTACCCACATTGGCCCAGTTCCGGAGCTTCAGGGAAGTTGGGCAAATAGTGGCATGCTTAGATTGGCGCGCGGAACCCTGCTCTACGCCAGCTCCAGCAAGAGCAGAGCCAGCCAGAGAAAACGGACGTGAGGGTGGACAAACAAGCAGGAAGGGGGCGGAGAAATCCAGACAGACAAGTCCCTCCACTGCCTTGCTCAACGCAGGAGCTCCAAGGACCAGCCCAAATGGTCACTCATCGGTTTAAATATGTTTCAGCGGGGCTGGAGAGATGGCTTAGCGGTTAAGGTGCTTGCCTGCAAAGCCGAAGGACCCAGGTTCAATTCTCCAGAACCCACGTTAGCCAGATGCATAAGGGGGCACACACGTCTGGAGTTCGTTTGCAGTGGCTGGAGACCCTGGCGTGTCCATTCTCTCTCTCTCCTCTCCTCTCTCTCTCTCTCTCTCCCTCTCAAATAAATAATCTTTTTAAAAGAAGATAGATGAGCAGGTGTGGTGGCTCATCCCAACACTCAGGAGACTGAGGTAGGAGCTAGAGGCCAACCTGGGGTAGAGTGAGACTCTGCTATAAAAAAAAAAAAAAACAAGGGCTGGAGGAATGGGTTAGGGGCTAAGACCCTTGCCTGCAAAGCCAAAGGACCGAGGTTCAATTCCCCAGGACCCAGGTAAACCAGATGCACAAGGTAGAGCATGCATCTGGAGTTCCTTTGCAATGGCTGAAGGCCCTGGCATGCCCATTCTCTCTCTCTCTCTCTCTCTCTCTCTATCTATCTATCTATCTATCCATCTATCTATCTATCTATCTATCTATCTCTTTCTCTCTCTCAAACAGCCGGGTGTGGTGGCACACGCCTTTAATCCCAGCACTTGGGAGGGAGAGGTAGGTGGATTGCTGTGAGTTCGATGCCACCCTGAGACTACATAGTGATTTCTGGGTCACCCTGGACTAGAGTGAGACCCTACCTCAAGAAAACCAAAAAAAAAAAAAAAAAAATTAAAAAACAACAACAACAAAATCAGGACCTGCAAATTGATGAGTTCAGATAGACACTACTACTGAACAACACGGAATTAATGTGGTTTTTTTTGCTTTGTTTTTATTGTTCGTTTGTTTTTGTGAGACAAGATCTCATGTAGCCCAGACTGGCCTCGAACTTGCTATATTCCTAATGATGACCTTACACTTGTGATGTGCCTGTCTCAACTTCCTAAATGCTGGGATGACAGACATGCACTACCATTCCAAGATCGTGTGGTGCTGGTGATTGAACCCAGGGCCTTGTGCATGCTTCTTAAGCGCTCTACCCACTAAACTCTATCACTAGGCCCCCAAAACAAGCCTTTTCTGTTTTAGACAGGGTTTCACTATGTAGCCCTGACCTGGAGTGTGCTATGTCGACCAGGCTGGGCTCAAACTTGTGACTCTCCTCTTGTCTCTACTGGGATTACTGGCCTGTGCTGCTAAACCTGGCGTGTTGATGTGTGCTGTTTCAGTCTTCTGGGTTTTTTTTTTTTTCTTTCTCTCTCTCTCTCTCTCTGGACCATGCTGGGGTCAAGTTCAGGGCCATGCTCATGCCAAGCAAGCACTATACCACTGAGCCACACCCTCAGCCCCCGTCCTGAACAATTCAACATGAGGAAATTTAGAGCTTTCGATTTGCCTCATAATCCCAATCCCTCTGTCCTTCAAGACAGGAAGGGACACCCTGCAAAGTTCCCTTATCTGCCCAAAAGGCCAGACCCACCAAAGAAGAAAGCCACCTCTGGTCCCTTCTCAAAGCTTTCATAACAAGACTGAACTCATATCACAGAAAAAAGAAGATGACATTTACTCTTCCCCTGCAATTCTTTTTCTGTTTTGTTTCTTTTAAAAAATATTTATTTATGAGAGAGAGGGAGAAAGGGAAAGAGAGAGAGAAAGAAAGTAAATATTTTATTTATTTATGACAGAAAGAGAGAGAAAGAGAACATGGGTGCGCCAGGGCCTCTAGCCACCGCAAATGAACTCCAGATGCATGCGCCACCAAGTGCATCTGGTTTACTTGGGTTCTGGAAAGTCGAACCTGGGTCCTTAGGCTTCACAGGCAAGTGCTTTAACCACTAAGCTGTCTCTCCAGCCCTCCCCTGGAAAGGTTGAGATATTTCAGAAATTGGAAAGCACAGGTCTCTTGGCTACAAGGAGTACACACCCCATTTGGCCCAAAACCTTTTCACAAAATTTTGGTCAAAGAATTCGTGTGTTTGTGTGTGTGTGTGTGTGTGTGTGTGTGTGTGTGTATTATCAATTATCAGTTCCCTTTATCCCACCAGTAGAATTCTGTCTTCAGTTCCCCTGACCAAAGCAATGAGGAAAGGCTGACATCCCGCCAAAGACTTCCTTCCAAAGCTGCCCCAAACGCCAGGTGGACCTGGAGGTGATGTCACTGTCTGAAATCAGTTTACCCAAAGGCACATCCTTGGACAGAGGCCTCACTCAAAGATTCTTGATGTGGGCTGGAGGAATTGCTCAGTGGTTAAGGCATTTACCTGCGAAGCCTAAGGACCCAGGTTTGGTTCCCCAGGACCTACGTAAGCCAGATGCACAAGGGAGCACATGCATCTGGAGATCATTTGCAGTGTCTGGACACCCTGATGCACCCATTCTCTCTCTCTCTCCCTCTTTCTCAAATAAATAAATAAAATATAAAAAAGGAAAGAAAAAAATTTTAACAATGCTTGACAGGCTGGAGAGATGGCTTAGTGGTTAAGGAGTTTGCCTGCAAAGCCAATGGATCCTGGTTCGAGTCTCCGGGACCCACATAAGCCAGATGCACAAGGGGGGCGCATGAGTCTGAAGTTTGTTTGCAGTGGCTGGAGGCCCTGGTGTGCCCATTCTCTTTCTCTCTCTCTCTCTATCTGCCTCTTTCTCTCTCTCTCTCTCTGTCTGTCGCTCTCAAATAAATAAATAAATAAATAAATAAATAAATAAATAAAGATGCTTGATGTGCTTGCTGGCTCCCTGAAAGATACAAGGCCCTGCTGTCTTCTTTTCCTCTGAGTACCTCTTGAGTTAGATGACCTTCAAGAAGCCGGGGAGTAAGAAAGTGTGTTAGGAGTCCCTCCAAACGAAGAGACAGCTGTAAGGGATCATAGAATAATGATCAGCCCAGCCAAGCCAGATCCTCCAAGAAGAAAACATCTACTTCACACCAAGACAAAGGGAACAAGGGTGTGGACCAGGGAGAACATCAGTTAAACTTTCTTGGGTCTTCTTTTGCTCTCTAGCAGCCCCTGGTGGTGCTTGGAACAACCTGCAGCCTAGTACCTCCCCGAAGCTCCACTCTCAGCTGTGAGGGGATTTCCATTCTACCCGTGAGGGCATTGGAATCCCTGTTCTAGGCACAAGAATCATCTGGACCTTGTGAATAAGTTCACAGTGATCAAGTGAAGATTAGCCATGAGTCCATTTCCTGCACACCAATGAAGCTCAACTGGGGAGAACTACTTGGGTTAAGAATATCTACTGTTGGGGGCTGGAGGGATGGCTTGCCAGTTAAGGCGTTTGCCTGCAAGGCCAAAGGACCCAGGTTCGGTGCCCCAGGACCCACGTTAGCCAGATGCACAAGGGGGTGCACGCGTCTGGAGTTCGTTTGCAATGGCTGGAAGCTCTGGTGTACCCATTCTCTCCCTCCCTAAAAGAATACCTACTGTTGGGCTGGAGAGCTGGCTTAGCGGTTAGGGTGTTTGCCTGCGAAGCCTAAGGACTCATGTTCAACCCCCCCAGGTCCCACATAAACCAGACACACAAGGTCATGCAAGTGCAACCTCACACATGAGCATAAGGTGGTGTATGTGTCTGGAATTCAATTTTAGTGGCTAAGGCCCTGGCATGCCAACTCACTCTCTCTCTCATTAAAAAAAAAAAAAAAAAGTTAAAGCCGGGTGTGGTGGCGCACACCTTTAATCCCAGCACTCAGGAGGCAGAGGTAGGAGGATCACTAGAAGTTCGAGGCCACCCTGAGACTACATAGTGAATTCCAGGTCAGCCTGAGCTACAGCGAGACCTTACCTCGAAAAACCAAAAAGAAACAAAAAAAATTTTTAAGTTTAAAAAAGAATATCTACTGTTGCCAGGCATGGTAGTGTATGCCTTTAATCCCAGCATTTGAGAGGCAGAGGTAGGAGGATCACTGTGAGCTTGAGGCCATCCTGAGACTACATAGTGAATTCCAGGTCAGCCTGGGGTAGAGCAAGACCTTACCTTGGGGAAGAAAAAAAAAAAGAGGAATAGAGAGATGGCTTTGTGGTTACGGCATTTGCCGACAAAGCCAAAGGACCCTGGTTTGATTCCCCAGGACCCATGTAAGCCATATGCACAAGGGGCACATGCATCTGGAATTCATTTGCAGTGGCTGGAGGCTCTGACGTGCCCATCCTATCTCTCTCTCTCTTTCTGTCTTTCTCTCTCCCTCTTTCTGTATTTCTCCAATAAATAAAATATTTTAACAAAAAGAATACTGTCTGCCATCCACTTATCTAGATCTGTATCTATCACAGTATTTTTCTGTCTCTATCCTCATCCTCCAAATATTGAATCAGTTCTTTCTTTGTGGCGCTAGTGGGAAAGCTGCTGTCTGTCAAATAGACATGATATCGAGTTGCCTTCCAAATAACCATGTTCACATCCATACGTGAGTGCTGCTGCCGGGTTCGGCCAGAAAGGCTTCTTTTACAGAAGTCAGCAGCGTCTACAGCCAATCAAATGACCAAAGTGCTAAAAACAAGTGACTGCTGAATGTTTGGGACATCTTTATCTCCCGCTGCAAGGTTCAGGAAATGTCATGGAAGGAGCAGCAGAAACAATGTAACACCCAGAGGACGGGAGTGGTGACTTCTGGGCAGGACACAAAGGACCTTTGATGTTCTGCTGGGGAATGGGAAGGAGATAAGGAGAGATAGGATGTAAGCAAAGAAATGATATCACCAAAGTCTGTCACATGCAAAGGACCATTCTGGGGCTGGAGAGATGGCTTAGTGGTTAAGGCGCTTGCCTGCTAAACCTAAGGACCCATGTTTGACTCTCCAGATCCCATGTAAGCCAGATGCACAAGGTGAGGCAAGCACAAGGCTTGTACACAAGGTGGCGCATGCATCTCAAGTTCAATTGCGGTGGCTAGAGGCCTTGGCGTGCCAATTCTAATTCTCTCTCTCTCTCTCTCTCTCTCTCTCTCATTTAAAAAAAAAAATAGAGCCAGGCGTGGTGGCGCACGCCTTTAATCCCAGCACTTGGGAGGCAGACGTAGGAGGATCAACCATGAGTTCGAGGCCATCCTGAGACTACATAGTGAATTCCAGGTCAGCCTGGGCTAGAGTGAGACCCTACCTCTAAAAAACAAAAAACAAAAAATTTAATCATTCTGGGAAGAGGGGAAGGAAAGATTGTTAGAGCCACAAGTTGGGACATTATGCACAGAGACATTGCCACCTCCCCATAACTGACATCTACCCCCGCAATGCATGACCCACAATCCCCATGGGGATAACCAGCACCCCCAAGGAGAAGGGTCCACTGGGGGGGGGAGGCAGGGATGAGGGTAAGGATGGTACCAACATGTACTGTTTACATACTGAGTATGACCATGAGTAATAAAAAAAAGAAAAGGAAAAAGAAAAACTTGTAGATGGTAGGGCTGGCGAGATGGCTCAGCAGTTAAAGGCCCTTGCTTACAAAGCCTGACAGCCTGGGTTCAATTCTCCAGTACCCACATAAATCCAGATACACACACACACACACACACAAAAAAAAAATCATTCTGGAAACAGAAGCTTAGTGAGGTGGAGTTCAGAATGATGGATTAGGGCTGGAGAGATGGCTTAGCAGTTAAGTGCTTACCTATGAAGCCTCAGGACCCCCGTTCGAGGTTCGATTCCCCAGGACCCACGTTAGCCAGATGCACAAGGGGGCGCACGCATCTGGAGTTGGTTTGCAGTGGCTGGAGGCCCTGGCGCACCCATTCTCTCTCTCTATCTGCCTCTTTCTCTCTCTGTCACTCTCAAATAAATAAATATGAACTACAGAATGATGGATTAAGGCTGAGAAGCATAAAGAGTAGGACACTTTGAAGGGATACCTTGGGGGCGGCATGGATGGCTCTGCGGGAGGCTCAGCCTTCCAGGTAAAGCGCCTGAGCAGTGGCAAGGGCCGCTGCTGTGAGAGGAGGAGGTGTGGAGCGAGGCCAGAGGGGGAACCTTGAAGTGAAGGGTTTGGTGACTGTGGACGGCTCGTGGAAAGAGCTTTGCGTGCGGAGGCGGTTGCCTGACCCGCCACCTCCTTCCCCAGGTGTACTTTCTTAGATGCCACCGCTGTGGCTCAGTCACCTGCCAACCACAGGAACCAAACGGCCTTCAGAGTTGATGGTAATCCATCCCACTTTCCCAGCTTCCTGAGAATCAGGCTATGCAGCCCGTCTGAGCTGCACACCCTGCCCACAGGCAGCTCCTGCTCTACGGAACCTCTTCTCTGTTCTGGTGAGAATGTAAAATATTCCCCATAGGCTCCGGGGCTGGCGCTGCTCTGAGTGACTGTGGAACCTTAAGGGAGTGGACGCTTCCCTGGAGGAAGCGGGTCAGTGGGGGCGGGCCCTGAGGGGTTTTTGCTTATGGGGGGGGTGTATGTATAAGTGCATGTTTGCATATGTGTAAGCACCAGCCTGGGGGAAAGTGTGTGTGTGTGTGTGTGTGTGTGTGTGTGTGTGTGTGCTGTGGAGTCCAGAGGTTGATGTCATATCATCTTCCATGGCGCCTTACCTTATTCTCTCATTTCAACCCACCAGTTGGGCTACTCCGGCTAGCCAGCTTGCCTGTTAACTCCCTACCCCATCACCCCAAGTGTTCCGTGATTACAGACCAGCCTGGAGCGGCATTTATGTGGGTGCTAAGGATCTGAACCCGAATCCTCGTGCTTCAGTGATGTGGTGGTTTGATCCAGGTGTCCCCCATAAACCCAGGTGTTCTGAATGCTGGGTTCCCAGCTGATGGAGATTTGGGAATTAATGCCTCCTGGAGGCAGTGTATTATTGGGGGTGGGCTTATGGGTGTTATAGCCAGTGTCCCCTTGCCAGTGTTTGGCACGCTCTCCTGTTGTTATTGTCCACCTGATGTTGGCCAGAGGGTGATGTCCACCCTCTGCTCATGCCATCGTTTTCCCCTGTCATCGTGGAGCTTCCCCCTCGAGCCTGTCAGTCAAAGTAAACCTCTTTTTCCCACAAGCTGGTCTTGGGCAGGTGATTTCTGCCAGCAACGCGAACCTGACTGCAACAAATGGCACTTTATCTGCTGAAGCGTCTCCCCAGACACAGGTCCTGGGGGGTTTCTAGCTCAGCCTCACTTCCTACTCTCAGGTCTCTAACTGCTGAAGCAGGGCGACCATCCGTTCACGCTCCTGACCCCCTGCCTTGCCCCACACTGTATCCGTTCTCAAACCAGGAGCCCAAATAAACCTTTCCTTTCTTTCTTTTTTTTTTTTTTTTTTCCGAGGTAGGGTCTCACTCTAGCCCAGGCTGACCTGGAATTCACTATGTTGTCTCAGGGTGGCCTCGAACTCACAGCGATGATCCTCCTACCTCTGCCTCCCTAGTGCTGGGATTAAAGGCGTGCGCCACCACGCCTGGCAACCTTTCCTTTCTTAATTTGCTTTTGTCGGGTATTTTGTCACAGCAACAAGAAAAGCCATGAACACACGCGGTTAGTCAGTAAACCCCTCTACCCCCTGCCCTCCATCAACCCCAGGGCTCCGGACCCTGGGGAATGGCAGCTGTGCCCAAAGGCCTGTTGGATGTATTCAAACTGGGCCCTTTTAAACTGCTGTCTCTGCCTTGCCTGTCCATGCCAACAGAAACCCCAGAAGTGGCTATCCCCTCGGCTTTCCCCTCCTCCGGCTGCCTCCCGAGCAGCTGTGGTGCCCTCCTCTGGACGAGGAAGTAATAAAAACCCTCTTTCAATGACCTGGACAGTTCTGTCATCACTGCTCTGAGAATGAAGACCTTGGAGCTGGGGAGGTGATTGTCAGCAGTAGCCATGGAGATGTCCGGTGGGCAGGGCAGCCTATAAATCCAACACACACACACACACACACACACACACACACACACACCACATGCACATGATTATGTTTTAAAGATGAAGGGCTGGGGAGATCGCTTAGCAGTTAAGGTGCTTGCCTGCAAAGCCAAACGACCCAATTCCCCAGGACCCACGTAAAGCCAGATGGATTAAAGTGGCACATGCATCTGGAGTTTGTTTGCAGTGGCTGGAGACCCTACTGTGCTCTCTCTCTCTCTCTCTCTCCAAATAAATAAGAAATATTTTTAGCCTGTTGCGGTGGCACACACCAGTAGGATATTGCTGAAGAGACAGAGGTAGCACCATAAACAACAACAATAATTAGTAATAATGACAGCAATAATAAATATATGAATAGCTGCTTCATGGGATGTCGTGAAGCTGATAGGATGTTGTGGTAACTATTCACAATAAGCATACTTATACGGTCATCAGCCTAAGGACCCATGTTAGACTCTCCAGGTCCCACATAAGCCAAATGCACAAAGTGACACAAGCGCACAAGGTCACACATGCACACACAAGGTGGCGCACATGTCTGGAGTTCGCAATGGCAGTGGCTGGAGGCCCTGGCGTGCCAATTCTCTCTTTCTTGCTCTCAGTCTCTTGCATTATAAAAAGGAGGGGGCTGGGGAAATGGCTTAGTGGTTAAGGCGTTTGTCTGCAAAGCCAAAGGACCCAGGTTCAGTTCCCCAGGACCCACGTGAGCCAGTTGCACAAGAGGGCACATGCATCTGGAGTTCGCTTGCAGTGGCTGGAGGCCCTGGAGCACCCATTCTCTCTTTCTCTCTGCACCCATTCTCTCTCTCTCTCTCTCTCTCTCTCTCTCTCTTTCTCTCAAAATAAATAAATAAATAAAATAAAATAAAGGCATGAGACACACACACACAAGCAGCACTTGGGAGGCAGAGGTAGGAGGACTGCCATTAGTGCAAGGTTACCTTGAGACTACATAGTGAATTCCAGGTCAGCCTGGGTTAGAGCAAGAAAACAAACAAAAACAAAAAAAGTTTGTTGGGCTTGCTTCAAAAAAAATTAAAATAAAATAAAATGTTGAGAAAAATGTTAAATATGGTCTTAGATAACTAATAACTGCAAAAAAAAAAAGATGATAGCTAACAACTGAAGAAAAATACTAAAAAAAATTTGGAGCTGGAGAGATGACTTAGTGGTTAAGGCACTTGCCTGTAAAGCCAAACGACCCAGGTTCGACTCCCCAGAACCCACGTGAGCCAGATGCACAAGGGGCACATGCGTCTGAAGTTCGTGTGCAGTGGCTGGAGGCCCTGGAGCACCCATTCTCTCTCTCTCTCTGTACCCATTCTCTCTCTCTCTCTCTCTCAAATAAATAAAAATAATTTTAAAAAATTGTAGCTGGGCATGGTGGGGCACACCTTTAATCCCAGCACTTGGGAGGCAGAGGTAGGTGGATCACCATAAATTCGAGGCCACCCTGAGACTATACATAGTGAATTCCAGGTCAGCCTGGGCTCGATAGCGAGACCCTGCCTTTACAAACACCAACAACAAAAAAAATTGTGGTGGTGCTGTAGAGATGACTCAGTGATTTAAGGCGTTTGCTTGTGAAGCCTGCCAGCCCAAGTTCAATTCCCCAATACTCATGTAAAGCCAGGTGCACCAAGTGGCATGTGTGTCGGGAGTTTATTTACAGCAGAAAGAGGCTCTGGCATTCCCATAATCAATCTCTCTCTCTCTCTCTCTCTCTCTCTCTCTCTCTCTTCTCCTGGGTCCACAGAGAGCAAGGCTGCCCCAGCCTTAGCTGTCCACCGTCAACTCTGCCGATTTGTGTCCTCTGGTTACAGAAACACTTCGGGTTCATCACACAGCTCCAGTGGACTGCACCTGACACTCTACTGTTTGCTTTCTGTTTTGGGGGTTTTTTTTCCAAGGAAGGCCCGTGGTCCCTCCAACCACAGCTGTCTGTTGCACACTGCTCTGTGACATAATGAGCCCCTCAGGTCATGAGCTGGCTGGAAGGAAGTCGGCCTGCTACCTCACTCAGGCTGAAGCATTTTAGTGAGGCTAAACAAAAAGGAGTCTGTCCTACCATAAATATTTGTGGGGTGAACTCATTAAAAACTGACTTTATGGGGCTGACCATTGATTGCATCATGCGTTCATGCATTTTCTCCACTTAGGAAGCTGAGAGAGGATGTGTGATCATGTGAGGCTAACTAACGATGCCTCCGCTCTGGAAACGTCTGTGGCATACACCTGACCCCAGGAGCAGCCCCGTGGGAGGGCAGGCCGGACAAAAGAGGGAGTGTGACAGAGAGCACTCAGCACGGAGACGGAAAAGCTCTCCTTCACGCAGACACTTAACGTAACCCGGCCAAAAACTTGGCCCGACCAGCCAGTTTATAGCTCAAGCATCAAGCAGAGAAGACTGGACCAGACTCTTGTTTGGAGCAGTCAGTCAGCATGAGATTCAGATAGACAGGAGACACATGCTTCAGAGGGAAGTCATTGGGACCCGTGAATAATGATAGTGTAAAGTACCATCTGCCAGGGTAATGTGGCCAGTCTCCTTACAGGTCCAATTAGTGCAGCCTCACTGTTCTTTCTGCTTCCTGATTGCCTGGCAGTGGGACGCTGGCTTCCTGCTCTGCCCTACCATGCCTTCCCTGCCAGGGTGAACTCTACCTTCTGTTTATTTTTATTTATTTATTTTTGAGAGTGACAGACAGAGAGACAGAGAGAGAGAGAGAGAGAATGGGCACACCAGGGCTTCCAGCCACTGCAGACAAACTCCAGACGCGTGTGCCCCCTTGTGCATCTGGCTAACTGTGGGTCCTGGGGAATCGAGCCTCGAACCAGGGTCCTTAGGCTTCACAGGAAAGCACTTAACCACTAAGCCATCTCTCCAGCCCGAACTCTACCTTCTGGAACTGTGAGCCACATTAAAGCCTTTACCTTTCATAAGTTGCTTCTGGTTGGGTATTTCTGTCCCAGCAGCAAGAAAGTAACTGGTACAGAAAACTGGTACTGAGGAGCATGGCTATTACTGTAATGAACCTGACCACGGGGGTCCTTGGGCCTTTGGGAGCTGGTTTGCAGGTGGAATATAAGGGACTTGGATCTCTGGACTATAGAAGCTTTACAATGTTGGAAGCAGAACATAATGGGCCATTTCTGGTGAGAGTTTGGAAGATCAGAAGACTGAGAGATGTATAGATGGTGAAGCCTTAGTGTAGCAAACAGCTTTAGGTTCACTGAGATAAACTTCCAGACCAGGCACAGTTATGGAGGAAGGGACATTTATTGAAGCTTACAGATCCAGGGGAAGTTCCATAGATGGCAGAAGAAGCTGGCCTGCCTTCACAGGACCAAGCAGAGAGAGAGAGAAGCACAAGCCAAAAGCCACACAGCACAGCACACTTCAGGAACTCCAGCTAGGCACACTTTGCATATCTTTAGATTGAAATCTGAAACCCACCACCACACCTTAAGATCCACCCAGTGACACTGCCTCCAGCCAGGTGGCTAAAGATGCAAACTACACTCAAATAAACAACTGAAATATATTGGGGGCCATCTATTCTATTCAAACCACCACACTTGGCTTATGATGTTTCAGAAGGGGATGGGGGGTGGGATGGGCTCTGTCTGGAATTAGTTTAGAGACAGTGAATGTGAAATTCTGACCAAGAATCTGGCTGCATTCTGCCCAAGTCCTGAGAACTGGGACAACATTGAATTTTAAAGGAATGGGCTAATGTGTTTGGCAGAATAAATTTCTAGGCAGAATAGCATTGAGTCTGCCATGTGCCTTCTCCTAACTGTTCTTATTGAAATCTATAATATGAGGGGGCTGGAGAAATGGCTTAGCGGTTAAGGCATTTGCTTGCAAAGCCAAAGGATCCTGGTTCGACTCTCCAGGACCCACATAAGCCAGATGCACAAGGGGGCGCATGCATCTGGAGTTCGTTTGCAGTGGCTGGAGGCCCTGGCGCGTCCATTCTCTCTCTCTCTCTCCCTCTTTCTCTCTCTCAAATAAATAAATAAAATATATTTTGAAAAAGAAATCTATAATGAAAGAGATCAGGGACTGGAGAGATTGCTCAGTGGTTAAGGTGCTTGCCTGCAGCGTACAACTACCTGAGTTCAACTTCCCAGTGCCTACGTAAAGCCAGATGCACAAAGTGGCGCATACATCTAGAGTCCATTTGCAGTGGCTGGAGGCCCTGGCAAGCCCATTCTCTCTGTTTCTCTTCTATCTCTCTCTGTTTGTAAATAAATAACTACAAATATTTTAAGGCTGGAAAGTTGGCTTAGCAGTTAAGGCACTTGACTGCAAAACCTAACAACCCAAGTTCAATCCTCAATGCCCACATAAAGCCATATGCACAAAGTGGCACATGCATCTGGAGTTTGTTTGCAGTGGCTAGAGGCCCTAGAATGCCCATTCTCTCTCTCTCTCTCTCTCTCTCTCTCTCATTTGCAAATATATATATGCATATATATATATATATATATATATATATATACATATATACATATATAATTTTAGTTTAAGAGAAAGAAAAAGATAAAAATGCAGAGCAGAAAGATAGGAAAAATCTGAAGTTTGGCATGGAAAAAAAAGTGAGAAAACTTTTAAAAACTTGTGGGCACAGAGCTACGGTCATTTCATCTGTAATTGTTAAAGGGACTATCACCATTAAAAGGACACCTACTGCTTGGCACTGAGACAATAGGAAGGGTGTTCTGAATGGTTAAAGACCCATTGAAAGCTCTAGCTAGTGAGAGTGAGAGTGTGAATTCCTTTTGAAAGGAAAAGGCTTGAAGAGAGAACGCAAGGGAGTACCTTATTCCTACATCCACAGTAGTCCATGGGCAGCCAGACTTTGCCCGGAGCTGGTAAAATTTGGCAGCGATGTCTACATGGCAGTGTTCTTGGAGACATGAAAACAATGAATGCTGGAGGGGGCCGGGGAGTATTTCATCACAGTTCCAGAGAGCTGCCCAAGCTAAGCAATGGGTGCTGCTCTAGTCCTTCCTGAATTGGAGGCCGTGAGGTCAGGAAGGTGATCCCTGAGTTACAGTGGAGCTCCAAGGACATTAGAGATGCCAGGACCAAGAGACGTCAGCAGCGGGCCCAGCGCGGATCTAGCCCACAGGAGAGTGTGCAGGTGACACAGCTGGAAGGGTGGAGCTACCCAAGGTCTCTGGAGACCAGAGGGTCTCATCAGGAGTCCCAGACAATGGGAATGGACCTACCAGGACTTGATCTTTGCCCTCTTGTTTTGATCCAATCTTCCTTTGCCATGTCACCATTCTTCCTTTTTAAACCAGGCATGGTGGTGCACGCCTTTAATCCCAGCACTCAGGAGGCAGAGATAGGAGAATTGCCATGAGTTTGAGGCCACCCTGAGACTACATAGTGAATTCCAGGTCAGCCCAAATGAGAGTGAAACCCTACCTCAAAAAACTAAAAATAAATAAATAGATAAATTTTAAATATACAAAACACACACACACACACACAATGAAAGGGCAGCAGCCAAAGTCACAAGACCGTAAGAAAGGGCAGGCCAGCAGCCATTCAGAGGATGTGGCGACCTGTGACTTCTGTGGCCACGGAGTTGAGGAGCATCTGGCATGGGCACAGTGGGCTGCAGGAGACAGCAATGCAGAAATCCCAGGCTGTTGTATGCCCTCCATGCCTGGCTTTAGGCTTTAGGGTGGTGGCCATGGGGCGGGCTTGTCTGTAGGGATTCCACTGAGCAAGGACTCCCACGAGCAGAGGTCTTCTCAGCAGAGGTCCTTCAGGACGATGGCTTCCAAAGCATGCCTGCCAAGCGCGGGGTCTGAAAGCATGCCGATGCTTAGGGAGTCAGAAACCTCCAAGTAAAACTGAGCTTCTGAAAAGACGACAAGAATCCAGGCGAGGTGGCGCATGCCTTTAATCCCAGCACTTGGGAGGCAGAGGTAGGAGGATTGCCGTGAGTTTGAGGCCACCCTGAGACTACAGAGTGAATTCCAGGTCAGCCTGGGCTAGAGCGAGAACCTACCTTGAAAAATCAAAGAGAAGATGACAAGGCATTCCAGTTAGCCTATAAGCCACAGTCTGGGGACAACTAGTTCCCTTGTCATGAGACCATGCATTCCCAGTGTCCTCATTGCTTTACATATAAACAAAAATGTTGGGGGGGTGGTAATATTCCCCATATATGTGAATACAGTTCAGAGACTACGTTCTTTTTTAAAAATTTATTTTATTTTTGTTTATGTATTTATTTGACAGAGAAAGAGGGAGAGGGAGAGAGAGAGAGAAAATGGGGGCGCCAGGGCTCCGGCCACTGCAAATGAACTCCAGACGCATGCGCCCCCTTGTGCATCTATCTGGCTTACATGGGTTCTGGGGAATTGAACCTGGGTCCTTCGGCTTTGCAAGCAAGCGCCTTAACTGCTAAGCCATCCCTCCAGTCCCAGAGACTACATTCTTTATTCTTTGGGATACATACGGTGGTTATTAATGTCACCAAGTGGGACAGTATATAATAATCTGATTATTAAGACCGCACATGTATTTTCACAAACAACTTAGCTGTGGGGTAGGGAGGTGAAACTATCCTGTCTGTAATAAACACAATCTATGGATTCTCTACCACCATGTGGTTGGATTTAGTCCTTACATTTGGAGTCCGAGATAATGAAGCATTTCCATCGCTGTTTTCCCACAGAGTGTTGCCTGGTTTATGAGGGACTCAAATACCCTAGGCCATTTTACTAAGTTGCTTTTCATGGAGGGCACCGCTATTAAAATCATAATGCCCATTATTAGAACTGTTGTATTATATCCTGAAAGAAACCATTCTGACTGTATTTGTGTAGAACAGTTCCTCAGGCTGACTCGTCCATCACTTGTCTTTGTTTTTTTGTTTTTTTTTTTTTTTTCTTTTTCTTCTGTCTTTTTTTCTTTTTTTTTTTCTTTATTAGTTACTTTTGTATTCAGCAAATACAGTCAGTTTGGTACCATTATTAGGCTCATCTGTGACCTACCCCCTCCCCTTGGCCCCTCCTTGTTGAGGTATATGGGTCGTGCATTGTGGAGTTAGCCCACAGTTATGGGTAAGATAAATGTCTCTGCATATCATGACCCAACATGTGGCTCTGACATTCTTTCCGCCCCCTCTTCCGCAAAATTTCCCTGAGCCATGTTGGGTTCATTTTTGGTCTGCTTCAGTGATGAGGTGTTGGGGGCCTCTGAGGCTCTGGCTCTCTGATTTGGTAGGAGTTGATTTTTCTCTGTGTTGATCTCCTTCCCTCTTGTGCTGGTATCCGGTTCATCAGGAAAACAGCACCCTTGCTTGTTTCGCCAATTTTTCTTAGTTGCAGCTGGAGCCCTTTTGAGGTATGATGGGGTGGCTCTCTCCTTAGGATCTACATCTATCTGAAAAAGAGAAGCAGATTCTCCAACGGAGAGTAAGTTAGCACCAGGACAAATGAGATAACCCTTACTTTTTTTATAGAGAATTTGATAGGTGTAGGCCCTCTTGTAGCCCATGATTGATGGTAGCTTGATATTGGAGAGTGGGCTTATGTTTGGATATGGTTCTGACTTGTTTCCCAGCTCCAGCTATGGGTCCCATACCACTGAGGGGATCAGTTAGCCAAATTGAGAGCAGTTGGTTCCCCACCATGGCTGTGTGCCACTACTGCTCTTGTGTGGGCATCACAACAAGTTATTTGCTGCTAAGTAGGTTAGACCATGCGTTGCTTGGACAGATATTGGTCATTTTCCCCCAGCCACCCATATAGCACCTTCTGGCACTAGACGCGCTGACTGTCTGGGGACTAACTCTCTTCCAACTTCCAGCCATGCCATTCTATTTTGCATGTCAACCACATAAGGTGTCTTCAGCAGTAGGGTCTTACCACTAACCTTTGGTGGGTCATCAAGTACTCTGACAAAAATCTGTCTGTTTTTTAGGGAACCTTGTAGGTCTCTCTGATCAAAAGCTCCTTGTGGATGATAGCCCCATGCTGGTTCTGGTCAGTGCCCACTAAGAAAATGAGGAAAAAGATAACTAATATACAAGAGTTAGAGAGAAGAGAGAGCGGGGGGAGAGAGAGAGGGAGGGAGAGAAGATGTAGAATATTAAGGTTAGTCTTAATCTTACCCTCTCCAGTGTCTTGTGGTTCAGGTGTTCCCTGTAAGGGCCTGGTGAAGGATCAGCCATTTGGTCTGTCTTTTAGTAAGTAGAAAATTATGGTACCATTGCCATTTGGGTCTAGATTTGTGTTTCCCACCCCTTTGATGCCCTCCCCTCCCTCCCCTTCCATCCTAGTGTCTAGTCCAGGAGATGCTTGCTGGGTATGTAAGGTATCTTGGGTAGATTCAGGTTAGGTGCTATAGATGAGTGAGACTATGCATCACTTGTCTTTGTAAATGTCGATGCAAACTAAACTACTTCTGCACACCGGTGTTGCTGCCCACTAGCTCTTGCTTTTCTCATGGCTCATGGTCATGTTAATGACAATGGTATTCATACATTTGGATCCCCCAATCATGTTGCTGGAGAGATGGCTTAGTTGTTAAGGCACTTGCCATCGAAGCCAAAGGACCCAGGTTTGATTCCCTAATACCCAAGTAAAGCCAGATGCACAATGTGGCATATATGTCTGGAGTGTATTTGCAGTGGCTGGAGGCCCTGGTACACCTCTCTTTCTGTCTTTCTCTCTCTCAAATAAATAAACACATAAAAGAAACTTAAAAACAAACACTCATTTGTCTTGTGGTACCTTGGTTTACTCATTAATGAAATGTTTTCCCTGGCATGACATTCTCTGTCTCTATCTTCCCCTCTCTCTCTCTCTTCCTCTCTCAAATAAATTAATAAAAAATATTTTTAAAAAAATATGGACCAGGGCTGGAGAGATGGCTTAGCAGTTTAAATGCTTGCCTGTGAAGCCCAAGGACCCTGGTTCGAGGCTCAGTTCTCCAGGACCCACATAAACCAGATGCATAAGGGGGCGCATGCATCTGGAGTTCATTTGCAGTGGCTGAAGGTCCTGGCACACCCATTCTCTCCCTCTCTCTTTCTCTCTGTCTTCCTCTTTCTCTGTATCAAATAAATAAAAATAAATAAATAAAATAAATGAAGATGGGAATGGCTATGAATGTATGGAGGCCAAAGGATGTATAGGAAAACCTTATCTCCCATTTAATTTTCCTGTGAACCTAAAAACCAATTTAGTAGTCCACTCAAAAAATAAAAGAAGCTAAGCATAGAGATCGATGCACTCAGGAGTCTGAGGCAGTAGAATTACAAAGGTTAGGGCCAGCCTGGGATACTCAGAAAGACCCTGTCTTGGACAAACAAAAAATCAAGTGAACAAACATCTGTCAAAATAAAATCCTACCAGGGCTGGAGAGATGGCTCAGCAGTTAAGACACTGGCCTGCAGTACCTAACAAGCCAGTACACACATAAAGCCAGACACACAAAGTGGTGCATGCATCTAAAGTCTGTTTAGAGTAACAAGAGGTTACTTGTTCGCTCTCGCTCGCTCTCTCTCTCTGCAAATAAATAAATAGGAAAACATTTTTTAAAAATAGAGTCCTACTGAACTGTTGCTAGGAAAGGAAGTTGCATAGGAATTATGATTAAAACAGAAAACAAAGCCGGGCATGGTGGTGCACACCTTAATCCCAGCACTCGGGAGGCAGAAGTAGGAGGATCACGAGAGTTTGAGGCTACGCTGAGACAACATAGTGAATTCCACGTCACCCTGAGCGAGAGTGAGACTCTACCTCAGAAAACAAAACAAAAAAAAAAAAGTTAAAAAAAATAAAATAGAAAACAGCTTGAACCTCAGCATAACTTTAAATTATATATATAATATATCATTTATTGAAATATAAAGATCTTCATTTACATGTTTTAAAATGAAAACATGAACAGGGACATGTGTAACACATTTGATATTGGTAGACCCTCCCTGTGGAATTAGTTCCTCTCACACATTCATCACACCATGCTGGGAACATGTATTTTTTTCTCTTTATTATTTCTAAAATATAAATTTTGGACATTCAAAAGTGCAACAGTTAATGTGCCTGTGGGGAACATCACAGTTCAAAAATATAAACAAAGGCAGTGATATAGCTTGTCATAAATGTTTTCGCAGTATTCTCCAAGTCTACATAGAAATACATATATACATATTGATGTATAACATCATTTTACCTCACGTCCCTCTTCATAAAAATAGGACCATTTTGTACAGGTTCACATACCACATTTTAAAAGACATCCTTGATCACTGATAGAGCCACAAATTGCATTTCTCAGACCGGGTTTGATTGTCATCATGAAAAAAAAAAAAATAGGAAAGATTGGCGACTATTTTTGTTGTTGTTGTTGTTGTTGTTGTTGGGACTTTGCAGGAGGCCAGTAAGGAAATGGCTCTGGGATCCACTCAGAACACTTGGGGGAAAGCATTGCCAGGGGCTGGAAACTGCTGATCAGGGAGGCTTCGCTCAGCCTTGCGACGTCACCCAACGCCTGGGACAACATCAGAGTGCAAAGCACCGAGACAAGTCAGGCTGCTCATGGAAGCGACAAACAGCAACGCTTGAGCTGTGATTCTAGAAACACGAGTGTATTTCAAGTCTAACTGGCTCCACAGGACCTGGTCAAGGTTTCCATGGGTAATTGGCCAGTCTGGCTCAGGCTTCCCACTTAACCGCGACAAAGGAGGCAGGGAGAGGAAGGGACTTGTGTGCACCTTGTTATTGCCTCTGCATCTTTTAAAGCATCACCTGCCAGAAGCACATCTGGTGATTGCAGTAATCAAAGTCCATGTTTCATTCATAGGGTGTCAGCAGTTTGGGTACATTGCAAAGAACCGCAATGAACCCACACCAACCAGTTTGACAGCTTGGCTGGATGTGACAATCCTCACACCTGAACCTCCAAAAAAAAAAAAAAAAATCAGGAGAAACTTTTTCATCTTTTCTACCAAATATCGACCTGGCACGTGGGGGCGGCAGCCTTTCCGTGCACACTTTTCCACAAAGGAGGGCAGGTTCCGTTCCCCCATGGAGTGGGAAGCAGTGTCTGTGTTGTCTCGAACTTTCTGGAAGATGTGCCAAAACCCCAAGATTTTACTTTCTGAGATTGTGCTTAGCCTCAGCTAAGAAGGGAAGGTTAAATTTAGGATGGCAATTGCTAGATAGATGGCATTAAATGTCACTGACCTGAAGCCAAGACTTAAATAGTAGGGTTCCCACAGGGCTGATTTCAGCCCACTTCCAAATTTCAAACGGAGCTTTTCCCATGGCAACCTTCTGTAACCTCTGCCAGTGTTTTTGAAAAACTGACTGATCAGAAGAAACAAGGAGTGGCACCCTCCTTTTAGTCCAAGCGCTTGGGCAGTTAGGGTGCAGAGTGAGTTTCAGGCAAAACAAAAAAGGACAATATATATTTCTGCATCCCTCAGATTTCATTGTTCAGTGTCTTGATTAGCATCAACTCAGGATCCAGTGATTCCAATGGCCAGCTGACTAGGAACTAGAGAGAGGTTAACCCTCACCCAGCCCTTCCCTTAACAGCACCATTGTGGTCTCGGGCTTTCCAACTCCTCTTTCAGGTAAGAGAGGAAAAGAAGTTTCTGGCGTTAAAAGGCGTCTTTTAAAAGTTCATCCATTTAAAATATACACAGGGTGGGATCCACCAAAATTGTCATTGGTCATGGAAAAAAAAAAATGTCTGCCCATCCTTTTTTTTTTTTTTTTTCCTGACTTTGTTTCCACAGGGTCACAGCATGAGAAGTCACATTGGGTCCAAGCTTATGTATGCCTTTATGTTGGACAACATTTAGGATTTTGGGGGGGGGGCTCTGTGTCTAATACAACTACTTCAGAGGTCATTAACTGCTTTTAGTACCTTGGATTAGGGAATTTATTTAGTAAACAATTAAAACTTTGACTTTCTGGACAATGCTACTCTCTCTCTCTCTCTCTCTCTATGCTCACTAAATTCAATCCTCTAAAGCTAGCATATTTTTATAGAGAAACATGTTATTTAATATAAATGTCAAAAAAAACTGTCAAAATTATTACCTACTTAGTACGGTTTTCTTTTAAATTGTGCTTCCTCTGGAGGGAAATCATGTTACATGTTACATATTACATATTTAGCATCACTGATAACAGTAGTAGTGTTATAAACGTAGATTACATAGGAAAAGGAGTTGTTGGGCTTCTGCAAGACCCAAATGGATTAACAAGGTGGGTTAGTTGTCTTTTCTCTGTTCAGCACTAATCAAGCTGTAAATGTGAGAGGACCGGTACCTTTCAAGGTTCGAGTGGCTTGGCACGACACTTCCTAAGAGGATTCAACAGCAGGTGATACAGGTGTCAAGAGGGAAGTGCGTGGATGGATGGAGTGGTCTCTTCAGAAGTCCCGAGAGGAGAGTTGAGACAGAGCTAGACTCATCCTTGGCTGGGGTTATGTTACATAATTACAATGCTGGAGTCGTGCTGCAGGACAGACACCGTGCGCGGGGACCTCACCAGCACCCCGAAACTACCAGCTCGCCCTCGGTGGCCCAGCACGCCCTGGTCCCTCCGTTTGCAAAGTTCCCGCGCCGCCGAGATGCCACTGATGCGCTGCGCCAGGCCAGGTGGGCAGAGCTCGCTCGTGTCAAAGTCTCCACGCGTTCGCAGCTAGACCCTCGCTTCTCCCGAGTCCCCCTCTCAGCCGCTGCGTCGTTGCAACGAAGTGGTTTTCGTAAAGGGATCCACCTTTGGATCCAGGAACGGAAGGTGCCCTTTGAGTCTGCCAGTTACAGGAAGCTGTCCTCCACCAGGTCTGAGGAGTCTATGCCAATGTCGTCCATCATGTCGATGTCTTCGATGGTCTCGTCCTCTCTCTTGATGAACGTGGAACTGCTGGAGCCCGTCTCAATGGCACTCTCTTCGGAGGTCTGCGAGCTGGTGGAGAGACAAGAGCAGAGGTCACGGCCACGGACAGTCCAACCACACTGGCTGCATTTCCAGGGTGGCTTGCCCAAGGCAAAGGGGCTCTTTATTTTTGGGGTTCGTGCACAGACACCAAAGCCATGCATGGTGGAGCACATCCCAGCACCTGGGTGAGTGAGGAGGATCACTGTGAGTTAAGAGTCAGCCTGGACCTCTACTTGGACTGGAGGCCCGCTCCATGGGAGGGAATACATCCCTGATACTGAAAACCTACAACAGGGCTAGTCATGAGCCCTAGGGGTGTAATGTAACGTCTGCTGCTGTCTGGCTAAATGTATATACTGTGCTCACCAAACTGCCCAGTAAGCACTTCTCTTATTGTTCATACCCTTATATTAATGCTATTTTCACTTTTGGTAGAGAACCTTCTCTTTTCAGATGGCAGTGACCTTGGGACGACTCAGAAGGTATCATGGTGCTAGAAAGAAGTGACAGGAGTGCTCAGTACTGTAATATCTCTATCACACCTTCCAAGGCTCAGGGTCTAATGTGGAAGAGGTGGCGGAAAGAATGTAAGAGCTAAAGGAAGGGTAGGACTCCTTACAACATGCTCCTCCAGACACAAAATGGCCTGGATATCCATGACCTCACAGTGCCTGACACTACCTACAGAAGACCATCATAAGAGGAGGAAAAGATCATGACATCAAAATAAAAGAGAGACTGATTGAGAGGGGGAGGGGATATTATGGAGAATGGAGTTTCAAAGGGGAAAGTCGGGGGGGGAGGGTATTACCATGGAATATTTTTTATAATCATAGAAGTTGTTAATAAAAATTTGAAAAAAAGAAGAGTCAGCCTGGAACACAGAGTGAGTTCTAGGTCGGCCTGGGCTAGAGGGAGGCCCTGCCTCAAAATAAAAGGGGGATGCTGGAGAAATGGCTTAGTGGCTAAGTTGCTTGCCTGGACCCACATAGAGCCAGTTGCACAAAGTGGCGTGCGTCTGGAGTTTGTTTTCAGTAGCTGGAGGCCCTGGCACATCCATTCTCTCTCTCTCTCTCTCTCTCTCTCTCTTCTTGCAAATAAATAAAATATTTTTTAAAAAACAGCTGAGCTTGGTGGTTGCAGCCTTTAATCCCAGCACTTGGGAGGCAGAGGTAGGAGGATCACTGTAGGTTTAAGGGCAGCCTGAGACTACATAGTGAACTCCAGGTCTGCCTGGACTAGAGTAAGACCCTACCTTGAAGAAAAAAAGAAAGAAACTAAAAAACAGACCGTGGTGTGGCAAGACCCCATTGAGCCAGAGGGCTGCTCAGCACCCACTGCCCCAGGGGACCCATCCTTAAGATTCACTGTCCCTGCTTTCCGGTCAAGCTTTCTTCAAGTTGCTAACAAGCCTTAACAAATTCAACTTTCCCAACTCAATTCAGGTGGAAGAGAAGGAATGCCCATTCAAATGGCACAGGGAAGGAACAGAAAAAAGAATGAAATGATGGGGCTGGAGAGATGGCTTAGCTGTTAAGCGCTTGCCTGTGAAGCCTAAGGACCCCGGTTCAAGGCTCAATTCCCCAGGACCCACGTTAGCCAGATGCACAGGGGGCGCATGTGTTTGGAGTTCATTTGCAGTGGCTGGAGGCCCTGGAGCGCCCATTCACTCTCTCTCTCTCTCTCCCCCCCTCCCCTTTCTCTGTCAAATAAATAAAAATAAAATACTCAAAAAAAAAAAAAAAAAAGGAATGAAGGAAAGTGAGACCTTGTCTCAAAAAAAAAAAAGGAAGGAAGTGCTGGAGAGATAGCTTAGCACTTAAGACACTTGCCCAGGACTAGGACCCAGGTTTGATTCCCCAGGACTCATGCAAGCCAGATGCACAAGGTGGTGCATGCATCTGGAGTTTGCTTTCAGTGGTTAGAAGTGCAACCATTCTCTCTGTCTCTTTCTTTCATAAATAAAATAAGTATCAAAAAGAATTCAAAGGGGAAAGTCGGGGGAGGGAGGGCATTACCATGGGATATTGTTTACAATCATGGAAATTGTTAATAAAAAAATTTGAAAAGAAAAAAATTTAATTTAATTTAAAAAAGGGTAAATTGAAAAAGAATTGGGCTGGAGAGATGGCTTAGTGGTTAAGCATTAAGCGCTTGTCTGTGAAGCCTAAGGACCCGGGTTCGAGGCTTGATTCCCCAGGACCAATGTAAGCCAGATGCACAAGCTGGCACATGCATCTGGAGTTCTTTTGCAGTGGCTGGAGGCCCTGGTGTGCCCATTCTCCCTCCTCTCTCTCTCTCTCTCTCTCCCTCTCTCTCTCTCTCCCTCTTTTTCCTCTGTCTGTCGCTCTCAAATAAATAAAGAAAAATAAACAAAAATAAAATTTAAAAAAAAAAGAAGCCGGGTGTGGTGGAGCACACCTTTAATCCCCACACTTGGGAGGCAGAGGCAAAGGTAGAAGGATCACTATGAGTTCCAGGCCACCCTGAGACTACATAGTGAATTCCAGGTCAGCCTAGGCTAGAGTGAGGCCCTAACTCAAAAAGAAGAAGAAGAAGAAGTTGGGTATGGTGGCACACACCTTTCATCCCAGCACTCAGAAGGCAGAGGTAGGAGGATGCTTGTGAGTTCAAGGCCACCCTGAGACTACAGGCTGTATTCCAGGTCAACTTGAAGTACAGCAAGACCCTACCTTGAGTCTTCCTCCCCCAAATAAAGTAATGAGGGAGAGAGAGAGAGAGAAAGGGAGAGAGGGAGGGAGAGGAAGAGGGAAGGAGAGAAAAGGTTGGTATGATGTCAAGGTTTTGCTGTCAAATAATGCAGAGGGGCCTAGGAGGAGAACCTACGGCTATACATGCAACCATACTGGCCACGAATTCATACACACTGAAAGTGAGTAACGTCACCTCCCAGCTCACTGTGCTATGTAAACCGTGCATGTGACAGAAATTCGCCATTATACAAACTTCAAAGGAAAGAACAAATCAGTCTGGGAGAGACTTGTATATGAATAGTTTGAAAATCCTGCCGGGCGTGGTGGCGCACACCTTTAATCCCAGCACTCGGGAGGCAGAGGTAGGAGGATCGCCGTGAGTTCGAGGCCACCCTGAGACTCCATAGTGAATTCCAGGTCAGCCTGGGCTAGAGTGAGACCCTACCTTGAAAAACCAAAAAAAAAAAAAAAAATCCTTCCCAGGTGACTCCAAACTATAGTCGGGGCTGAGGGCTACCACTGAGGTAGCACCCAGTGACCCAGCCCCTCCTCACTCAATGCTGTCCATAAGTCCATGACTTTAATAGACCACAGAGGAGTGGCTTCTGTCAACAATCCCCCCAAAGACTCCTCTAGGAAAGCAAGCCCCTAAGGGTGAGAAGACCCTTAGGATCTTCTGAGCAGCATTTACACAACGGCATGGCCTCCTTGGGGGTCTCTACGTCATTCTACCTGAGCCCACTTCGTACCCAGGACAGTCTCCGTTGTTGGCAGCATGGCCCACCCCCTGAGGATTGTGCAGGGAGGGCAGGTAACTGGAGTGGCTGCCTCTGGTTACCTGTGTCTGTTTCTCTTGCCCAAGTCTTCCTCCTCCTCCTCCTCCGGAACGGGGTCGATGTCAGGCAGAGGGATGATGTAGCCACTGTCCGCACTCAGTCTCTGCTCATCCAGGCCCCCCTCCCAGTCCTTCAGCTTGTCCTCTTCGTTTTTGTAGGTGACACCAATGTATGCGTTGTCGGAGTCCACGCGCATGCGTGCCACGGCCGGATGGTCACTCTTCAGGAAGTCCAGATGAATCTTTTCATAACTCTGAAAGCATCCATTTAGCACATGTCATTGGGTGTGACTGGCCTGGTTGTAAACATGAGTATAGACACTGAGAACTTACTGTGATTTCCCTCTGGGTGTATCTCCACATAGGTAACTGAAGGGGAATTGTAGTCAACCGTCCCCAAAAATGTAGGACAGGAAAGAGGGACAGCCGATGGTAGAGAACTTCTAGCAGATCTTACAGATACTAACTACGAATCTCTTCTCAGGCTGGAGAGATGGTTCAGCAGTTAAGGCATTTGCCAGCAAAGCCAAAGGACCCAGGTTCGATTCCCCACTACCACGTAAAGCCAGATGCCTAAGGTGACGCGTGTGTCTGGAGTTCATTTGCAGTGGCTAGAGGACCTGGAGTACCCATTCTTTCTCTCTCTGCCTCTTTCTCTCTCTCAAATGAAGCAATAAATAAAAAAATGTTTTTAGGAGCTGGAGGGATGGCTTAATGGTTAAGGCGTTTGCTTGCAAAGCCAAAGGGCCCAGGTTTGATTCCCCAGGACCCACGTTAGCCAGATGCACAAAGTGGCACATGCATCTGGAGTTCATTAGTGGCTGGGGGCCCTGGCATGCCCATTCTCTCTCTCTCCCTCTCTCTCTCAAATAAATAAAAATAAAAAATATTTAAAAATGTTTTTAAAACAAAAGAGCCCTGTCTCAAGTGAATAGCTGCAACCGTATGCCTCCCATTCTCAAGACATGCCCGGAGGCTCGGCACACCCGTGCAGTCGCTTCAGGGTGAGGAGTCCCACTCTGAGCGCAATGTTCAACTCCTTCCTGAGCCTCGGTGTGGAGGAAGTCTTACCTATGATGTGAAAAGGCCTATTCTTGCTTTGTTTCGCTTTTTAAATTAATTTTTCAGGTTACCAGACAAAGTAGCGAACTCCATTTTGGCATTTCCAACGTTTCGTTTTTATTTATTTTTTAGAGAGAGAGGGCACACCAGGGCCTCTAGCCACTGCACTGGGTACTGGGGAAGGGAACCTGGGTCCTTAGACTTTGCAGGCCAGCGCCCTAACCATTAAGCCACCTCTCCAGCCCTGTTATGGCATTTCCACATCCGTGTGATTAAAACGCTTTGTTCTCGTTCATTCTCTCCCACAACTGCTCCCCACTCTGACCCTCTGCTCCCCTCTGTGTGGTTGTCTTCCTTCCCCAGAGTACCTCGCTTTATTCTTTCTTAACATGTGTATCCCACTATCCTCTCTCTCTCCCCCTCTTAAGATAGCCTCCTGTCTTCTTATGATTTCCCTTCCAGTTTTATGGTCTACACATACACACATACAAACAGATACACACGTGACACTCATATATAATTTTAAATTTCTGTGGTGGCAGGAGGCCCTGTCTCGCCCATACTCACTCACTCTGTCTGCCTCTTTCTCTTTGTCTCTCTCAAATAAATAACTAAAAAAATATTAAAAGAAAAAAAGCCTAGGAGCTGGGTGTGGTGGCGCTCACCTTTAATCCCAGCACTCAAGAGGCAGAGAGATAGGAGAATCGCCGTGACTTTGAGGCCATCCTGAGACTACACAGTGAATTCCAGGTCAGCCTGGGCTAGAGCGAGACCCTACTTCAAAAGGAAAAACAAAATCCAGGCGTGGTGGTGCGTGGCTGTAATCCCAGCACTTGGGAGGCAGAGGTAGAAGGATCGCCATGAGTTCGAGGCCACCCTGAGACTACACAGTGAATTCCTAGTCAGCCTAAGTCAGAGTGAGACCCTACCTTGAAAAAAATTTTAAAAATTTTAAAAATTTTTTTAAAAAGTAAAAAAGCCTAAAGTATTTAATGTCCAGCTCCAATGATGGAAGATTCCCTGGCAACCTCCCCATGCAGCTCACAGAAGGAAGAGAGGTGTGAAGTCTACAGTGCCTAATCGGAATCTGAAAGGTGACGTTATCACACCAGTCTGCCTGTCTTCCTTTCTCAAAGCCTTGGCAGAAAGTTGGTCTGCTCGTAACTCCTTCTTGTGTCCATGAAATTGCATTTGTTCCTCTGAACAATGCTTCCTACACCACAGAACACCAGCTGAGGCCACAGATAACAGCTGGGATGGGGCTTCCATCAACTGGTAAAAGCCAATTTCGCATGGATTGAAGTGCATTCACATCAGAGATTTAAATACTATAGATGGGGCTAGAGAGATGGCGCTTAGTGGTTAAGGCACTTGCCTTCAAGCCAAAGGTCCCAGGTTCAATTTACCAGGACCCATGAAAGCCAGATGCACAAGGTGGTCCGTTGGTTTGCAGCAGCTAGAGGCTCTAACACACCCATTCTCTCCCCTCCCTTCTCTCTCTCTCTCTCTCATAAATAAGTAAAAATATTGAAGAAAATAATAATAATTTTTTTAATTGCTATAGATGATCAGAGAGTTCTAGCCACACAGTAAGCTTCAATACTGAACTGTCTGTGGACTAAGGGTTTACAGGTAAGATGAAAAAAGAGTCATGCAGGAACACAAGGCTTCTCATTCATTTTTGCAACTGAGGACCTGTGGGGCACTTCCTGAAGCCCCAAACCTGGGATCATTTGATCTGTATCCTCCTTTAAAAATGCTCCTTTGGGGCTGGAGAGATGGCTTAGCGGTTAAGCGCTTGCCTGTGAAGCCTAAGGACCCCGGTTCGAGGCTTGTTTCCCCAGGACCCTCGTTAGCCAGATGCACAAGGGGGCACACGTGTCTGGAGTTCGTTTGCAGTGGCTGGAGGCCTTGGCACGCCCATTCTCTCTGTCTCTCTATCTGCCTTTCTGTCTCTGTTGCTCTCAAATAAATTTAAAAAAAAAAAAAAAACAAGACCTTGGCATCAAGTAAGTATATTTTTAAAAAAATGCTCTTTTTGAGCCAGAAGCAGTTGCGCACACCTTTAATCCCAGCACTCGGGAGGCAGAAGTTGGAGGATCGCCATGAGTTTAAGGCCACCCTGAGACTCCATAGGGAGTTCCAGGTCAGCCTGGACCAGAGTGAGACCCTACCTCAAAAAAAAATGCTCCTTTGCCCTTCCCTGCAGAGCCAAAGGACCCGGGTTCGATTCCCCAGTACCCACATAAAGCCAGATAGATGCACCAGGTGGTGCGTGTGTCTGGAGTTTGTTTGCAGTGATGGAGGCCTTGGTGCCCCCATTCTCTCTCTCTCTCTCTCTCTCTCTCTATATATATATATATATATATATATATGTATATATGTATATATGTATATATGTATATATATATATATGTATACATATATATATAAAATATTCCTCTCTGTTTCTCTCAAATAAATAAATAACATTTTTAACTGGTCCTCAGTGTCACATGGCACTGCTCATTAGCATAACCAGCAGCTATTCTCTACTTCTCTGGCCCTGGACTTCCACCCACTGTCACTGGGGCAAACCAACCTTCTTATATTGTCCGGGCAGTAGATTCTCCACAATCTCACTCAGGTGGTAGAAGGAGGGTCTCTTCTCAGGCTCGCTGTTCCAGCACTGAACCATGATCTCGTAGCTGGAGGGTGGAGAGCTCAGAGTGAGCATGGGACAGCATGCACGTACCCACCACCCACGCACCCTGAGGACAGGGACACGGGCCCGTGGGCGGGGCGGGAGCTCACACTTCACTGGTGGCGTGGTCAGGCTTGGCCATCCGGTACCCACTCTTGATCTTATTGTAGAAAGTAGAATCTACCATCATGCCAGGGTAGGGTGTGCCACCTAAGAGGCAAAAAAAAAAAAAAAAAGACAACCAGTTGACAAAGTGTTTCCACACGTATCACAAGCTGTTGGAACACTTGACTGACAGAGCATTTAACCAGGAGTCTAGGTCGTTCAAGTCTAGGCACCAAAGCGAGAAAGCACATATCTTTAGACAAAAGCTTTCATGTGGCGTTCAGTATTTCTCATACTGGATATACATATACAAACTCAAAAAGCACAGAGGGGGGCTGGAGAGATGGCTCAGCAGTTAAGCTTTTGCCTGTGGAGCCTAAGGACCCAGGTTCGAGGCTCAATTCCCCAGGACCCACATTAGCCAGATACACAAGGGGGTGAATGCATCTGGAGTTCATTTGCAGTGGCTGGAGGCCCTGGCGCACCCATTCTCTCTCTCTCTATCTATCTATCTCCCTCTTTCTCTCTCTGTCTGTTGCTCTCAAATAAATAAAAAAAATTTTTTTAAAAAGCACAGAGGGTAAGCACGCCTTTAATCCCAGCACTCGGGAGGCAGAGGTAGGAGGATCGCCGTGAGTTCGAGGCCACCCTGAGAATGCAGAGTGAATTCCAGGTCAGCCTGAGCTAGAGTGAGACCCTACCTTGAAAAAACAAAACAAAACAAACAAACAAACAAAAAAAAAAAAAAAAAAAAGCACAGAGGAGGCTATGGAGATGGTGAAATGATAGGGAGCTTGGAAGGTGGCTCAGTGGTTAAGGGCACTTGCTTACAAAGCCTGACAGCCTAGGTTCGATTCCCCAGTACCCACATAAAGCCAGATGCACAAAGTGGCACCTGCATCTGGAGTTCATTTGCAGTGGCTGGAGGCCCTATATGTCCATCCTCTCCCTCCTCTCTCATTCACAAACAAAGAAATATTTTTAAAAGCAAGGAGGAATTCTAAATCATCAAGGCAAGAAAGGTATTTTTACCAGAAGTATTAAAATAACTATAGCAGTTGTCAAAGTTAGGGCCTGAAATATCTACAAGGAAGTGCAAGACTTCCTTAAACCACCAACTCCAATGAGCCATGTTTCCCCTCCACAGAGGGACGCTAAGGGTAGAGAAAGGAGGCCAGGGAGACGCAATAGATATACTTGGGAATACAGCCAAGGCCAGTCAAATTCAGTCCCTTCCCTGAAGCTTCCAGAACTATTCCAAGACTCCTTTCTCTGGACTTACATTACAGTTCACTGGATTGATACCTGTGGGAGTCTTTTTTAAAAAATCATATTTTATTTATTTATTTATTTGAAAGAGAGACAGAGAGAGGAAGAGGCAGAGAGAAAGAGAGAATGGGCACGCCAGGGCAAACGAACTCCAGACGCATGTGCCACCTTGTGCATCTGGCTTACATGGGTCCTGGGGAATTGAACCAGGGTCCTTAGGCTTCACAGGCAAATGTCTTAACTGCTAAGCTATTTCCCCAGTCCTCTTCTTTTTTTTTTTTTAATTTCACAAAAGGAGAGAGTATAGGCATGATAGGACCTCCTGCTGTGCCACTTGGTGCACCTGGCTTTGTGTGGGTACTGAGGAATTGAACCCAGGCCACTGGGCTTTGCAGCAAGTGCCTTTAACCACTAAGCTATCTCCCCAGCTCCTCTGTGAAAGTCTTATTTCCCCACTTCAACCATCCAGGTCACAAGTATGCCTCATCCTTCTCTTAGGACAGTCACTGGGCAGCACGAGTACCTGCCTTGTTTGGGCTCTGGTGACAGACCAACCGGAGGCCCCAGAGGTTTTGCCCCTCCAGAGTGATGGCCAAAAGGGGAAGCCATGTCCCTTTTCCTTGACGCATTACTTTTCACCTGAGGGTCACCTCATCAAGTGAAGGAGTAAAGGAGGGGAATCACTACTGGTTTAACCCAGAGTCCAGGATGAAAAGGCAGACACAGGGCTGGAGAGATGGCTTAGTGGTTAAGGCATTTGCCTGCAAAGCCAAAGGATCCCAATTCCACTCTCTAGGACCCACGTTAGCCAGATGCACAAGGGGGCGCATGCGTCTGGAGTTCATTTGCAGTGGCTGGAGGCCCTGGTGTGTCCATTCTCTCTCTCTTTCTCTCTCAAATAAATAAAATATATTTAAAAAAAAAAAAGAGCAGATGCAGAACAGATGTCATCAGGAGCCCTTTCAATGGGGCAAATCAGCCTGGCACAGCCCAAGGGAGAAGGGTCGTGGGCAGGTATAAAGAAGACACACTATCCAGAGATGTGCTCCTGTCTGCTCAGGCCTGCATGAGACATGTAAATGCTTGGGCTCACACTGCATGTATCTCAGTGTGGTCTATGTTGACATACACAAAACACCGTTCCCTCCCAGTGCCGTTCCAGAGCATTGCACACTAGCAGAGAGGTGAAGCCCATACCAAGAGAAAAGATCTCCCACAGCAGAATCCCGTAAGACCAGACGTCGCTCAGGGTGGTGTAGAGGTTGTCAAAGATGCTCTCCGGGGCCATCCACTTCACAGGCAGGAAGGTCTGCAGGAAAGGAGGTGGGGACGTTAACCCACGGGCCCCACTCTCATGGTCTGCAGCTGCAGAAATGGGAAGGGGTCCTCCCAGGCCTATCACTAATGTCACCACAGATCTTGCCCATGCCATGTCTGTCATGTGTGCTGTTCACGGATGTGCTTGCAGAGCCTGACCCTTAGTAAGTACTGAGCGAGGAACGGGCAGTGTCGCAGCTTAGCTCTGCCAAAGGAATAATGTTCAAAAAATATTTAATCCTCAATTTTCCCCCATAAAGTGTGACCACTGAACAGACCAATCCCTGTCTTCTTAAATGGAGCAAATCTGTGAGCTTATTATAATTTTAGAACTTTAAGAAATATGTTTTTTGTTTGGTTGTTTGGTTGGGTTTTTTTTCAAGGTAGGGTCTCACTCTAGCCTAAGCTGACCTGGAATTCACTATGTAGTCTCAGGGTGGACTTTAACTCACGGTGATCCTCCTACCTGTGCCTCCCGAGTGTTAGGATTAAAGGTGTGCACCACCATGCCCGGCTCTTTAAGAACTATGTAATAATTTCCCAGAACTACAAAAATTTCAACATTGGGATGAATTCTATATCCTCTTTAGCAAAGTTGTCCAAAACCAGTGGAAATACTAAACTGAAACAGGAACATAAGAAGTAGCTATGCCTGAGTCTTAATAACAGTTTAAGGGTCAAATTTGCCTTTTGAAAATCCAATACAGCCAGGGGCGTGGTGGTGCACGCCTTTAATCCCAGCACTCTGGAGGCAGAGGTAGGAGAATCGCCGTGAGCTTGAGGCCACCCTGAGACTACAGAGTGAATTCCAGTTGAGCCCGGGCTAGAGTGAGACTCTACCTTGGTGGAAAAATAATAAAAAGAAAAAAGCAAATTTAATACAAGTGTGATGCTTCATCTCTGGTTGTTAACTTGTCAGGATTTAGAATCACCATGGAAATATATCTCTGGTCACGTCTGTGAGGGACTTTTCTGGATCTAATCAAAGTGGAAGGAGCTACCTTAACTGTGGGCAGTACCATCCTAGGGGATGGGTTCCTAGACTGTATAAAAAGGAGAAAGCAGCTGGCGTGGTGGCACATGCCTTTAATCCCCACACTCAGGAGGCAGAGGTAGGAGGATCACTGTGAGTTCAAGGCCTGGGACTACATAGTGAATTCCAGGTCAGTCTGAACCAGAGTGAGACCCTACCTTGAAAAAAGAGAGAGAGGAGAGAGAGCTAGAAGAACATTCAACATTCATCACTCTCTCCTTCCTCCCTGCTGATGTGACAGTGTGACATTGGCTTTCCTGCTACTGCCACGCTGTCCCACCATGATGGACCCAACTCTCTGGAACTGTAAACAGAAATAAACCTTTCCTTCCATAAACTGCCTCTGTTAAGGCATTTTGTCCCAGCAACAAGAAAGTAACTGATACAAAATACTTCAAATGTAGAGACACAATCCCTTGGACATACATGCTTATACTTGCACTCACAATCATTAAAAGTCAGCACTCTCTCTGCCTCTTTCTCTCTCAAGTAAATAAATAAATTAAAAAGGGGAGGGGCCTGGAGAGATGGCTTAGCGGTTAAGGCATTTGCCTGCAAAGCCAAAGGACCCCGGTTTGATTCCCCAGGACCCACATAAGCCAGATGCACAAGGAGACATATGCATCTGGAGTTCATTTGCAGTGGCTGGAGGTCCTGACACACCCATTCTTTCTCTCTCTCTCTCAAGGAAAAAAATTAATTAAATTAAATAAAACATCCAGCCCTTACCAGGTGCTTCTATGTGCCTGGCACTCTCTTAGGCACTTAATGTGAATACTCTGAAGTATGTCCCCCGTAGCACTTGGGAAAAGGTTGACACTATGGACAGGGAAACTGAGGCATGGAATGGCCAAGAGGCTTGTCCAAATGCCAGCTCTAATGTAGGATGGAGCTGGGATCAGGCCATCTAGCTATTAATAGTGGGCTTTCCCTGTTGAATCTCCTGGAGCCAGTTCATGACCTCATTGAAGTCTATGTGAGACCAGGAGCCCTGAATGGGGAGGGGCAGTACTTGACTTCAGAGAGTAAAGACAGAGGGCAGGCATGCCAAGGAGGGCGGAGGGTCACGTACGCTGCCTTTGGACACGTAGTTCGAATCGTGCATGATGTCTCTGGCCAGTCCAAAGTCACAGATCTTCACAATTTTCCCCTGGGCCAGAAGGACGTTTCTAGCAGCCAGGTCCCGGTGGACACACTGCGCGGGAAGGGAAGAAATCACTTCTGGGTCAATTCAGCCATGGGCAGGCGGCAACACTCGTGCAAGACCGGCCACTCTCCACGGTGGCACTTACAGTTGCCTGGCATGCATCGGTATGGAGAGCGTGCCCTCCCCTTCCCAAGCCCTCCAGAAGGAAAGAAAGTTCTAGAGAAAAGTAGAACATCCAATGATATTGGACCCCCAGCCCGTTTCGGGGAAGGGACAAAGAAACAGGTAACTGAGAAATAACTGCTGTTCCCACCTCTCCGAGTTCTCGATGGTGACATTTCCTTCCACTGTCCCCTTACTCTGAAGCTATGACTGGAGGCGAAGAGGTCTCTGCTCTGGGAACTTACGTTTTTTGAAGCCAGAAACTCCATTCCTCTGGCAACTTGGTAGGTGAAACTCAACAAATCCAACAGAGTAAGGCCTTCTGAGTTATCATCCGAAAGGAGGTTTTTCACTTCAGAGTCTGAGGAAAAGGGAAGATATTGGTTTATGACGGCTGGACGCGTGGGACCTCACCCGCCACTGTCGCTCCACTCCCGGGCTGGTGCGCGGCAGGGGCTTGTCCAAAGACCACCTCCAAGAGCAGTTTCTTTCTCCCAGGGCTTCTAGACTTCACGGGGAGTACCTAAACTACACCAGAGAGGTGCAGGAAGAGCTTATCAGGACAGTAGTTGCCCAGCATGCATGAGGCATGTGTTTCAATCTCAAGTACTGAAAATAAATGAATACTAAATACTCCTTTCCTCAAAAGAGAAATCTAAGGCTGGAGGGATAGCTTAGCAGCTAAGGCGATTGCCTGCAAAGCCAAAAGACCCAGGTTTGATTCCTCCGGACCCACATAAGCCAGATGCACAAGGTGGCACATGCATCTGGAGTTCTGGTGTTCATTTGCAGCAGCTGGAGGCCCTGGTGTGCCCATTCTGTGTGTGTGTATGTGTGTGTCTGTCTCTCAAAAAAGATAAAGTAGTAGCCAGGCGTGGTGGCGCACGCCTTTCATCCCAGCACTCGGGAGGCAGAGGTAGGAGGATTGCCTTGAGTTCGAGGCCACCCTGAGACTCCATAGTGAATTCCAGGTCAGCCTGGATGGGAGGTGAGACCCTACCTTGAAAAACCAACCAACCAAACAAACAAACAAACAAACAATCAAAAATAAAGTAGTATTTTTTTAAAGAAAGAAAGAAATCTATACAGGTTGAGCATTCCTAGCTGGAAAAAAAAAAAAAATTCTGAAATCCAAAATGCTCCAAACATCCAAAACTTATATAGCACTGACATGATGCCAAAAGTAGAAAATTCCATACCAGACTTCATGTAATATATCATAGCCAAAACATAAGCACACTAAAATATACTGAATAAAATTACTGTTGGGCCCTGTGTGTGAGGTACGTATGAAACATTAACTGATTTTGTGTTTAGAGTTGGCACCCATTCCTACCATACCACATGATATATATGCAAATACTCAAAATCTAAAAAAAAAAACCAAAACATGTTTGGTTCCAAGCATTTCAGATAAGAGATACTCAGTCTGTATAAACACATACCTGATGTCCGTGTGTATATGGATAGATACAGACGTATGTTTACACATATAGCTATAAGGACCAGTCTAAACCAATCTTGTTCACAGGTAATTTTTTTTTGTTTGCATCCAAATTTTTTCTTTAAAAAAAATATTTTGTATCGCTAAGCCTGGTGACACATGCTTTTAATCCCAACACTTGGGAGGCAGAGGTAGGAGGATCCTGAAGAATTTTAGGCCACCCTGAGACTACATAGTGAATGCCAGGGGGGTAGAGCAAGATCCTACCTCAAAAAACTGAAATGTATCTTATCTGAGAGAGAGAAATGGGTGTGCCAGTTACAATAACTGTTAAAGGCACATGCTTTCAAAGCCTGCCAGCCCTGGTTCAAGTCCCCAGTACCCACATAAAAGCCAGATACACAAAGTGACATATGTGTCTAGAGTTCATTTGCAATGGCAAGAGGCCCTGGTGCACTGATTCTGTTTCTCAAATAAATAAAACTATTTAAAAAATAGTGGCACATCTGTCATGGTGGAAACCAACTGCCCTCTAATTGGACTGGAGGCCCACTCCATGGGAGGGAATACGTCCCGGATACTGAAAATTTAAAAACAGGGGTAGTCATGAGCCCTAGGGGTGTAACGTCTGCTGCTGTCTGATTAAATGTATATTCTATGCTCTTCAAACTGCCCAGTAAGCACTTCTCTTCATGTGCATACCCTTATATTAATACTACTCTCACTTTTGGTACAGAATCTTCTCCTTCAAATGGTAGTGACCTTGGGATGACTCAGAAGGCATCATGGTGCTGGATAGAAGTGACTGGAGTGCTCAGTACTGCAATATCTCTATCACACATTCCAAGGCTCAGGGTCCATTGCAGAAGAGGTGGCGGATAGAATGTAAGAGCCAAAGGAAGGGCAGGACTCATTACAACGTGCTCCCCTCAGACACAAAATGGCCTGGATATCCATGACCTCACAGTGCCTGACACTACCTACACAAAACCATCATAATAGGAGGAAAAGATCATGACATCAAAATAAAAGAGAGACTGATTGGGAGGGGGAGGGGCTATGATGGAGAGTGGAATTTCAAAGGGAAAAGTGGGGGGGGGAGGGAATTACTATGGGATATTTTTTATAATCATGGTAGTTGTTAATAAAAAAAATTTTTTTGAAAAGAAAAAGAAAAAACAGCCAGACATGGTGGTGCACGCCTTCAGTCCTAGCACTTGGGAGGCTGTGGTAGGAGGATCGCAGTGAGTTCAAGTCCAGCCTGGGGCCACAGAGTGAGTTCCAAGTCAGAGGAGGCTAGTGTGTGATCCTGCCTTGGAAAAAATGAAAAAAGAAAAAGAAAAGAAAGAAATCTCAGAAAGCATGTTGTCTTTTGGTCTGCAGAGATGCCTCACCAGTTAAAGGCACTTGTTTGCAAAGCCTGTCAGCCTAGCTATACCTAGTATACCCAGTATATGTATACAGCATACAGTGTAATTACCTAGCATTCACGTAAGCCGGATGTACAAAATGGCATGTGCGTCTGCAGTTCATTTGCAATGACAAGAGGCTCTGGTGTGCCTACCCTCCCCTCGCCCCGCACTATCATTCCCCCCCCCATCTTCTTTCTCTGCACTTGCAAATAAATAAAACTACTTTTTAGCCAAACATGGTGGCACACGGCTTTAATCCCAGCACTTGGGGGGCAGAGCTAGGAGGATCACTGTGAGTTCGAGGCTACCCTGACACTACATAGTGAATTCCAGGTCAGCCTGAGCTAGAGTGAGACCCTACCTCGAAAAACCAAAAAACAACAATAACAAAAAATTACACACACACACACACACACCCATATTAAAAAACACACACAGGACCTTTGTAAAAAGTACTTTATGAAAATGCTTTGTTTTCTTTTAAAGCTGAATTCATTTTCATTGTACTTTGTGAATACCTCACCGATTAAATCAACTGCCAAACAGACTAGGTGGCAGTCTTTGGGAAAAAAAAAAAAAAATCATTTGCCTGTCTGTGTGAGTGTGAGGAGGAGGGGCATGCCAGGATCTCTTGCTTCTGCAAGCAAACACCCTCTGGCTTTACTTGGGTGGCTGAAGAATTGAGTCGAGGCTGGCGGGCTTCTCAAGCAAGCACCTGTAACCACTGAGCCATCTCGCCAGCCCCGACGGGAGTCTTAAAAGGCAGTGCCAATGATCACACGTCGGATTTACTTTGTTATTGGCCCGCTTTCCCAGTTCATCCCATCTGGAAGGGTCCCAGAGTTTTCGAGGAAGAAGGCAACGCGGGCCAACGGTTCTCAGATCTTCTTGAGAATGTTCAGGCCAGCAAAGAGCAGCTCCAGTTATTCACATGTTCTCAGCCAGCCATGGGAAGGCCAGAAAACTGCGGCCTGCCTGCCAAGCAGGGCCTGGGCCCGAGCGTGACACAGGCTCCCCTCACGCTAGTGCCAAGTCCGCCAGCTCCTCCTGGGAAGCAATGTTTTCCAGCAAAGGGGAGGGGACGGGAAGCACTGGTTCAGATAGCTCTCATCGGGTAAACTTGTCAGCGCTCTTGGAAGTTCACCCACTTGGCACTGGGAAGAGGGTGGAACTTGGAGCTACAGAAATGGAAAATACTAGCAGCGCGTGGATCCTTGCATAACAAGCACGTTCTTTTTTATGAATGGACTGTACCTGAAAGCACTGAGAGTCACATCAGTGATCTGCAAAATGATTTCCGTGGCAGCTGAACGCGTCTGCATCAGCCAATGAGAGGGCTCGGACACCAAAATGCAAGATCTCAGGAACGGCTACAAGGTCAGAGCACCTGCTCCGAGCCTGTGATTAGACTGGAGTCCTGGAGGGGCCGCCCTGGGGCAGACGTGAGGAGGTCTGGAATGGCATCTGCTAGGTACCCTGACATTCATAAGTCAATTCATCCCCGCCACATATGCCCCCGTTTTGAAAACAGCCGGATCTGCCTTCAAACGACAGTCAAGAGAAACCCTTGTCAGAAAATATAACCCCAAACTGTCGACTCGCCAGCTTCTATCACAAATTAGATGTGGAAAGCTAAACACAAGAATTACTGAAATCATAGATGTGACAGTCTTATAAAGCTTACGGGGAAAAAAAGTGCTACCCAGCGAGGACATTGAAACAAACACCACCAATCGTCACCATCCTTTCATTCAAAAGGAAAACAAAAATTTCGTATTAACATAAGAAAAGATCAGTATAGCCAAAAGAATTACTTATTTAAAGCCATTACATTTAAAGTTTGGGAAATTAATTACAATTAGGCCCATCTTTATTATTTTTTTTTACGATATCTATTTTTTTCCAGTAATGAGAAAGAAGCCCAATGCCTTGTGTACATTAGGCAAGCACTCTAGCTTAAGCTTTCCCAACCCCTGTCTTTAAAAAAAAAAAAAAAAAAAAAGAATTGCCAGGCGTGGGGGTGCACGCCTTTAATCCCAGCAGTTGGGAGGCAGAGGTGGTAGGATTGCCAAGGAAACCCTGAGGTTACAGAGTGCATTCCAGGTCAGCCTGGGCTAGAGTGAGACCCTACCTCAAAAAAAAAAAATTTATTTATGTATTTCAGACAGAGAGAGAGAGAGAACACGGGCACACCAGGACCTCCAGCCACCGCTAACAAACTCCGGACACATGTGCCACCTTGTGCATCTGGCTTACGTGGATTCTGGAGAATCGAGTCAAGGTCCTTTGGCTTTGCAGGCAAGCGCCTTAACTGTTGAGCCATCTCTCTAGCCCCCAACCCCTATTCTTATTCTTCATTCAGGAGCTACAAAGCTACAATGAGGTGCCATGACCCGGCTGAGCAGATCTACACTTAGGGACCGTATAGTCTGCCAGATGCGATTATCATCCTCTTCCTTGGATGTTTGCAGCATCATACGAAACCTCTGGACACTCACAGTACCCTGGGGGACAACAGACACTTTTACCTAGCATGGATTTCTTCTTATAGGAGGCTGGACGATCGTACAGTGATCGCTGGATGTCTGAATATTTGGAAACGTCTTTCCTCTCGAGCATGGGGACATACTGTGTGGTGTCGGCTTGCTTCATGTCCATGTAATCACCGTTGTTTTCAAACGATAAGATGACGTAACTGTAAAAGACAAAGAAGTCTTAGGCAGGGTAGCCTCGGGAGCGGCCACACGGCAGATAGGACTAGATTGGGTACCTATCACATGCCAGGCACCCCGGTTGGTTGGCATGGGAGCAAAATCAAGCCCAGTGTGCAAGGGGCACACGGGATGGATGCTGTAGGCAGGGAGGTGAACATTGACCCGATGGTCACACAGACGCAAGGGTCGTCGCAAACCCAGGAGTGCTGGGAAGGGCGAGAGTCTGACTGGCACGTAAGGAAGGTGATAATCTGGGACAAAGCAAGCACTGTGCGGAAGCTTGTACGGCAGTGACCCAGGATGCTCCCTTCACGCTCACCTCCTCGTACTTTCATCGGCGGGGCTCAATCCAAAGATGTCCAGCTCCTTCTTGGGTTTCTCTGGGTGGTGGCTCAGGAAGCTATCTCTATTCTTGTGCAAGTAGTTCACCAGGTCCCCATAGAAGCAGTACTCAGTGATGATATAGATGGGACCTGTGGGGATCGAAAACCAGTTAGGAGACGCTTATGAAGACGGAGAGCAGCACCAAACTGCCCACTAAGCACTTCTCTCAATGTCCATACCCTCATATTAATGCTACTCTCACTTTTGGTTAGAGAAGCTTCTCTTTTCAGATGGCAGTGACCTTGGGATGACTCAGAAGGCACCATGGGGCTGGGAAGAAGTGACAGAGGAGTGCTTGGCACTGAAACATCTCTATCACACCTTCCAAAGCAGAAGAGGTGGCGTAAAGAATGTAAGAGCCAAAGGAAGGGTAGGACTCCTTACAACATGCTCCTCCAGACACAAAATGGCCTGGATATCCATGACCTCACAGTGCCTGACAATACCTTCATAAGACCATCATAATTTTTATAATTTTATAATTTTCATGACATGAAAATAAAAGAGAGACTGAGAGGGGAAGGAATATGATGGACGGTAGAGTTTCAAAGAGGAATGTGGGGAGAGGGAGAGAATTACCATGGGATGTTGTTTACAATTATGGAAGTTGTCAATAAAAAAATTAAAATTAGCTGGGCATGGTGGCGCATGCCTTTCATCCCTTCACTCGGGAGGCAGAGTTAGGAGGATCGCCATGAGTTCGAGGCCACCCTGAGACTATATAGTAAATTCCAGGTCAGCCTGAGCTAGAGTGAGACCCTACCTTGGAAAACTAATAATAATAATAATAATAATAATAATAATTTTTAAAAAAGTAAAATTTTTAAAAAGTGAGAAAAACAAAAAAATAAAATGGAGAGAGAAAAGACATGCATTGCTCTATTTGGACTGGGCAAAGATCGTACTCAGGGCTGGAGAGATGGCTTAGTTAAGCGCTTGCCTGTGAAGCCTAAGGACCCCGGTTCGAGGCTTCCCCAGGACCCACAGTAGCCAGATGCACAAGGGGGCGCACGAGTCTGGAGTTCATTTGCAGTGGCTGGAGGCCCTGGCGCGCCCATTCTCTCTCTCTCTCTCTGCCTCCTTCTCTTTCTTTGTCTGTTGCTCTCAAATAAATAAATAAAAATAAACAACAACAAAAAAATTTTAGAAAAGATGGTACTCAGAAACAATGAGCTTCCAAGAATTTGATGAAGAGCTTTATGCTAACAGACATGTTTGAGCTGGGGTGGACGAGTCTGGATCAAGTCCCCACAACCATAGGAATTCTAGGCACGCCCTCATCCCAGGCCAGCGGGCCTACCTGACTTGGTACAGGCCCCCAGCAGGTTCACAACATTTAAGTGCGGGCCCAGGTGAGTCATTATCTTCAGCTCAGACATGAGAGCTTGTTTCTCACTGGATCTCGCTGTGGCTGTTGAAGAAATAAAGCCTTTGTCAGCTCAGCTGAACCACCTACTTCTCAATCTCAGATAATCCAAGAATGTGTACCGGGACTGGAGGGATGGCTGAGTGGTTAAGAGCCTGCCTGCAAAGCCAAAGGACCCAGGTTCAATTCCCCAGGACCCTCGTAAGCCAAATGCACAAGGTGGCGCACACATCTGGAGTTCATTTGCAGCGGCTGGAGGCCCTGGCGTGCCCATTCTCTCCATTCCTCTCTCTCTCACCCTATTTGTCTTTTGCTTAAATAAATAAATAAATAAATAAACAAACAAATAAAAATATTTTTTGAAAAACAATGTCTCATCTTGTGGCTCAATATCGTTTTATTTACCAAAAGTCAAAAAGAAGAGCTGTCTACTCAGTCTGCACTCTAATGACTAGTCCCTAATTTTTAGGGTTAAACAACAGGGAGAGGTTGGGGAGATGGTTCAGTGGTTAAAGGCACTTGCTTTGCAAAGTCGTAGGGCCTGGGTTCAGTTCCCAAGGCACCCACATAAACCAAATGCAAAAAGTGGTGCAAGAATCTGGTGTTCGCCTTTAATTCCAGAACTGAGGTAGACAGATTTTCATTTAATTCCAGGCAGAGATATGTGGATCACTGTGAGTCTGAGGTCAGCCTGAGACTATGTAGTGGCCTGAGCTAGAGAAAGACCCTACCTCAAAAAAACAAAATAATAATAATAATAATAATTAATGATAATAATAATAATCTGGTGCTCATTTGCAAGCCTTGACATGCCCATTCACATGCAAATAAATACAAGTCACTAGAAATAACAACTGATATTCAACATAAGGGGTAAGAGCAATCAAAATAAACGTAATGGCGTTGGGAAGATGGCTCAGAGGATAAAGCCTACCAGCCCTAGCATTCATGTAAAGCCAGATGCACAATGTGGTACCTGTATGTGGAGTTTGTTTGCAGTAGCAAAAGGTCCTGGTGTGCCCATACTCATCCTCTCTCTCTCTCTCTCTCTCTCTCTCTCTCTCTCTCTCTCTCTGCTATACACATACACACACACACACACACACACATGCATATATGCACACAGATAAGTAAAATAATTTTTAAAGATAAACCTAGTGCTAGGGAGATATTTCAGTAGCTAAAAGTGCTCTCTTGCAAAGTGTTTAGACCCTGGTTCAGTCCCCAGTATCCACATAAAGCCAGATGCACAAAGTGCAGTGTGCATCTGGAGTTTGTTTGTACCCATTTTCAATCTCTCTTTCTTAAATAAATTAACTAACTAAATAAAAAATTTAAAAATAATAAACCCAATGAACTAAACAGTCTAAGTACACACAAAACCTACCGCCCATGGAAAGATGGCTTAGCGGTTAAGGTGTTTGCCTGTGAAGCCTAAGGACCCATGTTCAACTCTCCAGATTCCGCGTAAGCCAGACGCCCAAGGTGACACAAGTGCACAAGGTCACACATGCGCATAAAATGGCACATGCATCTAGAGTTTGATTGCAATGGCTGGAGGTCCTGGTACAACAATTCTCTCCCCAACTCTCTCATAAAAAATTTAATTAATTTAAAAAAAAAAAAAGGCCAGGTGTGGTGATGCCTGCCTTTAATCCCAGCACTTGGGAGGCACAGGTAGGAGGATCACTGTGAGTCTGAGACCACCCTGAGACTACATAGTGAATTCCAGGTCAGCCTGGACTAGAGTGACACCTCAAAAAGAAAAAAAAAAAAAAAAACTACAGCCCAAAGAACCAGGATGTAATTGTAAATCTGCTATCGAGTCTCTTGCTGCCTCCAGGAAGCATCACTTACGTTTGAGCATCTTCACGGCCACCTTCATGACAGGCTGCGACCGGCTTAACCCATAGGCTGTTCCTTCAACCACTTTCCCAAATGCACCAGATCCCAAGATCCGACCTGTTGGCAAACGGAACCATCAAGACATGCTAGCTTTGATAACTTCAGGCATCCCCTCCCCCCGCTCTCCTGGCCGTGGCCAGCACGCATGGGTATACCACTGGGTAGGTGTTTGTTCTTATGCTGAATAACCCTAATTATTCCTCTAACTCATCCCATAAAAAATAAAAGAACTAAGCCCATAGGGAAGGAAATTAGTGTAATTGCTTTTGTCAAATAACATTACAGTGGAAAGGAAAACACAAGCCCTCGCTGGTGTGAACATGGGTTATTCCCTGGCCCTGAGCTCCTCTACCCTTGCTTCTGTGGCTCCTGCCAAACCTCTCCCCTTCTGTTTCTCCCTGGCATCAGCAGACCCTCAACCACTGGGAATCATTAGCACTCAAAATATTCCAAGGGATGCATAAGTGGAAGTTTGGGTTTGACTCCTTAGTCACCATTCTTCAGGAAGGCCATCGTAACAGAGGTTATACACACCAGCCGAGCCACTGGCTCACGACAGGAGAATGAGAAATCAAAGCTGTGGTCTCCACCCTTTAAGAGCTCCCAGGAGGCCAATCTGACCATGCCCAGAGAAAGAGGTAGGCCATGAAAGACACCAAAAGGTGCCCAGCATGTTTGCACAGCTGGCAACAGTGCCTGGAAGGTGCCATGCTCCCAGTAACTTGGCCTTACCCAGGGCAGAGGCAAAGCAGTGATCAGAGCTTTTGCCCTAGCTTACCACACACACACACATATTTTATTACTTTCTAATTTCTTTCCGTTCTCTGCATCCCCCTTTTTTTTTTGGTGGTGGGGGTGGGTGACTGGTAGAAATATAATAAAGTTTAGGTATAAGCACTTGAAATTGGAAGTACAGAGTACCTTCCTTGTTTGATTTCAGTTTCAGTAACTCTCTAAGACCTCAACTCTGCCCTATTTCAGAATGCAACAGGTAGGTAGTGAAAAACTGTATTTGGGGCTGGAGGGATGGCTTAGTGGTTAAGGCATTTATTTGCCCGCAAAGCTGAAGGACCTCAGTTCAATTCCCCAGGACCCACGTAAGCCAGATGCACTAGGTGACGCGTGCGTCTGGAGTTTGTTTGAAGTGGCTGGAGACCCTAGCATGCCTATTTTCTCTCTCTCTCTCTCTCTCCAATAAATAAATAAAACTAAATAAATAAAAAATTTAAAAAATAAGCAAAACTGTATTTGGTGAGACTTTTTCATGTCAATCCCAGGTCACTCATAGGCACTTACCCAGCACCAGCCCGTCTCTTGGGAACTCCCATCTCGAGTCATAAGGCAGTTGCATTGGGTCCACATAAATATACTCATGTCCATCAGGGCTGATGGACTCAATGACCCGCCAGCGAATTTCATACCTTGGTTTCTGTAAGTGACCAGGACAGGTGACAGGTGAGTTACTAAAGAGAAGTCTTGCCATAGCTGCACTCTGACATGGTCCATCCCACCTGCAATCACTGAGCCCCTAATGAAGCCTCTATTCTTGTTCTGACAGCTTCAAAGACGTAATAAGAAAGTACTTGGGCTGGAGAGATGGCTCAATGATGGTTAAGATACTTGCCTGCAAAGCCAAAAGACCCAGGTTCGATTTGATTCCCCAGTACCCACATAAAGCCAGATGCACAAGGTGGTGCATGCATCTGGAGTTCATTTGCAGTGGCTAGAGGTCCTGTTGTGCCCATTCTCTCTCTCTCTCTCAAATAAATAAAATAAAATATTAGCTGGGCATGGTGACGTACGCCTTTAATCCCAGCATTTGGGAGGCAGAGGTAGGAGGATCACAGTGAGTTAGAGGCCAGCTTGAGACTACACAGTGAATTCCAGGTCAGCCTGGGCTAGAGCAAGACCCTATCTCAAAAAACTAAACAAATAAAAAGAAAAAAGAAAAAGAAAGAAAGAAAAGGAAAGGGAAAGAAAGAAAAGAGGGGTGGAGAGATGGCTTAGTGGTTAAGGCGTGATGCCTGTAAAGCCTAAGGACCCAGGTTCGATTCCTCAGGTCCCATGTAAGCCAGATGCACAAAGTGACACATGCCCCTGGAGTTTGCCTGCGGTGGCCCTTGTGCACCTGTTCTCTCTCTTTCCCTTTGTCCCTCTGCCTCTAATAAATAAACAAGTAAAACGATTTTAAAAAAATTTTTTTAAGTAAAAAATTTTACCTGCTTCCAAATGACAACCAGGACAATGAGGGAGATGATCACGATGACCAGGAGCACCAAGACCGCGGCGGCCACCGTGAGTTCCGAGCGCAGGGCTGGGGGACAAGAGAGAGCCAGGGTGGAGGACTGCCCCGCTCACTCATGAGTGTGTACGTGCGCATGGGCAGGAAGGGGGCACTGAGCCTGACTGGGAAGCCCTCACTGCTGGAGAGAAAGTGTGCAGGCTGCTTGGCACACCCTGGGGATAGACAATGCCACCTCTCAAGCCTCTGCACCCCTGAAATTAAACACAACTCTGGGCTGGAAAGAATTCTAAGGTGCTTGCCTGCAAAGCCTAAAAACTCAGGTTCAAATCTCCAGGTCCCACGTAGCCAGACGTACAGTGAAGCAAGCACGCATTATTGTGCACGTGCAACAGGGGGCCGCACACATCTGGAGTTTGTTCACAGAGGCTGAAGGCCCTGGCGTGCCCACCAGGCATGGTGATACACGCCTTTAATCCCAGCACTCAGGAGGCAGAGGCAGGAGGATCACCGTGAGTTCAAGGTCACCCTGAGACTACATAGTGAATTCCAGGTCAGCCTGGGATAGAGTGAGACCCTACCTCAAAAAAAGTGGGGGGGACTGGAGGGACGACTTAGTGGTCAAGGCATTTGCCTGCAAAGCCAAAGGACCCAGGTTCGATTCCCTAGGACCCAGGTAAGCCAGATGCACAAGCGGGCACACGTGTTTGGAGTTTGTTTGCAGTGGCTGGAGGACCTGGCGCGCCCATTCTCTCTCTCCCTCCTTCCCTCCTTCCCTCTTTCTCTGTCAAATAAACATAAAATAAAAAATATTTTTTTTTAAATGCAGCTTGGTAGATCAATCTGAAAGGAAGGCCCTGACTGGACTCGGCCAAGGTCCTTTTAGGTTCAGTCACAGCTGAGTTTCTGCCTTGGGACTTTCATTTTCTCTATGACTCTGTCTGGGATTCCACGTCCCGCCTGAGGGAGCCAGGGATTAGCTCACGCCCTGGAGTTGTCCCGTCCATTGAACAACTTACTGGGAGCCACCAGCTTCAGCTCTCGGTTCCTAGTGCCAAGGACATTCCTTGCCAGACACCGCACTGCAATGGTCTCCTCCACTTTAGAGAAGGTCACACGGCCTTCCATCATACTCCTGCCCCGGGGGTGCATCTCTGTGATGATATTTGAGACGTTGTAGGCCAAAACTGTCCAGGAAGTTTCATTGTTACATCTAGACAGAAAAATGACATAAACAGAGAGCCAGTTATGGAGAGTCAAGAAACCGGACGCAACAGTTGACCTCGTGCACCTTTCTGATCTTGCTCATACTGGTGGGGGGGGGGGGCGCTACTACAACTTGACTCTCTCGTTGTATTATGTATACTGTGCATGCGTTTATTATTTCAAAAATAACTAAAGGGTTTTCTTTAAATAAATAACAAAAAAGAGGCCTGGAGAGATGGCTTAGCAGTTAAGGCCCTTCCCTGCAAAGCCAAGTTCAATTCCTCAGGACCCACGTAAGCCAGATGCACAAGGTGGCACATGTGTCTGAATTTACTTGCAGTGGCTGGAGGCCCTGGTGTATCCATTCTCTTCTCTTATTAATAAATTAAGCTTTTTTTTTTTTTTTTTACTTTTGGTTTTTTGAGGTAGGGTCTCGCTCTAGTCCAGGCTGACCTGGAATTAACTATGTAGTCTCAGGATGGCCTCGAACTCATGGCGATCCACCCACCTCTGCCTCCCGAGTGCTGGGACTAAAGGCGTGTGCCACCACACCCGGCAAATTAAGCATTTTTAAAGAAAGCAGAAGTAGAAGCCAGGTATGTTGGCACATACCTTTAATCCTAGCACTCAGGAGGCAGAGGTAGGAGGATCTCTGTGAGTTCCAGGCAAGCCTGGGTCTACATAATGAATCCAGGTCAGTCTGGCCTAGAGTGAGACCCTACCTCAAAAAAGAAGAAATAGAACTTGAGAATTAAGAATATAGGCTGAATGGAGCGTGGTGGCACACACCTTTAATCCCAGCACTCGGGAGGCAGAGATAGGAGAATCGCCATGAGTTCGAGGCCACCTTGAGACTACATAGTGAATTCCAGGTCAGCCTGAGCTAGAATTAAACCCTACCTCAAAAAAACAAAAACAAACAAACAAAAAAAAAATTAGGCTGAAAGCCAGGCGTGGTGGCACACGACTTTAATCCCAGCACTCAGGAGGCAGAGGTAGGAGGATCGCTGTGAGTTCGAGGCCACCCTGAGACCACACAGTGAATTCCAGGTCAGCCTTAGCTAGAGTGAGACCCTACCTCAAAAAAACAGGAAAAAAAAAAAAAGAATAAAGAAAAGAAAGAATAAAGGAGCATCTGGTTTCCATACTTCTTAATATCCTTGCAAATCATCCACTCGATGTCAGGAAGAGGTGTGCCTTCCGCTAAGCACCTCACAGTCTGTCCCCCTCCAGAGCCATGGTGGTCGTCGACCAACTCCACGATGGACGAGGGCACTGCAAGAGGAAAGGAGAAAAAAAGAAAAGAAAGAAATCAGAACTGAACAGTACTTGTGTCTGACCTTGGAGGTTCTCATGAGTTCGGAACCTGTCCATGCAGCATGCAGACCACCCCAGGTGTGTGAGTGACGCTCTTGTTTAATCAGACCCATTGGGTGAAGAGGTTTCTTCTTTTGTTTTTGTTTTTTTTTTTTTTCACAGTTTTGGTGTTTGGGACTCTGTGCCCAGGATCATTTCAATCCAGACTGAAGAGTGCCTGTGGTCATTCAGCTTGAAAAGCAGGGAAGTTCTAATTATATTACTGCTTGAGAAAAACATAATCCCAGCCCTCGGGAAACAGAGGTAGGAGGATAGCCATGAGTTCGAGACCAACCTGAGACAGAGTGAATTCCAGGTAAGCCTGGGCTAGAGCGAGACCCTACCTCGACAAAAACAAACAAACAACATTCCAGATTCTGAAGTATTTCAGAATTTTGGATTAGGAATGGTCAACCTACACCTGAACTTGCAAGTACGACAGAGCTCTCCCTGACTCATGTCCAGTTCCCAAGGCGTCACTTTTCTTCCAAGCTGCCAAGCTGTTTGGGGTAGGGGGTCGGGAGGGGGGGATCATGATTCTCTGAGCTAGCAAGACCTTCCCATGTGCTTAAATACCTTGCGTTAACAGCTCGAAAGTATAGCTCTTCATGTCATCCTCGTTTTGAACGATGATGGTGTAATGGCCACTGTCCTCTTCCTTGGCCCGGATAAGCTTTAACTTGCTTCGGTACCTGAAAACACAAGGACTCATGTTTCAACCAGCAGCATCTGAGTCAGCACCAGTTGTTGAAGCAGTTAAGCCTTCAATTTCAATTATATTTCTGTAAAAGACATCTCTCTTTCTTGCCCGTATCATCAATCTCTTTCCTGGAATTCTCACGATGGTTCCCATACATTAAAGAGTCTCGGGCACAGTGTTCTGAGATAAGTGATGACCGTCTCCAGGGCTGTCCAGCTCCGCTAAAGCCTCACATCCGAATGGCAATAGTCTACCAGCTTTTCTTTTTAAAATATTTTATTTTTATTTATTTGTTTATTTGACAGAGAAAGGAGGACAGAGAGAGAGACAGAGGGAATGGGCGCACCAGGGCCTCCAGCCACTGCAAGTGAACTCCAGACTCATGCGCCCCCTTGTCCATCTGGCTAACATGGGTCCTGAGGAATCGAACCTGGGTCCTTTGGCCTTGCAGGCAAACGCCTTAACTGCTAAGCCATCCCTCCAGCCCTGAGCTTTTCTTTTTAAAAGAAAAATAATAAAATTTTGTGGGGGAGAGATGGCTTAGCAGTTAAGGTGCTTGTCTGCAATTTCTAACAACCCTAGTTCGATTCCCCAGTATCCACGTAAAGCCAGAAGCACAAAGTGGCACATGCACCCGAAGTACATTTGCAGCAGCTGGCAAGCTGGAGGCCCTGGCACGCCCATTCTTTCTGTCTGTCTCTCTTCTCTCTATCTCTGCTTGCAAATAAATAAATTTTTTTTCAAAAACAAAAAGGGGGGACCAGGCGCGGTGGCACATGCCTTTAATCCCAGCACTTGAGAGGCAGAGGTAGGAGGATGGATCACTGTGAGTTCGAGGCCACCCTGAGAATACAGAGTAAATTCCAGGTCAGCCTGTGCTACAGTGAGACACTCCCACAAAAAAAAAAATTAAAAAGTATACAAGGGCTGGACAGATGGCTCAGCAGTTATGGCACTTGCCTGCAAAGTCTAACAATCCCAAGTTCAATTCCTCAGTATCCACGTAAAGTCAGATGCACAAGGTGGCACATGCAGCTGGAGTTTATTTGCAGTTGGTGGAGGCCTAAGAGCCGCCATTCTCTGTCTCTCTCTCTGTCTCCCTCCCTCCCTCTCTTTGCCTCCTTCTCTCTCTCATTCTCTCTCAAATAACTAAATAAAATATTTTAAAAGAAGAAGGGCTAGAGGGATGGCTTAGCAGTTAAGCGCTTGCCTGTGAAGCCTAAGGACCCCGGTTCCAGGCTCGATTCCCCAGGACCCACATTAGCCAGATGCACAAGGGGGCGCACGCATCTGGAGTTCGTTTGCAGTGCCTGGAGGCCCTGGCATGCCCATTCTCTCTCTCTCTTTGCCTCTTTCTCTCTGTGTGTCACTTTCAAATAAATAAATAAAAAACAAAAAAAATTAAAAAAAGAAGCGCTGGAGGGATGGCTTAGCAGTTAAGGCACATGCCTGCTAAGCTTAAGGACCCAGGTTCGATTCTCCAGGTCCCATGTAAGCTGGATGCACATGGTGGCACATGCATCTGGAGTTCATTTGCAGTGGCTGGATGCCCTGGCATGCCCATTCTCTCTCTGTATGTGTCTCTAATAAATAAATAAAACAAATCTTTAAAAAAATAAATAGAAGAAGACCAGATTGTCCCTTACCTGATTTCTCCAGTCTTTTCCACATCGGTGGTGATCTCAGTAAGATTCTCAATGAGAGTCAAGTTGTCCTTCAGCCAGGAGATCCTGGGAGGGGGGTAGGCCTGCACCTCCACCACAAAATGTCTCACTTCATGCAGGTTGACAGCTTCCAGATGGCCGAAGGTGGGCTTGATCTCAACAAAGCCCTTCTCTGCGCAAGGAACAGTTCCATTAAATGACAGTCACCACAACTGGGGTTCCCAAGCAGCAGGAGGGATGGACACTTTAGAAAGAAGAATGTACCATGGACAGAAATGGTGACCTTCTTCATTTCTTTGACCTCCCTAGTGGCCTGGCGGGCGGCGCATTCGTAATCCCCGCTGTCTTTCACCGTGGCCTTGGGGACCGTCAAAGTGTACACCAATTTGATGGATGGGACTTTGATTTCCTCCAGCATGGTGACGCCTTTGTTTTTCTATAGCAGAGAAGAAAAGTTGCCTTTTAAAGAGTTCACTCCTCACAGCGAACCCTAACGGAAGCCCCAGGTAATACGGAGGTGTGCATGTGGACACATCAGTTCTATGAGATGCACTCTCTGGGGGGATTGGTTGGTATTTGCAAGTGGGGGAGGCTATACATATGGGGGAGCAGGGGTTACATAGGAAGTTGCTGTACTTCTCAATCGTGCTGTAAGCCTAAAGCTCCTCTAAAATATAAAGTCTAAAAAAAATAAAGAGGGTTTGGAGCAATGACTCAGCAGTTAAGGCACTTGCCGGCAAAGCCAAAGGACCCAGGTTCTAGTCCCCGGTACAGCCAGATGCACAGGGTGGCGCATGCATCTGGAGTTCATTTACAATATCTGGAGGTATGGTGTGCCCATTCTCTCTCTCTCCCTCTTTCTCAAGTAAATAAATATTTAAACTAATAAATAAAAAGAATAGAATATACAAATGTCTTTTAAAAAGCAGATAGCCTTAGAAAATCAAGCTTTCAAGGAATATTGAAGAAGGGGGTGGCAGCTCGTGGCTGTAAACCAGCTCTGAGCCAGGAGGAGTGCCAGGAGTTTCAGGCCACCCTGAGCTACAGAGCGAGGCCCATAAAATGAAAAGTAAGACATACAACAGAGGCTGGACTGGGGTTGTAGCTTAGTGGTAACGCATGTGGCTAGTAGATGTAAGGCCCTAGGTTTAATCCTTAACCTAGAGAAAATTTAGATTAAAAAATAAATGAAAGGATATTCAATAGTTTATGTAAGGCGTCTATATATTGACTGAAGGAAAAAGGACGAATTTAACGAGTAGTAATTAAAGAATGATACCAACTGGGGCTGTTAGAGATGGCTCAATGGATACAGGGGCTCACTGCACAAGCGTGAGTTGGATACCTAGCACCCACATTAGTGCCAGGTGGGCATGGCAGCTGCCTGTAATCCCAGTGCTCAGGAAGGAAGAGGATCTGGGGCAAGCTAGCTAGCTACACCAGCTGCATCTGTGAGCTCTGGGCTCCAATAAGACGTCCTAGCTCAGTAAGCAAGAGGCGTGCAATTGAGGAAGACGCCTGACTCCAAGCTCTGACCTCCACATGCACACATATGTGGGGGTACCCACACCCACACACGTGTGCACACACAGCACATATACATACATAGGCATGCAAAAAAGGATGGCACCTATCAATTTTCAAGTATCTACATACAAAAATGTATAAAAGAGGGGCTGAAGAGATGGCTTAGTGGTTAAGGTGCTTGCCTGTGATGTCTAACGAACCATGTTCAAGTCCCCAGGACCCATGTAAACCAGATGCACATGGTGGCACATGCGTCTGGAGTTTGTCTGCAGTGGCTGGAGGCCCTGGCACACCCATTCTCTCTCTCTCTCTCTCTCTCTCTCTCTCTCCTTCTCTGACTCTAATAAATCAATAAAAATAAGTAAATCATAAACAAAAGAAAAATCAAAAAGTTCTATTGTTGCACAGTAGAGTCAATACAGAAGAGAATGATGTATCAGATGCCTATGAACACTATCAGATGCCTCCAAAACCAAAGGCCTGGGAGCCCCACACAATGAAGATGCGTGGCTGTCTTTGCAATCAGTAACTGTTACAATCCAGGTGTTTCTTTACTCTCATAGCCATAGAACTTTTCCTCTTTCCCTCTGACTGTTGAAGTGGGGGCTCAGCACAGTGTCTTTATGCATTCTGAGAGCACTGGTCCATCCATGGTCACCTCAGAGTCTCCCACTGCTCAAGACTTAAAGGTCCTGGAGCCCCAGAAGTCGTCACAGAGGAATTGGCAACTTAAACACGAGTGGGCGATAAAGCCCTGTGGTGTCTGCTCCACCCACTCGATGTCTCCAAGCACCTACCACTTCTCCAGGGTAAATCCACTGGAGATCAACCACCTCATTGTTAAAGACAGCACAGGTCACCATGATCGTCTCGCCTGACTTGTACACCGTTTGAAGAGCTTCCATTTCTAGATCCAGTTCTGATGTTGCTGTTTAAAAAAAAAAAAAATGAACATGAGACTCAAATATCCATGGTATAGCTGGGATCTTAAAAGTCCACGTTTAGGGCTGGAGAGATGGCTTAGCGGTAAAGGAACTTGCCTGCGAAGCCTAAGGACCCAAGTTCAATTCTCCAGGTCCCACGTAAGCCAGATGCACTGCCAGATGGTGGTACATGCGTCTGGAGTTGATTTGCAGTGGCTAGAGGCCCTGGCACACCCGTTCTCTCTCTCTCCCTCTCTAATAAATAAATAAATAAAGTCTACATTTGTCCCATGAGAAAGAGATGATAAGACCCTATTGCTGAAGACTTCACATGCCTGAGAGGCAGAGTCACTGAGAAATCAAGCTGGTGCTGAGCTGAAAACCTTCCCCCTGTAGACCAGCCAACTGAAAGCTGGAAAAGGCTGCACTGTATTCAGCCTCATGGGAGACAGAAGTCATCAGCAGTGAAAACAGTGGACAATGGAAGCCTCAAGTTTGGCCAGACAGGCCAAATGACTGAACAAGTGCAATAGTGGCATGTCTGCTCTTGGGGAAACCAACTGCTCTCTAATTGGACTGGAGGCCCACTCTATGGGAGGGAATACATACCCGGTACTGAAAACCTAATCAAAAGCCTATGGCAGGGGAGGTCATGAGCCTTGGAGCCCATGAGCCTGCTCTTGTCTAGATAAATGCATATATTACTCTCACCAAACTGCCCTGAAAGCACTACACTTAATGTTCATACTCATATATTAATGCTACTCTCACTTCTGGTTAGAGAAGCTTCTCTTTTCAGATGGCGATGGCCACTGGGATGACCCAAAAGGAAACATAGTGCTGAGAAGAAGAGATGGAGGAGTGTCCAGCACTGAAACATCTCACACCCTCCAAGGCTCAGGGTCCATTGTGGAAGAGGTGGTGGAAAGAAAGAGCCAAAGGAAGGGTACCACTCCTTACATACAACTGTCTGGACAGAATTTGGCCTCAATATCAAAGACCTCACAGTGCCTAGCAATACCCACACAAGACCCTCATAATGGAATAAAAAGATGATGACTTCAAATTAAAAGAGAGACTAATAGAGAGAGGGAGGGGATATAATGGAGAGCAGAGTTATGAAGGGGAAAGTGGGGGAGGGAAGGGAAATACCATGATTTGTTGTCTATAAGTATAGAAGTTGTCAATAAATGTATATATATATATTTTTTTTTAAGTCTACATTTGCTTGTTTGTTATTTCATTTTTGTTTAGTGATGGGTGAGGGCGGTTGTTGAGATGGGGTCTTGTGTAGCACAGGCTGATCTCTAATTCACTATTAGCCAAGGATGACCTTGAACTCCTGATTTTTCTTCTCTCACTTCCCAAGTTCTGGGATGATAAGCACAATCCCTCAGTTTTTGGTTCCATTGTTTTGTTTTTCTGTTTGTTTAGTTGCAACAGAGATGACAATCCCAGCACTCAGGAGGCAGAGACAGAGGTAGGAGGATCACATTAAAAAAAAAAAAGAATTAAGAAATTTTTAAAAATATTTATTTATTTATTTATTTATTTATTGGAGAAAGTGTGTGTGAGAGAGAGGCAAATAGAGAATGGGCATGCTAGGGCCTCCAATCACTGCAAATGAACTCCAGACGGGGGCACCACCTTGTGCATCTGGCTTATGTGGGTCCTAGGGAATTGAACCTGGGCCCTTTGGCTTCATGGGCAAGTACCACAACTGCTAAGCTATCTCTCCGTCCTCAGTTTTTTTTTTTTTTAACTTGGTTTATCTTCAGGTTTTTTTTTTTGTTTTTTTGTTTTTTTTTTTCATTTTTCGAGGTAGGGTCTCACTCCAGCTCAGGCTGATGACCTGGAATTCACAATGTAGTCTAATGGTGGCCTTGAACTCATGGCAATCCTCCTACCTCTGCCTCCCAAGTGCTGGGATTAAAGGGCGTACACCACCACACCCGGCTTGAGTAAGTTTGTTTTAGAATCTGTGTAGTCAATAATGTGAGTCAGGGCTGGAGAGATGTCTCAGTGGTTAAGGTGCTTGCCTGCAAAGCCGAAGGACCCAAGTTTGATTCCCCAGTACCCATGTAAAGCCAGACAGATGCACAAGGTGGCCCATGCATCTGGAGTTCACTTACAGTGACTGGCAGCCCTGGCATACCCATTTTCTCTCTCTAGCTGCCTCTTTCACTCTTACTCTCTCAAATAAATAAGTAAATAAATATACAAAAAAAAATAGGACTGAAGAAATGGCTTAGAGGTTAAGGCATTTGCCTGCAAAGCCAAAGGACCCAGGTTCAATTCCCCAGGACCCACATAAGCCAGATGCACAAGAGGGCACATGCATCTGGAGTTCGTTTGCAGAGGCTGTGGTGTTCCCATTCTCTCTCTCTCTCCCTCTTTCTCTCCATCAAATAAATACATTAATTAAAAATATTTTTAAAGCTTTTTTTTAAAAAAAAAAAAGAATGTGAGTCAAATAGTAAGAGGCTTTTGCACGGAAAGGATTCCTTACATTATATTTCATGGATCAAGAAATCTTACATGGGTAAATAACTTCAGCCTGCAATGATTTTCAAGCTTGTATTGTTATAGCCACAGAGGTCAGCTCTATTACTATTGGACAGTAAAGGTGGGAAGTCCTAAATCCCCAAACCAGAAGCCAGGTTTCCACTGCCAAGTGACCACGATGAATTCTAAAATCCTAGTTTACCCGTGAGTCTCGTGTGCAGAAGAAGGAGAGGGCCACATACCTTTCAAAGCATAAATGTTAAATTTCATGGTCTGGAACGTCTTCCCTTTGACGGTGGCCTCACAGACATAGGGCTCGCCCACACTGAAGGTCCCATTGAACCCCTGTCTGCTGTCATAGGAGGCGGGCACCAGCCTGCCCTCGTTGTACAAGGTCACCGGTGTCTCGGGATCCGTGGTGCGACAGGGTATAATGGCAGAATCGTCGTCCTCCACAATGACTAAGTGATCGGTCATCCCCAGGGGCACAAACGGCACATCCGGATCTGTGGTTTGACAAGAGAAAGGATCGATTAGGGTTGCATTTCACTTTTTACACATTAAGGCAGAAAATAAAGTCCGTTGCCCTTACTATCATTATTTTGGTGGCGTCAGGGATCCAACCAAGGCCACCTCACACATGCTAGGCAAGCACTCTACCACTCAATTATACCCCCAGTTTGGCCTTATTAGGTTAGATTTGAGGGGCGGGGGGCTGGAGAGATGGCTCAGCCATTAAGGTGTTTGCTTGCAAAGTATGCCAACCTGGGTTTAATTCCCCAATAGCCACATAAAGCCAGATGCACAAAGTGGCAAATGAATCCGGAATTCATTTGCAAGAGGCCCTGGTGCACCCATTTGTTCTCGTTCTCTCTCTCTCTCTCTTTCTCTCTCCTTTCTTTTTCTCAAAAAAATAAATAAAACGTGTTTTATAGCAGGGCATGATGGTACACAGTTTTAATCCCAGCACTTGGGAGACAGAAGTAGGAAGGTCGTGGTGAGTTGCAGGCCAGACTAAGACAATAATTCCAGGTCAGCCTGGGCTAGAGTGAGACCCTATCTCGAAAAACAAACAAATAATCAAGGGCTGGAGAGATGGCTCAAGGGTTAAAGCATTTGCCTGCAAAGCCTAGCCACTCAAGTTCGAGTCCCCAGGACCCACAGAAAGCCAGCTGCACAAAGTGGCTCATGCATCTGGAGTTCCTTTGCAGAGGCTAGAGGCCCTGACATGCCCATTCTCTCCCTCCCTCCCTCCTTGCAAATAAATAAAAATTTAAAAATAAAAGCAAACAAACAAAAAGTGCTGACACTAAAGAGAAATACCAGTCAGGAATCAAAATCAAAATTTAAGAAGAGAATATAGTCATATACAAAAGAACTGTGTGTGTGTGTGTGTGTTTGCATTTTGTTTGGTTTTGAGATAGTCTTGCTATGCATCCCAATCTGGCCTGGAATTTGTCATATAGCCTAAGCTGGCCTGTAGACTAATATAATAATTCTCTTTTCTCAGCGCCCCCCAGTACTGGATTACAGGCATGTCTCGCCATGCCCAGTCATAATTCTTATATTATGAAATGCTTTTCGAAACCCCTACTGCCTAAAGCTAGTATTATTTTTTTTTTTTTTTTTTTTTTTTAAGAACAACAGGATTTTTTTAATATCAAGCTTAAGCAGGGATTCTATCCACACAGACCGACGCAGCGGTTGTGGGAGAGAGCCCCGTCCTTCTAAAAATGGGGGTTTATAAAGGAAAAAGAGCGTGGAAAGGGACAAAGGGGTTACATCACATTGCATTTCTTAAAATGATTGGTTCTAATGGGGTGTGTGCAGGGACATTTTATAAATAATGAAACCTTACTGTGCACAAGTAGGCCTTAGGGAAATGGCGGAGAGCAAAAAATAAATAAGTAAAATAAAAAGACAGGTTACTTGTGGTAAGTGGAGTACAAAAGTGATAAGTAAAATGTTTGTTGCCCATGTGATTTGTCCAAGTGAACAAAAATGAGACAGGGCCTGAAAGGTGACAGTAGAGAGAAACAACGCAAGAATCATATAGGTCAGGGGTGAGTAGGTTTTTTTCTACAAAAAGATGATAGCAAAGATGGTAGCAAACATTTTAGAGTTTGTAAGACACATGGCTTGGGTTGCTCCTATGAACTTTGCCATTGTCACCAAAAAAAAAAAAAAAAAGCAACCCTAGATCATATGTACAAAAATGCACATGGCTGTGTGCCCAAACTTTACCTACAGGAGAGGACTTCCCTGGAGGGTCATAGTTGGGAGAACTACTAAGGTTCGAGAATGGAAAAGCTAGTATTATTGAAAAGTAGAGCAGAAAATACGTGTTTTAAAAAAATAATAATCTCTCGAGTAATAAAGACACATTAAAGCTGGAGGGAGAGGGTGGCGCAGGCCCCTTGTTTAGCTTGCACATGGCCCTGGGTTTGATCCCTGCAGGATAATTCCACAGCCTGAAGTGATCCTTTCAAAGGCGCTGCTAGTTAAGCCCTAGGACAAGAAGTGTTCAGAGTCTCTGGAACCAGTGGTAGGTAAGGCCTGACCCTCCCTAACTGCTAATGAGAAGGTCCTTGTCATCCAACAGCCCAGTAGCCACATGGGTGGTTCTGGTGCTGGGGACAGGGACAGGACAGGAAAAAAAAAAAACAAAAAACCAGGCCTAGTTAAGGCAAAACAAAAGTTTAAGAATCCAGTCAAAAGCCTGTGGCGGGGGAGGTCACGAGCCCCAGGGGAGTAATGCCTGCTGCCATCTGGCTAAGTGCATATATTATGCCCACCAAACTGCCCTGTAAGCACTTGTCTTAACGCTCATACCCATATACTAATGCTACTCTCACTTTTAGTTAGAGAAGTCTCTCTTTTTTTTTTTTTTTTTTTCAGATGGTGGTGACCACTGGGATGACACAAAAGTCACCAAAGTGCTGAGAGAAGGGACGGTGGAGTGTTCAGCACTGAGACACCTCTGTCACACCTCCCAAGGCCCAGGGTCCATTGCACAAGAGCCAAAGGAAGGGTAGGACTGCTTACAATGCACTCTTCCAGACACAAAATGGCCTGGATATCCATGACCTTGAAGTGCCTGGCACTACCTACACAGGACCTTCATAGTAGGAGGCAAAGATCATGACATCCAAATAAAAGAGAGACTAATTGCCGGGCGTGGTGGAGCACACCTTTAATCCCAGCACTTGGGAGGCAGGGGTAGGAGGATCGCCGTGAGTTCGAGGCCACCCTGAGACTCCATAGTGAATTCCAGGTCAGCCTGGGCTAGAGTGAGACCCTACCTTGAATAAACCAAAAAAAAAAAAAAAAAAGGGAAAAGAAAAGAAAAACCTAAAACAGACTAATTGAAGGGAGAGGGGATGTTTTGCAGGGTAGATTTGTGAGGGGGAAAGTGGGGAGGGAATTATGGTTTATTGTCTATAATTATGAAAGCTGTCAATAAAAAAGCTTCAAAAAAATTTAGGAATCACTTTAACAAACTCATGTTCCTACTGTTCTGGTCAGAGCAGGGAGAAAACCCTCCACAGTTAGAAAGTTTAACTGCATGCTAACTTCAAACTTAAACAGATTGATGTCCCTCACGCCTCAGTCAGACTTTCTTTACACATGTTAATCTTCCCTGCTATGGTATATTATCTATGAGATCTTTAAGCAACACCAGGGTGCTTTTTTTTTAAAATTTATTTGAGAGAGAGAGAAAGAAAGGAAGAGGCAGATAAAAGAGAAAGAGAGAATAGGCACGCCAGGGCCTCCAGTCACTGCAAACGAACTCCAGACACATGCACCCCCTTGTGCATCTGGCTTACATGGGTCCTGAGGAATTGAACTGGGGTCCTTAGGTTTCACAGGCAAACACCTTAACAGCTAAGCCATTTCCCCAGCCCCAGGGTGCTTTTCTGTACACTGGTCCCTGGCAGAGGGCAGCACTGTAGGTACAAGTGTGGACATAGCTACAGATTCACAAAGGCCTGCCCAGCCACGGCAAGGTGGGTGGTAGACCAAATGCATCTCAAGCTCATGGCTAAGCCTGGATTAGTGATAAAGCACTATATATCCCTCCAACCACAGGAGGCTTAACTGTCCATGGCTTGGCCCCGAAGCCTTCACCACCTCAGGTCACACGACGCAGCGATGATGCTTGCCAGTGACTGAGTGAAACCGGGGTCCATGGCCTGGAGGGCTCCCACACTCTGTGGACCCAGAACCATACAGGTCCTCTCAATGCCGGACAGTCAGCCCCACCACGCAGCCAGAATTCCCTAATAAAATGTCCTAAGAAAACCCGTGCATGTGGGCTGGAGAGATGGCTTAGCAATTAAGGCACTTGCCTGCCAAGCTGAAGGACACAGGTTCGACTCCCCGGGACCCATGTAAGCCAGATGCACAAGGGAGCACACACATCTGGAGTTTGTTTGCAGTGGCTGGAGGCTCTGGCACACCCATTCTCTCACTCTCTCGCTCTACCTGCCTATTTCTGTATCTCTCTCTCTCTCTGAATTAAAAAAAAAAAATCCTTGCGTGCTCACTGTCATCTGTCATCTTAGACTACCTTCTCAGAGGACAGGGTCACATCGTTACAATCATGAGCAAGAGATTTGAGATCTCAGTACTTGGGAGGCTGAGACAGGCTTGGATACAAAGTGTGTTCCCAGCCAGCTTGGGCTACATGGCAAAACCCTGTCAGGAAGGCAGGAAAAACGACAAAAGGAAGAGAGAATGAGAGAAGGAGGGAAGAAAGAAGGGAAATTTATGTTCTCTAGTTTTCAAATTTTCTCCAATAAAGTTATTGTCTTTTTTTCCTTTTCTGTTTTTACAGGTAGGGTCTCACTCTAGCCCAGCTGACCTGGAACTCACTATGTAGTCTCAGGCTGGCCTCGAACTCACAGCGATCCTTCTACCTCTGCTTCCCGATTGCTGGGATTAAAGACGTGCGCCACCATACCCGGCATGTATTTTTTCTTTTTAACAAATTTTAACACAGTGAAAAGAAGAGCAGGGCAGGAAGCAGCTCTGCCCATGGCCGCCCCCTTGCCACTCACCTGGCACGTAGATGTAAATGTGCCTGCCTTCGAATTCGCCCTCGTCTAGCTGCGTGTGGTTGTAATAGCAAGTATACAGGCCCGTGTGGATGGCCGAGGCGTGGAGCACCTCCAGCACCGTCACAAAGAGGCCACTGTTGTTCTCCTCATTCCTGATCTCCACATTGGGGTCCTCTTCCTCAGACGTGGGGTACTGCCAGCTCACTTCACTCTCCCCGAAGCACCGCAGAGAAAAGGATGCATTGAGCTGCACAACCTTCTCGCTCTCATTGGGAAGGAGGGAGGGTAACAAGCGCTGGCAGAGGATCAGGCTCGGCCCTGTGAAAGGGAACGGGCATTGAATGGGATGTGCCAGCAGCAGCGGCCTCGCCCACAGCACTGAGGGGCGCCACAGTAGCGTCTCAGACGAACAACGACCGTTTCTCTGCCAACTTCCACGGGTCTGGATGCCCATGAAAGACCCCCCATTATAACAGCCACTGCATCTGCTGAGAGAAGCAGGCGTTCCAACGGTCTCCACAGCCCCACCAAACAACCCCCCCCCCGAATTTGCCCCTCCAAACACTCAAACAGATAGAGGACATCTGATTCCAATTCCATATTTCACACTCTCTTAGGGTGTGACCATAAAATATCCAAAAGCGGCTTGGGCCGCAAGCACATATGGCTCTTAAAAAGCCCGGGCGCGGTGGCGCACGCCTTTAATCCCAGCACTTGGGAGGCAGAGGTAGGAGGATCGCCGAGAGTTCGAGGCCAGCCTGCGACTCCATAGTGAATTCCAGGTCAGCCTGGGCTATAGAGTGAAACCCTACCTCGAAAAAAAAAAAACAACAACAACAACAAAAAAAAATAAGCCAAAAGCTACGGCTTGAGCTGGGCCTGGTGCTGCATGCCTTTAATCCCAGGATTTGGGAAGCAGAGGTAGGAGGATTGCCATGAATTTGAGGCCACCCTAAAACTGCAGAGTGAATTCTATGTCAGCTTGGGCTACAGCAAGACCCCACTTTGAAAAACCTAAAGAATAAATAAATAAATAAACCATAGGTTAAGAGGCCAGACAAAGTGGCACGTGCCTTTAATCTCAGCCCTGGGGAGCCTGAGGTAGGAGGACCACTGTGAGTTGGAAGCCAGTCTGGAGGTACAGAGTGAATCCCAGGTCAGTGTAGGCTAGAGTGAGACCCCACCTTGAACAAAAAAAAGAATTAATAACATTCCCCAGGAATCATCTCTCACACCCCAAGAGAAGAAGAAAGTTGGCTTTGAGATTCTCAAGCAATGTAAGCATCTTTCCAGGTCTAATTTGATGGTATGATATCATAGGCAAGAATGTTCTGGAGTGTGTGTATATATGTGTTGATTGAATCCAGAGCCTTGTGCAAACAAGTAGACAAACAGACAAGCACTTAACCACTAACCTGTACCCCAGCCCTGTTTGCATTTTTGTTTTGTTTGGGGCTTTTAAAAAAAATTAAACATATTTTATTTATTTGAGAGAGAAAGAGGCAGAGAGAGAGGGAGAGAATGGGTGCGCCAGGGCCTCCAGTCATTGCAAAAACCTCCAGACACATGTGCCCCCTTGTGCATCTGGCTTACGTGGAGAATTGAACCAAGATCCTTTGGCTTTGCAGGCAAATGCTTTAACTGCTAAGCCATCCCTCCAGCCCTGTTTGGGGCTTTTTTTGTTTGTTTGTTTTTTGTTTTTCGAGGTAGGGTCTCACTCTGGCCCAGGCTGACCTGGAATTCACTATGGAGTCTCAGGGTGGCCTCGAACTCATGGTGATCCTCCTACCTCTGCCTCCCGAGTGCTGGGATTAAAGGCGTGCACCACCACACCTGGCTTATGTTTGGGGCTTTTTGAGACACAATCTCACTCTAGTCCAGGCTGCCCTCAAACTCACTGTGATCCTCCTACCTCCAGCACCCAGAGTGCCAGGATTAAAAGTATGTACCACCAGACCCAGCTCTCTCTTTTCTTTTCTTTCTTTTTTTTTTTAATTCAAAGTTGCCAAGACTAGCCTTGAACTCATTCTGTAGCCCTTGAATTTCTAATCCTCCTGATTCAGCCTCCCTAGGAGCTGGGATTGTAGGCCTGCACCACCGGGCCTGGCAAGGACTGTCCTCCTCCTTCTCCTCCTCCTTATTTTGTTTGAACAAGCTTGAGCTGAGCTGGCACCCCTCTACTGGAAGCCCATGTCCCAAGGCAACACAGAGGGTGGCAGGCAGGTGCAGATGGCGCTTCAGTGGCCGGATTGCTCACATCCTCACACCAGCCCTGGCGATGTTCCTTCGGAAATGGCATCAGCGCAACACGACAGAGTGACGGCTCGGGTCACTCTGGACACTGTTTTCTTTTTTTAATGTAATAGATCCAGGGCGTCACACAGAATGTGGGGCCAAGTTCCAAGGACCAAGAGCATGAGGATGCATACCTGTGAGGAGACAGCTGAGGAGGACCAGGAAGGACGTGTGGGGAGTCCCCATCGCTCTGGGAAACTACAAGAGGCAGAAACCAGACAGAAACATGATTAGCTGGAGCAATGGCTTAGCAGTTAGGGTGCTTGCCTGAAAAGTTAAAGGACCCAGGTTCGATTCCCCACGACCCACGTAAGCCAGATGCACAAGGTGGCGCGTGCTTCCAGAGTTCATTTGCAGTGCCTGAAGGCTCTGGTGTGCCCATTCTCTCCCTTTCTCTCTTAAATATAAATAAAAAAATAAAGCACTTGAACATTTTAATATTTTTTTTTAAAAAGAAACATGATCAGCCAATAGAAATGACCATGGAGCCTAGTTCCCCACACGCTTACACATGAAACATGGTGATGGCTTCACTTTGGTAGGAAAATGCCCCACTTTAAAATCCACAATTAAGGGGCTGGAGAGATGGCTCAATGGTTAAGATGCCTGCCTGCAAAACCTGACAGCCTGGGTTTGATTCCCCAGTACCCACGCAAAGCCAGACATACAAATTAGTACATGTAGCCAGGCGTGGTGGCGCACGCCTTTAATCCCAGCACTCGGGAGGCAGAGGTAGGAGGATAGCCGTGAGTTCGAGGCCATCCTGAGACTACATAGTGAATTCCAGGTCAGCAAGACCCTACCTGGAAATATCAAAAAGAAAAAGAAAAAAAAAAAAGAGTAACACTGTGACATAGTTGATGTTCAGTGGTAGTAGAGGCCCAGAGAAGTGTAACAAATGACTTAAAATCGCAGAGGAGACAGAGCCAGGCTGCCAACACAAGGCTATGTTTTCTCCACTCCAAGTGTTGCAGCATCCGGGGATTCCCTGATGCCAACTGGAGCCCTGACCCTTCTTTGCCCGCCACAGTGGAAGAAACCCAAGTGCAGAGTGGTGAACCGACTGCGGGTCCATCACCCTAGCTGGCCGAGGATGTTGGCAGGTGAGGGGGAATGCAGCTTCCCCACACGGTGGCAGTGACAACCCACGGGGCTCCAGAGGCAGGCTTAGCCGCCTGATTCACCATAATTAGCAGTGAGGGCCCATGTGTGAGCACGCCATACAAATATATCAGCCTCCCACTGATAATCCACTTGGCCAACTTCAAAGCGGGGGCCCCCAGCGCCAGGTTGCCGGCCAGAGGGGTCTTATCACATTCTCATCCTGCATTTCTTCATTGAGGCTGGCCAGCCGCGGACCTTTTCAAGTCCTGCTAAGCTTAACAGAAGGACTCCGCTGCATACTGACATCGCAGGGCTATTCCAAAACCCAGCCGGGGCCTCACCAAATTTCCTTCTGGGCGTCCAGATACGGTGGACACGCTGCCAGGGACCATGATTTACTGACATACAGAAGTGGGCAATGAAAACAGGGCCTCTGAGCGAGTGATAATGATACAAATAGTGAATATCCACATGTGTTTGCTGAAGATTTCAAACTCTCATGTCTGATAACAGCAATTCCCTGGCTCAAAAGCCAGGCCCGTTTGTGAAGCTGTGTGCCATTGTTCATTTGCAACTCAGACAATTTACTCGTGAATAATTACAGAGTGTCTGGCCCCCCAGAGCCCAAGGAGAGAGACAGGGGCTCTCCTCACTCATAAGGCCCGTGCTTAGGCTCTCTGAGAGGGGGTCTTGTTCTTGCCAAGGTGTGGTCCAGGGATGAATGCTATTCTTTCCTTAGTCCTCCCAGCCTGGAGGAGCTACAGGTCAGATGCACAAGATACAAGTAACTCAAGTCACAAATTCTGAGGCATTTGGCTCTGTGAGTCACTGAGGACAAAGCGCTTTTTTTGCAGGGAAGAACAGGTTTATAAACATTAATTAGCCTGTGGTGTGTGGTGGGGTCTGTAATCCCAGCATTCAGGAGGTAGAGACAAGATGGTCAGGAATTTCGAGGCTGACTGTGGCTATGTAATGAGTTCAAAGATATCTTGGGCTACATGAGTCCCTGTCTGAAAGATAACAATAAAAATCATTTTATAAAAAAATCATTATTTCTTTTTTTATATTTTTATTTATTTGTTTGCATGTGTGTGGGCGAACCAATGCCAGATGATGCTTGCATCACTTTTTGCATCTGGTTTTACATACATGGTGGGGAATGGAACCCAGGCCAGGAGGCTTTGCAAGCAAGGAACTTAACTGCTGACTTAACTGCTGAACTTAACTTAACCTTACATGCCAACTCTAAGTTAGACTTGAGTCTCCATCCTCCTTCTTCATAACTCCAACTTATTTACCACAAATTAGAGAAACGAGCAGGGATTCGAAGTGTTCACTCTTATGGAGGTGCTGTTTTACCCTCAGACCTTCTCTCAGAAGACACATGCCAGTCGGGAGTGGTGGCGCACGCCTTTAATCCCAGCACTTGGGAGGCAGAGGTAGGAGGATCACCATGAGTTCGAGGCCACCCGGAGACTCCATAGTGAATTCCAGGTCAGCCTGGGCTACAGCAAGACCCTACCTCAAAAAAAAAAAAAAAAAAAAAAAAGGAGGAGGAGGAAAACATGGGTTAGGCTCTGGTCCCAAATGTACCACTCCATCTCTCTGAACCTCCCTGTGTCTCTTCTTCCATAAATCGGGACAAATAATCCCTGACCTGCCTGGCCAACTGCTCCACGCGAGGGCGAGCTTAAACTAGTTTAATTGAAGTTATTAATTGAATTACCCAGTTCCGTTGAACTGAAGCGAGCTGGGTGCCATACCCTTGCCACTTCCAGCCTGGTGTGGCGATGCAGACTACGGGAAGGAGTGTGAACATACACAGTGCTGCTACCGAATCGGATTGATTGCATTTCTCTCTCTCTCTTGAACTGGGGGTTCTCCTGCTTCAAACTTGCCCTGCCACACCCTACACTTTCTTGAACAGCTCCTCCTGAAAGTGACTCGCAAGTGACTCAATAACCAAAGGCCACCAGCAAAGCCCGCGTCAACAGAAAGCAAACAACGCAAGGACACGCGCCGTTCTCAGAGCCAGCGTGCCATCACCAGCACGCGGTGCCTGCACCCCACTACCAAACCACTGGATACTGAATTTCACCCCGCCCCGTCCGATTACAGACCACAGGAGGCCCTCACTGCCTCCGGAGCCACTGATGACCTCAAGATTCACATTTCAGAGGTCTGGTTAATTTCAGCTCTCCGGAGTTAATTCTAACTGTGAAAATTACACATCTTGCCTTTTTCCCCTGCAACATTCTACTCGAGTCTCATAACTTGGGCCCCGGTGGCGGCACAAATGCAGGCCTGCCATGGTGCCAACGGCTGTGTTTCCTAACCCAGACTGTTTTTTCCCAGGACCTGCACCCCACCAGGGCCTGCGCTGTTGTTTTGACCTGTGAGCATACCCGTTAGACATTCCAGTGAGGGGTGGGGGCAGGAACATTCTTACACCCCAGCATTTTATAGCCAAAAATGAACTCACAAATCTTTCTGCTCTCCCCATGCCAGATACTTAGCCATGGGAGAATTAAGTGGCGCTTTCTTCCCAATGTCAAGAAACTGAGCCGGGCGTGGTGGAACACGCCTTTAATCCCAGCACTTGGGAGGCAGAGGTGGGAGGATCGCCGTGAGTTCGAGGCCACCCTGAGACTAGTGATTCCCCGACAGGTCTATTCTCCTAATCGGATGTGGTGGGTAAACACTGTTCATTACATAAATGTAAAGGAGTAAACAATGAATATGGTAGCCAGACGTGGTGGCGCACACCTTTGATCCCAGCATTTGGGAGGCAGATAGGAAGATTGCCATGAGTTCCAGGCCACCCTGAGACTACGTAGTGAATTCCAAGTCAACGTGGGGCAGAACAAGACCCTATACCTCGAAAAATCAAAATAAAAGGGAAAAAAGGAGTGCTGGGGGGTTGAGAGAGTTCATGTCAAGTATGTGAAGTGGGCATGGGTTTAATCCAAACCCCCCCAAAAAAATTAAGTTAGGAAACTACACAACCGTCTACAAGATAAATGTTTCCGTCCAATGATTCTTAGAGGATCGTGCAGTTCTCCAGCGTGATCAGCAGATGGCAGTGTTGGTCCAAGGACGCGCGTCTTAGGCTTCACCGAGATGAAGGCGCTACTTAAGACCCATTCTGACCAGAGCGGGGGGGAAAAAATGTTCTCAACTTTTTTCTATATAAATCTCTTTTCTTGGGTTGTACTTTTAGGTTTCTGGGTGGCCTCAGCTGAAGGCCGCGACGTGGAAGCAGAAACAACACAACTACTGCTGAAAATGTCTAAAATCTCCTTGCAGCCCCGAGGAGACTTCGGCGAGGGACCGTTACCATCATCGCCATCACATCCATCATCTCCGTTATCCCTGATGCCCAGGGCGGCCGAGGGAGTCGGAATGACCACAGTACCCAGGCCAGGCAGCAAAGATTTAGCAGGACTGTCCACTCGGGCGTGCGGAAACCATTGCTCTAGGTTTCCCCGTCCCTCGGGTCCGGGAGTCCACCTGGGCCACGCTAAGGGTGGGGGGGGGGCGCGACGCCTTTCGTCGTGTCATGGACAGTGCCTTTGTCACCGCCCAGAAACCCAAGCAGCCCGGCTCTAAGGAAGCCTCTGCTCACTACGCACAGCAATGCAAGGTCGTAAAAGGGGGGGGGGGAGGCTGGAGAGACGACCTAGTGGTTAAGGCGCTTGCCTGCAAAGCCAAAGGACGCAGGTTCAATTCCCCCAGGACCCGCGTATCCCCAGATGCACAAGGTGCCACATGTGTCTGGAGTTTGTTTGCAGCAGTTGGCGTGCCCTGTCTATCCATCTATCTCTCTATATGCGTCTTTCTCTCTCTCTCTCAAATAAATAAAAACAAAATATTTTTAAAGGACAGACCACAGCGACAGGCCCCAGGGTTGTAGCGCGCAGGGCGGTGACTGTCCCCCCCACCCACCCATCCCCGAGGACGCACAGATCTTCACTAAAGTATAGTGGACACTCCCATCTCTCTGACGCCAACCGGGACCCTCGGCCATCCAAGTGCCTCTCAGGCCCACCAAGTGCCCTGACTACTCAAGGGTCGAGAGTCAAGTGACACCCCCAGGTTCTAGGCATCCCTCCCCTTCCCTCCCCGGATCCCAGCGCGCCGCGCTCGGCGACCCCGGAGCACCGTCGACCGCCCGCGGCTGGAAGGATGCGGGGCGCGCTCGGGGAGCCCGCTAGAGGGCGCGGCAGCTCCGCCGACCTTACCCGGCTGCTCCCGCCGCCGCCGCCGCCGCTCAGGACTCCAGGTCCCCCGACAGCGCAGCGGGGACCGCGGCTCGCAAAGCTGATCCGGGGAGGTTCCGCGTGGGCTCGCTTAGGACCGTGACCCCGACATACATAAACACGCATGCATGCGTGCATGCACATAAACACACACTGGCCGCTCCCACTCCATCCCCTCCCCCCCCCCCTCGGTGGCTCGATAGGTACCAGATTGGGGACGACCCTCGGGTCCCACGTCCCCTGCCCGCTGCGCTCGGAGCCTCGGGGCTGCGGCGCTCCGCGCACCACACTGGGCGCTGGCGCTGTTTTCAACTGAGACCTGAGAGGGGGCCGCGCGGGATGGGGAAGAGAGGGGGCGGGGAGGGGGGGGAGAAAGGGGGTCGGGTAGAGCAGGGTTGGGGGAGTGGGGGGACCATGCAGGGTTGGGGGAGAGGGGTTTGGGCAGGATGGGCGGAGAGAGGGGACCTGGTAGGAGGGTAGGGGAAGAGGGGGGGACCGGGCAGGATTGAGGGGAGAGAGAGAGGGGGCCGGGCAGGGTGGGGAGGGGGTCAGCGCAGGATTGGGGGAGAGAGGGGGCCGGGCAGGGGGAACGGGGCAGGATTGGGGGGGAGAGAGGGCCGGGCAGGGTGGAGGGAAAGGGGCCCAGGGTTTAAGATTACAGGCGAGCGAGCAGCAGCGCCTCCTACGGGCCGAAGAGTGTCAGCACCGCCCGCAGCCACCAGCGCGAAAGCTGGGGCCAGTGGAGCCTCACCTTTGCCGAAACTCGGTCATCAGTGTCCACTTTGCGCTGCCCCCGCGCGCCTCTTTCGCTGGCAAGAGAGGGCGAGCTAGCAAAAGGAGGCGGGGGGGCGGGCCAGCTCCCAGCCCGAGGTTCTCTCCTAAGCCCTCCTGTAATCTTGTTCCCCAAACCCATTCGCGGCTCGCCCTTGAGTGTTAAAACAAAAGAAAATGCCCCAGGACCGTTTCAGCGAAAATTAAGAAGCAAGCACCAGCAGAGCTCGGGACCCGTCGCAGTATGTCCCGACCCATTTCATGCCGACACACACGGGCGCGACTCCACAAGGTCCCCCCCCACACACACACCACCACTGGGCCTCTCCTCCCCGGGGCTAACACTGCGGGGTGGACCCCCAGGGCTGGACGGCCCCCCGACACCGAAACCGCACCTTTCGGTCACCTATCCAACTGTTGGCTCTCCGATCTGGAATGGCCACTTTCCCATCAGCTACGTGGTAACCTGGATGCAGGCTCTCTGAGGGACGCAGAGAGAGAGAGAGAGAGAGGAGTCCCACCCACCAAGGTCTGCAGGCAGACGGCTGGCCACCACGTCCCCGGGACGCGCGCCGCCCACGGCCTGTCCCCAGGAGGCAGAAAACGGGCCCGCCTCGGCGCCAGACGCGTTTGCAGCTGGAAGCCCGGCCCGAAGCCCCTCCCCCCCGCTGCATCCCTAGCAGCCCGCGCCCCGGGAAAGAAAGGAACCCCGGGGCCGGCCAGGAGCTCCGAGGCCCAGTTCTGCTTCAAGTCCCTGCGGATCCCAAAGACCGGAGCAAAGCCGGGTACCAGGACTAACGAGGGTCCCGTCCCTACAGCTCCCCTCTAGGAGTTCCCCCCCCCCCCCAAGCTCCCGCTAGCAAGGGACAGCGGTACTTAAGGACAATCCAAGAGCAGGACGGCGCGAGCGCTCGGGACTGAACTGGGCATCCAAGCGAGACTTGCGCAGGCCCCTTCTGTTGGGGAAGAAATCCTCATGCAGAGGGCTGGGGAAGGGAAGAGGCTTGGGAGACAGGGGATGCGTCTCTAGGGTCCCAGGAAGCCAGAGAGAGAAAGAGAAAGAGGAGAGGGAGGGCGAGAGATAATGCGCGCTCCCCAGGGCGCTCCTGGCTCCCCTCCCGCGGTCCAGAGCTCAGAGACAGAGCTGGCCGGTGACCTGTGCAGCTAAGGACTGTCGCGCCTGGCTGGGCTCTACAGGCCTCCTCCCGCCTCAAAAAGCTGCCTAGTGCTGATCCGAAGCGACCGAGGCGAAGCAAGTCAATCCAAAAACATTGAGCAATTCAGCCACGAAGCCAGAAAGCCATTTCCCACACCGCCCAGCCGGGAACTTTTCCGGACGCAGTGCCCCGACGCTGGGCCGCCCAGACACGACGGGGGGCTGTTCACGCTGTCCTCCCCACAGCCTGGGTCTTCCTCCCACCCGCGACGGTGGACCGAAGGACAAGTTCCCGGGGTGGACACATCCAGTGCGTCTTGAGGTCTCAGCAGGGCGTGGGGTGGAAGTGGGGGAGGGTGCCCAAGCCAGGCGCTCTGGCTACGGGAGGGGAGCGGCTGCAGACAAAACAGCCTAGCATTTTCTTCCCGACCAAGGCGCAACACCAAGTCACCGAAGGTCCAGTACACCTATCCCCGAGGTTCTGGCTCCGTCCAGCAACGTACTGGGGTCGTGCCACATTCCCTTTAAAAATGCCAGCCGGCCGACAGCCTTTCCAAATCGCACCACCTATCCCAGCCGTTTTCAAAGCCAAGTGAAAGACGCCCGTTTCCCCGGGTGGAGTTAAATCTCACGTGAATAAAACTGCTTTTTTTTTTTTTTTCCATGAAGCCTAGACGGCTGGAGGAAGATCAGCAGCGGGGTGTCCCGATCCGGGATCGGGGTGGAGAAAAGGCGTCGCTGGAAAGGATGGGCTCAAGCCGCGGATGTCCTGCAAGCCCGGGCGCTGGGGCGCGTCGGAGGGGTGCCCGTAATTGGGAAGGGTGGCCAGTTGACTTCTCACCGTCCGGGGCTTACCTGCGCCAAGTCGGTGCAGTTCCTGACTTCTTTTACAAGAAGGCCACCAGCATTTTGAGGAAAACCTCGCCTCTTTTCTATCGGTGGCCAGGGGCAGAGCTCGGTGACCAACCTAGCCTCCGGGGCTGCGCAGGGAAAGATTCCACGGAAAGGAGGCGAGCAGAGACGGGTGGGGGGTGGGGACCACAGCTCACAATCAAGAAGGCCCCCTCGGAGTGCGGCTCCAAATTCCTCAAATCCCAGTTGCTGGAATGCGAGGCAAAGACGACGACGACTTCTTCACTCCGGGGCCAAATGTGTTTGTCATTATTCCAGAGCGGTGGCCCGCGCCACCACCGCCGCCACCGGCGTCGCCTCGGGGAGGGAGAGAGGAGGGGGGGGCGCGCGATCCGAGCGCCCTGGGAATCACGCGCTCGCTCCGCGCAGCATCTAACGGGGCCAAGGGTTCGAGAGCTCCCTAGACCCTCACCCAAGCTCGCACCCTTCGGCTGGTCCTGACTCTGGACCCGCCTGCCTCCGGGCAGCAGAGCCGTCCAGTAATCATTGCTCGCCGTCCATCGCCTCGCGCCATGTGCACCCGAGGCCCGCACCCCTCCAGCGGGGACCCCTCACACCTTCCTCGGTACCCCAAGTCCTTTCCCGCGTCCCCATTACTCTCTGAGCCTTTTCTCTCCCTACCTCTCCAGGGTGGGGTGCCCCCCCCCACACACACACACAGACTACCAGCTCCAGCGCTGTACCCGCCAAACCGCGGGCGACGAAAGAAAATAGTCATTAAAAACCTGTCGCCTTCTAGGACCACTGCCAAGCTCAGGGCAAACACCTCGGCCTCCACTCCACTCCCAGTATGCACGAATGCCACCCCCACCCAAGAAGGAAAAAAAAAAAAAACCAACCTCAAAAATGTAAGCCTAAACAATCTCTTTGGGAGATCATAAGCTTGTTAGAAAAACACTGCTTTTAAAAATAGGTCTGCAAATGTGTGTTTTTTAAAAGAAATAATAAAAATCTCCAGACTTTCTAACTCTAGTCCCCCCCCCTCCCCTCCACCATCACCACTAGCAAAGTTTATTCAGAATAATTTACTCTCTGGGCGCATAACTGGAATTCAGCTATTTTTTTTCCCCTCCTTGCCCAAAATTTGAAGTTACTTCGTTTCTTCCAGCCCCAGGATCAGATCAGGAACTTCCTTTAGAAACCAACATCATTTTCCCTTACCTTCTCCTCCTGTGTCACTCTGCAAGGAGGGCCCTTTGCATGGAGTCCAAAGCAAGCCCAAGGCCTCCCCAGCCCTCCTCCTGACGTTTCTGTTTTCTCTCCTTCTAGCTCCCAAACTGTAATGGGCTCAAAAACCGCGTTTTGTAATTGATTCAATGTTATAGTCCATCCTTCTAAAACTAATCATTTGCTCAAAGTAAATAGTTGTCAGGAAATGAAGCCCCCCCCCCCTTGACCTCTTCAAAATAAAAGTCTCTCTCTTGGACTCCTTGAGCTCAGAATGGCCCCAGCTCCAGATTTCAGATTTCGCCTTCTGCTTTTTTTTTTTTTTTTTTTTTGCTCTTACGCAATCAGGGGGTCCAGTCCCAACCCCCCGACTTCGACAACAACTGGGGGCGGGAGAGCTGGGGGGGGCGGCAGGCGGGGAGAAGTAAACCAGATGGGGTGGGGGTGGCTGAAGGGGGAGGTGTTGACGCTTTGCCGGGAAAAGAGGTTTCTTTGGTTGAAATTGCAACCGGCCCGTCATTTGCAAGCATGAGTTTTGCCTCCCAAATTTTGGGGGGGGTCAATATTTTCTTTGAAAAGACGGGAAAAGGAACACATACAATTGCAGTTCGTGCCCCCTCCCCACCCCATCCCTCCAAGTAGATAAATTTGGAATTCAGAAAGTTTTCCTTCTGTGAGATACCCACCGCCCCCCCCCGGGGGGGCCCAGCTTGGAAATACCTGGGGCAGCAGAAATCTGCCAGCGGTTGGGTCGTCTTGAACCAGGGGGTCTTTAGGAGAAGGTGTCGCGTACTTGCTAATCCCTTAATGGGATTAGGAAACTGTTGAGTCTAATACGACGATGATGGGTTTTTGAAAGATGGCGTGCAAACATCCCCCGGCTCTGCGTGCGTTTGGGGACGGTCGCCTGCAGGACGACCTTTACCCTGGCGGAGTCACTTATCTAGTGGTGCCTTTGTGGGTTTTTTTTTTTAATTGGAGGAGGGGGGGCGGTTATCTGGGCGAGGCGATCCCTCGCTTCTTATCTCCATACGCAAAAGCTCCGGCGAGGGGCTTCGGCGTGTCTGCGCCCAAGCTGCCAACTCCGCATCGACCAGGGCGGGTGCGTTCGGACCCTCCCTACGTCCCGCCCCAGCGAGTGGGTAGGACTCGACCAGAGCTCCGGGGTGGAGAATCGAGCCACAAACCCGGGACACCAACCCAAAGGGTTTTTTTTTTTTTGGAGACAAACGATCCTGTCGTCGAGGGAAAGGGGGCGCCAACACTCCAAGAACCGGACCTGGGCGAAGCGGGGCTTCCCACCGCCGGCTGGGGGGAGGGGAGGGGAGGGGAGCGCGAACGACTCTCTAGAGCTCTGATTTTTGAATCCTCTCTTTTAGGGGGCCGGGGGTGGGGGTGGCCCTTTACCTTCCTCCTCCTCCTCCAGCGGCATCTCGCGCGCGCCAACACTCGCAGAGGGGCAAAGGGGGACCGTGGCACGTCGAGTAACCTATCACTTCCCTCTCCAGGAGAGTTGAGGACACAGGGCAGTGGACACAGACGAGGGTCAACGAGAAGCTCCCCAAGGCCCAGGGGGTACTGAGGACAGCAGTATGGCTGGGGGGAGGCGGGTGTCACCCTTAGAAAAAGAGCTGGCAGTAAACTGGGGTCCCTAGCTCTGCGCGCCCGCCTCTCGTGCGTCTCCAGCTCGGGTGACTGCCCTCCCTATTACTTCCACATGTTCCTTCAGGAAATCATTGAAGGCGAATCTATGAACAGCCTCTTGTTCGGAATGCTAGCAGGATACCGTAATGTCTGTAGAAAAATGAACAGAAAACTGACGACTGTCACCTTCTCCACCCCCTCCAAAAAATAATAATAATAATAATAATAATAATAAATAGATCTAGAGTATGTAAGAAAAGACAAATCGGGATGCTGGCTTTCACGCCATTATTAAAGATAAGTTGACATCTGGGTTTTTGTAGCAGGTACCCGAGAGGGTAGAAGTCGAGGCAGGGATCCTGCTCCGGAGCTTTGGGGGGGTGTCTGTGGGGGGGGGGGGACCCTGCTTGGCTGTGGCCACGTCGCCAGAGCCTCGCGCGCAGGGGCCCCTGTGTTCCCCGCCTACAAATGGTAACTTCCCAGTACTTTTCAGAGTCATTTCAAGAGGCCCGAATAGCGGACGGGCGCGGGGGTGTCTTTGGGGGGGGGGCAGTTTTTAAAGCCGACAGGCATGGTTGAGCGGCGAGAGGCCAGTTGTCCTTCTGGTAGTAATTACCTGCCTAATTTGAATGATGCCTTTGTTATGATCCTTCACAAACATTTGGTAAAGGTTCCCATGTGTGACATTCCCCGAGGTTTAAAAGTAAAGCCCGGGGGGTGGGGTGGGGTGGCTAACTCGGAGGATAGCGCCCCGGTTGGGGGTGGGGGGCGCAGGCACGGCAAATGGTCGGGAGGGAAGGTTTTCGCTGAGTCTGAAACGGAGAGCAAAGATGAAGGCAGAGGCCGGCTTCGGCGTCCCCGGCCCAAGCAAAATAAACGCTGTGGTCGGCAGCAACCTCGGGGCCGGGAGGCCCCCGCGAACCCCGGGAGGTGGGGTTTCTTAAACCCGGTCGTGCCCCCGCCCCTCCCACGCTCATAGGCCAATTTGAATCGCGTTTTCCGCCCTCCGAGGTACCCAGATTCCAGAGAGGTTGGGTCTGCGCCCATCAGTCAACCCTGGGCGTGGGGAGAGTGGGGGGGGGGAGTGAGAGTGGGCGAGCCAAACTCTTGCCCTGTTGTTCCAAGATCCTTCCAGATTGCTCCCTTGACGCCCAGGGTCCTGGGTGGTCTATGGACAAGAAGACACTGCCTGGGTGCGGGCAAGCTAAGGAGACCCCTTGGATCTGCCTCTGAGCTACTGTGCCAGGGACCCAACCAACACCCACCCAGTCGGTGGTAGTCAACCTGAGGTCTTTCTGCTTAGGGTTAAGAATGATTGTTTTCTCTCAAAACACGGGGTTCAGGCAACTGAGACAGAAGGGAAAGGAGGCCTAGCCACCACCCCCCCCCCCTTCTCCCAGTTGAGCGTGGCCAGAAGGTTTAGGGAATGGGATGGAGAGGGGTGATGGATCTGGCCTTGAGCCTAGCTCCTCGAGCGCCACTGGACGTAGAGTGCGAGTGGATACCCCAGCCTTGGAGAGGGTCCCGTCAACTGTTGACGACCACATCAAAATGGTCACTGCTAGAAACACAATCCCACCCCTGCCTGCGTCATCGGGGGTGGTGCGGCCGCAGCTCGATGGGGCCTCACTCTTGGCTTTCGTGGGCCTACCCCAGTGCCACCTTCCTTGGAGACGGAAGGATGTAACAGTTAGCTAAGCCTTCAGGTATGGGGGTGAGGGGGGGGGGAATCACATTTAAAACGCACTTGTGAATTTCTTCCTTGAGAAATTGATCTATGCTGGAAGAGGCAGTGAGGAGAGAGCTTTTCTGGCTCTTCCTGGCCTTGAAAATGAAGGGCCATTTGGTCTTTGGCATAATGGCCCTCCCATCTCCTTAACTCCTGACTGCCTCTGGAGGAATTGCATCCCAGGACTGGGGAGGCTGGAAGGCGGATCGCGGGGTCTCTCCCCACAGGGGAGACCAGGGAGGGCTCAGACCTGACACCCGCATGTCCGCTCCCCCCACCCCGAAAGTCGGGAAGCTAGCTTCAAGGGGTCTCTTTTCTCGTTCAGATTCAGAGCAGCCAAGTCTTGGTAGGAGGAAGAAAAGCAATTCTCCTGAAGGGTCTAAAGAGCCTGTGTAACTTGGGGTGACATCTTTTCAGAACGCCTCGCTTCCTCCTTTCTGACGTTTGCTGGACCAAAGACAGAGCAGTGTCTTAGGGTGTGTGGGGGGTGTCTTGGGGTTCTCTCTTGGACAAGAGGCCCCGGCACCCTCTCAAGGGTTTTGGACACAACAGCCTGTGTCTGGCCCTAATTGAAGACCAGAGTTTTGTCTTGTAGCCCACTCCAGCAGAAATAGGTTATACACCCCCACTGAGCTCCAGACATACTGGCCCGCCACGGGCTGGATCCGGCTTTGGGATACCCGGATCTCTCTGCAGAGAGGGCAGCTGCCCTCCTTCTAAGGATGTCCCCTCCTTCTCCTTGAGCCTTAGGTTTTTAGTAACTTTTAATTTGAAAAGCCAAGTGAGAGGTGGGGGAGGGAAGGAGGCGGTGGGGAGGTCTGCTCTTTATTAGGGGCCTGGGCTTTTCCAGCACAGCTGTGGCTCTGGAGGCTGTGGAAGGAGGGCTGGCTCGGCGTGGGGCGTGGGTCAGCCTCGCTGAAGAGAGAGCCTTGTCCTCTGCTAGTCCCAGGAGTGCAGCAGCAGCCAAACTTGGGAGGGTCTCTGTTTCATTTTGTTGTTGTTGTTTTGGGTTTTTTTTTGGGGGGGGGAAGGGGAGAGATTATTTCTCAAGGTAGGGTCTCACTCTAGCCCAGGCGGACCTGGAATTCACTTTGTAGTCTCAGGCTGGCCTCGAACTCACAGTGATCCTCCTACCTCTGCCTCCCAAACGCTGGGATTAAAGGCGTGAGACACCACCCTGGCTTTTTTTTTTAAGTGGAGACTTTGTGAAGTGGAAAACCAGCAGAACCTAAGCTCATCGCTCACGCATTAAATGGGTGACCCTGCACAGCCCACAGGAGTGCCTCAAAGATGAAATAACATCCAAAGTAAATAATGTGGTTTATATTCAACTTCATGTGCCATATACATCGGTATGATAGATTCTTAGCAAGCCCACCATGCCTGAGGCAGTGTAGCAAGTGCTAAGGTTACAAGCCTGCCTGCTTGGTGCTGAAGGAGCCACGTGACTGTAGGCAATGCTGGAGATAGGGTACTGGTGCCCCCCCCCCCCCGCACATAGGAGCTGAACCCCAAGCGGGTGGTTGAGGAGGACTCTCAGTGGAAAGAGGCCTAAGTGGACTTCAAGCTCCCTTGTGCAGGTATCTCATGAGCCTGGGTTCAGCAAAAACAGGAAAAGCTTGGGGTGGCTGGGATTCCACGGGAAGGAGTAAGGCCAGATCCTGGAGACCTTCTTCTAGGCGCTGATTCCAATCTGGAACTGAGCATGGTGGCACAGGCCTGGAAGCTTCCAAGGATCATGGTTTTGAGGCCAGGCTGGGCTGCCAGAGACCCTGCTTGGAAAAACAAACAAAATGAGGCCCGGTGCTCACACCCATAATCCCAGCATAACCTCTGGAGGCTGAGGTAGGAAAATCACCTGCTTACGGAATGAGTTCAAGGTCAGCCTAGGTTAGAAAGAGAGACCCTGCCTCAAAGGACCAAACCAAACAAACCACAGAATTTTGGACTTCATTCTATGGGAACCCCAGGATTGACTGAAGGACAAGCAGAGGACATGACAGAGTTGAACGGCCAGCCTGGTTGATTTCAAGAGGCCAAGGCTACTTCTGCCACCTAGGAAGAGGGGGATGTGTCCCGGGCAAGGGTTTGGAGAAAGTGAAAAGTGACAGTGGTCAGAGAGGGAAGGCCAGCACAGAGCATTCACTGATTAAATGTGAGCTGTTAGGGACAGTGGGGTCCCTGCCTTAGGCATATCTGGTGCCTTTACTTAGGATCAACACTAGAGGTAGAGTGATGCTCCCATACACACACACACGTAAGAGCTGAACCCCAAGTGGGTAGTTGAGGAGGACTTTTCAGTGGAAAGAGGCCTCAGTACCTAAGAGGACTCAAAGATCACTTGGGAGCTGGAGAGATGGTTCAGTGGTTAAGGTGCTTTCCTCCAAAGCCTAAGGACCAGGGTTCGATTCCCCAGACCCCACGTAAGCCTGATGCACAAGGCAGCACATGCATCTGGAGTTTGTTTGCAGTGGCTGGAGACCCTGGCACATCCATTTTGTTCCTCTCTTTATCTCTCGCTCAAATAAATAAATAATTTTTGTTGTTATTGCACATTCACTCTCTGTCTGACTCTCTCTAGATAAGTAAATAAACATAAAATATTTTTTTAAAACTCATTAAAAAAAAAAAGAAAAGAAAAAAAGATCACCTGGGCAGGTATCTCATGATCCTGGACTCAGCAGAAGGGAGAGAAGTTTGCAGTGGCTGGGATTCCCCATGGAAAGGAACAAGGAGATTTAGAATTGGAAAGGAAAATGATGTGGCCACTTTTATTTTATTTATTTATTTATTTATTTATTTATTTATTTTGGTTTTTTGAGGTAGGGTCTCACTGTAGCCCAGGCTGACCTGTAATTCACTATGGAGTCTCAGGGTGGCCTCGAACTCATTGTGATCCTCCTACCTGTGCCTCCCAAGTGCTGGGATTAAAGGCGTGTGCCACCACGCCCGGCCTATGTGGCCACTTTTAAACACAATACATTTGGGACCAGGGAGATGGCTCAGTGGCTAAAGATGCTTGCTTGCAAAGACTGCCAGTACCCATGTAAAGTCAATTGCACAAAATGGTGCATCATGTGTCTGGAGTTTGCAGAGGCAAGAAAAGGTCCTGATTCCCCCCTCCCCCCTCCCTCTTTCTCTGTCAAATAAATAAATAAATAAAAATAAAATATTTTTTTAAAAGGGCTGGAGGGATGGCTTAGCTTTTAAGGCGTTTGCCTGCAAAGCCAAAGGACCCAGGTTCAATTCCCCAGGACCCATGTTAACCAGATGCACAAAGGGGCACACATGTCTGGAGTTCATTTGCAGTGGCTGGAGGCCCTGGAACACCCATCCCCCCCCCTTTCTCTGTCAGATAAATAATAAAATATTTTTTAAAAAGGAAAGAAAAGAAAGGTCCTGGCATGTCCATATTCCCTCACTCACGTTTTCTCTCTCTCTCTCTCTCTCTGTTTGTTTTTGTTTTGTTTTTTGGTTTGTTGAAGTAGAGGTTTTAAATTTTTTGTTTTGTTTTTGTTTTTCAAGGTAGGGTCTCACTCTAGCCCAGGCTGATCTGGACTTCACTATGTGGCCTCAAACTCATGGTGATCCTCCTACCTCTGCCTCTCAAGGGCTGGGATAAAAGGTGTGCGCCACCACACCCGGCTTGGAACTTTTGTTTGTTTGTTTGTTTGTTTGTTCAAGGTAGGGTCTCTAGCCCAGACTGTCCTGGAATTCACTTTGTCTCAGGTTGGTCTCACAGTGATCCTCCTACCTTTCTCTCCCAAGGGCTGGGATTAAAGGTGTGTATCACCACGCCTGGCTGAAGTAGGGTTTCGATCTAGCCCAGGCTGACCTGGAATTCACTATGTGGTTCATGGTAACTTCGAACTCGTTGCAATCTTCCTACCTCTGCCTCCCAAGTGCTGAGATTATAGGTGTGTGCCACCAGCCACTATCTCTCTCTTTTGTGTTCTCTCAAGTAAGTAAATAAAACTGTTTAAAAATAAACCAGGCATGGTGGCAGAGCTTGGGAGGCAGAGGTAGGAGGATTACCATGAGTTGGAGGCCAGCCTAAGATTATAGAATGAATGCCAGGTCAACCTGGGCTAGAGTGATACCCTGCCTTGAAAAAAATAAATAAGCAAAATAGACAGATACATTTGAAAAAGCTTAAAGGAAGAATTGAAATGGGAAGAAAATCCAGGGCAGAATCCTCAGTCCTTCCAGCATTTTCCAGTAGGCCGAGAAGATAATGTAATGGAGACAGAAGAATGAGGAATCCTTATCTCTGGAGGAGTACTTGTTCTCTCTGAATCCCTAGGCGGGGGGGGGGGGGGGGGAGGCTGTTTGAAGGGGCAGGGTAGCTTGCACCAGGTGTGGTGGCACACACCTTAGATCCCAGCACTCAGGAGGCAGAGTTAGTCAGATTGCCATGAGTTTGAGGCCACCCTGAGTCTACAGAGTGAATTCCAGGTCAGCCTGGGCTAGAGCAAGACCCTACCTTGAAAAACAAAAACAAACAAACAAACAAAAAGAGTCTGCACTTCCCATAAATCCTAGCCAGCCTTATCCAGTCATTTTGTATTTAATTCTGTGAAACAGGGCCTGGAGAGATGTCACAGAGGTCAAGGCATTTGCCTGAAAGCCTAACGACTGGGGTTCAATTCCCCAGTACCTACGTAAAGCCAGATGCACAGAGTGGTGCACGCATCTGGAGTTCGTTTGCAGTGGCTGGAGGTCCTGGCGTGCCCATTCTCTGTCTCTCTTCTCTCCTCTGCTTGCAAATAAATAAAAATATTTTTAAAAAATTCCATGAAACATGTGAGCTTTAGTTACAGTTTGATGGGCCAAACAAGATCATGTTTCCTTCATTCTCTTAAATATCCATTTGTATCCAGATTTTGATTTCAGTTCACCCAAAGAACTAAAGCAGGGTTTGACGTGATCTCTGTCCTGAAGATACTCAGTCCTAACATTTTCCATGTGCCACGCTCATCCCCACTCCCTGGAGAGACCCAGGCAGGGCTATGTTTCAGGAATGGGTATCGGGGCTAGAGGGATTGCTTAGCAGTTAAGGTGCTTGACTGCAAAGTCAAAGGACCCAGGTTCAGTTCCCCAGGATGCACGTAAACCAGATGCACAAGATGGCGGATGTGTCTGGAGTTCATTTGCAGTGGCTGGAGGCCCTGACGTGCCCATTCTCTCTCTCTTTCTCTAAAATAAACATAAAATTTAAGCCGGGCATGGTGGCACACGCATTTAACCTCAACACTCGGGAGGCAGAGGTAGGAGGATCACTGTGAGTTCCAGGCCACCCTGAGACTACATAGTGAATTCCAGGTCAGCCTGGGCTAGAGTGAGACCCTACCTCGAAAAACCAAATAAATAATGAAATAATTAAATAAAAAAAAAAAGAATGGGTACCAGATCCCAGGGACAGCAGCTACCTTAGTAATCATCATTTTCCCTCTTTTCTTTCCCAATGGTAGCTTCTGAAGGTTTATTTTTGTTTGTTTGTTTGTTTTCTTGCTGGTGCAAAACTCTTCCTTCTGGGCTGGGGTGATGGCTCAGCAGTTAAGGCACTTGCCAGCAAAGCCTAATGACCTGTGTTCAATTCCCCACATAAAGCCAGATACACAAAGCGTTGCTTGCATCTGGAGTTGGTTTGTAGTTGCTGGAGGCCCTGGTGTGCCCATTCTCTCTCTCTCTCTCTCTCTATCATCTATCTATTTATCTATCTGTTCTGGCAAATAAACATTAAAAAAAATCAAATCTGGGCTGGAGAGATGGCTTAGCTGTTAAGCGCTTGCCTGTGAAGCCTAAGGATCCCGGTTCAAGGCTCGATTCCCCAGGACCTACGTTAGCCAGATGCACAAGGGGGCGCATGTGTCTGGAGTTCATTTGCAGCAGCTGGAGGCCCTGGTGCGCCCATTCTCTCTCTCTCTCTCTCTCTCTCTCTCAGCCTCTTTCTCTCTCTGTCTGTAGCTCTCAAATAAATAAATAAAAATAAAAATATACTTTTTTAAATTAAATCTTCCTTTCACACTGTTGTACAGTTAGATGTGGCCTGCAGAAGAAATCTTACCAGTAGGATGTGGATGCAACTCAGAGTCAAGGGCGCACTCCTCTCCGTGTGGGCTTTCTGCTGGTGGAAAGCAGCGTGTGGCTGTAGGTCAGTAGTCATCGTGGACAGTGTGTCCATCTTGGAAATAGAACCTGTCCTCTGTGGGACAGTAAGGTGGAAAAGGTACCTAACACTTGAAGCCCCACACTCACCCAGGTCTAACTAGCTCCTGTAGGGTCTCACTCAAGCCCAGACTGACCTAGAACTTGCTTTGTAGTCCTAGGTTGGCCTCGAACTCAAAGTGATGCCCTCTCCTTGGTGCTGGGATTAAAGGCATGAACCACTACCCCACTGTTTGACTCTTAATCTGTTTGTGGTGTGGGGTTTTGTTTGTTGTTGTTGTTGTTGTTGTTGTTGTTGTTTTTCCTCTGGCCCAGGCTGACCTGGAAATCACTAAGTAGTCTCAGGGTGGACTCAAATTCATGCTGATCCTTCTATCTCTGCCTCCGGAGTGCTGGGGTTAAAGGCATGCGCCACCACGCCCAGATGGTTGGTCGGTTGGTTTTCTGACTGGTTGCTTGTTTGCTTTTGAGAGAAAGGATTTGACTAGGTAGCCCAGGCCTAGAACTCACCACCCTCTTGTTTCTGCTGCCTCGGTGCTGGGATTACAGGCCCCTGCACTCCGCCCAGCATTGTTGGACATTTCGTGCTTTATAAATAGGATATTGGAAGGGTCAGTTACATTGCGAGGTAACTGAAGAGCCCTGTTGAGACAAGCCCACCATTTACCGTCCCATGGAGCTTAGGCCGTCTTATACCAGGCCCTTGGCAAAGAAATACAGCTCCACAAGACCAGGAAAGAATGGCTAGAAACTGCATGGGTGGCTCTTCTCCTCCCATTGCAACCAGAAGGCTAAGGAGGCACACTGACCATCATTTTAATTAATTGATTTATTTATTTTAATTTTACATATTTATTTATGTATTTTATTAGAGATAGAGAGAGGGGGAGAGAGAAAGAATGGGTGCACCAGGGCCTCCAGCCACTGCAAATAAACTCCAGATGCATGCGCCCCCTTGTGGAACTGGCTTACGTGGGATCTGGAGAGTCGAACCTGGGTCCTTAGGCTTTGCACGCAAGTGCCTTAACCACTAAGCCTTCTCTCCAGCCCTAATTTATTTAGTTATTTATGTACTTGCAAGGATAGAGAGAATATGAACCCACCAGGGCCTCCAGCCACTGTAAACGAACTCCAGACACATAAGCCACTTTTGTCCATCTGGCTTTACCTGGATACTGGGGTATCAAACCTGGATCATTAGGCTTTTCAGGCAAGGGCCTTAACTGCTGAGCCATCTCTCCAGCCCCTAACTGAGTCTGTAAGCAGCACCATGTCTGGGTGATGATTTCTCCCTTGTAGCCTTAAGATAAGAATGGAAATCATCTTCCCCTTTGCCCATCTACTAGACATTTACCCCCAGTGAACTGTAGAAGTTGATAAATGTTTATTTAATACCTCCTGTGCCTCAACTGTGCTAGGCCCTAGGTTGCTGATTTGGACAAACAACTGCTTAACTTCTGGATAGGAAGACAGACAGAAAACAAACTGAGCCTGATTAAATAAATGGCAGGTGTGACTGGAGCTCTGTGGTCACCTAGTACTCTGAGAAGCCAGTTTGGGCAGATGGTTCAATGCCTCAGAAAATCCTCCCTCGGGAAGATTCTTTACTGAGTGAGATGTTTAGAGCTTTGTGAAATTCTGAGGGAAGAAGCTACATTTGGGGCTGGGGCTATAGCTCAGTGGTAGAGTGATTGCCTAACATTCACAAGGCCCTGGGTTCAATCCCTAGCACCGCACAGGGGCTACGTCTGCAAGCTGGGTATGTGGCGTGGCTTACAGGATAAGAATGCTTGTCACGAGAACATGAGGACCTGAGTTCAATCCTTAGCACCCACAGAAAAACCAGGCATCGTCCTGCGTACTTGTGACCCCAGAGCTGAGGGGGGCACAGCCAAGCAGGCCACTGGGACTCACTGGGAAGCCAGTGTAACTGAAAAATGGGGGAGCTCCAGGTTCCGTGAAAACCTGTCTGGGAGAAAGTAAGGTGGAAAAGAAAGACAGAAAGTGACAGAGGAGACACCTGATGCCTTTCTCTGGCCTCTGCAAGGCATGTGAACGGGCATTAACACCTGCACACAGGTGCATACACCACACACACATATACACACACACAAAGCTACATTTGCTATTTTTTAAATATTTTAGTTATTTATTCATTTATTTGAGAGAGAGAGAGAGAAAGGCAGATACAAAGAAAGAGAGAATGGGTGCACCAGGGCCTCCAGCCACTGCAAACAAACTCCAGACGCATGCGGCCCCCCCTTGTGCATCTGGCTTACATGGGTCCTGGGGAATCAAACCAGGGTCCTCGGGCTTCACAGTCAAACGCCTTCTCCACTAAGCCATTTCACCAGCCCTACATTTGCCATTATTTATTTTTTTAAGTCATTCGAGATGTATAGGTCACATAGGAAATGTATGTCTAACAGCCCAGACAAGGAAAAGCAGTGTTAGTACGCGAGAAGGCAGGCTTGTAGTGTCCCATAGTGTCCCAAAAGAACTGTAGTGAGTACGTTGGACATGTTGTCACTGTTCGGGAGACGATTTGTTCCTCCAGGTTTGGGTCTCATGGTAAGTACACGGCAACTGAGAAACCCTATACTTGGCAACAACCCTTAACTATGACACTCTTCAGTCCTTCGCAGGTGGAGTTATCTGGGGAAGATAAGAGGGCTTCGTGCTGTCGTCCAGCAACAGGAGCTAATGTTTCACAGGCTGACAATGACGGAGGGACTGTCTTTGATTAAGGCATTATTTTCAATTATCCATTGAGTACTTAAGAGAGCATTTGGGTTTGCACTGCAGAAACAAGATACGGGGTGGCCCCTTCGGAGATCCCAGAAGATGACACAAGTTTCTTATTGTGTGTGTGTGTGTGTGTTTGGTTGGTTGTTTCATTGCTCTGTGAGTGTATTTATGAAAGGAATTCACTGCACAGCAGACAGCTAAAGAGGTGAAGGCCCCGCCCGCCCATGGAGTGGGGGCGGGGAGAGGGGATCCTCGGTGGAGTTACCTCTCCGCGGTGCCCTGATTCACACCACTAGAGGGCGCGAGAGGCCAGCTCAGAGTCTGGACGCACCCGCGAGCCTGAAAGCAACAAATATACTTACAGGAAAGGAACTAGGTCACGGCCCCGCCCATCCTTCAGCCTCCTCCGTTAGCCCTAAGAAGCCCGAGCGGTTCGCAGTCTAGCCCCCAGCAAGCCTGAGGTGCTTAGAACCAGCCTGGGGACACAGGCTAACTGATAGGGAGGGAGGAAGGCCATCCCATGGCTGTAGGCAGTTTCTGGGCCTCTAGAGTTAGATGTATTGTATGGAAACATGAGAAGATAGATAGATATGGAGCCACAAAGGCACAGAATTAGGGAGCATTGCTCAGCCTAAGGGGTTGGGGAAGACTGCATGCTGTGGCATCTAAGCCAAATCTTGAATCATAGTAGGAGTTAACCAAGGAAGAAAAGGCCCCAGGGAGGTTCCTCAAAGAAGGAATGGGATGGGCAAACCAGAAGCCATTCTCCCTCTCCCTGGCCCATGGCTCATTCCAAGAGATGTGAAGTCCAACAAGACCCCAGGGACTTGAACAAGGACTCCCACAACCTGAGATATTCGAGCCCAACAAGGATCAGCATGTAGAGCAGTTGCTAGATTCTTAAACATTAAAACAAAACTCTAGCCGGCCGTGGTGGCCCACGCCTTTAATCCCAGCACTCAGGAGGCAGAGGTAGGAGGATCACGGTGAGTTCGAGGACACCCGGAGACTACACAGGGAATTTCTGGTCTGCCTGAGCTAGAGTGGAGACCCTACCTTGAAAACCACAACAATAAGAATTCTATGGCTGGAGAGATGGCTCAGCGTTAAGGCACATGTCTGCAAAGCCTAATGACCGAGGTTTGATTCTGCAGTACCCACATAAAGCCAGATGCACAAAGTGGCTCATGCATCTGGAGTTTGTATTGGCTAGAGGCCCCTAGGGCTCCCATTCTCTTTTTTCTGTCTCCCTTCTCTCTCTCCCTCTCTCTCTCTCTGCAAATATATAAATAGAGTAGATTAAAATAAAGTAACATCTGGGCTGGAGGGGTGGCTTAGCCGTTAAGGAGCTTGTCCTGCAAAGCCAAAGGACCCAGGTTTGATTCCCCAGGACCCAGGTTAGCCAGATGCACAAGGTGGTGCATGAGTCTGGAATTTGCTTGCAGTAGCTGGAGGCCCTGGTGCTCCCATTCTCCCCCCCCCGCCCTCTCTCTTTCTTTGTCAAATAAATAAATAATAAAATATTTTTAAAATAAAGTAAAATCTATTCCCCCCCCCTTAACTGTGCAAGAGTGAAATTTCAGGGTCTCTGCACCTCTTTTCCAGTGCTATGATGTACACAGCATAAATGCCACTAAATTCAAAAGGTATACAAGCAGGGCATGGTGGCACGCGCCTTTAATCCCAGCACTTGGGAGGCAGAGGTAGGAGGCTAGTTGTGAGTTCGAGGGCACCTTGAGACTATGCAGTGAATTCCAGGTCAGCCTGGGCTAGTATGAGACCCTACCTCAACCCCTCCCCCTCAAAAAAAGAGGGAGCCTGTGTGTGAGAGAGAAAGAGGTAGATAGAGAGAGAATGGGCACACCAGGGCCTCCAGCAGCTGTAATCAAATGCCAGACGCATGTGTCACCTTGTGCATCTTGGCTTACGTGGGTACTGGGAAATTGAACCTAGGTCCTTTGGCTTTGCAGGCAAGCAACTTAACCGCTAACCCATCTCCCCAGCCCAAAATATTTTATTTTTATTTCTTTATTTGAGGGGGGGGGAAGAAGCAGAGAGAGAGAGAGAGAGAATGAGAATGGGCACACCAAGGCCTCCACCTGCTGCAAACAGACTCCAGATGCATGCACCACTTTGTGCATCTGGCTTATGTGGGTCCTGGGAAATCGAACCTGGGTCCTTTGGCTTTGCAGGCAAGTGCCTTAACCACTAAGCCATCTTTCCACCCCAGCTTCCTATTTTTTAAAACATTCTTTATTTATTTATTTGAGAGAGAGAGAAAGAATAAATATGGTGATTCACTGCTGCCTGCGAATGAACCCCACACATATGCACCACTTTGTACATCTGGCTTTATGTGGGTACTGGGGAATTGAACCAGGGCTTGCAGGTGTTGCAAGCAAGTATCTAACCCCTGAGCCATCTCCAGACCCACCAGTTTCCTATTTTTATTTTATATATTTTCATTTGTTTGACACAAGGTTTTATGTTTGTGACCCACTGCTCCTATCTCAGCTTCCCAAATGGTAGGACAATAGCTGTGACCCACCATGCCTGGGCCTTCTAGTTCCTGTTTTCATTCTGGTCCAATCCAGCCATGATTGTGATGAATGCCAGCTTTGCATTCAGTTCTCATGCTAGTCCATCTTCTCCTAATTAAATATGCAGTGGAATGGCTTTGCTGGTAAAAATTCATAAAATTACATTTGCAATATACTTCAATATCCTTTGAGAGAGAAGCACACCAGATTATTGCATGTACGACAAGCCAAGAATGACTAAAGTAACTATCACAGATTCCCGTGAGCCACCTGAATTCTCCAGTGACACAGTGTGAATTAGATTTAACAACTCCATCGTATGTAACCATTGTTACTCTAGGTTTAAAGAAAAATTGAACATCAGCTGGGCATGGTGGCACTCACCTTTAATCCCAGCACTCGTGAGGCAGAGGTAGGAGGATCACTGTGAGTTCGAGGCCACCCTGACATTACAGAGTGAATTCCAGGTCAGTCTGGGCTAGAATGAGACCCTACCTCGAAAACCAAAATAAAACAAGAAAGTAAAATTGAACATTAGTAATTCACATAGTTTAGCCCGATATACAGCCTATTGCCAGTAGAAATTCACACTATATCTGTATCCCGCAAGGGAGGGCACACGTGGCCTGTAGCTATATGTTCAATATACTTTCGAATAAAGGACAATTTAAAACTTGAAGTATGCAGGGTGCAGGGTGTGGTGGTGCACACCTGTAATTCCTGCACTCGGGAGGAGGCAGAGTTTGAGGCCAGCCTGGTTTTGAGTGAGACCCTGCCTGAACAAAAACTAACCAGACAGATACACAGAAAGAAAGAAAAAAGAAAGAAAGAAAGAAGGAAAGAAAGAAAGAAAGAAAGAGAGAGAGAGAGAGAGAGGGAGGGAGGGAAGGAGGGGAGGAGGGAAGAAGGAAGGAAGGAAGGAAGGAAGGATGGATGGATGGATGGATGGATGGGGGAAAGAAACTGGGCGTGGTTGCACATGCATCTAATCCCAGCACTCCAGAGGCAGAGGTAGGAAGATCGCTGTGAGTTCCAGGCCACAGTGAGACTACATAGTGAATTCCAGGTCAGCCTTGGCTAGAGTGAGACACGGGGGGGGGGGGGTATAAATAAATAGATAGATAGATAAAGAAAACTTGAGGCTCAAGCATCTGCGAGGTTATCTTATCTCCCAGAGAGAATGCTGTTTGTTTTCCCTAAAGCCACCAATAAAACCAGAGAAAGTGGAATTGGAGACCAATGACTTCCCCGCCCACCCCACCCGGAGGATAAAGGAAGAGCAAGTTTCCTTGGAGCAAAGTGACAGGATGACTGGTTAAAGTACACAGGGCTGAGGGAGGTTTAGTAGCTAAGTATGTCCTAGATTCAGTCCCCAACACCTCAAAAACTAAAACAGAGCTGGGAGGCAGAGGTAGGAGGATCACCAGTGAGTTCAGAGCCCACCCTGAGTCTACATAGTGAATTCCAGGTCAGCCTGGGCTAGAGTGAGACCCTACCTCGAAAAAAAAAAAAAACAAAAGCTAAAACAGATTAGGCTGGAGAGATTTTTCAGTGGTTTAAACACTTGCCTATAAAGCCAAAGGACCCAGGTTTGATTCCCCAGGACCCACATAAGCCAGATGCACAGGTGGTGCATGTGTCTGGAGTTCGTTTACAGTGGCTAGAGGCCCTAGTGCGCCCATTTTCTCTCTCTCTCCCCTCTCTAATAAATAAATAAAAATTTAGAAAAACAAACAAAAAAATGAAAGAAAGAAACCAGTAGCTGGTGTCGTGGTGTGTATACCTGAATATCACAGCACTCAAGAGGGGAGACAGGAGCATTGTCTAGAGTTTTAGTCCAGCCTGGGCTACATGCGTTTAAGACCTCATGGCACATCTGACTCCATAATGAGTTCAAAGTTAGCCTGGGCAAGAGATCAGCTCAATAAAACATTAAAAAGGAAAAGGGAAATAAAGAAGAAAAAGAAAGGAAAAGAAAAAGGCTAGACACAGTGGCGCACACCTTTAATCCCAGCACTCGGGAGGCAGAGGTAAGAGGAACGCCATGAGTTCAAGGCCACCCTGAGACTACATAGTGAATTCCAGGTCAGCCTGGGCCAGAGTGAGACTCTATCTCGAAAAACCAAAAAGAAAGAAAGAGAGAGAGAAAGAAAAGAAAAGAAAGAAAGAAATTGCTGCATATGGAAGAGAAAACAGAATCTTACTGGAGACAGTCATTGGTCATTATCCTAAACACTGGAATTCGTTTTAAAACACGCATGCCTTTAATCCCAGCACTTGGGAGGCAGAGGTAGGAGGATCACCATGAGTTCGAGGCCACCCTGAGACTCCATAGTGACATAGTGAATTCCAGGTCAGCCTGGGCTAGAGTGAGACCCTACCTTGAAAAAAAAAAATATATATATATATGTATATATATATATATATATATATACATATATATATATATATATTTTTTTTTTTTTACTTATTTATTGTGTGTGAGAGAAAATGGGCATGCCAGGGCTTCCAGCCACTGCAAATGAACTCCAGGCGCATGCTCCATCTTATGCATAGGCTAACTTGGGTACTGGGGAGTCAAACCTGGGTCCTTTGACCTTGCAGGCAAGTGCCTTAACCAGGAAGCCAACTCTCCAGCCCAACAATGGAAATTCTTGCTGGAAGCAGGATGTAGGCTTTTACTAGGTCAGAGGATCCTGTTTCTTTCTTTTGGAATTTGTTTACAGTGGCTGGAGGCCCTGGCACAACAATTTTTTCTCTTTCTCTATGTGCCTCTTTCTCTCCCAAATAAACAAATAAAAAGATTTTTTTTTTTTAAGAAAAGTTAACACAGCTGGGCATGGTGGCACACACCTTTAGTCCCAGCATTCAGGAAGCAGAGGTAGGAGGATTGCCATGGGTTCACGGTCACCCTGAGACGACATAGTGAATTGCAGGTCAGCTTGGACTAGAACAAGATCCTACCTCAAAAAATCGAAAAAACAAAACAAAACAAAACAAAAAAAAAGTTAACACTAACTTAGCTTCATGATCTTCGTTGGTCTTACTTTGTAGAGTCAAGTGACACTAATATTCTATCAGTCATAGCAAGAAAAATTGGTTTTATAGACAGAGAAGGTCTTCAAGAAAGCAAATTAAAACACAAAAATTCCAGACTGGCCATTTCAAAGCCACTCTCCTTGTAAGATAGGAAGGGGAGAAGGGAACAATAGGAAAGGTCTGGCTAGTTAACATCAGGTTACTGCTTTTGTGTGCAGATCAAAGCAGGGATGTTAATGGAAACCGCCTGTTTGAGAAATGAGGCTGTTATCTCAAATCCTGATTTCTCAGAAAGCTTAGTTTCGTCTGGATGATAGAGCCGTCCAACTCCATTTTGATTTTTTTTTTTTTTGTCTTTTCTGTTCAAGAGCTTAGTCCAAAACAATGGCTTCATATCATTCCGTTTTCCTTTCTTTCTTTCTTCTTTCTTTAAAAATTTTTTTTTATTGTTTAGTTGAGAAAGACAAAGAAAGAGGCAGAGAGAGAGAATGAGAATGGACACGCCAGAATTTCTAGCCACTGCAAACAAAAGCCATGTGCACGTGCCACTTTGTGCATCTGGCATTATGTGGGTACTGGGGAATCAAACCTGGGTCGTCAGGTTTTGCAAGCAAGCACCTTTAACAGAAAGCGCCTTTAACAGCTGTCTCCAGCCCCTCTTTTGTTTTATTTTGTTAACACTCTCTAGTTGGTAGTTTCAACTCCTTTCCTGTTTTTCCTAGGGAAATTTTTCACCATTGCAAAGAGGAAGAGAGGGATTCTCCACTTTTTGATCCAGACAGAAGACTGCAAACACAGGCTAGCTGCCAGGGGCTAAAGGCCCTGGTGTGCCCATTCTCTCTCTCTTATAAATAAATAAATAAAATAAAATATTTTTTTTAAAGGGCTAGAGAGGGCTGGAGAGATGGCTTAGCGGTTAAGCGCTTGCCTGTGAAGCCTATAAATAAATAAAATAAAACATTTTTTAAAGGGCTGGAGAGATGGCTTAGTGGTTAAGGCACTTGCCTAGGAAACCTAAGGACCCAGGTTCCATTCCCCAGGACCCACATAAGCCAGATGCACAAGGTGCCTCATGTTTCTGGAGTTCTTTTGCAGTAATTGGAGGCTCTAGCATGCCCATTCTCATTCTCTCTGTCTGTTTCTTTTCTCGCTATCTCTCTCTCTCTGCTTGCAAATAAATAAATAAAAATTATATATAATATATAATATATATATATATATATTGCTGGGCCTCCTGGTGGAGCACACCTTTAACCCCAGCACTCAGGAGGCAGAGGTAGGAGGATCCCTGTGAGTTCAAGGCCAGCCTGAGACTACATAGTGAATTCCAGGTCAGCCTGGGCTAGAGTGAGACCTTACCTTGAGATTTTTTTTTTCAGGGTGGGGTCTCATTCTAGCTCAGGCTGACCTGGAATTCACTATGGAGTCTCAGGGTGGCCTTGAACTCACAGTGGTCCTCCTCCTACCTGTGCCTCCCGAGTGCTGGGATTAAAGGTGGGCACCACCATACACGGGAAAAAAAAAATTAAGGCGTAGAATAGGCAGGGAGCCGTGTTGAGTGAAAAGGGTTCAAGATTTATCATCATCTTCATTTGAAATCCACTTTTTTTCTCAATTTTTATTAACATCTTCCATGATTATAAAAAATATCCCATGGTAGTACCTCCCCCCCCACTTTCCCCTTTGAAATTCCACTCTCCATCATATCCCCTCCCCATCTCAATCTTTCTATTTACATATATACAATACCAACCTAATAAATGCCCTCCTCCCTTCCTTTCTCTTCCCTTTATATCTCCTTTTTAACTTACTGGCCTCTGCTACTGAGTTTTTTCCTTCTCGCACAGAAGCCCAATCATCTGTATCAAATCCACTTTTAACTTTCAAGGTGGTTGGAGGGCATTTATGCTTCTCGGTGTGTGCCTTTAAGAGGGTCCCTCTGGCTCCAGGAATCTTCCTGAGTTAGCCACAGAAGTCTGTTTCAGATCATGAACTGCATGTTCAGCATACCTTAGCACCATATAACTGCACATTTCTGTAGGGCAGCTGGTATTTTAAAATCGAACGTAGTAATTTTCTTATACAAAATATCTGATTTCCAGGGGGGAAAAAAATAGGTCAGGTTGTATATCAGTGAACGTGAAGTTCTCCCAGATGCTCAGGATACAAAGATGTCTAAGCATGTCTGTAACCCTGAGTCAAGAGACAGAGGCAGGGGGATTGCTCTGAGTTCAAGGCCTGTCTGGTCTATGTAGTGAATTCTAGAGCAGTCTGGGCTACTTAGTGAGATCTGTCTCTAGAAACCAATGGCTGGAGATGGAGCTGAGTGGTAGAATGCTTGTTTAGCGTATATAGACCCTAAATTCCACCCCCAGCACCACGTTAATAACGATAACGACAACAATGTGTCATTAGTGCTAAGAGTCTATCACCAAACTGAAACAGAAGTGTTTTGGTGACTTTCTGAGGAAAAAAAAAAAAAAAGGATTAAAAGAAACAACAGCCAAATTTCTCAATGAGCTCAACTCAATCAATGTAATAAGGAGGTTTCTTCTGAAAGCCTTAGCCCTTAAAACAAAAAGGATGACCTCGAAATTAAAGAGAGACTGATTGAGATGGGGAGGGGATATGATGGCGATTGGAGTTTCAAAGGGGAAAGTGGGGGGAGGGAGGGTATTACCATGGGATATTTTTTATAATCATGGAAGATGTTAATAAAAATTGAGAAAAAAAAAAAGGATAGTCTGCTGCTAACCTATCAGCTACCTTATGGTTCCTCTCTTCCTGTCCATCTCGTAAGGAAAGTAACTTTTATTTTTATTTATTTATTTGATTTTTCGAGGTAGGGTCTCCCTCTAGCCCAGGCTGACCTGAAATTCACTATGTAGTCTCAGGGTGGCCTCGAACTCACAGTGATCCTCCTACCTCAGCCTCCCGAGTTCTGGGATTAAAGGGGTGCACCACCACGCCCGGCCCAGGAAAGTAACTTTTTAAAAATATAGTTAGTTGGGGGTGGTGGCACACACCTTTAATCCTAGTATTTGGGAAGCAAAGATAGGAGGATTGCCGTGAGTTTGAGTCCACCCTGAGACTACATAGTGAATTCCAGATCAGCCTGGGCTAGAGCAAGACCCTATCTCAAAATATAACATAATATAATTAATATATATATAACAATATAAATGTTTTATTCACTTGAGCAAGAGAAAGAGCGAGAGTGAATATGGACATGCCAGAGCCTCCTGCCATTGCAAACAAACTCCAGATGCATGTGCCACTCTGTGCATCTGGCTTTACATGGGTAATGGTGAATCAAACCCAGGCTTTCAGGCTTTACAAGCAAGCACCTTTAATTTAAATAGATCCTTTTGTCGTTCTGTCTGCTTTCTTCTGGTCTTCTCTGTCTATAAAGTCAATCTTCATTGCTTAATTCATTGAACATCTCTATTTTATGCAATGACGGATTTCTTGATTCTAGGATGGAAAATAAAACTAATTACAATCCCTCAAACCTAGCCTGGCATGGTGGCACATACCTTTAATCCCAGCACTCAGGAGGCAGAGGTAGGAGGATCACTGTGAGTTCGAGGCCACCCTGAGACTACATAGTGAATTCCAGGTCAGCCTGGGCTAGAGTGAGACCCTACCCCGAAAACAACAAAATGAAACAAAACAAAACATTCTCAGCCCAAAGCCTGTCATGGTGGCGCACACTTTTAATCCCAGCACTCAGGAGGCAGAGGTAGGAGGATCGCCATGAGTTCGAGGCCACCCTGAGACTACACAGTGAATTCCAGGTCAGCCTGGGACTAGAGTGAAACCCTACGTCGAAAAACCAGAAAATAAAAATAAAAACTATTCTCAGCCCAAGCTTTCACTTTCTGCAAGCGTGCTATAGTTCCCATGGCATTGTACTTCTCTGTGTTATAATTCTCAAATTACAGCGTGCACCAAGGGGAGGGCCTCTGCATCGCCTTGCCACCACTCTCCAGAGCGTACGTACACAAACGCAGTCAGTTACGTGGTTAGCATATATCACGTAGGTCAGACTGTAATTCAAGTAATTAGTATTTATATAGCACTCGAAGTGCATCCACTACTTGAGTCATAATCACGGCAGTTAGAGACAGAAAACAGCAATTAAATAAGCCACTCAACCCCAGTAAGTGCATACCAGCCAAGATCCCAGCCGAGATGTGAGCATGAATTTCTAGCAAAAATAACAAGCGTGTAGAGACTTTCAGAGTCCCATTCCCTCCATTTCTGGGTAGCTTCCTCCCTCCCTCCTTTTTTTTTTTTTTTTTTTTAATATTTTGGTTTCTTTTTAAAAAATATTTTATTTTTATTTATTTATTTGACAGAGAGAAAGAGGGAGAGAGAGAGAAAGAACGGGCGCACCAGTGCCTCCAGCCACTGCAAACAAACTCCAGACACATGTGCCCCCTTGTGCATCTGGTTTATGTGGGTCCTGGGGAATTGAACCTGGGGCCTCTGGCTTTGCAGACAAATGCCTTAACTGCTAAGCCATCCCTCCAGCCATATTTTTTAATTAATTTATTTATTTGAGAGAGAAAAAAAGCAGAGAGAGAGAGAGAGGGAGGGAGAGAATGGGCACTCCAGGGCATCCAGCCACAGCAAAAGGACTACAGACACATGCACCACCTTGTGTATCTGGCTTATGTGAGTCCTGGGGAATTGAACCTGGGTCCTTTGGCTTTTCAGGCAAATGCCTTAGCTGCTAAACCATCTCTCCAGCCCCTTTAAAACTTTTTTTTTTAAAGAAGCTGTCCCTTCTATAAGTATAGAAGTCATCAACAAATATATATATATATATATATATATATATATATATATATAATTTTTAAAAAAAAGCTGTCCCCACTTTGAGAGAGGCTCTCGGTTCCTTAAAGCAAGACAAACATTGAACATCCCCAGAACCCCCCTCAAGGGGTTTACGTCACCAAACAGGAGTGATTCCAATGTACACAAATGACTCTAACTTATAAAACTCACTGCAGCACTTATAAAACTCACTGCAGATAAGACGCCAGGATAGATGCTTGACACGCGTTATTTTATTCAGACTCCACACCCCCATTTCTGAAACAGATTATAGGGCAGAAATTACTGTTTTCACTTTACAGATGATGAACATGAGGCTAGCCGAGGGCAAAGCAACTAGTTCAAACTCTCTCCATTCTCCCCAGCGCACTGCCCCTTCCTGCCACTGAACAGACTCCTGAAGCTTCCAGGCAAACCCAAGACTCACAGATAAAGCCAGGCGGGCGTGGTGGCGCACGCCTTTAATCCCAGCACTCGGGAGGCAGAGGTAGGAGGATCGCCATGAGTTCAAGGCCACCCTGGGATTACATAGTGAATTCCAGATCAGCCTGAGCTAGAGTGAGACCCTGCCTCAAAAAACAAGGTAACAAAACAAACAAACAAAAAAAAGGTGGGGGGGGGGGGCTTCATTCCACAATGCCATTGTGTTTGGTAGCGAGGCCTCAGACTTGGTCCTGGACGGTTCTACTATTGCAGCCTCTGGTCCGGACTGCCCCCTTTCCTGCAGCTCTTTCTTCTTCTGTCCATAGTCCTAGCCACAGAATGTTCTAGACACTGATGTCTGTGGGGACTGTGACAGCTGGAACCTCACAGAATCTGCACCTTAGGCCCCCCCCCAAACATTTTCCCACCCACTGACCCCCCCCCCACATCTGAGAATAAAATTGTCTCTGGGGCTAGGAAGATGGCTCAGCAGTTAAAGGCGCTTATTCACAAAGCCTAATGGCTCCTGTTCAAGTCCCAAGCCACCCGTGTAAGCCAGATGCAAAAAGTGGCCCACGGGCTGGAGAAATGGCTTAGTGGTTGAGGCGCTTGCTGGCAAAGCCAGGTTCGATTCCCCAGTACCCATGTAAAGATAGGTGCACAAGGTGGCCCATGCGTCAGGAGTTCTTTTGCAGTGGATGGAGCCCCTGGAGCGCCCATTCTCTATCTACCACAATCTCCACACCCCCTCAAATAAACTATATATATACATATATATGTTTTGTTTTGTTTTGTTTGTTTTTCGAGGTAGGGTCTCACTTTGGTCCAGACTGACCTGGAATTCACTATGGAGTCTCAGGGTGGCCTCAAACTCACGGCGATCCTCCTACCTCTGCCTCCCGAGTGCTGGGATTAAAGGCGTGTGCCACTATGCCCGGCATAAATAAATAAAATATTTTTTTAAGTGGCACAAGCATCTGGTATTTGTTTGCAGCAGCAAGAGGCCCTGGTGTGTGTGTGTGTGTGTCTGTGTGTGTGAATAAATAAACAACAACTTAAAAGGGAGGGAGGCTGGAGAGATGGCTCAATAGCTAAAAGCTTTCACTTGCAAAGCCTGCCAGCCCAGGTTCAGTTCTCCTGTAGCCAAGCAAAGCCAAATGCACAAAGTGGTGCGTGTGTTCGGAGTTCATTTGCATTGGCAAAGGGCTTAGTGCACCCGTGTGCTCTCTCCCTCTCTCTTTCCTTTGTAAAAATATTTTTGCCGGGGTGGTGGCACATGCCTTTAATCCCAGCACTCAGGGGGCAGACTTCGTAGGATTACTGTGAGTTTAAGGCCAGCCTGGGACAACATAATGAATACCAGGTCAGCCTGGGATAGAGCAAGACCTTACCCCCAAAAAACAAGAACAAAAATATGTATATATGTATTTTTATGTTATTTTGTTCATTTGAGAGTAAGAGAGAGAAAAAGGGAGAGAGAGACAGAGAGAATGGGCAGATCGGGGCCTCCAGGCACTGGAAATGGATTCCAGAGACGTGATCCACCTTGCGCATCTGGCTTTACATGGGTACTGGGGAATCAAACTCGGTCGCTAGGCTTTGAAGGCTAATTCCTTAACCACTGAGCCATCTCTCTAGACTGTGAGAATGTCTCTTTTGCCTGGATGTGGGGTTCCATCCATCTCTCCAGCCCCCTTTCTTCTTTCCTATACCAGCCTATCTTCTGCTTACATGCCAAAGTGGGTTTTGTTTTGTTTTGTTTTGTTTTGTTTTGTTTTTGGTTTTGTATTTTTTGTGTTGCTTGTTTGTTTTCTTTTTTAAAATATTCTTTTCTTTTCTGCTTTTTTTTATGTATTTATTTGAGAGTGACAGAGAGAGAAAGAGGCAGAGAGAGAGAGGGAGAAGGAATGGGTGCGCCAGGACCTCCAGCCACAGCAAACGAACTCCAGATGCATGCGCCCCCTTGTGCATCTGGCTTATGTGGGACCTGGAGAACCGAACCAGGGACCTTAGGCTTTGCAGGCAAACACCTTAACTGCTAAGCCATCTCTCCAGCCCTTTAAATATTCTTATCTGTTTATTTGAGAGACAGAGAGAGAGAGTATAGGCCTCTTGCCACTTCAGACAAACTCCAGGCACATGTGCATCTGGCTTTATCTGGTTACTGGGGAATTCAGCCTAAGATGGCAGCTTTGAAAACAAGCTCTTTTAATTGCTGAACAATCTCTCCAGCCCTATTTGTTTGTTTTCTTTTTAAAAAATATTTTTACTTATTAGAGAGAGAGAGAGAGAGAGAGAGAGAATGGGTGCCCCAGAGCCTCTAGCTGGTGCAAGTGAACTCCAGACACATGTGCCACCTTGGGCATCTGGCTAATGTGGGTTCCAGTGAATCAAACCTGGGTCCTTAGGCTTCATGGGCAAGCACCTTAACCACTAATCCATCTCTCCAGTCCCTGTTGTTTAAGTTTGTTTTTGGAGTTAGGGTCACACTCTAGCCCAGGCCGTGTTTGTTTTAAAAGTTATCCCCATGCTCCACCACACCTGACCTTTTACTTTATTTATTTATATTTTTGTTTTTCTTTTTTTTAAATTGACAATTTCCATAATTGTAGAAAATAACCCCTGGTAATTCCCTCCCTTCCCCCACTTGCTCCTTTGAAACTCCATTCTCCATCATATCCCCTCCCCCTCTCAATCAGTCTCTCTTTTATTTTGATGTCATCATCTTTTCCTCCTCTTATGATGGTCTTGTGTAGGTAGTGTCAGGCACTGTGAGGTCATGGATATCCAGGCCATTTTGTGACTGGGGGAGCATGTTGTAAGGAGTCCTACCCTTCCTTTGGCTCTTACATTCTTTACGCCACCTCTTCCGCATTAGACCCTGAGCATTGGAAGGTATGATAGAGATATTGCAGTGCTGAGCACTCCTCTGTCACTTCTTTCCAGCACCATGGTGCCTTCTGAGTCATCCCAAGGTCACTGTCATCTGAAAGAGAAAATTCTCTACCAAAAGTGAGAGTAGTATTAATATAGGGGTATGAACATTAAGAGAAGTGCTTACTGGGCAGTTTGATAAGCATAGTATATACATTTAGCCAGACAACAACAGATGTTACACCCTTAGAGCTCATGACTACCTCTATTTTAAGTTTTCAGTATCAGAGATATATTCCCTCCCATGGAGTGGGCCTCCAGTCCAATTAGACGGCAGTTGGTTTCCACCATGACAGATGTGCCACTATTGCATCCATTGGCTCATTTGGCCTGGCTAGCCAAATATAAGGCTTGCAGTGTCCACTGTTAGATATGTTCACTGGTGATTTCTCTTTCTCCCATTGAACTGCATGCAGAATGGCTTCTTCCAGCTTTCTGTCAGCTCTTTTTTTTTAATTGACAATTTCCATAATTGTAGACAATAACCCATGGTAATTCCCTCCTTTTCCCCACTTTCCCCTTTGAAACTCCACTCTCCATCATATCTCCTCCCCCTCTCAATCAGTCTCTCTTTTATTTTGATGTCATGATCTTTTCCTCCTATTATGATGGTCTTGTGTAGGTAGTGTCAGGCACTGTGAGGTCATGGATATCCAGGCCATTTTGTGTCTGGAGGAGCATGTTGTAAGGAGTCCTACCCTTCCTTTGGCTCTTACATTCTTTCCACCTCCTCTTCCACAATAGACCCTGAGCCTTGGAAGGAGTGATAGAGATATTGCAGTGCTGAGCACTCCTGTGTCACTTCTTTCCAGCACCATGGTGCCTTCTGAGTCACCCCAAGGCCATTGCCATCTGAAAAGAGAAGGTTCTCTAAGCAAAAGTGAGAGTAGCATTAATATAAGGGTATGAACATTAAGAGAAGTGCTTACTGCGCAGTTTGATAAGCATAGTATATACATTTAGCCATACAGAAGCAGACGTTATACCCCTAGGGCTCATGACTACCCCTGTTGTAGGTTTTCAGTATCAGGGATGTATTCCCTCCTATGGTGAGGGCCTCCATTCCAGTTAGAGAGTGGTTGGTTTCCCCCATAACACACATGCCACTATTGTACCTGTTGGCTCATTTGGCATGGCTGGCCAAATTTAAGGCTTGCAGTGTCCACTGTTTAGTATCTTCACTGGTGATTCCTCTCTCTCCCATTGAACTGCATGCAGCATAAATTTTCCCAGCTGTTGCAGTCAGATTCGAATTGCTGGTAGAAATCACCCAACCAAGAGCAGCTTGTGGGGAAAAAGAGGTTTATTTTGGCTTAAAGATTCAAGGGGGAGGCTCCACGATGGCAGGGGAAAACAATAGCATGAGCAGAAGGTGGACATCACCCCCTGGCCAACATAAGGTGGACAATAGCAACAGGAGAGTGTGCCAAACACTGATATGGGGAAACTGGCTATAATACTGATAAGCCCACCCCCAACAATACAGTCCCTTCAGGAGGCATTAATTCCCAAGTCTCCATCAGCTGGTAATCTAGCATTCAGAATATCTAAGTTTATGGGAGACACCTGAACCAAACCACCACATTCTGCCCCTGGCCCTCATAAACTGATAACCATACATGATGTAAAATACAATGCATTCAGTCCAACTTTAAAAGTCCCCATAATTTTTATCAGTTACAATGATGTTCATACATCCCCATAGTCCAAGGTCTTTTAACTGAGCCATAATACCAAAAAATGTCCCCTAAAAGCCTATAATGGCACAGAATAAACATTCACACTGCAAAAGATGGCATTGGACATAGCAAAGAAATACTCAAGCAATACATGATTTAAACAGGGCAAATACCAAACTCTGTAGCTCCAATTCCAACAACTCTAGTTAGTGACAAATCTCCCAGTCTGATAACCCTAACCATCAACAAGTCTCTGGAGTTCCAATTCTGCCCCTGTAGCTAGGCTACTCACAGTCCTGGAAAACTTCATCTGGGGCTGGCATCTTTCCTTAGCAGCCACCTCGTGGTCCTGGCATCTCCACTGGGTCTCCACTGCAATCCACGGTTCATCCTCATGGTCCCATGGGGGTCTCCATGCAGGCAACCAGCAAACCTGCTTCACACTGCCCATGGCCATTTCCAAAACACAAGACTGTGTTGCAAACTCAATGACCCGCTTTCCTGCGTTTCTTATGCTCCACAATACCAGGTAGGGTGCCAATTTGTTAATCCACGGGGAATAAAGCAGACTTTGAAGAACAGGACACTCCTTGAGCACTCTGGACCCTTCAAAAGACGCTACATTCTTCCTGTCGCCCCAGTGCAGGTCAGCTGGCTCAATCTCAAAGGTTGTAATCTCTCAATTGCAGTTTAATGGGCAGTAGGTTACCCAGAGATTTTTTTCTGGGTCATATCCCTCTGCTTACACCAGTTCATTTCTATGCACAGCAACCCTGCCCAACTTCTCAGGACCTAGGCACGACAGCAAGTTTCTCATATAAACTGGTAGCCCAGCCCTTGCAAAGCTCTTTCTCACCCTCATAAGCCAAACCTCACAGTCCATAGTTCTTACTGCATTCAGGTCTTTCAACTCTGGCCAGAATAGTCCATCAAGCTGTACTTACAGCACTGCAAGGCATCTCTTAGGCCAAGGTTTCAAATCCTTCCACATTTCTCTTGAAAATCAGCTCCATAAGGCCAAAGCCACACAGTCAGGTGTCTAGCAGCAACCCCACTCCTGGTACCACTTTACTGTTACAGTCAGGTTCGCATTGCTGGTAGAAATTACCCAACCAAGAGCAGCTTCTGGGGAAAAAAGAGGTTTATTTTGGCTTATAAGCTCAAGGGGAAGCTCCATGATGGCAGGGTAAACAATGGCATGAGCAGAGGGTGGGCATCACCCCCTGACCAATATAAGGTGGTCATTAGCAACAGGAGAGTGTGCCAAACACTGGCAAGCAGATGCTGGCTATAACACCCATAAGCTCTCCCCCAACAATACACTCCCTCCAGGAAGCATTAATTCCCAAATCTCCATCAACTGGGAACCTAGCATTCAGAACACCTAAATTTATGGGGGACATCTGAATCAAACCACCACACCAGCTTTCTGTCAGCTGGTCTACATGGAGGAGGTTTTCAGCTCAGCTCCAGCAGGATTTCTCAGTGACCTTACAACCCAAATATCTGGAGTCTTCAGCAATAAGGTCTTACCATCTATTTCTGGTGGGAAACCAAGGGCCTCGACAGTGGCCTGTAATGTTTCGGGGGCATCAGGGACCTCCCTGGCCAACAACTCACTGGAAGGTATCCCATCCCTGGCACTGAAAATTTTCTAGTAACAATCTATGGCTTTTGAGTGTTCCATTGTTGTTTTTTGTTTTTGTTTTCCGAGGTAATGTCTTGCTCTAGCCCAGGCTGATCTGGAATACACTATGTAGCCTTAGGGTGGCCTTGAACTCACTGCAATCCTCCATCTCTGCCTCCTGAGTGCTGAGATTAAAGCCGTGTGCCACCATGCCCAGCTCAGGTTTTTTTTTTTTTTTTTCAGGGTTTTTTTTTTTTTTTTTTTTTTGAAACAGGGTCTCATGCAGCTCAGGGTGGCCCAAAACTTCACGGGTGACAGTGAACTTTTGTTCCTGCTGTTTCTACTTCTTGAGTGGAGGGTTACAGGTGTGCACTCCCACGTTGGGTTTTATGTGGTGCCAGGCATGGAACCCAGGGCTTCATGCATGTTGGGAAAGCACTTTACCAACTGAGCTCCATCCCTGGTCTCTAGAATGGTTCATAGTGATGTGGAAAAAAGATGAAACCAGCCGCCAGTTGTGGTGGTGCACAACTTTAATCCCAGCACTCGGGAGGCAGAGGTAGGAGGATCACCATGAGTTCAAGGCCATCCTGAGACTACATGGTGAATGCCAGAGCAGCTTGGGCTACAGTGAGACCCTACCTCAACAAATAAATAAAAGGGGGGGGGGAGCTGGAGAGATGGCTTAGTGACTAAGGTGTTGAGCCCTGGTTCAGTTTCCCAGTATGCACATAAGCCAGATGTACATGGTGTCACATATATCCGGAGTGCATTTGCAGTGGCTGGGGGCCCTGGTGCACCCATTTTCTCTCTCTCTCATAAATAAATAAGCAAAAATAAAATATTAACAATAAATAAATAAGCCGGGCATGGTGACATATGCCTTTAATCCCAGCACTAGGGAGGCAGAGGTAGGAGGATCACCATGAGTTTGAGGCCACCCTGAGACTCCATAGTGACTTCCAGGTCAGCCTGAGCTAGAGTGAAACCCTACCTCGAAAAACCAAAATAAATAAATAAATAAATAAACCCAAAACGTATCAGAAAAAATACATTTGAATGACTGAAAGTAAAGGCTATTTTTTTTTCCCCTGTCTGCTTTTACATCTATGGGTTTCTTTTCTTTAGAATAGTCTGTGCCTTTAATAGGATCCTCTGGGAGCCTGTCTGTAAAGAGTATTAAATTCTTGAAGGTTGTTATAAATCTTTTCTTTTCTTGGCCACCCTAACATAAATCCAGCCTTGGAACCTCCTTACCCCTTCCATAAAGATCCTGGGCAGGAACATTACTGGTTTTCCTCAGTCCCGTCTCCCAGCCTGTCAGCCTGACATCTTGGGAGAGAAGCAGTAAGGGACAGGCAGGGACTAGGATGGACGTGAGCCAGCTGAAAGGTTTCCAGAACATGCGCGACACTCTTTTTACACTTGTGACAAGTGGGTTTTCTTGATGAACCCATAAAAGCCCGGTTCAACACGGAAGGAAACCAGCGTCAACTGGCAGCCCAGCCCTGAGCAGCGGGATGGAAATGAGCGCAGACCCAGACCGTGAGGAGCTGGCAGCCGGCTTCAAACACCCCGTTCTCAGACCACCCGGAGTGGTGTCCAGCCTCATCCTGGCCTCTAGAAAATTCTCAGGGCCACATCAGGAGGCCTGTCTGCCATGGAACATGTAACCTAAAGCCTTCTACCCAGAGAAAATATGAAGAATAATATTTTCCACATGGGCTGCACTAAAGAGCTCATTAAAAGAAAAACTTGTGACTATTATGGAAAATTCCAAGTTAACTGAACTTTAAAAAAAAAATAGCTAGTAAATATTTGGCTGAGAAATTCTCACTTCAAGCAACAGACTTACGGGCTGGAGAGATGGCTTAGCGGTTAAGATGCTTGCCTGAGGAGCCTAGGGACCCAGGTTCGATTCCCCAGTATCCACTTAAGCACAAAGTGGCCCATGCGTCTGGAGTTCTTTTGCAGTGGCTAGAGGTCCTGGTGAGCCCATTCTCTCCATATATATATCTGCCTCTTTCTCTCTCTTCCTCTCAAATAAATTGAAAAGAAAAGAAAAGAAGCGGACTTCAAAGGTGTTGGGGTAACTGGGAGAAAGGAAGAGTGGCCCTCCTTGTTTTCCCAGGAAATTGAACTCAGTGGAAGCTTGACTTGGTTGCTATAGCAACTGGCCTGTGGAGCAAACTGTGTTACCCACTCTGGACTGTTTTTTTTTTTTTTTTTCAAATTTTCATTAACAACTTCCATGATTATAAAAAATATTCCATAGTAATAGCCTCCCCCCACCACTTTCCCCTTTGAAACTCCACTCTCCATCATAACCCCTCCCCATCTCAATCAGTCTCTTTTATTTTGATGTCATCATCTTTTCCTCCTATTATGATGGTCTTGTGTAGGTAGTGTCAGGCACTGTGAGGTCATGGATATCCAGGCCATTTTGTGTCTGGAGGAGCACGTTGTAAGGAGTCCTACCCTTCCTTTGGCTCTTACATTCTTTCCGCCACCTCTTCTGCAATAGACCCTGAGCCTTGGAAGGTGTGATAGAGATATTGCAGTGCTGAGCACTCCAGTCACTTCTTTCCAGCACCATGATACCTTCTGAGTCATCCCAAGGTCACTTCCATCTGAAAAGAGAAGATTCTCTACCGAAAAATGAGAGTAGCATTAATATAAGGGTGTGAACATTAAGAGAAGTGCTTACTGGGCAGTTTGGTGAGCATAGTATGTACGTTTGGCCAGACAGCAGCAGACGTTACACACCTAGGGCTCATGACTACCCCTGTTTTAGGTTTCAGTATCTGGGATGTGTTCCCTCCCATGGAGTGGGCCTCCAGTCCAATTAGAGGGCAGTTGGTTTCCACCATGACAGACGTGCCACTATTGCACCTGTTGGCTCATTTGGCTGGCCAAATCTAAGGCTTGCAGTGTCCACTGTTGCCACTCTGGACTTTTGTTGTTGTATTCCAGGCTGACCCCAAACTGATAGTCACTGAGGATGACCTTAGAATTGGATGTGTGTATGCAGGGAGAGAAGGCGTGAGAGAGGACAGACACAGCAGGGCCTCCTGCCACTGCAAACCAGCTCCAGGCACAAGGGCCCCTTTGTGCGTCTGTCTTTACGTGGATACTGGGGAATCGAACCCTGGGCCAGCAGGCTTTGCAAGCTGATGCCCCTAACCAGCGAGCCATGTCCCCAGCCCCTGTTTTGTCATTTTAGGTCGTGGCCATGGTGTCTGCGCCTTCCACAGTGGTTTTGGGTACAGGGTCCAAAAAGCACAGGGACCCTAGAGGACAGAAGACCAGCCTCGCTCGTGGGCAGCTGGACGGAGTGGCAGTCCTGTTCTCTGAGCAGTGGCCAGCGCTCCTCCAAGTCACTGCAGCTGGGGGCCCGAGACCAGGCCAGCATCCTGTCTGGGACAATTCAGAATCCACAAATGCAGATTTTCAAAGCAACCCCTTTAGCACTTGTGCAGCCTTGGCTCTGTGACTTGAAGGCTCTTGTATCTGTCTGTTTTGTCTGCTTTTTTTTTTTTTTTTTCCTCTGAGGTAGGGTCTCACTCCATGGCCCAGGCTGACTTGGAGTTCACCTTGGCCATGACCTCACAGTGCCTGACACTACCTACACAAGACCATCATAGTAGGAGGAAAAGATCATGACATCAAAATAAAAGAGAGACTGATTGAGAGGGGGAGGGGATATGATGGAGAGTGGAGTTTCAAAGGAGAAAGTGAGGGGAGGAAGGGAATTACCAAGGGATATTGTTTATAGTTATGGAAGTTGTCAATAAAAATAAATTATTGGGTTGGAGAGATAGCTTAGCGGTTAAGCGCTTGCCTGTGAAGCCTAAGGACCCTAGTTCAAGGTTCGATTCCCCAGGACCCATGTTAGCCAGATGCACAAGGGGGCGCACGCGTCTGGAATTCATTTGCAGTGGCTGGAGGCCCTGGCCCACCCATGCTCTCTCTCTCTCTCTTTATCTTCCTCTTTCTCGCTCTGTCACTGTCAACTAAATAAATAAAAATAAACAAAAAATAATTTAAAAAATAAATTATCAAAAAGTAAATAAATAAAAAGGAAAAAGAAAATGACTGAGTTAATAGGAAAACAAAATCACTTTGAAGCCAGGTGTGGCGGCGCACGCCTTTAATCCCAGCACTCGGGCGGCAGAGGTAGGAGGATCGCCATGAGTTCGAGGCCACCCTGAGACTACATAATGAATTCCAGCTTAGCCTGATCTAGAGTGAAACCCTACCTTGAAAAACCAAAACAAAAAAATCAGTTTGAATTCTAGGACTTCCCAATTTCTTTATCCTTAAGTTATTTTTAATATTTTTATTTATTTATTTGCAAGGAGATAGGGGGTAGAAAGAGACAAAGAGAGAATGGGCTCAGCAGGCACTGCAAATGAACTGCAGATGCATGCGCCACTTTGTGCATCTGGCTTTATGTGGGTATTGAGGACTTGAACAGAGGCCATCAGGCTTTGCAAGCAAGTGCCTTAACTGCTGAGTCATCTCTCCAGCCCCTTGATTTCTGTATTAGCATAGTTTACAGTTTGTAGCTTTTTAAAATATTTATTTATTTATTTACTTAAGAGAGAGAGAGAAAGAGGCAGGTAGACAGAGAGAAGATGGGCACACCAGGGCCTCTAGCAAACGAACTGGAGCATCAAACCTGGGTCCTTAGGCTTTGCACGCAAGTGCCTTAACTGCTGAGCCATCTCTCCAGCCCCTGAAAACTGTAGGTTTGTTTTGTTTTGTATTATTTTTCAAGGCAGGGTCTCACTCTAGCTCAGGTGGATCTGGAGTTCACTATGTATTCTTAGGTGGCCTTGAACTCTCCAGCCCCTGAAAACTGTAGGTTTTTTTTTTGTTGTTGTTGTTGAGGCAGAGTCTCACTCTAGCTCAGGCTGATCTGGTATTCACTATGTATTCTCAGGGTGGCCTCAAACTCTCGGTGATCCTCCTACCTCTGTCTCCAGAGTGCTGGGATTAAAGGCGTGCGCCACCAAGCCCGACTGTAGCTTTTGGAACCATGTTTGTGTGGATAGGAAGGGTTAATAAAGGCTTCCAAGAATCTTTCATTACCAGACCAAAAAAAAAGCCTAGGTGCTAGAAGGTTCTGATTCATTTCCCTTGACACAAAAGCTGAACTAACAACCAGCCCACGTTTTCTTTTGATAAACGGCATAAATTTTATTTTTAAATGCATTAAACTCAAATTTAGGCTGCATTTACAAGGACCTTATTTAAAAAGAAACACACACACACATGTAATGAGAATTAATTCAACACTTATAATTCAAAATTTTAGCTTGTAGCATGAGAATTAGCAACTGCCTCTGTGTCGCACACCTCATATTCTATTCTATTCGTGACTTTCAATTCCCTCTTTCAGTGCGGAGTTGAACCTGTGTCATTATGCATGCTGGGCATGTGCTCTACCCTGAGCTCTATACCCAGCACTCTCATTTCGCCTTCTTGTGAGCAATTCCTTCCACTGTAACAGACACAAGAATAGAAAGATGCCAGAAATAAGGTTGTAAAGTGTATACGAAAGCCCTTCCTGACAGCCGAGCATGGTGGCTCCTACCTTTAATCTCAGCACCTGGGAGGAAGAGGAAGGAAGATTGTTGTGAGTTCAAGGCCTCCCTGAGACTACAGAGTGAATTCTAGGTCAGCCTGGGCTAGAATGAGACTCTACCTCAAACAAACAAACAAAAAAGCAAAACTAAAACAACAACAACAAAATTTTTCTTAGAGAATATATAATCCTTGGACTGGAGAGATGGCTTAGCCGTTAAGGTACATGCCTGCAAAGCTGATGGACTCAGATTTGATCCTCCAGGACCCATGTAAGCCAGATGCACAAGGTGGAACATGTGTCTGGAGTTCTGCAGTAGCTAGAGGCCCTGGCCCACCCATTCTCTCTCTCTCTCTCTCTCCTTCTTTCTGTCTCTCTCAAATAAGTTTTTTTTGTTGTTGTTGTTGTTAGTTTGTTTTTGGTTTTTCAAGGTAGGGTCTTGCTCTAGCCCAGGCTGACCTAGAATTTACTATGTAGTCTCGAGGTGGCCTTAAAATCACAGCTATCCTCCTAACTCTGCATCCCAAGTGCTGGAATTAAAAGCGTGCAATACATATAAACCCACTATATATATAGTGGGTTTTGTTTTTTTTTATTTTTTGAGGTAGGGTCTCACTAGCCCAGGCTGACCTGGAATTCACTATGGAGTCTCAGGGTGACCTCGAACTCACAGCGATCCTCCTACCTCTGCCTCCCAGTGCTGGGATTAAAGGCGTGCACCACCACTCCCGGATATATATATATGTATATATTTCTTTTTTTAAGGGAGGGAGGATGTTGTTCCTGAGGAAAGACACCCAAAGTTGTCCCTAGTCCTCCACACACCCAGAGACACATGCACTGCACACACATGCGCGCACACGCACACATTAGAAAACAGATAGGGCAAAGGTGCCGGCAGCTGCGAAGGCCATGGGTATGGGGAGGCCATCACCTGGCGCCCCAGTGCAGTGCGTCTAGCCAGCACGTGCAGGCTGCTCAGACCCATTTGTCTTGCTGAGTAACTGGCAAAGGGCAGCGCAAACCTGGGTGATACTGTCAGCAGCGGGCGTGCACTGGGGCCCTGTGCATGCTTTTAAAATACAGACTGTGCATCTACGCTGAAGGTTTTTACCTTAAAAAAAAAAAATCCTCGGGGGAGGGAGGGTAGTACCATGGGATATCTTTTATAATCATGGAAAATGTTAATAAAAATTGAGAAAAGAAAAAAAAAATTCAAGTAAGTAAAAGAAATCCGACTAAACCTTTTAGAAGTACACTTTTCTAAACCATCCACGTTCTCAACAATACTTTTCCAAGCAGTTTGGCAAATTGGAAATTACATTTTTATGGAAACGACCATACTTGTTTATAATTTTGGACCAAGATTACATCTTTTTAAAGAAAGGAACAGGTGCGTGCTTACCTTCTTCTCATTGTAAATGATTCCAGATGGGGACTATTCATTCCAGAAGCTTCTTAAGAAACATCTGCTCACAATATTTATATTTGACTTCATTATATTTCTCCAAAATTGCATTTTAAATACAGTTTCCTTTAAATTAAAAAAAAAAACATTCATTTTTCCCCTATTCATAAGAAGTCTTTCTGTTAGTTTTGTCTCACTTTGTGCATCAGCCTTACTTATTATATCACAAACAAAGCTAGATTTAAATTGTAACTTTGTGAAAGGAATAGGGAGAGGAATAATACGCCCTGTCTTTTGTGCACAGTACTCTAATATTGTCATGCACAAATTAATTATTTCTTGATTAAGAGAATTGAATTGCCTTCAGTTTTCTTTTCCAGTCACTATACATAGGAGTTTCACAGCTTATTTTAAATAAGCTTTTTTTGAAATTTTATTTATTTCCAAGGGCAGAGAGAGAGAGCGAGGAGACAGACAGAGGGAGAATGGGTGCACCAGGGCCTTTAGCCACTGCAAACGAACTCCAGATGCATGTGGCCCCTAGTGCATCTGGCTTACATGGGTACTGGGGAATGGAACCTGGGTCCTTTGGCTTCACAGGCAAGCACCTTAACAGTTATGCCATCTCTCCTGCCCCTATTTTAAATATTCTTGTAGCAGGAAAAAAGCACAACAGGTTGTGTTGGCATATTGATAGGGGAGGTGGCCATTCTTCCAGTTTTGTGAAGAGCTTTCAGGAAAAAATGTGTTCTTCCCAAACAAAGTACATGACGATCATCAATGCAGGAAAATTGCCTGACCATGAAACACCAAAATGTAATGTGGCATAAAAAAGAAACTCTTTTTTTTCTTTAAATATTTTAGCTATTTATTTACTTATTTAGAGAGAGAGAGAGAGGAAGAGGCAGAGAGAAAGACAGAATGGGTGTTCCAGGGCCTCCGGTCACTGCAAACAAACTCCAGATGCATACACCCCCATGTGCATCTGGCTTACATGGGTCCTGGGAAATCGAACTGTGGTCCTTAGGCTTCACAGGGAAGCACCTTGACCACTAAGCCATTTTCCCAGCCCAAGAAACTCTTTTTAACACTTAAGCAATAACATACTAAAACCCTGTAGACACCTTCTAAAGAGCAGCTTTTGTAAGTGTTTGTGGGAATTCTAACTTGGGGTACATGACACATTTCCAGAGAAGTGGACAGCAAATACAGGGTATGTTCCCCACTAGCCCTAGCATAAGATCACCCCAAACTTTCAAACCCATTACACACTTCCAGCAAAGTAGCAGGTTACAAAATCAACATACAATCATCAGTAGGCTTTCTGTGCACCAAGAATAACTCACTGAACACTCAGGACCCATAGATTGCTGCTAGAAAATTTTCAGTGCCAGGGATGGGATACCTTCCAGTGAGTTGTTAGCCAGGGAGGTCCCTGATGCCCCCAAAACATTATAGGCCATTGCCGAGGCCCTTGGTTTCCCACCAGGAATAGATGGTAGGACCCTATTGCTGAAGACTCCACATACTTGGGCTGCAAGGCCGCTGAGAAATCCTGCTAGAACTGAGCTGAGAACCTCCTTGTATTAGTCAGCTTCAGGTTCGCTGAGATGAACTTCCAGACCAGGCACAGTTATGGAGGAAGGGATTTATTGAAGCTTACAGATCCAGGGGAAGTTCCATAATGGCAGAAGAAGCTGGTCTGCCTTCACAGGCCCAAGCACACAGAGAGAAGCACAAGCCTAAGAGCCAAAAGCCACAGCACACTTCAGGAACTCCAGCTAGGCACACTTTGCATATCTTTAGATTGAAATCTGAAACCCACCACCACACCTTAAGATCCACCCAGTGACATTGCCTCCAGCCATGTGTCTGCAGATGCAAATTAAAAACAAATAAACAACTGAAATATATTGGGGGCCATCAATTCTATTCAAACCACCACACTCCTCCATGTAGACCAGATGACAGAAAGCTGGAAGAAGCCATTCTGCATGCAGTTCAATGGGAGAGAGAGAAATCACCAGTGAAGATACTCAACAGTGGACACCGCAAGCCTTATATTTGGCCAGCCAGGCCAAATGAGCCAATGGGTGCAATAGTGGCACATCTGTCATGGTGGAAACTAACTGCCCTCTAATTGGACTGGAGGCCCACTCCATGGGAGGGAATATATCCCTGATACTGAAAACTTAAAACAGGGTTAGTCATGAGCCCTAGGGTTGTAACATCTGCTGCTGTCTGGCTAATGTATATACGCTATGCTTATCAAACTGCCCAGTAAGCACTTCTCTTAATGTTCATACCCTTATATTAATGCTACTCTCACTTTGGGTAGAGAATCTTCTCTTTTCAGATGGCAATGACCTTGGGATGACTCAGAGGCATCATGGTGCTGGAAAGAAGTGACAGGAGTGTTCAGCACTGCAATATCTCTATCACACCTTCCAAGGCTCAGGGTCTATTGCGGAAGAGGTGGCAGAAAGAATGTAAGAGCCAAAGGAAGGGTGGGACTCCTTACAACGTGCTCCCCCAGACACAAAGTAGCCTGGATATCCATGACCTCACAGTGCCTGACACTACCTACACAAGACCATCATAAGAGGAGGAAAAGATCATGACATCAAAATAAAAGAGAGGGGCTGGAGAGATGGCTTAGCAGTTAAGCGCTTGCCTGTGAAGCCTAAGGACCCGGGTTCGAGGCTCAATTCCCCAGGACCCACATTAGCCAGATGCACAAGGGGGCGCACACGTCTGGAGTTCGTTTGCAGTGACTGGAAGCCCTGGCGCGCCCATTCTCACTCTCTCTCTGCCTCTTTCTCTCTCTGTCTATTGCTCTCAAGTAAATAAATAAAATAAACAAAAAAAATTTTTTTAAATAAAATAAAATAAAAGAGAAACTGATTGAAATGGGGAGAATGGAGTTTCAAAGGGGAAAGTGGGAGAGGGAGGGTATTACCATGGGATTTTTTTTTCATAAGCATGGAAGTTGTTAATAAAAAAATTTTTTTGAAAAGAAAAAAAAAAGAAAAGGACAAAATAAAGCATATAAATTATCCGTGAAAAATAAAAAGAAGTTTGATGCTAGCCTGGTCTACATAGCAAGCTTCAGGCTAGCCAGGACTATACTCTAAAACCCTGTATCAAAAAAAAATAAAATAAAATAAAATAAAATAAGACTGGGTATGGTGGCGCATGCTTAAATCCAGCACTCAGGAGGCAGAGGTAGGAGGATTGCCATGAGTTCGAGGCTACCCTGAGACTGCTTAGTGAATTCCAAGTCAGCCAGCCTGGACCAGAATGAGACCCTACTTCAAAAAGAAAAAAAGTAATAATAATAGGAAGCCAACTATGATGGCATACACCTGTAATTCCACTGCTAGGTTAGGAGGATGATTAAGAGTTCAAGACATTGTTTGCTATATAGGCAGTTCAAGGTCATTCAGGTTTACATGAAACTTTGCCTCAAAAAAAAAAAAAAAAAAAAAGCCAGGCGTGGAGGTGCACGCCTTTAATCCCAGCACTCAGGAGGCAGAGGTAGGAGGATCGCCAAGAGTTCAAGGCCACCCTGAGAATACCCGGTGAATTCCAGGTCAGCCTGGGCTAGAGAGAGACCCTACCACAAAAAAATACCAAAAACAAAAAAAGAAAATGATTATCTTACTGGAAGTGATCTACAGGGTCAAAACAGTCACCATCAAAATTCCAACAGCATTCTTTTTTTTTCTAATTTTAATTTATTTATTCGAGAGAGGGAGAAAGAGAGAGAGAGAGAGAGAGAGAATGGGTGCACTAGGGCTTCCAGCCACTGCAAACAAACTCCAGTTGTATGCGCCACCTGCATCTGGCTTACATGGGTCCTGGGGAATCAAACCGAGGTCCTTTGGCTTTGGAGGCAAGTACCTTAACCGCTAAGCCATCTCTCCGGCCCTCCAACAGCATTCTTCACAGGAAGAGAAAAATCAGTTCTGGAATTCATGTGGAAGCACAAAAGACCTGGAGGAGCCTTAGCAATCCTGAGCACGTAGAACAATGAGGGAGACATCCTGATCTCAACGTGCACTCCAGAGCCATAGTGACAGAAGCAGCAGAGTCCTGACACAAAAGCAGACCAACAGACCAATGGGATAGAATAGAGGACTCAATAACACACCCACAGGGCTGGAGAGATGGCTTAGCAGTTAAGGTGCTTGCCTGCAAAGTCAAAGGATCCAGGTTCGATTCTCCAGGACCCAAGTAAGCCAGATGCACAAGGTGGCGCGTGCGTGTGGAGTTCCTTTGCAGTGGCGGGAGGCCCTAGTGTGCCCATTCTCTCTCCGTCTATCTTTCTCTCAAATACATAAAATATATTTTAAAAAATACACCCACTGAGCTACAGCTACCTGACTTTGGGGGTGGGGTCTTTTCATTTTATTTTATATTTTATTTATTTGTGAGTGAGACAGAGGCAGATGGAGAATGGGTGTGCCAGGGATTTCAGCCACTGCAAACAAACTCCAGACTCATACACCACCGTGTGCATCTGGCTTACGTGGGTCCTGAAGAACTGAACCTGGGCCCTTTGGCTTTGCAGGCAAGCACCTTAACTGCTAAGCCATCTTTCTGGCCTTTTTGGGGGGGGGGGGGGGGGGGGCGCTTTTTGCAAGATAGAGTCTCAATCTAACCCAGGCTAACTTGGAATTCACTATGTAGTCTCAGGTTGGCCTTGAACTCCTAGTGATCCTCCTATATCAGCTGGGATTAAAGACATGTGCCACCACCCCCAGCTTTGATTTTTGGAAAAAAAAAAAAAGTTTTATTTACTTTTTTGCCAGGAGACACAGAAAGAGAACAAGTGTGACACAGCCTCTTGTCATTGCAAACAAACTCCAGACCCATACAACACTTTGTGCATCTGGCTTTATGTGGGTACTGGGGAATCAAACTTGGGCCATCAGGCTTCACAAGCAAGTGCCTTTAACCGTTGAGCCATCTCTCCAGCCCCAGCTAGCTGATTTTTGACAAACATGCCAAAAACATACATTGGAGAAAAGATAGCCTCTTCAACAAATGGTGCTGGGAAATCTCTGTATGAAACTCAGTTCAGGGATGGAGAGATGGCTTAGTGGTTAAGGTACTTGCCTGTAAAGCCTAATGGCCCAGGTTGGAATCCCCAGGACCCATGTAAGCCAGATGCACAAGGCGGTACATTCATCTGGACTTTGTTTGCAGTGGCTAGAGGCCCTGGTGTGCCCATTCTCTCTTCATCTGTCTCTGCCTCTCTCTCTCTTTCTCTTTCTCTCTCTCTCTCTCTCTCTCTCTCTCTCTGTCTCTTGCTTAAATAAATAAATACAATATTAAAAACTCAGTTCAGGGGCTGAGAAGATGCCTCAGCAGTTAAAGTTACTTGCTTGCAAAGTCTATCCGCCTGAGGTTCAATTCCCCAGTACCCCCATAAATCCAGATGCACAAAAGATACATATGCTCTGATGCGCCCCTTTCCTCTCTTTCTCCTCTCTTTTTCCATCCATAAATAAATAAATAACCCTCAGCTCATCTGGACTTGGTGTTACAAGCCTATAATCTCCATCCAGAAGGCTGAGGCTGGAGAATCAGGAGTTTGAGGCCAACCTAGGCTACAAGAGACACAATCTCAAAATAAAATAAAATAAAATAAAAGCAAGCGGAGCTGGAGAGATGGCTTAGTGGTTGAGGTGCTTAATTGCCTGTGAAGCCTAAGGACCCAGGTTCGATTCCCCAGTACCCATGTAAGCTAGATACACAAGGTGACGCACGTGTCTAGAGTTCATTTACAGTAGCTATAGGCCTTAGCACACCCATTTTCTCTCTATCTGCCTCCTTCTCTCTCTCTCTCTCTCTCTCTCTTTCAAATAAATAAAAATTTTAAGAAACAACCAAAGCCGGTCGTGGTGGCACACGCCTTTAATCCCAGCACTCGGGAGGCAGAGGTAGGAGGATTGCCGTGAGTTCGAGGCCACCCTGAGACTCTGTAGTGAATTCCAGGTCAGCCTGGGCTAGAATGAGACCCTACCTCGAAAAACCAAAAAAAAAAAAAAAAAAACAACCAAAATAAACCAATTCAAAATGGATTAAGGCCCTTAATACAAGACTTGAAACTTTGCAACTAGAGAGAAACATAGGAATTGCTTTTGAAGACATAGGGATAGGCAAGGACTTTCTGGAAAGGGCTGCAGCCTAGGAAATAATGCCCAGAATTGACAAATGAGGTGGCATGGAATTAAAACGCTTCCACACAGCAAAGGAAACAATGAGCTCGGGGGAGAGACAGCCTGCAGAACGGGAGGAAGTCCTTGCCAACTGCTTATCAGACAAGCAATCAATATCGAGAACATTTAAAGCACTTCAAAAATTGAACACTCAAGAGCCGGGCGTGGTGGCGCATGCCTTTAATCCCAGTACTCGGGAGGCAGAGGTAGGAGGATCACCATGAGTTCGAGGCCATCCTGAGAATGCATAGTGAATTCCGGTCAGTCTGGGCTAGAGTGAGACCCTACCTAAAATAATAATAATAATAATAAAAGGAAAGAAAGAAATCCAAAGAAGATATATCTTAGCTTTCCTCAGGGCTCTGCACAGCTCCATTTGTTGATCTAAGAAAAACAATGATGAGGCCGCTTGACCTCTTAGCACTCATGTCTTCCCTGCGACATAGAAGTTCTCTTGGCCAAAGTGTGCACTTCCCTCCCAGCCTCTGGGGACCAGGGATGAACTTGGCTGGATCCAGAAGAAACAGTCTGCAATACACGGTATTATGAAAGGCATCTGTCCACAGAAGAAAATATCATTTGTCTTGGCCGATAATTTGGAAGAGCTCAAAGCAGAAGTATTTTAGGGATTAAAACGATGACTTCGTAATCGCATTTTACTTTATTTGTTTTTGTTTTATTTTTCGAGGTAGGGTCTCGCTGTAATCCAGGCTGACTTGGAATTCATTATGTAGTCTCAGGGTGGCCTTGAACTCACGGCGATCTGCCTACCTCTGCCTCCTGAGGGCTGGGACTAAAGGCATGCGCCACCACGCCGGGCTGTAATCTTATTTTAAAGAAGTCCATGTTAAGGGGATGTTAACTCGTCCAACTCTGGCAAGAATTTTCCAACTTAATTTCTGTCCAAGCAGGTTATACAAGCTTAATAACCAAAATTAATGAATTTTTTTTTTTTTGGTTTTTCGAGGTAGGGTCTCACTCTGTCCCAGGCTGACCTGGAATTCACTATGTAGTCTCAGGGTGGCCTCTAACTCATGGCCATCCTCCTACCTCTGCCTCTCCAGTGCTGGGATTAAAGGCGTGCGCCACCACGTGCAGTTTATTTTTTTTTATAGGGTTCCTGAATGCTAGTCAGTCACTCTGCCAACTGAGTGTCATTCCCAGCGCAGCCTGCCAAGTCTGATCACGGCAGGCGAGAGCACTCCTTGTATTCCTATCACTATGCACTTAGAAAACCCTGTCTGGGCAAGCCGAGAGTCTTCATGATTCTGTGCTGTTGGAATCTGTGCGTCCTTCCTAGAACTGACCACTGCCTCCTTCATTTCTGTGGTGCCTTTTGTTTGGAACCTCACTAGACTGTCGGCTCCATTAACTGACCACCATTGGGTGCTTTGCCCTGAGCCCGTAGCAGACAATAGGCTTTCACTAAGTGATGATGGTTAATATAATATATACATTTGGGGGACTGGAGAAATGGCTTAGCAGTTAAGCACTTGCCTGTGAAGCCTAAGGACCCCGGTTTAAGCCTCGATTCCCCAGTACCCATGTAAGCCAGACGTAAAATGTGGCGCATGCATCTGGAGTTCATTTTCAGTGGCTGGAGGCCCTGATGCACCCCATTCTCTCTCTCTGTCTGTCACTCTCAAATAAATAAATAAAATTAAACAAAAAAAATAAAAAAACAATATATACATTTGGTTCTTTCCTTTTTCTTCTTTTTCAAATTTTATTTTATTTATTTTTTAAAATATTTTATTTATTTGAGAGAGAGAGACAGAGGAAAAGGCAGAGAGAAAGAGAGAATGGGCACACCAGGGCTTCCAGCCGCTGCAAATGAACTCCAGACACATGGGTCCTCTTTTGCATCTGGTTTACGTGGGTGCTTAGGCTTTGCAGGCAAATGCCTTAACCACTAAGGTTATTATTAGTAGTAGTAGTAGTATTGGTTTTTCGAGGTAGAATCTTACTCTCACTCTAGCCCAGGCTGACCTGGAATTCGCTATGTAGTCTCAGGGTGGCCTTGAACTCACAGAGATCCTCCTACGTCTGCCTCCCGAGTGATGGGATTAAAGGTGCGTGCCACCACGCCCAGTTTATCTATCTATCTATCTATCTATCTATTTATTTATTTATTTATTTGAGGGAGGGCAGAGAGAGAATGTGCGCCACTGCCAATGAACTCCAGAGGCATGCACTACCATGTGAATCTGCTTTATGTGGGTACTAAGGAAACACACCTGGGTGCTTAGGCTTCACAGGCAAGCACCTTAACCGCTGAGCCATCTCTCCAGTCCCCCTTGAGCCTTTCTCCTGTGCGTGATGTTGCTCACACGGGCTTCAGCTAGGGCACACCACCCACCATACAGCCCTCATTTGTTTGCAATGGCCAGAGGCCCTGGCGCACCCGTACGCGGAGCCTAGACGTGGTGGCACACACCTTTAATCAGCACTCGAGAGGCAGAGGTAGGAGAATCACCGTGAGTTGGAGGCCACCCTGAGACTACGTAGTGAATTCCAGGTCAGCCTGGGCTACAGTGAGACCCTATCTTCAAAAGAAAACAGGCTCAAGGGAAATGCCAGGCTCACTCCCTGACAACAAAGCTACTTGGGGGTGACTTGTCTAGTTCCAAGGGCTAGAGCTCACTCCTGTGAGAAAAGCACCCCTCTTCAAGGTCTTGACACTTCTCAGTACTGTTACATCGGGGAACCAAGTTTCCAGCGCATGAATCTTCAGGGAGGGGCGTGGGAGGGGAATTACACCCAAATCATAGCACCTGCCAAGACTTTACATCTCTACCACTCACAGTAGAGCCTGCACGTTCAGAGACAAAGGTCTGATCTTTCCTGAGTCGTTCGGGGAGGCATTCAAATGCAAAATGATCAACTACTTCCCGAGTTGCTATAGTGGCGACTCTATGCGTATGTCTTGAACGAATAACAGTAGCTGCTTCGGCAAGAAATGAGTCCTTAATGGCCGTTGGCTTCTGGCCAGGTTTCCTTCCGGAGCTTGGAAAGAGGAGATCCATCATAAGATGATATTCTTTTCAGCCACGTACAGAATCGTGGTTCTGCACAAGTGGGAAGGCAGGAAGGGTTGAGTCTATGTGGGGGGGGAGGGGTTCACAGGAAACGAAAGTCACGCACAGTGGCTCACACCTGTAAGCTCGTGACTCCAAAAGCTGAGACAGTAGCTTAGTGTGGTAAGTTTAAGGCCAGCCTGGGCTACACTGTTTAAGAAAAACAGAGATTGGGAAGACTTGTCGTTTCAATTAAAAATTACAGTACCATGTGGCGATGACCACTGGGATGACCCGAAAGGCTGAGAAGAAGGGACGGAGGAGTGTCCAGCACTGAAACATCTCTGTCACACCCTGCAAGGCTCAGGGTCCATTGCGGAAGAGGTGGCGGAAAGAATGTAAGAGCCAACGGAAGGGTAGGACTCCTTACAATGCAATTCTCTGGACGGAATTTGGCCTCGATATCCATGACCTCGCAGTGTCTAGCAATACCCACACAAGACCCTCATAATGGGAGAAAAAGATGATGACATCAAAATAAAAGAGAGACTAATGGAGAGAGGGAGGGGATATGACGGAGAGCAGAGTTATGTGGGGGAGGGGAGGGAAATATCATGGTTTTTAAAATTTTTTTGTTTATTTGTTATTTATTTGAAAGTGACAGACAGAGAAAGAGGCAGAGAGAGAGAGAGAGAGAGAGAGAGAACAGGAGTGCCAGGGCCTCCAGCCACTGCAAACGAACTCCAGACGCGTGCGCCCCCTTGTGCATCTGGCTAACGTGGGTCCTGGGGAATCGAGCCTCGAACCAGGGTCCTTAGGCTTCACAGGCAAGCGCTTAACCACTAAGCCATTTCTCCAGCCCACAGTTTGTTTTAAGTATAGAAGTTGTCAATAAAAAAATATGTGTATTTAAAAAATACAGGACCATGAATATTTTGGGAAATTCTGAAAAAGCTCTCCTCTTGGGGTTTTCTTGAGGAGCCTTACTTCTCACACAAACTACTAGAGACGAACATTTTCTGAGGTTGTCCCTCACAATATCCCCTGGTCTGACACATCTCTGCCTGGCCTGCATCTCCTGGCTGTTCTACCCAGGTCATGCTGTGGGTGTCCAGAGGAGGGGGGTGCACTTCCATCGAGCATCTTGGCTGCCCAGCCTCTATAGCACCCCCAGGGGACAGGACCTACTCGGGCCCTTGGACTCCTCTCAGGGGATACTCTGCTTGGTGTCCTGGGGGGAAAGGTCGGAAGAAGGTTGAGATCTCCACTCACACCTCCAGGCTCTCCACAACCATGAGGACCCCTCCTCCCTGTGAAGGTCATGATGTCAGGTCACCTCCATCTTCCTTGCAAAATGGACACAGAGAGCCAGGTGTGGTGGTGCACGCCTTTCATTCCAGCACTCGGGAGGCAGAGGTAGGAGGATTGCCTTGACTTCAAGGCCACCCTGAGACTGCATAATAAATTCCAGGTCAGCCTGGGCTACCTCGAAAAAAAAGGGGCCCTGGAGAGATGGCTTAGCGGTTAAGGCATTTGCCTACGAAGCCTAAGGACTCAGGTTCGATTCTCCAGGACCCACTAAGCCAGACGCATAAGGTGGCACATGTATCTGGAGTTCGCTTGCAGTGGAGGCCCTGGCGCGCCCATTCTTTCTCTCTTTCTCATTCTACCTCTTTCTCTCTCAAATAAATAAATAAAATATATTTTTTTAAAAAGGACGCAGAGGCAAGGGCCAGAGAAGACCTGAAAGAAGGGAGAGAGGAGGACAAAGAGAAGGAAGAGGAAGAGGAGTGGTAGGACCGGGCGGAAGCAGTCAGCCAAGACGGGAAGACAGGGCTTTTATCTTGCTATAGGGAATTAGCAACATCTAGGCCCCTGTCCATCAAGGTGGATCACATTTCTGTGAGACCTTGTGCTGGGCACAGCCTTACAGGAGCTTCCTGATGCCTGGGTATTCTGGTGAGGATGCACTGTTCCCCCCCACACACACACACCCCAGGGAGCCCCATGCTTCTTCATACGGACTGAGAAGGTGTCCAGGAGAGAGCTGGCTCTATGCCATCAGCGAGGCTCTACAGTCGTGAGGCTCTACAGCCCGTCCCTGGGATCCAGTAAGCAGAAGAGTGAAAAACCCCAGGCAGGTTCAGAGAGCTGGGATTAAAGGCATGTGCCACCACGCCTGGCTCTAATAATTCTCTTATCATCTCTAACGTTGTTATCTTGGGTCTTCTATTTCTCTAACTTTGTTCCTTCTAAGAAATCCTTGTGGGGCATCTGTATAAAGGTCACTTGCAGGGACCACGGGGTGATGGGGGCTAGAGGTGGTTGCCGTCACAAACACAGCTGTGTGCCACCAAGGGCAGTCCCCGTGGCATTGCCTGGGTCCCTTCATGGCATGTTTGTTTGTGTTGCTGGTTCTGTATGAAGATTGCTGTAATGGACACTTAGGGCTCCTCTGCGGGGTGTGAAAGTCTTCCGTGTCCTGAAGTTCACTGGCATGGAGAGCAAGTGTGGCAGGCAGTGAGTCCTGGAGTGGGTGGAAGCAGCTTGGTCGGGGGGTTCAGCAGCTTGAGTCCTTCTGCTTCCCTTCCGTGTAGTTCTCCACTTGCTCACAAGATTGTAACATCTTCCATGATTATAAAAAATATCCATGGTAATGCCCTCCCTCCCTCCACTTTCCCCTTTGAAATTCCATTCTCTATCATATCCCCTCCCCATCTCAATCAGTCTCTCTTTTATTTTGATGTCATGATCTTTTCCTCCTCTTATGATTAGATTGTGTTTTTTAATATTATTTATTTATTTATTAGAAGACAGAGGGTGGGGGGGTAGGGACAGAGGGAGAGAATGGACGCGCCAGGGCCTCTAGCCACTGCAAATGAACTCCAGATGCGTGCGCCACATTGTGCATCTGGTGGGACCTGGAGAATTGAACCTGGATCCTTAGGCAAGCACCTTAACTGCTAAGCCATCTCTCTAGCCCTTGGATTTTATATTTATTTATTTATTCGAGACAGAAAGAGGGAGAGGGAGAGGAAGAGTGAGAATGGGCACGCCAGGGCCTCTAGCCACTGCAAATGAACTCCAGAAGCATGCTCCACCATGCGCATCTGGCTTATGTGGGACCTGGAGAATCGAACCCAGGTTCTTAGGCTTCTCAGGCATGTGCCTTAACCGCTAAGCCATCTCTCCAGCCCCAGTTACCTTCTTCTTGCTGGAACAAAGCACTTGAGCAGCAGCCGAAAGGAGGAAAGGTTTTACTGTGGCTTACAGTCTCGAGGGGGAGCTCCACGGTGGCAGGGGACAGCATGGCACGAGCAGAGGCTGGACGTCACCTCTGCCACAGCCGGTGGACAACAGCAGCAGGAGAGCGAGCTGAGCTCTGTCAAGGGGGAGCAGGCTAAAACACCTCTAAGCCAGACCCCAACAACACACCTCCTCCAGCAAGACTCCACCTGTCAAAAGTGCCCATTACCCGGGGACTAAGCATTCAGGACACATGAGTTTGTGGGGGACATCTGATTCAAGTCACCACAATTCTAAACTGCCACTCTACCTAGAAGATCCTAGTGATACAATCTCAAATAAATAAATAAATAATATTTTAAAGTACTTTATTATTATTATTACTATTTGGGTTTTCAAGGTAGAGTCTCGCTCTAGCCCAGGCTGACCTGGAATTCACTATGTAGTCTCAGGGCGGCCTCGAACTCATGGCGATCCTCCTCCACCTCTGCCTCCCAAGTGCTGGGATTAAAGGCATGTGCTACCGTGCCTGGTTTAATTAAAAAAAAAAAAAAGTTTCTAAACCGGGCGTGGTGGCAGTGACCTGCAAAATAGAGCATTCCCTATCCAATACCTTTCTCCTGGCCTTCCCCCAGTTGCTAGGTCACTTGAAGTGTCATTCATAAGGCCAAGCCCCAAATGGAAGCCAGAGCCAAGGGTCTGCAGATGGTGCAGGATGTCAAGGGAATAATGCAGTCCTCAAAAGTGACGTCCCAGGGCTCCAAGCAGCGAAGGAGAGGTGAAATGAGACTAGGGTGGCAAACCCACAACTAATAACATAATAGATTAGAGGCAAAAGAAAAAAAAAAAAAAAGAACTCCATTGGGGGCAATAGAAACGAAACAATAGGAAACGAAACTCAACTGTGGGGAGGTGGGGAGAAACCTGGGGCCAGCCAGATCTGCCCTTCCTATTCGATCCCCTTCCTTAGACCTCAGCGCCCTTCGAGCTGGTGGCTGCCAAGCGCACGGCCAGCCAGGCTGTCCAGGCGTCTGGCCGTGGGGGTCCGTCTGTCCAGCCGAGCCACCAGGACATGCTGGGGCACGCGTCCGGCTCCGCCCAGGCGCAGGGTCTGCGGGACTTCTGTCCGGCTCTCGGGGGTCGTGGAGACCATTCAGAACGCCCAGGCTGCCTGACAGTCGAATGTGTGTGTGTGTGTTTTTAGGGGGGGGTGCGCTTTCCACGTGGGCAGAGACGACGTGGCTCAGGTGGCAAGGATCCAAAGGGGGGATCCTTCTTAGCCCTCGGGGTTCACCCCCTGCCCCTCCCCACACCCAACCCAGAAAAGGACACACACACACACACCAAAAAAAAAAAAAAAAAACTTTTGCCACACTATTAATATATTCTCGTTTCCTCCCACTTTCCCAATGGGCTACCAGCTGCAGAACTCCTGAATAGAAAGCTTAATTGGGCTTTGTCATGCAGAGTACCTCGATTTTCTATAGAAGGTTACAAAGGGCCATTTGAAGTGTTTCTTTCTCGCCCAATAGTGAGTCATTTGCATAGGGCACCTCCGCGCCTGCCAGACCCAGGTAGCCGCGGCCTAAGCTCCAGGGGCCCCCGGGGTAACAAAACTTGAACTTGCCGTTTCCAAGGGGCGCCCTGCCCTGTCCGCCCGCCTCGGGGGACTTTTTCTCTCTATTCCCAGGGGTCACTGCCAGCCGGAGCAGCTGATGTAGAGACCGAGGAGCCCAAGGCCATCGGGGCGAGAGGTAGCCTGGCCCCTGCGTCTGACCACGCAGTGGCCTCGGGCCATCTAAGACCCTGGAGTCTCCCCGGATGGTTCGAGGCTGGACCCTCCGAAGCCCTGCTTTCCTGCGAGTCTGGGGACCAGGCACTGACTCAAGCGGAGCCCCATGCACCCCACTTACCTAGGGCCCTGGCGAGATGGCGAAGGAACTGGAATCTGACTGTGATTTGGGGTACCACACTGCTCCGCGTCTCGCGGTTGATTGGCAGGGCTGCCTCTAGAATATCTTTTTCTTGTTGCTTGTTTTGACAGTTCAAATCCAGGTCTATGTGACATATAAAAGCTAATAAAATTCTAATTTCATTGTTAATCTGATTTCATTGCAGTATAGGTTTTTTTACCCTCACACCTGCATGGCAGGGTGTAATTCCATTAATAAAAAAAATCAACATATTCATTGCATGTCTTTTCCCTGATGATATATTGTGAGCAGTGTGAGTTGAAAAAGAGCCGTTTATTCCCACCGTGAATGAGTCTGCATGGGGCGGGGGTTTCACCTGCCCCTCAGTCAATTAGGAATGTATCGAAAAGTCTAGCAGAAAACGAGTTAAATTAACCGTTCGCTAATTTCCTTGTGTCCCTCCTACATAATCCCCCCTTTTCAGTTTGCCCCAGAAATTACCACATGTTGCAAGGTTCAAATAGTGCCTAAGGAAACAGTGACTAAACTTCTCCCTACAAAGCCACCGACTGGGGAGGCCAAAGCCGGCTGTCTCCAGTTCCAGTTTCTTCAAAAAAAATTTAAAAAAAAGTAAGAAAGTTCTGTGGTAGAAACAAACAATAATAATAATAATAAAAAAACTCTAAGCTTGCCAATAATTCTTGATCCAGCCAGTGGAACATTGCTGCCCACCTACAAGCCACCCCCCAAGAAACAAGATGTGGAAATGCACACGCCTGAAACAGGGCCTACAACATCAGCATCCTTTTCTCCAGCCTTCTGGAGAGCACTGGGTACCAGAGCAGGGTAGCAGGTTAGGAGACTTGATCTAAGGGCCAGGATAGATTGGAGATCCCTGAAGCAGGAGGGAGAGGAAGGAAAGAGGGAGGGAGGAGAGAAAGAGAGAGAGAGAGAGAGAGAGAGAGAGAGAGAGACAGCTTGCCAAGTTTCAAGTTACAAACCTCTTCTCCCAGCCTGGAGCCCTGGCTCACCCCAGTTACACCAACACCTGGGAAGATAAGGCCAGAAGACTGTTAGTGTTCAAGGTCAGCTACAAAGAGAGACCCTGTCTCAAAATAAATAAATAAATAAAGCAACAGCATAAACCTCACACAACTGCTTCCTCCCAAGTGAAAACCGTGTGTGGAGCCTAAGCAATTTATCGGGCCCTTGGCCCTTGCTGAATGCGTGTGGATGCCTTAGATGCCTAATAATTAATCGTGGTCATTAATTAGGAAGGAAAAGGGGAGGTGGCTTGCTGCTGCTTGACCCCAAACAATCTAAATTGGGCTTTGTGAAGGTAGTTTCCTAAAGCAGCTCTCCCCCTCCTTCCTTTTCTTTCTTTCTTTCTTTCTTTTTTTTTTTTTCTTTTTCTTTCTTTCTTTTTTTTTTTTTTTTTTTTTTTTTTGTTCTTCTAAACTCTCAGAAGTTTCCATTCTAATCCTCCACCGCGTAGGGCTGGCCAGGCTGCGAGCTAACGGGCTTTCCTGCAAACGGAGGCCAAGCTGGCTCCGGGATCAGCCTGCTGCCCACGGACCAGACCGGAGCCCGTCCCATTGGAAGCAACGTCCACCTGTCTTTCCACAACCGCCCCCCCAACACCCTGCACCTGCTGGGGGTTGTTTCTGTCTGAACCTCAGAAATCAAATAACCCGCTAAGAATTAGTCTCGGTACAGTGCTCGCAGACTAAGTATTTCTCTCTCTCTCTCTCTCTCCCTCCCTTCGTCTCTTCTCCTCTCCTCTCTGTTCTCTTCTCTCTTTTTCTCCCTCTCTGAAGAGACTTGAGTCTCTTATTTGAAATGATGCCGAAAACACAAAGTCATCAAAGCACTATGGTTCTTGTCTTAAAGTGACAGCTCACTTTTATGGTTTTTTTTTTTTTTTCTTCTTTTTCTTTTAAATACCCTCCCTGCTTTTCAATGTCTCTCTATCCATCTTTGTCTGCTGTTCAGAAAAGGGGACAATATAAAACCCAGTCTGGCCAGCTCCCCACGCTCAGGCCTGGGCAGTGCCAACCTCCGCCTTTAAGCAGATTGAAATTGTCACTGGTTCATTAATCTGAAACTAGTTACTTTCCTAAGCGCAGGGCACACACTTCCGATCTGTGCGGATTTGCTGAGAGGAGCCCCTGGGGCCTTCCTGGGTTTGAGGTTTGGAAAACCTAACAAAGATACAATAGGGCTCAGGAAAGCAGGGCTTGGGTGGGGGACGTGGACAGTGGAAAGGGGCACACATCAACACACACACACACACACACACACACACACACACTGGAGACAAGATCTCACTCTCACTTTTTAAAAATACATCTTATTTATTTATTTGAGAGAGAGAAAGAGGGAGATGGGGTGGGAGAGAGAGAGAGGGAGAGAATGCTTGCCAGGGCCTCCAGCCACTGCAAATGAACTCCAGATGCATGCGCCCCCTTGTGCTCTGGCTTATGTGGGTTCTGGAGAATCGAACCTGGATCCTTTGGCTTGCAGGCAAACGCCTTAACCGCTAAGCCATCCCTCCAGTCCCTCACTCTTACTTTTTGTGGGTGGTGTATGTTTTAGAGGCAGGCTGTCATTCTAGCCCAGGCTGGCCTCGAACTCACCAAGATCCTCCTACCTCTCAACATCCCATGTGCTAGGATTTCAGGTGTGAGCCACTATACCCAGCTCAACATAAGTATATTAAGCTAGCACAGATCTCTATTTTCAGAGACAATGGGATCCCTCCCCCCATACACACACACAAAAAAAAAAATTGTGGAGGATGCATAGGAACTGAAGGAGTCCAGTTATTTATTTTGGCAACAGAGCACACTTAGGGACTGTGAGGTGGCACGAGGTTTGAATTTCTTCCCCTACACAGAAGAACCTTGCATCTAAATTTCATTGCAAGTTGGGTTGTTGTTTCAGGGTTTTTTTTTTTTTTGTTTTGTTTTGTTTTGTTTTCATCTCTATTCCAAAGAGATCTCTTTAAGTCCCCAATCTTCTTTGGCCTTAATCACCAGGTTCCAAGTACCTTGAGAACAGACACCCTGGATCCACGGGAGGTTCTCAGCCTCTGTGACAGAATCTGCTTCTACACACTTGAACTCATTTTTTTTTTTTAAAAATTTATTCTTCCCCCCAGACACAAAATGGCCTGGATATCCATGACCTTACAGTGCCTGACACTACCTACACAAGACCACCATAAGAGGAGGAAAAGATCATGACACCAAAATAAAAGAGAATGATTGAGATGGGGAGGGGATATGATGGAGAATGGAGTTTCAAAGGGGAAAGTGTGTGTGGGGGGTATTACCATGGGGTATTTTTTATAATCATGGAAGTTAATAAAAATTTGAAAAAATATTTATTCGATTTATTTGTTGGAGAGAAATAAAAAGTCAGATAGAGAGAGAATGTGCGTGCCAGGACCTCCAACTGTTGAAAACAAACTCCAGATATTTTGCATCTGGCGTATGTGGGTGCTGGGGAATTGAACCTGGGTCCTTTGGCTCTGCAGCCAAGCACCTTAACTGCTAAGCCATCCCTCCAGCCCCATACCTCCGCTATTTAAAAAGACAATACAAGTGCCAATTGTGGAGGTGCACACCTTTAATCCCAGTACTGGGGAGGCAGAGGTAGGAGGGTCGCCGTGAGTGCGAGGCCACCCTGAGACTACATAGCGAATTCCAGGTCAGCCTGGGCTAGAGCGAGACCCTACCTCAAAAAACAAAACAAACAAACAAAAACAAAAAGACAATACAAAAGAGTCTTCTATTTTTCTCATTTCTATCGGGCTTAGAAGAGCAACTTTTTGGATTCCATTCTGTCTAATTTAAGAAAGAGCCACCGTGGGCACTTTTTTTTTTTCCTTTTCCCTAAATGGAGCTCAATTTCAATAATGTGAGCCTAAAGATTTATAAAATAGATTTATATTAAATTATGTTAATAGAAACCTAGTAAATGCACCAATTAATTGCATGAAAAAAAAATGTTCTCTTTTCAAAGGTCTGTCACCTTACCAGGTACATTCAAAGATTCCCTGGGAATAATGAAAACGGGAACAATTGCTTTGATGTGCTGAGCTGCATTCATCTCCGGGACAGCTTTCTGCTGCGTCTGAAGAAGATGGGAGGAGCTCCTTTTTCAAGGAGTGGCTGCTCCTTTAGACCCAATTTCCTCTCGCAAATGGGTTCTATTGGAAGTGTCATTCTTTCCCTCACAGCCTGAAGCACCCGCCGGTCCCACAGTTCTCCCTCCTTCGTTGTATTCAGCTGGTTTCTCGTTGCCCCAAGCTGCCTACCTCCCCGGAGAAATATCGTTCAAGGAGTTCACATGCAGTGGGACCTTCAAGGGAGGAAGGTACGGGGTGGGCATGTAGCTCAGTGAGTAGCGCGCCTCTCTAGCATACAAGGACCCCTGGGTTCAATCCCCAGGGTTTGGTAGCAGCTGTAATCTCAGCCATAAGGAGGTAGACACCTGAGGGAGGAACGGAAGTTCAAGGTCATTCTCCCCTATATATAGAGAGAGATTGAAGTCAGCCTGGGCTAGAGACTTTGTCTTAAGCAAGCGTATTTAACTGCTGAGCTCTCTCTCCAATCGTACCCTGTCTTGAATAAGTAAATATACTGCTAAGCCTGGTGAGAAAAACAAACACACAAACCTTCTTTTTACACCGACTTTACTTGACCACCACCAGTTGGTTCTCCGTGTCATTCACACGCAGAGAAAGAGATGCACAGACATGTGCAACAGCCACGTGTACTGCACGTGTGGACACACGGACCCTGTTGCACTTTGACTTTCAGTTAACTGACCACAGACAGAGTGGCCCAAGCAAACTGCATAATCTTCTGTTTGTTTGATTTTGGAGGTAGGCTCTCGCCCCAGCCCAGGCTGACCTGGAATTCACTATGAGTCTCCGGGTTGCCTCAAACTCACAGCGATCCTCCTACCTCTGCCTCCTGAGTGCTGAGATTAAAGGCATCATGGCTCCCGGCTCAAACTGCATAATCTTAATTAGACATAATTGGGCAAAATGCGTGGGGAATAGTGGGGAAGGGAGGAAAGAGGAGACTAGAAACCCAAGACTTCTCATCCCCCCTCACCAAGGCTTTTTTTTTTTTTTTTTTTTTTTTTTTGAGGTAGGGTTTCACTCTAGCCTGGGCTGACCTGGAATTCACTATGTAGTCTCAGGGTGGCCTTGAACTCTTGAACTCACTGCGATCCTACCTCTGACTCCCAAGTGCTGGGACTAAAGGCCCGGGCCAGGCCGGCTTTGTTTTTCCTTGGGGAAGCAGAGGAGGGAACTGAGCTATGGTCAACACTTCAAACCAGATCACAGTAAGAGTCCCAGATCACAAAGGTCTACCCGCAAAAGTATCTCCAACACCTGGGGGTCATGGACACCCCAGAAATGGGCTGCTGGGTCCCTTCTGCCTTTGGCATGGTTTACAACAGGGGATTCTTGCCTGGGACACTACCAGTGTCAGGACCTCGACCTTGGACATGTGCTGATCACTGAATGGGGGGGGGGATGGAATCTCTGCTCCTCCTCTCCAGTCCTCTCCTCTCCTCTCCTCTCCTTCCCTCACCTCTCCTCTCATCTCCCTTCCTCTCCTCCCCTCCCCTTTCCTTTTCTCCCCTCCTCTCTCCTTTCTTCCCCTCCCTCCTCCCCTCCCTTCCTCTCTCCTCTCCTCCCTTCCCCTCCCCTCCAGTCCTCTCCTCTCCTCCTAGTTGAGTAGGAGAACTAGTGCTCCATTCCAAAAATGAGAAAAATGTCCACTCTACTGACTGCCCTAGAAGGACATCCTTGAAAATGCCAGGGAACCTTTCTTTACTCAAGGTCAAGTATCTTTGCCTCAATCTTTTTGCCCCAGGGGAGAGATCTCCCATTTAGTCCTCATTCTCTGGGAAACTTCACCCAAGATCAGAGAGGAACCAACACCGTCCTCGCAGCCCTCTGCTCTGCTTGGCATCAGGTGTGGCAAACACGTGGCTGCGCTCTGGGCACAGGGCCTGCTGCGGTCCACAATGGTCATGGACTTGAGTGAAGCTTTGGAAGGCTGGCCCCTCCGTGCTCTGGGAGAGAATAGAGAGGTTTGGAGGCGGCCAGCCAGGTCTCTTTGTCCTTGCTACTTGCTAAGTAGGAATTAGTAGCTTTAAATGCCTGCTCTTTGCCCCCTAAAACGACCCTCTGAGGCCTGTTTATTGAGAAAAGGGGAGTCTGGGTTTTAGGAAGGGCAGCAAGCTTGCATCTGATCCTGGCTGGGCCGGAGTCAGGGGTTCCTGGTTCTGCATGCAAGAGAGAGGAGCATAGAAATCCAGGCAGGATACTCCCCGGTACTCCCAGACCCCCAGAAAAGTGAGGCTGCGTCTGGCCACCAATGTACAGGATCAGGCCCAGCTAAAGTGGCTGCACGATTGCTGGCCCCCCTTCAGAGGGACACTTTGCAGTCCCTCGTCCCTCCTCAATGCCCCAGTGAAGTCTGAAAGCCAGCTTGTTCCTGGACTCCTGAGGGTTCTCTCTCTCTCTCTCTCTCTCTCTCTCTCTCTCTCTCTCTGTGTGTGTGTGTGTGTGTGTGTGAGAGAGAGAGAGAGAGAGAGAGAGACTGAGAGAAGACATGGTCACACTCCCCTTTTTTCCTCCTTCCTAGAGTCCCTAGTTTTAGAACTCCAGCCACGGCTAAGATAAAGTTTCAGTTAGGATTGGCCTAAAGTAAGTAAATCAGGCTAAAGGAGCCATATGTGCATGGTGTCTTTAAATTTTCTTTTCTTTTCTTTTCTTTTCTTTCTTTTCTTTTTTTTTTTTTTTTTTTTTTTTTTTTTTTTTTTTGAGGTAGGGTCTCACTCTCACCTAGGCTGACCTGATATTCACTATGTCGTCTCAGGCTGGCCTCAAACTCAAAGCGACCCTCCTACCTCTGCTGAGACTAAAGGCTTGTGCCTCTATACCTAGCACATGACATCTTTATACAAAGTAACTAGAAATCTCTCCTGCAGGTGTTGGTGGGACTCAGCCCTAGTGTCCATCTTCTTCCCTTCTCTTATACATACAGCCACCAGAGCTGGAGAGATGGCTTAGCGGCTAAGACATTTGCCTACCAAGCCAAAGGATACTGGTTCAATTCTCCAGGTCCCACGTAAGCCAGATGCACAAGGGGGCTCGTGCATCTGGAGTTCGTTTCAGTGGCTGGAGGCCCTGCCACACCCATTCTCTCTCTCTCTCTCTGCCTCTCTCTCTCTCAAATAAATAAAAATAAAGTATATTTAAAAATAAATAAATAAATATAGCCACAGACAGAAGGCCAGATGGCCCTACTGAAAGAAAAACTTTTGGAGTCAAGGACAGTAGAATCAGGTGAAAATTGATGAGGGGGTAAAAAACCCACCAACAATAAAGAAACATCCCAGGCTGGAGAGATGGCTTAGCGGTTAAGGCGCTTGCCTGCAAAGCCTAAGGACCCAGGTTCAATTCTCCAGGTCCCACGTAAGCCAGATGCATATGGTGGCACATGTGTCTGGAGTTCATTTGCAGTGTCCAGAGGCCCTGGCATGCCCATTCACTCTCTGTATCTGACTCTTTCTCTTAAATAAATAAATAAAAATATTAAAAAAAAAAAGAAACATCCCTACCCCAGGGTCTAAAGACATGTTTGCACTGCTTTTTGGAAATGTGAGGCTATAAACCTCACATCAGAGCACAGCATCCTATCCCTAGTTTTTGTTTTCTTAGCCTGGAGGAAATCCACCTAATTCTCAGTTATACAAGTCCCCAGGGACGCTAGTCACCTGAGGATGTCATTTATAAGTTTCTGCATGTGAGGTTCTGCTTTTTTGGTGGTTTTTTTTTTTTTTTTTTTTTTTTTTTGGTGAATTGTTGCTCTACCACAAACTATTCCCTCTATGCAAATCCCTTCATGTGTAGTACGTATAGGAAGAAGCAAACCGAGGCAGCAGGAAGGAGGGAGAGACGCCACAGAAAGTAAATTCTGGACCACTGACCTGCAACTCACCGTCTCCAGTAAATAAATACTGGACATGCGGTGCTTCACCTCTCTTGCTACATATAAAGTTTAGGTGTCAGCCAGACATGGTGGCGCACGCCTTTAATCCCAGCACTCGGGAGGCAGAGGTAGGAGGATCACCATGAGTTCGAGGCTACCCTAAGACTACATAGTGAATTCCAGGTTAGCCTGAGCTAGAGTGAAACCCTACCTTGAAAACAAAAACAAGAAAGAAAGAGAGAGAGAGAGAAGGAGGAGGAGGAGGAGGGAAGGGAAGGGAAGGGAAGGAAGGAAGGAAGGAAGGAAGAAAGGAAGGAAGAAAAAATGTTTAGATGTCATTATCAATGTCCCTCTAAAGTGGAGGTCTTTCTTCTGTCAGTGGTGAGGCAGTCATCTATTTTGGAAGGGATACTATCTGGCGGGTGGCATTAAGACTAAAGGTGTCATTTGGCAAAAGTCTCTGTTACACAGAAAACCTACTAAGTTTCTGTTAACATTTTCCCCAAAGTCCTCAGATTTTTTATTTCTATTCATGACTTGCTCTAGGTGTGGGGGCAGGGATGGGAAGAACAAATACCACAAGTTTTAAATATTGATTTTGTTTCATTTATTTTAAATAAATATAAATATAAATTTTATATAAAACTATTCACATACCAAGGGACTTCCAATTTTCAACTCTCTCCAAGCAAATGTTCAGAAAGTAAGACCTACAGGGTTTAATGTTCTATATTCTTTGCAACTTAAAATGATTATGGTTTAAAACAACAACGACAAAAAAACACAGAAGAAACTCCGAGTTCTTAACCAGGTTCTGAAAGCCACATGCTTCCCAAGCCTCCCATACAGTGTTAAACCTAAACCAACCCTGTCTTGCCTGTTATATAATGAGACTGACTTGAGTTCTAGATTCTTTACACTTTAAAAAGAAAAAAAAAAAGACCTATAACTCCAAGTGGATCCCCAAATAAGAAATCAAGGAGATGATGGAAAGATTAGGCCCAGCTTCGAACTCCCTGGGATGATGGGTAGTAAGCTAATATTTTGGTGCCTGGGCCAACACCTATGGGCCCCGCCCGTGTTAGTGTCGCAGGGGCTGCCAGGGGCAGGTAGTGAGAGCAACGCCCCATGCCCACCCTCCACGCTTATAATGGGGAGACCTCCCGATTTTCCTCGATCGCGGAGGCTGGAGACAGGGAGTCCTCGTCTTCGGAGCGCGCGTAGTGCGCCTGGCCGCCGACGCACTTGCAGCCCGCGTGGCCGCTCCTCGGTGCGCCTTTCCCCTCCTTCTTGTGCTTCACGCGGCGGTTCTGGAACCAGATTTTCACCTGCTTCTCGGACAGGTTCAGGTAGGTGGCGATTTCGATCCTCCGGAGTCTGGACAGGTACATGTTGGAGGAGAATTCCCGCTCCAGCTCCAGCAGCTGCGTGCTGGTGAACGCCGTTCTCACTCTCTTGCCGCTGGGTACCTGGCTGGCGTCTGAACCCCCTGCGAACCCCCCAAAGAAAGAGCAGAGATGTAAATTCAGGGTACCTTGCCCTGACCCATCCCAAGTGCCAACCTCCAATCTTTTTTTTTTTTTTTTCCTGAGGTAGGGTCTCACTCTAGCCCAGGCTGACCTGGAATTCACTATGGAGTCTCAGGGTGGCCTCGAACTCACGGCGATCCTCCTACCTCTGCCTCCCGGGTGCTGGGGTTAAAGGCGTGCGCCCCCACGCCCGGCTAAGCGCCCATCTTCAGAAAGACTGGCGCTCTAGGACCCAGCCCAAGCAAACACCTGCATTGGTCCCTCACTCTTCCCCCACGGGGCGTGACAGCTACTCGGCAGGGAAGGAGAGATGCGCTGGCCAGTTAAGGCCTTTGGTGCGCAGGGCACTAAAGAGGATTAGAGGAGGAGGGAGCTTGTCTGGCCTGGTCCACGGAACCAAGCTAAGAGTCCTGTAGCCTTGGCCAAAGAATCGAAAACGCTTTAGCCAACCCCCGAAGCAAAGACGCCACAGCTAAGTCCAAACACACCCACCCCGATCCCATCCAATTAGCCATGGGGACGAGGGGTGGGGGTGGAATTTCCTACGCAGTCACATTCGAGGTCCCAAAGGCCGCCCCACCCCGATGTCACGCGCGACACGCGTGCACCTGTAGAGTGGCGCGCACAAGACTGCACGGAGAGACCTTGACAAGCTTACTTCCCAGTCGTGCAACTTCTGGGCTGGGTGGTGGTGGGTGGAAGGACAATTCCCCAGTTCCACTGAAAAGCTCCTCCCCATCCCGATTCTCCAACCCTCCCACCACCCCAAATTCCCACTGCCTTCACTAGAGGTGGGGAAAGTTGGCTCCCAGGAGCGCCAAAAGGCTGGGCGCTCAGGTGCAGAGAGAGAGAGAGAGAGAGAGAGAGAGAGAGAGATGGATGGAGAGAGAGAGAGAGAGATGGAGAGGGTGAGAGAGATGATGGAGAGGGAGGGAGAGAGAGAGAGAGAGAGATGGATGGAGAGGGGGAGAGCGCGCCCCGCCCTACCCATGGCGAGGCAGTGGAACCTCCGCGGGTCGGCCACGTTGTAGGTGGCGGCGGCGGCGGCGGCGCACACAGGTGCGTAGTGCTGCGGGTGTCCCAGGGCCGCCGCCGCCGCGGCCGCTGCAGCCGAACCGGGCTGCTGGAGTTGGTGATGATGGTGGTGGTGATGCTGCGGCTGGTGGTGGTGGTGGTGGTGGTGCGCGTGGCTCACCCGCGGGCAGAACGGCGCGTCTCCAGGCCCCGACGCGAAGTGACTCTTGAGCAGGGGCAGGGCCCCGGTGCCCGCAGCCGTCCCGCCGTGGCCCGCGAGCGCTGTGCCCGCGCCCCCGCCACCGGCGCCGGCCGGCGGGCGGGAGGAGTGCAGGTGCGAAGTGACGCACAGGGGACACACGCAGAGAGCCCCGTTTTTGCGAGACGGGCAGCCCGGCCCCGACACGGACATCACCAACGGAGACGGCATACCCAGAGGGATGAAGAAATCCGGCCCCGGGTGAGGCTCGGGCAGTGTGGGTGAGGGTCTGGGCGAGTCCTTGACGATAAGAGAGTCCACATAGAAGGAGCGCGACATCTCCGAGAGAGACGGGGATCGGATGGCTGGAGGGGCTGAGGGAGGGAGGGAGGGGTGTCCTCGGCTCTGGCCCCGTGGAGAGGCGCGGAGACTGGGGCACGGTCAAGCCCTTGGTTGGGGGGGGGGTTGGGGACGCAGAGGTGTCGGCGTCTGGGACGCGAAACAAAGGGGGTCCCTGGAGAGGGCTGGTCCTTCAAGTCCCCCGCCCCGCGCCCCGGCTCCGGGATTTTATAGCCCCCACCCTGGCACGTGATGCTGCGGAGTCGCGCTGGGCTCGGGCTCCGCCGCAGCTCCCCACCCTCGGGATAGGCTGCCCCGAGTCACAACAGAAGCGGCGGCGAGGGGCGGGGGGCGCGCGGCGGGGGAGCAGGCGGGGGGAACGGGGCGGTGTGCAGCGGAGGGGGGGGGGATAGACTTTGCAAAGTGTAGGTTTTGTTAATTTCCCAGGGAGACCGGCCTCCTCCTCCCACACACACCACCAACACCCCCCCACCCCCCCGCTTCTCTCCACGCTTTCCGAAGAAATCACAGCCGGGCATCCTCCGACCTACCCCTCTCCAAAGCCTAGGCCTTGCTCGGCCCACATCTGCGCCGCGAACGCGCCAAGCGCACATTTCGAGCCCCTGCCCGAAGCTTCCAGGTCCTCGCTACTTAGCTGTGGCTCGAGGACCGTGAAGGTCCCCTGTCTGGGGGGAGGGGGAGAACCTACCAGCATAGTCCTGAGCGCGCGCCGCTAGGGCCAAGGTCGGACGAGCCCTGGCTCCCCATCATCTGGCAGACTTGGCCAAGGTCATTCGGGTGGTTCTAGCGTGTACCTGAAGGTTCCCAGCTAAGAAACCAAACGTCTCACTCGGACGTTTCACAAGGTCCCAAGTGCCTTTGCACTTGAGTCCTTCTGAGGCCACTCACACCGAAGACCCTTCCGGGTGGACCTTTCTCATTGGAAATCTGCAGTTCCCCTTTTGGGGAGAGAGAGAGAGAGAGAGATTGGTCACCGCTTTCTTTCGCCAAGTAGTTACATAGCTACATTTCCAAGCCCAACCTACAAACCCCTAAACTTAGAGAACCAAATACCAGCCCTTCTAGAGACTGACTAGAAACTGGGGGAGGCCTTTGCTCTGAGTTTCATAATTTCCTGTTAGTCTCATTTAAAAAAAAAAAAATGAGCTTGGGGCTGAGGAGATGGGTCAGAGAGTAAAGGCACTTGTTTGCAAAGCCTGCTGGTCCCCGGGGATTTCTGTCCCCAGAACCCACATAAAGCCAGACGCAAAAAAAAAAAAAAAAAAGTGATGCATGCGTCTGGAGTTCATTTGCAGCGTAAATGGGCCCTGGGGTGCATGCGCGTGCGCGCGCACACACACGTGCAAATTAAAAAAAAACTTAAAATATAAATAACAAAAAAATCATCTTGAGTAGAGCTGGTGAGGCTCAGCAAGGCAAGAAGACACAGTCCGCATCTCCAGAGTCCCCCAAAAGGATGAGATGAAAGGGGTTGAGCCACTTGGGGAATCCTGCCTGTAGTTGGAAGTAGTTTGGTCCTCGAAGCCTATCTTGTTAGCGCGTCCTGGAAGACTTGTGAGGCCCAGTCCTGTGAAGGAGAATGGCTGACACCACAACTGGGGCTCTTGAACATTGGGGAAGAAAGGCAAATAAATAAATAAATAAATCAGAGGTGTCAGCAGTATCTCCCTGTGGAGGAGCAAGCTCTAAGTCAGGTCCCTTTCCCATAGTGGTGAACTTCAAGTGTGACTTCAAAGAAGTGCCAAGAAAACTTGAAGACGGGACTCCCTCCATCAGAGAGGTCCAAGTGCCCAACAGTAGGGGAACACCAGCTGAAGTCATAGTTCTGTCTCTCACTCCTCTGACTTTCTCTCGGGGTTCTCCTACCCATCGCAGGGACCATGTCTCTTGCCTACTGGAGAAGTCTGATTGGGTTGTAGGGATGCCCCGCTCTGGGGAGTCCAGGATTTATGGATGGCAATTAAAGTTTTATGAATTGCAGCTGAGGCTGGTTATTGAGCTATTTGAATGTGATTAGAATTCAATTAGAAAGCGGTTAGTAGACGGCGGGTCTCCGGAGTGCAAACAGACTGCTATTCCAGAAATGTGCTAATCCAACATCTTGTGACAACAATTAAGGGGTCTTGGGCAGAACGTGGGGCAGCTCAGCTGTACCTACTTTTGTACCACAAGGTTGGCTTTCCCAGACATTCAGACTCTCCCCTCAGCCCACCCAGCCGAGCCCCACCCAGCCTACTCCCCCTATGATGGGAGAAGTCCCCGTGAGGCACTATCTGCAATCATCCCAGACCCCCTATAAAGATTTGGAGTTTGGGGCTGGAGGGATGGCTTAGCGGTTAAGGCGTTTGCCTGCAAACCCAAAAGACCCAGGTTTGATCCCCCAGGACCCACGTGAGCCAGATACGCAAGATGGCACACGCATCTGGAGTTCGTTTGCAGTGGCTGGAGGCCCTGGTGCACCCATTCTGTCTTTCTCTATCTCTATCTGCCTCTTCTCTCTGTCTCTTTTTCTCAAATGTATTTTCATTTATTTATTTGAGAGAGACAAAGAGGAAGAGAGAAAGAGGCAGTTAGAGAGAATGGGCGCACCAGGGCCCCCAACCTCTTCAAATGAACTCCAGAGGCGTGTGCCACCTTGTGCATCTGATTCCCGTGGGTCCTGAGGGATCGAACCTAGGTCTTTTGAGTTTGCAGGCAAGTGCCTTAACCACTACGCCATCTCTCCAGCCCTAAATAAATTTTTTTAAATTTATTTTTTATATATTTTATTTATTTATTTGAGAGAGAGAAAGAGGCAGAGAGAGGGAGAGAGAGAATGGGCACACCAGGACCTCCAATCACTGCAAACAAACTCCAGACACATGCACCACCTTGTGCATCTGGCTTACGTGGGTCCTGGGGAATGGAGCCTCAAACCGGGGCCCTTAGGCTTCACAGGCAAGCGCTTAACCATTAAGCCATCTCTCCAGCCCCTGCTATCTATCCATCTATCTATCTATCTATCTATCTATCTATCTATCTATCTATATCTATATCTATATCTATATCTATATCTATATATATATTTAAATTTTTTCCAGGTAGGGTCTCACTCTAGCCCACGCTGACCTGGAATTCACTCTGTAGTCTCAAGGTGGCCTCCAACACCACTTCCTCTTCTTTTTCTTTCCTCCGGACTAGGGAGGTTTGGTCTGTCGCAGGCTTGCACTTGCATGACCGTCTTCTCAGTGGTTTTGCTTCTGCTCACAGACAAACCCTACTGCTCATGTGCTGGGGAAATGGTGCTTGCGTGCAGACCGTTTGATTCTGGAGACTGAGCCACGCAGGAGACCTGCATCTCATTTGCTTTATGTCTGACTATGGAAACACTGCCCTGTGCCAAGGAATGTTGAGAAAGGTGAGGGGCCCACGGGGTTGCTGAGGGCCGCAAGGGGCGTAGTGGCTTCAGGCCAGGCTAAGAAATCCCATGAGGGTCAGGGGTGAATTGCCCGAGTCTACCAAAATAAGTATTTGGGGCTCCTGTCTCCTCAGCATAGTCTCTAGCGTCTCTTCTTTTCTTTGCTTCTCTGTATCTCCTTGTCTTTTTTGGTCCCTCCTTGAATCCAGTCCATAGCTGCAGAAACCAGTCATACCAACTTCTGCCCTCCGCCCCACCTCCCACCCCAGGTCCCCAGCAAGTCCACTTTTCATAGTCCTGGGCCGTGCAAAAGAGGACCTCAGGCGGGCCTTCTCCCAAGTGATCCCAATGGGCCACGGGCGTGCGCCCACAGGGCTCGCCCCGCTGCACAATTTTATTTCTCAGTAATTCTGTCCGATAAAATTTCATCGTCCATTAAGTAATCCCCGAAATGAGAGCTCTTATGAGCCTATAATGAGCTCTAATTGCCACGACTTGGGGAGCCACGTGGAAGGATTTATTCGGTATTAAGCAGTCGGGTACAGAGTACAGGCTGTTACCTAAGCCATTACTTTCATAATTCAAGGAGAAAATTAGTTCTTTTAAGGGGAGGGGGGGGGAAATCCTTTGATTCCCTCCTTCTTGCTCTGGACGATAGAGGCTGGCTTTGTCTTACTTGAGTGCAGAGGTAGGAAAATTGTTCTCCCCACTCCTCCCGCATACAGCACCCCACTCTACTGTAGCGTAGGAAAAAAAATAATCAAAGAAGTTCTAAAAAGAGCATGAGGCTTTTCTTGCCTCTGGGCTGTCCGGGAGAGCGGTTCCTTCCAGTAGGGTCTTGAGACTTGAATTCTTGGTTCTAGGTTTCAAGAGGCTTTACTTAAAAGTGCTCATCCCCCCCCCCCACATCCTCTGTGATGGAACCTGACCTGGACCCTACATTCCTCTTGTTTTTCTTCCTACTGCCTTTCATGGTCAAAGTCAGGAAAAGAAACCAAGATTTGACTTGGCTAATTCAACAGGCCCCAGAGTTCTGACTCGTGGATGTGCTTGGCCGTTTTTTTTTTTTTTTTTTCCGTCCAACTCCCACTCTGCCCCTCCTTCTGTATTCCCCCCTGAAAGTTCCCCCCCCCTCCCTTTCCATCATCAATCCTCCCCCCCCCCCAACCTCCATTTCAGCATTTGCCTGCGTGGTTCTGCTCTAAACCAAGGCTGCAAACAGGGGCGGGACAGCCCGCGAGGATTTATTTGCTCCTCTTACATTGATTTCATATTAGTTTCCAAAGCGATGAATGATCTCAAAGCTGGGTTTTGTTAGCTGAACACAAACAGGAGACAGGACTTACTTGCCCCCAGCTCCTTTTAATGAGGTCATTATCAAAGCGTGAACAAGTCTATGAATGTTTTATTGAGAGCTCATCGCTAACTTGTATCCATCCTTTTCTCCAAGTGGCATTGTGATATTGCTGTCTGCGGTACATCTTACCCGATATAGCCCGAGATTTCCCCATTCTCTGTAACCAGGCAACCCTTTCTGAATACCCAAAAAAATTGAAAAGAACCGCTTAGTCTTCAAGAAAGTCCTCAATAATAGTGGAAAAGAACAAAGATCCAGGAGACAACAAAATGCCACAGGGGTGACTTTTCATGAGCAATTATCTCTCATTAATCAGAGGAACAGCTGCAATATTAATTTTCTCTCTTTCTTCCTCTCTTTTCACAGTCCCCAACATTTGAATAATCATAAATTTTGATTTTATGAAGGAGTTACATTTTCAGAGGCAGGAGGAATGCAGCTCCCTAGGTGAAGAAAAGAGGAAGGAAAAAAAAAAAAAAGCTCTGATTTTATTTTATTTTTGTTTGAGTAAAGCTGCCACCAAAGCAAAGTAAAAAAAAATAAATAAATAAAAATAAGAAATGCCTTCCCTTTTCATCTAGATGGTAGCTGAGAATCAGGAGTCCTTAATCATACACCCATCCGAACTACTCAGACCCCAGCTTTACTCAGAGCCTGGAAGGAGAGGGAAATGTCTTTGGCACACAGTGTGGGAGTTTCACTCCAATTTCGATCCCTTTCACTTGCAAACGTGTAGCTGAGTAGTTGTCAATGTGACCAAAGAGACAGTCTCTGGGCATAACTTGTCTTGCAGCCATTAGAAGCGCGACCAGCCTTAGGTGAATGAGGAAACACACTCAGCAGAAATGGGGGATCCCTTTCCTTTGAGAGTCTGGAGAGGTGATTGTTCGCTGGACGTGTAGTTAACTGCATAGGTCCCCAGATAAGGCTCTGTAACCTGCACACGAGCGTCTCCTTCAACTAGCAATCACTCTCCCAGAGAATCTAAGCCTTCCCTCACTTTGAAAAGGAGGAGGTGGGGTGGAAAGGGACAGTTAGGAGCTAGTCCCCACACTCCTGCTCTGGCTGAGTAGTGGGGTGCTCAGCGACCCCCCCCAGTAGCATTGGCGGTTGGAAGATCCTGAGAGATAACAGGTTGCAGGGCTTCTACTAAGGCGACGCTAGAACCGATCTTGCTCCTGCCTGTTTATTCAGAGCGATGGGCCTTTGAGAAACCTGAATTACTCTTTGTGTTCACTACATTTGCAGGAGTTCAATTGAGCCTCTGAGAAGAAGGGGGGGGGGGGTTTGTCTTCTGAGAAAAGAGTGAGGGGCTTGGCTCAGAAATTCAGGGAAGGGGGAAAGCTCTTTCCCAGTCTCTCAGCCTTCGGAATAGAATTTTGATGGCGACAAATGTATCCCCCCTTCCTCCCCCCCACCCGGTCCCCACTTCACCTTAATTACTATCCGCCCACCCCCAAATCCTAACCAGGCTTCCCCTCTCCCACCCTCAAAGCTCCTCCAGGTCATCAAAATAAAATTTATTGAGTGCCTACTCGGTGCCCAGCGTGTGCTAGGAACCACAGGGAGTCGGCCTGAAAAGGCTGCGACAGTATCCAATAGAATATTGTTTCATTTCGGTCACAATGGTCTGAGGTGGGGAACAATTATCCGGATAATTGAAGCAAATGCTCCCCCTCCCCCCCCCCCGCCCACTCCAATCCCTTTGGCATTTACAGGTCCTCACTACCCTTTTCAGGGATGGTGGGTCTTGCGTGTGGGAAGCTGGGAGACTAGAAGAAGGTTGAGTTCTTCCCCAGAATACCAAGTCCCCAGGGCCCCTTGGCCTCAATTTGCATTGGACTGAAATAGGTGCTTAATTATTGGGATCCAAATCGTTTCCTACTCCCCCCCCTTCTTTTCTTCTTTCCTTTCTCTCTTTTCTCTGGGAATGCTTGTGCTTGATAAGGGCTCTACCCCTGAGCTATACTGCCAGCCTTTATTTATTTTACTGTTATTTATTCATTTTTTTTTTCAAAGTAGAGTCTAGCCCAGGCTGATCTGGAATTCACTATGTAGTCTCAGGGTGGCCTTGAACTCATGGCAATCCTCCTACTTCTGCCTCCTTAGTGCTGGGATTAAAGGCGTGTGCTGCCACGCCTGGCTCATTTATTATTATTTTTTTTAGATATTTATTTAGTTATGTATTTGCAAGGGGGGGGAGAGAGAATGAATGAACATCGGTGAACCAGGGCCTGTAGCCACTGCACATGAACTCCAGATGCATATAGGATTTTGTGCATCTGGCTTTTACGTGGGCACTGGGGAATTGAACCTAGGTAGTTAGGCTTTGCAGGCAAGCACCTTAACCGCTAACCCATCTCTCCAGCCCCTTGTTCATTTATTTATTTGAGAGAGAGGGAGAGGGGAAGGGAGAGAAAGCACCCTCTGCAAATGAACTCCAGACACATATGCCACTTTGTTTCTGGCTTTACATGAGTATTGGAGAATTGACTGTCAGACTTTACAAACTAACACCTTTCACTGTTGAACCATCTCTCCAGCCCTTGATTTTTAATTTTAATTTTATCAAAATGAGAGTGAGACTTCATTTTTTTAAAAAAATTTTTTTGTTTATTTTTATTTATTTATTTGAGAGCGACAGAGAGAGAAAGAGACAGATAGAGAGGGAAAGAATGGGTGCGCCAGGGCCTCCAGCCACTGTAAACAAACTCCAGATGCGAGTGCCCCCTTGTGCATCTGGCTAATGTGGGTCCAGGAATTGAGCCTCGAACCGGGGTCCTTAGGCTTCACAGGCAAGCACTTAACCGCTAAGCCATCTCTCCAGCCCTGAGACTTCATATTTTAAAAATGATTTAGTCTTTCTGGTTTTCAGTCTTGGTCATCTATAAAAATCAGCCAGCCAGGTGTGGTGACGTATGTCTTTCTTTAATCCCAGTACTTGGGAGGCATTGCTGTGAGTTCAAGGTCAACTTGAGACTACATAGTGAATTCCAGGTCAGCCTGGGCTAGAGTGAGACCCTACCTCAACAAACCAAAAATAAATAAATAAATAATAAAAAATAAAAATAAAAATTACCCAGAGAGCCTTTATAAAAATAGCAGTGTCAGGGACTGGAGAGACTTCTGAGCAGTTAAAGGCATCTGCTTGCAAATCTTCATGGCCTGGGTTCAATTCCCCAGTACCCACATAAAACCAGATGTACAAAGTGGTACATGCATCTGGACATTTGTTTACAGTGGCAGGAACCCCTGGTGCGCCCATACTCACTCTCCTTCAATCTGCCTTGCTCTCTCTGTCACAAACAAATAAAAATCTTTTAAAAATATCAGTGTCCTCGAGCTTTCAATGACACGAATTCAGAATGGGTTCCGGTGCAAGTCAGGATGCAGAAATAACTGGTGAAGCCACGTCCCCTTCTCCCTCCGTCCCCTCTGCCTTTTCTTACCCTAGAACCTAAAGAGATCTGCCTAACTTCCCAAGCCTTATCCAACCCTTTGATAGTTGGAAAGTGTGCATTAGTGAGGACGTAGCTCAGTGGCAGAGCCCTTGCCTGGTGTGCCCTGAAGGAAGTATACACTGAGCACCAACTATATTCATCAGGCCCAGTGCCAGGGAATTCCATAGCACAAGGCTTGCCCCCCCCCCACCCCACCCTGGGAGTTTCTAGTAGGTTAAATGAATCAACAAATCAACTTAGAGCTGGTGGGTTACAAAAGGTCATAGGAACATGAATGAAGTCCACAGGGCTATGGGTGTTGATAAAAACCCAAGCACCTTCGGAGTGTGAGAGAAGGGGGCCAAATGGAGAGGAAAAGGCCATGGTAGAGGAACTTTTGGCCATACTCACTTCTGTATGCAGAGGGAGAGGAAACCCGCCCACCCCAAGCATGTCCTAGCATGGCTCTACTAAGACATGCGTTCACTAAGGTTTCCCAGAGCTGCTCTGACTTCAAGCGCAGGGCAATGGGAAGCAGAGGGGTCAAGAAGGAAAGGCTATTAAAGAGAACTAGATGCCCCACAGCTCCTCCAGCACCCTTGGCTTCTGTTATTTTTTCTAAAGATTGAATATGGGTTAGAAGAAAAGTCAGGGGATACTTGACTGAAAAGGGTTTATAAACAGAGCCCAGCCTTTTACATTTTGCTATGAAGCTGTGAATTTCATAATGTTGGAAAGCCAGATATAAAGCAAATACAAGAGGAAACTAAAATACTTTTACTAAAAGCCAAAGCCTGAAGTGACAGTTGAAAAATATTTTATTTATTTACTTACTGTGTTAGTTAAGGTGTTGTCGACTTGATCTGTTGGGTAATCCACAGAAATCCCTTTCGGGTGGGTCTCCCAGGTTGCTTCCAGGAAGGATTAAAGGAAGGAGGAAGCCCTTCCCCCAGAGCAGGCGCCCCGCTCAGAGGGGGACTTGATATAAGGAAATTGTGGGGGAAAAGAGCCCTTCCTTCCTTCCTTCCTTCCTCCCTCCCACTTGGCTGCTGAGCTGCTCGCTGCCTTCCAGCGTGGACTGAAGACCCGCGTGGATCAAAACCCAGCGGCTCCTCAGGAAGCCTCCAGGCTTTCAGAACTGGATCGGGACTGCTGAGGCATCTGGCCACGTGGACTGAGCAGCTACCGGGTTCCTTGATTCTCGGGCCTGCAACTCCTATTGGACTACCGTTAACTAATCCAATAAAGTCCCTTTTTAATATAATTCATTCTAGCTGTTCTGTTCCTCTAGAGAACCCTGACTAATATAATACACTTTCTTACTTACTTGAGAGGAAGAGTCAGAGAGAGAGAAAGAAAGAAAGAGAGTGTGTGAGAGAATGGGCACACCAGGGCATCCAGCCCATGCAAACAAACTCCAGATGTATGGGCCACCTTGTGCATCTGGTTTACGTGGGTCCTGGAGAATCGAACCTGGGTCCTTAGGCTTTGCAGGAAGCGCCTTAATGGCTAAGCCATCTTGCAGCTCTAAAGTGACATTTAAAAGGAGACCTGCAACATAAGCAAGCGTCCATATGGGAAAGGAGGAGAAGATAAGTTTCAGGACACAGAGGAGGGACTGCCCCTAAGAGATTCCCTTGCTTGATTCCAAGAATTGAAGAGGATGGGCATGGTGGCGCACGCCTTTAATTCCAGCACTCAGGAGGCAGAGGTAGAAGGATGGCTATAAAGTCGAGGCCAGCCTGGGACTACAGAGTGAGTTCTAGTTCAGCCTAGGCTAGATTGAGACCCTACCTCGAAAATAAAAAACGCCAGGCATGGTGGCGCACGCCTTTAATCCCAGCACTCGGGAGGCAGAGATAGGAGAATCGCATTGAGTTTGAGGCCACCCTGAGACTAGAGTGAATTCCAGGTCAGCCTGGGCTACAGTGAGACCCTACCTCAAAAAACCAAAAAAATTTAAAACAAGACAATGGAAGAAAACATCCAGTTTCTGTGAAATAGGAAAAACAACCGCTGTCCTTAGTCTTTGTGAGGAATAATGAGTGCCCACCGCAGTGCCTGGGGCCTTGGTAAGAGTGTCAGGTGAGGCCAGGCAAGTTGTTGCACACCTTTAATCCCAGCACTCGGGAGGATTGCTGTGAGTTCCAGGGCAGCCTGAGACTACATAATGAATTCCAGACCAGCCTGAGCTAGAGCAAGACCCTATCTCAAAAAAACAAAACAAAGGAGAAAAAAAAAAAAAAAAAGAGTGCCAGGTGTCTCTGGTGTTTATTACTTGGTACCTGCAGCTGTGTCGGTGTCTCTGGCTTGGAAAGAGGGTGAGGGAAGGAGCAGAGCCCCTGGGTGTGACATCAAGGTAGCCCTTAGCCTGAGGTATGGTCTAGCCTTTTCCCAGCTCTTTGTGCCTTCGTTGAACAGCGGTCTTCCACAGCCTGGGTGGTGCCCTGGAGGTGCCCTGCGCTGGGTTCTTCAGCCTTTGGCTCCTGGGTGTATCTTTGTCCCACAGTCCCATCTACCCGAGGCCTGCCAGAGGACCTCACCATATCTCACTCCTCACCGCGCCCAAGACGCTCACCTCCTGCTGTCTCCACTTGGTACTGTGTCTTCAATTCCAAAACAGCAACCCTACCTGCTTCATAGAGAGGAGATGGCGCCATTCAAATGTATGCTGGCCATCACAGCCAGCATTTCCAAGATCTCACAGTGCCCGGCCCTTAACCAGCAGCCTTGCCTGCATGACCTTTCTTTTATTATTATTATTTCTTAAATATTTTTAAAATTTATTTTTATTTATTTATATTATTTATTTATTTATTTATTTATTTTTGGTTTTTCGAGGTAAGGTCTCACTCTAGCCCAGGCTGACCTGGAATTCACTATGTAGTCTCAGGGTGGCCTCGAACTCACGGCGATCCTCCTACCTCTGCCTCCCCAGTGCTGGGATTAAAGGCATGCACCACCACGCCCAGCTTATTTATTTATTTGACAGAGAAAGAGGCAGAGAGAGAGAGAATGGGTGGGTGCGCCAGGGCCCCCAGCCACTGCAAACAAACTCCAGACCCGTGCGCCCCCTTGTGCATCTGGCTAAGCTAACGTGGGTCCTGGGGAACTGAACCTGGGTCCTTCAGCTTTGCAGGCAAATGCCTTAACCCCTAAGCTATCCCTCCAGCCCCCCTTTCTTTCTTTCTTTCTTCCTTCCTTCCTTTCTTTCTTTCTTTTTAAATTATTTATGTGTGAGAGAGAATGGCACGCCAGGGCCTCTAGCCATTGCAAAGGAGCTCCAGACACATGTGCTCACTGTGTGCATCTGGCTTATGTGGGTTCTGGGAAACTGAACCTGGGTCCTTAGACTTCACAGGCAAGTGCCTTAAATGCTAAGCCATCTCTCCAGCCCATGACCTTTTTTTTTTTTTTTTTTTTTTTTTTTTTTTTTTTTTTAATGTACCCAACGCCCCTACCAGCGAACAGAACCCAAGATGTTCAAAAACTTACCCAAGGTCACACAGCTAGAGACGGCAGAGGTAGGATTCCGATCTCATCTGACTAACAAAAGGGGAATGGGTCTTAAGTACCAGACCATACTACTTCTGAATAACACCTACCGTGTATGACATCTTCTGTATGCCTGACGAGGTTAAGACTTATTTCTCACCATGACTCTGAATAGGCACTTTCATTATATGCTCTTGGTTATGGTCCACTCCTTGGCTAGTATGGTTTTTATACATTAAAGGTACCAAGAAGCAATCAAATGTAGCCCATATGACAAGGGCAGACTGAACCAATATAAGAGTAGAGAACCTGGTTGCCCAGAACACAGTTAAGTTCTTGCTACTGCAAAGCAACTCCAGATGCAGGGGCCACTTCCAGCTGTTACTGGGGAATCGAACCTGGGCAGGCAGGCTTTGCTTGGAAGCAAGCGCCTTTTACTGCTGAGCCATCTTCCCAGCCCTACTGTAAGTTCTGAATGAAACCAATACCTTATTCTTTTACTTCAGAAGCTCTAATCAAATTCAGTAGGGATTTTCTGTGGGATTAATTGCTGGTTGGATAGCTCTCCCAGCTGATTGCAAACCGCACCTAAGCAGAAACTGGGTCAGTTTTGTTTATTCATCGTGAATGTCATACATTCAGTCCAGGCCCGCAAAGACGAGAGGAGTATTCATATCTGATGAACGTCTGATTCCTTATCTTGCAGAAAGGGAAACTGAGGTTCTAAGCGACTATACACTATACAACTTGCCCAAGGCCACTTATCTTGTGAGTGTCAGAAAGGAAGTATTCAGCCATTTGTTCCATCTTTCTTCTTTTGAGACAGGGCCTCACACTTTATCTCAGGCTGGCCTCCAACTCATGATCCTCCTGCATCAACCTCCTAAAGGCTGGGATCGCAGGCATGTACCTTCAAGCCAAGATTTCTTTTTCATTTTTTTAAAATACTTTTAAAAATTTTATTAGAGAGAGAGAGAGAGAGAGAGAGAGAGAGAGAGAGGCAAATATGTAGAGAGAATGGGAGCACCAGGGCCTCTAGCCATTGCAAACTCCAGACACATGCATCACCTTGTGTATCTAGCTTATGTGGGTTCTGGGGAATCAAACCTGGGTCCTTTGGCTTTGCAGGCAACTGCCTTAACTGCTAAACCATCTCTCCAGCTCACGATCTCTTTATTATTTATTTATTTGAGAGTAATAGAGAGAGAGAGAGAGAAAAAGGCAGAGAGTGAGAGAGAGAATGGGCGTACCAAAGGCTCTAGCCACTGCAAACGCACTGCAGATGCATTCGCCACCTTGTGCATCTGGCTTAAGTGAGTCCTGGGGAATCGAACCTGGGTCCTTTCAAGCCAAGATTTCTGAGGCTAGGACCTTTTTTTTTTTTTTTTTTTTTACCCAATCCACCGCTTCCAGACAAGAATGGATGGAATCTGAGAACCCAGACTACGCTGTCGAATTGGCCCCAAATTGGCCATGGTGCTAGAGACCCAGGGGGGACTCCTGGCCTGGGAAGTAGGCACCTGGGCCTCAGGACAGTCACTGCACAAGTGGGGCCCACTCTCTTCCCGGCGTCTTGACCGTTCCTGGCAACCCATGGGGTTAAAAAAAAAGGCCAGTGTGGTGGCGCGCGCCTTGATCCCAGCACTCGGGAGGCAGAGGTAGGAGGATCACCGTGAGTTCGAGGCCACCCTGAGACTACATAGTGAATTCCAGGTCAGCTTGAGCTAGAGTGAGACCCTACCTCAAAAAACATCACATCATCATCATCACCACCACCATCCAGAAGAAAATGAAGAGACTGCAACGATCCACTGCCTAAAACGCTACAGGTGCGCCGGCGCCCAGCGCACACGAGGATGCCGTGGGGAAGCGAGAGCGGAGCGCGTGCGTGAGCGGCGGGGATGGGGGCCCGTGCGCGCGAGCGTGCGCGGACAGTCGCCGGTGTGCACGCAGGCGTGGGTGTGAGCAAGCGACCGCGAGGCCCACGCGGAGAAGATGCAGGCGGAGCGCACGAGAGGGCGCCTGCGCGGAGTGGGCGTGGTCTGGAGGTGGCCCCGCCCCTCCTGCCCCGCCCAGTGCACCTTGCTGGCCCCGCGCAGCGGCCGAGGCTGGCGTGGGATCCGGACTCTGCGCGGGCGGGTGGCGGCTGCAACCTGCAGCAATCACCCCGGGCAGAGGCGGGGAGGAAGGGGCGGGGGAGTTTCCGTGTCAAAGCCTAGACACTCTGCGTGGGAAGGGACCCGGGACGATCACCTGCGGAGCCCATTCTCTCCTTCCCCCCACCCCCGCCCCGGTTTTGCTCCCTCACCGTGTTGATCACCTTCGCGTCTTTCTGTGCCTTCATGCAATGAGTGCGCCCACCCATGCCGGGCTCGGCTCTGCTTACAGACGCATTGTGCCGACGTGCCTGGGTCTGATGGAATGTCATCGGGGAGAAGACGTACTGAGTTCATTGGCTACAAAGTTGGAGAATAAAACAAGATTGTGTTTTTTTGTTTTGTTTTGATTTTTTCGAGGTAGGGTCTCACTCTAGTTCAGGCTGACCTGGAATTCACTACGTAGTCCTAGGGTGACCTCGAATTCATGGCCATCCTCCTACATCTGCCTCCCAAGTGCTGGGATTGAAGGCGTGCGCCAACACTCCGGGCCCTAGATTGTGGGTTTTAATTAAATCGTATACTGGGAATTCCATCATAGGAGGGTTGGTGGAGGATGAGAAATCGTAGATGATGAAAGAAAAAAAAAAATTGCCGTGTGTGGTGGTGCACGCCTTTAATCTCAGCACTTGGGAGACAGTGGTAGGAGGATCATCGTGAGTTCCAGGCCACCCTGAGACTACATAGTGAATTACAGGTCAGCCTGAGCTAGAATAAAACCCTACCTCGGCGGGAAAAAAATAAATATATCATAGATGGGCATGGTTGTGCACGCCTTTAATTCCAGCACTTGGGAGGCAGGAGGATAGCTGTGAGTTTGAGGCCAGCCTGAGACTACATAGTGAAGTCCAGGTCAGCCTGGGCTAGAGTGAGACCCTACCTCAAAACAAAAAAGAATATATATATATATATATATATATATATATATATATATATATATGGCATGTGTGCATAGTAATTGTAGTGTGTGTTTGGTATGTATGCAGATGTGTGTGAGACTGGAGGAGAATGCGGTGTGCCCCTTACTAACACCATTTGTCTGCGTTATTTTCTTGAGGTGGAGTGTCTCTCTGAATGTAGAGCTTCTGTTTTCAGGCCGATTGGCTCACTAGCAAGACCCACTGATGCTCCTGTCTCCATCCTCCACAAGACTGGGGTTATAGTCATGTGGGGAAATGCCTGGCTTTAAAAAAATTTTTATTTTATTTATTCATTTGCAGAGACAGATAGAGAGAAGAGAGACAGATAGAGAACAGGCACGCCAGGGCTTCTAGCCGCTGCAAACGAACTCCAGAAACATGTGCCCCTTGTGCATCTGGCTTACGTGGGTCCTGGGGAATTGAACCCTGGTCCTTTGGCTTTGCAAGCAAGTGCCTTAACCGCTAAGCCATCTCTCCAGCTCATGCCCGGGTTTAATCCATCAGTACCCATGTAAAGCCAAATGCACAGTGGCACATGCATCTGGAGTTCATTCGCATGACTGGAGGCTCTGGCATACCCATTTTCCCTGTCTCTCCTCTCTCTGCTTGCAAATATATAAATGAAGTATATTTTAGAACTATCAAAATTCTTCCTATGTTTTCTGGAGTCTAATCATCTTTTCATGCTATCTCTTACTCTCTTGTGATATTTATGACTTTTTAACATACTATATAATGTGCTGACTTGAAATACCTATTACCTGAATCTCTCTGTCTGCTAGATGAGCGCTCCTGGAGGAGATGAGGGTCCAATAGGACCACCGGGAACGGTGCCTGCATAGCAGGCCTTCAGCCAGTGTTGCATGAAGCGAAAAGGAGAAATGTGTTCTGGGTAGATACTTAGGATAATTCTGTTTTACTTTTTTTTTTTTTTTTTTTTTTTTTAAAGGTAGGGTCTCACTCAGCTCAGACTTACCTGGAATTCACTGTGTAGTCTCAGGGTGACCTCAAACTGGGATTAAAGGTGTGCACCACCACACCTGGTGTTTTTTTCCTTCTTAAAAAATATTTTTAGGGCTAGGGAGATGGCTTAGCAGTTAAGGCCTTTGCCTGCAAAGCCAAACGACCTAGGTTCGATTCCCCAGGACCCATGTAAGCCAGATGCACAAGGTGGCTCATGTATCTGGAGTTCCTTTGCATCAGCTGGAGGCCCTGGCCCGCTCATTCTCTCTCTCTCCATTTCTCTTTCTCTCTCCTCTCTCTCTTTCAAATAAATATAAATAAATAAATAAGCAAACATTTAAGAAAAGAAAAAAATATTTTTATTGGGTGGAGAGATGGCTTAGTGGTTAAGGTGCTTGCCTGAGAAGCCTAAGAACCCAGGTTTGAGTCCCCAGGACCCACGTAAGCCAGATGCATAAGGTGGCATGTACATCTGGAGTTCATTTGCAGTGGCTGGGGCCCCTGGTGCACCCATTCTCTTCTTTTCTTCCATCCTTCCTTCCTTCCTTCCTTTCCTCCTCCTCCTCCTCCTTCTTCTTCCTCTTTCTCTCTTAAATAAATAAATTAGCAAATACAATATCTTAAAAAAAATTTCATTTATTTATTTGAGAGGGAGAGAAATGAACTCTGGACACATGGGCCAACATGTGCATTTGGCTTATGTGGGTCCTGGGGGAGTTCAACCTGGGTTCTTTGATTTTGCAGCCAGGTGCCTTAACTGCTAAACCATCTCTCCAGTCCAGGGCCATTTTTTTTTTTTTTTTAGTATTTGTATTTGTCTTCTGGTTTCTAAGTTCCATTGGCGGCAGAGCCTAATTTAACTGGTACTTTCTTATTTATTTATTTGAGAGCGATAAAGAGGGAGAAGAGAGAGAGAGAGAGAGAGAGAGAGAGAGAGAGAGAGAGAGAGAGAGAGTAAGGGCACACCAGGGCCTCCAGTCACTGCAAACGAACTCCAGTCGCATGCACCCCCTTGTGCATCTGGCTAACATGAGACCTGGGGAATCAAGCCTTGAACTGGGGTCCTTGGGCTTCACAGGAAAGACCTAAACCACTAAGCCATCTCTCCAGGCCCCCATCATAACTTTTTAAACACTTCTTTATTTAGGTTCCTCAGACTTCCACCCTCTCACTTCAGCTTCAAGTTCAACCAAGAGGCACCGTCCTCCGGGAGTCTGGCCTAGGCTATAGTCCAGCTCAGTAAAGACCCTATGTGAGACCCCAGCTAAGCACAGGCTCTCCCCACTGAGGGATCTGGACATCGCAGGAGTCACTTGGCCCAGAAATAACTCAGAGTTGGAATAGGAAGGAGGGTCTGTCCACCTCCTCTTAATTCCCAGAATCTGTCTCCAGTTTTTGAAATATATTTCTTATTTTTATTTTTGAGAGGGAGAGAGAGAATAAGCATGCCAGGACCTTCAGCCTGTTGTGGACGAACTCCATATGTGCGCACCCCTCTGTAGCACGTGTGTCACATTGCATGTTGGTGTCATTGTGTGTCTGGCTACGTGGGACCTGGAGATTTGAACAGAGTGCTTAGGCTTTGCTGGCAAGTACCTCCAGTCCCAGGGCCTTTTTTCAGATTTTTTGTTCAAATTTTTATTAACTTCCATGATTATAAAAAATATCCCATGGTAATGCCCTCCCTCCCCCCACTTTCCCCTTTGAAACTCCATTCTCCATCATATCTCCTTCCCCTCTCAATCAGTCTCTCTTTTATTTTGATGTCATGATCTTTTCCTCCTCTTATGATGGTCATGTGTAGGTAGTGTCAGGCACTGTGAGGTCATGGATATCCAGGCCATTTTGTATCTGGGGGAGCACGTTGTAAGCAGTCCTACCCTTCCTTTGGCTCTTACATTCTTTCTGCCCCCTCTTCTGCATTAGACCCTTAGCCTTGGAAGGTGTGACAGAGATATTGCAGTGCTGAACACTCCAGACACTTCTTTCCAGCACCATGATACCTTCTGAGTTGTCCCAAGGTCACTGCCATCTAAAAAGAGAAGATTCTCTACCCAAAGTGAGAGTAGCATTAATATAAGGGTATGGACATTAAGAGAAGTGCTTACTGGGCAGTTTGGTGAGCATAGTATATACATTTAGCCAGACATCAGCAGATGTTACACCCCTAGGGCTCATGACTAGCCCTGTTGTTGGTTTTCAGTATCAGGGATGTATTCCCTCCCATGGAGCAGGTCTCCGGTCCAATTGGAGGGCAGGGCCATTTTTTTAAACACTGTCCTTTCCACGAGGCATTGAGAGGTTAAAGAACTGGCCTCAATGCAATCAAGAGCCACCGTGTAAATCCGAGTGTCGTTTTGGGGTGGGGAGGCGAGTTGCGCTTTTCCGGACCTCTCTAAAAGGTGAGAACTGCTAGGTTACTGGCCAGCGGGGACTACAGCTGGTCTTCCCGGCACTGTCTGCCTGTGCTGTTTCGCGGCTGCTTATGTTGCAGCTCTCAGAGAGGAGCTTAGAGAACACACACCCACGGTTGCATCCTCTTGTGTTTAGCATTTACAGCAGATTGAAAACAAGAGCTATTGTCTTGTTCTCAAGAGCTGACTTGGAGGCTGCCCTGAATCTCTGGGCTTGGCAGGATGCCTTCCTGCATCTGACTGCTCCGGGCAAACATCCGCTGTGCCTTAGTGTACTACTGTTCCTTCCTCGTGTTTGGGTTCTCTGTCAGTCCATTGGATTTAGCTGATGAGCTCAGTGACGGCAAACTGCTTGAGCAAGACAATGCTCCTATTCTCCAGGCGCACACACGGTAGTATTGTCTTCAACAGAGGCTTAGTGATAACAGCGAGTTCATCCATATCACAGTGGTCATTAATCTAGCTGTTGTCAGAGCACACATTTTCTCGTGGTAAACTACAAAAGTAGTTTGTTTTTTATTTTTGTATTTCGAGGTAGAGTCTCGCTCTAACACAGGCTGACCGGGAATTCACTATGAAGTCTCAGGGTGTCCTCGAACTCACAGTGATCCTCCTACCTCTGCTTCCCGAGTGCTGGGATTAAAGGCATGTGTCACCATGCCCGGCCAAAAGTCGTTTTCAAAAGTGAAATAAATGGAGCTGGGTGTGGTGGCACACACCTTGAATCCCAGTACTCGGTAGGCAGAGGTAGGAGGATCACCATGAGTTCAAGGCCACCCTAAAACTACATAATGAATTCCAGGTCAGCTTGGGCTAGAGAGAGAAACTATCTCGAAAAACCAACCAACCAACCAACCAACCAAACAAACAAACAAACAAAGACATAAGTGGGCTAGGGAGATGGCCAGTGGTTAAAGGCACTTGCTTGCAAAGCCCGATGGCTGGGGTTGGATTCCCTAGTATCCACATAAAGCCAGTTGCACAAGAGAGAGAGAAAGAGAGACAATAGGCATATCAGGTCCTCTAGCCAGTGCAAATGAACTTCAGATGCATGTACCACCTTGTGTATCTGGCTTATGTGGGTCCTGGGGAATTGAACCTGTATCCTTAGGCTTTGCACACAAGTGCCTTAAGCACTAAGCAATCTCTCCAGTCTAACATCTGAATTTATTTATTTTTTTAGCAAGAGACCTTGGCATGCCCATATTGTCTCTCTGATAAATAAAAGTATTTTTTAAAAAGTGTCATAAACCAGGTGTGGTGGTGCATACCTTTAATCCCAGCACTCGGGAGGCAGAGATAGGAGGATCACTGTGAGTTCGAGGCCACCCTGAAACTACATAGTGAATTCGAGGTCAGCCTGGGCTAGAGTGAAACGCTACTTTTTTTAAAAAAAAAGTCATAAGTGGCTGGGGATGTAGCTCAGTTGGTATAGTATTTTCTTAGCGTGCGTTAGGCCCTCTTCACAGTCCTTAGCACTGAGTAAAACTGGGCATGGTAATACACATCTGCAATCCTAGCATTTGGGAGACTGAGATAGGAGGATCAGAAGTTCAAGGTTATTTTTGGGGACAGGATGAGTTCAGGTCAGCTTGGGAAACAAGAGACTCTATCTCAAAAAAAAAAAAAAAAACAACTAGAAATGCATATTTGTAAATAAAAAAATCGTCAATTGCACCTGGGTGTGGTAGAACACTCCTTTAAGCGTAGTACTCAATAGACTGAGGTAGGAAGTTCACTGTGAGTATGAGGCCAACCTGAGACTACATAGTGAATTCCAGGTCAGAAAAAATCAATCCCAAACAAGATTTTAAAGGTGCTTTTTTTTTCCTCAAAGAATTCATATGTGGTAAAAAAAAAAAAAAAGGCAGACACTTCTATATTATTCAGATGATATAAACTGTTATTCTTTCTGTTTTTTTCTTTCTTTTTGTTTTTTAAATTTATTTTTATATTTTTAATTTAATTTTCATTTTTTTAGAGAGGGTAGGAGAGAGAAAGTGAATTGGTGCACCAGGACCTCTAACCATTGAAAATAAAATTCAGACACGTGAGCCACCTTATTCATCTGGCTTATGTGGGTCCTGGGGAATTGAGCCTGGGTCCTTTGGCTTTTCAGGCAAGTGCCTTAACCGCTAAGCCATCTCTCCAATCCCATTTTTTTTTTTTTTTTTTAATTTTGGAGAGAGGGAGAGTCAGAAAGAGAGCGGGACGGGGAGAGAGAAAGAATGGGCATGCCAGGGCCTCTAGCCACTGAAAACTCCAGACACATGGGCCACCATGTGCATCTGGCTTATGTGGGTTCTGCGGAATCAAACGTGGATCCTTAGGCCTCAAAGGCAAGTGCTGATCCATCTCCCCCCAGCCAAACATTTAAACATTTTGAGACAAGACACGGAAAAGTACAATTTAATTGTTTATTGAAATATTAATTTAATGCTTAGTTATTAATTATCTCTATGTCATCCCCATTTAGAATATAATACATGTCTCAGTTATACACATTTTTTCCTGTTTTATATCCTCCACCTCAATAGAGACGAGAAAAATGAATGTAAAAGGCATAGCTGAGAAAGAGTAATAGTAAAAAGGAGGAGTGCATTACTACTGCTTATAGAAATGGCTTTTTGGGGCTGGAGGGATGGCTTAGCAGTTAAGGCATTTGCCAACAAAGCCAAAGGACCCAGGTTCGATTCCCCAGGACCCACATTAGCCAGATGCACAAGGGGGAGCGCACGTCTGGAGTTCGTTTGCAGTGGCTAGAGGTCCTGGTGCACCCATTCTCTCGCTCCCTCTCCCTCTGTCAAATAAATAAAAATTAAAAAAAAAAAGAAATAGCTTTTTTTTTTTTTTTTTACTTGAGCCTTTTCTTTATTTTTTGAACATTTTTTCTTCTTCTTATTTTTTTAGTTGTTTTGAGGTAGGGTCTTTCTGTAGCCCAGGCTAACCTGGAATACACTATGTAGTCTTAGGGTGGCCTTGAACTCACTGTAATCCTACCTCTGCCTACCGAGTACTGGAATTAAAGGTGTGCACCACCATGTCCAGCTCTTTCCTTTATTTTAATATCAGATAAATTAATGATGTTCTAAACACTATGGCTGCTCATGGTCACAGTACCATTTATATGACCAGAAAATGGTCTTGATCTAAGCAGGACTTGTCAACAAAAGACAAAATATGTCAGAATAGTAACTTTCTTTAAATATAAGGCTTGCAGTCATAGTATTTGAGGAACTTCTAGAAATAGAAGGCAGTTGCTATTGAAATTCAATTTAGCTTAATTTTAGCATTTTTTCTTTTCTTCTCTCCCTCTCCCTCCCTCTCTCTCTCTCTCTCTTTCTCTTTCCCGAGATAGGGTCTCACTCTAGCCCAGGCTGACATGGAATTCATTATGTCATCTCAGGGTGGCCTCGAACTCATGGTGATTCTCCTACCTCTGTCTCCCAAGTGCTGGGATTAAAGGCGTGAGCCACCACGCCCGGCTTTAATTTCAGCATTATATACAGAGCTTCTATATGCAGTAGGGACTGGGGTCACAAAGATAACTAGGACTTTGTGCCTGCCAGGCAACTCCTGTACCACGGAGCTATATCCTGGTGATCTTTTGCTTTCTTTTTACTTTTTCAAAAAAATTCATTTACTTATTTGAGAGAGTAAGAAAGAGCTATATAAAAAGAGAGAGAAAGAATGGGTGTACCAGGGTCTCTAACCACTGCCAACGAACTCCAGACGCATGTGCCACCTTGTGCATCTGGCTTTACGTGGGTCCTGGGGAACTGAACTTGAGTCCTCAGGCTTTGCAGACAAGTGCCTTAAACACTGAGCCTTCTTTCCAGGCCTCTTTTTATTTTGAGACAGGGGTTTATTAAGTTGCCCAGGCTGACTTTTGAATTATCTGCGTAGCCCAGGCAGAGCTTGAAACGGGATATCCTCCTGCCTCAGCTATCTGAGTAGGTAGGATTACAGACCTGTGCTGCCAGGCCCAACCACAGGACTAGAACTTAACCACAGAGAAGAGCTCTAATAGGGTGAGAGAGAGAGAGAGAGAGAGAGAGAGAGAGTGGAAGAAAACCATCTATGGAGCCAAGGAGGAGAGAGCTGTTTGTTTGTTTGTTTGTTTTGTTTTGTTTTTCAACGTAGGGTCTCACTCTAGCTCTGGCTGACCTGGAATTAACTATGTATTCTCAGGGTGGCCTCGAACTCACAGCAATCCTCCTACCTCTGCCTCCTGAGTGATGGGATTAAAGGCATGCGCCACCACGCCCGGCTTCTTTTTTTTTCAAGGTAGGGTCTCACTCTAGCCCAGGCTGACCTAGAATTCACTTTGTGGTCTCAGGGTGGCCTTGAACTCATGGCGATCCTCCTACCTCTGCCTCCCGAGTGCTGGTGCTCTTTTTTTTTTTTTCCTGCTGGTACCAGTGATTCTGAGCCTACACCTTGAACTAGTCACAGGAGATGCCCAGGTTAAACACACACACACACACACACACACACACACACACACACACAAGCAAAGGAGAGGATTGTAGGCCAAAGTCCATGCATGAACACGAGCCCACTAACCCGGTGAAGCTGGAGTTTGTCCCAGTTTATCCCAGCAACCTTCTCCTTGCTGGGGCAAAGACCCGATCAGAAGCAGCTGATGGGAGGAGAGGGTTCCTTTTGGCTTACAGTCTCGAGGGCAAGCTGCAGGATGGCAGGGGAAAGACGGAGCAGAGGGTGGACGTCACCTCCTGGCCAACATCAGGTGGACAACAGCAGCAGGAAAGTGAGCTGAGCACTGACAAGGGGAAGCTGGCTATATCACCCATGAAGCCACCCCTGACAAATTCCCTAATTGCCATTGGCTGGGGACCAAGCGTTCAGAACACGTGAGTTTATGGGGTGACCCAGTTCAAACCACCACAAGATAGAACACAAGACGAAGAAGAAGGCAGCATCAGCAGCTGGTGGGTGGCTGAAAACAAGCCATCTGAATGGCAATGTGCAGGATCCTGTGTTAGACAGTCTTTGAAAGATCCTGGGCATGCTGAGTGCGATAAGACATGTCTGTAATACCAACACTCAGAAGGTGGAGGCAAGAGGATTAGAAGTTCAAGGCCATCCTTAGCTACCTAGCGACCTTCTAGCCAACCTGAGCTACATGAGACCCTGTTGCCAAAAAGAAGGAAGGCACCAGGTGTGGTGGCTCACACCTTTAATCCCAGCACTCGGGTGGCAAAGGTAGAGGATCGCTGTGAGTTCCGGGCCACCCTGAGACTACATAGGGAATTCCAGGTCAGTCTGGGCTAGAGCAAGACCCTACCTCAAAAAAAAAAAAAAAAAAAAAAAAAAAAAAAAACAGGACTGGAGAAATTGCTTAGTGGTTAATGCACTTGCTTGCAAAGCCAAAGGACCCAGGTTCAATTCCCCAGGACCCACGTAAGCCAGATGCACAAGGGGGTGCACACATCTGGAGTTCATTTGCAGCATCTGGAGGCCCTGGTGTGCCCATTCTCTCTCTCTCTCCCTGCCGATTTCTCTCTCTCTCTCTCTCTCAAATAAATAAAGAAAATTAAAATATTAAAAAACAAACTAACAACAACAAAAAGGAAGTGAGCTGGAAAGATGGCTTAGCAGTTAAGGTGCTTCCTGCAAAGCCTAAGAACCTCAGTTCAATTCCCCAGGACCCACGTAAGCCAGAGGCACAAAGTGTAGCATGCATCTGGAGTCCATTTGCGGTGGCCACAGGCTGTGGTGTGGCCATTCCCTCTGTCTATCTCACCTCTCTCTGTCTCTCTCTGCTTGCAAATAAATAAAAAAATATTTAAAAGAGTGATAAATACAGTATTTCTTTTTTTAATTTTGTTTATTTTTTTATTTATTTGAGAGCAACAGACAGACAGAGAGAGAAAGAGGCAGATGGAGAGAGAGAATGTGAGCTCCAGGGCCTCCACCTACTGCAAACGAACTCCAGATGTGTGCACCACCTTGTGCCTCTGGCTTACATGGGTCCTGGGGAATCAAGCCTCAAACTGGGGTCCTTAGGCTTTACAGGCAAGTGCTTAACCACTAAGCCATCTCTCCAGCCCTAAATACAAAATTTCTTAAAAAGGAAGAAAGGAAGGGAGGGAGGAAAGAAGAAAAGGAAAGAGGTAGGGAAAGAAGGAAGAGAAAGAAAAAAACTTAAATGCATCCAAAGGGGATAGAGGTATAGTTTAGGGATCGAATACTTGCCTAGCTTGCCCAAGGCCCTACATTCAAACAATGACACACCTACCTCACCTACCGGTCACCTTAACGTAGCAACCAAGTCCAGTGTAGGATGGTGATTATTTACCCAGTTGAAGTGTGATACTACCAACTGCTACTGTCCAGCATCGTGACAGAGTATTGCACTACGTAACTACACATTAGTAGCTGGGGAAAAGAGAATAACTGAAAGTTAAGCACCGTTTCTACTAGAAGTACCACCTTTGGGGCTGGAGAGATGGCTCGGCATTTAAAGGCACATGCTTACGAAGTCTGATGGCCTAGGTTCAGTTCCCTGGCACCCACATAAAATCAGATGCACAAAGTGACACCTGCTTCTGTAGTTTGCCACAGCAAGAGGTCCTGGTGCGCCCACACTCACTATCTTTCTGCCTTTCAAATATTTTTTTTTAAAGCTGGGCATGGTAGCGCACGCCTTTAATCCCAGCACTGGGGAGGCAGAGGTAGGAGGATCGCTGAGAGTTCGAGGCCATCCTGAGACTGCATAGTGAATTCCAGGTCAGTCTGAGCTAGAGTGAGACCCTACCTTGAAAAACCAAATAAAAATAAATAATAATAATAAATAAAATAAAGTAAAATAAAATACCACTCTTGGTGCCAGTGTAAATTTTTTAAAATGGTAAATTTGACACTGTAAATTGAAGATCATCTGTAGTCATTGTAAAGGTTGGATTGGAAGAGAGAGAGAGAACACAGAGACAGTGCAGAAGGTCAGGCTCAAGGACATGAGGTGTCCAGGTTATCAGTGGACATGGGAAGGGAGGCATGGAGAGAAGAGGAGAAAGCCTGCAGCCAGTTGTATGGTAACATCAGTAGGTCTTGGCTACTAATTAGATGGAGTAGGGGCTCAGAAGGGGACATGGATCAGCGAGCTTGGGTTTTCAAGCTCAGCGATCTGTGCTGATGGTGTAAGGAAGGTCAGCAGGCTTTCACTTCAGATGTGATTGTGGAAAGTTGGCGCAAGAGGAAGACAAAGGATTTGATTTTAAGCACTTTGAGTTTTGTTTTGTTTTGTTTTGTTGTTTTTCAAGGTAGGGTTTCATTCTAGCCCAGGCTGACCTGGAATTCACTATGTAGTCTCAGGGTGGATCCCTGTGAGGAGTTTGAGGCCACCTTGAGACTACATAGTGAACTCCAGGTTAGCCTGGGCTAGCGTGAGACCCTACCTCAAAAAAAAAAAAAAAAAAAAGACAATGAAAAATTTGACATTATTTAAGACCTTTATTAACAGGTGCTTGTGGTTTGTTAACAATTTTTTTTTTCTCGAGTAGTGTCTCCCTCTAGTCCAGGCTGCCCTGGAATTCACTCTGTAGTCTCAGGGTGGCCTCGAACTCACGGTGATCCTCCTACCTCTGCCTCCCAAGTGCTGGAATTAAAGGCATACCACCATGCCTGGCTAACATTTTTTTTAAAAAATCAAGCTGTAAACTTTTATTACGAATTAAAAATGAAGTTCTTAAAGATCTCAATTTGCAGGCCAGGCGTGGTGGCACATGCCTTTAGTCCCAGCACTTGGGAGGCAGAGGTAGGAGGATCTTTGTGAGTTCAAGGTCACCCTGAGACTACAGAGTGAATTGCAAGTCAGCCTGGGCTAGAATGAGACCCTACCTTGAAAAACAAAAAAGCAAAAATCTCAACTTGCTGGGAGTGTTGTCACATGCCTTTAATCCCAGCACTCTGGGATTAGATAAAAATAAAATAAAATAAAAATCTCAATTTACCAGATATGAAACAATTTAAAAACCTTTAAAGGTATATTGAGATAAACCAGGCTTTTATTTTTTTTTTATTTATTTATTTATTTATTTTTTTTGGTTTTTCGAGGTAGGGTCTCACTCTAGCCCAGGCTGACCTGGAATTCACTATGGAGTCTCAGGGTGGCCTCGAACTCACGGCGATCCTCCTACCTCTGCCTCCCGAGTGCTGGGATTAAAGGCGTGCGCCACCACGCCCGGCTAAACCAGGCTTTTAAAACACACACACACAAGCACGCACATTTGAAGGATAATTTCTTTTTAGTTGTTTGGAATTAACCCAGAACTGGAGTGCTGAATGATGGTTAGGAAAGATCTTGAAGTTCCTCGGTTTCATACCTATTTCCCTAATTGGCATGCAGTATATAAAATTTTATTTAAAATTGGGTTGGGGGCTGGAGAGATGGCTTAGCAGTTAAGGCGCATGCCTGCGAAGCCTAACGACCCAGGTTCGATTCTCCAGGTCCCATGTAAGCCAGATGCACATGGTGGCACATGTATCTGAAGTTCGTTTGCAGTAGCTAAAGGCCCTGGCATGCCCATTCTCTCTCTCTCTCCCTCTCTGTCTCTAATAAATAAATAAACAAAAAGAAAATTTTTTTTAAAAATTGGGTTGGGGGCTCAGGGTCCATTGCGGAAGAGGTGGCAGAAAGAATGTAAGAGCCAAAGGAAGGGTAGGACTCCTTACAACGTGCTCCTCCAGACACAAAACGGCCTGGATATCCATGACCTCACAGTGCCTGACACGACCTACACAAGACCATCATAATAGGAGGAAAAGATCATGACATCAAAATCAAAGAGAAACTGATTGAGAGGGGGAGGGGATATGATGGAGAGGAGTTTCAAAGGGGAAAGTGGGGGGAGGGAAGGAATTACCATGGGATATTGTTTACAATCATGGAAGCTGTCAGTAAAAAGGAAAAGAAGAAACATATATATATAGTATTTTATTTGAAAAAAATTGGTTGGGGAGATGGAAGAGGATATTAAAAGGATAATATTGGCAAGGTACACTATATATATACATATATATATATAAAACGATGAAAGATATCATAATGAAATCTATTATTTGAAATGCTAACTAAAAATAATTGAAAAGAAAGCTGGCCGTGTTACAGTTTCAGTTCCCTGTTCTGGGGAATTGTGTAATCTTTGGGTGACTCTGGCAAGGGTTGATCCAGTATTTACCAGTTGAGGCAGGACTGGAATACACTGAGGTGCCGGTCGGTTTGGTGTGAACACGGGCTTTGAGTTAGAAAGAACCGATCGGACTAGAGCTACAGTCTCCTCCTCTAAACATCCAGTTGCCTTGAAAAGTTGACCTCAACACTCTTTCCTAATCCCATCCCTTAGAAGAAACGGTACGAAGAAGGGGAAAATCTAAAGTACCGCTCGGATACTCCGCTGTCTTTTCCTTTTCTGTGTAGCCCTCCAGTGTTTTCTGACTGAGTTAACTTATTATTCACAGGGCCTGCTGACCATTGAGTATGCCAAGAATCCAAGTGGAGTGGAGCGCCCAGATGTTTAGGGCCTGTGCCTGGCATCTTATCATGGAATTGCTCAGGTGCCCATGAGTCAGACTGCTCAGGAGCTATTCCAGGTCACCGGATGTTTGCCTGTGCTTCCTGAGGGAGCTGAGGTGATTGCAAAATGGCCCATCAGTCGTATCCACCTCCAGGAAGATTGCTCATCGTGGGCACCCCATGTAGATGGGAAAATTGTAAATCGGTGCCCCCAATTAAGTATAGTACCAGTGTTTATCATCAGCTATAACTGTTCATTTATTTTTTATTTTGGTTTTTCGAGGTAGGGTCTCGCTGTAGCCCAGGCTGACCTGGAATTCACCCAGTAGTCTCACGGTGGCCTCGAACTCACAGTGATCCTCCTCTCTCTGCCTCCCATGTGCTGGGATTAAAGGCGTGTGCCACCATGCCCGGCTTTGTTGTTGTTTTTTTGAGGTAGGGTCTCGCTCTAGCCCAAGCTGACCTGGAATTCAGTATGTAGTCTCAGGATGGCCTTGAACTCACAGCGATTAGGATTAAATGCATGTGCCACCACGCCTGGCTGCCATTCATTTTTCACCAGTCTTATTGTTACCTGTGTGCCTGCCTTCATCTTCTTGGGGTCTGAATCAGCCTTCCATTTCTTCTTGGCCTTGGGATAAGATCAAGTGTGGATCAACCTCCTCCTTCCACTGTGTAGAACTGTCTGTGGTTCAGAGCACAACAGCTGTCTTACCATCTACGAGACTTCTCCATCTCGCACGTGTCTCTTTCCTTACTCATCCATGTTTTACTTTTTAATCTTTGGCATGCTACCCAAAACTGTTGCTTTTCCACATCTTGTCTTCTTAGTGCTAAAATCTCAGATCACACCAAACTCTCCCATGATTCCACAATTGGCCATGGTAAGTTTTATCTCTCCATAGTGTATCCTGAGGAGTGAGTTGTCATTTTTTTTTTTTTTTTAGTTTTTATTTTTTGGTATTTTGAGATAGGGTCTTGCTCTAACCCAGGCTAACCTTGAATTTACTGTGTAGTCTTAGGGTGGCCTCAAACTCATGGCGATCCTCCTACCTCTGCCTCTCAAGTGCTGGGATTAAACGCGTGCACCACCATGCCCGGTTTGATCTATCATTTATTGATTGGGTAGAAAGGACTCATGTTTGCAAGCCTAGGGCAAACTTTCATTTTTCCTTGGGAATTTCTTGCAGACTAGCCTTCACGATTGCTTACAGAGATGAATGAGGTGAATGTGCCGTTTGTCTATGTCAGATTCAGTTTTTTTTTTTCTTTTCTTTTTTTCCTTTTTTTTTTTTTTTTTTTTTTTTTCGAGGTAGGGTTTTACTGTAACCCAGACTAACCTGGAATTCACTATGTAGTCATGGTGATCCTCCTACCTCTGTCTCCCCAAGTGCTGGGATTAAAGGTGTGCACCACCATGCGCGGCAGATTCAGTTTCTTAAATTATGAAAATGGAGTTGGAGGGATGGCTTCGCGGTTAAGGCACTTGCGTGTGAAGCCTAAGGACCCAGGTTCAAATTTCCAGGCCCCACATAAGCCAGATGCACATGGTGGTGCATGCGTCTGGAGTTTGCTGTGGCTAGAGTCCCTGGTGCACCCACTCTCCCTCTCTCGCTCTCCCTCTCTCTATCTCTAATAAATAAATTAATTAAAAGATGAAAGTGATAATCACATCCATTTTGTTATGTTATCACATTTGATTGGCACAGCTAAGAGTAGGGAGTATCACTCCCATTTCATGGATGAAGAAACTGAGGTTCAAAGACATGATTTGACAGAGTTGTGCATTAGTAAGCAGCAGTAACTGGATTCAAACCCATATAGTGGGCTGGAGAGATGGCTCAGCAGTTAAGAACACTTGCTTGCAAGGTCTGATGGCCTAGGTTCAATTCCCCAGTACCTAAAGCCAGATGCACAAAGTGGCACATGCATCTAGAGTTCCTTTGCAGTGGTGGAAAGCCCTGGTGTGCCCATTTCTCTCTCTGTCTCTCTCCACTTGCAAATAAATAATAAATAAAAATATTTTAAAAACCTAGATAGCTTTTCTTCTAGCTGTATCTGAGATATAATCGACAACAATGGTATATATAGTATTTGCAATAGCCCGTTTTCTGTTGCTATATTGAAATACCCAAGGCTGAGTACTTTATAAAGAACAGAGAAGAGTTGGGAAGATTGCTCAGTGGTTAAAAGTGTTTGCTTGCAAAACCTGACGGCCTGGGTTTGATTCCCCAGTACCCACATAAAGCCAGATGCACAAAGTAGCACATGCATCTGGAGTTCATTTGAAGCAACAAGAAGCCCTGGTGTGCCCATTCTCTTCCCTCCCTCAACTCTCTCTCTCTCTCTCAAATAGAAGTATAAAAAGAGAAAAGAAGAGAAGTGTTGGGAGATGGCTAAGCGGCTGAAGGCACTTCCTCACAAAGCCTGCTAGCTTGAGATTGATTTACCAGTTCCCATGTAAAGCCGGAGGCACTGAGCTTGCATCTGGAGTTCATTTGCAAGAGTCCCTGGTGTGCCCATTCTCCTTCTCTCTCTTCCTCAAAATTAAATAAGTAGATAAATATATTTTTAAAAAAGAGCTGGGTGTGGTAGTGCACACCTTTAATTCCAGCACTTGGGAGGCCCAGGTAAAAAGGATTGCTATGAGTTTGGGGCCAGCCTGAGACTACAAAGTGAATTCCAGGTCACCCTGGGCTACAGTGAAACCCTACCTTACCTTAAAACTTAAAATTCCCCAGGACCCACGTAAGCCAGATACGCAATGTAATGCATGCATCATCTGAAGTTCTTTTGTAGTGGCTAGACGCCCTAGTGTGCCCATTCTCTCTCTCTATTTGACCCTCTTTTTAAATTTTTTATGTATTTATGTATTATGTATTTTTTACGTATTATTTGTGAGAGAGGAAACAGGGAGAGAGAGAGAGAGAGAGAGAGAGAAAGAAAGAGAGAATGGGCATGCCAGGGCCTCCAGCTATTGCAAACAAACTCCAGATACATGTGCCACCTTGTATATCTGGCTTACATGGATTCTGGAGAATCGAACTGAGATCCTTTGGCTTTGCAGGCAAACATCTTAACTGCTAAGCCATCTTTCCAGCCCCTCTATTTGCCTCTCTTAACTAAATAAATTTTTAAGAATTAAAGAGAGAGAGAAAAAAGAGACATTATAGGTAATGTTCTTGCTCAGAGGTAGAACATTTGATTGCAGTTCAAGTGGAGAGGTTTGTATGACTTGCAGGTTTGAGGGTGAAAGTCCAAGATAGTCCTCTGGTAAGTTTCATCTTCTCATAGTGGACTTGATGGTGGTGAAGTAGGGTTGTATATCCAGGCCCCACTGGTGACTCTTCATTCATGTCTCCACAGCCCATCTCTTCATCTTGGTTTTTCCAAAGAAGGAGCAAGGGTTTTTCCTTTCAAAGGTGGAATAGTATTCCCTTGCATATATTTACCCTGTTTTCTTTTAAACTTTATTTACTTATTTATTTATTTACATGCGTGCATGCACACTAGGATCTCTTGCTGCTGCAAAGGATGCCTGTCTGGCTTTATATGGGAAGTTGGGGAATTGAACCCTGTTCTAGCATGCTTTACAAGCAAGCCCCTTTAACAGCTGAGCCATCTTCCTAGCCCCTGCCGCATTTTCTTTTTCTACATTTTATTTATTTATTTATTTATTTATTTATTTATTTATTTATGAGAAAGAGAGAGAGAGAATGGGCATGCCAGGGACTCCAGCCACTGCAAACAAACTCCAGACACATGTGCCACCTTGTACATCTGTCTTAAATAGGTATTGGGGGAACTAAACCTTGTTCCTTGGGCTTTGCAAGCAAGCGCCTTTACTGCTGAGCCATGTCTCTAGCCACATTTTCTTTACCCATTCACTCATCAATGGATACTTAGCTTAGAAACCATGTATTGTTTGTTTCTTTTTTTGGGGGGGGGGTAGGATCTTGCTCTAGCCCATGCTGACCTGGAATTCACTATGTAATCTCAGAGTGGCCTTCGAATTCTTGGCAATCCTCCTACCTCTTGCCTCCTGTGTGCTGGGATTAAAGGCATGCACCACCACGACCAGCTTAATGGCATATTTTTAAAAATGAAAGTATATAGTAAAATTAATGTTTCTTTATCTTCATTTCTAAGGTTGTATAATGCAATACCACATAGGAGAAAATGTAATAAATAATAGTTGAGGCCTTGTGGCTTCATTGAAACAGTGCCTGTCTAGTTAAAACAGTTGTTCATATGTCACAAGAGTTCTCCTAAGGTTGAGTTGAGAGAAAAATGAAAGTCTCAATACAGATAAATAGAATTCAAACTATGTTAATAAGATTATTCCTAAATTATTTTCATTATAATCCAGAAACAAATGAGAGATTTGAAAGGATTATAGACTTATCCCTAAGGACACAAACCAATCTGACTCAATTAAATCTGATTTGGCTGTCTTCATAACAACAGATATCAAAATGTTTGTGTTTTAGGCGCTTGCTTTCAAAGCTTGATGGCTTGGGTTTGACTCCCTAGTACTCACATAAAGCCAGATGCACAAAGTGGGCCATAGGTCTGGAGTTGATTTGCAGCGGCAAGAGGCTCTAATGTGCCAATTCTCTCTATCTCTCCCTCTCCTAGCAAATAAATAAAGAAATAACTATTGGGGGAAAAAGCCAGGCATGGTGGCACATGCCTTTTATCCTAGCACTGGAGGACTACCCTGAGAATGGAGTTTCAAAGGGGAAAGTGGGGGGGGGGAGGGAGGGTATTACCATGGGATATTTTTTATAATTATGGAAGTTGTTAATAAAAATTTGAGAAAATAAAAGATGTGTATCACCAAAAAAATAAAAATAAAAAAATAAAAATAAATACAAGAAAAAACCCATAACTGAGCCGGGAGATGGCTCAGCAGTTAAAGGCACTTGCTTGCAAAGCCACTAGCCCTGGTTTGACTCCCCAGTAAAGCCAAACTGCAGAAAGTAACGCATGCACCTGGGGTTTGCAGTGGGAAGAGATTCTGGCATGTGTACACACACACACACAATTAAAACTATTTAAAAACACAAGAGGAAAATGATGTCACCTCTTGAGACCCTGGAGGAGTTGTCTTGTCTGGTTTTGAGTCATTTGAATATGAAACACGTGAGGCAGGAGTGTGAAGAGGAAGTCAAAAGGAGAGGGCTGCACACAGGGGTGGATTTCCAATGGGTGCAAGAGATCTCCCACAGGTGGGAGGGGGTGGGGGGGATACTGAAAAGGCCGGCTCATCACCAGAAGAGGTGGGGCGCAGGAAACTGGACCCTGCATGGCTGGGGGTGGAGTTTGGAATTATGATGTCAACTATCATAGGGAAATGTTTGACTCATCTTCCCTCACCCTCTTGGCCTTGGTCCCAGGTCCCATACTCTTTCTGATACTGGTAGGTTCTTTTAGAACAGGAAAAAGGAGAGAGAGAGAGATAGAGGAAGGCAGCCCCCACGCACCCAGGCGGTGGGAGTTACAAAGGCCTTTCTGTTGAATTGATATTAGAATTAGAACACTTCTCCCACATAGACCAGTGTTAACATAAGGGTGAGGTTCTCACAAGTCCTCTGAAGTCTCTAACTCATGACATTCTGGAAACAGCACCAGCGATGATGACCTTCATGGAACTCCTCTGAAGCAGGAGCTGGGGAAGGTGCTGGAAGGAACCATGGAGCCAGGAGCCATGCACGGTTTCCCCTGCCTTTGGGAAGTTGTCAACTGTGACGGCCCCTCACCTCTCAGAGAGCCTTTGCTGTTTCTACAGAAAGGCGCATTCTCAACCATAACGCAAGGTGTACACGGGTTGTGAGTTCTGCTGGGGACAGGCCTATTTTCTGCCCTCTTGTATTCTTTCTTCCTCCTGTTTGCTGGCACTCCTTTGAGTATAGCCATTGGTCTCCTGGTTCCTGCCAAGGAGAAAATTCAGGAGTTTGGCTTACCCAATGTGTTGAAGTCCTGAATGAGACCAGCAAGTGTGGCCCCGAGGAGGTCACATAGTATCTCTGAATCTAAGCAATAAATACAGCTTCCTATTATCTTGCAGGGGTCTTGGGGGAAATAGTCAAAATGGTAAGTGCTCCACAAACAAAGGCATTACGTAATGCCAAAGACTGATGCGATCTGCACATTGAGGAGATGGATGGGATTGGAAGGGTTGTCTGTTGTCACTCTATATTGACCGTGCTTTTTTCTAGGCCGACTCCTAAGCAATTCACGTATATTAAGACATCGATCTGTTGACCAGCCCTGTAGGGTAGGGCTATTATTATCCTATTCTATTTTATTTATTGATTGATTGGTTGATTGATTGTCATTGCCTCTATTAGCATCATTATTTTGGTTTTTGGAGATAGGGTCTCATTCTAGCCCAGGCTGACCTAGAATTCACTATGCAGTCTTGAACTCTCAGCAGTCCTCCTACCTCTGTCTCCCATGTACTGGGATTAAAGGTATGTGCCACCACACGCCACCTGTTTGTTATTATTTTTTTAAATATTTATTTATTTGAGAGATAGGGGGAGAGAGAGAGAGAGAGAGAGAGAGAAAGAGAAAGAGAGAGAGAGAGAATGGGCATGCCAGGGCCTTTCGCCACTGCAAATGAACTCCAGATGCATGTGCCACCTTGTGCATCTGGCTTTATGTGGGTGCTGGGAATTGAACCTGGTTCCTCTGGCTCTGCAGGCAAGTGTCTTCAACCACTGAGCCGTCTCTCCAGCCCTATTTATTTATTTTGAGGCAGGGGTTCATGTAGTCCAGGCTGGCCTCGAATTTGCTACGTACTTGAAGATGACTTTGAACTCCTTCTCCCGCTACCTCCTAAGTGCTGGGATTATAGCTATGGGTCGCCTTCTTCCTTTCATATCCGAGGAACACAGCTAAATGTCTTGTTCAGGGTCATATAATAAGTGATACAACTAAAGTTCGAAGTTAGGTTCTAGAATCCACTCACTGTTAAGCACCAAACCAGACCAAGTGGCTTCCTGTGTGTGTGTGTGTGTGTGTGTGTGTGTGTGTGTGTGTGTATGTGTGTGTGTATGTGTGTGTGTGTGTGTTCCATTAGCACCCTTGGAGTACCTTCTGAACACCTGGTGGAGAATTACAATTGCTTGCTTTACCCATAGAGGGTTGCTGGAAGGCAGAATGCAAGCGAGAACTGTAAGTCCCCTCCCTCCCTCCCTCACACGGTACTTGCCACATAGTGGGAATTCGGTATTTACTGAATGAATAGAAGACACCTTTGGGGAGGTGTCCAGGTCTGACACATCCTCATCTTTCCTTAGCCCACTTGCCCTTTTTCTTGGACTCTTTCCAGTAGGAGGTTGTTTGGCGTTTCTCACCAATCCCAAAGTACAATTCCATGGTACCTTTTCTTACTTGGACAGTGACCCATACGTGAACGTTGAGGATGTGAACAGCCCTTGGAGAATAGTCTGAGGGACGCTGGATGCAATAGGTCTGTTCTTTCTCCTCCCCCCCCTTCATAGTAGACCCTCATTACCCCATTATTCAGACTCTCCTTGGGAGACCACTCCTTCTCCTATGCTGCTTGCCTGGCAAATCCTAGATGACAATTCCAGGTCCAAGTCCAAGGTGAGCCTTAACCTTTAGTAGGCAGATGAACAAAATCCATTAAGGCAACTCTTCGTTCTTGCTTCTGTTTTATTTTCTAATTATTATTTGCGTGTGTGTGTGTGTGTGTGTGTGTGTGTGTGTTCTGGTATTATGTGGGTGGCTGGGCCGTTTAATCCTGGCCAGTAGGCTTTGTAAGCAAGTATCTGTAATTATTGAGCCATCTCCCCAGTCTGAACGTTTGATGAGCTCAATATTGGGGAGGTAATTCCATTTTTATATTACATTTAAAATTTTTTATTTATTTGAGAAAGAAAGCGAGCGAGCGAGAGAGAGCATGGGCACATGAGGGCCTCCTGTCACTACAAATGAACTCCATACACATGGGCCACTTTGTGCATCTGGCTTTACGTGGGTACTGGAGAATCAAAACCCCAACTTTTTAAAATTAAATTTATTTTTTTATCGACAACTTCCATAATTGTAGACAATAACCTATGCTAATTCCCCCACCCACATTTTTCCCTTTACAATCACTCTCCATCATACCCCTTCCCCCTCTCAATCAGTCTCTCATTTATTTTGATGTCATCATCTTTTCCTCCTATTGTGATGGTCTTGTATAGGTAGTGTCAGGCACTGTGAGGTCACGGATATCCAGGCCATTTTGTGTCTGGAGGAGCATGTTGTAAGGAGTCCTACCCTTCCTTTGGCTCTTACAGCGACCTCTTCTGCAATGGATCCTGAGCCTTGTAAGGTGTGATAGATATATTTTAGTGCCGAGCACTCCTCTGTCACTTCTTAGCACCATGGTGCTTTCTGAGTCATCTCAGAGGTCACCGCCATCTGAAAAGAGAAGCTTCTCTAATAAAAAATGAGAATAGCATTAATATATGGGTATGAACATTAAGAGAAGTGCTTACTGGGCAGTTTGGTGAGCATAGTATATACATTTAGCCAGACAGCATCAGACATTACACCTCTAGGGCTTATGGCTACCCCTGTTGTAGGTTTTCAGTATCAGGATTGTATTCCCTCCCATGGAGCGAGCCTCCAGTCAACTTAGAGAGCGGTTGGTTTCCCCCTATTGCAGACATGCCACTATTGCACCCATTGGCTCATTTGGCCTGGGTGGCCAAATGTTGATTTCTCTCTCTCCCATTGAACTGCATGCGGCATAGCTTTTTCCAGCTTTCTGTCAGCTGTCAAAACCCAATCTTTGGGCTTTGCAAGCAAGTGCATTTAACTGATGAGCCATATCTACCACTCTATATTCCATTTTTGTTTGTTTTGTGTTTAGGTAGGGTCTGTCTAGCCCAAACTGACTAAAACTCACTCTGTAGCCCAGGTTAACCTTGAACCTCACCCTCTCCAGTGCTCTGATTAAAGGCATGGCCCACAATGCCCGACTTTCTTTTGTGTTTTGAGGGGATCTGCTAAGACAAGGAAAGATCCCCCAAGGTTTTATTTATTTTATTTGACACAGAGAGGGATGGAGGGAGAGAGAGAGGCAGGAGGGAGAGAGAGATACAGGGTGAGTGCACCAGGACCTCCAGCCACTTGCAAAACAAACTCCAGACACATGCACCACCTTGTGTATCTTGCTTACATGGGTACTGAGGAATCGAACCTGGGTCCTTAGGCTTCGCAGGCAAGCACCTTACGGGATAATGCATCTCTGTAGCCCTCCGTAAGTTTTTCATAGAAGTAAACGGGTTATCTTTGATTAGGGAGTTGGGGGTCGGAAACTGCATCTTCCAATTTGTAATCCAGCCAGTTTATCAACTTTGTTTCATAGCATGATTGTTTAACACACACACATCATCATCATCATCATGGCCACACACCTCACATCCTGGACTCTATACTCAAAAGAGCTAAAAAGGGGGCAAGACGCTTGACTCTGGAGACGATCTGGGAAAATCCCCTGGAGCGGAATGCATGAATGTCTTGGATTCCCGAACTTGGGAAAGTTGTCTCTGGCTCTCCCCAAGAATTGAGACTGGATGCTTAGGAGAAGAGGCCGTCAGCCCCAGGCCCCAGGGAGCCTCTCTTGCCCGCCGTAGCCTTGGCGAAGCTGAGGGCGGAGAGGGCGTGGCCGCGCCGGCGGGAGCGCGCCTGAAGAAGGGACGGGCCGTCTCGGGAGCGCGCGAGGCTCACCGCCCCCTCCCCCGCGCACGTGCGCGCGCGCATCCGCCCGTTTCCACTCCCCCCCCCCACGCGCCATTCTCCTCGGCTAGCCGGCGCGCCCACGCACGCGCCCTCCCTCCCTCGCTCCCGCCCGTACTCTCGCGAAGTCTCGCGATGCCGGTATCCCGGGCTGCTCCCGTTGCGGGTGGCTCTGGGGCTGTTGCTGTGGTGCCCGCCTGAGTGGCGGCGGCTGGTTGGAGGTGTCGTCCCCGCGGGCGGATGTTGACACTGGGTTGTTGTTCCTGCCGAGGGTGATGGCGGCGGCGCCGGCCGGCCGGATCCACTCTCGGCGGTGGTAGTCTCTCCCGCACGGCGCGAGCGCCCAACTCGGCGCGGCCCGGCGGCCAAGTCGCCCGTCTCCGGCCTCGGCCTCGGCCGCCCGCCCGCCGGCTCGTCCAGCCGCTTCCCCTCCATCCACCCATCCCCCGGCGAGAGGCGGTGTACTCCCGACACGCACCATGGCCGACTTCGACGAGATCTACGAGGAGGAGGAGGATGAGGAGCGGGCCCTGGAGGAGCAGCTGCTCAAGTACTCGCCGGACCCGGTGGTGGTCCGCGGCTCGGGGCACGTCACCGTGTAAGGCCGGGCGAAGGGACGGGAGGCGCGGGCCACCCCCCCCCCCAAGCACCCACCACCCATGGCCCCCTTTCCCGAGGTCACCGTGCAGGACGGATCCGGGGCCTTCCGGGAAGAGCCGGACCCCGGCCAGGGAAAACTTGCCTTGGGTTCATTTGTTTGGGGCTCCCAGAACACCGCCAACCCACCCACCCATATACCCATTACCCACCCATATACCCATACTCACTCACCCATATACCCATTATCCACCTGTATACCCATATTCACCCATTACCCACCCATATACCCATACTCACCCACCCATATACCCATAACCCACCCATATACCCATACCCACCCATATGCCCATTACCCACCTATGTACTCATACCCACCCACCCACCCCCCTTCCAGCAGGCCCCACGGGCCTGGGCCGATGTGTGGGATCCCAGCTGGGCAGGTGGCTCTCCAGGGGTCCTATATTTATGAGGTCCACCCCAGTACCCCCCCCTCCCCTCCCTCTCTGGGCCTTTGAGCCTGTTGACATACGGTGAATAGGACCCCAGTGGCATTCGGTAGTGGGGATCATTTCCCTGGGTCTGTGTCACGCACACACGCAGGGTGTCTTAGGAGTTCATGCAAGAGTCCTTGTCATATCTGATGGAACTATAAGAGAGGCAGAAAACTATATATTTGCAGCAAATGAGAAAGACCAAGTTTCCTGTCATTTTTTTGGGGGGTGTGTGTTAACTTTTTATTGACAGCTTCCATAAGTAGCAGACAGTATGCCATGATCATAATCCTCTCCTTTCCTGTTATCTTAGATGCAGTTTTTTTTTTTTTTTTACATCTTTTGTTGTTGTTGTCGTCGTTGTTGTTTTACCATCCTTTGGGTAAAGGTTCCTGTAAGTCTTAACTAGCAACATCTAGCGTCCCAAGAATTATCCAAACAATAAGGAAGGAAAGCTTTCTCAAAGGAATGACTAATAAAGGAATGTGTAGACTTGACCCAATGATGAGCTGTCCGGAAGCAGGAAGTTTTGTAATGCTTCTCTGAAGGGTCCAGAGTTCTGTGCAAAGCGAAGTATTGAGGACTCTTGGCATTTTAGATCTCTTGTTCAAATCGTAGCTAAGACCGCTCAGCGTAGGTATACCTTTGAAGTTCACCTTTTCCATAATATAAAAGGCCACCAGGTCTGAGAATGTCTGGGACAATTTTCATCGTATTTTCATATTTTAGGCTGGCAGGTCTGAGAATGTCTGGGATGGTTTTCATCATATTTTCATACAGGGTGAGTGGGACGGACTTGCGAGTAACTGACTCAGTAAAGCAGATTTCTCATACGAGATTGTCAGCAGAGCCCTTGCATTTCCCAGTAATGCTGAGGGCAGGCATACTGACTAGCCTGTTGTTTGTTATGCTTATGTAATGCTGTCATTTCTTAGCACCTGTTGGTGTGTACTTAGGTGACTTAACTGGGCAAAAACACTGCATAATTACTGTCACAGTACTTAGGTGAGACACCTAGCACCACAGTAATAACTCTGTCTTAACTGCCATCATCAGCTTAATCAAGAAATACAAGAAAATATCATAAATACTACAATTTTACCACACAGTACAGTGGGTTTAGTGTCATAGACTGCTGACATCGTAATGTGTCATTTATTTTTAGTTTTGACTCTTAGGTCTTTTTCATTTTTTTTTAATTGACTTGCTTTAAACCTGAGAATAAGGATGCTTTAAAAATGAATTTCCAAATGTCTCCTGTTGTCTCTGTTCTCCTCTATGGTCCTCATAGCTGACAAATGTTTATTTACAGAGGTTCAACCAGGGCTGGGGATGTGGCCCAGTGGCTGAGTGCTTGCCTAGCATGTGAGTAGACCTGGGTTCCTTCTCCAGAAAAGCAAAACAAACACAAAGGGTCAACCATCGTTTTAATATTTCCTCTGTTTAGCTGGCAGGGCACATGCCTTTAATCCCAGCACTGAGGAGGCAGGGTGGTAGAATCACCATGAGTTTGAGGCCAGCCTGGGACCAAGAGTAAGTTCCAGGCCTGGGCTAGAGTGAGACCCTGCCTTGGAAAAATCAAATAATATTTCCTATGTTTAAAGAAAAAAAGTGATGCTAGTAACTTTTTTGGATAAGTGGAAAATATAATAGGCAGATTGCTTGGGTGATCAGCAAATTTGTAGTTGGCTATTTAGAGAAGTTAAAGTGAAAAAAGCATTATTAGTCGTTTTTAGTCTTATCTACCTTTAAGAATCAGCGTGTACTATGTTTAATAAATGAATACTAGCCTTTATTAACTATCAATATTTCCATTTAACACTGTAATTCAATTAGTTTATTTGACCTGTCCATTAAAGTCAATTGGGGAGTCCCTGTCTTACCCTCTTAGCAGGCCAAAGGAAGTCCACGTTATCTGAATGAAGCTGCCATACATGATGCAGCTGGGAAGAACCAGTGTCCATAAGCGAGTCTAACGTGTAACCGAGGTTGAAAACCACTATTCCAGATTACTGGTGGTAGGTACCACCAGTGAACAGGAAGCCTAAATATTTTTTTTTTCCTCCCCATTTAGGTTGGTTCTAGGCCATGTGTTTAAACTTAACCTCTTCCACTTCTGGATACATCCTCTCTCTTTATTTCAGAAATGAATAGTTCCAGTCCCTACTTTTTAGGGTTATGAAAGTTTAAAAGAGGTAACATGTACAGAGAATTCACAGGTTTGATACCGTGCTGAGTCAGTACTAGCCTTTATTTTCCTCAGCTGCTGTTCTTCTTTGAGAAACATATAAAATACAGTATTAAGAAATCAGGCTGGAGAGATGGCTCAGCGGTTAAGATGCTTGCCTGCAAAATCTAAGGACCCAGGTTCAATTCCCCAGTACCCACTTAATAAAGCCAGATGCACAAGGTAGCACATCTGTCTAGAGTTCATTTGCAGTGGCTAGAGGCCTTGGCATGCCCATATTCTTTCTGTGTCTCTCTCTGTGTCTCTTTCTGTCTCTCACAGTCTCTCAAATAAGAAAAAAAAAAAGAAATCAGTACTGCCATTTACAAGCTTAACAGTGATTAATTTTGTCTAAATTTTCTTTCCTTGCCAGGTGTGGTGGTTCACGCCTTTAATCCCAGCACACTCCCACTCCCACAGGCAGGCAGAGGTAGGATCACCATGAGTTCTAGGCCAGCCTGAGAACACATAGTGAGTTCTAGGTGTCAGCCTGGGCTAGAATGAGACCCTCCCTCAAAAAAACCAAAATTTCCTTTTCTTTCTACTTTTTTTTTTTTTTTTTCTTGAGGTAGGATCTCTCTCTAGCCCAGGCTGACCTGAACTCACTCTGTAGTCTCAGGCTGGACTTGAACTCATGGCAGTTCTGTACCTCAGCCTCTTGAGCGCTGAACTAAAGACATGCACCACCACACCTGGCCACTTTGAAATATTTCTATGAGAATAAGAACTTTGTGCACTGAAAACTGAAGCCTGCTTTGTGGTGACGAGAGAGGTAAAGCACTGTGGAACTTGCATCTATGTGCCTAGTGTTGGGCATCCTAGTCACCGCCTGTAAGGATCTTTGAAATTGGTGCCTGTGTTATTGTGACTGTTGAACTTGTTCAGTTTTCATCGTCTTTAAGTATAAATGGGGAAAACTATTACAATTCTTTTTGTTTAACTTAGGAGTTGGTCAGTGGCAGTTTTTCCTTGGTAGTTTGAAAGTAAATGACAGTGTCAAGGGGCTCATCTGTAATCCAGGTCAGTCTGGAAAGAGAGCGATGTACCTGTACGCTCACCTTTGCAATTACAGACTTCTTTTTTTATTCTTGTTTCTGTGTTTCTTTCCGAGGTGGGGGTCCCACTCTGGCCCAGGCTGATGTGCAACTCACTCTGTAGTCCCAGGCCGGCCCTCAGCTCACAGTGACCCCTCCCTCCGAGTGCTGGGATTAAAAGTCTGTGCCACTGTGCCCTGCTGCAGTTGGGTATTTCTCTTTTGACATGCTCCACTATTGCCTTATTTTAGAAATTATATTTTTTTTATTTATTTACTTGAGAAAGAGAGAGAATATAGGCATGCCAGAGCCTCCAGCCTCCGTAGATAAACTCTAGACGCATGCGCCACCTTATGTGGGTCCTGGGAAATCGAACCTGGGTCCTTTGACTTTGCAGATAAGTGCCTTAACCACTAAGGCATCTCTCCAGCCCAGGAAGTGATATTTTCATGTGATATGATTGGCATGCTGTTGTGATAATGTGAACAAATAAGTTATTTTTCATTTTCTGATGGGTATGCTCGTCTAGGTTAGTCTTGGAGCATAGTCAGATTTTGGGGGCATAGGATACAAATTAACTTGCCTAAACGAAGTCTGCTTTAAAGTGATACTTTTTGGGCTGGAGAGATGGCTTGGCAGTTAAAGGTGCTTGCTTGCACAACCTGATGGTCAAGGTTCTGCTCCCATGTACCCATGCGAAGCTGGATGGATGTACAGAAAGGTGCATGGGTCTGGAGTTGGTTTGCAGTAGCAGGAGGCCCTGGTACACTCGTTCTCTCATTCTTTGTCTCTTGCTCCCTCTTTCTGTGCTTGCAAATAAATAAAAATATTTAAAAAGCTGGGTGTGGTGGTGCATGCCTTTAATCCCAGCACTTGGGAGGCAGGGGTAGGAGGATCGCCGTGAGTTCAAGGCCACCCTGAGACTACGTAGGTGAATTCCAGGTCAGCCTGGGCTACAGTGAAACCCTACCTCCGAAAACCAAAAAAAAAAAAACAAAAAGAAAAAGAAAAAGAAAAGTATTTTAAAGTGTGTTGCAGTCCGATTCACATTGCTGGTAGAAATCACCCAACCAAGAGCAGCTTGTGGGGAAAAAGAGGTTTATTTTGACTCACAGGCTCGAGGGGAAGCTCCACGATGGCAGGGGAAATGATGGCATGAGCAGAGGGTGGAAATCACCCCCTGGCCCACATAAGGTGGACCATAGCAACAGGAGAATGTGGCAAACACTGGCACGGGGAAACTAGCTATAACACCCATAAGCCCACCCCCAACAGTACACTACGCTGCTCCCAGAAGCCGTTAATTCCCAAATCTCCATCAGCTGGAAACCTAGCATTCAGCACAACTAAGTTTATGGGGGACACCTGACTCAAACCACCACAAAGTGAGATACACACACACCCACACACACATCCACCCCACACCACACATATATAAAATTTTTGGGGGGGACGTTTACAAGGTAGGGTCTCGCTCTTGCTCAAGCTAACCTGGAATTCACTATGTAGTCTCACAGTGTCTTCAAACTCATGGTGATCCTTCTACCTCTGCCTCCCGAGTGCTGGGACTAAAGTCATGCACCACCACACCTGACTTAAAGCGATATTTTTAAAATTTTAGTTATTCCCATATTGACCCCAACAAGTATCTACTGTGTATTTCTGTCGTAATCAATATTCTTTCTTGACATTCTTCTGGATAGATGTAACATTTTTATTCCTCATTAGATTTACATGTAGCAATGAAGAGAAATCTTATATAGAATCGTATTTTGAAGAAAAGTTGTATTGGAGGGAAGGGGTGAGGAAATGATAAAGTCCTACAATTGTATATTTGCATACATGTATCTTTTTGTTTGTTTGTTTGTTTGTTTTTGTTGTTGTTTTCTCTAGCCCAGGCTGACCTGGAATTTACTGTGTAGTCTCAGGGTGGCCTCAAACTCACAGAAGTCCTCCTTCCTCTGCCTCCCAAGTGCTGGGATTAAAGGTGTGCGCCACCACGTCTGGTCTATACATGTTTCTTAACAGGATTGAATTAACAATTCAATTACATGTAGATTTTTTTGATTACTTGTTTATGAAAATAAGGAGGAAAAGTAACTTAATAAGTAATGTTGGCCAGACTGGTTAATATCTTAAAAATACTTACTTGAGAGAAAGAGAGAGAGAGAGAGAGAAAATAACCACTGCAAACGAACTCCAAATGCATGTGCTGCCTTGTATATCTGGCTTTATGTAGGTACTGGGGAATTGAACCCAAGTCATCAGGTTTTGCAAGCAAGTGCCTTTAACCACTGTGTCACCTTTTCTGCCTGTGGTTAATATTTTTAAATTTTGTGATTTTTTAAAAAATTTGTGATTTTTTTATCTTTCAGAATAAATTTGTATAAAATATATTGATTATTGAGTAACTTGATTTTTAAAGCATGTGTTAATATAAGTAATGTGTTAATATAAAGTTATAACTTAAAAAAGAATTTAAAATGTACTTTGAGGACAGGAGAGATGGTTTAGTGGCCAAGGCATTTGCCTGCAAAGCCAAAAGACCCAGGTTCGATTCCCCAGGACCCATGTAAGCAAGATGCACAGGCGGTGCATGCATCTGGAGTTTGTTTGCAGTGGTTGAAGGCGCTGGCACACCCATTCTCTCTGTCTCTATCTGCCTCTTTCTCTCTCTCAAAAAAATAAAAATAAAATAAATTTTAAAAAAGTAATTTGATGCCAGTAGTAAATAGCCAACCTGTCATGATAACTGCCATTCATTGCTCCCATTGTACTGTGGGCCTGTTCTACACCAGTGTCAGACTTGGGACTTTTCATAGACTATGCATCCTGTTTGTCTTCTAACGTAAGCCATGTCGTCTTTTAAATTAGAAATCAACTCCAGCAAGATAAATTTTAGAGAAAAATATGTATGTATATATGCATATATATGTATACATATACATATATATACACACACACACACACACACACACACTTGTTTTGTTTTTGTTTTTTGTTTTTTGCGGTAGGGTCTCGCTCTAGCCCAGGCTGACCTGGAGTTCACTATGTAGTCTCAGAGTGACCTTGAACTCACAGCTATCCTCCTACCTCTGCCTCCCGAGTGCTAGGATTAAAGGTGTGTGCCACCATGCCCAGCTAGAGGAAAATAATTTGATTGCATGGCTTTGAACATATCTTTGTTAATGTAAAGAAAATAAAATATTAGGTGTTTAAATTTGACTAAGCAGTAAATTTTAATGGTTAAACTTTCTTGAAGAAATGAGAAGTATGGTAATGAGTTGAAGCTTCAAAGTTTTATTATATTTGAATTTGAAATTTACATGGAATTTCAACATTTAAGTTTGGCATTGTGTTTCTGCCTACCCAGAGAAAGGAAATTGACTACTATTTAAATTTTAATGTGACTGACTAAGTGGAATACAGGGACTAAATAGTGAAGACTGAGTATGTGTAATTATTTATGGTGGTAAGCAATATTCTAAATAGTAACATCAAACAGTATTACTCTAGGGAACAGTGCTTTTATTTTGCCAGATCCCCTTGACTTCCAATTTTGAGTTTATAATTAGTAGGTCCAAGGCCCAGGACATGCACTCAGAATGGGGAATGGAATTTTATTTAATGTAAGTAGGTGACTGACACCTGTAATCACAGCACTTGGGAAGCAGAGGCTGGAGAGAGTTCGAGGCCAGCATGGGCTACATAGTAAATTCTTGGCCAGCCTAGGCTACAGAGTGCGATGCTTCCTTCAAAAAAAAAAAAAAAAATCTTTTAAGCCAGGCATGGTGGCGCATACCTTTAATCCCAGCACTCGGGAGGCAGAGGTAGGAGGATCACCGTGAGTTTGAGGCCACCCTGAGACTACATAGTGAATTCCAGGTCAGCCTGGGCTAGAGTGAGACCCTACCTTGAAAAACCAAAAAAATAAAAAAATAAAAAAAAATAAAAAAATATTTTAACTCTCTAAAATATATGTCTTGGATTAGTTACTTTATTTATTTGTGTAAGAGGGTGAAAAAGAGGCAGATAGAGACAGAGAGAAGGAGAAGAGAGTATATGCTGACAAACTGCAGATGCATGCCCCACCCCACCTTACCTTGTGCATCTGGCTTACATGGGTACTGGGCATTGGAATCTGGGTCCTTGGGCTTCACAGGCTAACTGCTAAGCCACCTCTGCAGCCCTAGTTACTTTTAGAAGTATGTGGTCATTAAGAGAGTGAGGTTAGGCATTCCACCACTGTAAACGAACTCCAGGTACGTGTGCCACTTTGTACATCTGGCTTTACCTGGGTGCAGGGGAATCGAACCCAGATGGTCAGGCTTTGCAAACAAGTGCGTTTAATCACTGAACCATCTCTCTAGCACTTTGTTAACTTTTAAAATTTTATTTTATTATTTATTTATTTATTTGAGAGAGAGAGGCACATAAAGAGTGAGTATGTACATGCGACAAGGCCTCTAGCCACTGCAAACGAACTCCAAACGTATGTGTCAGCTTGTGCATCTTGCTTATGTGGGTGCTGGGAAGTCGAACCTGGGTCCTCACGCTTCGTAGGCAAGCACCTTAACCGCTGAGCCATCATCCCTCCAGCCCCATTTGTTAACTTTTTACTTTCTTTTTTTCCCTTTTTTTGGTATTTCGAGGTAGGGTCTCACTGTAGTCCAGGCTGACCTGGAATTCACTCTGTATTCTCAGGGTGGCCTCGAACTCATAAGTGCTGGGATTAAACACATGTGCCACCATGCCTGGCTACTTTTGTTAACTTTTTAAAGTGAAATGTTGAATTCATTTAGGGAGAAATGACCAATTGTTAGGTTTATTTATAGGAAATTGCTATCTAGGAAGAGACTGGAGCAGTTACACTTGCATGTAAAAGATTGGATTTAGAAGCCCCTTCAAATAACCAACCAGAGAGGATTAAGAAAGAGTGAAGGACTCAGAGATCAAAGATAAGTCATGTATGTAATCAAAGCATGACACAGATAAAAGGCAAGCCAAAACTACCCAGGCCAAGATAAGTACTCTCCCCTTCCAGTTTGTTTGTTTCTTTTGAGACAAAGTCTGTAGCTCAGGCTGGCTTGAACTCTCATGTCCTCCTGAGGCCCCCCCCCCCCCCCAATCTGGCAGGTTTCTGATCTCTTTTTTTTTTTATTAATAACTTTAATGATTATAAACAATATCCATGGTAATGCCCTCCCTCCCCCCACTTGCCCCTTTGAAACTCCATTTTCCATCATATCCCCTCCCCCTCTCAATCAGTCTCTCTTTTATTTTGATGTCATGATCTTTTCCTCCTCTTATGATGGTCTTGTGTAGGTAGTGTCAGGCACTTTGAGGTCATGGATATCCAGGCCATTTTGTGTGGGGGGGAGCAAATTGTAAGGAGTCCTACCCTTCCTTTGGCTCTTACATTCTTTGCGCCACCTTTTCCGCAATAGACCCTGAGCCTTGGAAGGTGTGATAGAGATATTGCAATGCTGAGCATTCCTGTCTGATCTCTTATATAGCTATTTATGCTTGCATTCTCAATAAGGTTGTTTCCAATTTCAAGTAGCTGCTCTTAAGTGTTTTAAACTAATATATTCCGTGTAAGATCTTTCTGGTCACTTCTCAGGGAATCAGAATCTTTAGGAAAAATCTTTAGGAGTTGTTTGTTTATGTTTGCATGCATGCATGTGTTTATTAGATTGCATCTTGCTGTGCTACTCATGGTGGTTTCAAACTCCTAAGTTGAAGAAATCCTTTAGCCTTAGACTCTGGAATAGTTAGGCGTATAGGCATGTCTTTACCATTCTCTGCTCTAGAAATGTGTGTGTGTGTGTGTGTGTGTGTGTGTGTGTGTGTGTTGTGGCTGCACATCTGTGTGTGGGTTTGCTTGTGGTGGTCTGAGGACAGTGCTGGGTGGTGTTCTTCAGGCTCCTTCCACTTATTTTTTTTTCGAGGTAATGTCTCGCTCTAATCTAGGCTAACCTGGAATTCACTGTGCGGTCTCAGGGTGGCCCCGAATTCATAGCAATCCTCCTGCCTCTGCCTTTCCCCCAGTGCTGGGATTAAAGGCGTGCGACAACACACCCAGCTCTTTCCACCAAGTTTTTGTTGTTATTTTTTTCAAGGTAAGGTTTCACTGTAGCCTAGGCTGACCTAGAACTCATTCTGTAGTTCCAGGCTGGCCTCAAACTCACAGTGATCCTACTTCTGCCTCTCAAGTGCTGGGATTAAAGGCGTGCGCCGCCATGCCTGGCTTCCACCTGGTTTTCAGACTGGCTTGGAAATTGCCAGTAAGGCTAGACTGGCCAGAGGTCTGCCTGTTTCTGCCTCTTCAGTTCTGAGATTACAAGCATGTGCCAGCAAGCCTGGCTTTTTTGTTTTTTTTTTAACTATGTTAAAGTTTTTTTCAAGGTAGGGTCTCCCTCTAGCCCAGGCTGACCTGGAATTCACTATGTAGTCTCAGGGTAGCCTCTAACTCACAGTGATCCTCCTACCTCTGCCTCCCAAGTGCTGGGATTAAAGATGTGCACCACCATGCCTGGTTTATGTTAAGGCATTTTTATTTCTAAGAGAATCTTAGAAGTTTTATATCAGACACACGTCAAAAGTAATATATGGTACTGAGGAAGAGTGTGGTCCTTGACATCAGTCTTACTGGCTTCAGTTCTCAGACACTGACTAACTAATTGCAGGCAAATAAGAATTTAAGCTTTCTCATCTGCAAAAGGGATAATACCTACTTTGTAGGTTAGGTGTGAGAAACAGAAATAAAAAAAAGGACCTGGAGCCATAATAGACATTCAACAAATTATTATTTGTTGTGATATTTTGGTTAATCTTTTCCACCTTTGTCAGAAATCAGCCCAAAATGAGACATCTTTTTCTACTTTATTTATTTTTTGAGGCAGGGTCTCACTTTAGCCCTGGCTGACCTGGAATTCACTCTGTAGTCTCAGGGTGGCCTTGAACTCACAGTGATCCTACTACCTCTGCCTCCCCAGTGCTGGGATTAAAGGCGTGTGACGCCACGCCTGGCTCCTTTTCTACTTTGAAACAAGACTCAGAGCTAAATCAGAATGATCAGATTGACTAAAGGAAAATTTTTTTTTCTTAATTTATCTTTGTTTTAAAAAAGTTGATTATTTGCAAGCAGAGGGAGAAGAGAGAGAATGGGTGTGCCAGGGCCTTCAACCACTGCAAACAAACTCCAGATGCATGTGCCACTTTGTGCATCTGGCTTTACATGGGTATTGGGGAGTCAAACCTACATCTTCAGTCAGGCTTTGCAGGCAAGTGCCTTAACTGCTGAGCCAAGATTATATGCCAAAATAAACCTGAGGAAATGGAAAGGTGCTTCTGTAGTTCTGTTAGAATATGTTACTAAGGGGCTGTGCCTTGACGTGAGTTTGGAGAATTCAGTGGGGCGCAGAGAAGATTGTAAAGGGGTTAGAGTGAAGTTGAGAGACACGAGTAGCAGGTATTACAGTTCTAGGCATAAACCATCCACATGTCACAACTTTCCTGTAAGGTGTAGGAAAACATGGCCATAACTACCTTTGACGTCTGACTTCCTAGTTGTGCATATGTGTGGTTCATTTAGTTGACTTTATCTTATTTTTTAAGGTAGGGTCGGTCTCTAGCGCAGCTGACCTGGAACTCACTGTGTAGTCTCAGGGTGTCCTCGAACTCACGGTGATCCTCCTACCTTTGCCTCCTGAGTGCTAGGATTAAAAGTGTGTGCCACCACATCTGGCTTACTTTGATTTTTTTTGAGGTAGGGTCTCACTCTAGTCCAGGCTGACCTGGAACTCACTTTGTAGCTCCAGGCTGCCCTTGAACTTACTGTTATTCTCCCACTTCAGCTTCTGAGTGCTGGGACTCAAGGTTGCACCACCATGTCAGGTGGGTTGGCTTTATGAAGGGTGAGGTCAACAACCTTGGTTTGGGGCTGGAAGGTGCTTGCCTACAAAGCCTAATGACTCGGGTTTTATTCCCCAGTATCCACATAAAGCCAGATGTACAAATTGGTGAATGTATATGGAGTTCATTTGCAGTGGGTAGAGCATTTGTAGTGGCTAGAGGCCCTAGTGTGCCCATTCTGTCTCTTTCTGCTTGCAAATAAATAAGTTATTAAAAGAAAAACAACCCTGGGTTTGCCTTCCTAAGCTGAGTAGGGGCTATTTTTGATGACATATCTGTGTAACTCCTGTTCTGTCGCCATAAGCAAGCAGCTTGTATGCCAAGAGAGCAGTCTGTGCAGACTGGCAAGGGACTTTTCCATAAATGAGGACCTTTGGAGAAAGATACTCTTGTTTGTAAATTTTTAAAAAATATTTTATTAATTAATTTATTTGACAGAGAGAGAGAGGGAGAAAGAAAATGGTCGCACCAGGACCTCTAGCCACTGCAAACTCCAGATGCATATGCCACCCTGTGCATCTGACTTCACGTGGGTACTGGGGAATTGAACCTGGGTCCTTTGGCTTTGCACACAATCACCTAACTGTTGAGCTACCTCTCCAGCCCTGGAAAGATACTCTAAACTATAAGACGTAGATGCTTGAAAACATTTGTTTATTAGATTTGAGGGAAAGATCTTACATTTAAAACTGAGTTAGAGTTACAATGGTTAAAATGTTGTTATAGGGTCCTAAAAGATAATTTTTTCTTCTTAAGCTCTTCTATGTAGTTTTAATTGATAACAGGTGTTACATGATTAGCTTCTGCTGGGCTGGGACTCATGTCATTCTTTAGCCCCAGCACTCAACTTGGAGCAGTCCTGTCTCTGCTTTCCAACAGAGCAAAAGTTTTTATTTTCTAATTTATTTGCAAGAGAGCAAGAGAGTGAGAGAAGAGAGGAGAGCATGGGCACACCAGGGCTTCTTGCTGATGCTACAAACAAACTACAGACACATGCGCTGCTCTGTGCATGTGGCTTTATGTAGGTGCTAGGGAACGAACCTGGGCCAGCAAGCTTTGAAGCAAGTGCTTTTAACCTCTGAGCCGTGTCCCCAGCCTCTCCAGGGGTTTTATATCTTCCGAGCAAAACTAGGTGTGTGCTTTCAGTTCCATAGTTCCTCTTTGACCTGTATTGACTTTCAAATACATATTGAGGCAGCTCGGAAAATGAAAGTATTATTTATAAACATCAAGATTTGTTATTTTCTTCTGTAGTTACGGTTTTATTTCCAAAAACTCCTAAAAATCTGATTACACTGTATTCAAAGTTCAGTGTTAAGAAAGTGCTGTCTTCTGTGAATAAAGATTTGTAAGAGTTGAGTGAAAATATCCAAAATTGAATTATTATTATTATTATTTTTGGGTTTTTCGAGATAAGGTCTCACTCTAGCCCAGGCTTACCTGTTTTTGTTGTTGTTGTTATTTATTTATTTTTTCTCAATTTTTATTAACATTTTCCATGATTATAAAAAATCCCCCCACTTTCCCCTTTGAAATTCCATTCTCCATCATATCCCCTCCCCATCTCAATCAGTCTCTCTTTTATTTTGATGTCATGATCTTTTCCTCCTCTTATGATGGTCTTGTGTAGGTAGTGTCAGGCACTATGAGGTCATGGATATCCAGGCCATTTTATGTCTGGAGGGAGCACGTTGTAAGGAGTCCTACCCTTCCTTTGGCTCTTACATTCTTTCCACCACCTCTTCTGCATTAGACCCTGAACCTTGAAAGGTGTGATCGAGATGTTACTCAGTACTCCAGTCACTTCTTTCCAGCAGTATGATACCTTTTGAATCATCCCAAGCTCACTGCCATCTGAAAAGAGAAGATTCTCTACCAAAAGTGAGAGTAGCGTTAATATAAGGGTATAAATATTAAGAGAAGCGCTTACTGGGCAGTTTGATAAGCATAGTATATACATTTATCCAGACATCAGCAGATGTTACATCCCTAGGGCTCATGACTGTTTTAAGTTTTCAGTATCAGGGATGTATTTCCCCCCATGGAGCGGGCCTCCAGTCCAATTGGAGGGCAGTTGGTTTCCACCATGACAGACATGCCACTATTGCACCCGTTGGCTCATTTGGCCTGGCTGGTCAATTATAAGGCTTGCAGTGTCCACTGTTGAGTATCTTCACTGGTGATTTCTCTCTCCCATTGAACTACATGTAGAATGGCTTCTTCCAGTTTTCTGTCAGCTGGTCTACATGGAGGAGGTTATCCACCCAGTTCCAGCAGGATATCTTAGTGGCCTTGCAGCCCAAGTATGTGGAGTCTTCAGCAATAGGGTCTTACCATCTATTCCTGGTGGGAAACCAAGAGCCTCGGCAATGGTCTATAATGTTTTAGGGGCATCAGGGACCTCCCTGGCCAACAACTCAATGGAGGTATCCCATCCCTGGCACTGAAAATTTTCCAACAACGATCTATGGCTCCTGAGTGTTCCATTGTCCAAAACCGGAGGATTCCATATGATTTATTTGTATCCTCTTAGATTTTGATTAGCCCTCCCTCCACTTTTCCTTTACTCGATCTCTTCCCCTGACCTCACTTTGGGCCTTTTCAAGCCCGTTAATCTATTCTGTTATCTATTTTTTGAGGTAGGGTCTCACTGTAGCCCAGGCTGACTTGGAATACACTATGTAGTCTCAGTGTGGCCTCCAACTCAACATCAGTCCTCCTACCTCTGCTCAAGTGTAGCAATTAAAGGTGTGAGCCACCATGCCCAGCAAGATTGAATTCTTTTTTTTTTTTTTTTTTTCAAGGTAGGGTCTCACTCTAGCCCAGGCTGACCTGGAATTCACTTTGTAATCTCAGGGTGGCCTCGAACTCACAGAATGCACCTACCTCTGCCTCCTGAATGCTGGGATTAAAGGCGTGCGACACCATGCCCGGCCTTTTTTTTTAAGCAAATTTTTAAAAAAATATATTTTATTGCCAGGCATGGTGGTGCATGCCTTTTTTTTTTTTTTTTTTTAAATTGGTTTTTCGAAGTAGAGTTTCATTCTGGTCCAGGCTGACCTGGAATTCACTATGTAGTCTCTACCTCTGCCTCCCAAGTGCTGGGATTAAAGGTGTGCACCACTCCTAGCCAGGAGTGAACTAGAGTGAGACCCTACCTCAAAAAAACAAGCAAACAAACAACAAAAACAATATGTATATGTATGTGTGTGTGTGTCTGTGTGTATGTATCTATATATGTATATATATATATATATATATATACACACACACACACACACAGACACACACACACATGTATATATTTATATTTATTTATTTATATATTTGAGAGAGAGAGAGAGAGAAAATGGGTGCACTAGGGCCTTCAGCCACTGCAAAGGAACTCCAGATGTATGAGCCCCCTTGTGCATCTGTCTTACGTGGGTCCTGGAGAATTGAACTGGGAACCTTTGGCTTTGCAGGCAAATGCCCTAATCGGTAAGCCATCTCCCCAGCCCAAAATTGAATTTTTTTTGTTTGTTTGTTTGTTTTTTGAAGTAGGGTTTCGCTCTGACCCAGGCTGACCTGGAATTCACTATGTCGTCTCAGGGTGGCGTCGAACACAGCGGTCCAGGCCTAGCTCCCAAATTGAATTCTTTTTTTTTTTTTGGTTTTTCAAGGTAGGGTCTCACTCTGGTCCAGGCTGACCTGGAATTAACTATGACCTGGAAATAACTATGTAGACTCAGGGAGGTTTCGAACTCTCAGTGAACCTCCTACCTCTGCCTCCCAAGTGCTGGGGTTAAAGGCATGTGCCACCACGCCCAGCTCAAAATTGAATTCTTAATCCTCCCTCCATTCTGCTTCAAGTCCAGCTTTCCTGTACTCAGTTGATGGCAGATTCAGTGTCCATTTTATTAAGAGTAAATTTTTTTTGTAGGGTTTTTTTTTTTTTTTTTTTTTTTTTTGGAGGTTGGGTCTCTTATAGTCAAGTCCAGGCTGACCTGGAATTTGTAGTCTCTCAAACTCACATTGATCCTTCTATCTGTCTCCTAAGTGCTGGGATTAAAGGTGTGCACCACCATGCCATCAGGCTTTGCAAGCAAGCACCTTTAACCACTGAACCAGCAGCTCTCCAGCCCCGACTTTACACTTTTAAAGTTGTCTTGGCACATCTTCTGTCATCCACCATGTAAAACACATCAGCTTTATCTGTCGGTTCTCTCTTGACTTCTCATCTCCGTTAGAGTCCTTTCATTGCCATATGAGATCCTCCCTGACTGGACTTGATCTATGGTTACCTCTCTTGGTTTCTTCATTATTATTATTATTACTGTTTTGTTTTGTTTTTCAAGGTAGGGTCTCACTGTAGCCCAGGCTGACCTGGAATTCACTCTGTAGTCTCAGGGTGGCCTTGAACTCATAGCAATCCTCCCACCTCTGCCTCCTGAGTGGTGGGATTAAAGGCATGTGCCACCATGCCCAGAACTATTATTTTTTTTCTAGGTAGGGTCTCGCTCTAGCCCTGGCTGACCTGGAATTCACTGTGTAGTCTCGGTGACCTGGAACTCACAAACTCCTATCTGTGCCTCCCGAGTGCTGGATTAAAGGTGTGTGCCATCATGCCATGCTATTATTTTTATATATTTTATTTTTATTTATGTATTTATTTGACAGAGAAAGGGGGGAGAGATAATGGGTGCACCAGGACCTCCAGCCACTGCAAACGAACTCCAGATACGTGTGCCCCCTTGTGCATCTGGCTAATGTGGGTCCTGGGGAATCGAACCTGGGTCCTTTGGCTTTTCAGGCAAACGCCTTAACCGCTAAGCCATCCCTCCAGCCCGTGCCCTGCTATTTTTGATAACTTTTATTCGTGTATTAATGTAGTTTGATCAAATTTACCCCATTGCCTTCTTTTGTTCCCCTACCTCAAGTTCCTTCTTCTCAAGTCGTCCCACCTCAACTCTGATCTTTCTTTTTCTCGGTGACCCGAGTTTAGGTGGGGTGCTTGCATGAGCCTGAGTGGGGTTACTTACTGGAGCGCGGGCAGCTCACCAGTGACTGCTCCACTGAAGGAACGTCTCCTGCTTCCCCAGCAGCCATCAACTGCCAATAACTCCTCAGGGAGGGCTGAGGCCTCATGAGCCAGCTCTCCACCATCAGGACAGAATGATGATGGACACAGTCTTGCGCCTGGTAACCACAGCTGCTGTGAGTTGCTGAGTGTAACAGCCATGGCATGTCTGAATGGCAGCATTCCATAGTACACCATCCCATTCTCTGGCTCCTGCCCCTTGTCTGCAATGTTCCCTGAGCTTTGAAGGAGACCATGTAGATGTCGCATTTAGAGCTGAGCGCTCAGCTGTCACTCATCCAGCACCTTGAATTCTGAGTCTCCTCAGTAGCTGCAAGAAAAAAAGGAAGGTTCCTTGACCAAAGCTCTGAGCGGTGCTGAGCTGTGGGTATAAACAGTTATTTCGAAAAAAAAAAAAAAAAAAACAGTTATTTCGAAGGCAACCTCTCTGACTTCTTCCCTGCTCCTCTTCCACTAGCTTACCCCCTGTAGCCACACTTGCTTCCTTTCTATTTCTTATTTATTCCAGACATATTTCTGGCTAGGCCCTTTGTACTAGCTAATTTCTTGTCTCGATACTTAAGAGGCTGGATCTTTCTTTTCGTCAAACTTCTGTCTGATAGGCATATCTCCTCCTCATTTAAACTGAGCTCATCCATCCTTTTCTGTCACAACGTGGGATTGGTACATGTTAGGAAATGTAGACTTTTCTTCTGAGAATGGTCTTCCTGTGTAGCCCAAGCTGGCTTTGAACCTCAAGATCCTCCCACCTCTGCCTTCCAAGTGCTTAGCTTTGCAGGCACATGCCACCATGCTTTGCTCTAGACATGAAACTTTGTTTTTGGGGTGTGTGTGTGTGTAGTAAATGCACGTGTGTGAGTGCACATGTGTGTGGAGGCCAGAGGACAAAATTGGGTCTCTTCTTTCCCCTCATCTGCCTGTTTCCTTGAGGGAGTCTTACACAAGAGGGGGAGTCACCCAACTGAGAGCTGCCATTTTTCCTGTCAACCCTTTTGCTTTCCATTTATTCTCTTAATACATATGTAAATATACTTTGATATAATTAAAAAATATATTCCAAGTTGGATTTGGTGATGCCTGCCTCTAATTCTTGAATTTTGGAAGTTCAGGCAGGAGGATTTCAAGTTTGAAGAAAGCCTGAACTACTTAGTGAATTCTAGACCAGCCTGGGCTGTATAGTGAAATCCTGCCTCATAAAAACAAGAAACAAGCAAACAACAAAAATTCAGAGGCACACAAAAGTACTCTAAAATATGTTTTAAAACTAGTTGAATTATCTTTAAATGTATTCATGTCAAATTTCATATATATTTCCTTATTTTGTCACAAAAACAAAACTCTGCCAGGTGTCGTGGTACACGCCTTTAAATACCAGCACTTGGGAGGCAGTGGTAGGAGGATTGCCGTGAGTTTGAGGCCACCCTGACGTTGCATAATGAGTTCCAGGTCAGCCTGGGCTAAAGAGAAACCCTACCTCAAAAAACAAACAAACAAACAAACAAACAAAAAACAAAGAAAACAAAACCCTATAGTCACCTATTTTTGTTTTTATTTCTTTTTCTAAAAATATTTTTATTTATTTGAGAGAGAGTATGGTTGTACCAGGACCTCATGTTGCTGCGTATGAACTCCAGATGCATGTGCCATTTTGTGCATCTGGCTTTACATGGGTCCTGGGAAATCAAACTCTAGGCATTTTTTAACCACTACGCAATCACCCCAGCATGAATTTTTTTCTTTTCTTCTTGTTCTTTTTTTTTTCTCGAGGTAGGATCTTGCCTCTATTCTAGGACAAGCTGACTTGGAATTCACTATGTAGTCTCAGGTTGGCCAGGAACTCACAGGGAGGATTAAAGGCATGCGCTACCAAGCCCAGCAGAGAATGAGAGAAGGGGTGCACCAGAGCCTCCAGCCGCTGCAGAGGAACCTCAGACACATGGGCCACTTCGTGTATCTGGCTTTATGACGGTACTGGGGAATCAAACTCAGGTCGTTAAGCTTTACAGGCAAGCACCTTAACTACTGAGCCATCTCGCCAGCCTGTTTTTTATTTAATTTTGAGGTAGGGTCTTGCTGTAGCTCAGGTTGACTTGTACTTGGGTGGCCTCTAATTTACTTACCAATCCTACCTCTGCCTCCTGAGTGCTGGGATTCAAGGTGTGCTCTACCATGCCAGGCTTCCCTTGGAGTCTCCCCCCCCCCCCCCCCAGGTAGGGTTTGCTCTAGCCTAGGCTGACCTGTCACTGGGTAGTCTCAGGGTGGCCTTGAACTCATGGCAACCTTCCTACCTCTGTCTCCCAAGTGCTGGGATTAAAGGCGTGTGCCTGGCTTTCCTTTGGGGTTTTAATCCTTTTCCTAATGATTAAGAAAAACCTAGGGCTGGAGAGATGGCTTAGCAGTTAAGGTACTTGCCTGCAAAGCCAAAGGACCCAGGTTCGATTCCCTAGGACCCACATAAGCCAAATGAACAAGATGGTGCATGTGTCTGGAGTTTGTTTGCAGTGCCTGGAGGCCATGGTGCACCCATTCTCTCTCTCTGCTTCTTTCTGTCTCAAATATATAAAATAAAAAATAAAAAAATTTAAAAGAAAAACCTAAAAGATTATCTTAAAATAAGGAAATTTTATCTCTCAGTGAAGTAGAAAATGAACCCTGTGCTCACTAAAAGACAGAAGGGCATATATTTTTATGTAATTATTATTTTTAGTTTTGTGTGTGTGTGTGTGTGTGAGTGTCTTTGCCTGTTTTTGAAGCAGGATATCAATCTAGCCCAGGCTGGCCTCAGACTCAATGCAATCCCCCTACCTCAGCCTCTAGTGCTGGATTAAACTTGCATAGCTTTTGTTTGTGCATGTGTGGGGGGAAGCTATGAGATGGGCATGCCAGGGTCTCTTGTCACTGCAAATGAACTCTAGACACATGCATTACTTCTGCATCTAGCTTTATTGTGGGTGTTTGGGAATTTAACCTGGGGGCCGGTGGTTAGGCTTTTTAAACAAGTGCCTTTAACTGCTGAGCCATTTCCCCAGACTTACTTTCTTCTAGAAATGTTTGCATAGGCTTAAATATTAATAGAAATTATTAGAAAACTTGTGGAAATGAGTATATAAAATGAATTGTCATTCATGATCTCATCAGTAGGACTCTTACTAATAGTTTTAATTTTGTTTGCATGTAAATATTTATAGTTAAAAATTGACATTTTGTTTTTAGCATGTTTTTGAATTTTTAAAATATTTTTATTTATTTATTTGAGAGAGGGAAAGAGAGGATGAGTATGCCAAGGCCTCCAGTCACTGCACATGAACTCCAGACGTATGCACCACCTTGTGCATCTGACTTATGTGGGTACTGGGGAATTGAACCTGGTTCCTTAGGCTTCACAGGCAAGCACCTTAACTGCTAAGCCATCTCTCTCCAGCCCTTTTCAACATTTTTTCATTGAACATTAAAAAAAATGTTTATTTATTTGAAAGGGAGGGAGGGAGAGAGCAAGCAAGCAAATGGGCACACCAGGGCCTCAAGGCACTGCAAACGAACTCCATTGCGCATGTGCAACCTTGTACACCTACCTTAGGTGCATACTCGGCAATCGAACCTGGGTCCTTAGGCTTTGCAGGCAAGTGCCTTAACCACTAAGCCATCTAGGTGCATAGAGTGGAAGACAAAATAAGCTTCTATCTCTCTCTGCTTGCATATAACTTAACTAACTAACTAACTAACTAAATACCTGAGAATTACTAGGCTGTGTTAGATTTAAAGGAATAGAGCCACCCAACTGGGTGAGAGCTATGGAATTTTACTGTAAGAGTACCTGGGGGCCTGAGGGGTTGGGAGGGGATTTTTGTGAGTATGTTGCTGTTCTGTCATTCTCCTGAGCACTGCATGTGCTCTGCTCCCTGGTCTAGTGCTGTCACGGGGCCACCTGCCTTCTCCCAGCTTCTCTGGTGTGAGCTGGCACGCCTTCTTCCTCTAGCTTCTGCTTACTACTGGTTATTCTTGACTTGCAGTAGTCACAGTTTTACTGCATCTTGACTTCAGTTACTCCCTTTCTGTGGATTTCTTTTACCTATGGTACCAATTTTAGTCTGATATTTGGATACCTCACGAGAGAAAAGCTGATTGAATCAGTAAAGGTTGTCTTGAGTTGTGTCCTGCCACCCCTGTGGTGCTCTCACCCAGGGATTAAAACAAATGCCCATTTGTGGGCTTATTACCCAGAGTGGGGAGCTGCTAGCCATTCAGCCATGGGTGACTGTCTAATGCACAGGGCTCTGAGCTGTAGTATCCTTTCAGATTGGCATGTTAGAATGTAATTGCAAAATGTTTCTATTGCCTTAAAACTTTCATTCTTAAAAATAGCACTGTAACTCAGAAGCTAGGAAAATAAACATGGCACACTTATTTTTGGCTAAGTGTAAAATAAGTTTGAAGCAGTCAGATTCTTTAATTCAGCATTTAAAAAACAAAATTCACCATGAGTATAAAACATGTCTTTGTTTTTGTTGCTTTTTTTCCTAGCCCAGGCTGATCTGAATTCACTCTGTAGTCCCAGGCTGGCCTCAAACTTGAAGTGATCCTCCTACCTCTGCCTCCCAAGTGCTGGGATTAAAGGCGCATGCCACCATGCCTAGCTAAAGCGTGTCTTAATTCAGCATAACATTGCAGTTATGCATTCTAAAAGATATTACTCTGACCAGCTAGGAAGAGTACAGAAGAGTTTAAAACTGAAATTCAAAAGTCTGGGACTTTTTGGACTTGAATTATGGAAAAGCTCAAAATTCATTGGAAAGTTAATTAGTGAATCCCTATTTTAAAACGTATTTTATTTTTATTTATTTATTTGACAGAAGGAAGTGATGGAGAGAGAGTGTGTGTGTGTGAGAGAGAGAGACAGAGAGAGAGAAAATGGGCGCGCCAGGGCCTCTAGCCACTGCAAATAAACTCCAGACACATGTGCCCCTTGTGCATCTGGCTAACATGGGTCCTGGGGAATCAAACCTGGGTCCTTTGGCTTTGCAGGCAAATGCCTTAACTGCTAAGCCATCCCTCCAGCCAGTGAATCCCTATTTGCTTATGCAGACAACTTGTTTAGTTTTAAAATATATTCATTTACTTGGTATGTGTGTGTATGCATGCGTATGTGTGCCATGGTCTAGGAGCATAGGTCAGCAGACAACGTTGAGGTTAGTCTTCACCATCCACCTCATTTGAAACAGGGTCTCTTATTCACTGTTTGCCAGGCTAGCTGCTATGAAACTGTTGGGAAATTCCTTTGTTTAAACCACCCTTCTCACCACTGGGATTCTGTAAGCTTGCCGCAGCTTGCAGCTTTTATATGGGGCCTGGAGGTCTGAAATCGGGCTGTCAGAGGTGTGCAGTAAGTGCTTCTCCACTGAGCCATCTTGTCAGCCCTGGTTTATTAAATATATCTGTGGTTTTTACTCCCAACTTACTTTTAGAATGAGGGGTGCACCTTACAGTTCTACTGAGTATACACAATATTTTTCACTGTAAGACATTTTTACCAACATAAAACATATATAAAATTTCATTTGTTTCTTGTCTTTGTATATAACTGCATTCAGATGCTAATCACCTTGACTCGTATATACATTTAAATTATTGGGTGTTACGTTGGAGTAGTAGTATGCTAGATGATTAGAATTTAAAGGGAAGGCTGGAGAGATGGCTTAGCAGCTGAGGCACTTTGCTAAAATTTAAAGAGTTTGGATTTCTACCCTGTTCGGAATCCTTGCACTTCACTCATGCCCTTCCGATTATCATTCTATGGGATGAAATTTTGCCTTTCCAATACCATCTCTGTCCAGTTACACTTTATCTTAGAATAAAGTATGTCATTTAAAAATATTTTTATTTATTTGGTTATTTGAGATGGGGGTGGGCAGAATGAGCACACCAGGACCTCTTGGCAGTACTGCAGATGAACTCCAAGTGTCTGTACCACTTTGTGCATCTGGTTTTGTGTTGGAACTGGGGAGTTGAATCTGGGGCAGCAGGCTTTTTGCAAGCAAGCACCATTAACCACTGAGCTGTGTCTCTAGCCCCAAGTATGTTACTGATTTTGCCGTGTTTAGGAGGTAATTTACAATGTCAGTTTAAACCTAAACATGCACCTATTTTATTCTAATAACCTTTGCCTCTTGCCAAACTTAAGAAAAAAGCCAGAACTAAGGTCAACACTTAAGTAATTTATGTCAAATACAAACCCATTAGAAATGATATTTTACAGTTAATTATCAAACATGTGGTTTTGTAATCCATTTATAAAAGAAAATGGTCTTGTTATAAAATCACTTGATAGAGTTGCTTTGTGTAGCCTAGATTTTAAAAGGAAAAGCTCTGCCAAAGGTGAAAGACATAACAAGGAAGTAGTTGCCCTCGCTTATGCCAAGTAAGCCAAAGCTGGGCTGTGGGGAGGAAAGAGCACATGGTGCGAAAGAAGACTTGCAGGAAAGGGCGGTTCCAACTGCTCTGCTCCGGGCGGGCAGGGCTTTCACAAGGGAAAGAAAGCCTGTGGAAGAACAGCCTGCTGTCCTCTGTAAATGATGAGTTGGAGCTGAGGTAACGAATGATTGCGAACAACTCCTTGAAGACATTGATTAAGGAAGGAAAAGAGATTAATGCCTTTCTACATTGAGTGAGAACAATACCAATACAACATCCAGGTCATAGATTTGAGTACGTTTTTAGGCTATTTCTAAGAGGGAGAACCAGTCTAAACATGTATATGTGAGAAATACCCCAGCATGGTTTCTCGTGCTCACATATATACCCTACTGGCCACATATAGGATTTTCAGCCTGAGAATCCTTAGGCTTTTGTCCAGAGAATCAGAACTACACTAAGATTAATATCTGTACAATCATAGAACATCCAAGGAGACTTCAAGGTCATGCCAAGGTCAAATGTGACCCTTTTATTCTTTGATGAACTAAATCGCAGTTGTTCCTTCTGTAAATCATTTCCTCTGGGTAAGTGTTTAGATGATCATTTGTTAAGGGAATAAGTTTATAACCATGACTACATGGCTTGTTGAGTTTTGCCAAGAGGTGTGTCCTTTCCTCAACTCTGCCAAATTTTGGTAAAGTTGTGTTGTTCTGGCTGAAGACGTTATTTCACAATGTTTACGGGTAAATATTAAACAGAATTTGTTTTTTCCTTTTTTTTGTTTTTTTGAGGTAAGGTATTACTCTAGCCCAGGCTGACCTGGAATTCACTATGTAGTCTCAGGGTGCCCTCAAACGGTGATCCTCCTACCTCTGCCTCCTGAGTGCTGGGATTAGAGGTGTGTGCCACCATGCCTGGCTAAAATAAAATTTTTAAAGATTACAAAAAAACAATAAAAAAGAGGGAGAGAAACAGTAGATTGCAGATGGAGCTGGAGATGTAATTAGGAACAAATGTTTAACTTTGGGTAAAGTTCCAAAGACATAATTAAATCCAAAATGAAAGGAAGAAATGGTAAATACAGTTTTTCTTCTCTTAAAAAAATTTGTGGGGTTGGAGAGATGGCTTAGCGGTTAAGGCGCTTGCCTGTGAAGCCAAAGGAACCCAGGTTTGATTCTTCAGGTCCCACGAAGCCAGATGCACATGGTGGTGCATGCATCTGGAGTTCATTTGCAATGGTTAGAGGCCCTGGTGTACCCATTCTCACTGTCTCTCTCTCTCTCTCTCTCTCTCCCTCTCCCTCTCTCTGTCTCTAATAAATACATAAATAACTAAATTAAAAAATTTTTGTGTGTATGTGTGTGTGTTTAATTTGCTGGCTTGGTGTCCTGCCTGCAATCCCACTGGGTAGGTAGAGACAGAGGCTCACTGGCTGTCTAGCCAGATCTGTTCAGCAAGAGACCCTGCCTTAATAAATAAGGTAGAGAGCAATAGAAGGAGACACCTGGAGTTGACCTGGACATCTCATGCACATACACTCGCATGCACCACACATGCAAAAAAGAAAAGGGAGAAAAAGAACATTTAATCAAAGAGTTTCAACGGGAAGATCTATCAAGAATAGGAAAGTGAGTTGGATGACAACAACACAGGGTAACAGCTCCTTAAAGTGATTTACACTGACTTATCTTTGGCTATCTGAGCTATTGAAACAGTAAGCCTTGAAGTTTTTTAAAGTATGGAGGTAGCTACAATTAAAATATGTTATTTTGCTTATACATTAATAATTTTTTAACAGTATCTCATATCAGCTTAATTCAACTACTAAAATAATTGTTTTTGTTTTCAAGGTAGGGTCTTGCTGTAGCCCAGGCTGACCTGGAATTCACTCTGTAGTCTCAGGGTGGCCTTGAACTCATGATGATCCTCCTACCTCTGCCTCCCAAGTACTGGGATTAAAGGTGTGCGCCACCAAGCCCGACTAAAATAATTGCTTTTTACACTTCATAGTTTATGATGATGATTTTGTCTTTGAGTTTCATTCTGTTTTAGGCTTCCTCAGTGGCTGGGAGTGGTGATTCACGCCTTTAATCTCCGCGAGACCCTACCTCAAAAAAAAAAAAAAAAAGTCTATATTCTGTTTGCTTCACCTTATTTATTTATTTATTTATTTGGTTATTTTGAGGTAAGGTCTTGCTCTAGCCCAGGCTGACTTGGAATTCACTATGTAGTCTCAGGGTGTCCTGGAACTCACAGTGATCCTCTTACCTCTGCCTCCTGAGTGCTGCGATTAAAGGTGTGAGCAACCACACCCAGCAAATGGGTCTGATTTTTTTTTTTTTTTTTGCAACAATGACATCTAACATATTTTTCTCATGTTTTAAAATAGATTTGGACTAAGCAACAAGTTTGAATCAGAATTCCCTTCCTCATTAACTGGAAAAGTGAGTGTCTCAATTCTTAATCTACTATTTATGTGTTTCAAAGCTTTTCCTAGAAATTGAAAATTGCTCATGAAACATGCATATTGACACTTAATGTCAATGTTGTTTTGCATTTTCCTTAGGTAGCTCCTGAAGAATTTAAAGCCAGCGTCAACAGGGTCAACAGTTGTCTGAAGAAGAACCTTCCTGTTAATGTCCGTTGGCTGCTTTGTGGCTGCCTTTGTTGCTGCTGCACATTAGGCTGTAGCATGTGGCCAGTTATTTGCCTCAGTAAAAGAGTAAGTGGAATTATATCTTTCAGTTTAAGTTTAGAGCTGTCAAGCCGACTCCTTATTTTCCTTAGTTTTAAGTGTTTCTGTTGAATGAACTGCACTATTCTGAGTATTGTACAAAAATGAACTGGTCTGGTAAAGAACTGATTAAATTCCTGTATGTGCTGTTGAATAATGGATATACTTACAAGCCAAGAAAATAGTATGGCCTTGTCTGTGTGGACGTTGATGGTGACACTGTGCAGTGTTTGAGGGTGCGGGGTTAGCTCTGCCACTTGCCCCCGTGACCACAGACGCATTCCTAACCTCTTTAAATCCCACTGGATTCAGCTGTAAAATGGTAATATTCACCTATGACTTGAATAGATTTAATTTTTTTTTTATTAGAGAGAGAGAGAGAAAGAGGCAGATAGAGAGAATGGGCGCGCCAGGCCCTCCAGCCACTGCAAATGAACTCCAGATGCATGCACCCCCTTGTGCATCTGGTTTATGTGGGTCCTGGGGAAATGAACCTGGGGAATTGAACCTGGGTCCTTAGGCTTCTCAGGCAAATGCCTTAATTGCTAAGCCATTTCCCCAGCCCTAGATTGACTTTTTTAGAAGACATTTATTTACTTATTAGAGATATGGAGGGGGCTATGAATGGGCGCATCAGGGCCTCCTGCCTCTGCAGGGAACTCCAGATGATAGTCTACTCTGTGCATCTGGCTTTATGTGGATGCTGGGGAATCAAACTCAGGCCACCAGACTTTGCAAGCAAGTACCTTTATCTGTTAAGCTGTCTCTAGCCCTGGAATAGAATTATTTTAAGGAAGTAAGAGAAACTAGTTGGAAAGAAGAAGGGAGTTGGTGGAAGAGAGACAAGAGGAGGTAATGAGAGAGGAGTATAATCAAAATATGTTACATATACACGTGTGAAAATTGTTAATAAAAAGTTATTAGGAGCACTGGGGTGGGGGGGGCAGAGGTAGGAGGATCACCATGAGTTTGAGGCCACCCTGAGACTACATAATGAATTCCAGGTCAGCCTGGACTAGAGTGAAACCATACCATGAAAAAACCAAAAAAAAAAAAAAAAAAGTTATTCAGGCCAGGTATGGTGGCGCACGCCTTTAATCCCAGCACTTGGGAGGCAGAGGTAGGAGGCTCACCATGAGTTTGAGGCTACCCTGAGACACCTCGTGAATTCCAGGTGAGACCCTACCTTGGAAAGTAAAACAAAAATGTCATTAGGAATTGTAAGATAAAGTGAAATAGCATTCATATATCTCTTTTCTAAGTAGTGAAGTTTGTTAGCTTTTTTTTTTTTTTTTTTTTTTTGGTTTTTCAAGGTAGAGTCTCACTCTAGTCCAGGCTGACCTGGAATTCACTATGTAGTCTGAGTCTCCTACCTCTGCCTTCCGTGTGCTGGGATTAAAGGTATACGCCACCACGCCTGGCTTGTTAACTTTTTTTTTTTTTTTTTTTTTTTTTTTTGAGGTAGGGTTTCGCTTTAGCTCAGGCTTACCTAGAATTTACTGTGTAATCTTAGGGTGGCCTTGAACTCTCGGTGATCCTCCTACCTCTGCCTCTCAAGTGCTGGGATTAAAGGCGTGCGCCACCACGCCCGGCTTTTTGTTTCTTTTTTGCAACTGTGTGCTTCCTATAGAATGTTCAGTAAGAAGAATGAGGCTTGTTGGTTAATTCTTATTTTCTCTTATGATTTTACATTCATTAATTTTTATTGTTTTTAATATTTTATTTATTTATATGAGGGAGAGAGAGAGAATGAATATGGGCGTACCAGGGCCTCTTGTCACTGTAAATGAATTCTAAATGATGCATGTGCCCCTCTGTGCTGCTGGCTCCATGTGGATACTGGGGAATTGAACTTGGGCCATCAGACTTTGCAAGCAAGCACCTTTAAACATTGAGCCACCTGTCCAACCCTGATTTTTATTTGTTTCTCTTTTAATTTTTATATATTTATTTATTTATGAGAGAGAGAGAGAGAATGGGCGCACCAGGGCCTTTTGCCACTGCTAATTAACTCCAGATGCATGCACTACTTTGTGCATCTGGTTTATGACTGGGGAATCGAACCTGGGTCTTCAGGCTTTATAAGCAAGTACCTTTAACAGCTGAGCCATCTCTCTAGCCTGCGATTTTTCTTCTTTTTGTTGGTTGGTTGGTTACAAACCTACATCTTCTATATGTAGATCTGTGGGCCAACACTGTAAGATCTGTGTCTCCAGGCTCAAGATAGTGCCTGTGAGAGAGTTGTGTCCACAAGATTTTTCTCTACATAGGTCAGTACTCAAAGCACAGTTCTTTGTGTACAGTTCTCAGGGAGACTACTGATCACTACCAAAGGCTTAAGGATTGGCAGTACCATCGGCAGGAAAGAGTAGGTGTTCTGGGAAGAGACTATCTTTAAACAGCAGAGGAAGATACAAAGCAAACTCCACACCTACACACACAGCACTTTACATCATTATGCCATAAAAACAGAAAACTACACCACCTACTTTTCCTTTTCTTTCTGATTTCTTCTTCCTTCCCTCCATCTCTCTCCCTTAGTCTCCCTAACAGAAAGAATCCACCTGGGTCTTCTCCCATGGCCTTCTACCCAGAGTGCTATTTACCTTAGAGTTCACTTGCTTGCTTTTTTCTTTTTTTTTCTTTCTTTTCTTTATTTTTTAAAGTAATTGTATTTATTTATTTATTTGCAAGCAGAGAGATAGAGAGAGTGGTCACTCCAGGGCCTCCAGCTGCTGCAAACAAACTCCAGATGCATGTGCCACTTTGTGCATCTGACTTTATGTGGGTACTGGGGAATTGAACCCAGGTTGTTAGGCTTTGCAGGCAAGCAGCTTAACCTCTGAGCAATCTCTCTTGACTATTTGTTGTTGTTGTTGTTTTGACTTTTAATTTTATCTATTTATTTGAGAGAGCGAGAGAGGGAAAGAGGCAGACAGAGAGAGAAAGAGAGAGAGAAAGAATGGGCACACCAGGGCCACCAAGCCACTGCACACCAATTCCAGACACATGTGCCACGTGCATCTGGCTTACATGGGTCTTGAGGAATTGAACTGAGGTCCTTTGGCTTTGCAGGCAAACGCCTTAACTGCTAAGCCATCTCTCTAGCCATCCCCCCTTTTTTTTTGAGATAGGGTTTCCCTGTAGCCCAGGTTGAACTGGAACTCACTTTGTAGTCCTAGGCTGGCTTCATATTCACTGTGATGATCATCCTACCTCTGCCTCCTGAGCTTCTAGCCATTGCAAACCAACTCCAGATGCATGGGCCACCTTGTACATTTGGCTTACGTGGGTTCTGGGCAGTTGAACCTGGTCCTTGGGCTTTGCAGGCAAGCACCTGAACTGCTGAGCCATCTTTCCAGTCCTCTCCAGCCTTTTAAACAACTTCTTTAACATGAGACTTTAAGTTCTTATTGATGTGTGTGTGTGTGTACACTTGTCACTGCAACACTGCAGATGGAATATCACACACTTCCTCCACGTTTTAGGTTCAGCTTTATGTGTGTAGCTAGGAAATTGAGCCATTGATGCCCATCCAGCAGCTTTGTAAGCAAGTGCCCTTAACCTCCAGACCATCTCCTTAGCCTCTATATGAGACTTTTCAGGGCGTTATTCTATCATTGAACTTAAATAAAAATTATCTGTTTACACATGTGGGTCTGTGTATTGGTGTGCCAGGGTCCCTTACCATTGCAGATGAATGCCTGTTTGGCTTTACGTGAGTACTGGGGAACTGAACCCAGGTCAGCAGACTTTGTAAGCAAGCGTCTTTAACTACTAAAATGCTGAGCCATCTCCCCAGCCTCTCATTATTGAACTTTATGTTTTCACGAAATTTGTCTATTTTATCTAAGATAATGAATTACAGGTACACCCTTCATAATATTTACTAATTGTCCTTTTAACTCCCTTTAAAATCTCTAGTCATCTCATTGTTTATATTCCTGAAATGGTTCATTTCTTTAAATGTCAGTCAATCTGTCTGCCTCCTTCCCTGCTCCTTTCTTTTGACCATCTAGTTAGAGGTTTATCAATTCCATTGATTTCTTCCCCTCCCCAAATACTAACTTTTGGTTTGAGTGGTTTTTTTTAATTAATTTTGTGGTTTGTGTTTCATTGGTTTTGCTTGCTTTTATTATTTTCTGTCTTATTCTGGTTTCAGTTTGCTCTTTTTCCACTTTCTAAAGAGAGAAGTAAAAGCCAGGCATGATGGCACACACCTTTAATCCTGACAGAGGTATAGGAGGATTGATGTGAGTTTGAGGCCAGTCTGAGACTATAGAGTGAGCTTCAGGTCAGCCTGGGCTAGAGTGAGACCCTGCCTCTGAAAAACTAAGAAGAGAGAAAGACTTGAGGCCTTTTTTTGGATAACTATTTGATGCTGTAAATCTCTTCCTGATGAGTGCTGCTTTAGTAGTAGCACACAGACTTGGTTCGTTCTTTCTTCCTTCCTTCTTTTTCTTTCTTTCTTTCTTTTTTTTTTTTGTAGGTTTGGGTCTCACTCTCTTTGTAGTCAAGCTGACCTGGAATTCACTATGGAATCTCAGGGTAGCCTTGAACTCACAGCGATCCTCATACCTCAACCTCCCAAGTGTTGGGATGAAAGGCATGTGCCACCATGTCTGCTTGGTATTCAGTTCATTCTAATTTATTTTTAATTAATTAATTTATTTATTTATTTATTTTTTGGTCTTTCGAGGTAGGGTCTCACTCTAGTCCAGGCTGACCTGGAATTCACTGTTCAGTCTCAGGGTGGCCTCGAATGCTCACTGATCCTCCTACCTCTTCCTCCCGAGCGCTGGGATGGTGGTGTGTGCCACCACGCCTGGCTCATTCTACTTTTTAATTTTGTCTTTTGATTCAACAGCAAATCTCTAACTATAATAGTGAGTTTGTCTTCAAAGTTCACGCTTCATATATTTTGACATTCTCTGTTTTATACTCTATATGAGGATTTTTGTATCTATGTCATGAATTAACCTGTATATTATTATGAAATCTACCTTCGGTTCTTTCTAAATTCTACTTTGTTTAATATTAGTGTGGGCATTCCAGCTTTGTAATTAACATTTCCTTGGTGTTTCTTTTTCAATTCTTTCAGCTTATTTTTGCTTTTTATTTAAAATTTCATGCTTTACAGATGATTGGATATTTTTAAAAAATTTGTGCACTTGAGTGTGTGCATGTATGTATATGGGCTTACTTGTTTCTCTTGCCATTGCAAAAAAACAACAACAACAACAAAAAAAACCTTTAACCACTAAGCCATCTCCCTAGCCCTAAATATTAGGTCTTTTTTAAATTTATTTTTTATATTTTATTATTTATTTAATGTTTTTGAGGTAGGGTCTCACTGTAGCCTTTGCTGACCTGGAATTCACTATGTAATCTCAGGGTGGCTTTGAACTCATAGTGATCCTTCTACCTCTGCCTCCTAATGAGTGCTGGGATTAAAGGTGTGCACCACCATGCCCGGCTGGATTTATGTCTACTTATTTAGTTTGGATTTTTGAGGTAGGGTCTCCCTCTTTCACAGGCTGACCTGGAATTAGTCTCATGCTGTCCTCAAACTCATGGTAATCCTCCTACCTCTGCCTCCTGAGTGCTGGGATTAAAGGCGTAAGACATACACCACTGTGCCTGGCAAGATTAGGTCTTTTTTTTTTTAATATTTTTTTTTTATTTGAGAGAGAGAGAGAGAAAGAGAATGAATGAATGATGGGAATGAGAATGGGCACACCAGAGCCTCTAGCCACTGCAGATGAACTCAAGATGCATGTGCCTCCTGGCTTATGTGGGTACTGGGGAACTGAACCTGGGTCCTTAGACTTCGCAGGCAACTGTCTTAACCACTATATCATCTCTTCAGCCCAAGATTAGACTTTTTTTTTTTAATTCAGACTGGGTCATTTCATTCAATCTGAGTTTCCCCTGTGTTTTGTTTTTGTATGTGTGTGTGTTTGTGTTTGGTATGTGTGTTTGTGCATATAGTGTGTGTTTGCGTGTTGGGGCAGTGCATGTAGAGACCAGAGGACAACCTTCATTGTTTTTCGCAGGAACACCATTAACCTCTTTGAGATGGTCTCATTGATGGAGAGCTCACCAATTAGGATAGACTAGCTAGCCAGTGAGCTCTAGGGGTTCTCCTGTCTCTCCTCCCCAGTGCTGGGATTCCAGGTGTGTGCTAACATGCTTGACATTTTAAGTGCATGCTAGGGTCAAAGTCAAGTCCATGTGCTTGTGAAACGAGCACTTACTCCCTAAGGTATCCTCCAGCCCTATCTCTGCCTTTCAAGTAGGACTTGGAGCATTTATACATCTTGTGATCATTGATACAGTGAGTTAACTATTTCATTTACTACTTTTTCTTCTGCTCTTAATAATTTCTGTATTTTCTGCCTTTTAAAAATGATTCACATTGGTAAAATTAACATAGTTATTCAGTAATATTTAACATATCCTCTGTTAACATTCTATCACTCCAAAATAAAATTCTTTATCTCTGGGCAGTTCCTCACCATTGACCCCCTACCTGCAGCTCCCGATAGCTACCAGTCTGTTTTCTTTCTCTGAATTTGTCTTTTCTAGATATTTCATACACACGGAATTATACAATGTATAACGTTTTCATTTGCTTTCTTTTACCTTGCATAATGTCTTAGAGGTCCATCCACATTGTAACATGTTTTTATGGCTAAATATTTCATTTGACACATTGCATATACCATCCATTCATTAATGAATATTTAAGCTGTTCACACCCACAAGAAGACTGGCACTGCTATGAAGGTAGCATGCATATATTTATCATGTTCAGTTCTTTTGTGGATATACATAGGAGCGGGGCGGGGGCATGTGGTAATTTGTGCTTCATTTCACAAGGAGTCAGAGCAGTGTTCGGGTTAGTTATTTCCTTCTGGTGAGGCATGACTGTCACTCTACCCAGTAGCCTGTAAGTCTTCACTTTGGCTGGTAGAAAGAGACATTTTGCTAGGCCTTTATGAGCGATTGTCGCTTCAACTTTTGTCTACTTAGTTCTTTACCTGACCTCTGGTAGGTTTTCTTAACTCACATACTGTAGCAGTTGCATTCTTGTTGCTAGACCAAAACACCTGTAGCAGCTTATGGGAGAAAAGGGCTTATTTTAGGTTTACAGATTCAAGGGGAAGTTTCATCAGGGTGGAGAAAGCATGGCTTATATCAGCAGTAGGCTGGGGGCAGCCTGAGTGAGCTAGTAGCCCGCGGATAAAACTAATAAATCTGCCCCCAGTGACACGCTCCCTCCAGCAAGGCTCCTCCTCCTAAAGGTTTCATTAACTGGGAGTTAATCTGTAGGAGGCTTAATCACAAGCACGTGAGGTAATAGGGACATTTTACATTCAAACCAGCACACATGCACTGCTTAGTTCTCATCGTAGTATGCTGTAGGGACCATTTGCAGATCTGTGGAGTTCATTCTTTGTGTACCACTGGAACCCTGGTCTCCCCACTCTGACTCCGGAGATGCCTGGGCTCGAAGACCTAGTTTCTCCTGCTGTTCACTGTGACCTGGCAGCTCTCTGTGTTAATCAGCTATCGCCTGTCCTGTTTGCTTGTATCTTCTTCTTTTGTTCATTTTCTTGAAAATGGTTTCATGTTATATTTTCTATATATATACATATATATACATATATATATATATATATATTTTTTTTGTTGTTGTTGTTGTTGTTGTTGTTGTTTTAGGCTAGGAAGTGAGTCTGGTATCTAGTGTTAAACCATGGATAAAAACAAATTTTGAGCATCTCTTTGTCATAAACATATGACAATAGATGCTGAGGATAGAAATATTTATGTTAATGCTTTCCACAAAGACTATACAGTCTATTTGGAGAAGTGGTTAGCTTAGTGCAGAGGTAATTTAAGTTTGGAGATAGGTACTTTTCCCATTTTTCGTAAAGTACCACTGGTTAATAACAGCAGGTAAAGATTCTTGGCTATACTTGGAAAGATGTTCATTTGAATTCCTTTTTATTTTATTTTTTTTGAGGTAGGGTCTCACTCTGGGTCCAGGGTGACCTGGAATTCACTATGTAGTCTCAGGGTGGCCTCGAACTCACAGCGATCCTCCTCCCTCTGCCTCCCGAGTGCTGGGATTAAAGGTGTGCGCCACCATGCCTGGCTTCATTTGAATTTTGTATTCTGTTTATTTATTTATTGAAAGGGCCTCACTGTAGCCCAGGCTGGCCTCAGACCCACAGCAATCATCCTGCCTCAGTCTCCTGAGTGCTGGGATTACAAGTGACAGTCACTACACCTGGCTTGTGTGTTTTAATAGAAAATATTTAAAATTAAAATATCTTTTCATTGAGTAGCATTGATAATACACGAAGATGTTAAGCTAATATGTCCTCCTCTCCTCTCTGCTTGCTTGCTGTCTGACTGTCTGACAGGGTCTCATATATCTCAATCTGGCCTTGAATTTGTGTAATGAGAAGAGACCTTGAACTCCTGATCCTCCTGTCTCTACCTCCTTGAGTGCTAGGATTACAGGTATGAACCACCATTCTTGGTTTATATAGTGCTGAGGATTGAACCAAGGGTTTCTTCTTTTTATTTAAACATTTTCTTATTTATTTGCACACACATATATGTGGAGGGGGGAGAGGGAGGGAAAGTGAGAGAATTGTCATGAGAGGACTTCTTGCCACTGCAAACACATTCCAGATGCATGCATCACTTTGTGTATCTGGCTTTATGTGGTCACTGGTGAATCTAACCTGGGCCGTCAGACTTTGCAAGTAAGCACTTTTAACTGCTGAGCCATCTCTCCAGCCCCCTAAATCTTTTTTGTTTGTTTGTTTACTGTTTTTGTTGTTGTTGTTGTTGTTGGTTTTTTGAGGTAGGGTCTCACTCTAGCTCAGGCTGACCTGGAATTCACTATATAGTCTCAGGGTGGCCTTGATCTTCCTAGCTCTGCCTCCCAAGTGCTGGGATTAAACATGTGTGCTACTACACCTGGCTCAGAATTTTTAAAAATACTTTATTTAGTATTATATGAGAAAATGAATGAATGAATATGGATGGCCATGCTCGGGCCTTTTCAATACAAATGAACTCCAGGTGCATGCTCCACTTCGTGCAACTGGCTTTATATGGGTACTGGGGAATTGAACGTGGGCCTAAAGGCTTTGCAGGCAAGCAACATACATAACCACTGAACCATCTCTGCAGCTCCAAGGCCAGCCATTTTCATTGATGATGGATGATCAGACCAGTCTTCAGAGCTACTTCTGACTTGACTTGTGGTTGTGACCATGTTCATTATAGTCCCAAAGGAGAAACAAACCTTGTTACAAAAAACAAAAACAAAAACAACAACAAGCATGGAGGTGGGCGTGTGGTGGCAGGTGTGGTGGCACACACCTTTAATCCCAGCCCTCAGGAGGTAGAGGTAGGAGGATCACTGTGAGTTCGAGGCCACCCTGATGAGACTATATTGTGAATTCCAGGTCAGCCTGGGCTACAGCAAAACCCTACCTTGAAAAGCAAAACAAACAAAAAACAACGAAAAAACCAACAAAACAAAATAATCTTATTCCGAGCATTCCAGCAACTTGTTTGTGTGTGTGTGTACACCTAGCTCTACTACAGGTAGTTGGTTTGTATGAGATGGATAAAAAGGCCAAAATTAAAAGGTTTCTTTCTTTCTTTCGTTTTTTTTTTTTTTTTTTTTTTTTGGTTTATCAGGGTCGGGTCTTGCTCTAGCCCAGGTTTCTAGAATTCACTATGTAGTTTCAGCAGGGCTTCAAACTCTGGCTATACTCCTACTTCCGCATCCCCCGAGTGCTAGGATTAAAGACATGCTCTTTTAAATTTTTTCTGGAGAACTTTTAGCTTTCATCATTCATAATGTAATCAGTGTAGTCTTGAAAAGTTAGAAAGCACTTGCTAACTTGATGAAATTTCATTTAGCCATGCCAAAATGTTCTCACCTGCTCCTCTCCATACATTATTTAAGAGTACTGAATACTGCATTGATTTTTTAAAAAAATATTTTATGTATTTGTGAATGAGAGAAAGAGGGAGAGGGAGAGAGAGAGAGAAGGAGAGAAGGAGAGAAATTGGGTGCACCAGGGCCTCTAGTCACTGCAAACGAACTCCAGATGCCTGTACCACCTTGGGCATCTATCTGGCTTTACTTAGGTCCTGGGGAATTGAACTTGGGATCTTAGGCTTTACAGGCAAGTGCTTTAACCACTGAACCATCTCTCCAGCCCAAAGATAGTTTTATTAGCAAAATATTAACAATGCTTAGCGTATCTCCACCTAACAATCTTACTTTTTTGTTTTGTATTTTGTGTTTTCAGGGTAGGGTCTCACTGTAGCCTAGGCTGGCCTCAACTCACAGGATCCTCCTTCCTTAGCCACTCTGTCGTTAGGACTAAGATTTGTGCCACTGTGCCTGGCTTACATTACAGTCTTAACTTGTTCTAATGATACTGCAGGGGATGTTTTAGTGTTGTTGGTTTTTTTTTTAAAAAAAAATTATTTTTTCTGTTGTAAACAATATCCCATGGTAATGCCCTCCCCCCCACCACTTTCCCCTTTAAGTTATTGTTCATATACAAATCTTAAAAGGAGCTTTTACATACAGGAAGGAAATTTGTTTAAATTTTTGTCAGAAAACAGTTTATATTCTTGTTTATCTTGTTGGAAATACAGGTTATGTTTGTTAATATTGAGATATGCTCTTTAATTTTAGCACACCACTGAAATCTAAGGTTTAATATTTAATTCAGAACACACAGAAATGAATCAAGTAATTTTCCTTAAATTTCTTCTAAGCTAAAATAAATAATTCATTCTAAATTATTTATGGTTTTTATCTAGTAACTAAATAAACATACTTGCTTTCTTTATTGTCCCAATTTCGGTTGGCACAGTATATAGACATACCACTCTTATTTAAATGTAAAGAAGAAATTTAACATTTGAAATTTACTTTTGACACTAATGCCACGAATAAGTCCAATTCAGATAAATTATAATTGTTGGCTTAAGTAGCTAACTTTTGTAATTCGCTGTAAAAATTTGAAAAAGCATTTTCTCACTTGATTGTGAATAAACTAATTACTGGTAATGAATATTAAATAATAGTTGTAATGAATTCATAATTATCTATTTAGCTGGCTCTTTGCTGTCCTGAAAGACTTTGTATGTTCAGTTGCTCATAACTTGTCTGTGGGGAATAATGGCTTCTTCTTTAAAAAATTATGGTATTTAGGGAAAATTACAAAAAAATGCTTTATAAAAGTTTAATTTTTAGGAAATTTTAATTTCTGTTTCAGTAGTTTTATTTTTCTAGGTGTTTCATGTATGTTTTACTATTTTAAGTTTACTTTAGATTTTTCTTTGGAAGTTGTAAGAGTATATAGATCTATTAATTGTTGGTTAATCATCCTCTTAGCCATTTTGTGAATTATCCTAATCTCTTTGTTTATTTACTTTGGAATTTTTAGGCTTAGGTTTATTTCCACAGTTCTACCAAAAGTTTCCATGGGACCAAAGTCAATAAAAATCCAATCTAAATGTCTATTCTTATGCTCAGCTTAAATCTATTTAATGTTAGTATGGTAATCAAAATGATGTTTATATATTTGTTATTTTTATTGTGTTATAGCTGAATGACTATTAGAACTGAGAAAAATATAACTATGAAGGTATTGAATGTAGAAATATACAGTTATTGTTGTTTTAAAAAAAACCCACAAACGATGTGATTTAAATTGGCCTGTGATGAGGGAGCTTGGTGGAATTGTAGGTGCTGGAGTGGTCCTCTTCCAAACCAGGTTAGTGGCATGGTGCAACAGTTTCACACACACACACACACACACACACACACACACACACACAAATTGTTTTCCTTACATGTTGTGAGTTGGTGGTCCTTTTAGCTAAAGAATCCATGACAAAATTAGGTTTCTTGTTCATCTTAGGCAGAAGGACTGAGGATTCTTTGGAAAAGAGCCACTAACCTGTCCTCTCACCCCCAGGGTGTGAGTTCTGAAAAGGATTAAGGCTCACTGTAGGGAATTTGTACTGAAGCCTGCACTGCCCTTTCCCCTGTTCTTTCAGCTAAATGGAGATTTTTAGTTCCCATGACTATCAATCTGGTATTTCTCTCAAGCTCTAAATTCTTATAAGAAAGCTAATATGACATTTTTAGAAGCTGGCCTACAAGGATAATATTTTGTTGGCCTTTCATGTTGACAGATTCTATACATACTCTTTCTTATGCATATTAATTTGCGTTAACTTTCTTTGAATTTAGAAGTCATTATAGTCATTTAAAAGTACAAAATGGGATTTTATATGATTAGGTTTGCTTTTCCAGTTAATGATTTTAGAGTTCGGCTGTGCTGAATTTTGTATTTCATTAGAAATAGCTCTGTGGCAACCCTGAAGACAACGTGGACAACAGCTTCTTCAGTTTTGTTTATGAACAACTACAACTTTTTTCCAAATGAAGTTGAGAAGCTTTGAAATTTCTGTTTTAAGTGCTGAAGTGTCATATTTTCTCACCATCTGCCAAATTAGTATTGTATTTTATCTTCAAAATATATTTTGATTTTGTAAACTAAAAATAATTGCAGAATATTAAGCATTCTTAGTGGTTAAAGCTTTTTTTTACCCCATTTAACTTGAGCTTTTGTTATTACTAGCAGATAATTTGTGGCACAGTTTCTTTACTTTTAAAGTCACTGCTAGAACCGATGTACTTGTCACGTTGGTGTGCTAGAGATGTACTGCAGTCAAGGGTTCCTCTTCCTGGTTTTGTGTGTGCTCACCTGCTCCTTCTCTGTGAGTCATTGAGATGTCAAGTGCCGTGATTAATTGAGCTGCACGTGCAAGTGCCTTTTTTTCACCTGTCAAGCAGAAAGCGCTCTTGCTTGCAAGCGCACACGGTGCAGACCCACAGCTTGTGCTCCACACTTCAGCGTGTGGACACACGGTAGTTAGTTGCTTCTTCAGAGTATAACCGAGCAGAGTAGCTTTGCTTTATAATTCTTAAGTATTGTAAGGTACAATTATGACACCGAACCCTATCATTAAACTCCTGATTAGAGGCAAAGAAGAAATTCAGAATTCCTAGATTAGTCATTTGGAATTTTAAGTTAATACTTTGTAATTATCGTTTATTCAAATATTGGTAGTTGATTTAGATTAAAGTGTTTGTAAGTTGGTAGCACGTGCCTGCATGTCTCATAATGAGATCCATTCTTGCTATAATATAGCAGCTTTAATTTCTGATGAATTGATGATGTGGTAGCAACATTTTTGTCTTTGAATTATAAATATTTGCGCAATGTAGTATTAAGCGTGTGGGTCTGACTTTCATATGATTTTTAACCTAAAACAGACTTGGAAAGCTTATTCTCCCTAACCTATTTCTTTTCTTCCTCCCCATCCCCTCTTAAACAATCAGTAAAACCTCAAATTGCATCGTAATCTTAATCTATTATTAAAAGGTCCTCGAAAGGAAGATTACAAGGTAGATTCAGGTTTTGAATCAGTTTTACCATTGGTTTAGCAGCGGGTGGGCAGGCAGATGCCTGCTTAGAGTAGAACCTATTGCCATTTTTCACCATTGATAGAGTAGCCTTTCAGAGTCAATGAGCTCTGTCAATGTGAGCTTGTCAAGGCTACAACTTCATAGACCTGAGAGGCGGTTTGAGAGGTCAGCCCTTTTCAGGTTCGCTGTGATGCAAATGAACTTTAATGCTTAAACAACTATTGGAATTTTTATGTCTGCTCCGTGTTCTTTTTTCTTCACAAAGTCATTGACGAGACATTCAGTGCTTTTTAAATTGGAAGTTGCATTGTGCTAAAGACCTAGTACAGATTTACGGAGGGCTGAAAGCAGTTAGATCATGTTCTTTTCATGGTGCGATTAGAATCAAATCGATTTCCCTACAGCCTTCAGCATTCAGATGGCAATTTTAACAAAGCTTGGGGGCTAGACAAGGGACAAAACGACTGAACTGAATGTTAATTACACTCTGCAGCCTTATTTTCTTTTGATTTGGGACTGACTGGCAACTAAATTAACAAAAAGTGTGACCATAACTGCTGCCCTATTTTCATTTAAAAGGAGAGCTGCCTCTAAAAGGCTATCTCTACAAAGAAACAAGTGAGGTCTGCTGATCATTGTTAACTAGGGCACTTTTTTTCCCCTTTAATATTCTTGCCAAAAAGACTGCTTAATAAAAAAAAAGCGATGTCATAAATTAGCCTTTGACATATTACCCAGAGAGGTAACCGATTTTCTGATTTTCATGACATAAGTTTGGAAATGTAAGGCACTACTGATAACGTGTTGGTAAGTGTGAATTAGAATTGGCACCTCTGTGACTGTGGTGTGTCCTTAGCATGTTCATCGTGCTCAGAGGCAATATTGGAACTAGGTTACAGCACCTACCTCTAAGTACATACCAGGTGCTCTGCTGTGTGATGTTCAACTTCAACCCACTTGTCCCTAAGTTTTTCACTTGGCTCTTCCTTGGTTGATGCACAGATCTTGTGTGGTCATTAGTACTTAGTCATAGTGGTGCAGTCATAGCCAGAGATGGCTCTTTCCTTCTCTCAAGAAGGCTGCAGCTGCACTAAGTAGCAGTTGATCCTGATGGCAGTACTGTCACTTCTGCACCTGCAGCTGTGTTAGTCTCATCCTAGCACCTGGCACCGTGAATTATCTTGTGTATTCATAGCCCCAAGCAGGCAGTATTTCAGGCTGTAGAGTCCATTGCAACAGGCAAGTAAAGTCAGCTACTTAGTTGATTCCTGAAATAATAATATTGGTTTAGTTAATCCTTTGATTTTAATTATCAGACTCTACTTTTAGTTAGCTTAATGAAAATATGTCTCTGTAAATATGCGATAATCAGTAAATCAATAAATTGACTTTTAAAATTAAAACATTATTTTTAAGAACATTTAATTTTTTATGACTCTTTTTTAATTAACTTTGAATTAGTAGTTTTGGTTTTTGATTTACCCTAAAGATCATTTACATTTTGTTAACTACCAATGAAATTATGATTATTTTCTTTTCAAGGTAGGGTTTTCATTCTAGCCCAGGCTGACCTGGAATTCACTATGTAGTCTCAGGGTGACCTCAAATTCTTGGCAATTCTCCTACCTCTGTCTCCTGAGTGCTGGGATTAAAGGCATGCGCCACCCTGCCCAACTGTTTTTGTTTTAAAATATTTATTATGGAACTTTAATTTCTGTTTAAATATGCAAAATATTTTTAAACAAGTAGGGGTTGTAATTTTAAACTTGGTAAGTAATTGCTATTTAGATTTCAGTAATTTAAATCAGTTTGAAACAAGTTTAAAAGATACATATGCTCAAAAACAAAGTCATCTGTTGATTTAAAACAGTACTCTCTTGTTGAGATTCCTATTTTGTGCTAGAGCATTGACAGTGATACAGACCGTCCCCAGCCACTGTTCACGTCTCCCCTTTCACACACAAAAAGCAGCTGCAAAATAAAGTTCTAAGACCAGTCAAGAGTAAACCTTTTCCTCATTTGTCTTCCAGACACGAAGATCGATTGAGAAGTTATTAGAATGGGAAAACAATAGGTTATACCACAAGGTGAGTACCACAGGGTGCAGCTTCGTACTGTTGGGGTCTGAATTGCACAGTATGGAAACAGATGCTTTTGTTGAGCTAAAAATATGAAAGGTGGACAAATGGGTTAGTGTGTGTGCTGCAGAAAATGGGGCTCATTCTTCTTCTTTCTCTCTCCTCCTCGCCCAGCTGTGCCTGCACTGGAGGCTGAGCAAAAGGAAATGTGAAACGAACAACATGATGGAATATGTAAGTTCAAGGGCTGTTTTGTGAGGTTCTCTATTAAATGATCATTTATTTTGCTTCTGATCTTATTCTTTCCATGATTATTAATCAGTAAAGGTGTCAGGAGCTTAATCTCCTGAGTGCAAGGGTTTTTTACGGTTCACAGATGCATGGGTTTCATGTGCAAGCCTGATTTATAAAGTTATGAATGACTTGAAAACAAGGCTTCACTGTGTTCTGAAAAATAATAAATTAATTGCCAAGATAAAATAGCCTGAACGTGTGTTGATGGAGTGTGAAATTTTAGATGCTGTATAAGAATAACCGCAACTTTGGTTACGCAGCAAGTCAGATATGGCTTTTTTATATAATGCTAATCAAGTTTCCAAGTATGGAAGAAAACCTTTCAGCCAAGCCGCTGGAGCTTAAGAAGCCTTCAGCCTTTGTAGACTTGGACTGCCTGACTGCCTCAGTGGCCTTTGAGGGTCCTTCAAAGTCTTTCTAGAATATGGCTTTGTACCATTATCTTAAAATTACGTAAGCAGGAGAGGAGATGCTGATGGTCCTGTATTTGATCCTTTAAAACATATTTAACTTTATATAGACATAGACAGTGATTTTAGAACTTTAATTTACTGCTTTCATGATTCATTTGAATAATTGTTTTCCTTTGGTAAGATTGGAATACTTGAGAAAATTATAGTTTTTAAAGTTTTCCTGTGAGCTTGAATGCTTTACTTTAAATAGGAAAAGGTATTAGATTAAAAGGAAAACAGTTAAGGCAGATTCTTTGTGAAGTACCTGGTATAATGTAACTGCAGAATTTTCTCTGTCTATTGTATGTATATATATGTAAATAGTAATTAAAAAGAGGTTAGAGAGAGCCACCGCATCATACCTCAAAAGGGCCCGGCTGAAACTAAGAAAAATTGGAGAAACAAGCAAGGAGGCTGTTTTCCTGATGAACCGGATACCAGCACAAGGGGGAAGGAGATCAGCACAGAGAAAAATCAACTCCTACCAAATCAGAGAGCCAGAGCCTCAGAGGCCCCCAACACCTCATCACTGAAGCAGACCAAAAATGAACCCAACATGGCTCAGGGAAATTTTGCAGAAGAGGGGGCGGAAAGAATGTCAGAGCCACATGTTGGGTCATGATATGCAGAGACATTTAACTTACCCATAACTGTGGGCTAACTCCACAATGCATGACCCGTATACCTCAACAAGGAGGGGCCGAGGGGAAGGGGGTAGGTCACGGATGAGCCCAATAATGGTACCAAACTGACTGTATCTGCTGAATACAAAACTAATAAAGAAAAAAATTAAAAAAATAAATAAATTTTAAAAAAAGAGTTTAAATAGTTGCAAATTATCAGATAGCGATTTTTCTATTGGCACTCTTCACCTCCTTCATTATCATATAGCCAGGTCTCATTTCTAGCCTTGAATATAAGGATACTTTCTAATCTTTTTGTCTATAAACTCACTTTGTCCAGTGAACTGAATGATACAGATTTTCATTTTACTTTATCAGACATGGTAATTTTTAAATAAGAAGAAAGTTGATAAGAAGGACATGCTGGAATGTCTCATGTCTTGTGTTTTCATCATAGATGTTAAAGTCTTTGTAATTTGGAGAGAGGGGTAGATTTAAAAGGATTTTGTGGGGGAAAACAAAAAGTTTGCAAGCGGGCATGGTGGCACATGCCTGTAATCCCAGCACTCCAGAGGCAGAGGTAGGAGGATCACCATGAGTTTGAGGCCACCCTGAGACTACCAAGGCTAAAAACAGAAATCCTTTTTTTTTTTTTTTTTTTTTTTTTTTGTGGGGGTTTTCGAGGTAGGCTGACCTGGAATTCACTATATAGTCTCAGGGTGTCCTTGAAGTCATGGCGAGACTCCTACCTCTGCCTCCCGAGTGCTGGGATTGAAGGCATGTGCTACCATGCCCAGCAAAACTAGTAACCTTTTAAAGCATTGTGAGCTATATGCTTTGTAACATAATTTTCTTTAATTTACTTTGAATTTTAACATAGAGTACATTTGTATTTTTGATAGTTGAAAATGGAATAAATAAGCTTCAAGACCTCCCTTGAAGGCATTTTTTTTAAAGTTATAATAGCATATTGTCTTGTAAGAAGAGAATGCCTCGTCTTTACTCAATGGGCTTGAGCCTTTCACTGTGTATCTTTTTTTTTTTTTTTTGCCTATTTTAATTTGTTAAAGATAAATAATTCTCCTTGATTACATTTTTGAATATTAGACATAATCTAGAAAAATAGCAACTTGAAACTAACTTTTGTTATCTCAGTATGATAGTATGATTTAGAAGAAACAAGTGGAAGATTTCTATGTGTGTTTGAGAGGTTAATGTTCTTTCAACACTACTGAAAATTCAGATAGTCAAAGATTGTTTTACATTATGTAGTATAAACTGTAAAATGTGAAAGCCACACTTGGGGCTTAAAATGTTAAAACTTTGTTTTAAAACCCAACACAAGCATTTGTTGAATGTGAATTTACAAGTCATTTAAATAATGAATCATTAAGTTGTAGATGCAGAGAGCCTGCTCATCTTATCTAACCTACATTTCTAGGTGACGTGACAAACACAAGGGCCAGGGAGATCTAGCACAGATGAGGAAGCTGGGTGGAAAAAACCTTGGCTAGAAAGGCAGTGGCTGTTTTGTAGGTGAAGTCAGGTTAGGAAAGTGGCCAGGGTGGCACCTAACCTTTAGTGGTAAGGTAAGGTAAAAAAATCTGTTTAAATTGTCTTAAAACTTTTTCTTTTCCTTTACAGGTCATCCTCATAGAATTTTTACCAAAGACACCAATTTTTCGACCAGATTAGCATTTGCTTTATTTATAGAGACTTTCCAAGTATGTTGTCTTTCCAACGGTGCCTTGCTTGGTGCTCTCCTGGTGGTGACATAACATTGGTTCTACAGAACTGTGTGGTGTTTTTTGTTTTGTTTTGTTCTATTTTTTTAAATAACCGCATGTTCTATGTGTGTGTTTGTCAGACTGCAGGTTGTTTCCTACAGATGTTTAATAAGTTATTGTGCTCCTTCCTGTTATGTATTCTGACTTTCAAGGATTACGTTTTGTATTCTTAAAAAAATACATTTGAACTTAGCATAAAAAGTGGCCAGCCTTTTTTATTTTATCACCAAGGTGTACACAATCCTTTATAAATTCCTTAACATAGAAAACCACATTTCCTATCTCTTCTAGCAAGCACGCTCTTTGTATTATTTTCTCTTCCCATTGAAATTTACCATAGTAATTACTTCAAAGTTTACTTTTGAAACCTGACATGACCTTTTTCACACAATTCCTAATGCTCTGTTTACAACAAATGTTAACACTATGAAGACATGTCCGAAGTTTTGAAAATATTTGTCTTTCAAGGTAGTAAGGCAAGGAAGTTAGTAAGCAAGGTAGACCTGACAAGTGGATGGCTGGTCTGCACGTGTCCATCCGTGGTTCCCGGGCCTCAGGGTCACACTAGAGCAGCGTTGCAGTCTGTGTCTTCGCAAACAGGAGGATTCTAGTTCACAGCTTCTGAGTTATGTTTATTGTTCATCAAATCTTACACACGAAAGTATGGAAAACTCCCTTTAAACATTGGTAAGAAAAAGTCTCCTAATCTAGCATAACTGTAGAATGGCAATATATTTCTGAAGAGTTTTGGGAAGAAAGCAGAAGTCCTAGAATTAAAAAATAAGCTGGTGTTTAATGTCCAATTGGTGTTTAGAACTGATTATTACTAAGGAATGGAGGAGATATTTAATATTATTTTAAATCCATCTACAAGTTTGAGTCAGATTAGCTTTGAAATAAACACACACACATATATATGTGTATATATATATATGTGTGTGTGTGTGTGTGTCTATATATACATATATATATGTATTTTTTTTCCTTTTTGGTAATACCTATTTCCATGTATTTTAAACTTTTTAGATTTCTGGATGGCCTGTTGTTTTTATAAACCTAGAATTATCCATGTTTTAATATGTGTCAAGAACTTGTTCCATGCAACTGTGGTATCGAGCAATAATGTGAATATTTTTGAAATTATATAAACTATGCTTAAGAATTTGTATTAAGAATTGGTACCACTAACTTTTTCCCTTGTATTAAACCTTTTAAATACCAGTTTCATTAGTTTATATACTGTATTTTTTAAAAAGATATTTCTTTGTACTTCTCTCAAGTACTGTACTTCTATATAAATTTGAATAGTTAAATACCAGTATCTCATGTCCTATATTGTATATGGGACATTAGAAATTATCTTAAAAACTAGGACTTAAGACAAAACAAAAAAAAATTGCCTAAGGATCATTTCTTCTCATATCTTCCCCTCTTGTAACTTAACAACTTGAGTTTATAGAAAACTTTTCTGTGAAGACTTCAGAGTACAAAGAATTTTAATAGTTTGCATTTTCATTTAACTTTCGTTGAGCTAGGTATGTTCTACCACCACACAGTAGTGCAATTAAAAGTAATGCTATTTTAAAACCAGTATTCCTCTGTGATTTCAGTAGGAAACAATTTTATACCCATATAGTGCTAAACCAGCCTCAGGATTCAGAAAGAGCAGAACATAGGACCATGTAGACTATGCAGCAGTGACCCTGTGTCACCCGTGTAGCTCCGTAGCGCCGGGGTGACCTGCTTTAGAGGAAATACTGACCTACACATCCTTCCCTCCCGCTGTTAGTCATAAGTAGTTTTCAAACGCATATTGCTGTAAGAATATTTTAGCATTTAATTTTCTGTGTTTGACATGAAGTGTAAGATTTTTAACAAGTTTTTCTAATTGTAATCATAATTATGTCCATTGCTTAAAGATTGCCTAGAAATGTGCACTTTTTAAATATTTCCAGTGTATCTACAGAAAAAAAACGCATGATGCATTATATGTGGTGTTCTCCTAAACCACTTATGCCTTGACCATTTAGAATTTCTTGCTTGAGTTTTCATTAGTAGCTTTTACTATATTATTATTTCTTGAATCATGAATTTAAGTGCCCATGTTATATAAATACCAGTCCAAGGGAAAATATTTAAAATGATAGCCCCTTGTTTTCTGATTTAAGTTTGTGGTATGGCAACAATAGGTGCTTTTGAAACTGGTCAAGAAAATACTATTGGCAGAAAATCCAATGTGTAGATTTTATAAGTCAAGTAACTTGCTTAGTCTTTTTTATAATTACTGGCATCTTACAGTCACTGTTATAGTTTAGAAACATTGCACTTTGTAAACTCTGTTCTCTTTTAACACATGACTTTAGATTGTTGGATTAAGGTAGATAGTCCAGAGTCCAATGACGAGTAGAAATGATGATACACTTTCGGCTTTGAGGTAAATACTGTCTGTCCCTCAGAAGGGCCACCACACCTCTTTTTAATGAGTAGATTTTAATTATTTAAAATATAAACCAAGCCGGGCGTGGTGGCACATGCCTTTAATCCCAGCACTTCGGAGGCAGAGGTAGGAGAATCGCCGTGAGTTCAAGGCCACCCTGAGACTACATAGTGTATTCCAGGTCAGCCTGGACTAGAATGAGACCCTACCTCGGGGGGAAAAAGAAAGAAAGAAAATAAAATATAAACCATGCACTCTTGGCTTAAAACAAAACCTTAAATATAGTAAACAGTGATTTTCATTCCTTACTAGAATTTCTAATTGAATAATTTTAAATCAAAACGAATCCTAGTTCTCCCCATGGCTGTGTTTTCATGTGATTATAGAGAGCCTCTGGTTGTTTCTTTGTATTAGATGACACAAGCTAACCATATAAGATTTGATGGCATTCCACCCAGTCATTTGTAACATGATGTTCAGTGGTAATATGTATAGTTGGACCTACATTTGCATGAAAATATCTCTAGTTTTATATAACATTATGTATGTAGTCATACTGTTTCAACTTTCATCATCATTGGCTGCCCAGTTAACTTTTTAGCTGCATGCCTGATGTATCACTGTAAATATTTGCTTTGGCTTGCTGTTGATCACTAGCACTAAATCAAAAGTAAAATCTATTTAAAATTGTCTTTGACCCTACTCCAGCATCTAGTCCTGGACCCTTCTGTCCTCCTGAAGCATCTTGGATCCCTCTGCTGCTGGCGTGTGTGTGCGTGTGTGCATGCGACTGGGGATGTACCCCGTGACCCGATGAGTGATAGACAAACACTTTACTACTGAACTACATCCCCAAGCCCTTCTGGTCTCTTGATGGTTCAAAATCTTCACCTAGACCTAGCAGTAGTTCCTTACTTCCTCAAAGAAAGTGAGCAGGTTAATTCTTTTCCATCCTTTTTTGGTTTGGTTTGAGACAAGGTCTCATTGTGTACCCTAGACTGTCTTTAACTCTTGATCCTCCTTCCTCAGCCTGCAAAATTCTGTGATTACAAGCTTATACCACTATGCCTGGCTGGTTTGCCATGTTAAGAAAGGAGAACCTGAGCCGGGCATGGGCCACCCTGAGACGCCACAGTGAATTCCAGGTCAGCCTGGGCTAGAGTGAGACCCTACCTCGAAAAACCAAAAAAGAAAGAAGAATCTTAATTGATGCAGTAGTACAACTTGTATTTTCCTTCTCAACAAGACTTTCCAGACAGGAAGAAATAGGATAGTTGGGCCTGGAGGTGATTTTTAAAACACTGTTTTTGTTTTTTAAAGGATTCTGGTGGGTATCTGATTTGGGGAATGAAAAAAATAAACCAGTGTAAACCACACTATTATCCCATAGTAGGTTTTGTTTAAATATTACACCTCTTAAAAATGAAATTACCTCAAGTTTCCCTTGATGAAATAGCTAACTTTATGTTAGTAGAAACCTTTTATTATGTAAGTTGAAATTTGAAGGATGCCTTTAATTCTTGAGTTTCCTTGTTCTTTTCACTTACAAAGATTCTGATCAATTTAAGAGAAGCTGAAATATTGTTTGTATTATTAACCATACCTCTGTGTACTTGTTTCTGGAATAGGAATCAATATTTTCCTCCTAAAAAGGCAAATTGAACCAATAAACGACTATTATCTTGGCAATACTGAAATGGAAGTTCAGAATGCTGATTTTGGTTTGGTTTTTTTGAGAAAGGGTCTCATGTAACCCAGGCTGACGTCCAGTTGGTCATACAGCCAAGGATGAGGACCTTGAACTCCTGTGTTCACCTCCCCACTCCTAGGCTTGCAGGCACGAGCCAACTGGCCTGGCAAGATACTGATGGTGCAGCTCGTTTGTCCCTCACGTTCCGCCAGGGCAGCAGAGTACTTGGCCTCTTTGTTTTTACTTTCCTTTTGAAAACAGTAGGATGCTATGACTGCTTCATGATGTTATCTTGTCATTTACTTTCTCCTTGTTTAAGTAAGACCTATATACAACACATACCCCTAGGTATTTAATAAAATGATTGAAAAGCTTTTTGGACTTAATTACAATATCAGCATCTAAAATCAGTGTGGGTATTCCCCGTATGTGCTCATAATGCTTTGTGTGGTTAATTATCAGTGAAGTAGTAAATACAGTATTTGAGAAGAGTTCTTTCTAAAAGACCTTTTTTCATTTTATTTATTTTAGCTTTTCAAGGTAGAGCCTCACTATAGCTTCAAGATGACCTGGAACTCACTTTGTAGCCTAGGCTGGCACCTGGCCTAAAAGTTCTTTTGAAATATAGTTACAGGGGCTGGAGAGATGGTTTAGCGGTTAAGCACTTGCCTGTGAAGCCTAAGGACCCCGGTTCGAGGTTCGATTCCCCAGGGCCCACGTTAGCCAGATGCACAAGGGGGCGCAGGTGTCTGGAGTTCATTTGCAGTGGCTAGAGGCCCTGGCGTGCCCATTCTCTCTCTCTGTCTCCCTCTGCCTGCCTATTTCTGTATCTCTCAAATAAACAAACAAAATATTAAACATAGTTATATCTGGAATATTTAGCAAGCTGATGCCCTTGATTTTTCCTTCTATAAACTTATTGTTTTGTGAGTTGACCTTGTTTTCCTATGAAAAATAGTACATTGTCTTCTCAGTTCTGTATCTGAGAAAGACTTCAATGAGCTGAATACCAGACATAATTGGTTTTTGGTAAATAAGCTATTACTTTGTGGTTGTTTGTTAAAGAAACACAGTATCAGCCACCCCCCAGCCTTAAAGACAATACTGGTGTCTAGGTGCTGTTGTGTGCCTGGGGTCCCAACACTGCATGCCAGAGCACAAGGATTATTAGTTTGAAGCCGTCTTGGGCTACATCTCTGTCTTAAGCAAACGAGCAAGCAACAAGAGGACAGGATGGGTGATCTGTTGACGTTATGAAGGGTTTTGCCTTCTCAGAGGAGTTAAGTAGTGCTAGCCTGATGACAAATGCCTGTAATCCTAGCACTGGGCAAACAGGCAGGACAGAATAGAAACAGGATTTGAAGATGCTAACATGTTCTTTCCTACCAAGGGAACTAACTTACACAAGCTTACCAGGAATTGTACCCTGCTCTAGGCTTGCATTTATCATCTTGTCATGGTGTTTTCAAGGGAAATACTGCAGATTTCCTATATGTTAAGGCCCTTTGAGAGCATGGCAGGCACCTACCTGCCTTAACAAGAATACTACTAGCCAGGCGTGGTGGCGCACGCCTTTAATCCCAGCACTCGGGAGGCAGAGGTAGGAGGATTGCTGTGAGTTTGAGGCAACCCTGAGACTACGTAGAATTCCAGGTCAGCCTGGGCTAGAGTGAGACCCTACCTTGAAAAACCAAAAAAGGAAAAAAAGAAAAGAAAAGAAAAAGAATACTCCTAGTTATCTTTTATAATTTAATGTGATTTTTTAAAACTTTAAAATTTAGTTTAAATTTGCAAGAAGAGAGAATGGGTGCACCAGGGCCTGCTGCTGCTGCTTTTGCAAATGAGCTCCAGACACATGTGCCACCTTGTGCATTTGGCTTTATGTGGGTACTGGAGAATGGAACCTAGGTCCTTAGGTTTCGCAGGCAAGTACCTTAACTGATCAGCCATCTCTCCAGCCCCTAATGTAATTACTTAAGAAAAAAAAAATGTGTGTATGGTGGTACACACCTTTAATTCCAGCACTCGGGAGGTATAGAGAGGTAAGAGGATCGCTGTGAGTTTGAGGTCACCCTGAGACTACATAGTGAATTCCAGGTCAGCCCGGGCTAGAGTAAGACCCTACCTCGGAAAAATAAAATAAAATAAAATAAAATAAAATAAAATAATAAAATAAATAAAATAAATGATTGCTAAACAAATCTGTCCTTTTTTTTCTCAAAGAGAAGTGGGGTTTTTTGTTTGTTTGTTTGTTGTTTGTTTTGGTTAGTCAAACCTTGCCTTGATGCCGGGCATGATGGCGCATGCCTTTAATCCCAGCACTTGGGAGGCAGAGGTAGGAGGATTGCTGTGGTTATGAGGCCAGCCTGAGACTACACAATAAATTCCAGGTCAACCTGGACTACAGAGAGTCAGTCCCTACCTCAAAAAACAAAACAAAACAAAACAAAAAAACCCGCCTCCCCCTCAAAAGAGTTTGCGTTGAGTACTTGCTTGCCATCCCTGACAGTGGGGTTTGGTTCCCCAGCACCCATGCAAAGCCAGATGCACAGAGTGGCATGTATCTGGAGTTTGTAGTGGCCCTAGGCCCTGGCATACCCATTCATTCTCATTCTCATTCTCTCTCTCTCTCTCTCTCTGCTTATAGACAAATAAATTTTAAAAAGTTTTAAAAGTTAGCCTTGATAATTGTGAAACAATACATAACTGGGTTATAGTTGATGGTATAGTTTACATGGCTTTGTTTGTGGCTACAATGAAATTCATTAAAATTGTTTAGCCTGAGCTAGGTGTGGTGGCATATGCCTTTAATCCCAGTACTTGGGAGGCAGAGGTAGGAGGATTGCCATGAGTTTGAGGCCACCCTGAGAAATAGAGTGAATTCCAGGTCAGCCTGGACTAGAGTGAAACCCTACCTCCAACTCCCACTCCAAAAAAAAAAATTTTTTTTTTTTTTTTTTTTTTTTAGCCTGGAGGATCTCAAGTTCAAAGACAGCTTGGGCAACACAGTGAATCCTGGACTATATAGCAACACCTGCCTTTAAAGTAAAAGTATTCATTGATTGAAGTTTCCTAGTGAACAAATAGAGACCTAATTTGAACTGGGGGATTCTTAACTTATTTTTTAATTTTGTGTTAATTTCCTTGCATTAGCTAGTTGAAGTTGTACTTGGTTTTGTGTTTTTCCTCAGCCCCCTGAGTTCTGGGATTGTGTGTGTGCACCACCATGCCTGGCTCCAGAGTGTTGTTAACTGAATCTATTTAGTATGTGACTGGAGCACATAATACCAAAGACAAAACTAAAATATTTGTAGCACTTGGCCTTTAATGAATGTAATAAACTAAGTAAATTTGTAAGCCAACTTAGGTGAAATTGCAAAAGGAGATGTACAACTGAGAGTTTAAGAGGAGGGTCATAGGATTGGCAGTGTCTGCCAAGACCATGTGATCGAAGTGACCCGTGCAAATGTCTAGAAATAAAATGACTTTGTTGTTTAGGAACTCTGTATAATGAACTTGAAAATTTTACTCATGAACTTTCATAATAGTTGGGGAAAGAATAGACGAAAGGCTGGGGATAGAACATTTTGTCTAATGTGTGAGGTCCTGGGTTCTATTTTGAGTACCACATGGGAAAGGAAAAACATTCCAAAAGTCCAAGTTATACATTATCCCTTTTCTCTAAAGATCTTATTTTAGTTGTCCTTAAATTTTAAAGTGAATGAATGCAACTTTTAGATGGGATCCATACTTCCCGTTAGGTTTTGAAGTTTTCAGGTAGAGGCAGAGATAATTCTAATAACTACTCCAGAAATTACACATATTAGCATTTGCTTACTAAAGCTAGTGTGTTGTACTTGCACTGTACCATCTGATTTTACCACTTTTTTTTTTTTTTTTTTTTTTGAGGTAGGGTCTCGCTCTAGCTCAGGCTGACCAGGAATTCACTATGTTCTCTCAGGGTGGCCTCAAACTCAACTTCCTAACTCTGCCTCCCAAGTGCTGGGGTTAAAGTTGTGCACCACCACGCCCAGCCATTTTTTTTTTTTTTCATTTTATTTGACCCAGATTCCAAAGTAAACGTTTACAAATACTCATATTTCTGTCTATATGTGTGTACACAGAGATACAGCATTCTGGCAAAATAACTGACTCAGCTCACTTTCAGACTTCGCCCGAGTATGCAGTGAAAATGTGGTTTTAGTTTTACTATGACGGTTCTGCATGAAACATTTTAAAGAGGGAAGTCATATTTGTGGAATTTTTTGTTTCCTTGAATCATCACTGATTATAATTTTTAAAGATGATCCCTTATTTTCTGAGTTTCCATTCTTTTCACATTTTTCATTCTAAAGAAAATGAAAGCATTCTCAGACGTATATTATGTTTCTTTTTACACGAATGGAGACACCAGCAACAAAATGCTGTTACTGCCTGAAGTAGTTACTGTCTTAGAGTCCATTGCAGAAAGCCTAAAAAAGATAGCCCAACCTTTTGTACCTACAGCCTTAGATATTGTTAGACAGCCATTCAGCCTCCATGCATTGTGTGTGAGATGAATATTTCGTGAGACTTTTTGTTTGCTTTACCAAAGAAATCAACCAAGGAAAAAAAACTCAAAAAACAAAACAAACAAAAAACACCCTGTAACTCATGTGAAGCATGCGGGGTGTTGTAATTTCAGTTTGCAAAGCGGTGTGATACAATGTTGCTGAGCCAAAAGCACACGATAGATTTAATGTAGCCAATTGTGTACTTTTGAAAAAAAGAGTAACTGTTCCCTGTGAGTTAATTTTGGATTTTTTCAAAATCTCTCTTTTAGGCTTTGTGCTGGATTCTTGCAGACAAATGCGTGTTCCATGTGGGCCACTGTTCCGCTAAATGCTCTCAGTTCTCCTTTTGCAATCAAGATTATGTTGCTAAGGAGATGTTGCTTTTATTGGTGCCATTGATTTGTGTTAATACGTTTTGAATACCTCTCGGTATTCTTCCGTAGACAAGGCCAAAAGAAAAACTTCCCCGAGTCCCCCAATTTACATGACAAATGGAGCGGTGGTGTAATGAAGCCGATATAAAGTGGGCAGTTGAAAGGGAACTAAAGGAGGGCACTCAAGTGAGAAATGAAGAAATGTGCAAGCGCAGTCTCCGCACTGCCCTTGTCCAGCTGCAGGAGCCGGCTCCAGCCCGAGGGAGAGTGAGCGAGCACCTCCCTCTGCGGAGACCACCCACTTTTGAAGTCCTACTGGCACGCCATAGACTACCTCTCTGACAATGCTGGGCGAGCTCCGGAGAGGGCAAGAGATGGCTCTCGTTCCTTGGAGTTCTGAGCACACGACTTAAGCCAGACTTCACATGCCTTCTGACCTTAACCTGTCTAATGGGGACATCCCCTAGATGCTCTGGTCCTCAGGACTGCCATATTTAAGTCTTGTTGGTATGTCATCCTAGAGGACCTTACCAAAACGCTCTCCTTCCATACTTGAGCATTGTGGTTGTGAATAGAAGACTCTAACCAGCTTGTCTTGAAGCCGTGCAACATGAGATAGTACTGTGGGGTTCACACTCAGATTCCATTGTTCAAACAGCATAGTGTTTTCATGCACAAGCATTGCACCTGGGTAATCTAAAGAACTTTTAGATCTTAAAATTAGAAATGTCAGGGTTGGAGACGTAGTTCAGTTGGTAGAGTACCTTCCATGCACGAAGCCCTGTATTTGGACCCCAGCACCGCATAGATAAGCCAAGTGTGGAGATGTTCACCTGGAATCCCAGACTCCCTGTGCTCAGGGGGTGGGGGCGGGAGACTCAGAACAAGGAGACTGGGACTACTGCAGGTGAAGTGCTTGCGTGGCCTGCACGGGACCCTGGGGCTCCATCCTCAGTGCTGCATAAATGGGGCGTGGTGGCACACACTTCTGATCCCAGCACTTGGGAGGTAGAGGCAGAAGGGCCTGGAGTTCAAGGTCATCCTCAGCTATGTAGTTGGAGGCCAGCTTTGAACACATGAGATGCTGTGTCAATAAGTGGTCTGTTCATTTTCTTGCAGCCGACCTCCCTCCCTCCCTCCCCTTGCAAATAAATTTTTTTTTAAAAAGTATGTAAGAGTTTATTTTTACGTTTATTATTATTATTATTATTAATAAGATGTTTCATGTGGCTACATCATGTGTTGGTACTCTCTTTTCCCTCGTCCCTGCCCTCATTCCGTTGGGGGACACTCCTCAGTGGGGTTGCAGGTATTCCCCATGGAGTTGTGGTTTACACATTGTGGGAGCAACAGTCAGTTATTTTTGCAGGGAGGGAATGCCTCTGGGTATGATGTCCCAACCTGCAGCTCTTAACAATCTTTCCGCCCCCCTCTTCAGCAAAATTCCCTGAGCCGTGGTGGGCGAGTTTTCTCTACTTCAGTAATGGGCTCTTAGGAGCCTCTGGATCTCTGCTTTGGAAGGTGTTGAGTGTCCTCAGGGTCTGTCTCCACTATATAGCATGTTTGAGTCCGAGTCCAGCCTGGGCCTGAAAGGTATAAGGTAATACAGAAACTGATAATCTGAAGAATTTAAAATTTTATTGCAAAGGAAGCATCTTGAGTGTTCACTGTGTTATTTGGAAATGGACAATGATTTGTTCATTCACAATAAAACTGTAAACTGGTCTTTAATTACAAACAGTCTGGGCACAATGAACCAAGAGGCATTCTGTTACCTCTGGGAGTAAGGAATATTTAATTCCTGTATTAACTGTATTTTTTAAAGTAGACTTTTCCAATAAAGCTGCTTGTCACTACTCCAGCTGGGTCAAATCCAAATTTCCAGACCAGTTCCTCGCATGCCAGCACTTGGGAAGCTGAGGCAGAAGGATTGCAGTAAGTGCAGTGCAGGGATTATGTGGGCTAGAGTGAGAACCTGCCACAGAACTCTGCACACAGAGCCTTCCCCAGCCTGAAGACTGTAGTTACAAAATAAAGAGGAGCTGGGCGTGGTGGCGCACGCCTTTAATCTCTGCCCTTGGGAGGCATTGCTTGGAGGATCGTCTTGAGATCAAGGCCATCCTGAGACTACCAGTCAGCCTGGGCTAGAACAAGACCTTACCTCAAAAACAAGGACACAGAGATAGGAGGATCGCTGTGAGTTCAGCCTGAGACTACCTAGTGAATTCCAGGAGGTCAGCTTGGGCTAAAGTGAGACTCTACTTCGAAAAACCAAAAAAAAAAAAAAAAAAAAAAAATAGAAAAAAAAAAGAATTTCTGTTTTTGGCCTTGGTGTTCACTGGTTTCTGTAGTGATGGCACTTGTTTTGTCTCATAAAGCTCAAGAATTGTAAGAATGGGGCTGGAGGGATGCTTAGTGGTTAAGGTACTTGCCTGCAAAGCCGAAGGACCTCGGTTCAATTCCCCAGGACCCACGTAAGCCAGATGCACAAGGTGGCACATATGTCTGGAGTTCGTTTGCAGTGGCTGGAGGCCCTGGCGCTGCCCCCCCCAAAAAAAAGAATAAAAGAATTGTAAGAATGGAAAATCAGCTGAGGATTACAGTGGAGGTTGTAAGTAGTGAGAATGTATTTTGTGCATGTCAAGAACTTTTTTTGGCTGTGTGTGGTGGCGCATGTGTTTAATCCCAGTGCTTGAAAGGCAGAAGTAGGAGGATCGCCATGAGTTTGAGGCCAGCCTGAGACTGCATAGTGAATTCCAGGTCAGCCTGGGCTAGAGTGAGACCCTACCTCAAAAAAAACAACACACACACACACAAAACAAACAAAACACCTGGGCCTGGCCTGGAGAGATGGCTCAGTGGTCAAGCTGCTTGCCTGCAAAGCCCAAGGATCCGGGTTTGCTTCCTCAGTACCCGTATAAAGCCAGATGCCCAAGGTGGCACGTGCTCATTTACAGTGGCTAGAAGCTAACATGCCCATTCTCTGTATCTGCCTCTTTCTTAAATATCTATTTCTTAAATAAACAAATGAAAAGGAATTACTTTGTTGAAACTGACCTTAAAATTACTTTAAAATTCTTGTATTGGTGAAGCCTGCCCTACAGAGGTTGTACATAGAACGTTCATGATGTGGTTTTACTATCAGCATCAGACAGGCAATAAAAACTGGAATTTCTGAAAGATGATATAGATGTGCCAGAGCTTTGCAAAGACAACTTCCCGGGCTTCCGTCTGTAACATGCTACTTGCTGCCCACTGGCTGGAGCCTCAGCCATGTTAGCCTGGCAAGCGTTCTACCATCTCCCAGCCCTTCTGGGGGATCAGAAACCAGCCCCTGTGCTGTGGTGGTCTTCTCACCAGTGGCCTCTTCTGTACATGCATGGCTTTGTAGCACAATGTCCCTGTAACAGACACCTGAGATAACTTGGGAAAAGTTTTCATTTGGCCTTTGGTGAGTCGGCTCCGTGGCTTTGGACGTGGGGTGAGAAAGCCCATCAAGAAGGGAGTGGGTGGTGGAGCAGAGCTGCTCCTTTCGTGGCAGAAGAGTCCAGGGTCCCACAGTCCAGGGCACCGAAGACCTCCCTCCCACCTTTTAGGCTCCCACTGCCTCCCAACTGCACCAGCACTTGGAACAAAGTCCACCACTGGGGCCTCTGGAGCCAGACTGGTTCTGCTTTGGGCAAAAGTGAGACAGTCATCTCCAAATAAAAGCACTGTTACCCCACCACTTTCTCTGGACCAAAGCCGTGAATGATTAGACTGAGCCCCGAAGGAGCCTCCAGGGGTGTGTGTGTGTGTGTGTTAGTACCCACCTTACCAGGCCACATGTGGCAGCTGCAGCCACGGTCTTAGCACCTGGGAGGCTGAGGCAGTAGGATTGAGGCAAGTTAGAGGCCAGTACGGGCTCCATAGCAAGATGACATGGCTGGTTTTGAATACACATGACTGTGCTCACCTACCCCAATTTAAACTTTGGAGGAGAGGAAAGAACATGTATATATTTTTCTCAGTTACCATAACTCTTCCCCTCCCATTCTCAATTTTATATTGCCTTTACCCGGGAAGTTTGTTAACAGTGCCAGGCCTCAGATTTAAGGAATGTGACCTCTAGCTCACACCCGAGGGGTCTTTTCTACAGTGGTAAATATTAAACAGTAAATATTACATGAAGTATAAAACATTAAATCTTACACATTTTGCATGTGGAGAGAAGAAAATTGTAAGAGTGGTCATTTGAAACGCATACGAGGAAGTCTTACTATGGTGGTTGAAAGGGCATCTGGTGCCAAGGGCATCTAGAGGTAGGCTTTGCTTACTTGGCTCTGTGAGTGGGGCCATCACAGTCCTCCAGACTCTGAGAACTGTGACTTCGAGATTTAACGATTGCTCCTCGTGTGAAGACATTTAGAATGGCTGGCAGCCTCCCAGGCCCCCAGTTAAACGTTTTGCAGCCTGACTAGGCCGCTTCACATCAGATTAAACACATTCTCTTCATCATGAATAGCTTGGAACCCAAGAACCTGAGCTCATTATGAAAAATGCAAGGGGTGTGTTGTTTTCTAAATTAAAATTATGTTTTGTTGCCACCATCCCGATTGTGGTTGTCAAATGTATTTTCTTGCGTTACGGTGAGATGGGAGGGAAATGTACAATGAGATACTTTGGGGGCTAATAAAAACTTCTGAGAGGACGCCTACAAAGTTGGACACAAGGCAGCTGATGGATGAACACTCATGAATTTTGTACTGAAAATTTACATTTCATTAACATTTTAAATTACAAAGACAGGTCTACAAATACTGATGTGTGTGTGTGTGTTCTCATTGAATTTTCCAAGCAAGCGAGTAATGTAGTGAGAACTATATATCCTGGGTTTCTTCACCACTGCATTCGCTTTTCATTTTAATGGTAATAGAACAGTTTTGGTGAACTCTCCTTTATAGATCTATGCACGTAAAACCTGTGAACAATATTCCGTGTGTAGTTAGTGGTCAGGAAGAACGTAAGCCATTCGAGCCTCCTTGCTCGATGTGTAGTAGACCCACACAACGCAACTTACCACCATCCTCATGCATCCCTGTGGATAGAGTCACCACTCTGAAAATGAATATATTTTTAATATATTTAATTTTTTGTTCATTTTCATTTATTTATTTGAGAGCGACAGAGAAAGAAAGAGGCAGGCAGAGAGAGAGAGAGAGAGAGAGAGAGAGAGAATGGGCGCGCCAGGGCCTCCAGCCACTGCAAACGAACTCCAGATGCGTGTGCCCCCTTGTGCATCTGGCTAACGTGGGTCCTGGGGAATCGAGCCTCGAACCGGGGTCCTTAGGCTTCACAGGCAAGCGCTTAACCGCTAAGCCATCTCCCCAGCCCTGAAAATGAATATATTTGATGACTAGTACTCACCAGAAAAGATGATAGAATTATTCTTTCCTAGCTTGCTGTTCGTGTAAACGGGCTATATTTGGGGGGGAGGGGATTCTATGAAGTTCTAAGCAGAAGCTGAAAGAGATGGAGAGACCAGGGACTGACTAATGGAGTGCTGGACAGGAAACACTGAGCTGGAAGGAGCTGCTTGTCTAGCAGGCTGCCAGTTGAGGGTAGTTGATAGGCAGGTGTGGGGAAAGGCCAGGGGAGGCCTGGCTTAGTGATGGCATCAGTAACAAGGACAGGTGGCCTTTGGTCATATTCAGAGAGTTTATAATGTAAATTTGAAATGTGGTAGCTAGCCAGTGGCATCAAGTTGCGGTGCTAAAATACTTTGTTTTAAAGAAGGATTCACTACGGTTTTTGTTGTTGTTGTTTTGTTTTTTGTTTTTTCGAGGTAGGGTCTCCCTCTATCTAGCCCAGGCTGATCTGGAATTTACTATGTAGTCTCAGGATGACTTTGAACTCACAGCGATCCTCCTATCTCTGCCTCCAAGTCCTGGGATTCACTGCGTTTTGACCAGAATTCATCACTTAAAAATTTGTTCTAGCTGGGTGTGGTGGCGCACGCCTTTAATCCCAGCACTCGGTGAGGCAGACATAAGGATCGCCGTGAGTTTGAGGCCACCCTGAGACTACATAGTGAATTCCAGGTCAGCCTGAGCTAGAGGGAGACCCTACCTTGAAAGAAAACAAACAAACAAAAATCTTATTTAACTCAAAAAATTGCAATATATACTACTTTATGTATATATATATATATATATATATATTTTTTTTTTTTTTTTTTTTTTCTTATTCGAGGTAGGGTCTCACTCTGGTCCAGGCTGACCTGGAATTCACTATGTAGTCTCAGGGTGGCCTTGAACTCATGGTGATCCTCCTACCTCTGCCTCCCCAGTGCTGGGATTAAAGGCGTGCACCACCACGCCTGGCTTTTTTTTGGTGTTTTGAGACAGGGTCTCATTATGTAGACCAGGCAGCCTTCAGACTGCTGCATTGATCTTCCAAGTGTTGGGATGACTAGTACCAGTTTTTGACAAAACTATAAGTATAGTTTAAAATGAGGGTTTTAAAGATTTATGAATATTCTTGAAGAAACAGCCTTCACTGAGATAGCTTTGTGATGTTTCAGGACAAGTCAGTTCTGACCAGTCATCTTTCATACACTCTTCTCTCACTTTTCTTATAATTTTATTATAATGCAACAAATATGCAGTAATTGTCAGAAGCCACATTTCCAAGCATGAATGGAAAACACAAACAATTCCTCGGTTATTTCCTTTGTCCGTGTTAAGACTCATTTACTCAGCAGATTTGCAGCTGTAACCTAACTGTGCCTGTCAAGGGCACAAGTCAAATTCATCAAGTCAGTCACTATCAACAGGAAAATAGGTTTTAATTAGTTAAATAGGAAGACAATGCTGGGCATGATGGCTTATGCCTTTAATCCCCCCAGTTGGCTGAGGTCAGAGGATTGTTCTGGCCAGCCTGGGCTACAGAGTGAATTCCAGGTCAGCCTAAGCTAGAGTGAGACCTTACTACAATTTTGTTTGTTTGTTTGTTTCTTTTCTTTTTTTTTTTCTTTTTTTTTTTTTTGAGGTAGGGTTTCACTCTAGCTCAGGCTGACCTGGAATTCACTATATAGTCTCAGGGTGGCCTCGAACTCATGGCGATCCTTCTACCTCTGCCTCCCAAATGCTGGGATTAAAAAGGCATGCGCCACCATGCCCAGCTAGAGTGAGACCTTGAAAAAAATAAATAAGATGTTCTAGGGAGATGGTTCAGCAGATAAACCTGCTTGCTGGCAAAGCCTGCTGACTAAGGTTTGATTTCCCATCACCTGCATAAAGCCAGACACCCAAAGTGACATGTGCATCTGGAGTTTGTAGTGGCGAGAGACCTTGCTGTGCCCATATACTCATTCTTTCTTTCTCTCTCTCTCCCTCTCTCTTTGCAGTGGTTGGGGTAGGCTCTCACTCTAGCCCTACACCGACCTGGAACTCCCTCTGTATTCCCAGGCTAGCCTCAAACTCACAGCGATCCTCCTACCTCCTCCACCATGTGCCGTCATGCCCGGCTCTCTCTCATTCATTCATTCAAATAAATATTTAAAAACAAAGATAGGGAAAGCAAGATGAAGCACCTGCTGACAATAAGGAAACCTAGGTTCTTGAATATTTTGCTAAAAGTATGTCCTGGGGTAATATGTAAAATCAATTAGTATCTTTTACTAACTTAGAAAGAATAAAGGAAAAAAGATGGCTCGGTTGTAAATGAAGTGGAGGCCAGAGATATAAAGTCAGCTGGAGTCCTGTCTTTGAATACCATTTATACTTAGATTTCAGAAGCATATGGGCTTGTTTCTTGTCAAAATGTGTGTTTGATTTTCTTCAGCAAGAGAGAGCTTAAACTTTAAACTGTATGATTGTTAAAGTCTAAGTCCTACAGAAATAATGTCAACTAAAATTTTCTAAGGAAGAATTTATCATTGCAGAATTTATCTTTACTCACAGAATTGCCTTTCAAAGATTTTTTTCTTAAATACAAAGGTGGAAACAAATTTTAAAAATATTAACATTTGAATTCTACTTTAGGCTTGTTTTCTTTGTCTCCACAATTTATTATTATTTTGTTATTACTGGTTTTGGGGTATATATGGTATGTTACATGTGCTGTGCATATGTGGTGTATGAACATGCATGTGTACCTGAGACACTCTCATTGTTTCTCTGTCTGAGCCCTAGAGATCTTCCAGTCTCTGCCTTCTCCCTCGGGGTAGAGTTACAGCCATGCGTGGCCATGCCCAGCTTTTTATGCCAAGGCTTTGAAGTCAGGGTCAATTTTTGTCTTTTCCCCCCAGTATTATTATTTTTAAAGTATTTTACTTATTTATTTACTTTAAATATTTTATTTCTAAGCAGAGAAAGAGAGAGAATGAATGGACACATTAGGACCTCTAGCCACTGCAAATGAACTCCAGACACATGTGCCACTTTGTGCATCTGGCTTTATGTGGGTCCGGGGGAATCAAACCTGGATCATGTGGCTTTGCGGGCAAGTTCTTTAACCGCTAAGCCATCTCTCCAGCCCCATTGTTATTTATTTATTGGAGATAGAAAGAATGGGCACACCAGGACCTCTAGCCACTGCAAACAAAATGCAGACGTATGTGCCACCTTGTGCATCTGGCTTACTTGAGTACTGGGGAATTGAACCTGGGTCCTTAGGCTTCTCAGGCAAGTGCCTTAACCACTTAGCAAATTCTCCAGCCCGCCCCAGTGTTATTTTTTTTTTTAATAAAAATACACTTCATTTTAGGGAAAAGTCCAAACAATATTTTTTCCTTAATTTTTATTAACATTTTTCCATGATTATAAAAAATATCCCATGGTGCTACCCTCCCTCCCCCCACTTTCCCCTTTGAAATTCCATTCTCCATCATATCCCCTCCCCATCTCAATCAGTCTCTCTTTCATTTTGATGTTATGATCTTTTCCTCCTCTTATGATGGTTTTGTGTAGGTAGTGTCAGGCACTGTGAGGTCATGGATATCCAGGACATCTTATGTCTGGAGGGAGGACGTTGTAAGGAGTCCTACCCTTCCTTTGGCTCTTACATTCTTTCCGCCACCTCTTCCGCATTAGACCCTGAGCCTTGGAAGGTGTGATCGAGATCCAAACAATATTTTTAATACTCTAAAAATAGAGAATTAGCTCATCTTTTTTTAAAAAAAAATATTTTTAAAAATTTATTTGCAAGCCGCAAGTCGAAGAGAGACAATGGGTGTGCTAGGGCCTCCTGCCACTACACGTCAATCACAATATGCATCTGGCTTCATGTGGGTATTGGAAATCAAAGCAGGGCACACAGGCTGCAAGCAGTACCCTTAACAGCTCAGACATCTCCACAGCCCACGGTTTTTTGTTTTGTTTTGTTTTTGTTTTGAGGTAGGGTCTCACTCTAACCCAGGCTGACTTGGAACTCACTCTGTATTCTCAGGGTGACCTCACACTCACAGCGATCCTCCTACCTCTGCCTCTCTGTCTCCTAAGTGTTAGGATCAAAAGCATGTGTCAGTATACCTGGCTACTAATCATTTTTATCCTGAAAAAAAAAAAAAAAGTCCAGCTCACTTTTAAAAATTTACCAATTGTCCATTACATATAGATAAAGTGCCACTTAACCTGCACAGAGACTTTGTTACTCCCAGCAACTACACTTCTAGCTTTATCTTTTCACACTTAATTCCTAATTCAGAAATCTCAAAAGAGAGCAGTAGCCAGTTTCCATGCTCTTTAGTTTACTTTCCCAAAGGGATCATTGTGAGTTGTTTTGTTATTAGTGTTTATGTGTGTTGCTATTGGTTACCAAGGAGATCTATTCACATAGCATCTCTAAGTCAAGTATAGCCAGTAGCACAGGAAAGCAAAGGAAGGCTTCCTCAAAAAGTATGTCCTAGCCAGGCGTGGTGGCGCACGCCTTTAATCCTAGCACTCGGGAGGCAGAGGTAGGAGGATTGCCGTGAGTTCAAAGCCACCCTGAGACTCCATAGTGAATTCCAGGTCAGCCTGGGCTAGAGTGAGACCCTAGCTCGAAAAACAAACAAAAAAAACCAAACCAAACAAACAAACAAACAAAAAGTATGTCCTAAACCGGGCGTGGTGGCACACGCCTTTAATCCCAGCGCTCGGGAGGCAGAGGTAGGTGGATCGCCGTGAGTTCGAGGCCACCCTGAGAATAGAGTGAATTCCAGGTCAACCTGGGCTAGAGTGAGACCCTACCTCGAAAACCAAACCAAACCAAACCAAAATAAAAGTTTGTTCTAGCTTACTTCCAAGAGATGACATTGCGGTAACGAGACTTGACCTGCTCTTGGATAAGAAGAAAAAGATTAAGTTTTTTTTTTTTTTTTGGGGGGGGGGTGTTTCATGGTAGGGTCTTGCTCTAGCCCAGGCTGACCTGGAATTCACTATGTAGTCTCAGGGTGGCCTTGAACTCATGAGTGCTGGCATTAAAGGGATGCTACTTAAGGGATTTCCCATGTGATTCTTTCTTCCTTCATTGTCCGTCAAGGTCACCTTAGTTCTTCCAAAGCTGATACTGAAGATAGCCCTGTGATTTTTTGATACCTAATTTCTTGAAACAGTTTACTTTAGAATCCATTTTAGAATATGTGATCTGTCTGGTTCTTAATTGCTGATACCCTAGAAAAATTGTAAATCATGCTTACCTGCCTGAACTCTCGCGTAAGAAATTATAAAAACAGCGGGTCAGTAGAAGTAACAGGTTTAAACCTGTACAAAGCCGAGAAAACCAACAATGCCAGATATAGAAAGCTCAGTTACCTTTAGATCCGCAATAGATTTTAGGAAAATAATCCAAAAACCAATTGTTTGAAAACCATTATGACAAATGCATACATAATTTATTAAGTGGTCAACTTAGACTTCTTGGTTGCCAGGTAACAGAGCGAGGGACGTGGTACTGATTACACTGGAGACATGGAGTTGTCCTTTGTAGCCATCCTTTCATTCGAGGAAGGAACAATTTGGAGAATCTGTGCAGCAGCCGGGCATGGTGGCACGTGCCTTTAACCCCAGTACTCAGAAGGCAGAGGTAGGAGAATCACTGTGAGTTCAAGGCCAAGCTGGGACTACAGAGTGAGTTCCAGGTAAGCCTGGGCTAGAGTGAGATTCTACCTCCAAACAAACAAACAAACAAAAATCTGTCAGCCAAGGTCCATGCGAAAGCATTGTGCCAAGCACAAAGGCTCTGGAGGGGAATGGCACTTCCGAAGCAGGGAGGCTGGAGGATATGCACGTGACGTGGTGTGATATGTACCAATAACCAAGAACGGTGCGGTGGGAGCAATTCATTAACACCGAGAGAGGACGGCCTCAGTTGACGCTTTACCCACGGGTGAAGGCAGACATATACAAGTCTTCTCTCTCTATTGTGCCTTTCTTTCTTTTAATTTAACTTAATTTAACTAATTTTTTTTTTTTTTGAGGTAAGGTCTTGCTCTAGTCTAGGCTGACATGAAATTCACTGTGTAGCCCCAGGCTGGCCTCAAACTCAGCGATCCTCCTGTCTTTCCCATGATAGGCAAGGATTCTACCCCCAAGCTACATCTCTGGCCACTGACCTCATCTCTTTAAAAAAATATATTTATTTGTTATTTGAGAGATATATACATATATACATATACAAGACATACACAAGCTGTGTAAGCTGGGGAGTTCTGCACACCTGGAAAATGCTGAGATGGTTTAATCTGTCACATTTGTCAAAGCAATGTATTGTGAGGAAGCATCAAGATATGAGGTAGGGCTGGAGAGATGGTTTAGTGGTTAAGGCGCTTGCCTGCAAAGCCAAAAGGACCCAGGTTCAATTCCCCAGTACCCACATGAGCACAAGGTGGCACAGGCATCTGAAGTTCATTTGCAGTGGCTAGAGACCCTGGCACAAAGTCACAAGCCCTCCAGCCCCTCCCCAATTTGCATCCAGAAAAATAACTCCTTATTTGAAGGGATGTTTCAGGGCTGTACCAAGTCATTTCACCTTAAGAAAATAGGAGCTCTTTTGATATATTCTGATTTTGGGGACCAGAATCAGAGATCTTCCCCCCACCACCAAGGTAGGGTCTGACTCTAGCCCAGGCTGACCTGAAATTTACTATGTAGTCTCAGGGTGGCCTCAAACTCACAGAGATCCTCCTACCTCTGCCTCCCGGTGCTGGGATTAAAGGCTTGTACCACCACACCCAGCTAAGAGAGGAACCTTTAAAGATTGAAAATTAAGGGCCAGATGTGGTGGGACAATTATGGCATGTTTTTAAAATTATTTTGTTTATTTTTATTTATTTATTTGAGAGTGACAGAGAAAGAAGGAGAGAGACAGAGAGAGAATGGGCACGCTAGGGCCTCCAGCCACCGCAAATGAACTCCAGATGTGTGCGCCACCTTATACATCTGGCTTATTAGGTCCTGGGGAATTGAGCCTCAAGCTATAGTCCTTAGGCTTCACAGGCAAGTGCTTAACTGCTAAGCCATCTCTCCAGCCCTATGGCATGTTTTTTGAAGCGATTAGTGCCATTAAAAACAAGTCAGGGGCTGGAGAAATGGCTTAGCAGTTAAGGCACTTGCCTGTGAAGCCTAAGGACCCAGATTGGATTTCCCAGGACCCATGTAAGCCAGATGCACAAGGTGGCACATACACTAGAGTTTGCAGTGGTTGGAGACCCTGGTACACCCATTCTCTCTCCCTCCCTCTTTCTCTTTCTCTCTCCCTCTCTCCATTTCCCTCTCTCTATATATCTCTCAAAAACAAAAAAAAAGTGCTTTACATCAGCACAATAGAAAAGATGACAAGAACATCTCAGGAATTGGCCAGATCCCCGTCCCCCCCCGCCCCACCAGCCCCGTTAGCACACACACATAGCAGGCTGGGGGAGGGGGGAATTGTAAATTCATTGGAAAGTCTTTTCTTTGAGAACACAGTACATTTGAGATTCCTTGTCATCTACAGGACTGCCTAGAAAGGTGTTTTCCCAGAACTCATTTCACCATGGTCAGCTTCCCAGGTTCCAAAGCTGTCACAGCTGTGTCCCCAGGGTGGGGGTGCCTAGATACGGATCTATATACCTTGGCATTGTCCACCTGATGCTTGCTGGTCTGTCTTTCTTCCTTCCTTCCTTCCTTCCTTCCTTCCTTCCTTCCTTCCTTCCTTTCTTTCCTTCTTTCTTTCTCTTTGGTTTTTCGAGGTGGGGTCTCACTAGCCCAGGCTGACCTGGAATTCACTATGTAGTCTCAGGGTGGCCTCGAACTCACGGCAATCCTCCTACCTCTGCCTCCTGAGTGCTGGGATTAAAGGCGTGAGCCACCATGCCCAGCTTGACGCTGGTTTTTCAAGCACACAGAATGCAAGTGTTACAAGGTCACGGGGCCTTCCACCAGATTTCAGAGAAAAGCCTGGGTGGGAGGCCGGGTGTTGCAGTCAGGTTTGCATTGCTGACAGAAAACACCCGACCAAGAGCAGCTTGTGGGACAAAGAGTGTATTTCAGCTAACAGACTCAAGGGGAAGCTCCGTGATGGCAGGGGAAAACGATGGCATGAGCAGAGGGTGGACATCACCCCCCTGGCCAACATCAGGTGGACAACAGGAAGAGGAGAGTGTGTCAAACACTGGCAAGAGGAAGCTGGCTATAACACCTATAAGCCCGCCCCCATACACGGCCTCCAGGAGGCATTCATTCCCAAACTGCCATCAGCTGGGGACCTAGCATTCGGAACACCTAAGTTGATGGGGGACACCTGAATCCAATCACCACAGCAGGCGGTGTGTGACGTCATCAGAGTCCTGGAGGGCAGCCCCTGAGATGGTATGTACGAAGCTTCGAGGATGTTCGAGACCCCAGGGTCATGGAACCTCTGCCAAAGAAAAGCACAGGCACTGAGCAGAACCAGCCCAAAAGAGAGGCCACGTGCCTGCGACAACAAGGCCCCAAGGGCGAAGTTGTCCAGACCTATTGTATCTTCCAACATGGTACCCTGTGCCCTAGATGCTGGGCACAGAGTTGCAGCAGGATTTTTTTTGGGGGGGGGGTCCAATGCTTCCTGGTTCTCTTTTGTAAGTGGAATGTTTACTCTGTGCCATTGTATCTTGGAAGGATGTCCATTTCTTTTTTTTTGTTTGTTTGTTTTTTTAATTTTTTTTGTTTATTTATTTGAGAGCGACAGACAGAGAAGAAAGCGGCAGAGAGAGAGAGAGAGAGAGAGAGAGAGAGAGAGAATGGGCACGCCAGGGCCTCCAGCCACTGCAGACGAACTCCAGATGTGTGCGCCACCTTGTGCATCTGGCTAATGTGGGTCTGGGGAATCGAGCCTCGAACCAGGGTCCTTAGGCTTCACAGGCAAGCGCTTAACCACTAAGCCATCTCTCCAGCCCATTTTATTTTATTTTATGGGCTCACCGCTAAGCCTTTTCTTTGAGTCCTAGATGAGACTTTGGACTTGGACTTTTGAACTATGTTGTACTTTAGATTTTGGGGAGTTTTGAAGATAACTAAATACAGATTACAGTCTGGGAGGATTGTGAACCTTTTGGGAGCCAAGGGCAGGGTGTTATTGTTGAAGGAGAAGTGTTTAAGTGTCAAGTTGACAAGGGGCAGATTTGGGTTGGTTAATTTTGATTGTCACTCGATTGCATTGATGAATGCCTGGAAGATTAACAAAGGGCATTTCTTTAAAAATATATACATATATATATATGTAGCCAGGCGTGGTGGCACACGCCTTTAATCCCAGCACTCGGGAGGCAGAGGTAGGAGGATCGCTGTGAGTTTGAGGCCACCCTGAGACTACATAGTGAATTCCAGGTCAGCCTGGGCCAGAGTGAAACCCTACCTCGCAAAACAAAACAAAACAATAAAAATTAGCGACACAAGCAGGGCTTGCTAGTGCATCCGTGTAATCCCAGGCAGGAGCCTGAGGCAGGAGGATAGTGAGTTATATTACAAGGCTCCATCTCAGAATACCAGCAACCCAGAGCCCTCACAAGCATTAGGCCTTCCCACAAAGGAAGGATGCTTGCACTCTCCAAGGTGTTAATTTCATAGCTCTGAAGAGTGAATGGCCAGGGCAAGGAGGCTCCTCTGCTCTCTTCTTCTCATTGACCATGCAGAGGGGACAGTGTCTGGCTGAAATGAACTGGGAAGTGATCACAGGGTGGGGGTGGCTATGCAAAAAGATTAGATAGAACGACATGAATGGGCCTTATTAGATCTTTCTTTTTCACAAAGTCAGGTTATATATTTTATGGGGTTTTTTTGTTTGTTTGTTTGTTTTTCGTGGTAGGGTCTCACTCTAGCTCAGGCTGACCTGGAATTCACTATGGAGTCTCAGGGTGGCCTCGAACTCACGGCGATCCTCCTACCTCTGCCTCCCGAATGCTGGAAATAAAGGCGTGCGCCACCACGCCTGGCTATTTTATGTATTTTTTAGGTTATATATTTTAAAACATCAGCCTAGAGTTGTTTTCTTTTTTGAATTTTATTTTAATTTAATTTTTATTTTATGACAAAAGGGTGGAGGGAAGAAAGTTGGGCCAGTGCCTCTAACCACTGCAATCGAACTCCAGACACGTGTGTCACCTTGTGCGTCTGGCTTATGTGGGCTCTGGGGATGGGGTCAAACCTGTGTTCTTAGGCTTTGCAGGCAAGTTCCTTAACCACTAAGCCATCTCTCCAGCCCTAGAGTTGTTTTTAATTGTTATTATTATTATTATTTTGAAGGAAGGTCTCACTCTAGCCCAAGCTGACCTGGAATTCACTATTGAGTCTCAGGCTGGCCTCAAACTCACAGCAATCCTCCTACCTCTGCCTCCTGAGTGCTGGGATTAAAAGCATGAGCCACCACACCTGGCAGTAATTTTTGATCATATATTTCTGCATCACAATACCAGGCATGGTTTGGTCTTTTTTTTTTTTTTTTTTGCTTGGTTTTTCCAGGTAGGGTTTCACTCTAGCCTAGGCTGACCTGGAATTCACAATGTAGTTTCAGGGTGGCCTCGAACTCATGGTGATCCTCCTACCTCTGCCTCCCAATTGCTGGGATTAAAGGCGTGTGCCACCATGCCCAGCTTTTTAAAAAATTTATTAAAAAGACACACACACACACAGAGAGAGAAAGGCCTGCCACTGCAAACAAACTCTAGATGCATGTGCCACCCTGTGCATCTAGCGTTATGTGGGTACTGGGGAATTGAACCCAGGCCATGAGGCTTTGCAAGCAAGTCTCTTTAACCACTGAGCCATCTCTCCAGCATGCCTGGAGTTCTTGGAAACAAGGAGGAATGGCAGAGGGAGGAGCAGAGAGAATAATGGCTGTATCTTCCAGTCCTTTGGGACACCACAAAGGCCACTCAGAATGAGGCCCTTTTTCCCAGAAATGTAGAATGAAGTGTGCAAGGCAGCCTAATCCACATGGAATGCAAGACAGACAGACAAACGGACAAACGAGGGAGGACAGGAAACAGCTTGGAGAGTGCCTTTGTCGCATTACAGGGGTATTATGTAGCAGACTGCCCAACTTCTCTGAAAGTCCCTCTCCTCTGTGTGTGGGACAGAGCAGGAGACATGGGAGGTCGGGAGCAGGGAGGGGGCGCTCCTTAAGTGTCTGGTGGCGATATTGTCCTCAGCACACCAGAGGACTCTCTGAACAATGGGACTCCTATCAGAAATGAGAACAAGTACCTATTGTCTAGTCCCAAACAGCTCTAAGTGTTTCTTCTAGAGATAATTAATTTAATTAAAATGATCCCTGGAGCGAAATGAGCGTTGTATTGAGCTCTGCACACATTCCTTCCAAATTCCAGCCCAGGGCCATTCAGAATGAGCAAGGATCAGCCTGTGACTCAGGACTCACGACACTTCAGTTAGAATGCGGGCCATGCAGCACTCCTGTGTAGGAGAGGGACATCTAGCAGTCCTGGTGTGCTTAAAGGAAAGATTACCTTTCATCTCTGGCCTTTGTTCCAAAACTGATGTAATTTAGTGCCCATGACTTTTTTTATTTTTATTTTATTTATTTATTTATTTTTGGGTTTTTGAGGTAGGGTCTCACTGTAGCCCAGGCTGACCTGGAATTCACTATGTAATCTCAGGGTGGCCTCGAACTCGGGATACCACCTACCTCTCCCAAGTGCTGAGATTAAAGGCGTACACCACCATGCTTGGCTAGAGCCCATGAAATTTAAAGAAAACTCACAAGTCAGATAAACTAGAAGATCAGATGGCTTCATAAAACCTTCAATACGATAGGGTTTAAAATCTGCATTATTGGGCACTAGGGAGATGTCTCAGCAGCAAAAGGCACTTGCTTGCAAAGCCTGGTGGCCCAGGTTCAATTCCCCAGTAACTACTTAAAGTCAGATGTACAAAGTGGCACATGTGTCTGGAGTTCATTTGCAGTGGCAAAAGGCCCTGGCACACCCATGCTATAGCTCTGTCCCTCCTCTCTCTTTCTCTCTGCTATATGAATAAATCAATATAAAATCTGCCAGTGTGTAAATAAATTATGTAATTATGGATGGATACTATTACTGATATATATTTTTAAATTTATTTTTAATTTTATTTATGAGACAGAGAGAGAGAATGGACATGCCAGGGCATTCAGCCACTGCTAGTGAACTCCAGATGCATGCACCATCTTGTGCATCTGGCTTACGTGGGTCCTGGGGAATCGAACCTGGATCCTTTGGCTCTGCAGACGAGCACTTTATCTGCTAAGCTATCCCTCCAGCCCCCAATACATTTCTTTTTAAGAAGTATTGTCATTTATTTGCAAGCAGAGAGAGAACAATCAGACAGGTATCTGGATTTTTTTTTTTTTTTAAGAAAATTCAGGCTGACCTGGAATTCACTATGTAATCTCAGGGTGGCTAAATGTTTATTTATTTATTACTTTTGAGAGAGAGTGAGTGAGAGAGAAAAAGACAGAGAGAGAGAGAATGGATGCACCAGAGCCTCTAGCCACTGCAAACAAACTCCAGACCTCCAAACACATGAGCCACCATGTGCATCTGGCTTACATTATACAGATTACAGAGTGGCACATGGGTCTGGAGTTGGTTTGCAGTGGCAGGAGGACCTGGTATGTCCATTCTTTCTCTCTGTGTGTGTCTCAAATAAATAAATTTTTAAAAATCTAGCCAGGCGTGGTGGTGCACACCTTTAATCCCAGCACTCGGGAGGCAGAGGTAGGAGGATCGCCGTGAGTTTGAGGCCACTCTGTGACTATACAGTGAATTCCAGGTCAGCCTGAGCTAGAGTGAGACCCTCTCAAAAAAAACAAAACAACAAAAAAAAAAAATCTAAAATGTAAATGATTGTACCCTTTTTCAGGGGATTAATTTGCAAAAATAAATAGCTCTTGGAATTGGCACAGAATTAGCAAGCAATAACTAGGCCCCTCTCATCTTCTTCCAATTCTGCTTGGAGCATGCAGAGTAGTTTTCAAGTGAGTGACATTTTAATTCTCATTGACAGGGGACAGTGTGTGTGCGAGAGAGAGAAAGAGAGAGGGAGGGAGACAGAGACTAAGTGTCTTTATGTGGGTACTGGGGAATTAAACCAAGGCCAGCAGGATTTGTAAGCAAGCTCCTTTAACCACTGAACCATCTCCCCAGCCCCAGTTTAACTATTTTCTTAGTGAGTCTTTAAATTCTGTTCAGGTTTACAGTTAGGAAGGTAATGAAGTAAGTCAAATCCATAAGGTTAACATTGTGGGCAGAAGAGATTTTTATAATCCTGAGGATAATGTGTGTTGGCTTGGTATTTCAAATATTTGGAAGTTAAGGATTTGGTCTGCCAGGGGACTGTGATCCCAATTTAGAGAGCATATTTTTTCATTTTTTAAGCGAAAGGTCTTTAAACACTTTTTGAGATGCTTCAGGGAGCTTGAGATCTTCATTTTCCTAGAGTCACACAAGTATTTGCAAACATTTTTCCTCATTAGAAGTATTTGAAGTCATAAAAGAAAACTCCAGTGTATTAACACACAAATGCAGTCTGTGTGGAGTTGGATTACGTGTGTGCGTGCGCGCGTGCCTGAGGGTCTCGAGGACAACTTAATTCCTGCAGTTTTAATTGACAGAGCTTGAAACCCCTTGTAACGGTGACTGAGCTTCATGCCATTCATAAATGGAATAGGAAGGTTCCTATGTGGAACTTGATGATTTAAGGGAAATTAATCTTTAGAATTTTACCAAAATTTGCCCCTTTAATAAATTTGTATTGTTTCATCTCTCTCTCTCTCTCTGTCTCTCTCTCTCTCTGTGTGTGTATAGGCCCAAGGACAACCATGGTGTCACTCTTCAGTAGCCGGCCACCTTTTTTGAAACAGAGTCTTTCATTGGCCTGGAACTTACCAAGTTGGTTAGTTTTGTTTGACAGTGAGCCCCAAGGATCTGCCTGTCTCCCTGTCCCCTTGTGGAATCACAAGCAGTGTCACCATGTCCAGCTTTAAAAAATATATATTTTAGTCAGGTGTGGTGGTATACACACCTTTATTCCCAGCATTTGGGAGGCTAGGTAGGAGGATCGCTGTGAGTTCAAGGCCAACCTGAGACTACAGAGTGAGTTTCAGGTTGGCCTGGACTAGAGTAAGTCCCTATATTGAAAAACAAAACAAACTATATCCATCTATCTACCTATCTACCTATGAAATTTTTCTATTAGAGAAAGAGAGAAAAAGAGAATGGGCACACCAGGGCCTCTTGCTACTATGAATGAACTCCAGATGCATGTGCCACTTTATGCATAATTGAATCAGGGAATCAAACCCCAGGCTGGTAGGTATTGCAAGCAAGCACCTTTAACCATGAAGCCGTTTATCCATCCAATGCTCAGATTTTTAATTTTTTCAAATGTGAATTCTTAGATGCTCATGCTTGCAAGGCAAGTATTTTACCACCTAGTCCCAAATCATATTACTTTAAAATACAGCATCATGCCGGGTATGATGGCGCACGCCTTTAATCCCAGCACTGGGAGGCAGAGGTAGGAGGATCGCTGTGAGTTTGAGACCACCCTGAGACTCCATAGTGAATTCCAGGTCGGCCTGGGCTAGAGTGAGACCCTACCTCGAAAAACAAAAACAAAAAAATAAAAATAAAGTAAAATAAAATACAGCATCAAGATGATCCTGATTATGTTATGAAGTTCCCCTTAAGATGTTAAAAACTAGCCGGGCATGGTGGCACACACCTTTAATCCCAGCACTTGGGAGGCAGAGGTAAGAAGATCGCCATGAGTTCGAGGCCACCCTGAGACTACATAGTGAATTCCATGTCAGCCTGAGCTACAGCGAGACCCTACCTTAAAAAACAAAACAAACAAAAAGATGTGAAAAAAAAACTCATGTTGACATAAATAATTCAATTTATCAGCAATACTTAGGAATTTTAGTGGTATTTTATTGTTTTAAGAATTTTTTTTTATATTTATTAGAGAGAGGGAGGAAGGGAGGGAGAGAGAATGGGCATTGCAAATGAACTCCAGACGCATGTGCCACCCACCCTGTGCATCTGGCTTACGTGGGTCCTGGGGAATTGAACCTGGGTCCTTTGTCTTTGCAGGCAAGGGACTTAATTTCTAAGACATCTCTCCAGCCCTGAAGAACTTTTAAAAAAAAAAGTTGTTTGTTTTAGTGAGAGAGAGGGAGAGAGAGAGAAAGAGGCAGACACAGAGGGAATGAGTATGGGTACACCAGGGCTTCATGCCACTGCAAACGAACTCCAGATGCATGCACTGCTTAGTGCATCTGGCTTTACATAGGTACTTGGGAATTGAACCCAGGCCCTTAGGCATTGCAGGCAAGTGCCTTGTCCACTGAGCCATTACTCCAGCCCTTTAAAGAACTTTGTGTGTGTGTGTGTGTGTGTGTGTGTTTTCAAGGTAGGGTCTCACTCTAGCCCAGGCTGACCTGGAATTCACTGTGTAGTCTCAGGGTGGCCTTGAACTCACGGTGATCCTCCTACCTCTGCCTCCCGAGTGCTGGGATTAAAGGCGTGCGCCACCACGCCTGGCTCCCTTTAAAGAATTTTTGAGTGTGGAACTTAGTTCGCACACAGACTTCAGCAGGCGCATCCTCCAAGTCCCTTGTGAAATAACTCAGGCGCGGGATCTTCAGCTGGTGTAGTGGCCTCTAGGGCGGCTCCTCCCAGCCACAACCGCCACCTGCTCCCAACCAGAAGCTCGTCACAAGCCGACTCGATCCAGACCCAGGCCGAAGTTCTTTGCTCTCTGCCTACCTGGTGCCAGCTAGAATCACAGACCCTTGCTCCTTCTCCCACCCTTGCAGGTAGAGTTGGTACCTTGAGGCCCCGTCTAAGGTGCTGACCACAGACTTGCGTGGCTCGAGGTGCACGAATTTGTGCAAGTGCTGAGCCATCTCCCTAGCTCCACGTTGCGCACGCGCAGTCTCACGGTTCTGGGGGCCGGAAAATCCAAGATCCAGGGTCTGATGAGGGCTGTGTCCTGGATGGAGCTTTTTAATTTTTTTTTTGGTTTGTTTGTTTGTTTGTTTTTCGAGGTAGGGTCTCACTCTGGCTCAGGCTGACCTGGAATTCACTATGTAGCCTCAGGGTGGCCTTGAACTCACTGCGATCCTCCTACCTCTGCCTCCCTAGTGCTGGGATTAAAGGCATGCGCCACCACGCCCGGCTTCTTTTTAATTTTTTAAAATATATTTTATTTATTTATTTGAGAAAGAGGCACAGAGAGAGAGAGAGAGAAAGAGAATGGGCACGCCAGGGCATCCAGCCACTGCAAACTAACTCCAAGCGCATGAGCCCCCTTGTGTATCTGGCTTATGTGGGTCCTAGAGAATCGAACTGGGATCCTTTGGCTTTGCAGGGAAATGCCTTAACTGCTAAGCCATCTCTCCATCCCCCTGGATGGAGCTTTTAATCTATGTTCTCACATGATGGACAGAGGGAGAGACAGAAGAGAAGGAAAGAGACTGGAGTGAAAAGCCAGCCCTCTTGTCTTTTTTTTTTTTTACCTATTAATTATGATTTATTTATTCACTCACTCATCTTGGTAAATTGAGGCACCCTACCAGCACCAGGAAGATATTGGGCGAGAGCCTCAAACAGCCAAAGCCAGTTACTTTTAGGCCAAGGGTGTTAGAGACTTGGGCATGACCGCGACAGTGCCTGTTTGGAGACAAACAAGCCTTCGGTTCCTGACGCTTATTTGTGGCATAGCAGTGGTTAGTCCAGGCAAAGCCGAGCTGTCCCGGTGTCTTCTCCTGCAGAGACAAGCCACAGGCCCAGGCGTGGGGACCAGCCTTGCTCCTGGCCAAAGATACGAAGACCGATGCATGAAAACCTTTCGCTCAGGCTCCCTGAAGGTCCCCCCTGCCCTCGTCTTTTCTTATAAGGACACAATCTCACCAGGAGGGCTGCGGTCCCATTACCTAAGTGCCACCCAAAAGGTCCCACATACAAATGCCAAATGCCATCCTGTTACAGGGCCAGGAGTGAGAGACATGAATGGGTCAGGGGGAGGAGGACACACGCTTGGTATATAACAGATACTGAAGGGGGTTGACGGGCTCAGGTTTGTTCTCCTAGTGCTTTCATCGACAAGGCTCCATAAAGGAATTGCTTTTATCTTTTGTTATTATTGTTTTGTGTGTGTGTCTATGTGTAATATATGCACATATGTGTATGCATGTTTGTAGGCATATGGTGCATGTGTGTGGGTGTGTGTGCATATGGGTGAGTATGCATTTGGAGGCCAGAGGTCTATGTTGGGTGTTTTCTATCACTTTCTTCCTTTTTTTTTTTTTTTTTAAAGTACTTTTTCCTTTTGTTTTTGTTTTTTGATGTAGGCTCTCACTGTAGCCCAGGCTGATCTGGAATTCACTATGTAGTCTCAGGGTGGGCCTTGAACTCACGGCCATCCTCCTACCTTTGCCTCCCAGTGCTGGGATTAAAGGCATGCACCACCACTCCTGGCTTTAGTACTTTAAAAAATATACATTTATTGGGCTGGAGAGATGGCTTAGCAGTTAACTGCAAAGTCAAAGGACCCAGGTTCAATTCCCCAGGACCCACGTAAGCCATATGCACAAGGTGGCACATGTGTCTGGAGTTTGTTTGCAGTGCCTAGAGGCCCTGGCATGCCCATTCATTATCTATCTATCTATCTATCTATCTATCTATCTATCTATCTGCCTGTCTGTCTTTTTCTCCCTGCCTCTCTCTTTCTCTCAAATAAATTAAAAAAATATATATTTATTTGCTTGCAAAGACAGAGAGAGGAGAGAGAGAGAGAGAGAATGGGTGAGCCAGGACCTCTAGCCACTGCAAATGAACTCTAGATTCATGCACCAACTTGTGCATCTGGCTTTTCTTGGGTACTGGAGAGTCAAACTTGGGTTCTTAGTCTTTGCAGGCCAGAAGGGCCTTACCCACTGGGCATTCTCTCCAGCCCTAAGACTCACTTTTTTCTCATGCTAGATTTTTCCCTGGGGATCACTCTGAGGGAAGCAAATTCACTTTTGGTCAAGGAGGCCATTTAAGGTATTCTCCCCCCCCCTCCCCCCCCGTGTGTGGCTGTGAGCTCCTAACATCTGATGCAGGGCAAGAAGCTCCTCCCCCGCCCCTCCACCCTCTAGCATTAGAAAATGAGGGTGACTAACAACCGTGTTCCCTTCCCCAGTGCCCATGTGAAGCCAGATGCACAAAGTGGCACATGCATCTGGAGTTTGCAGCGAGGCCCTGGTGTGCCAAGTATCTCCCACCCCCCATGCCAGTCTGTCTCTCTCTGCTTGAATATATATATTGCAGAGAGAGAGAGAGAGAGAGAGAGAGAGAGAGAGAGAGAGAAAGAGAGAAAGAAAGAAAAGAAAGAAAAGAGGAGGGAAAGATCATGACATCAAAATGAAAGAGAGACTGATTGAGATGGGGAGGGGATATGATGGAGAGTGGAGTTTCAAAGGGGAAAGTGCAGGGAGGGAGGGTAGCACCATGGGATATTTTTTATAATCATGGAACATGTTAATGAAAATTAAGAAGAAAAGAAAAAAGAAGGAAAAAACTCACTAAAGGCTAAAAAAAAAGAAAGGAAAGGAAAGCAAGAAAGCAAGAGAGAAAGAAAGGAAGAAAGAAAGGGATGCATCATGACTTCTAGCCTCTGCATGCGCCACTTTGGGCATCTGGTGTTATGTGGGTACTAGGGAATTGAACCTGGTACCTTAGACTTTGCAGGCAAATGCCTTAACCATTAAGCCCTTTCTCCAGCCCCATAAATAAATTTAAAACAAAATGAGGCTGAGAAGGAAATCATTTATTTTCTTTGAAATGTCCCCTCAGCCTTTGCTCTACCACCTTGCCAGGAGAGCTCCACTGTTACCCAACACCCATCGATGGCAGCAGCCCCGGGAGGATTAAACTGTCACCGAGCTTTCATTTTTTTTTTTTAACAACGCATTCGATTTGCTGCACAGACTGGTAAACTCGCAGTACAGAGACCAAATAAGAGATTAGCGCTGTGCAGTGAAAGCCACCCCCTATTCATTTAATCTAGACTTAAAACCCCGCAAAATGGTTACTAATACTCATCATAATTACAATGACATGGAGGTGCCTAGCGGGCTTGTTTGCGTTTCTTTGTAAGTGGGGTGTAAGTGACATACCCTCCGAAGATGACCGCTGGAGCCACAAGCTACCAGGTGCAAGGATTCGGTTTGTGCCCGTGAATGTGAACGGGCCGCTAATCCCTCGCTCGCTCCTTTCTGTTTGGCAGCGAACCACTTCCTGGTGGGCTTCGTAATGACAGGCAGCTGTCCTGTCAGCCCTCTGAAAAATGAGATAATAAGGCAAGGAAATGATGTTCTTTATGTCCCCGATCTACGACTTCCTGCAGTTTGCTTCTCAAATGCTTGAAGGAACAAGGATCGGGGGCAATTTTCACAGTTTCTTCTTCCAAAAAAAAAAAAAGTTTGTCCAAATACTTGGTGGATGTCATTTCCCCTGGGGACTTGTGGAGAAAGAGGCAGCCTGCTTCGCTGCACCGGGACAGAAGGCTTCCAGAAAGCCCTCTGAATGGAGTGTTGTCAGTGGAAACCCCCTGCTCAAAGGCCACAGAGGTGATGGAAACTGTCACTAGAGCCTGGAGGGATGGGTCAGCTCCTCTCTTCAGCGCCACTCGGCTAACTGGCCTTCTTAGAAGCGGCAGCAAGGGCATCCTGGGACTAGGAAAACATGCTCTGTACGGGACTCCTGGCTGGGAAAGTGTGAGGGGTGGATAACGTGCATGTTTCAGGGAGCCTGGAGGTCAGCAGTATCTGCCCTGCTCCACATTTTGGGAAAAAAAAAAAAAAAAGGGAAGTTGAGGGTCACACTGGAGTGTGAAATTGAACCCAGGGGTCCCAGTAGCCACTCTGGGGTTCATGCCTTGTCTTAGGACAATGATGCATTGATTGGCATTCTTATAATCCGTGCTGACCCAAGACACCTAACATGTTGCAGCCCTCTAATAAAAATCTTGCTCATGGGCTGGAGAGATGGCTTAGTGGTTAAAGCGTTTGCCTGCAATGCCAAAGGACCCTGGTTTGATTCCCCAGGACCCACGTTATCCAGATGCACAAGGGAGTGCATATGTCTGGAGTTCGTTTGCAGTGGCTGGAAGCTCTGGTGTGTCCATTCTCTTTCTCTCTCTCCCCCTGTGAAATAAATAAATACAAATATTTAAAAAATCTTGTTCATGGGCTGGCGAGTTGCCTTAGTGGTTAAGGTGGTTGACCCAGGCTCTATACCCCAAGGCCTACGTAAGCCAGATGCACAAGGTGGTGCATGTATCTGGAGTTTATTTACAGTAGCTGGAGGCCCTGGCACGCCCCTTCTTTCTCTCTCTCTATATATATGTATATATCTGCCTCTCTCTCAAATAAGTAAATAAATAAAGTTATTTTAAACAATCCTGCTCATGTCATAGTATGGGTGGGGAGAGATATGTGGATCAGTGCTAAAGAACTTGACAAACACTGTGGAGGGTCTGGGTTCTAGCCCCAGCACTGTGAAACAAATAAGCAAATGAGTGAGTCTTGTTCATAACATAAGGGGAGTTTGCTGTGTTCAGAGAACATATGCATTAGAATATGGGGTTTTGCTGGGCATGGTGGCGCATGCCTTTAATCCCAGCACTTGGGAGGCAGAGGTAGGAGGATTGCCGTGAGTTCGAGGCCACCCTGAGACTACATAGTTAATTCCAGGTCAGCCTGAGCCAGAGTGAGATCCTACATTGGAAAAAAAAAAGGAATATGGGGTTTCATGGACTGACTCAGCTCTCTGGTATTCATTCTTGAGGCAGCGCTGGAGAGATCTGGCCACCCAGGATTTCAGACCACAGTAGTGGTCAGAGAAACCCATTTCAAATACCTCAGGGTCCTTAATAGTGTTTGTCTTATGAGGGATAGAGATGGGGGTGGGGAGAAGGGGTGCACCAGGGCCTCCAGTCACTGCCAATGAACTCCGGACGCATGCACCCCCTTGTGGATCTGGCGTATGTGGGACCTGGAGAATCAAACCTGGGTCCTTAGGCTTTGCAGGCATGTGCCTTAATCAATGAGCCATCTCTCCAGCCCTTCTTTTAAAGTTTTATTTATTTTTTTTAGGGGGCTGGAGAGATGGCTCAGCTGTTAAGGCACTTACCTGCAAAGCCTAACAACCTAGGTTCAATTTCCCAGTACCCAAGTAAAGCTAGATGCAAAACGTGGCTCATGTTTCTGGAGTTTGTTGGCAGTAGCAAGAGGCCCTGGTATGTCCATACTCTCTCTCTCTCTCCTTGCAAATAAATAATTAAAAAATAAATAAATAAAATATTTTTTACAACACTTAATTTCTTTTTTTTTGTTTATTTTTATTTATTTATTTGAGGGCAACAGACAGAAAGAAGGAGAGAGAGAGAATGGGCACACCAGGGCTTCCAGCCACTGCAAAAGAACTCCAGACTCATGTGCCCCCTTGTGCATCTGGCTAACGTGGGTCCTGGGGAATCAAGCTTCGAACCAGGGTCCTTAGGCTTCACAGGCAAGCGCTAACTGCTAGGCAATCTCTCCAGGCCTCTTTTTTTTTTTTTTTTTGAGACAGGGTCTCACTCTAGTCCAAGATAATATGGAACTCACTCTGTAGCCCCAGCCTGGCCCCAAACTCACATCTGTCCTCATACCTCAGCCTTCCAAGTGCTGGGACTAAAGGCATGCAACACCATGCTTGGCTCTATGACTTATGCTGATATAGAAAACAATTCTAAAAAGTAAAATTCATTAAATGAGAAAAGAAGTTAAATGCTTTGTAAAAAATTCCCTTTGGCCCGGTGTGGTGACAACACGCCTTAAATCCCAGCACTTGGGAAGCTGAGGTAAGAGGATGACTATGAATTCAAGGAGAGCCTGAGAGTATATAGTGAATTCCAGGTCAGCCTAGGCCAGAGCGAGACCCTACCTCCAACCCCCCTCTCCCCCCAAAAGTCCTCTAGGGCTGAAGAGATGGCTCAGCAGTTAAAGGTGCTTGCTTACAAAGCCTAACAGTCCAGTTCAATTACTGGTATCCATGTAAAGCCAGATACACAAAGCGGCGCATGTGTCTGGAGTTGGTTTGCGGTGGCAAGAGGCCCTGACACACCCATTCAGGTGTCTCTCTGGCCTGGGGACTCCACTACACAACCTGTGACCCATCATCTAGCCATGCCTGTGGACACCTGTGTCATCAGGGACCCGCATGGCCTTGGTGCCACCAGGCTGCAAGAACTAGGAGCAGATGGCGTGCAGGCCATGGGGGAGCAGAGGGAGGACGAAGGCCCTGGAACCCCGAGCTCATGGTCCCTGTCTTTGTCACCCTTGATGCGCAGCACTAGTCAGGATCAGGCTGCACTGAGGGGGACAGGAAGTGTCTTCTGCGTACCTGAGCGCTGGCCTCACCCTCACCTTCAAGGACCCTCCTGCACAATTGGCCGTTGTTTCTTTCCAAAATAAACTACACCTCTCTGTCTCTTTCTCTCTGTGTCTGTCTGTCTGTCTGTCTGTCTTTCTCTCTGTCTTGTGCTGAAATGTTTGTAGGAGAGGGAGGATCACTGTCATGAACTCCACCGTGTTGGCTTTGGGGCTCCTGCACACTTATGGCTGTGTGAATATCAGCACTGGGGTTTCCCAGGGCAGCGGCGCAGGGGCTCCTCAGAGATGTGTGCGAGCAGGTCACCAGCACGCAGGCTGACGACAGCAGGCCAGCTCCCCTGTGGACTCCCCAGCAGCCCGGGCAGAATGCCCAAGCAGCCGGCTGAAGGAAAGACGACAGTGTTGGTCACTTGCATGTCCTTTCAACATGGGACACATTTTGTGGTTTCTTGGCAACTGTCGAGGGATTGAAAGGTCTGAGGTTCAAACTCTCAGGGTCTCAGGGGAAGAGAAAAGAGGACTTGTCAGTAAGAAAACATTTCTAGCCACTCAACTCGAGGATGCATTTGTGAGGCCCTAACTCTTGACCCCTGTGTGAGAAGAAAACGTGTCTCTTAAGTAGAAAACCGGAAGGCGAGTGACCCCGGGTCTGGTCTCCAGTTGCAAATGCCTCCCTGGGTTTGGCCACACAAGCGCTCTGGCTGGGAAGGCCTGGGCTGGGAGGGCCCCTTGCAAAGGAGGCCTCACTGACAAGCCCTTATCTCTTTTCTGTGAGATAAGAGTGTCTGGGATGTGGCACTTAAGAGCCAAGGAAGCAGGGAACCACGGGGAGTGAAAACTATTTTTTTAAGTATATTTTTTATTTTTATTTATTTTAGAGAGAGAGACAGTGAGAGAATGGGAACGCCAGGGCCTCCAGCCCATGCAAAGGAACTCCAGATGCATGTTGCCACCTTGTGCATCTGGTTTATGTGGGTCCTGGGGAATCAAACCTGGGTCCTTTGGCTTTGCAGCAAGCGCCTTAACTGCTAAACCATCTCTCCAGGCCAACAACTATTTTTTATCCTGTGCATTTAAATGTCAAGAAGAATTTCAAAGGGGAAAGTGGGGGGAGGGAGGGTATTACCATGGGATACTTTTTATAATCATGGAAGATGTTAATAAAAATTGAGAAAAAATGGGCTGGAGAGATGGCTTAGCGGTTAAGCGCTTGCCTGTGAAGCCTAAGGACCCCGGTTCGAGGCTCGATTCCCCAGGACCCACGTTAGCCAGAAGCACAAGGGGGCGCACGCATCTGGAGTTCGTTTGCAGTGGCTGGAGGCCCTGGCGTGCCCATTCTCTCTCTCTCTCTCTCTGCCTCTTTCTCTCTCTGTCGGTTGCTCTCAAATAAATAAAAATTAAAAAAATTTTAAATGAGAAAAAAAAAAGAAAAGAAATTCACTATAACTGTAGTACAGGAGAAAGGGACCCTGTCACTTTGAAATGTTTTTGCTTGTGGGAAGACCACATTTTCAGTGAACATGTGAGTGTAGACGAGCCGCACCAGTAAGTAGCCATTGACATAGGCCATGCCTGCTTCCAGCTGAACCTGCTAAGACAGAGCAGGCCCAGCCGCGCCTTAATTCCTCCTCTTGCACCGCTGTTGTGAGCGGACCTGGTGTAGGAAAACAGTCCACAGCTGTCTCGTTCTTCCATGGTCTGACCTTGTCTCCTGTTCCCATACTTTTTCTTTTTTCTATATTTGATAAAAGAAGGTTGTTGCCAAAGCTTTTCTGTGTGCATGTAAATTAAACCACGAGGTGAGGCTGCAGTGTCTCCAGCAGAGCCTGCAGACCACCCAGTCCCAGCTTTTACTCTATCACTTCTGTCTGTCTGTCTTTCTTTCCTTCTATCTTCCAGTCATCCCAAACTGTAGCTGTGCTGGTCCCAGCATGTGAGCTTCCCAAATCCTCACAGCATGAATAGTTTGAGAAATGGGACCAGATGTGGTAGCGCAGCCTTTAATCCCAGCACTCAGGAGGCAGAGGTAAGGAGGATCGCTGTGAGTTCGAGGCCACCCCGAGACTACATAGTGAATTTCAGGTCACTTCAGCCTGGGCTAGAGTGAGACCCTATCTGGAAAAAACAAACAAACAAACAAACAAACAACAACAACAACAAAAACCCACCAAAACTCCACAGTTTGAGAAATGGCCTACCTGGCATCACCATTTAGGAAAAAGACAAACTCCTCTGCCAGACTGTGTCCGCTCAAGGATGCCTTTGTCAGGCCCACACAGGCCAGGCTTCCTCTGTCCTGGTATTTGTTGAAACTCATCTTGTTGGTATGGTCAGGTAATTCCAGCCAGGTTGATTTTGCAGGGGACAGAAAGAGTCCAATCTGTGCCAAAGAAAGAATCCACTCTCTTTTATTTTTATTTATTTATTTATTTTTGGGTTTTCGAGGTAGAGTCTCACTCTAGCCCAGGCTGACCTGGAATTCACTATGTAGTGTCAGGGTGGCCTCGAACTCACGGCGATCCACCTACCTCTGCCTCCCGAGAGCTGGAATTAAAGGCATGCACCACCATATCCAGCTCTTTTATTTTTTTAGATAGGGTCTCACTCTAGCCCAGGCTGATCTGGAGTTCACTATGTAGTCTCAGACTGGCCTTGAACTCAGCGATCCTCCTGCCTCCTCCTCCGGAGTGCAGGGATTAAAGGCGTGCGCCACCACGCCAGGCTAGATTCCCCTCTTGTGACCAAGTGAATCCCCTACAATCTGTTTGAGTGGGACTGAGGGTCTCTCTGGGACTCTGGTCAGTCACTTTTGCCCTGAATTTGGCTTCCTGTAGGATCCAGGCAGGAAGTTTACATAGGAAGCTAACCAGAAACAGTGTCAGCGAAAGTACCTCTCACTTAGCAGTTTCCTTCAAGAACTTCACATCAGGGCTGGGGAGATGGCTCAGTGATTCAAGGCACTTGCTTGCAAAGCCTGTTTGTTGGGTGGGGTTTGGTACCCCAGTACCCATGTCAAGCCAGATGCATCAAGTGATGCATGCATTTGGAGTTTATTTGCAGTGGTTACAGAACCTGGTGTGCCCATTGTCTCTCCTCACAAATAAATAAATTAAAAAAAAAAAGAACTTGAAAAAGATTTAAAGAAAAGTAGCCGGGTGTGGTGGCGCACGTCTTTAATCCCAGCACTCAGGAGGCAGAGGTAGGAGGATCGCCATGAGTTCGAGGCTACCCTGAGACTCCATAGTGAATTTCAGGTCACTTCAGCCTGGGCTAGAGTGAGACCCTATCTGGAAAAAACAAAAAACAAACAAACAAACAAACAAACAACAACAACAACAACAACAACAACAAAAACCCACCAAAATTCCTCAGTTTGAGAAATGGCCTACCTGGCATCACCATTTAGGAAAAAGACAAACTCCTCTGCCAGACTGTGTCCGCTCAAGGATGCCTTTGTCAGGCCCACACAGGCCAGGCTTCCTCTGTCCTGGTATTTGTTGAAACTCATCTTGTTGGTATGGTCAGGTAATTCCAGCCAGGTTGATTTTGCAGGGGACAGAAAGAGTCCAATCTGTGCCGAAGAAAGAATCCACTCTTTTTTATTTTTATTTATTTATTTATTTTTGGGTTTTCGAGGTAGGGTCTCACTCTAGCCCAGGCTGACCTGGAATTCACTATGTAGTGTCAGGGTGGCCTCGAACTCACGGCGATCCACCTACCTCTGCCTCCTGAGAGCTGGGATTAAAGGCATGCACCACCATATCCAGCTCTTTTATTTTTTTAGGTAGGGTCTCACTCTAGCCCAGGCTGATCTGGAGTTCACTATGTAGTCTCAGACTGGCCTTGAACTCAGCGATCCTCCTGCCTCCTCCTCCGGAGTGCAGGGATTAAAGGCGTGCGCCACCACGCCAGGCTAGATTCCCCTCTTGTGACCAAGTGAATCCCCTACAATCTGTTTGAGTGGGACTGAGGGTCTCTCTGGGACTCTGGTCAGTCACTTTTGCCCTGAATTTGGCTTCCTGTAGGATCCAGGCAGGAAGTTTACATAGGAAGCTAACCAGAAACAGTGTCAGCGAGAGTACCTCTCACTTAGCAGTTTCCTTCAAGAACTTCACATCAGGGCTGGGGAGATGGCTCAGTGATTCAAGGCACTTGCTTGCAAAGCCTGTTTGTTGGGTGGGGTTTGGTACCCCAGTACCCATGTCAAGCCAGATGCATCAAGTGATGCATGCATTTGGAGTTCATTTGCAGTGGTTACAGAACCTGGTGTGCCCATTGTCTCTCCTCACAAATAAATAAATTAAATTAAAAAAAAAGAACTTGAAAAGATTTAAAGAAAAGTAGCCGGGTGTGGTGGCGCACGTCTTTAATCCCAGCACTCAGGAGGCAGAGGTAGGAGGATCGCCATGAGTTCGAGGCTACCCTGAGACTCCATAGTGAATTCCAGGTCAGCCTGGGCTAGAGTGAGACCCTACCTCGAAAAACTAAAAAAAAAAAAAAAGATTTAAAGAAAAGAACTTGAGGGGCTGCAGAGATGGCTTATATTAAGGCTCTTGCTTGCAAAGCCCGAAGACCCAGGTTCAATTCCCCAGTACCCAAGTAAATCCAGATGCACAAGTAGGGCACGTGTTTCGAGTTTGTCTGCAGTGGCTACAGGCCCTGGCATGCCCATTCTCTCCCCGCCTCCTTGCAAATAGAAAAATGAATAAAAGAAAGAACTTGACATTGGCATCCAGAATCTGTTCAGGGAACTTTAAGAATGGGAAGGTGAAATTCCTCTACAGCTGCCCTTCCTCTTTGTTTCTGGAATCCAGTTCTAAATGGGCCATCGCGTTCCGGATTTATCAAGGAGATCCAGGACTATGTCTGTAAGAAAAAGTTAGGAATAGAGATCTTGGAACGATTCCAAAATATTATTTATTTATTTATCTTACAAAAGTTATTCAAGAGGCCCTGTGTTTCCTAGGAATAGGGTCAGGACAAGCCGGTATCTGGAAACAGGCCCAGGACAGTCCATTCTCGTCACTTAGAGCCTCACGTTTCTCCAGCACCACAGTAAGCACTGAACCAATGGCCCTGGACAGTCACGTGCTCCTGTCTCCACCAGCCATCGGTCACGGTTTTCATCCCTTGATTACTGCGTAACCTTACTTTACATTTATTTTTATTTTATATAGTGTAATTTTGTTTTTTTTCAAGGTAGGGTCTCACTCTAGCGCAGGCTGACCCGGAACTCTCTCTGTAGTCCCAGACTGGCCTCAAACTCACAGCAATCCTCCTACCTCTGCCTCCCGAGTAGATTAGATTAAAGGTGTGCACCGCCACGTCCGGCACTTTATGTTTAAGGTTATTTACTTTGTTTTTTGAGGTAGGTCTCCCTGTAGCTCAGGCTGACCTGGAATTCATTATGTAGTCTCAAGATGGCCTCGAACTCACGGCAATCCTACCTCTGCCTCCCAAATGCTGGGATTAAAGGTGTGCTCCACTATGCCCGGCTATTCTTTATTACTCTCTTATTTACTTTGTTTTTTGAGGTAGGTCTCCCTGTAGCTCAGGCTGACCTGGAATTCACTATGGAGTTTCAGGGTGGCCTCGAACTCACGGCAATCCTACCTCTGCCTCCCAAATGCTGGGATTAAAGGTGTGCTCCACTATGCCCGGCTATTCTTTATTACTCTCTTATTTACTTTGTTTTTTGAGGTAGGTCTCCCTGTAGCTCAGGCTGACCTGGAATTCACTATGGAGTTTCAGGGTGGCCTCGAACTCACGGCAATCCTACCTCTGCCTCCCAAATGCTGGGATTAAAGGTGTGCTCCACTATGCCCGGCTATTCTTTATTACTCTCTTATTTACTTTGTTTTTTGAGGTAGGTCTCCCTGTAGCTCAGGCTGACCTGGAATTCACTATGGAGTTTCAGGGTGGCCTCGAACTCACGGCAATCCTACCTCTGCCTCCCAAATGCTGGGATTAAAGGTGTGCTCCACTATGCCCGGCTATTCTTTATTACTCTCTTATTTACTTTGTTTTTTGAGGTAGGTCTCCCTGTAGCTCAGGCTGACCTGGAATTCATTATGTAGTCTCAAGATGGCCTCGAACTCACGGCAATCCTACCTCTGCCTCTCGAGTACTGGATTACAGGTATGTGCCACCATGCCAGGCATCTCTCTCTCTCTCTCTCTCTACCTACCTATCTTTCTTTCTTTCTTTCTTCTGAATTGTGTGCATTACGGGAGTTTAGTTTTTCTTCTGGGTCAATGATAATAATAGATAATAATAGAACAGATAATAATAGAATGTTAGAGCCAGGAGCTGGAGAAATGGTTCACCTGGCAAAGGCATTTGCTTGTAAAGCCTGCTGACTCCGGTTTGATTGCCCAGTAGCTGTGTATAGCCAAATGTACAAAGTGGCACATGTGTCTGGAGCTCATTTTCAGTGACAAGAGGCCCTGGCACATGCATTCCCTCTCTCACACATTCTCTCTCTGCCCTTCCTCTTTGTTTCTGGAATCCAGTTCTAAATGGGCCATCGCGTTCCGGATTTATCAAGGAGATCCAGGACTATGTCTGTAAGAAAAAGTTAGGAATAGAGATCTTGGAACGATTCCAAAATATTATTTATTTTATTTAGTTTTTGAGGTACGGTTTCACTCTAGCCCAGGCTGACCTGGAATTCACTATGGAGTTTCAGGGTGGCCTCGAACTCACGGCAATCCTACCTCTGCCTCCCAAATGCTGGGATTAAAGGTGTGCTCCACTATGCCCGGCTATTCTTTATTACTCTCTTATTTACTTTGTTTTTTGAGGTAGGTCTCCCTGTAGCTCAGGCTGACCTGGAATTCACTATGGAGTTTCAGGGTGGCCTCGAACTCACGGCAATCCTACCTCTGCCTCCCAAATGCTGGGATTAAAGGTGTGCTCCACTATGCCCGGCTATTCTTTATTACTCTCTTATTTACTTATTTTTGTTTTTTGAGGTAGGGTCTCCCTGTAGCTCAGGCTGACCTGGAATTCATTATGTAGTCTCAAGATGGCCTCGAACTCACAGTGATCCTCCTACCTCTGCCTCTCGAGTACTGGGATTACAGGTATGTGCCACCATGCCAGGCATCTCTCTCTCTCTCTCTCTCTACCTACCTATCTTTCTTTCTTTCTTTCTTCTGAATTGTGTGCATTACGGGAGTTTAGTTTTTCTTCTGGGTCAATGATAATAATAGATAATAATAGAACAGATAATAATAGAATGTTAGAGCCAGGAGCTGGAGAAATGGTTCACCTGGCAAAGGCATTTGCTTGTAAAGCCTGCTGACTCCGGTTTGATTGCCCAGTAGCTGTGTATAGCCAGATGTACAAAGTGGCACATGTGTCTGGAGCTCATTTTCAGTGACAAGAGGCCCTGGCACATGCATTCCCTCTCTCACACATTCTCTCTCTGCCCTTCTCTTTTTCTCAAATAAATAAAAATAGTTTTAATATTAGAGCCAGAAGAGACACTGTATTCCTTTCTGTCAAAGATGGAGCCCTAGAAAAGTAAAGGGACTTGCCTAAAGTCACATAGGTATTAAATAACAGGAATAGGACAAGATCCCAGGTCACCTGATCCAAATTCACACCTTTAATCCCAGCACTCGGGAGGCAGAGGTAGGAGGATCACTGAGAGCTCAAGGCCACCCTGAGACTACATAGTGAATTCCAGTTCAGCCTGGGGTACAGCGAGATCCTACATAAAAAGAAAAAAAAAAAAAGATTAAAAAAAATTTAATGGGGCTGGAGAGATGGCTTAGCGGTTAAGCGCTTGCCTGTGAAGCCTAAGGACCCCGGTTCGAGGCTCGATTCCCCAGGACCCACGTTAGCCAGATGCACAAGGGGCGCATGCGTCTGGAGTTCATATGCAGTGGCTAGAAGCCCTGGAGTGCCCGTTCTCTCTCTCTCTCTCTCCCTCTTTCTCTGTCTGTCACTCTCAAATGAATAAATAATAAACAAAAAAAATTTTTTTAAATTTAATGGCCTGATCCAAATTCAATGCCTAGTCCATCTGACTGTCTGCTTTCCCTTGTAGCTGAAGGGGGTACACAAGCCAAGAAAAGTTGTGCCCTTGGGGCTGGAGAGATGGCTCAGAGGCTATAAAGCGCTTGCCTGCAAAACCTAATGACACGAGTTTGATTCCCCAGTGCCCAAGTAAAGCCAGATGCACAAAGTGGAGCATGCACCCGGAGTCCGTTTGCAGCACACCCATTCTCCCTGTCTCTTTGATCTCTCTCTGCTTGCAAATTAATAAAAAGAAAAGCTGTACTTTTCCGGCTTTCCTGAGCTCAGTGGGATTTGATGAAGGCCTTGAAGAACAGACCACAGGAGTAGCTTCCAGAAAGGCACAATAGAACTCTTCCTCACAGGGAATGGCCTCCAAGCTATCCCAGGCTGGGCATTCAGGAAGCTGTTAACTCATCCACAGGGTCCAGGATCCACTGTGACTGGGACCCTCAGAGCTGCCCTAGACCTGAATACATTTATTTGTTAGAGACAGAGAGAGGGAGAGAAAGAGAGACAGAGAGAGAGGGAGAGAGAGAGAGGGACGGAATAGGCATGCCAGGAACTCTAGCCACTGCAAACAAACTCCAGAGCATGTGCCACCTTGTGCATCTGGCTTATGTGGGACCTAGAGAATCGAACCTGAATCCTTAGGCTTTGCAGGAAAGCGCCTTAACCACTAAGCCATCTCTCCAGCCCTTTCATTGATGTGCGTGTGTGTGTGTGTGTGTGTGTGTGTGTGTGTGTGTGCGCGCGCGCGTTGTGGTCTACCTGTCTTGGGGAAACATTTTATTCTATTGAGTGGGAAGCAAGTATTTGCCCTTGTAGGATCTTCAGTGGGTGTTCTGTTTTAAATGTGAACCACATTGGTGTAGGATGGGGTTATAACTGCAGATGTGCAGATTGTGGAGATTGCAAGTACCTCAAAGGTACCTGGGGAACCGGAAGCTCTGACCTACTCACTCCACTTGCACCAGCAGAAGGGGATCAGGGGCTTGGGAACCAGGAGCCCGGAAGCTGGAGACAAGAGGCCAGCTCCTACAGTGGCTAGTGCACCCTCTGGCTCAGGGGAATAGGGATTTGGGTTCTCAGGGGCCAATCAGGAAACCAGAGCAAAAGGCCTGCCTCTGCAGCCCACACATAGGGACCAGGCAACCCTGAGGCAGCAGCAGGGGACCAGGACCAGGGATCTGGGAGTTGGGGACCCAGGAGCCCTTCAATCAGGAAGCACCCTTGCTTCCACAGCAAGTTCACAGGGTCCGGGCAGCTCCAAGTCTGCAGCAGGGGAACAAACCACAACCAGGAACTGGGAGAAAGGGGGCAGACGGAGAGATCTGGCCTACTCTGTGCGCACACCCTCCGGCCTGAGAGAGAGGAGAGAGAGAGAGAGAGAGAGAGAGAGAGAGAGAGAGAGAGAGAATATGAGCGCCAGGGCTTCCAGTCACTGCACACGAACTCCAGATGTATGCGCCATCTTGTACATCTGGCTTACGTGGTCCTGGGAAATCGAACCTGGGTCTCTTGGCTTCGCAGGCAAGCACCTTAACCGCTAAACCGTCTGTCCAGCTCTGGGCTGTTTGTTTATGAGGTAGGGTCTCATTCTAGTCCAGGCTGACTTGGATCTCACTCTGTAGTTCCAGGCTGGCCTCTAACTCACAGAGATCCTTTTACCTCTGCCTCCCAAGTGTTGGGATTAAAGATAGAAAGAGAATGGGAAGCCGGGCGTGGTGGCGCATGCCTTTAATCCCAGCACTCGGGAGGCAGAGGTAGGAGGATTGCCATGAGTTCAAGGCCACCCTGAGACTACATAGTGAATTCCAGGTCAGCCTGAGCTAGAGTGAGACCCTACCTCGAAAAACCAAAAAAAAAAAAAAAAAAAAAAAACAGAAAAAAAAAAAGTCCTATCCAGAATCCTATCTGCATAGGATCTTTGACATGCGGACGTCAGTTTTTCAGATGATGCAATCAAGGGAGGAAAATGCACCCTTAGGAGACTGTATTGGAGGGAGCTAGTCTCCTTTGCTCTGTGAGACCTCCACGTCTTCATCTATAAAGTGGGAAAGTATATTTGACCAAGCCCATAGAGTTGTTATAAACAATGAGCAGGTTGTATTGTAAGTAAAACCCCTGCTAATGGGACATCATAAAGATCCACTAGGCAGTAATTATTATTTTTAAGACTTTACCCGTGAGATGCATGGCTATAACCTCAGGGCTTTTGCTGCAAAGGTAAAAGGATCAGGGTTTGCAAAAAGCCAAGCAAAGTAAAACCCAACCAAACAAAGCAGAAGACGTCAGCCATGAAACTTCATGGTGGCCTCATAGTCTATCTTGAACTGTTTTCAGTTCATTTTCCCACGTACTCCACCTAAGCTTTTAACCCTCTTCATTCTGTCCAGTTATTAGATGTGGCTGACTTTGTAAAAAAAAAAAAAAATCAAGTTTTCATCAAAACAGGCTTTAGACATGTAACAAATGGAAATTGATTTTTGGGACCAATCTTATCCCTCTTCCTTTTACAATGGGGAAATAAGGTCCAGAGAAGAGCGATAACTTGATCAAAACAAAACCACTAATTAACTTCAGAGCCAGAACTAGTATCCACCTCCTGCTACTGCTTGCCCCGTTGTGAAAGAGGGATAGAGAAGTAATTTCGGTAAATATTACATAAAGTGTATGTGTTCGAGCGTGTATGTGTAGAGTGTGTGGTATGGTCTATGATGTGACATGTGATGCTTGTGCAGTGTGCAAGTGTGTCCCTTTGTGTGGGTACAGAAGTCAGGGGAGAACTCTGGGTGCCCTCTCCTTTCGGAGTTCTAATTTTTTAAAGCCACTCTATCGTTACCAAGAAATACAGATTATTCTAAAAGAAAAAAAAAAAAAAACAACCACACACACAATAAAGGCTGTCTTAAACACAGTCAACACTCTCAATAAACATGAAATATTCTTCTTAAGATCAATCAACAATGAGATGGGGATAGCTTCCACTGCATTTAATGTTGTTTTGCAAGTCCTAGCTAATTCACTGAGGTAACAGTAAGAAATGGAGTGTGTCAGGGGGAAGCAGACCAAATTATCATTATTTGCAAATCTTTAGTGTGATGCATAATGCATAATTGTCTGCCAAGGAAACACAAAAGAATTAATTGAGAAATTGCAGTCTTAGATATAATAAGACTCCAATGATATGTCCAGTTACAGAACACATATTCTAAAAGTTAGCTGTCTCTTTTCATTTCTGTAATAATGAGCTAGAAATTATAATGCAGAGCCAGGTGTGACGGTGCCTGTGAGTAATCTCAGTTTGAAAACCCAGCACTGGGGAGGTGGAGGCAGGAAGACCAGGAGTTCAAGGTCATTCTTATCTATGCAGGAAATCTTGGCCAGTCAAGACCACTTGAGACCTTATTTAAAAAAAAAAAAAAAAAAAAAGGATGAACTGAAGAGATGGCTTAGTGGTTAAGCGCTTGCCTGTGAAGCCTAAGGAGCCAGGTTCGAGGCTTGAGTCCCCAGGACCCACGTTAGCCAGATGCACAAGGGGGCACACATGTCTGGAGTTCGTTTGCAGTGGCTGGAGGCCCTGGCGCACCCATTCTCTCTCTCTCTCTCTCTCTCTCTCTCTCTGCCTTTTTCTCTGTCTGTTGCTCTCAAATAAATAAATAAATAAAAATAAAAATTTTTAAAGCAACCAGATTATAATAACAAAAATTCAAATCTATTCTCAACATCAATACAAAATCATAAATGATCTAGACACAATTTTGCAAGAAGTATGCTGGACCTTCAAGAAAGAAAGAAGAGCATTTCACAAAAGGAAACAATACAACGAAGGCCTGAATAAATGAGAAACATACTTTGTCCCTCGAGGGATGAAACTAATAATATAAAGATGTCAAATCTTCCCAAAGTAATATATCCCTTTAATGCATGTCTAATAAAAAATTTAAAAAGGACTCTACAGGGATTGTGACAGGATGATCCTAAAATCTATCTGAAAGACTATAAGTGAAAAGACTCAGGAAAACCAAGACACTATTGATGGGCAGGTACATATGAAGTGAAGTTTTCAAGCGTATCTTGGGAGTTCCTATGTTAAATTCATACTGGAGGCAACCCCTAGGGTGGGAGGAAGGAGAGTATGCCAGGGACCATATAAGGTACTTTGAATTAATCTGTTATATTTTATTTCTCCCTCTAAGAAACATATTTGAACTAACTATGCTAAAATGTTCACATTTGTTAATAATTACAAATGTGGGAGATAGTAATAAATTATTCTATATTTTTGGCTTCATTTTTTTAAACAATTATTATTTATTTTTTTTTTTTGGAGAGAGAGAAAGAGGCAGATAGAGAGAGAGAGAGAGGAAAAAGAAAAAGAATGGGTGCACCAAGACCTCCAGCCACAACAAGTGAACTCCAGACACATGCATCTGGCTTGTGTGGGTCCTGGGGAATTGAACCAGGGTTCCTTTGGTTTCGTAGGCAAATGCCTTAACTGCTAAACCATTTCTCTAGCCCTGGCTTCATTTTGTTTTTCAAAAAAAAAAAAAAAAAAAAAAGGAGACTGAGATCAAGGGCTAGGGAGAGAGCTCAGTGGTTAAAGGCCCTTGCTTGCAAAGCCTGCTGGCCTGGTTCAATTTCCCAGCACCCATGGGAAGCCAGATGCAAAGTGGTGCATGCATCTGTGATCCCACCAGGCCTACAGCAATGGGAGGTGTAGTCAGGAGAATGCAAAATTCCAGGGCCAGCTCCCTTGATGCCCCTTTGCAGCCTGGCAGCTCATTTGCAGTGGCCAGAGATCCTGTCACCAAGCAGGTGGACCACCGACACCTTGAAATTGCCCTCTGACTTCCACACATATGTTGTGGCATGCACACACACACACACAACATTTTTGCTTTTTATTTTTTAAAAATATTTAATTCATTTAAGAGAGAAAGAGGCAGAGAGAGAGAGAGAGAGAGAGAGAGAGAGAGAGAGAGAACAGGCACACAGGGGCCCTAGAATTCACTATGTAGTCTCAGGGTGGTCTCGAACTCACGATGATCTTCCTACCTCTGCCTCCCGAGTGCTGGGATTAAAGGCGTGCGCCACCACACCTGGCTTAACTTCTTTTTTAAAAAAAAAAGAATTTTAGAGAGAGCAAGAGAGAGGGACAGAGAGAATTAGCCTGCCAGGGCCTCAGCCACTGCAATCGAACTCCAGATGCTTGTGCCACCTAGTGGGCATGTGCGACCTTGTGCACTTGGATCACCTTGTGCATCTGGCTAATGGGAGATCTGGAGAATTGAGCATAGGTCCTTAGGCTTCTCAGGCAAGCACCTTAACCACTAAACCATCTCTCCAGCCCCTCTCCCCTTTTGAAGGCAGGGTCTTCTATAGGCCAGGCTGACTCAGGCTGGCGTCCAACTCACAGTGATCCTCCTACCTCTGCCTCGAGTGCTGGGATTAAAGGTGTGCTCCACCAAGCTCCGCAAGGACTTTGGATCTTCCTGCCACCACCTCCAGAGTGCTTGGTGTCACAGGTGTGTGCCACTGTGCCTAGTTTATGTGATGCTGGGGATAGAAAGTCGGGATTCCTGTATGTTAAGTAAGCACCTTACCAACTGAACTATACTCTCAGCCCCTAATCTTACCCATTTTATTTTTGTTTGTTTGTTTTTCGAGGTAGGGTCTCGCTCTAGCCCAGGCCAACCTGGAATTCACTATGGAGTCTCAGGGTGGCCTCGAACTCATGGTGATCCTCCTACCTCTGCCTCCCAAGTGCTGGGATTAAAGGCGTGCGCCACCACGCCCGGCAAGTTTTAGTGAATAAATGCCATGAAACGTTTAAGATGGTTCTAGAAGATCCGACCCTGCCTGATCCGGAATGACATCTATTCACCTTGCTGCAGTACTAGTTACAAAGAAAAATAAAATAAGTTGTGGAGCATTGCTGAACAGTTATTAAGTAGTATCTTAGTCCCTAATGGCAAATTGATTTTCATTTAATAAGTTATCGTGAAGTCTAATGAAAAATAGAGTGGCATGCAAAATAAGCCGGCCCCTGTCATTGACATGGTCCACTGTCGTGGGCTCCGCCTTACGGCATTATCCATCTTCATAAAGCCCTGTTTGGAAGGCTTTATTAAACAGCGGGAAGGAATGGCAGATGACAGCTTCATTAGTCATGAGTAGGTAATCCTGGCCAATTTCTCCAGAGAATTATTAACACATTCCTAAGTACCACTTGGTTGATGGCATTGGAGGAAGAAGAAGAGATCTGTTCTAAGCACTTGGACGGCATCCAAATCTGCTACTCCGTTTCTTTAGCTCTTTGCAGAGCATCTGAGGAAAAGGACATTCTAAGCCAGGGTACACCACAGCCTAAGTGTGCCTGCCCACTGTCCAATACCCAGTGGAGAGCAGAAAGCCCGTGTGGCGTCTGTCAGGTAAGAAGTTGAGCTTATAGTGTTTAGTAAGTGGGTGGATTAGCCCCAACCTCATTTTTCAGAAACAAAAAAATATATATATTTATTTTATTTTGTTTGCAAACAGAGAGAGAAGAAAGAGAGAGAATTGTGTGCCAGGGCCTCTAGCCACTGCACATCATCTCCAGATGCATGTGTTACTTTGTGCCATCTAGCTTTATGTGGGTACTGGAGAATCGAACCCAGGTCCTCAGGCTTTGCAGGCAAGCTTCTCGACCGCTGAGCCATCTCTCCAGCAGCCCCCCCCCCCCAACTCATTGCTATCTGGCTAGAAAATAGGAGCAGCCTTCTCACTGCTGGGACAAAACACCCAACCAACAGCAGCTGCTGGGGGAGAGCAGTTGATGTGGGTTCACAGTCTCAAGGAAAAGTTTCAGTAGGACAGGGGAAGGATGGCAGAGCAGACGCCGGCTGTCCCTTCTGGCCTAGCAGCTGGCAGAAAGCAGCAAGCGGGCTGGCTCAGCGGTGAGGGCACTTGCTTGCAAAGCCTAGACGCATGGGTTCGATTCCCCGGCACCTCTCTCTTTCTCTCTCTCTCCTTGAAAATACATAAATTAAAAAAAAGTGTAGTGATGCCTATCTTTAATCCCAGCGCTTGAGAGGCAGAGGCAGGGGGATCACTGGGAGTTTGAGGTCAGCCTGACAGTGCAGAGTGAATTTCAGGTCAGCCCAGGTTAAGTGTGAGACCCTACCTCAAAAAACAAACAAACAAACAAACAAACAAAAAAAAACAAACCCAAGAGCGAATTAACCTCTGGCAAGGGGGGAAAGCTTTGTAACACCCTTAAGCCTGTCCCTTAGGTATATACCTCCTCCAGCAAGACTCCACCTACCAAATTATCACCAACTGGGGGCCAACCATTCAAAGCACATGGGCTCATGGGGGTACATCGGATTCAAACCACCATTCCAAGTCAGCTAGACATTCACTTAATTCGCCAGAGCTTGGTCCCTTGCGTTCCTGTGACCATCTCTAAGACACCACCTGGGTGGGGTTTGGGCACCCTTGGCAGGGCAGAAGTTTATTCTTCAGTCAACAAAGTTGTATCCACACCCTAAAACACTGGTGCATCGTCTTGGGAGCTTTTGTTGCTTGTTAATGTAGCAAAAGGGGCCCGGGAATTGGAGTGAGACTTGAGCTCAATGATTTGCTCTGCCACGTGTCCGCTGTGTGGATAAGTCAATTAACCCCTCTTAACCTTGGCTTCCGCGTCTGCAAGAGACGGTCCTGGGGTTTGAATATAAAATGTCTCCGTAGGCTCGTGTAGCACAGCACTCGGTCCCCAAGTGGTGGCACTGTTTGAGAAGGTTGTGAAAGCTTTTAGGAGGTAGAGCCTTGATGGAGTAAGTGGGACGCTGAGGGACCGGGCTTTGGGGTTTGGTAGCCTGGTCCTACTTCCTGTTACTCTCTCGGCTTCTGGTCAGGTATTTGTCCACAGCAAGAAAGTAACTGATGTGGGCTGGAGAAGTGGCTCAGCTGTTAAAGCCCTTGCCTGCAAAACCTCATGACCTGAGTTCGATTCCCCAGTACCCACCTAAAGCCAGATGCCCAAAGTGGCGCATGCATCTGGAGTTCGTTTGCAGTGGCTAGGGGCCCTAGCGTGCCCATTCTCTCTCTCTCTCTCATCCTCTCTCTCTCTTCCTCTGCTTATAAACATATTTTTAAATTTTTATACCATCTTTGAAAAAAAGAAAGTAACTGATGCCCAAGGGTGACAAAATTTGTCTCAGAGTTTGTGAGGATTAATATCATTAGAGAAAGCTCTTGGCAAAACACTTTTAACAGTGTGGTTCTGTCATGTGTATCCACAGGTTCTGCATCGGTGGACTTAACCCATCACACATCCAAAATATTTCTTTAAAAATTACATTTATAAGCTGGGCGTGGTGGTGTGTGCCTTTAATCCTAGCACTCTGGAGGCAGAGGTAGGAGGATCACCATGAGTTCGAGGCCACCCTCAGACTATGTAGTGAATTTCAGGTCAGCCTGGGCTAGAGTGAGACCCTACCTTGAAAAAAACAATACATTTGTAGCTGGGTGTGGTGACACGTGACTTTATTTTCAGCATTTGAGAGGCTGAGGCAGGAGGATTGCAGTAAGTTTGAAGCCAGCTTGAAATCCAGGTAGTCTGAGCTAGAGTGAGACCCTACCTCAAAACAACAAAAATTCTATCTGTAGTGAACAAGTATAGACTTTTGTCTTCTCATCAATTCTTAAGCAATACAGTGTAATGATTATTTGCATATTATTTATTAGGCAATGTAAGTAATCCAGAGATGATTAAAAGTAGTAGGAGGGGGCCTGAGAAATGGCTTAGTGCTTAAGGCGCTTGCCCACAAAGCTAAAGGACCCAGGTTCAATTCTCTAGGACCCACGTAAGCCAGATGCAGAAGGTGGTGCATGCATCTGAAGTTTGTTTGCAGTGGCTGTAAGCCCTGGTGCACCCATTCTATCAGCCTCCTCCTCTCTCTCTCCAATAAATAAATAAAATATTTTTTTAAAAAAGGAGTATAAGGATGTGTATAGGTTACATACAAATATAGTCCTGTTTTATTTGTTTTTATTCATTGGAGACAGAGAGGGAGAGAAAGTGAGACAGAGAGAGTGGGCGTGCCCAGAGACCTAACTTCATCCCACTTACTAAAGGTTCCATTGTGTCCCAGTAGCACCTCACATGGGACTAATCACATCCAAGATACAGCAGGCACTGAAAGTTTTGCCAATTGCTGTCCTGTGATTCTTCCCTTCTACACCTTGTAAAACTCCAGCCTATCCACACTTGGGGTCTGCGTCCTTCAAGAACCCCCTAGACCACTCTCTTGTTCTCTCCATCCATTCCTTCCCACAGCTCACTCATCTGGTTTGATTCCCTCATTCATCAGTGGCTCCCAAAAAGATGAGAAAAAGCGACATCTGTAGAGGGTGACAGAGCGAGATGGGAAGAATAAAGTCCACGAGAAAGAAAGAGAACGAGAGAACAAGGGAAGCTGAGTAGGAAGAACTGAGACGTGGCTATGGTATCATGGTTGATTTTATTTCACATATTCCATATAATAAAGTCAATTTCTTGTCTCAACTGTTTTTTCCCCTGATGCCTCTGACTTTTGTGAAACAAAGTGATGTGTTTTTTTGCTTTAGGCAGCATGAAAGAATCTTGTTTTTAAAGATTTCTGACAGCAATTGAATTTGTAGTGATGATAATTATGAAATATTTTCCCTGTCTTTTTGTCTTTTCTTTGAAATCAATTTAAGAGCATCTCTTTTCACCATTTTTAGCCAATATTTGGAAGCTATTTCAATGACATATTTTCTGTTAAAAAAAAAAAGATGTTAAGAAATTAAATTCCAACCGGATTTTGGTGCCCGTTATGATCAATTTACTAAATGTTTATTAAATACTTAATACATACCTGGCATCATGCCAAGCCTCACAAAAGTTAATGGAGGTCTTCTCTACCATGGAGGAGTGTCAAGTCTAGTGGGGGTTTCTCAAGCTTGGGCCAGGAAGAGAAGCCTGTTTAGAAGTCTCCCCCATAGGGCTGGAGAGATGGCTTAGCAGTTAAGGTGTTTGCCTGCGAAGCCAAAGGACCAAGGTTGGATTCCTCAGGACCTGTGTAAGCCAGATGCACAAGGTGGCACATGTACCTGGAGTCCATTTACAGCGCCTGAAGGCCCTGGGTGCCATTCTCACTATCTGTCTGCCTCTTTCTCTCTCTCAAATAAATAAAATAAATAAATAATTTTTAAAAAGAAGTCTCATGGTTCACATCTGTAGTTCTAGCTGAGGCAGGAGGATCACCAGGAGTATAAGGTCAGCCTGGCCAGCTTGGGCTACAGTGTGAGACTCTGTCTCAAGAAAAAAAAAAAAATGAAATGAAGAGAAGAGAAAGGCCCCACTCTAAAAGAGGTAGTATAGGTAGTGGTGGGAGGTAAGGAGACAGACTGGCTTAGATTGCAATTTAGAATACAGGAGCAGCTGGGCATGGTGGCACACACCTTTAATCCCAGCACTCAAGAGGCAGAGGTAGGAGGATCGTGGAGAGTTTGAGGCCACCTTGAGACTACACAGTGAATTCCAGGTCAGCCTGGACTACAGTGAGACCCTACCTCAGAAAAACCAAAGGTGGGGGGAGAATACAGGATCAGGTACTCTTTTTTTTTTTTCTTTTTCTTTTCCTTGAGGTATAGTCTTGCTATAGCCCAGGCTGACCTAGAATTCATTACATAGTCTCAGGCTGACCTTGAACTCACAGTGGTCCTCCCAGCTCTGCCTCTCCAGTCAGGCACTCTGTCAAAAGGTCTGGAGGGAACTGAAGAGATGGCTCAGCAGTTAAAGGTACTTGCTTACAAAGCCTGACAGCCTGAGTTCAATTCCCCAGTACCCACATAAAGCCAGATGCAGAGTGGTGAATGTGTCTGAAGTTTGTCTGTAGTGGCAGGAGGCCCTGTCTTGCCCACACTCTCTCACTCTGTCTGCCTCTTTCTTTTTGTCTCTCTCAAGTAAATAAATAAATAGCTTTTTTTTTAAAGTGGGGATGAGAGATGACTTAGCATTTAAAGTACTTGCCTGCAAAGCCACAGGACCCAGGTTTGATTCCCCAGGACCCACATTAGCCAGATGCACAAGGTGGTACATGCTTCTGAAGTTCGTTTGCAGTGGCTGGAGGCCCTGGTGCGCCCATTCTCTCTCTTTTTCTGCCTTTTTCTCTGTGTGTTGCCCTCGAATAAATAAAATAAAATAAAATAAACCCAGGCTGGAGAGATGGCTTGGCAGTTAAGGTGCTTGCCTGCGAACCCTAAGGACCCATGTTCTACTCTCTAGGTCCCACATAAGCCAGATGCACAAGGTGATATGAGCTGAGCACGCAAGGTTGCACATGCCCACTAGGTGGCACATGCATCTGGAATTCAATTGCAGTGGCTGGAGGCCCTGGTGCACCAATCTTCTCTCTCTTTCTGTCTCTCACATTAAAAAAAGAAAAAAAGGCCAGTCTGTTGGGCTTGCCTCAAAAAAACAAAACAAAACAAAACAAACGCCCTAGGGCTGGGGAGATGGCTCAGGGGTAAGAGCACTTGCTGCACAAGCATGAGGACCTGAGTTCGATTCACCAGAACCCACATAACAATTCGGGCATGATAGTGCATGCCTGTAACTCCAATACTGAGGAAGGCAGCAGCAGGAGATTGCTGAGGCTCACTGGTCAGCCAGTCTAGCTGAAAAGCAGTGAGCTCTAGGTTCAGCGAGAGATTCTGGTTCCGGGGAGTAATGAGGAAGGGACATGGAGGAGGACACCTGATATCCCCTTGCCTCTGCGTATGTGCACACAGCTGCATGCATCTGAACACACATGTGTACACATCTGCATGCTCTATAACACTAACTATACTATACCACACATAGCACACACACATTCCTAAATTTCAGTTTGTTCTCTCCTCTGTGGCTTCAGATTTCTAGAAACTGTTTATCAGATAATAGTCCCACTATGTCTTACTTTCCCCCCTACAAAATAAAATAAAATCAGTGATATGGTGGCTCGCTCTTTATTTGAAGTCACCATGAGGTGTGAGGTTTTTTTTTTTTTTTTTTTTTTTTTTTTTTTCAAGGTAGGGTCTCACTCTAGCCCAGGCTGACCTGGAATTCACTACATAGGTTCAGGGTGGCCTTGAACTCACAGCGATCCTCCTAACCTCTGCCTCCCAAATGCTGGTATTAAAGGCATGAGCCACCACAGCTGGCGAGTTTTTTTTTGAATTAAAATTTATTTTATTTGTTTATGAGAGAGAGAAAGAAAGAGACAGATAGAGAGAATGGGTGTGCCAGGGCCTTCAGCCACTGTAAACAAACTCCAGACACATGCGCCACCTTGTGCATCCAACTTTACGTGGGTCCTGGAGAATTGAACCTGGGTCCTTAGGCTTCTCAGGCAAATGCCTTAACAGCTAAGCCATCCCTCTAGCCCCATGATGAGTTTTAATTAACAAGGTTTGAATTGGGTCAACTTGTCAACCTGAAAACAAGGAAGATCATGCAACAATAGATCTTTTTCCCTCTCTGTGTGCGTGTGTTGTATTGAAGAATCGGAGGCCATTTTCATAGAGAAGCTGGCTGGTGACAACTCTATATCATATTTGAACTTCTTATTGCAGCAATAAAAAGTTTATTTTATTTTATTTTATTTTATTTTATTTATTTATTTATTAATTTATTTAGGTTTCTCAAGGTAGGGTCTTGTTCTAGCCCAGGCTGACCTGGAATTCATTTTGTAGTTTCAGGCTGGCCTTGAACTCACAGAGATCCTCTCTCTACCTCTGTCTCCCGAGTGCTGGGATTAAAGGCGTGCTTCACCACGCCCGGCTAGACGTTTTGAATACTGAGTGTGAACTCTTCATTCCAGGGCATAAATATTGCTTTCCTGTGTAGAATGAAAGTTATTTGAGGGAGAATACGGATTAGGTCCGTCTCTGTCTCTCAGAGAAGAGGGTCAAAGGAGCCAGCTGCTCAGGTGACGAGGGATGGGGGCGTTCAGAGAAACGGATGAACGCTGTGAGATTTGGCATGGTCAGGGCTAGACAACCGGGCATGGGTCTAAGGAGGCAATAATCCACATAATTTGCCTTTTTTTGTTGTTCTATGCTGGGATGTGAACTCAGGGCCTCACACATGCTAGGCAAGCACCTTGCCACCGAGGTGCAGCCCCAGCCTTAGGTAATAACTCCCCATGGGATTATGTGAGCATCGCAAAAGGAAAATAAGGAGGGTTTAATCAGTGTTCGTTCTACAAGGATTAAAATTCAGAACAAAAGCACTGAAAATTTCCCCTTCCAGCCGTAGCCCGGGATGAATCGAGCGTGACTGTGTTAGGTGTTCCCTCAACACTTCTCTTTGCATCCACCGACTCTCGGGATCCCACCCAGGCGCCAGGAGCCGGTCTCTTAGCCACATGCCTGGTGACAAGCTCAGGCCAAAGCGTCTGCCGGGGCTGAGGTCTATAGCTGACGTGGAGCTGGAGTTAATGGCAGATTGCAAGTTAGCTGGATATAAACCAAAAGGCAATTACATCTACCGTGTGGAAGGAAAGAGGGAGTTTGGGAGCCCTAAGATCCCCCCCCACACACACCTTCTAAGAATACCCTTGGCATACAGCAGATGAAATCAAAGAATTAAAGAAACGCTAGTGGACTGAAGGACTTCACCGGGTGGTCAGCGATGCCATGTTGGGCTGGGGCTCTTGTTGTTGACCGTGGCCTGACCTTTGAGGTCCTTCGAGTAGCACCTAAAGAGTCCTCTCACCCAAAAGCCTCTAGGAACATTTCTCTGATATTCTAGAACAATCCTGGGATTCTATGCAGCGTCTTTGACACCAGGACACAGCCAAGAGCAACTCAGAGGCTTCCAAATGGGAGGCGGCTGCTGCCTCTGGCAAGAATTTCTTCTCCTTCCCTCCCAACCCACTGTGATGTAATGACACATGAGAAAAGTGGGGGGGGGGGGCAGTGAACACCACGGACCTGCTGAGAAGACCCTTCAGGAAATGGAGACGTGTGTGTGTGTGTGTGTGTGTGTGTGTGTGTGAAGGACTACCAGTCTATAACCTATGCAAGATGTATACACTTATATAAATTGAAAAGTAAATAAATAATAATAAAAACAAGAAAAGGCTGGGCGTGGTGGCGTATGCCTTTAATCCCAGCACTCAGGAGGCAGAGGTAGGAGGATCGTCCTGAGTTTGAGGCCACATAGTGAACTGCAGGTCAGCCTGAACTAGAGTGAGACCCTACCTCGAAAAACTAAAACTATTTAAAAAAAAAAAAAATGATAATAATAAATAAAGGGAACTGGGCATTGATCATCTTCGCTTGCCAGGGTTTGCTTCCTGGTTTACTCAGAGGCTTGTGTCTCAGACCCCTTCTTGAGCCCCCTCCCCTCCTCCCCCCTCCCCCTCCCCCATGCCTGGGATCCACAGCTAGTATACTTGCACGCTCAGCTTTGGAAGGAAGCACGTGGTGCGCATGTGTGCCAAATGCCCCAGGCTCCGCTTGATCGTGGCTTGGGAGTGATTATCTGCTGATTGGGATGGGGGGCGGGGGGGCGGTCCCCAGGAGAAAGTTCACTTCTCATTCTTGAGTGATGTGTAGTGTTTTGCCATTGGCTCTTACTTGGGGAGCTCTAAGCCTGTGATGGAGCAGGTGTTTTCATTGGCCAGAGAACACGTTCTACATCCACATTCGAGTCCGTCTCCTCGTAGGCGGACTGCAGAAATGCTATGTCTTGGGCCCGTGCCACAGCCCTGGTTGTGCCGATGCCTCACTGCCCAGCCCCGTGCCTGCCTTCAGTCCCTGCCATAAATCTGGACCTGCTAGTGGTAAGGGTCCTGGAGGGCACTTGCATGGGGTCATCTGGACATAAGCCTTTTTTTATTTTTTTAACTATTCATTTATTTGAGAGAGACAGAATGGGCGCATCAGGGCCTCCAGCCACTGCAAGCGAACTCTAGACGCATGCGCCCCCTTGTGCATCTGGCTTACGTGGGTCCTGGGGAATCAAACCTGGGTCCTTTGGCTTTGCAGGCAAGCACCTTAACTACTAAGTCATCTCTCCAGATCCTAAACTTTTTTTTTTTTTTTTTGCCCATTTTTTTGTTTTTTTCGAGGTAGGGTCGCGTTCTAGCTCAGGCTGGCCTGGAATTCACTATGTAGTCTCACAGTGACCTCGAACTCACGGTGATCCTCCCATCTCTGCCTCACAAGTGTTGGGATTGAAGGCGTGCGCCACCACGCCAGGCTTGACCCTAAACTTTTATTGACAGCTTGCATAAGTATAGATAATAAGCCATGATAATTTCCTCTCTCCACTACCATTCTCCTCCTCTCAAACCCACCCTCCATCGAATCCCCTCCCCCTTCCAATTAGTCTCTTTTATTTTGATGTCATGATCTTTTCCTCCTATTATGACGATATTGTGTAGGTAGTGTCAGGCACTGCAAGGTCATGGATATCCAGGCCATTTTGTGTCTGGAGGAGCATGTTGTAAGGAGCTCTACCCTTCCTTTGGCTCTTACGTTCTTTCTGCCACCTCTTCCGCAATGGACCCTGAGCCTTGGAGGGTGTGATAGAGAAGACATAAGCTTTGAGCAAAAATGGAAGAATGGTATTTTCTGTGGAGGCTAAAGATGCTGCTTTCTCTCACTTGGTTCCTTCTCCATCACTCTGCCCTCAGGAGGTATGGGGTGATAAGGAGGTCTTGATCCCCTTGTGGGAGGCAGTCAGGAGGAGGGGGGCTGGAGACTCATTGATTTGGGGCTCAGAGGGTCTACTTATATGGTCTCTACTCACTTCTGTGCAGTGCAGAGCGAAGAAGTTGCTAGGCATTCAAGGGCAGGGATGGCTTCTAGACACGTGCTGGGGAGCGGGCGGGGGGTGGGTGGTTTGTCATGGGCGTACTGGGTCCTATTGTGAGTGAAATGAGTCCCACAATGCCTGACTCTGGAAATGCGTGAGTAATGGAGAAGAATCCAGAGTGAAAACATGTTGATGGAGAAGGCAGTGTGTGCAATGTTCTTTCAGTCTTAAGCTGTATAAAATTATGACGGAGGGCTAGAGAGATGGCTCAGCAGTTAAGGTGCTTCCCTACAAAGCCTAAGAACCCAGGTTCGATTCCCCAGTACCCACGTAAGCCAGATGCACAAGTTGGCGCATGAGTCTGAAGTTCGTTTGTAGTGGCTAGGGGTCCTGGTGTGTCCATTCTCTTCTCTTTCTCTCTCTTTGTGTCTTCCCTGCCCCTTCTCTCCCTCTCTCTCTCAAACAAATACATAAAATATTTTAAAAGTTATGACTGAAATAGTTGGTTCTCATGGATGACTCATCAAGAGAAATATGATCTTCAGAAAAATACTCAAGGGGATGGAGAGATGGCTCAGCGGTTAAAGGGCATTTGTTTATAATCCCTGATGGCCCAGGTTTGATTCCCTAGTACCCACATGAAGCCAGATACACAGTGTGGGGCACACATCTGGAGTTTGTTTGCAGTGGCAGGAGGCTCTGGCACACTGATGTTCATTCCCTCTTTCTCTCTCTGCCTCTCTCTGTCCAAATAAGTATAAAAAAAAATTCAGAGCCAGGCGTGGTGGCGCACGCCTTTAATCCCAGCACTTTGGAGGCAGAGGTAGGAGGATCGCCATGAGTTCAAGGTCACCCTGAGACTACATAAGAATTCCAGGTCAAGGGATGGTTTAGCGGTTAAGGCATTTGCCTGCAAAGCCAAAGGATCACGGTTCAACTCTCCAGGACCAACGTAAACCAGATGCAGAAGGGGGCGCATGCATCTGGGGTTCGTTTACAGTGGCTGAAGACCCTGGCGTGCCCGCTCTCTCCCTCTCTCTCTCTCTGTCTCTTTCTCTGTATCAAATAATTATATACAATATATTGTCACAGAAAGAAATGCTCATACAAAAATTATTATTATATATAATAATTCCAGGTCAGTCTGAGCTAGAGTGAGACCCTACCTTGAAAAAAAAACACTCAGTAATGTGGTGTACGTAGTTATTTTATATTCCCTTTATACATTCATTGTATAAAATGATTTTCTTTTTAAAATTTTTAAAAATAATTTACAAAGAGAGAGGGGGAGAGAGAGAATGGGCACTCCAGGGCCTCTTGTCATTACAGACAAACTCCAGGTACATGTACCACTTTGTGCATCTGGCCTTAGGTGGGTACTGGAGAATCGAACTTAATGTTGACAGGCTTTGAAAGCAAGTGCCTTTAACCACTGAGCAATCTCTCTAGCTCATGGTTTTCATTATGACATTTAATTTTTTTTTTTTTTTTAGAATTTATTTGAGAGGCAGTCAGAGAGAGGAAAAGAGAGAGAGAGAGAGGGAGAGAGAGAGAGAATGGGCATGCCAGGATATTTAGTCACTGCAAATGAACTTCAGATGCCACCTTGTGGATGTGGCTTATGTGGGTACTGGGGAATTGAACCCTGGTCCTTAGGCTTCACAGGCAAGCACCTTAACCTCTAAGGCATCTCTCTAGCCCTCATTATGACATTTTTATACCTGTTCTACTTTGGCCATGTTCACTCCTTCCCATTATCCTTTCTTTTTTTATTTTTATTTTTATTTTTTTAGTTTTTCAAGGTACAGTCTCCCTCTAGTCCATGCTGACCTGGAATTCACTACGTAGTTTCAGGGTGGCCTTGAACTCACGGCGATCCTCCTACCTCTGCCTCCCGAGTGCTGGGATTAAAGGCGTGCGCCACCACGCCAGGCTCCGTTATCCTTTCTTGTGCTCTCCCCTCCCACTGGTCCCTTCTTTTCTCCCAGGAGTCCCCCTCCTACTTCCATGCCTTTTCTTTCTTTTGAATGTAGACTCCGCATCTGAAAGAAGATATGCGATATTGTTTTTCTGAGTTCTGGCGTGTTGCATGTAACATGACAGTATATACACAATTAGAGTACATCATCCTATGGTAATTTTAAAAAAATGTGATTCAAAGCAAAATAAAACTGACTGGAATGCTTGGGTTTGCGTAGCCTGCAGCTGGAGTCATACTGTAAGCTGTGAGGTATCGTTTTTATGCATTCTGAGCTGCATTTTTATGTCTACCAACATATTGAATCAATCTTAGTATATCTGACATGCATTCAACTGACGAACCCTGTTAATACCAGGGGGGGAAAAGACATTCAAAAGCATCAAAACCACAGCAAAGCAAGCTCAGTGTTCCTGTGACAAACCGCTCACACATACTCATCCATAAGTAATTATCCGTAGTGTAAGGATAATTCCATTAAACAATTCTCTAGCTCAATCCAATAAAATAGCATTTTTCTTCTCTATTGTCTTGCGTTTCTTATAATGGCATGTTAAAATGTGTTTGAACTGCTTTCTTTTCTCTCTATGAAAATGATATTACAAAATTATTGTCACAGAAAGAAATGCTCATACAAAAAGTATGCAGCTTCCCCCCCCCCCCCGCAAAAAAAAGAAAATAGTAAAAAAAAGAAAAATAACAGAGGCAGGCTTTGTAAGCAAGTGCCTTTAGCTGCTGAGCCATTTCTCCAGCCCTGGACTTTTTTTTTTTTGCGGGGGGATTCCGAGGTAGGGTCTCACTTTAGCTCAGGCTGACCTGGAATTTACTTTGTATTCTCAGAGTGGCCTCGAACTCTCGGCGATCCTCCTACCTCTGCCTCCCGAGTGCTGTGATTAAAGGTGTGCACCACCATGCCCAGCCTGGACTCATATTCTTATAACAACTGTTGTAGCTAGATGTGGTGGCACAAACCTTTAATCCCAGCACTCGGGAGGCAGAGGTAGGAGGATGGCTGCAAGTTCAAGACCACCCTAAGACTGAATTCCAGGTCAGCCTGAGCTGGAGTGAAATCCTACTTCAAAAACCAAACAAGCAGCAAGTTGTTGTTTTTGAGATAGGGTCTCTCTATGTGGATAGGTGACTTTGAACTCTTCTTGGTTTTCCTGTCTCAGCCTCTTGAGTGCTGGAATTTCAGGTGTGCACTAGTATAGCTGGCTGTAACTATTATCATTGTTACTGTGTTTTATTGGGGGGGGGGGAGGACTAGGGATTGAACCCAGGGGCTGTGACATGGTGGGCAAGTACTCCACCACTAAGGTAAACTTCCGACCCTTATAACAATTTCTAAAATTTTTTCTTTTTATTTATTTGCAAGGAGAGAGAGAGGGAGGGAGAGGAAAAGAGCGAGTGAGAAGCGAGTATGCCTGGGCCTCTTGCCACTGCAAAAAAAAACTCCAGATGCACATACCACTTTGTGCATCTGGCTTTATGTGGGAACTGGGGAATCGAACCCCTGCCATCAGGCTTTGCAACCAAGTACCTTTAACCACTGAGCCATTTCTCCAGCCCAACAATGACTAAATTTTACAAGTACTTCTGATATTTTCTGCATGTGAAATTATCTCTAACAGCACAGAGCATTGGGTAGAGGGTGTGTAGCAGATTCTCAACACTCCCAGACCAACTATTCCCTAGTGCGTTCTCCAGCCGTTGTAAGTGTAGCGTTGGGGCAAGCTGCCTCTGGTGTCTTCCACCTCTGGCCCTGGGACACTGGAAATGTACTAAGTGCTTCCTATGAAAAGGAGGTCTTAATTATCCTGTTTGAGCCCCTCAGGGTGCGGTGGGAGGTTGAGGACTTAGAACAGCATACTGCACACTGTTCCCATTAAGTTACCTGTCAGTTTGCACAACAATTTCTCCATGAGCTGCAGTCGCCCCTCCTCCCAGCCTTCAAAAGATTGGAAACGAATGGCAAATATCTTTACCTGCCCATCATGCCTTAGAAACGCGTGGGTGTGAGCGCCACCTAGCTGCTCTCTGGGTGGATCTGTGGCCACTGGGCACAGATCAGCTGCAGAGCCACTGTGGTGAGCAGGAAACTTGTAACCAGTGTGTCAGCCAGAGACCCGTCAGAAACAAGGGACGTCCCATCAATGAGATGGGAGCCTGCAGGCAAGGAGGACCACCTGAGGTTTAGCCAAAACCCCCAGGAGGCCAAAGCCCAGGCTACCGGCTGTTAAGTACCCCTCAGCTGACTCTGAAAGGGTGATGTTCCAGGAGGGCATGGTGAGACTGTGGAAGGAGAATGGAGGGAAGGGAGACCCTCCAAGATGACATAGCTAGTACCCAGGAGGACAGCCAGAGTGACACGATTAAGGACCAAAGGGCAAAAGAGATACAAGAACAGGGCTGGAGAAATGGCTTAGTGGTTAAGGCGCTTGCCTGCAAAGCCAAAGGACCCAGGTTCAATTCCCCAGGACCCACGTAAGCCAGATGCACAAGGGGGCGCATGCGTCTGGCGTTTGTTTGCAGTGGCTGGAGGCCCTGGCTTGCCATTTGTGCTCTCTCCCTCTCTGCCTCTCTCTTTCTCTCTCTCAAATAAATAAAAACAAAATATTTAAAAAAGAGATACATGGGCTGGAAGGATGGCTTAGCTGCTGAGGCATTTGCCTGCAAAAGCCAAAGGACCCAGGTTTGATTCCCCAGGACCCACGTTAGCCAGATGCACAAGGGGGGGCTCACACATCTGGAGTTCATTTGCAGTGGCTGGAGGCCCTGGCACACCCATTATCTCTCTCTCTCTCTCCCTCCCTCTTTCTCTGTTAAATAAATAAATAAATAAATAAATAAATAAAAAATATTTTGAAAACGAGATACATGAGCAGGGTGTGGTGGTTGTACGCCTTTAATCCCAGGAGGCAGAGGTGGGAGTTTAAAACCAGCCTGAGACGACAGAGTAAATTCCAGGTCAGCCTGGGCTAGAGCTAGACCCTGCCTAGAAAAACAAAAACTAAAACAAAAAAAAGAGCGACACAAGATACACCTCTTATCAAACAACGGAAAGTCCTATAGTGGCCCAGCCCAACCCCCCATGCACAATCTGTTGTTTACTGAAAACGGCTCATTTCCAGAAGAGTATAAATCCATAAAAATTACATAAATACATAAAACTAAAAACATCTAGGAGGAAATAGTAAAACATGGACTCTAGCCACTGACAAGAATGTAGTTGCCAGGCGTGGAGGTGCATGCCCTTAATCCTATCACTTGGGAGGCTGAGGTAGGAGGACTGCTGTGAGTTCGAGGCCAGCCTGAGGCTAATTCCAGGTCAGCTTGGGCTAGAGCAAGACCTTACTTAAAAAAAAAATAAATAAATAAATAAATAAATAAATAAATAAACTAAACAAAACAAAAGAATGGCCAGGGTGGCACACGCCTTTAATCCCAGCACTCGGGAGGCAGAGGTAGGATTGCTATGAGTTCAAGGCCACCCTGAGACTCCATAGTGAATTTCAGGTCAGCCTGAGCTAGAGTGAGAAGGGTACGCCTGGGCCTCTAGCCACGTGCCCCCCCCTTGTGCATCTGGCTAACGTGGGTCCTGGGGAATCGAGCCTCGAACCAGGGTCCTTAGGTTTCACAGGCAAGCGCTTAACCGCTAAGCCATCTCTCTAGCCTGAGATAGCAACTCTTAATTAAATGTAGTTCTTTATATTCTTTTTTTTTTTTTTTTTTTTTGAGGTATGGTGTCACTCTAGCTCAGGCTGACCTGGAATTCATTCTGTAGTCTCAGGATGGCCTTGAACTCATGGCAATCCTCTTACCTCTGCCTCCCAAGTGCTGAGATTAAAGGCGTGCGCCATTATGCCTGGCTTTTTTTGTTTGTTTGTTTGGTTTTGGTTTTGGTTTTTGTTTGTTTTGAGGTAGGGTCTCACTCTAGCCCTGGCTGACTTAGAATTCACTATGTAGTTTCCGGATGTCCACGAATTTACGACAATCCTACCTCTACCTCCCAAGTGCTGGGATTAAAGGCGTGTGCCACCACACTGGGCTCTATAATCTTTTTAAAATTCGATCTAATACTAAATTGTAATTACAGATTTTGAAAACAGCTTGCCTCAGCTGTGTTTGGTGGTACACGCCTATAATCCCAACACTGGGGAGGCTGAGGCAGGACGATTTTGAGTTTGAGGTTGGCCCTGGCCACAGTACATAGTGAAACATTTTCTAAAAATAAACCAAAAAACCCATTAGGCTGAAGAGATGGCTCAGCGATTAAAGGCACTTGCTTACAAAGCCTGTTGGCCTGGGTTCGACTTCCCAGTACCCACATAAAGGCAGAGGTAGGAGGATCACTGTGAATTCGAGGCCACCCTGAGATTACATAGTGAATTCCAGGTCAGCCTGAGCTACAGTGAGACCCTACCTCAAAAAACAAAAACAAACAAAAATCAATAAATAATGAAAAAGAAATCATAGAAGGGACTTTGTTTCCAAACATCAAAACTGCGGGGCGTGGTGGCGCACACCTTTGATCCCAGCACTCGGGAGGCAGAGGTAGTAGCATTGTTGTGAGTTCAAGGTCACCCTGAGACTCCATAGTGAATTCCAGGTCAGCCTGGGCTAGAGTGAGACTCTACCTCGAAAAACCAAAAAAATAAAATAAAATAAAATAAAATAAAAGTAAATAAAAATAAAAATAAAAACAAACAAAAAAAACATCCAAACTCTCATCACCCAGGAAATGGTGGCAAAAACAAATGGCAAGGAAACAGATAAGATAAGATAAGATATGATATGATATGATATGATATGACATTAAGATGGGTGGGGATGATACAAACCTTAATCTCAGCACTGAGGAAATGCTGGCAGGAAGAGCAGTAGGATAAGAAGTTCAAGGTCACGGTCAGCCACGCCTTAGGGCTGAGGAGAGTCCCAGGGCACTTGAGATTTACACTTGTGTTCACGAATGTGAAGGTGGAATCATAAGCAGGTAAAGCTAGTTGGAGGAAACATACAAAGGGTCTGAGATCCATAACATATAAAGAGTTCTGGGCTGGAAAGATGGCTAAGACATTTGCCTGCAAAGTCAAAGGGTCCGGGTTTGGTTCCCCGGTACCCATGTAAACCAGACACATGCGTCTGAAGTTCTTTTGTAGTGGCTGGAAGCCCTGGCGTGCTTGTTCTTTCGTTTTTTCTCTGTCTTACATAAATTAAAAACATATGTTTTTTCTTTTGTTTTTTCAAGGTTGGGTTTCACTCTAGCCCAGCTGACCTGGAATTCACTATGCAGTCTCAGGGTGACCTCAAACTCTCAGCAATTCTCCTATCTCTGCCTCCTGAGTGCTGGGATTAAAGGCGTGCGCTACCACTCCCGGCTATATATATATATATATATTTTAAAGTTACTACAAGTCAGTGAGAAACTGATCTAACAAAAAGGGAAAGTATATCATAGACAATTTACTAAAAATGGAAATTCAGGTATCAACTGAGCAAATGAGGAATAGGAACCTCAAGAGTAATTTCAAGGTGAAAATTTAAGGAACTCATTGCCAGTTTTCAACTATGAGATTTGCAGAGTATGAAATAAACAATATTTGTTGATGAAAATGTATGTTTCACACTTTGCTAATGGAAATATAAATTGCCAGGCTGGCGTGGAACTCCCTCTGTAGTCCCAGGCTGTCTTGGAACTCATGGATCCTCCTACCTCAGCCTCCCCAGTGCCGGGGTTTAAGATGTGAACCATGAGCCAGGTGTGGTGGCGCACACCTTTAATCCCAGCACTCGGAAGGCAGAGGTAGGAGGATCGCTGTGAGTTCGAGGACACCCTGAGATTACATAGTGAATTGCAGGTCAGCCTGAGCTAGAGTGAGACCCTACCTCAAAAAAAAAAAAAAAAAAAAAAAAAAAAAAAAAGATGTGAGCCACCGGTTGGAGAGATGGCTTAGCAGTTAAGGAGCTTGCCTGCGAAGCCCAAGAACCCAGGTTCAATTCCCCAGGACCCACATAAGCCAGATGCACAAGGTAGCACATGCATTTGGAGTTCGTTTGCAGTGGCTGGAGACCCTGACATGCCCATTCTCTCTGCCTTTCTTTCTCTATGTGCGTCTTTCCCTCTTTCTCTGTCTCTCTCTCTCTCCCAAATAAATGAATAAATTAAAAAAATTTTGTAAAAGATGTGAGCCATCATGCCCAGCTTGTCTTGCCTTTTTCTTGAGAGCACTTTGACAATAATCTTCACATTTGCAAGTAGACACATGACTTGATCTATTGATTTGCCTTCTAGGAGTTTTCTATAAAAATTCTTGAAAACGCACCATGAAACGTATGTTAAAGGATGTCTAGCCAGCCATGGTGGCACACACCTTTAATCCCAGCATTTAGGAGGCAGAGAGGTAGGAGGACTGCCATGAGTTTGAGTGGGGGGGGGGGAATGTCTGTTATAGAATGGCTTGTTGGAGAAAAGTAATGGAGACAAAAAGTCGATTAACATATAATTGCCGCCTTCAATGTCTAGCATGTTATCTGGCATACAACAAACATGTATGGTTATAGAAGTTAAACAGAATGGAGAACTACTTGAGATGTTTCAAAAAGGACCAAGAACTTGGGAAGAAGTTGCATTTTATCTGTCTGTTTGTATGATTACCTGCCTTGAGATATGCTTCAACCCTGACACCCTTTTGTGTGTGTGTGTGTGTGTGGGTGTGTGTGTGCACGCACACAGGGGAAGGCCAGAGGAAAACCTTGCATTTGGGGCCTCACTTTCCACCTTGTCTGAGACAGGATCACTCATTGTCCACCGCCGCTTTGCCCAGGCTGGCTGGCCTGTGAGCTTCCGGGCATTCTCCTGCCTCCACTTCTTGTCTCAATGACTCAATAGCAAGAGAGCTGAGATCACAAACCCTCAGTCCTGCCTCTGGCTCTATGCGGGTTCTGGGGATCCGCACTCAGGTACTCCTGTTTATCTGGCAAGTGCGCCCTCCACTGAGCCAGCTCTGCCGCCCTGCTTCAACTTGCTTTTTTTTTTCCCCTTTTAAATATTTATTTATTTATTTGACAGAGGGAGAGAGAGAGAGAAAGGGCACACCAGGGCCTCCAGCCACTGCAAACGAACTCCAGACGCATGCGCCACCTTGTGCATCTGGCTTACGTGGGTCCTGGAGAATAGAACCTGGGTCCTTAGGCTTCATAGGCATGTGCCTTAACCACTAAGCCATCTCTGCAGTCCTTGTCTTTTTTTTTTTTTTTGCAGCAGAGCCTCACTGTAGCCCAGGCTGAACTCACTCTTAGGTTGACCTCGAACTCACAGGGACCCTCCTACCTCTGCCTCCCGAATGATGGGATTAAAGGCATGCGTCAGCACAGCTGGCTTCCTGAATATTTTTGATCTGTGATTAGTTGGGTTTGCAGACGTGGAGCCCACAGAGAGAGAACTGGTGGCCAATGCTACTTTGCAATCAGGGAAACCCCTTTCAATATTTTATTTATTTATTTGACCCACAAAGTGCCAGGGGGGAGGGAGGGGAGGATGGGAGGGCCAGGGCCTCCTGCCACTGCAAACTCCAGACACGTGCGCCCCCTTGTGCATCTGGCTAACATTGGTCCTGGGGAATCAAACTTGGGTTCTTTGGCTTTGCAGACAAACGCCTTAACCACTGAGCCATCCCTCCAGCCCAGGGAAACCCCTTTTAAAGAAAAGGGTGTCTGTCCTTTATGGACCCTGCAAACCTCTCTTAAAGGTCCCTTCTCTCAAGAGCATGTTCCCCTCATTATATTCATTGCTTTGAAACATCCTGCCTGGAGTTTTATTTTCCTAGTTGGCTTTCACTGGGCCACTTGGATTTGAGTCCAGCCTCATGGGTTTAAGCAGCTGTGTGACCCGAAGATCAAGGACTTCTAGCAGAGCTCAGACACGAAAGCACCGCAGTGATTCCTTTATCCCACTGCCAGCGGTCAAGTGGCCCAGCTCGCTCTTCTGCTCGCTTCCCCACCCCATGTTGGCCGTCTATAATAAGGGGTCCCTTCTGTCCACACCCTCGCTAGCACTTCTTCTTTTCTTTCTCTCTCTCCTCTCTTTTTCTTTCTTTCTTTATTTGAGAGTGACAGACAGAGAGAAAAAGGCAGAGAGAGAGAGAGCGAGCGAGCCAGGGCCTCCAGCCACTGCAAACGAACTCCAGACGCGTGCGCCCCCTTGTGCATCTGGCTTACGTGGGTCCTGGGGAATCGAGCCTCGAACTGGGGTCCTTAGGCTTCACAGGCAAATGCTTAACCGCTAAGCCATCTCTCCAGCCCTCTTTCTTTTCCTTTTTGGTTTTTCAAGGTAGGGTCTTGTACTAGCTCAGGCTGACCTGAAATTCACCAGGTAGTCTCAGGGTGGCCTTGAACTCATGGCAATCATCCTCTTTTTTTTTTTTTTCCTGAGGTACAGTCTCACTCTAGCCCAGGCTGACCTGGATTTCACTTTGTAGTTCCAGGCTGCCCTTGAACTTACAGTGATCCTCCCACCTCTGCCTACCAAGTGCTGGGATTAAAGGCACCACCATGTTCTCTCTCTCTCTCTCTTTTTTTAAAAATACTTTTTGGTTGTTGTTGTTTTGGAGGTAGGGTCTCACTGTAGCCCAGGCTAACCTAGAACTCACTTTGTAGTCCCAGGCTGCCTTGAACTCACAGCAATCCTCCTACCTCTGCTTCCCAAGTGCTGGGATTAAAGGTATGTGTCACCACACCCAGTTTAAACACATTTTTATTTACTTGCAAGCAGAAAGAGAGAGAGAGAGAGAGAGAGAGAGAGAGAACGAGTATGGGTGCACCAGGACCTCTTGTCACTGCAAATGAACTCTAGATGTATGTACCACTTTGTGCATCTGGCTCTATGTGGATACTGGGGAAACTGGGAATTAACCTGGGGTCAACAGGCTTTGCAAGCAAGCAGCTTTAACCACTGATCCATCTCCTCAACCCTGTTGTTTGTTTTCTTAATGACTGACGTACTTATTTTATTTATTTACTTATTTTTCGTTTTGTTTTGTTTTTCATGGTAGGGTGTCATTCTAGCCCAGGCTGACCTGGAATTCACTATGGCGTCTCAGGTTGGCCTTGAACTCACGGTGATCCTCCTACCTCTGCCTCCCGAGTGCTGGGATTAGAGGCGTGCGCCACCATGCCTGGCTCATCCTTATTTTTTTTAATTTTAATTTTGTTTATTTTTATTTATTTGTTTGAGAGTGACAGACAGAGGGAGAAAGAGGCAGAGAGATAGAGAGAGAGAATGGGTGCACCAGGGCCTCCAGCCACTACAAACAAACTCCAGACGCGTGCGCCCCCTTGTGCATCTGGCTAACGTGGGTCCTGGGGAATCGAGCCTCAGACTGGGGTCCTTAAGCTTCACAGGGAAGTGCTTAACTGCTAAGCCATCTCTCCAGCCCTTTATTTATTTTTTTTAAATATTTTATTTATTATTTGCAGAGTCAGAAAGATAGATAGATAGACAGACAGACTAAGAGTGCACTAAGGTCTCTTGCCACTTCAAACAAACTTCATATACATGTAACACTTTGTGCATCTAACTTTACGTGGGTGCTGGGGTATCGAACCTAGGCTGTCAGGCTTTTGCAAGCCAGCACCTTTAGCCACGGAGCCATCTCTCTAGCCCTTAATGAGTGACGTTCTGACTGAGGTAAGGGAGAATCTCAGCATGGATTTGATTTACATTTCTCTGCTGGCTAGTGAGACTGAACATGTTTTCGTGTTTATTGGCCATGTGTATTTCATCTTTTGAGAACTGCCTGTTCATTCCATTAGGCCAAGCTTTTAACCCACACGCCCCAGCTGTGCATTAGAAGGAAGATGCCGAGGCCTTTCGTGGCTCCATCTCATTCCCAGGAGGCAAAATGACAAGGATTTCTGGAACATGATTCTGTGGTTGGCCTCCTGGTCACTTTCAGGTACAGAGTGGACATGGGGGACTCCTGTTACCCAGCCCGAGGCTTCTGGACCGATGATGTGGATCCTGATGCGGAACTGCACCTGGGGTCATTATAAAGATGTCCAAATGGCAGGGCTTTGAGTGTGTTTATGCTTCCTACCAGGGTGGCCATGGGGGAAGAGCTCCCAGGGGATGTTTCGAAGCAGCTGAGCCCCTGGAAGAGATGTGGGTGTGCTGGCTGTGTCTTTGAAGCTCTTGGCTTTCGTTCGGAGGTGTGACCTCTGAGATCCTGCAGTGGCTTCTCGGTAGGATTTGAACAACAGTGGCACTTTGAGAAAAAGGTCACCGAGAAATGCGTGACTTTGCTTGAGAATGCAAAGGCTCAACTAGCCGTGGGTCTCAAGCACACAAGCCAAGGGATTTGTTTTCAGTCCCCCAACCTGAGCTGTGTTGACACCTAGGGCCTGCTCACTCCTTGTGGTGGGCACGCACATGGTACGGTGCCCGGCGGATTCCAATGTCCACACTGCAGCCATTTCTGCACTGTGACTCACCTACGCCCATCTCTTACCAGGGCTCAACTCCATGGGCAGAAACTCTGTAGAGGAGGATACTGCCACCTCAATCTGGTTTCTGTTATTGTGGCTGAGTACCTGAGACTGGGTCATTTAGAAACTTTAAAAAAATGATTTATTTATTTACTTATTTGAGAGAGAGAGAGAGAGAGAGAGAGAGAGAATGGGTGCACTAGGGCCTCTAGCTACAGCAAACGAACTCTAGACTCATGCGCCACCTTGTGCAGCTGGCTTACATGGGTCCTGGGGAATCGAACCTGGGTCCTTTGGCTTTGCAGGTGAAGGCCTCAACTGCTAAGCCATATCTCCAGCCCTAAACTTTTTAAAAAATTTTTCATTTATTTATTTGAGAGAAAGAGAGCGAGAAGAAGAGAGAAAGAGGCAGATAGAGAATGGGCATGTCAGGGCCTCTAGCCACTGCAAATGAACTCCAGAAGCATGCGCCCCCTTGCACATCTCGCTTACGTGGGTCCTGGGGAGTTGAACCTGGGTCCTTTGGCTTTGCAGGCAAGTGCTTTAACCGCTAAGCATCTCTCCAGCCTGAAAGTTTAATGTTAACCAATGAAAATGCAGCAGCCCTTGGTGAGCTCGTCAGCCACCCAGCCATTGTCTCACGGTCAAGGTCTACCCACAACCTTCAAAATCACCACAGCGGAATTATCCCCTTTCCACCAAAGGAGGGAGTAGGGCGCAGAAAGCTTGTATATGTGTCCCATGTCACTCAGAAAAGGGGCACAGTAGGAATTGGAAGCTGGACCTCACACCTCTGTGGCCTGAGCTTTTAACCACTATACTCTGTATAGCTTACAAGAAATTGGGAGGGAAACTGCAGGAGACATTAAAGCATCCAGACAACCCTTCCCCACTTTCGTTATCCACTTATCTCATCCCCACCTTCCTTTCTTCCACACACATCTGCTGCCATTCTATTTAGTTTCCATTCTTTTCATCTTTTTTTTCAATAAATATTTTATCCATATTTAATACTATATTTAAAACATCAGGCCCGAGAAAGCCCTTCAAAGGCTAGGCACTGAGGATGTCTGAGGAAAATGCCTTTATCTCACAGCTGAACCTAATTTCCCCCCAGATGTCCATGAATTTGTGTCTCTGGGAGTGGATCCTGGGCGTTTCAGAACCAGTTGAAACTGCCCCCAGACCTGAGCCATCCCACCAGAGGACCTGGGTGCCCTACCAGAAACCCACAAGCCTGGGTGGTGACATATTTGTCCACAGTCTGTCCTCTTGGCCTCTCTGATCTTCATCCATACCCAGGTTAACTGAGCTGAGAGAGACTGAGACTGATAGCTTTGTTTCCTTCCTTCCTTCCTTGCTTCCTTCCTTCCTTCCTTCCTTCCTTCCTTCCTTCCTTCCTTCCTTCTTCCTTCCTTCCTTCCTTCCTTCCTTCCTTCCTTCCTTCCTTCCTTCCTTTCTCCTTCCCTCCCTCCCTTCCTTTCTCCCTTCCTCCCTCCCTCTCTCTCTCTTTCTTTCTTTCTATGTAGGGTCTCACTCTGTAGTTCCAGGCTAGCCTCGAACTCCCAGCGATCCTCCTACTTTTACCCCCCTGAGTGCTGGGATCAAAGGCGTGCGCCACCACCACGGCTGGCATACTTTATTTCTTCACGTCATCCAGCCTCCTCTATCTTGGTGGGAATATGTGGGCAGCAAGAGTGGTCCACGACAGCCAGAGACACCAGCCTGGGTCTCTAGGCAAAAGGGAAGGACAGTTCCCATGGGTGCTCAGAGAGGTGGAGGCCAGACCAGGAAGGATGTCTCAGAATTTCGTTGTAATTGCCGAGGGCTATGTGGAACCCTGGATGGAGAAATTTTGCTTTCTATCCTTTGTTGTTTGTTTGTTTGTTTGTTTGTTTGTTTTTTGGTTTTTCAAGGTAGGGTCTCACTCTAGCCCAGGCTGACCTGGAATTCACTATGGAGTCTCAGGGTGGCCTCGAACTCACGGCGATCCTCCTACCTCTGCTTCCCGAGTGTTGGGATTAAAGGCCTGTGCCACCACGCCTGGCTTGTTTTTTGTTTTTAATGTTTAATTTTTTGTTTTTGTTTTTCGAGGTAGACTCTCGCTCTAGCCCAGGCGGACCTGGAAATCACTATGTAGTCTCAGGGTGGTCTCGAACTCACAGCGATCCTCCTACCTCTGCCTCTCTGAGTGCTGGGATTTAAAAAGGTGTGTGCCACCATGCCTGGCAGCTTCCTAACTTTTTAACAGCTTTTTTTTTTTTTTTTCTTAACAGCTTCTGGCTTTTTCTAAATGTCACGTCCATAGGCCAGTGCCCAGGAGTCCAGGCTGCTGGCTGCCCCTCTTCCCCTGGAGGGTCTCATGCCGCCCCCCCTCCCCCGCTAAAGAAGTCACATCCCCCAGAGGTGCTAACAAGCGTAGAAGAGGAAAGATGAGCTGCAAAATGGCTGAGGAGGGTGTCTTAAAGCCTCCCGCCAGGGCTCCTTACTCAGCTCCAGGGAGCTGTTAGGCTTTTGAAATGCTGAACACAGCACTGTGTTCCCATGTCACCCTGCCACCCTCGCTCCCATCCTTCTTGTCTCTATCCGCCCACGCGTGTCTGCGCTGAACGACGCCGCCGCCCCGGGTTCCTCAGCGACACACCCCAGAACACGTTCTTCCTTCAAAACATGTTTTCATCCGAGTCACTCTCGTCAGCTTAGAGAGGAGGGCACACCGGAGAGACAGGATGTCAGGGCCTGTGGGCTGGCATCCTGGGGTCTTACCCTCTGGCCAAGCCTGCCCTCCACCGTCACCCCTCATTCATGTCCGTGGGCTGATGTCAGAGAGAAGGGACCAAGAGGTTGTTGGCTCAGTTATCTTACAGAAATAACATCAGGGCCTACCTTAAAGCGTTCTTGTAAAGATTACACAAACAAATGCGTACATGGGCTTTTAAAAAGTGGGGTGAAATACACCAACCATAAAGTTAACCTTTTTTCTTTTTCATTTTTTATTTATTTATTTGAGAGCAACAGACACAGAAAGAAAGGCAGAGAGAGAGAGAGAGAGAATGGGCACACCAGGGCCTCCAGCCACTGCAAATGAATTCCAGACACGTGCACCCCCTTGTGCATCTGGCTTATGTGGGTCCTGGGGAATTGAGCCTTGAACCAGGGTCCTTAGGCTTCACAGGCAAGTGCTTAACCACTTAGCCATATCTCCAGCCCAAAGTTAACCTTTTGAACGTGAACAATTAGCTGGGTGTGGTGACTCACACCTGTAGGTGTAGAGACCCTATGGTAGGAGGATTGCTTTAAGTTTGAGGTCAGCCTGGACTACATACTAAGCTCTAGGCCAGCCTGGGCCATGATGTGAGACTCTTTCTCAAAAACAAACAAACAAACAAACAAACAAAAAACCCCCAAAAAACAATAGATCTGGAGCTGGGCGTGGTGGCGCAAGCCTTTAATCCGAGTACTCGGGAGGCAGAGGTAGGAGGATCGCCGTGAGTTTGAGGCTATCCTGAGACAACATAGTAAATTCCTGGTCAGTCTGGGCTAGACTGATACCCTACCTCGACAACCCCCCCTCCAAAAAAAATAATAATAATCATGGCATGGTAGTGTATGCCTGTAATCCCTTCCACTTAGGATGTAGCGGCAGGAGGATCAGGAGTTCAAGTTCATCCTCGACTACATGGTGACTTTGCAGCCAGCCTGGGCTCCCTGATACCCTGCCTCACAAGCAAGCAAACAAACAAGCAAGCAAGCAAAGAAGATCTACAACAAACAAACAAAGTGAACAACTCCGGGCATGTAGCCTAGCGGTAGAGCACTCATTTATTAAGCAGGACGTCACAGGTTTGATCCTCAACACCACCAAATAGGTCACGTGGTATAGCTCCTTTCTTAGAAAGGGATCATTCCATCCAGGAGGGAGGAGGGAGGCTGGAGGCCCTGAGGACTCAAGACACTAGTGACACATACCCAGCTCAGAAAGCTTAAAAGGTGTAAGGAAGCCGGGCGTGGTGGTGTACACCTTTAATCCTGGCACTCGGAAGGCAGAGGTAGGAGGATCATTGTGAGTTCAAGGCCACCCTGAGACTACATAGTGAATTCCAGGCCAGCCTTGACCAGAGATCCTACCTCGGAAAACCAAAAACAAAACAAACAAACAAAAAAAGGTGGATTTACAAGGTTCTATAAGCAGTAAATAGCTCCTGGGGGAGAGGAGACTCTCTGATGGAGCTGTCAGCACACTGAGCAGGGAGCTCTGGGGATGCAGCTTTTGTGAGTCATCGCCTATGCTTTGTGCACACTAGGCAAGCATTCTACCAACCAAGATCTTTAGAGGAGCTAAGCACAGAAGCATAGACCCATAAACCCTGCACTAAATTTGACACAAAGCACCCAAACCGAAGCAGCTTGTGGAAAGAAAAGGGTTTATTATGGTTTACAGACTCGAGAGGAACCTCCATGACGGCAGGGGAAAACGATGGCATGAGCAGAGGGTGGGCATCACCTCCTGGCCAACATCAGGTAGACAACAGCAGCAGGAGAGCGTGCTTAACACTGGCAAGGGGAAGCTGGCTATAACACCCATAAGCCTGCCTCCAACAACACACTGCCTCCAGGAGGCTCCAGTTCCCAAATTGCCACCAGCTGGGGACCTAACATTCAGAACACATAAGTTTATGGGGGACGCCTGAATCAAACCACCACATTCCATCCCTGACCTCCATAAACCAATGATCATCCATGATATAGAATGCAATGCATTCAGTTCAACTTTAAAAGTCCCCATATTTTTTTTTTTATCAATCCCAATGCTGTCCAAACATTCCACAGTCCAAAAATCTCTTAGTCATAATACCCTCCCACCCCCCAAAAAGAAACCAGAATGTTACAGAATAAGCATTCACACTGCAAAATATGGCATTGGGCATAGCAAAGAAAGATTGAACCAATACAAGATCTAAAACAAACAGGGCAAGCATCAAATTCTGTAACTCCAAGTCTGACAACTCTAATCAGTGTCAAATCTCCAAGTCTGATGTTCCCATTCTTCCCCTCCAGATAGGCTGTACATAGCCCAGGGAAGCTTTATGTTAGCAGCTCTCCTTGGCAACCATCCCATAGACCTGGCATCTCCATGGAGTCTCCACTGCAACTCATGGTTCCTCCCCATGGCTCCATTGGCCCTCACACAGGTAATCCAACAAGCTTGCTCCACACTGACCATGTCCATTTCCAAAATATAAAACCATGGTGAAAATCTAAGGACCCTCTCTTTCCTGCATTTGTTATACCCCACAGTACCAGGTGGGCTACCAACTTGTTAATCCAGGGGGAAAATAAAGCCGACTTTGAAGAGCAGAGCACTCCTTCAACATTCAGGCTCCCTACTTTCTTTCTTTTTTTTTTTTTCCCCAGCCCTATTATCGTATTTTAATTTTAATTTAATTTTTTTTCAAATTTTTATTAACAACTTCCATGATTATAAAAAGTATCCCATGGTAATACCCTCCCTCCCCCGACTTTCCCCTTTGAAACTCCATTCTCCATCATATCCCCTCCCCATCTCAATCAATCTCTCTTTTATTTTGATGTCATGATCGTTTCCTCCTCTTATGACGGTCTTGTGTAGGTAGTGTCAGGAACTGTGAGGTCATGGATATCCAGGCCATTTTGTGTCTGGAGGAGCACGTTGTAAGGAGTCCTACCCTTCCTTTGGCTCTTACATTCTTTCCGCCACCTCTTCCGCATTAGACCCTGAGCCTTAGAAGGTATGATAGAGATATTAGAGTACTGAGCACTCCGGTCACTTCTTTCCAGCACCATGATACCTTGTGAGTCGTCCCAACAGGCTCCCTACTTTCAAAAGAGTCTACATTCTTCCTTTTGTCCCAGTGCAGATCAGCTAGCCCAATGGTTGGAATCTCTCAAACAATTGCAGCTGAACAGGCAGCTTTGGACCAAAGACTTCATTTCTTTCTGTGCCATATCCATCTGCTCACAAACACACATTTTTTTTATGAAACACAACCTTGCACAAGTTTTCAGGACACAGACAGGCAGAATACAGTAGGACTCTCACACAAACTGCTTCTAGACCAGTGCTGATGAATCTCTTTCTCACCCTCATAAGCCAAACCTCACAGTCCATAGTTCTTACTGTATCTAGGTTTTTCAACTCCAACCAGAATCCATCAAGCTGTGTTTACAGCACTGCAAGACTTCTCTTAGGCTGAGGTTTCAAATCCTTCCACATTTCCCCTGAAAATCAGTTTTAAACAACCAAAGCTACACAGTCAGGTTTCTCAAAGCAACAACCCCACTCCTTGTATCAATTTTACCGTTGGAGTTAGTTTCACGCTGTTGGCGCAAAACATCCAACCAAAAGCAGCTCATGGGAGGAAAGGGTTTATTCTGACTTACACACTCAAAGGGAAGCTCCATGATGGTAGGGAAAATTGTGGCATGAGCAGAGGTTGGACAACACCTCCTGGTCAACATCAGGCAGATAACAGCAGAGGAGAGTGTGCTAAAACTGGCAAGGGGAAGCTGGCTATAACACCAATAAGCCTGCCCCCCCCCCCAACAATACACCTCCCGCAAGGTTCCAATTCTCTGATTGCCATCAGCTGAGGATCAAGTATTCAGAACACATAAATTTATGGGGGACACCTAAATTAAACCACCACAATGTTTTAGGCAGGTGTGTTCATTCCTTTGACATTATGACATGACATTATCATCTACAAAGATCATACCCAGGAATTGTACAATCAAGTCACACATCTTAAAACTCACAATACTTTTTTGATTTTGTGTAAACTTGGTCATAGCTATCCTTGACCAAGTGTGGCATGCGAGGTTTGGGTTGGACACACCTGTTTTGCAGGCTGCAAAATGAGGAATTTAGTGGCGATGAAAGTCTGTTTTAGACTCCATAGTCCCAGAAGTCCTAGGGATATTTTAGTTTGTTGTTGTTGTTTTTTCAAGGTAGGGTCTCAGTCTAGCCCAGGCTAACCTAGAATTCAGTATGTAGTGTTAGGGTGGCCTTGAACTCATGGTGATCCTCCTACCTTTGCCTCCCAAGTGCTGGGATTAAAGGCATGCCGCCACCACGCCCGATTCCCAGGGATATATTTAGACAGGGACTGAGGTGATGTAAACACTGTAGTTTGTGCATAGGGCAGGGACAAGACTGGGTGCAATGGTCCTGTGGTTTGAAGTAAAGTGTCTATCTGAAATGTACTAAATGACGTCAGAGGACACCTCTTATCAACCATGGTGATGAAATGCAATTTTTCTCCTATGGGTGTCTGGGAGTCCCTAGAAGTGTTCAAGAAGGGAATGACCTGGTCGATACAGTCAGATTTGGGTCTTAAGCTGACCATGCTGGCTGCTCTGTGGAAGATGGTGTGTAGAGGGGGTATCAGGAGCAAGGACATGAACAGGAACCCAAGACAGCGGGGCACATCAGATAACTGGTGACGTGGACTTGACCGGCAGCAGCAGGTCGGGGAGACAGAAAGACAGTGTAATCTGGGAGGGAGGTAGAGTCAGTGAAACCTGACCATCGAATGGACGAGACTGTGCAAGGGTGAGGATAATGCAAGTGTAAGTCAAACGTGTGGTCTGAGCAAGTGAGGTGCCTTCTCTGTGCTCAACCAAATGATAGCAAATCCTAGATGGGATCATCGTTCGGAACTGACGGCGTGTATCGGCCCCAACAAACCAGCACGTGTACTGTGGCTCCAAGTCACTGCAAACTAAGCTGTCATCTGACCTTCCCAGAAAGCAGAGCGGGATAGTAGCCAGGTGCAGTCGTCACGTGTTCCACGTTGCTGGGATGAGCATCCAAGCCAGGCACAGGTAATGGAGGAAGGGATTTATTTGAAGCTTAAAGATCCAGGATGAAGTCCCATCAAATGGCAGAAGGAGCCCATTCCATACTTCGAAACAGAAACCATCAAAACCAGCAAACACCAAACGCGACAGGCACAAAACAGCAGCAAGCTTCGGGGACCGAGGCAGACCTCAGACTCCTCTCCATATCTTTGGGCTGGAATTCAGATCCAGCCCCAAACACCTTAGGGATGACACCTCCTCCAGCCAGTGGCTAGAGACACACTTTAATCAAACACTTGCGTCTATAGGGGGACATGCATCCAAACCACCACGCCAGGTGTCCTAAACAGGCCTGCTCGAATCACATGTAACGGTAATGTTTGCATCTGGGCAGAAAAGATGGTAACCAGTTATTTTGAACTGCTCTGTCTCCGTCCCCACCTTTGTTCTGTGTTTCTGCTTTCTTCAGTCTTTCTCTGTCCATAAGTCCTACCTCTTCTTCGTGCCCCATTTAAAACATCAGTCTAATTTATACAATGAGCCACTACCTTTCACTCTCTTTTTTGTACGCGTGTGGTAGGCTTGTGGGCGTGTGTGTGTATTCATATTGTGTGGGTGCATGTATGTGCGTGTGTAGAGGCCAGAGGTCGATGTTGAGTGTCTTCCTCAGTCATAATTTATTTAGTATTTATTTTCAAACGGAGAGAGAGAGAGAGAAAGGGTGCATCAGGGCCCCTGCTACTGCAAACAGAACTCCAGACACATGCATCAGCTTGTGCATTTGGCTTTATGTAGGTTCTGAAGAAACGATTCTGGGCCATCAGGCTTTGCAAACATGCACTCTTAACTGCTGAGCCATCTCTCGAGCCCCTCTGCCTTACTTTTTTAAAAATAATATTTTTATTTATTTGAGAGAGGGAAAGATGCACACACACACACACACACACACACACACACACACCCATACACAGAGGGAGAGAATGGGCACGCCAGGGTGTTCAGGTAGAATCAATGAGGCATGGCTGGAGTTTCTGTGAATGATAGTGACTTGGCCACTTGATGACAAGGGCAGTATGGGTGACATTACTAATCTAGAGGCACATGGTCTGGTCCAGGCCTGGCTCTGACTTTTGGGGAGCCTTGTTGAGCAGAACACAGCTCCCTTAAATCAGCCTATGATGGGAGTGGCCTGAACCACTGCTGTCCAGTATTAAGGCAGTCTCCAAAGAGGAAGTCACTCGTGGCATCCTCAGTGCCCAATGATTTGCCAACGGAACAAGTCAGAGCTATTACAAAGAGGCAGCTTCGGGATGGAGAGATGGCTTAGCGGTTAAGCACTTGCCTGTGAAGCCTAAGGACCCCGGTTCAAGGCTCAACTCCCCAGGACCCATGTTAGCCAGATGCACAAGGGGGCACACGCATCTGGAGTTCGTTTGCAGTGGCTGGAGGCCCTGGCGTGCCCATTCTCTCTCTCTCTCTCTGCCTCTTTCTCTCTGTCACTCTCAAGTAAATAAATAAAAATAAAAATAAAAAAATTTAAAAGAGGCAGCTTCTGGGCTAGAGTGATGGCTAAGTGAGTGGTTAAGGCACTTGGCAGCAAAGCCAAAGGAGCCAGGTGCAGTTTCCCAGAACCCCACATAAAGCCAGATGCACAAGGTGGGACGTGCGTCTGGAGTTCGTCTGCAGTGTCTAAGCGGCGGAGTCTCCACATAGGGGCGCCCACCACAGGTCGTGCTCTGCACTAAGCACTTTGCGTTTCTGACTCCTTTACAATATATCGACTCGAGCAGGAGCACTTGATCCATCCAGGAGACACAGTCCGCTCTTTCCACCCGTGGGCAAAGCTGGCTGCACGGATGCTACCTTGCTTCCCTTGCTCTGGGTTTGCCTTCTCAGCTCTGCTCGGGGCTGTGGGTCAAACTGCAAACGTCTCTGTCTGGCTCCTCTCCTCTTGCAGGCCCGGGATGTCTCACACCTTGTAGGTCTCACCTTCCAGATCAGTCAGCCGCACCCGCACTGATTAAGAAGCCATCCTGCTTTCCAAGGGAAGAACCTTCCATCATTTCCTTTGGTAACTCAGTTACTGCTGGTAAATAGTGAGTTAACTAGGTTATCACCCAGGGGGCGGGCCTTATCTTTGTATCTAGCTGCTAATGGGATGCCCACTCACTGGTATTTGCTGAACAGATGAATGGGAATAAGGAGGTTGTCAGAGCACTTGATTGGAAATGAGGGAGCTATACAGAAAGGACCAGTTCAAGGGCTTAGATGAGGAGGGTAAGAAGCCCTGGGCTGCTCCCAATATACAACCTTTTGTTGTTAATATCTGACCTTTAACCTTTTGTGAGGGAGGAAGGCATTCGAATGAGGCAAAGGAGGGCCCATGAGGACATTTTTGCAAAACAGAAGAAAGAAAGCTGTTTCATTTTTGGGTTTTCAAGGTAGGGTCTCACTCTGGCCCAGGCTGACCTGGAATTCACTATGTAGTCTCAGGGTGGCCTTGAACTCATGTCAAATCCTCCTACCTCTGCCTCCTGAGTGCTGGGATTAAAGGCGTGCGCCACCATGCCTGGGCCCTTTTTTTTAATTTTTAGTTTTTTTGCTGTCTTGGTTGTGACCTATCGTGGAGATAGCTCTCCCTTTAAACTATGGCTGTGCCTTTGAAGAGGTGTGACCTTGATCTCATCTTGTTTTCTTTTCAATTTAATTTTTATTTTGAAATATTCTATTTATTTATTAGAGAGAGAGAGAGAGAGAGAGAGAGAGAGAGAGAGAGAGATGGAAAGAGAATGGGCATGCCAAGGCCTCTAGCCACTGCAAATGAACTCTAGACGAAGGTGCCACCTGTGCATCTGGCTTTATGTGGGTATTGGGGGCTCCATCGAACTGGGGTCCTCAGGCTTTGCCGACAAGTGCCTTAACCGCAGAGCTATCTCTCCAGCTCATTGATCTCATCTGTTTGAGACACAGTGCTCTCATTAGAAGACAGGTTAAAGTTATTATAAAATACTGGCCATGGGCCTAGGCGTGTAACTCCATGGTAGAGCATACGCTTAGCACGAGCAAGGTTCTAGGTTCCGCCCCTAGCAACAAAAATAAGAATTAAATAAACGAAGTGATTGTTCTATGTCAGTTTCTGTACTTGGAGTTCCCACAGATCTATGAGCTTCCGTTCTATAATAGCTTTTGGGAAGCTGATGGTCTTATTTGCCCCATTTTGTAGAGGAGTCAACTGAGGCTCAGCTGGCCGGCTGTTGAGCAGGGGAGCTGAGACTTGGGGCCATTTGGTCTGGGCTGCACACTGCCTTGTCGCTTTCCCCCAGACTTGTCGAGGGGATCCAAGAGGAAGCTCACAGTGATGACCTGGAGTAGTGCCTGGCCACCAAAAGCACTCAAAGATTGTGTGACTGACCCTTCCCCATGACCAGGGACTGGGGACCAGGAATGGAACCTTCACCTGATCCTGAGGTGGCGGGAAGAACGATGGGGCTCCCTGGGGGACTCAGAACTCCTAGAGGTATTGGCCTCGGCTGGGATCTGAAATGCTTATCTAGTTAAAGACTGTGTTCCTGAAGACCCGGGTGTACGGTGGATAAAGATTAAGAGCAGATGAGCTGGGCCTATGGTGCACGCCTTTAATCCCAGCATTCAGGTGGAGCGCTGTGAGTTCGAGGCAACTCTGAGACTACAGAGTGAGTTTCTGGGCAGCCTGGGCTGGAGCGAGACCCGACCTTGAAAAACAAAAAGCAAACAAACAGGAAAAGAAGCGCAGAGCTCTGAGAAACAATGGGGACCTGGGCCATAGGGTGTCCCATGCCACTCAAGCAGATGAGATGGAGCGAAGCAGAGACACAAGGCACAACCCTTCACTGGGGAGCACAGAGGTGCCCACTGGCCCACGACCAGAAAGCCGAGCTCTTCATTAAGCTACTCGGTGCCAGGAACCACGCAGAACCACTTCACTAAGAGACCTGACGTCACAGGGTAACTTTGGATGGACGTGTCTATTGCCTTCTTGTTGTATAGATATGAGAACTGTGGCTCAGAGCTGTCATTGTATCTGTGCTCACATGATATGGGGTACAGCAGGATTTATCTGGGTCCCAGATCTTTCTAACATACCAAAGTGGCGCCCAGTGTCCAATTTTTTCTTCCAATGATGCTGTTTCTATTTTCCTAAGAATGAAGTAGCAAGTCTTTCTGAACCATTGGAACACACCTTCCTTTTCAGTAGACATTTGCCCACAAAGTTGTTTCTACTAATTGTTTAGAAGCCAGATCATATTTAAGAAAAAAATTCTCTTAGCTGGGCATGGTGGCACACGCTTTTAATCCCAGCACTTGGGAGGCAGAGGTAGGAGGATTGCCTTGAGTTCAAGGCCACCCTGAGACTCCATAGTGAATTCCAGGTCAGCCTGGACCAGAATGAGACCCTACCTCGAAAAACCAAAAAAAAAAAAAAAAAAAAAAAACCAAAAAACAAAAACAAAAACAAAATCAAAAAAATCTCTTTTATTTATTTGACAGAGAGAAAGAAGGAGAGAATATATGAGTTCGGTAGGGCCTCTTGCCACTGCAAACAAACTCTAGATGCATGTGCCGTTTTGTGCATCTGACTTCAGGTAGGTACTGGGGAATTGAACCCAGACTGTCAGGCTTTGCAAGTAAATGCCTTTAACCACTGAGAAATCTCTCTAGCCCCAGATCATGTTAAAAAAAAAAAAAGCCTCCAGAGTATTAGTTTCTCCTTTTTTTATAATGGTTTGTTGAGGTAGGGTCTCGCTCTAGTCCAGTCTGATTTTGAACTCACTCTGAAGCCATATATATATATATATTTGGTTTTTCTAGGTAGGGTCTCACTCTGGCACAGGCTGACCTAGAATTCATTATGTAGTCTCAGGGTGGCCTTGAACTCATGGTGGTCTTACTACCTCTGCCTTCCAAGTGCTGGCATTAAAGGCGTAAGCTACTATGCTTGGCAGTTTCTGCTTTTTTGAGTAGGGTCTCACTATGGAACTTAAGCTGGTCTTGAACTTATGATGTAGCCCAAGCTGGTCTGAAACTCACCATCTTGCCTCAACTTCCCGAGTGCTGTGATTGCGATTATAGGCCTGTACCACTGCCTCCAGCTTCAGAGCCTTTCTAATGAGACTCAGGGACAAAGTGTGTCTTCAAGAAAACTCCCTGTATAAAACAAATAAGAATTCCCTTTTCCTGCTTCCAAGACTCACGTTTCACATCCATCCTTATTTTCATACTGGAATATCTTGATCTATTTATCATGATCAAAATGAGGAAAAAGCCAACAAGATCGAAGGAAGCCACAGCTTACAGAAACTGTAAGGACATGCCTTGAGATGGCCGGATGCCCTTCCTGAATGGCTATCTTCGGGCACCCTGGGCTTCCTTTGAAACTTGACCATGCCCTTCCTTCTGACCTTATTTATTTATTTATTTAAAATATATTTTATTTATTTGTTTATTTGAGAGAGAGAAAGAGGCAGAGAGAGAGAAAGAGAGAAGGAGAGAATGGGTGTGCCAGGGCCACCAGCCACTGCAAATGAGCTCCAGATGCATGTGCCCCCTTGTGCACCTGGAGAATCGAACCAGGATCCTTTGACTTTGCAGGCAAATGCCTTAACTGCTAAGCCATCTCTCCAGCCCTATTTTTTTTTTAAAGATCTCTTTGTATTTATTTGTTTATTAGAGAGAGAGAGAGAATGGGAGTGCCAGGGCCTCCAGCCACTGCAAACGAATTCCAGACGCATGTGCCATCATGTCCATCTGGTACCTGGAGAATCCTGAGTCCTTAGGCTTCACAGGCAAGTGTCTTAACTGCTAAGCCATCTCTCTAGCCCCCATGTGTCCTTTTTGTAAGCACCAGCCCTGGCTCTCAACTGCTCCTTGGAGGTCTCTTATCAACCTTTTGTTGCGGGGGTCTAAGTCAACACGCCCATCTAAGCCCCACCCTTCATCTGTTGACTTGGCTGTTAATGACCTCTACCTTCACTTCTCAGCCTCCATTTAACACACTTCCAAAATTGACTTTTTTTTTTTTTTTTCCTTGATAGGGTCTCACTCTAGCCCAGACTAGAATTCACTATGTTGTCTCACCGTGGCCTCAACTCCCTGCGATCCTCCTACCTCTGCCTCCCGAGGATTAAAGGCGTGCGCCACTGTGCCGCCTTCTGACACTGTTTTTAAAGGCAGGGTCCTGGTATGTGGGTTAGGCTGGCCTTGAAGGTGTCATCTTTCTGTCTTCCCTTCACAGTGCTGAGATGGAAGATGGGTCCATCCCAGAGCCCGGGTCTCTTCAGAGCCCAAATCCAAGCCTCACTCTTCCACGAGGCTTCCTACAGTTCTTTACACCAGATGAAAACAATCTCTTCCTTCGCAATTTGTCTTCCAAGCAGACACTGTGTTGTGGCTATTTATAGCCTTGTCTGGATTCTTCTTAAAAAATTGTTTTTGCTTGAGATTGAACCCAGGCTAAGTAAGCAAGCGCCGTGCTGCTGAGGCACACCCACACCCAGCTCTTATTTGACGCTTAATTTTCTACAGCTTTGTGTGTCTAGCGACAGAACCTTCTTATCTCCCAGACAGGTATGTATAGTGACTGACGCCTGTAATCTCAGCATTTGGGAAACTGAGGCAGGAAGAGTGTTGAGAATTTGAGGCCACCCAGGGCTACAGAGTGAGCCTTTGTCTCAATCAATCAATCATCTCAATCCAACCTCAGACATCTCTGGGCTTCAAAAATATTTGTAGGAAGGAGGGCAACACTCTGAAATTAGAAAGTCCTTCTCTGAAAAATGGAGTTAGCCAGACGTGGTGGTGCACTCGGGTACCAGAGGTAGGACTGCTGTGAGTTCTAGTCCAGCCTGGGACTACAGAGTCAGTTCCAGGTCAGCCTGGGCTAGAGTGAGACTCTGCCTCCAAAAAACAAAACAAATAAACAAGCAAAAACAAGGAGACAGTAGATATCTGTAGCTCAGGGCAGATAGGTACTCTGGCAGAACGGGCACCTTTTGCATGTTGAGGTTGCCAACCGATTTCTGGGTACCATGACATGTTCAAATAAAACTGCTCCCAAAGAATGTCATGCGAGTCCAACCTCGTATGATGACACGCAGAGCCCAGGGTTGGATTCCCTTAGCTGGAACCTCACATTTTTGTGCGCACAGAGTTCAGGAATCTTATTTTGAAACGACTGCAAATTCTCTAAATACCTTCTGGAGAGAAATCTGACTTACCCCTCCCAGCATAGCACAAAGGGTAGGGAATGATAAATGTAGAAAGCTGGTCTTCCTCTGCAAATTGAGTGGTTTCAACTAAACCATCCATCTTTCACATCTATGTTAGTTTGAAAAATATTCCATGTTCCAGTATGTTCCCTGAGAAGTTTTGGCCAGTCTGACTGAAATACAAAACCCCAAATAGAAAAATTCCCCACGGTTAGGTTTTTGTATGGGGAGGGCGGGGTGGGGGAAAGTGACTTTTACAAACACGGTGGTGACTGGGGCCCTCACTATCTAATCTGTTTCCCACTTCCTGTGTTATGAAATGCTGGGCATAGTTTAGTCTTGGCTCCTGGGCCAAGAGCTGGGACGAAAGCCACAGCGAACACTGCCCCCTTTCGACCGTTCGGGTCTATGCCACGTCTCCGCCAGAGCATCAGGCTGACCAGAGTTTCAAATTGCTGCTGAGCGAACCTTGGCATGTCATCCCATCTCGGTGACTGCCAGGTTTCAGCGGAACATCTTTATTTTGGTGTCACAAATACCCACTTTGCACCCGAAGCCATCTCCTGACGCTTGGTGGGAGCTGCTCTCAAAAAAAAAAAATAAATAAATAAATAAAAAAGTGGGTGTGAAACAGAAAAGAGGGTTCATTGTTTGAAGTCGCCTAGCTCCGCTTGGATTAGCTGGGAGCTCTAGAGAAAACCCCCCTGGGGCAGAAAGTGACTCGTCAGCAGGACGGGGGAAGATCCTCTCTCAGGTTCACCAACAGCTCTTTGGGAAGCCAGGGCTCTTATCTCAGTGGTTTGAGAAATTCTTTTCAAATAATTTGGGCATGATGCTCTCATGAAAGTAAATGTGCTGCGTGAGATACCGAGTAAGGAACTTCGTGATCCGAATATAACGCTGGAGCGCTTGGCTCTCTTGAAGCGATGTGTTAGCAAGAGAAAAGCATTTGGGGTTGTGGAGCAATTTGTACATTTTTATAGGTATACGTAGAAAATTCATAACCAGAGAAGTTAAAAGTTGATAGGACCCCTATGTCTTGGTCACCCTTCCCAAGGGCGTTGACATTGGGAGGGGCTGTAGATATGCCACTTACGGACGCTGAGGGCTCTTGGCTCTGTGCCCAGATGCAAATGATGACGTTTTGGTTTCAAAGTAGTATTTGTGAGGACGTGACCCACTAATATAGATAGCATCCTGGGCTGGGTAGATGCTTAGTGGTTAAAGACAACTGGCTTGGGTTTGCTTCCCTACTACTCACGTAAAGCCAGATGCAAAAAGCGGCCCTGGAATTCATTTGCAGTGGCAAGGGGCCCTGGCATACCCTCTGACACACACACACACACACATGGGCACACAAATAAATGAATAAATAATGGGGGCTGGAGAGATGGCTTAGTGCTTAAGGCACTTGCCTGCAAAACTAAAGGACCCAGGTTTGATTCCCTAGGGCCCACGTAAGCCAGATGCATAAGGGGGTGCATGTGTCTGGAGTTCGTTTGCAGTGGCTAGAGGCCCTGGCGTGCCCATTTTTCTCTTTTGTTCCCTCTTTCTGCCTCTGTCTCAAATAACTAAATAAAATAAAATATTTAAAAATAAATTATCCTGCATGTCTTGTGCATCTGCTATTCTCTCAACCAGGTATCAGGGTGCCCAGCTAATAGGAAGCTCATGATCCAGGCAGGGAGAGAAGAATTAATCCAATAATAATAATAATAATAATATGGAGGGGCTGGGGAGATGGCTCAGTGGTTATAGGCACTTGTTTGCAAAAGTTGGGTTGGTCTGGGTTCAAGTCCCTCCTACCCACATAAAGCCAGATGCATAAAGTGACATATGCATCTGGAGTTCATTTTCAGTGGCAAGAGGCCCTGGTATGCCCATATTCTCTCTTTCTCTCTCTTTTGCTTGCAAATAAACAAAACTTCTTTTTTTAAAAAAAAAAAAAAACAAAAACAAGAAAAGAATGTGCTGTCTGCGCATGTAATTTTGTTCTAAAGCTTTACTCCAAGTTATTAACAACCTTATGTACTTGATTTCGCAGGACAGCTATGGGGACAGATAACTGCAGTATGCCCAGAAAGGAGCTTGTGCCTTTCAGACTGTACACTTTGATTGGCAGCTTGGGAAAGGCGGTTTAGAAAAAAGTCATGATTTGCACGAGCGGAGCAGTCAGGAAAGGGTCCCAGTGTCCACCAGCCTTTGAGAAGCCCTGCAAAGCCGCGAGCGCACATTCCAGTCACATCAAACCAGGCATGTCTCCATTTGAAAGGAATGCCAGACCCAAATCCATGATACCCTCTCCCAAATGACAGACCTCTAAATGATCAGGGGTGAAGTCTGCTTAAAAGACAAGCAAACCAGCCGGGCGTGGTGGCGCACGCCTTTAATCCCAGCACTGGGAAGGCAGAGGTATAGGAGGATCGCTGTGAGTTCGAGGCCACCCTGAGACTACAGAGTGAATTTCAGGTCAGCCTGGACTAGAGTGAAGCTCTACGTCGGGGAAAAAAATAAAAAAATAAAAAGACAAGAAAACCCATCCAAGAACAAATCTTGCACCTAGATTGGGTCAGATGTTTTCTTTCTACAGAGGCCTCGGTGGCTTCTGCCCGCATGCACAGAACCAGGCAGATCCAGCTGGGGAAGGTTCAGCAAGGTCCTGGGGAGAATGCTCACCCCACCCGAGGAGCGTGTCCTTGGATTCAGCCTGGAGTGAGGACTTCCGCCTGTCCTTACTAAGTTAACTGCACAGATTCCACAGTGACCTAAGCAGGAATGGTTAGTCCCCTGGCATCATGTGAAGAGACTGACACAAAATATTTTACATTGAAAAGTTATAATCCAGTGGAAAAAAAACAAAAGGGAGAAGATGATATAAAAGTCCATAGTTTCTGGGGGATTGATGATAGAGCCCAGTACTGAAATGCTGGATACTTAATAAAAAAGAAGTTTCAAGTTGGTATATTTATTTTTTTATTTTTAACTTATTTATTTATTAGAGACAGGGGTGGGAGAGAGAGAGAGAGAGAGAGATTGTGAGAATGGGAGCACTAGAGCCTCTAACCACTGCAAACGAACTCCAGGCGCATGTGCCACTATGTGCATCCGGCTTACGTGGGACCTGGAGAACTGAATCTGGGTCCTTAAGCTTCGCAGGCATGCGCCTTAACCGCTATGCCATCTCTCCAGCCTGAGTTGGTATACCTTTTTATGAAATATGAAGTTTTACTTAGACCAAAGGGAAGGAAACTCCTGTTTTTTTTGGTTGTTGTTTGTTTGTTTGTTTGTTTGTTTTGAGGTAGGGTTTCACTCTAGCCCAGGCTGACTCCATTTCACTATGGAGTCTCAGGGTGGCCTTGAACTCATGGCGATCCTCCTACCTCTGCCCTCCGAGTGCTGGGATTAAAGTGCCACCAGTCCCAGCAGGAAACTCTTGTTTATTAAGATAAAATATACATTTGCTTTAAAGGCTAAGGTGATTTAAAAAAGAAATCCCAGCAAGTACCTTTACTTGACATGTACATGAAATATTCAGTACCGAGTTCTTGAGGCTGTACAGCACTGGGCTTGGGCTTGTCAGAGTTCTTTCTCCTGGGTAAAGGTGGTTGACAGTAGAGCCAAGCTATTGGGATCAGATTAGGAGAAAAGGCAGTTTCCCGCATTCGTTTATGAAGCCAGCTGGGAACAGAAACTAAAGAGAGTTGTTTGCTCTCATTTGAGTTCAGAGCGGTGTTTGGAGGGCGTTAGGTGATGGGCAGGCATCTTGATTGAAGACTTGTCTCTCTCTTTTCACCCCCCACCCCCACGCCCCTTCTCTGACCACAGGTCGACCACATTTCAATCACCAGCAGTCCCAGCAGGGCAGAGCTGCCACATGCTTACAAAATAGCATCCCCTGACTTGGCGTCCCAGGGGCTCATGCCGCCCAGCCCCAGTGTAAGACCAGAGGGTTACCGTATTTCCTCAGCTACGCTCTCCCTAAGCCAGACTCCCAGAACGCCACATTCCCAGGCCCCTGCTTGATCATCCAAAATAACAAAGTCCAGGGCAGGCATCCTTCAAGTGTAATGGCTGAGGATCTGGAGCCCGCCAAACACAAATGCTGATTTAAAGCTGCTCAAGGAATCCTGGAGGGCCTTAGAGTCTTAGGGTTCTGAGACATTTTCTATGGCCAGGATTAAGCCGTAGCAGGATTCAATCAATAAATAGAAAGCTTGGAACTGCTGAGGTCCGGGGAACGGTGGGTTCTATGAAGTGGGGCACTGAACTAAGCTAGGCACTGGGCCTGTCTGAGCCATGAAACAGTGAACTTCCATCTGACAAAACACATTTTCTACTTGGACTCTGAATCTAAGTCAGCAAAGACAGAAAATATGTGGGAAATGCGGTCATTGGAAAGGAGGGCTTAGAGCCTTTTGCTTTTGTTTGTTTGAGATAATGCTTCACTATGTAGCTTGGGCTGGCCTGGAACTTGCAGGAATCCCCCTGCCTTAGCCTCCTGAGTGCTTAAATGAGAGGCTTGTGTCGCCACATCTGGTTCATACAGTGCTGGGAATTAAACCCAACGTTTCTTGCATGCGAGCCAAGCGCTCTACCTACTGAGCTACATCCCCACCTCTCTTGATGATGCTCTTCTTTATATATATTATATATAATTTTATGTATTTGAGAGAGAGGCAGATGAGAGAGAGAGAGAGAGAGAGAGAGAGAGAGAGAGAGAGAGAATATGAGCACACCAGGGCCTCAAACCACTGCGAACAAACTCCAGACGCATGTGTCACCTTGTGCATCTGGGTTACATGGCCACTGGAGAGTCAAACCTGGATTCTGAGGCTTTGCAGGCAAGTATCTTAACCGCTAAGCCATCTCTCAAGCTCTATGCCGACTCCCTTCTAATCCTATGACTGTGAAAGCAGGTAAGAACATCAGGTCACTGTGGGCAGGAAGAGGCAGGGACCAGTTCCTTCCAGGGATACAGGAAGGTGTGTTCCTTTGAGAGATTTTAGGAAGAGGCCAAGAGGAGCTGGAAAGATGGAGAACACAGTGTCTGTGCAAGCAGAGGCCAATGCAGGCTTACAGTAGCCAAAAGAGGAGATCTGACTCTTTAAAATATTTTTATTTATTTGCAATCAGAAAGAGATAGAGAAAAGAGGGACAGAGAGAAAGTGCACAACAGGCCCTCTGTCTGCTACAAGTGAACTCCAGATGCATGTGCCGTTTTGTGCATCTGGCTTTATGTGGGTACTGGGGAATCGAGCACCCGGTCACTAGGCATTACAGGCCACTGTCTTAACTGTTGAGCCATCTCTCTAGCCTTCTATCTGTTTTATTTATTTACTTATTTGAAAGAGAAAGAGGGAGAGAGACACAGAGAGAGAATGGGTGCTCCAGGGCCTCCAGGCATTGCAAACGAACTCCAGACGCGTGTACCCCCTTGTGCATCTGGCTAACGTGGGTCCTGGGGAATCGAACCTGGGTCCTTTGACTTTGTAGGCAAGCACCTTAACCACTAAGGCATCCCTCCAGCCCTGTCTGACTATATTTGACATTTATTCTTCTCTACCCTTCTCATTTATCCATGTCTCCTCTCTTCTCTTAGCCAGACCCACAAATTTCTGAAATTGGGAGAAATAAATATTCTCGCTGAGTTGGGAAGGACCCGGGAGTCACTGTTAGAGGCTCCTGCGTTCGTGAACATGTTCTCCGGCCTTGAGAAGCTGGCCAGGGAAAGGGACTGTGCAGTTTGGGGGGCAGACACCCCACTATTTCCGGTGCTCACTCATCCTCGAGCTGTGACCAGTCGCCGACATCTAAAGCAGAAAGGGAGGATGTTACGGCACAATAAAAAGGTGCCGGCCAATAACCCCCTATTTGGTGATTGGTCATGCTTTTCTGTACCCTGCCGGGCCTCCCCCATTTTTACCACCAGACTCATGGCGGGCCTCCACTCATACAGCCCGGCCACCATAAAGGCGCATTTGTTCCAGACATAAGCATCACTCCTGAGGCAACGTCCACTTTCTCTTCAACAAGAGGACCCCAGGAATCCAGGCCATAACAGTAACAACGAGAACAAAATCCTACTGGGTAACTCCATTATCCCGGGGGAGACCTGGTCTGGGATGGAGGGTCCAGGTTCCCAGGAAGGAATATTTTCCCTGGCGCCGCAGTTGTTGAAGAAACAATGCAGGGGGGGCCGGGGGGGGTGGGGACTCCCTGGATGCCTGCGTGGTGTTCGTTGATTTGTGGACAGCGAGCCCCATGTGGCAGGGGTGTGAGACTTGGAAGAATGAGCTCCGGAGACACACATGCCAGCCAGACCCCTGGTTTGTTCTGCGGAGCAGCCCAAGTGTCTTCGTTTCCAGGACAGGGGGAAAGTGTCCTTCCTAGAGACCTTCCTATTGGCCCTCAGAGCCTTCTCTGCAGGTGGGTGTGTCCTGCAGAGCCAACCCCCCAAAACGGTTCTCTATCATGAGGCCTCCATTTATAATTTATATTTTATTTCATCGGAGAGAGAGAGAGACAGACAGAGAGACAGAGAATTTGTGCACCAGGGCCTCCAGCCACTGCAAACGAACTCCAGACACATGCACCACCATGTACATCTGGCTTATGTGGCTCCTGGGCTTCAAACCTGGGTCCTTTGGCTTTGCAGGCATGTGCCTTAATAGCTAAGCCATCTCTCCAGCACTATTTTTTTAAATTTTTATTTATTTAGTTATGAGAGAGAGAGAGAGAGAGAGAGAGAGAAAGAGAGAGAATAGGTATGCCAGGGCCTTTAGCCACTGCAAACGAACTCCAGAAACGTGAGCCACCTTGTGCATCTGGCTTCTGGGGAATCCAACCTGGGTCCTTAGGCTTCACAGACAAGCTCCTTAACCGCCAGGCCATCTCTCCAGCCCAAGGCCTCCGTTTAAACCCCAGCCCTGAGACTTCAATGATAGGTGTCATCCTGCGCAAAGCTGAGGCCTATAAAGGTGAAGGGACTTTCTTCTGGGTCTAAGAGACAACACATGCAAGGGTCCTGAGGTCGGAATGGGCATTGTCTACTGTCCTTGTTTCAAAATGAAATTAAAAAAAAAAAAAAAAAGCAGTGAGGAAGCTCTGAAAGCAGACAGACACATGGCCGCCTCCTTCTCCCCACTCGGGCCTACTATAGAGAGCTTTTCTTGGTCCATCTCCCTTGGAAATGATCTATTTGCCTCTTACTATTGCCTAGTTAGCTGAAAACAAAATTGCATGACCTCAATGATTTTATTCCAGCATAGCGTTCTCAGTGCCTGCCTCAAGCAGACACATCCCAGCCCCCTCCTCCCCCCTCAGCTGAAGCCTGTGGGGCCAAGGGTTTTGGGGATTAAGAATGTTCCAGAACCCAGAAAGGTCACATGGGACACATCACTAAGTTACACGCGCACATTCACTCAGAATCTGGGCCTGTATCCCATAGCCTAACACACTCGCCCATCTACTGCGAAACAGGCAGATTGCAGGAATAGTTACGCTGAGGAGGAACAAAAAGACTCAAAACAACCTTGATTAGGCTCAGGCCAGGGTTCCTTGTACAAGGAGCTGGCTGCCAACTTTGAGAAAATGCTACTTTTTTTTTTTTTTTCTCCCCAGAGCCTTTTGGAGTTTGGAATTGCAAATAAAGGAGCTTGGATCTGCAACTAATTAGTACATGTCGAGTGTATAAGTTAACACATGTGGCCGAGGCCTCCTATGCGCCCAGGCACTGTGACAGGGTTGGCTTTACAATAAAATAAAACAGGCACATTCTTCACAGCTCATGCCTGCAGAGAACACAGCCAGATAAACGACGGGGCTTTGCCACACTTCAAATCAGGTGCCCTCCTCTAAGGACGCCGGGCTGCAGCTTTCACAATCCCCACGTACGTTCACACTCAGTGACACACCTGTCCCACACTCAGTCTGTCTTCGTTCCGAAGGAAGTCAGTATTGGACTTGTAGAGTCTGTTTGAATTCTTTCTCTTTTTCTTTTTTATATACATTTTATTTATTTATTTGAGAGAGAGAAAGAGGCAGAGAGAGAGAGAAAGAATGGGTGCTCCAGGGCCTCCAGCCACTGCAAACGAACTCCAGACACATGCACCCCCTTGTGCATCTGGCTTACGTGGGTCCAGGAGAGTCGAACTGGGATCCTTTGGCTTTGTAGGCAGACGCCTTAACCACTAAGCCATCTCTCCAGCCCCTGTTTGGATTCTTTTACGCTGGAGATTGAACCCAGGCCCTTATTCATGTGAGCAAGGCAAGAGCCCTACCAATGTGCTATACTGTGTTTGGGTTTAAAGATTCCTTAGTGTGACAAAAGAACCAGGAATGGGAGAGGGCCAGGGATTTTTTTTGGCATTTTTTAAAATTTATTTTTCAAGGCCACCCTAAGACCCCATAGTGAATTCCAGGTCAGCCTGGGCTAGAGTGAGACCCTACCTCGAAAAACCAAAAAAAAAAAAAAAATTATTTATTTATTTGAGAGAGGGAAAGAGGCAGAGAGAGAGGGAGAAACAGAGAGAGAGAGAGAGAGAGAGAGAGAGAGGGAGAGAATGGGTGTGCCAGGGCCTCTAGCCACTGCAAACGAACTGCAGAGGCATGCGCCCCCTTGTGCATCTGGTTTACCTGGGTCCTGGGGAATTGAACTGAGGTCCTTTGGCTTTGCAGGTAAATGCCTTAACTGCTAAGTCATCTCTCCAGCCCCCTGGCATATTTATATGTGTGTGGTATGCATGCCTGTGTGCATGCATGTTTATGTGTCTGTGGTATGCACAAATGTGTGCATGCATGTTTATAGGTGTGTGGTGTGCATGCATGCATGTATGCATGTTTATGTGTATAGAATGCACACGTGTGTGTGTGTGTGTGTGTGTGTGTGTGCATGCTTTTTTTTTTTTTTTTTGGTAGGGTCTCACTCTCTTGCCCAGGCTGACCTGGAATTCACTACGTGGTCTCAGGTTGGCCTCGAACTCACAGCGATCCTCCTACCTCTGCCTCCTAAGTGCTACGATTAAAGGCATGCACCACCACGCCTGGCTGCATGTTTGTATTTTTGTGGGTACAAGTGGTTATATGTGCATATACATGTGCATGTGGAGCCAGAGGTTGATATCAAATGTCTCACTTAATTGCTCTTCATCTTATTTTCTTTTTTAAAAAATATTTTTATTGATTTATTTATTTGAAAGTGACAGAGAGAGAAGAGCAGAGAGAGAGAGAGAGAGAGAGAGAGAGAGAGAGAGAGAGAATGGGCGCGCCAGGGCCTCCAGCCACTGCAAACGAACTCCAGATGCGTGCGCCCCCTTGTGCATCTGGCTAGCATGGGTCCTGGGGAAATGAGCCTCGAACCGGGGTCGTTAGGCTTCACAGGCAAACGCTTAACTGCTAAGCCATCTCTCCAGCCCTCATCTTATTTTCTTAAATGAATTTATTTATTTGCATGAGAAATAGTTGAAGTGTGCCAGGACCTTTTGTCACTGCCAGCAAACTCCATAGACGTGCACCACGTGGTGCACCCAGCTTTATGTGAGTTCTGGGGAGTCGAACCCAGGCTGGCCGACTTTGCAGGCAAGTGCAGCACTGACCACAATCTCCACGGCGGCACCATCATAATTTTTGGTTTAAAAAGGTTTGTGTTTTTTTGGTTTCTCGAGGTAGGGTCTCACTCTAGCCCAGGCTGACCTGGAATTTACTATGTAGTCTCAGGGTGGCCTTGAACTCATGGCAATCCTGGGCTGTCAGGCTTTGCAAGGAAGTGCCTTTAACCTCTGAGCCATCTCTCCATCCCTTACTTCTTTTTTTTTTTTTTTTTTTGAGGTAGGGTCTCACTCTAGTCCAGGCTGACCTGGAATTAACTATGTAGTCTCAGGGTGGCCTCGAACTGATGGCCATCCTCCTACCTCTGCCTCCCGAGTGCTGGGATTAAAGGTGTGCGCCATCACGCCTGGCCATCCCTTACTTTTTTGAGATATGGCCTCACATTTACTAGACTAGCTAGCCAGCGCGCCCCAGGACTCCTCTGTCTCTGCCTCCCTGGTGCTGGGATTACAGGCACATGCTGCCATGCCTGGCTTTTATGTGGGTGCTGGAGATCTGAACTCAGGCCCTCATGCTGGTGTGGCGGGCGCTTTACCCGCTGAGCACTCTCCCCAGCTCCAGGACAGTGAATTTGCTTTCCAGACAGAGAATGAGAATGGGCACGTCAGGGTCTCCAGCCACTGCAAATGAACTCCAGACGCATGTGCCCTCTTGTGCATCTGGTTTATGTGGGTCCTGGGGAATTGAACCGACATCCTTTGGCTTAAATGCCTTAACTGACTAAGCCATCTCTCCAGCCTATTGTTTTGGATATTTGTTATTTATTATTATTTATTTATTTATTTGAGAGACAGGCAGAGAGAGAAAGAGAGGAAGAGAGAGAGACAGAGAGAGAATGGGTGTTCCAGGGCATCCAGCCACTGCAAATGAACTCCAGATGCATGTGCCACCTTGTGCATCTGGCTTTATGTGGGTCCTAGGGCATTGAACCTGGGTCCTTTGGCTTTGCAGGCAAGCGCCTTAACTGCTACATCATTTCATTTCTCTAGCCCCTCCCCTTCCTTTTCCTCCCTCCCTACTTTCCTCCTAATAGGAGACTACTCATGAACACCTATTCTATGCAGGGCCCTACCCTGGATACAGTGGTCATCTGCCTAAAATTTGGACAGAGCAGCATTGACTTCATTGTGCCCTTAAACAAGAAGACAGCTAGATGGCTTTGTGTTATGATATTTGGGATATGGGGGAGGGTGTGTGTGCAGCAATTGTGTGGTTTTGGTAGTTGACAGAGCTGGAATCAGACACTAGCCCTGCCTCTTCCCAGCTGGGCATCTATGTTTCAACTTAAGGAGGCCATTAAGCCTCTGCTCTGATATTTGTAAAACGTGGTTGACTTGTGGTGGTGCTTAAATGAGATAGGTCACAGGTAATGCAATGACTACCATGACACCAGGCATGGAGCTGGTAAAGATAGACACATTTGTACAACCTCTACTATATGCCGAGCCCAGTGCCGGATGCTAGGGGTGTGGATGTGAGAAAGACAATCTCCATTCCCTGAGCCCCTGTCTTCCAGAGCCCATGGGAACCTGCACTTACTCCATTTTTTAAAAAGATTTTTGTTTATTTTTATTTATTTATTTGAGAGCAACAGAGAGAGAAAGAGGCAGAGAGAGAGAGAATGGGCGCGCCAGGGCCTCCAGCCACTGCAAACGAACTCCAGGCACGTGCGCCCCCTTGTGCTTCTGGCTAACGTGGGTTCTGGGGAATCGAGCCTCTAACCAGGGTCCTTAGGCTTCACAGGCAAGCGCTTAACCACTAAGCCATCTCTCCAGCCCCATTTTTTTTTTTTCTCAGTATTTCAAGTAGAGTTTGAAGCCAGGCTGATGTTTTCTTTTTCTAGGTAAATATGTTACGATTCTCACAAGTTCAATGCCTGCCTGTTTGAGACACGATAAAAGAAAGTGGAAAACAGCAGTGGTCGCTCAGGTCATGCTCAAGTCAGTCAACAGATCTGTGTTGAGTACCTACTGTGTGCTGATACTGTTCTGTGAGTGGGATGTGACGAGAGCAACCGGGCAAGGCCCCGGGCTCTCGTGCCACGTTGCGAGGCTGCGTGCCGGTAAACAAGTGAATGACAGAAGTGGCACAGGGAAGCGTGGGGGGTGGCGCGTTCTGCAAGGGACCCTGAGGAGGGCAACGGGGCGGCGCGTGGGACCGGGATCGGCCGAGCCGTGGTCTGGGAGAAGCGCTGTTAAAACCTCCATAAGTTTCCCCGGTGGCGCCCCTATCCCAGCTGTTTCTCATTTCGTCCCAGAGGAAAATGAGCTAGAGAAAACTGTCTTGCCAAAGATTTATAACTTAACCTTTCTGCTTCTAGAGCCAATTCTACCACTAGCAAAGAAAGACTCTTTCTTTTTTATATATTTTTTAAACATACGCAATGCATTTTATTTTATTTTTTTCTTTTCAATTTTTTTTTTAATTAACAACTTCCATGATTGCAAACCATATCCCATGGTAATACCCTTCCTCCCCCCACTTTCCCCTTTGAAACTCCACTCTCCATCATATCCCCTCCCCCTCTCAATCAGTCTCTTTTATTTTGATGTCATGATCTTTTCCTCCTCTTATGATGGTCTTGTGTAGGTAGTGTCAGGCACTGTGAGGTTATGGATATCCAGGCCATTTTGTGTCTGGAGGGAGCACATTGTAAGGAGTCCTGCCGTTCCTTTGGCTCTTACATTCTTTCCGCCACCTCTTTCGCAATGGACGCTGAGCCTTGGAAGGTGTGATAGAGATATTGCAGTGCATAGCACTCCTGTCACTTCTTTCCAGCACTATGATGCCTTCTGAGTCATCCCAAGGTCACTGCCATCTGCAAAGAGAACATTCTCTACCAAAAGTGAGACTAGCATTAATATAAGGGTATAAACATTAAGAGAAGTGCTTACTGGGCAGTTTGATAAGCATAGTATATACATTTAGCTAGACACCAGCAGACATTACACCCCTAGGGCTCATGACTACTCCTGTTGTAGGTTTTCAGTATCAGGGATGTATTCCCTCCCATGGAGCGGGCCTCCAGTCCAATTAGAGGGCAGCTGGTTTCCACCATGACAGACGTGCCACTATTGCACCTGTTGGCTCATTTGGCCTGGCTGGCCAATTTTAAGGCTTGCAGTGTCCGCTGTTGAGTATCTTCACTGGTGATTTCTCTCCCTCCCATTGAACGGCATGCAGAATGGCTAAAGAAAGACTCTTAACTCTATAGTCTCCCTCCCCTGCTCTTCAGGACCTAAGGATTCTGCTCGGAGAGGACCAGCAGAGGGGATGGGAAGGTGGCTCAGTGGGTAAAGCTGCTTGCTCATAAAGCCTGCTGTTGGGGTTCGATTCCTCAGCACCTATGTACAAAGATGTGGGAAAGGGATGACCCTAAATACATCCATGGAGACCCTAAGCTGGTGTGGTGGTTTGGATCAGTTGTGCCCCCTAAACTCATGTGTTCTGAATGCTGGGTCCCCAGCCGGTGGAGCCTTGCTGGAGGAGGTGTGTTGTTAGGCCAGAATACAAGATACAGTAGCCAGCACGCCTCCCTGCCAAAGATTGGGTCACCCTCCAGCTGCTGTTTTCCACTTGCTGTGGATTTGAGCCTGGGTCATCAGGCTTTCAAGCAAGTGTCTTAACCACTAAGCCATCCTTCCAGCCCCAAGCCCATTTTTTTTAAAAATTAGATGCAGGGCTGGAGAGATGGCTTAGCAGTTAAGCGCTTGCCTGTGAAGCCTAAGGACCCCGGTTTGAGGCTCAATTCCCCAGGACCCACGTTAGCCAGATGTACAAGGGGGCACACGCATCTGGAGTTCGTTTACAGAGGCTGGAAGCTCTGGCTCACCCATTCTCTCTCTCTCTCTCTCTCTCTCTCTCCCTCTCTGCCTCCTTCTCTCTGTCGTTCTCAAATAAATAAATAAACAAAAAAAATTTTAAATTAGATGCATAATAAGTATCTTTTGCAGATACCTTTCAAGGCTGGGACAAACACCTGACCAGAAGCAGTTTATGTCTGGCTAAATGGATATATTATGTCCATCAAATTGCCCTCTGAATATTTATGTTTATGCCTATGCATTTTTTAAAAAATATTTTTTTATTGACAACTTCTATACTTACAGACAACAAATGATAGTATTTCCCTCCCTTCCCCTCCCCTCCCCTCCCCTACTTTCCCCTTCATAACTCTGCTCTCCATCATATCCCCTCCTTCTTTCCATTAGTCTCTCTTTTAATTTGAGGTCATCATCTTTTTCTCCCATTATGAGGGTCTTCCGTGGGTATTTCTAGGCACTGCGAGGTCTTGGGTATTGAGGCCAAATTCTGCCCAGACAGTCGTATGTAAGGAGTGGTACCCTTCCTTTGGCTCTTACATTCTTTCCGCCACCTCTTCCACAATGGACCCTGAGCCTTGGAGGGTGTGAGATGTTTCAGTGATGGACACTCCTCTGTCCCTTCTTCTCAGCACTTTGTTGCCTTTTGGGTCATACCAGTGGTCATCGCCCTCTGAAAAGACAAGCTTCTCTAACCAGAAGTGACAATAGCACTAATATATGAGTATGAACATTAAGTGTAGTGCTTTCAGGGCAATTTGGTGAGAGTAATATATGTATTTATCTAGACAAGAGCAGGCTTTATACCCCCAAGGCTCATGACCTCCCCTGCCATAGGCTTTTGATTAGGTTTTCAGTACCAGGCATGTATTCCCTCCCACAGAGTGGGCCTTCAGTCCAATTAGAGAGCAGTTCGTTTCCCCCAGAGCAGACATGCCGCTATTGCACTTGTTCAGTCATTTGGCCTGTCTGGTCAAACTTGAGGCTTCCAGTGTCCACTGTTTTCACCGCTGATGACTTCTGTCTTCCATAGGGCTGCATACAGTGCAGCTTTTTCCAGCTTTTAGTTGGCTGGGCTACAGGGAGAAGGTTTTCTGCTCAGCACCAGCTTGATTTCTCAGTGACTTTGCTGCTCAGGCATGTGAAGTCTTCAGCAATAGTGTCTTAACCATCTCTTTCTCATGGGGAACCGAGGCCTTGGCAATAGCCTGTAATGCTTTGGAGGCAACAGGGACTTCCCTGGCCAACAACTCACTGGAAGGTGTCCCATCCCAGGCACTGAAAATTTTCTAGTAACAATCTGTGGCTTCTGGATGTGCCATTATTAAGAAAGTAGATTTTCATATGTCTTATTCAGAATATCTTTTGTTTTTTGATTTTTCGAGGTAGGGTCTCACTCTAGCCCAGGCTGACCTGGAATTCACTATGGAGTCTCAGGGTGGCCTCGAACACACAGCTGTCCTCCTACCTCTGCCTCCCGAGTGCTGGGATTAAAGGCATGCGCCACCACTCCCGGCTCAGAATATCTTGAAGCCTATGCATTAAAAAATTATTTATTTATTTATTTGAGAAAGAGAGAGAGAGTGTGTGGGTGTGCCGGGGCCTCCAGCCACTGCAAACAAACTCCAGACGTGTGCACCCCTTTGTACATCTGGCTAACGTGGGTCCTGGAGAATCGAACCGGGATCCTTTGACTTTGCAGGCAAATGCCTTAACCGCTAAGCCATCTTTCCAGCCCTTGAGCTACAAGCTCTTTATGCACTGAGCCATCTCCCTGGCCTTCAAATTTTCATGCTGCCCCCATCTTCCCTCCATCTCCCCACTCATTACATCTTCTTTTTCTGCATCTGCTTTTCTCCCTTCAGAAACCTTTTGTGGATGTTTCTTTGGCTCAGTAGACAATAGGTTATTTAATGTGTACCGTGTCCCCATTGCTGTTTGGTATTTTATAGACGGGTGTCACACATATATCTTCAAGTATGGTGTTCTTTCTGGAGAATGTCCTCCCAGAAGAGAAAATGCCAAGCAGAAGAGAGCACGTGTTTTTCATTTCCAAGACAGTGTGACACGTCACGTGCCTGCCAAAAACCTCGGAGAGCACGTCTCCCTCTATCTTTGCCCGCGGTGGGTATGATCTTTGTTTCATTGTTTTGAAGTTGTCAAGGCGAAATGGCAGAGTGATGACAATTTAAACTTCCTTTCCAACTTCAGACTACTATATCTTTGTGTTTGTTTTATCCCAAGGGTCCATTTAAGACTTGTCACCAAGATAACAGACATTTAAAGAGCAATTGCGAGCGTTTCCCGGCAGCTCTGAGTGCAGTCAGCAGCAGGGACCCTGAGACCCACACATCTGCCTCCTCTGCTGGCCATGGTCGGGCTTGCTAAATTCAGTATAACTTGCTTTTTTTTTTTTTTTTTTTTAACTCCAGTAAGATGGAGTTTACTCTCATTTCTCTTTATTTAATTTTAATTTTAATTTTTTTTTGAGAAAGAATTGGCACGCCAGGGACTCAGCCACTGCAATCGAACTCCAGACCCTTGCCCCACCTAGTGGGCATGTGTGACCTTGCACTCACCTCACCTTTGTGTGTCTGGCTTACCTGGGGTCTGGAGAGTGGACCATGGGTCTTTAGGCCTGGCAGGCAAGCACCTTGACCACTAAGCCATCTCTCCAGCGCCACTACTGTTTATCTTGCTTGCTATTTTAGCCCATGCTGGTCTGGAACTCACTGTGTAGACTACACTGGCTTGGAATTTGCTATGTGGCCCAGGCTGCCCTGAACTTGAGAGCCTCCTATCTCTGCCTCCTGAGTGCCAGGGTTACCAGCGGTGGCATCTGCCTTAGGCTACTCCTCTTGAAAGCTGCTAGGTGAAGTGACAGCAAAAAGGAAACTCTTGGGGACTTCCGGCCAAGATGGCGACCGCCTAGCTGCGCTGCAAATCCCGGGGAAAGAAAGATAGATGTAGATCCTAAGGAGAGAGCCACCCCATCATACTTCGAAAGGGCCCCAGCTGAAACTAAGAAAAATTGGCGAAACAAGCAAGGGGGCTGTTTTCCTGATGAACTGGATACTGGCAGAAGGGGAAAGGAGACCAACACAGAGAAAAATCAACTCCTACCAAATCAGACAGAGAGCCAGCGTCTCAGAGGCCCCCAACACCTCATCACTGAAGCAGACCAAAAATGAACCCAACATGGCTCAGGGAAATTTTGTGGAAGAGGGGGCGGAAAGAATGTCAGAGCCACATGTTGGGTCATGATATGCAGAGACATTTATCTTACCCATAACTGTGGGCTAACTCCACAATGCATGACCCGTATACCTCAACAAGGAGGGGCCAAGGGGAGGGGGTAGGTCACGGATGAGCCTAATAATGGTACCAAACTGACTGTATTTGCTGAATACAAAACTGACTAATAAAGAAAAAAAGAAAAAAAAAAAAGATACTCTTCTTTTCCAGAGGATCTGTTCCTTTTTCAGGCTGAGAAAGAAATAAGATTTTTTTCAGAATTAAAACTATGGTGCTAACTAGCCAAGGCTGCAAGATGTTTCCAGGAAGCTGGGGAGCTACTGGAGACACTGGATGTTTAATTTTTTTTGTTATATTAATTAATTAATTTATTTATTAGAGACATAGAGAGGGAAAGAGGAAGAGAGAGAGAGAGAGAGAATGGGCACATCAGGGCCTTTAGCCACTGCAAACAGACTTCACACACATGCGCCACCTTGCACATCTGGCTTTTACTTGGGGGTACTGGGGAATCAAACCTGAATCCTTGGATTTCACAGGCAAATGCCTTAACTGCTGAGCCATCTCTCCAGCCCACGAGACACTAGTTGTTAATGGGCGTGAACTCTCTTTCTGCCTGCAGCCTGAGGTAGACCCAAAGTGAGGGATTCATTCTTCTTGTGACTTTCTTTCTTTCTTTCTTTCTCTCTCTCTCTCTTTTTTTTTTCTTCTTGTGACTTTCTATCCTAAACCCATGTTATGTCATTATTTACTGCAAAGGACAGTTTGTCTCACAAAACCCATAAAGTCCTCGTGTTTTGGGGTTTCATAATGCACTCAGAACTGAAGCTCCTTCACAATCTAGTCAGACCAAACCGGGCACTTTGTATTGTGTTTTATGGCTCCTGTGGGTTTACAGCCCTTTCATGTATGGAAGGCGGTCCTTGGCCTCCCCTATTGCAAACTTTCCAGGTGGTCCTGATTTCGAGTCATGGTGGTGACTCTCTAAGGGACATTGGCTGGTGTTGGACCTTTACATCCTCCGCCTGGCTCTGGACACTAGGGAATGAGGGTGGTAACCCCTTTTCCATAGAGAACCGAGACCAGCCCGTCAAAGCCTCTTTCATCAGGCTTCTGGCTGTACCCCTTATCATTTAAGTCATGGTTCTGAGGTTCCTGGGTGGTGGGAAGAGGAGAGTCTGAGTCCTTGTGACAGCTCTCTGGCTTGGGGTTCATTACCCCCATGCAGTTGCAGTGGCAAGTTCTTAAGAACACAGTGTTGAGCGTGTGGGCATCTCCTGATATTCCAGCAGTCAGCCAGGATAGAACTTCACTGCCATAGGGCAGGAGCTCACAGCCCCAAGGCTAGAGGCTTAGTTGACAAAGCTTATCACATGTTCCAAAGCAGAAACCCAAACTCCTTCTCTGTGTTTTCTTTCATATATGTGCGTGTGTGTGTGTGTGTGTGTGTGTGTATGACATATATTTATTTATTTATTTGAGATAGAGACAAAGATAGAAAGGAGAGAGAGAGAGAAGAGAGAGAGAGAGAGAGAGAGAGAGAGAGAGAGAGGGAGGGAGAGAGAATGGGCATGCCAGGGCCTCCAGCCATTGCAAACGAGCTCCAGATGCATGAGCCACTTTGTGCATCTGGCTTACATAGGTACTGGGGAATTGAATCTGGGTCCTTAGGCTTTGCAGCAAGTGCCTTAACCACTAAGCCATCTCTCCAGCCCCCTTCTCTTTGTTTTCTGAGGGCTTTGTGCTTCAAGGTTGTTGGATGCAAGAAAAGACAGAAATTGGGCTGGAGAGATGGCTCAGTGGTTAAAGGCACTTACTTGCAAAGCCTGATGGTCCAGGGTTTAACTCCCTAGTACCCACATAAAGCCAGATGCACAAAGTGGTGCATGCATCTAGAGGTCATTTGTAGTGGCAGGAGGCCTATTCTCTCACTCTTTCTCTCTCTGTCCCCCTTCTCTCCCTTTGCAAATTGAATTAATAAAAATAAATAAAGAAAAGAAAAGAAAAGGCAGACATCTAAGCCAATCCCAAAATGACTGTGATGAGTACCTCAGATTTACAGTGACCCATGTTCATTCAAAGCTCCACCCTCAACTCCAAAATATCCATCAGAAGTTCCCTGTATCTCCTTAAAAACCTGAAAACAGCATCTGTCATGGGCCCCAACTGTGCCATCATTTAAACAGAGCAGATGTATATATATATATTTGACAGAGGAAGAGGGAGAGAGGAAGAGAGAATGAGGGAATGAGCATGCCAGGGCCTCCAGCCATTGCAAACGAACTCCAGATGCATGCGCTCCCCCCCCCCCCTTGAGCATCTGGCTAACATGGGTCCTGGGCAATCGAACCTGGGTCCTTTGGCTTTGCAGGCAAACGCCTTAACCGCTAAGCCATCCCTCCAGCGCACAGAGCAGATATTTAACAAGCACAGTCGTTTTACATTTGGATTTCACTGTGGGCTGTCCCAGCCCAGCTGTCAGTGCTGAGTCGACTGCGCTTGGCAGGAGAAACTGCCCAGCGCCTCACCCCGCTGTCTGTTCTAACTCACCATTCAGCTGCGGTTTACAGCGATTGTGTTTTGATGGAAAACACCGCTTCATCTCAGAACCATGCCTTTCCTCCCTGCTAAACCTCTTTCTCGGTATCCAACTCAGTCAGGCAGGTTCTCTCCTAACGGAAATATGCTGGAGCCACTTACCCATCATGAAGTAGCTAAGATGTAACCTGCGGAGAGAGGATGACAGCCAAGAAAGCAACACAGACCGAATGGAAGGTGGTGATGGGAGTGTGTGTGTGTGTGTGTGTGTGTGTGTGTGTGTGTGGTGCTAGGGATCAAACCCAGGGCCTAGTGCATCTCAGGCAAGTGCTCTACCACTGGGCTACACCTGCAGCCTTTGCACTTTCCCACAAGCGTTCTTTGAAGCGCCAACCTGGTGACATCCGCTCTCTTTTTCTCTTTTGCTGTTGGTGCTGCAGTGAGCGCTATCTATAGGCAGTCACTGCCTAATTCAAGGTCATAAAATACTTTACTCTTTCTCTCTCCTTATTCTTTTTTTTTTTTTTTTATTCTCCAAGGTAGAGTTTCACTGTAGCCCAGGCTGACCTGGAATTCACTATGGAGTCTCAGGGTAGCCTTGAACTCTCAGCAATCCTCCTACCTCAGCCTCCCGAGTGCTGGGATTAAATGCGTGCACCACCATGCTTGGCCTTTTTTTTTTTTTTTTAATACCGGTAACATGAATTACCTAATTTTCTTTTCTTTCTTTCTTTCTTTCTTTCTTTCTTTAAAAAATTTTTTGTTTGTCTATTTTATTTATTTATTTGAGAGCAACAGACACAGAGAGAAAGAGGCAGAGAGAGAGAGAATGGGTGCCCCAGGGCTTCCAGCCACTGCAAACGAACTCCAGACGCGTGCACCCCCTTGTGCATCTGGCTAACGTGGGTCCTGGGGAATCGAGCCTTGAACCGGGGTCCTTAGGCTTCACAGGCAAGCGCTTAACTGCTAAGCCATCTCTCCAGCCCCTCTTTCTTTCTTTCTTCCTTCCTTTCTTTCTTCCTTTCTTTCTTTCTTTCTTTCTTTCTTTCTTTCTTTCTTTCTTTCTTTCTTTCTTTCGCAGTTCTGAATTTAGATCCTTGGATCAGTTCAAGTCCAGTACAACAAAATCCAGGAGGTAGCTGATGCTTTGAACATACTGGAACATAGTTATTGAAATTGTAGTGTGAATAGTGAGACTTTGTCTAGAGTTCTGATCACAGGGAGGGGTTCACCCCCTGGGTGGGTATGAGAGGCTATGGGAGCGGATTCAGACAGAACTCACAGGCACACTGGGCAGTGAAAAACAAATCACAGAGCTGGGTGTGGTGGCTCGTGTCTGTGATCTCTGCACCAAGGAGGCAGAGGCAGGAGAGTGGTCACAAGTTTGAGGCCAGCCTGGACCACAGAGTTCCAAGCCAGCCTGGGCATTAGATCTTGTCTTAAAAACCCAACTAAACAAAAGCAAAACAAAAAGCAAAGAAGCTGGGTATAGTGGTGGTGCACGCCTTTAATCCCGGCATTGGGGAGGCAGAGGTAGGAGGATCACCATGAGTTCAAGGCCACCCTGAGACTACATAGTAAATTCCAGGTCAGCCTGGGCTAGAGTGAGTCCTTACCTGGAAAAAAAAAAAAAAAAGAGAGAGAGAGAGAGGTCAAGAAAGAAGGATTATTTCTTCAAATATTTTCTCCCCATCTTTCTTTTGGGAACTTCATTACATATGAAGTTTTCCTATAGATGCTATTTCAATTTTAGAAATTATTTTGTCTTTTATATGTTTCATTTCTGATTGTTTCCATTGCTACTATCTTCAAATTCACATCATTGGACATTTGCAATGTCTAGTCTGATGTTAATTCCAGTACACTGTTATCATACATTGCAATTTCATCTTTGAAAATTTCACTTGAGTTTTCCATATTTAAGTCTATGCCTGTACTTTTTTGTTTGTTTGTTTGTTTTTGTTTATTGTTTTTCAAGGTAGGGTTTCACTGTGGCTCAGGCTGCCCTGGGATTCACTATGTAGTCTCAGTGTGGTCTCGAACTCATGGTGATCCTCCTACCTCTGCCACCCAAGTGCTGGGATTAAAGGCGTGCACCACCACGCCTGGCTCTGGGTCCTTTTGTTTTTTTTAAATCTGGCAAGCATCTTAAACCACTAAGCTATTTCTCCAGCCCATTGTCTCCCCCCCAACCCCCACCGAGGTAGTGTCTCACTCTAGCTCAGGCTGACCTGGAATTCACTATGGAGTCTCAGGGTGGACTTGAACTCATGGCGATCCTCCTACCTCTACCTCCCGAGTGCTGGGATTAAAGGCGTGCTCCACCAGGCCCGGCTTTTCTTTAAAAACTTTAAAAAATTCATTTGCATGTGAGTATGGGTGCTCCAGTGTCTCTTGCCGCTGCAAACAAATGCTCTTCTTTGCCATTCACTGACTTGAACAAACGTTATTTTGATATATTAGCAACTCTTAAAGGGAGGGTATCCACGAAGCAATAAATACACCCTAGACAGAAAACAGACGAGGAGCCGGGGCGCTGTGGATCAGATCAGGTCAGGAAAGCACAGAAGCCAAACGAAAGGTTGAAAATCATGGTGACTGGGAAAACCACAGTTTGCCATTTGGTCATCACAGAGTCCTTGCTGTCAGAGCTCTGGGTGCCCCGGGCCAGGAATGTTTCTCTGAGTCAGTCAGCCTTCACGGCACTAGGTAGATAAGAAACGTTCAATGTGAGCCTAAGACAGACCTGCTCGGAGGCAGAAACACGCCCTGGCTGCCTCCTGCTGGGCTCCCACCGTTCCCAGCACCCCGCTTGTACCAAGTGGCCTATGATTTCACACAGAATCAATTACCAGCTGAGCAAGAGCTCTGGGGGCCTCCGGGTACTGACCCATGCGCTGGGATGAAGGCATTCAGGCACGAGGTCATCTGGGGTCAAGCCCATGGCTTTGGATAGCCGTTTGTCACTTGGAATTGGGCAGAAAACCATAAACATGGGAGACAGTGAGTGAAGTTAACTGATGATACACAAGTGTGGCCACAGCTTGGCCTGAAGCAGACGAAGCAAGTTAGAGGCGAATGTTGAAAGGTGAGAGGAGATATAAAGGGAATGGAAAGGGAGGGGGGTACTTAATAGGATGTATAGTATATAAGTAAGTAGAAGGACAGATTAGTGGGGGGTGAAAAGGCCTAAGTGAAGTCGGGGGAGAGATTGAGTAAAGGAAAGGTGGAGGGAGGGCTAATCAAAATCTAAGAGAATATAAATAAGTCATATGGAAACCTACTTTCTTGGACAATGGAATGCTCAGAAGCCATAGATTGTTACTGGAAAATTTTCAGTGCCAGGGATGAGATACCTTCCAGTGAGTTGTTGGCCAGGGAGGTCCCTGATGCCCCCAAAACATTACAGGCCATTGCAGAGACCCTTGGTTTCCCACCAGGAATAGATGGTAAGACTCTATTGCTGAAGACTCCACATACTTGGGCTGCAAGGCCACCGAGAAATCCTGCTGGAGCTGAGCTGAAAACCTCCTCCATGTAGACCAGCTGACAGAAAGCTGGAAAAAGCCACATTGCATGCAGTTCAATGGGAGAGAGAGAAATCACCAGTGAAGATACTCAACGGTGGATGCTGCAAACATTAAATTTGGCCAGCCAGGCCAAATGAGCCAACTGGTGCAACAGTGGCACATCTGTTATGGGGGCAACCAACTGCCCTCTAATTTGACTGGAGGCCTGCTCCATGGGAGGGAATATATCCTTGATACTGAAAACCTACAACAGGGGTAGTCATGATCCCTAGGGTGTAATGTTTGCTGCCGTCTGGCTAAATGTATATACTATGCTTATCAAACTGCCCAGTAAGCACTTCTCTTAATGTTCATACCCATATATTAATCCTACTTTCATTTTTGGTTAGAGAACCTTCTCTTTTCAGATGGCAGTGACCTTGGGGTGATTTGAAGGCATCATGGTGCTGGAAAGAAGTGACAGGAGTGCTCAGCACTGAAATATGTCAATCACACCTTCTAAGACTCAGGGTCCATTGCAGAAGAGGTGGCAGAAAGAATGTAAGAGTAGAAGGAAGGGTAGGACTCCCGACAATATGCTCCTCCAGACACAAAATGGCCTGGATATCCATGACCTCACAGTGCCTGACACTACCTACACAAGACCATCATAATAGGAGGAAAAGATGATGACATCAAAGTAAAAGAGAGACTGATTGAGAGGGGGAGGGGATATGATGGAGAGTGGAGCTGCAAAGGGAAAAGTGGGGGGAGGGAGGGAATTACCATGGGATATTGTTTACAATCATGGAAGTTGTCAATAAAAAAAAAAAAAGAAGAAGAAGAAGAAGAAAAAAAAGAAACTATGACATCTTAGCTGGGCGTGGTGGCACATGCTTTTAATCCCAGCACTTGGGAGGCAGAGGTAAGAGGATCACCGTGGGTTCAAGGCTACCCTGAAACTCCATAGTGAATTCCAGGTCAGCCTGAGCTAGAGTGAAACGCTACCTCAAAAAACTAAACTGAGCCGGACGTGGTGGCACACACCTTTAATCCCAGCACTTGGGAGGCATAAGTAGGAGGATCACTGTGAGTTCGAGGCCACCTTGAGACTACATAGTGAATTCCAGGTCAGCCTGGGCTAGAGTGAGACCCTACCTTGAAAAAAAATGAAGAAAAAGAAAAAAAAAGAAAAAGAAAAAAAAAAACTAAACTGAACTAAACTAAACTAAACTAAACTAAACTACAACAACAAACCAAAACATGGCATCCTGAGCTCAGACACTGGGCTGTCTATGCAGGGACATGGGTAGGAATGAAAGCTATCCAGAACTCCACTTGGAGGCTAAGCCCATGGGCTTAGAGAGGAGTAGAGGGTAATTTCAAAGTTCCCTACAATTAAACTGACGAGAACTGCCTTCCATCAATTTGGGGTAACAACGAGGACAGGCAGAGCAAAACCAGGAGAGCCAGTAAACCAGCCGGCAACTCAGAAAAATGTAATCCAGAGCTTCACGGAAGAGGCTGGGGGCGGGGGGGGGGGGGGGGCTGCCAGGCCAGCAGACGGCCGGCTCATCTCCTGTGCTATCAACAAGAAAAGAAAAAGTCTGGGGAGGGGGAAAGAAGGCCCCAGATCTCTCCATCTACCAAAATAAAAGTTCTGAAGACTTTAGCGTTAGACAGGCATGGATACAAATCTCATCTCAACCACTAGCAACTGTGTAACTGAGGTCCAGTTAGTTAATTTTTTTGACCCCTGGTTTCTTCAATGGTAAGAGGAAGCAGGGTATGGGGGCGCACGCCTTTAATCCCCCCAGCACTGGGGAGGCAGAGGTAGGAGGATTGCTATGAGTTCAAGGCCACCCTGAGACTACATAGTGAATTGCAGGTCAGCCTGGGCTAGAGTGAAACCCTATGTCAAAACAAAAACAAAACAAAACAAAACAAAACAACAGGCAGATGGCGCTGAGTACCTCACAGGTTGGGTGTGAGATGAACTCACCCTCCACCCTCTCCAGGTCCATGTGTGTTGGATTCCAAGTGGAGCCCTGAACTGCTTCCATTTCTAAACCCATGTTTCAGCAGAGACTGCTCCACATCTAAGCTGGAAATTCCAGTTCAGTTTTTTTTTTAATTGTAATATATTATTTATTTATTTGAGAGAGAGAGAGCTCTTGGAGAGAGAGAGAGAGAAAGAGAGAATGGGTGCACCAAGCCTCTAGCCACTGCAAACGAACTCCAGATGCATGTGCCACCATGAGCGTCTGGTTTATGGGGAATTGAACCTGGGTCCGTTGGTTTCACAGGCAAGCGCCTTAACTGATCATCCATCTCTCCAGCCCAAGATTCAAGTTTTTTTTTTGTTGTTGTTGTTTTTTGTTTTTTGTTTTTTTGAGGTAGGGTCTCACTCTAGTCCAGGCTGACCTGGAATTCACTACGTAGTCTCATGGTGGTCTCGAACTCACGGTGATCCTCCTACCTCTGCCTCCCGAGTGCTGGTATTAAAGGCGTGCGCCACCAGGCTCGGCCACAAGATTACTTTTTTTTTTTTTTTTTTTTTTTTTGGTTTTTCGACGGTAGGGTCTCACTCTGGTCCAGGCTGACCTGGAATTCACTACGTAGTCTCAGGGTGGCCTCGAACTCACAGCAATCCTCCTACCTCTGCCTCCCGAGTGCTGGGATTAAAGGCATGTGCCCACCATGCCCGGCCACAAGATTCCATTTTTAAACATAGTTTTACATACATAAGGCATGCAAAGTCATGGCCAAGGAGCCTGTGGAGTCCTGGGATCAGGAAGGTTCTGGAGACGCTGTGAACAGAGTGGATAATGTAATCTGCTGGCCCACTGCCATCATGTCCCTACTTCAACGTTTAAGTCCATGGACAGAATCTCTGCCCGGGTTCTTTAAGCAAGTGGTACAAGGAAACCGTTAGGCGGAGAGGAATTGCTGGCAGCCAAAACCTGGAAGCACACACACTTGTGGGTTGAGCAGGAACAGTTAAGTTGGCACTGATGCCAAGAATGGTTCTAGCTCCAGTCAACTTACTAGTTTTCTCTCGGGCCACCATGGAGAATTCCCTGTTCCGTCCTCTTTCCCTGCTCTGGATTACACACCCTCTGTCTTCCCCCGGGTAAGGGTCCCCAATATGCCCACCAAGGCCTAGGGCCCCGAGCAGAGACTTGTTTCTAGTCTCAGGGTGAAGGAAGGGTGGAGCATGGACTTCCTAGGAAAAGCAGCACTGATCCCGTGCCAGTGGGACGTCCCCAGCTGAGGGGCAAGGTGCTGGCAGCTGTCCACCCACTTGCTTATCATCCGGGAAGAGGAGAACGGGCTTCCGCTGCCGGGGGAGGCGGGGAGTGAGTGGCTGAGGTGGTGCCAGTCTGCATGGTGCTTCTTCCATAAACCACCGCACACTGGGGAATTTCCAGAACACAAACCTTCAACTTTTCCAGTTCTGGAGGCTGGCAAGTCCCAGGTCAAGACCTCAACAGGTTGGATGTCTCCTGAGGACTTTTCTCTGCTTCCAAGGTGGCCCCCTGAACGTCACATCCTCCTGAAAAGAGGAATGCCGTGTCCTCCTACAGAAGGGGCAAACCCCCTCACCAAGCCCTTCTGCAAGGGCAGTCTGTCCAGCTTGTGAGGTGGCTTGAGCCACACTTTCCAATACTGTTGTGCTTCGTGAAGTTTCAACATGAATCTTTGGAGACGGCAAAAGCATTCAGGGCTGGAGAGATGTCTTAGCAATTAAGGAACTTTCCTGCAAAGCTTAGCAACCTGACTTCGATTTCCCAGGACCCGCGGAAAGCCAGATGCACAAAGTGGCGCATGCATCTGGAGTTTGTTTGCAGCAGCTGGAGACCCTGGTGCGCCCAGGTGCACTGTCTCTCTTCTCTTTGTCTCCCGCTGCTTGCAAATAAATGAAGGTGTTTAAAAAACCATCCAAGCCATCACGGGTCAGGAGTTCAAGGCCAGTCTGGAGTGCATGAGACCTTGTCTCCTCCCACTGCAACCTCAAAAAGAAGAGGAAGGTGGGGTCCCCAAGATTTTCCGGAGTCTCTCAAGTACCATGAACATTCCGACTGGCTCTCCGACCTCAAGGGCAGGGCCATCTCTTCTGTCTGTTTTAAGATCTCTGGCCACTCTGTGGCCACTGGGCTAAAGCCTCATTGCTGTCTGGGGGAAGTCTTGTCCTTCTCTTCTCAGACAGAATATCGCAGGGTCAATTAATATAACTGACCCCAAACCCTCATGACACAAAAGGCCCTGTTTACTGTTTTTTTTTTAAATTATTTTTTTATTTATTAATTTGAGGGAGAGATACAGAAATAAGCAGGGAGAGAGAGAAAGAGAGAGAGAATGGGCGCGCCAGATGCATGTGCCCCCTAGTGCATCTGGCTTACGTGGGTCCTGGGGAGTCAAGCCTGGGCACTTTGGCTTTGCAGGCAAGTGCCTTAACTGCTAAGCATCTCTCCAGCCCCTGTTTACTGATTTTCTTTGATCATTATCTCAGCGTCAAATGGATCATGGTTAGTTGAGCAAAACTCACTTTGAAAGTCATCATTTTGGAAGGTTTTGTTTTGTTTTGTTTATTTTCTAGGTTAAACCATTTCAGCTGTCCAACCATTAAGGGAAACATTTACTATTATTTTTAAAATTTATTTATGTGTGTGTGTGTGTGTGTGTGTGTGTGTGTGTGTGTGTGCCATGACCTCTTGTTGCTGCAAACAAATGCCAGATGCTTATACTATCCTTTTGTTGTTGTTGTTGTTTGTTTTTCGAGGTAGGGTTTCACTCTAGCCCAGGCTGACCTGGAATTCACTATGGAGTCTCAGGGTGGCCTCGAACTCACGGCGATATTCCTACCTCTGCCTCCCAAGTGCTGGGATTAAAGGTGTGCGCCACCATGCCCAGCATTATACCACCTTTTGCATCTGGCTTACATGTGTGCCTTGGGAGTTGAACACAAGCTGGCAGGCTTTGTAAGAAAGTGCCTTTAACCACTGAGCCATCTTCCCAACCCTCAAAACATGATGTATGATTTCACAACCTCTTATGTAGCTCCTGTTAAGTGCTAAGTATTGATTCTAGAGCTTTTAGTGATATGAAACTATTCATCAAAAAACTCTGTTGGAAAGGTGTCCACAGTTCTATCATCTCTCTCTTTCTCTCTTTTTAAATAATTTAAAATTTTTATTATTTATTTATTTAAAGACAGAGAGAGAGAGAGAGAGAGAGAGCAGAAAGAGAGAAAGAGAGAGAGAGAGAATGGGCACACCAGGGCCTCCAGCCACTGCAAACGAACTCCAGACATGTGCTCCCCCTTGTGCATCTGGCTTACGTGGGTCCTGGGGAATCAAGCCTTGAACTAGGGTCCTTAGGCCTCACAGGCAAGCGCTAAACCGCTAAGCCATCTCTCCAGCCCCTGCAGAACAGTTTTTGGTGGTAAAATATGACTTGTGTGTGCTCACGCCTGGGTATTCAGTGTTTTCCTTCACACGACATTCCTTGGTTAATCCTTTGAAATGTACCCGTCACAATTCCCTCTGCAGGTAAATCGGACCCAGCTCTCCTTCTGACAGCATGTAATACCCTCAGCTACATCACATTTCCTTCAGCCCCCGGGAACGAAAGTCCCCTTGGCCCGTTAGACCTCTGTCAACACCAATAGCACAAACGACAGATGGGTTGTTCTTATCCATGGGGTCAAACCTCAGTCTGCGGAGCTGGCTCAACGGTGCCGATTTCCCAAACTCACTTAGCAGATACAACAGGGGTCCTGGGACACGGTGGGCCCAGCTGCAATGTGTGTGTGGTGCTTCTCCGGTCACTCTGGACCAGAGCCTTGGAGAGGTGGCAATCACCTTCGGGACGTGTATTAAACTTACCTACTTTGCAAAACATCTGTGGATTCGTTTCTCCTTCCAAAGGTAGTTATTAGTGCCAACTACTACACCGGTTGCCATCCACAGGGCCAAGTGAACAATTCAAATTTCACCCTCTTGTTTAATACTTTAGTGCTTATAGAAATGCGTGTGCAGGGCTGGGAAGAGAGCTCAGTAGGTAAAGTGTCTGCTTTGCAAGCACGAGGACCCGAGTTCAATCCCAGAATGCATGTTAAAATATAATGACTAGCTGGGCATGGTGATGCACGCCTTTAATCCCAGCACTTGGGAGGCAGAGGTAGGAAGGGTCGCCATGAGTTCAAGGCCACCCTGAGACTACATAGTGAATTCCAGGTCAGCCTGGACAGGAGTGAGACCCTACTTCAAAAAACTTTAAAAAATATAATATAAATATAAATATAAATATAAATATATATAATGACTATTATGCATGGTGACACATACCTTTAATCCCAGCACTGGGGAGGAAGAAGTGGGAGGATCCCTGTGAGTTTGAGGCAAGCCTGAAACTACATAGTGAATTCCAGTCAGCCTGGACTAGAACGAGACCCTACCTTGAAAAAAAGGCCCCAAAAGGCATGTATGTATGCATATATGTATGTGTGCATATAGATCTTCAATATTTTAAGGTAGGAGTCACAGACTTACATGTCTTCATGATCCAGGAGTTAGGGTGGACAAGTATGGTTATAATACAACATGTCAAAAGTTGTGTGACTGTGGGTTACAATTACAACAATATAAAAAATATGTATTTGTTGGGCTGGAGAGATTGCTTAGTGGTTAAGGCACTTGCCTACAAAGCCAAAGGACCTAGGTTCAACTCCCCAGGACCTACATAAACCAGATGCACAAGGGGGTGCACGCATCTGGAGTTCATTTGCAGTGGCTGGAGGCCCTGGTGCACCCATTCTCTCTCTCTTTCTCAGTCTCTCCCTGCCTATTTCTGTATCTCTCTCTCAAGTAAATAAATAAAAATAAAATATAAAAAAATTTTTTTTTTGATTTGAGATGGGGAGACAATGGGTACGTCTCTGGCTCTTGCAAATAAACTCCAGTTGCATGCACCATTTTGTGCATGTGGCCTTATATGGGTAGCAGGGAATCAAACCGGGGCCATCAGGCTTTGCCAGCAAGCTCCTTTAACCTCTGAGCCATCCCTCCAGCCCCAAAGCTGCAGTCATTGTTAATGGTGCGGTTGGAGTTAGGTGTTCCTTGGGGGCTGGAGTTGAATGGTCTCGAACATTCCCTGCTTCTGCAGTCATGCCAGGTTTCCAGTCGCTTAGCTTGGCGAAGCAGAAATGCTCGTCGAAGCCGGGGCAGGAGGGGGGGGTGTACCCCGCCAGGCGCAGCCCCTAGCTGCCCAGCACGAACACGAACACAGCCTCTGCAAAGCTGGCTTTGGCTGCCTGGCGGTTTCAGGTCTCCGCCAATGGCGAGCCAAAGCCCTCCGCGGCGGCGCGTGTCAGGCTTCTGCGCACGTGCGTGCAGGCTCGCTTTGCGCGGTGTACCGAAGCGAGCGGCCTGAGCCATCTCAGAGCCACGGGAGTGAGCGGGAGGACAGGGACCCAGCCACGGGAATGGAGGTAAAGAGGCGCGGGCACACTGGGGTCCTCGCTGCTGCCACCTACCCAGGCTTTGTGCAGGAGGGTGTGGCAGAGAATGTGGCCTCTGAACAGCCCCTCTTCTACAGGTAGTAGCAGACACCCAGCTCTGCATCCCAAGATGAAACAGAGACCAAATACATCCTTCCTCCTCCTTCCTCTTCCTCCTCCTCTTCTTCCTCCTCTTTGTCTTCCTTCCTTCCTTCCCTTCTCCTCCTCCTTCTTCTTTTTGTGTTTTGGCTTTCCAAGGTAGGGTCTCACTCTAGCCCAGGCTGACCTGGAGTTAGTCTCAGGGTGGCCTTGAACTCATGGTGATCCTCCTACCTCTGCCTCCTGAGTGCTGCGATTAAAGGCGTGCGCCACCACGCCCGGCTTCCTTCCTTCTTCTTTTTTTTTTTTTTTAAACTTATTTATTAGAGAGAGAGAGAGAGAATGAATGGGTGCGCAGGGCCTCTAGCCACTTCAATGAACAAACTCCAGATGCATGCTCCACCTTGTGCACCAGGCTTACATGGGTTCTGGGGAGTCAAGCCTGGGTCCTTAGATTTCACAGGCAAGTGCCTTAACTGTTAAACTATCTCTCCAGCCTGCCTGCCTTCCCCCTTCTTTCTTTCCTCCCTCCCTTCTTCTCTCTCTTTCTTTCTTTCTTGGCAGAATCTCACTCTAGCCCAGGCTGACTTGAACTCACTCTAGACTCAGGTTAGCCTCATCCTCACAACAATCACCCTACCTAACTCTCCCTGGTGCTGGGGTTAAAGGTGTGAGCTATGACAGGTCCAATTCTCTTTTTTTGTTTGTTAGTTTTTTTTAAATTTATTTTTATTAGATATGGACATACTTAGTATGTAAACAACACATGTTGGTACCATCATTTCCCTCCTCCCTGCCCCTTTTCCAAACAGGCCCTTTTCCGAAGAGGCCCTTTTCCTTGGGGATGCAGGTCAACCCTATGGGGATTGTGGGTCATGCATTGTGGGGGCAGCAGTCAGTTATGGGGGAGAGGCAAGGTCCAGTTCTAATTGTAAAGAAAATCTAGAAATACAGATCTCTCTCTCTCTTCATACATATTTCTATTTGAAATATTGTTGGTTAATGTAAAATTTACAAATCATCTATTGTGGTCAAACCAAAGTACTCCTGTGGACTAAATTTCACTTAGGAGCCCACAGTTGGTGACATATGATTTTGGAAGCGGGACGCCATGATGTGCCATGAGCGACTCTTAATTATTTGGTGTTTCAAATAGTAAAACTGCAGAAGCGATCAAGAGGATGATGGGTTTAAATTTTGCCAACTAAGAATTTTTTCCAAAGCAAACTTTAGTTATAGGTATGTTTTTATTATTCATTGGTTTTCCGAGGTAGGGTCTCACTCCACCTCAGGCTGACCTGGAATTCACTATGGAGTCTCAGGGTGGCCTTGAACTCATGGTGATCCTCCTACCTCTGCTTCCTGAGTGCTGGGATTAAAGGTGCACACCCCGACACCCAGCTAAGTATGATTTTGTAATAACGACTTGAGGACTGGGGAGATGGCTCAGTGGTTAAAAACACTTGCTACTCGAGCCTGACGACCAGAGTTCAGATTCCCCAGAACCCACATAAGCCGGACGCACGCAGCACACGCACCTGTGCTCCCTGTGATGTGGCCGGGCAGGGGCACAGTCAGGAGAGCCCCATGGCTTGGGGACCAGCTAGCCTGGCAGTGGCACAACATGTCTCAAACAAGGTGGCAAGTGAGGACCCACACCTGAAGGTTGTCTTCTGACCCCCATATGCATACCATGGTGTGTGTGTGACCATATATGTACATGCCACACACACACACACACACACGTAAGGAAGAGTTAAATACTCTAACAATAGCATCATCTCACAGTCTTGAACTCATAAGAGCAGGTTATATTAGCTATTCTCCTTGTTGCTGTGGCCAAATCAATACCTGACAAAAAGCAATATAATGGAGGGAAATTTTGGCTCACATTTCAGGAGGACGGCGTGACTGTGGGAGGACGGCGTGACTGTGGGAGGACACCGTGACTGTGGGAGGACGGCGTGACTGTAGGAGGACACCGTGACTGTGGGAGGACACCGTGACTGCGGGAAGACGGCGTGACTGCGGGAGGACGGCGTGACTGCGGGAGGACACCGTGACTGCGGGAGGACGGCGTGACTGCGGGAGGACACCGTGACTGTGGGAGGACAACGTGACTGCGGGAGGACGGCGTGACTGCGGGAGGACACCGTGACTGCGGGAGGACACCGTGACTGCGGGAGGACACCGTGACTGCGGGAGGACACCGTGACTGCGGGAGGACGGCGTGACTGCGGGAGGACACCGTGACTGCGGGAGGACACCGTGACTGCGGGAGGACACCGTGACTGCGGGAGGACGGCGTGACTGCGGGAGGACGGCGTGACTGCGGGAGGACGGCGTGACTGCGGGAGGACGGCGTGACCGCGGGAGGACGGCGTGACCGCGGGAGGACGGCGTGACCGCGGGAGGACACCGTGACCGCGGGAGGACGGCGTGACCGCGGGAGGACGGCGTGACCGCGGGAGGACACCGTGACTGCGGGAGGACACCGTGACTGTGGGAGGACACCGTGACTGCGGGAGGACACCGTGACTGCGGGAGGACACCGTGACTGCGGGAGGACGGCGTGACCGCGGGAGGACACCGTGACCGCGGGAGGACACCGTGACCGTGGGAGGACACCGTGACCGCGGGAGGACGGCGTGACCGCGGGAGGACGGCGTGACCGTGGGAGGACACCGTGACCGTGGGAGGACGGCGTGACCGCGGGAGGACGGCGTGACCGCGGGAGGACGGCGTGACCGCGGGAGGACGGCGTGACCGCGGGAGGACGGCGTGACCGCGGGAGGACACCGTGACCGCGGGAGGACACTGTGACTGCGGGAGGACGGCGTGACAGCGGGAGGACACCGTGACTGCGGGAGGACACCGTGACTGCGGGAGGACACCGTGACTGCGGGAGGACACCGTGACTGCGGGAGGACACCGTGACTGCGGGAGGACGGCGTGACTGCGGGAGGACACCGTGACTGCGGGAGGACACCGTGACTGCGGGAGGACACCGTGACTGCGGGAGGACGGCGTGACTGCGGGAGGACGGCGTGACTGCGGGAGGACACCGTGACTGCGGGAGGACACCGTGACTGCGGGAGGACACCGTGACTGCGGGAGGACGGCGTGACTGCGGGAGGACACCGTGACTGCGGGAGGACGGCGTGACTGCGGGAGGACGGCGTGACTGCGGGAGGACGGCGTGACTGCGGGAGGACACCGTGACTGTGGGAGGACGGCGTGACTGCGGGAGGACACCGTGACTGTGGGAGGACGGCGTGCTGTGGGAGGACACCGTGACTGCGGGAGGACGGCGTGACTGCGGGAGGACACCGTGACTGCGGGAGGACACCGTGACTGCGGGAGGACACCGTGACTGCGGGAGGACGGCGTGACTGCGGGAGGACGGCGTGACTGCGGGAGGACGGCGTGACTGCGGGAGGACACCGTGACTGCGGGAGGACGGCGTGACTGCGGGAGGACGGCGTGACTGTGGGAGGACGTGACTGGGAGGACGGCGTGACTGTGGGAGGACACCGTGACTGTGGGAGGACGGCGTGGCTGTGGGAGGACAACGTGACTGTGGGAGGACGGCGTGACTGTGGGAGGACGGCGTGACTGTGGGAGGACACCGTGACTGTGGGAGGACAACGTGGCTGTGGGAGGACGGCGTGACTGTGGGAGGACGGTGTGGCCGTGGGAGGACAACGTGGCTGTGGGAGGACGGGGTGGCCGTGGGAGGACGGCGTGACCGTGGGAGGACGGCGTGGCCGTGGGAGGACAACGTGGCTGTGGGAGGACTGCGTGACTGTGGGAGGACACCGTGACTGCGGGAGGACACCGTGACTGTGGGAGGACTGCGTGACTGTGGGAGGACACCGTGACTGCGGGAGGACACCGTGACTGTGGGAGGACTGCGTGACTGTGGGAGGACGGCGTGACTGTGGGAGGACGGCGTGACTGTGGGAGGACGGCGTGACTGTGGGAGGACAACGTGGCTGTGGGAGGACACCGTGACTGTGGGAGGACGGCGTGACTGTGGGAGGATAATGTGACCATGGGAGGACGGGGTGGCCGTGGGAGGACGGCGTGACCGTGGGAGGACGGCGTGGCCGTGGGAGGACGGCGTGACCGTGGGAGGACGGCGTGGTCGTGGGAGGACGGCGTGACCGTGGGAGGACGGCGTGACCGTGGGAGGACGGCGTGGCTGTAGGAGGACAACGTGGCCGTGGGAGGACGGCGTGGTCGTGGGAGGACAACGTGACCGTGGGAGGACGGCGTGACTGTGGGAGGACGGCGTTGCCGTGGGAGGACGGCCTGACCGTGGGAGGACGGCGTGGCTGTAGTAGGACAACGTGGCCGTGGGAGGACGGCGTGGTCGTGGGAGGACAGCGTGACTGTGGGAGGACAACGTGACCGTGGGAGGACGGCGTGGGCGTGGGAGGACAGCGTGACTGTGAGATGCTGCTTTTTCACATCTCAGTAGATCAGGAAACAAAACAGGGAATGGTGGCACTCAACAGACTTTCTCCTTTCTTAGGGAAAGAGAGAGAGAGAGAAAGAGAGAGAGAGAGAATGAGTGTGCCAGGGCCTCTAGCCACTGTGTATGAACTCCAGACACATGTGTCACCTTGTGTATCTGGCTGTACATGGGTACTGGGGAATTGAACCTGGTTCCTTTGGCTTTAAAGTGCATTAATCACTAAGCCATCTCTCCAGCCCGCCCGTTCCCTTCTTTTTACTGAAAGACCCGAGGCCTTGGGATGGTGTTGTCTACATTCAGGGCAGGTCTTACTCCTCAGTTCATCTTCTCTGGAAACACACTCATAGGCATATTCAATGTTGTGCTAGACTAATTCCCTAGGTATTTCTTAATGCAATCAAGATGAGACTCAAAATTAACCATCACATGGAGGCGATCCAAAAGGTTGCAAAATGATATAAACTCACAATAAAAAGTACATTTTTAAGCTATGACAGAATCTTACCCAAACATGTTCTTTATTTCTTTGATTTAAGGCACATATTTGTCATGTACTAACAATTTGGAAATCACCATATAATACTGATTTCTTTAATTAACATGTACACTCATGCTATTGTTTTCTCCTCTATTGTCTCTTTTTTGGGGTGATTGGGTTTGAAGCAGGGTCTCACTTTAGTGCAAGCTGACCTGGAACTCACGATTCTCCCACCTTAGCCTCCCAAGTGCTGGGATTAAAAGCATGTGCCACCACACTCAGCTAGACAATTATCTTCTTGTGGTAGGTAGTGCAGAGCTAAGGAAATTCTTATATTGTCCTTATTTTGCTCATGAAGTAATGGAAAGTGGGTTGTGTGGGCTGAAGTGTGCTAACCATTGGTACGACAGAAAGAGTATTGGCTAGGATTCAGATGCATCTGAATTTTTTTTTTTTTTTTTTGGTTTGGTTTTTCAAGGTAGGGTTTCACTCTAGCTCAGGCTGACCTGGAATTCACCGTGTAGTCTCAGGGTGGCCTCAAACTCGTGGTGATCCTCCTACGTCTGCCTTCCAAGTGCTGGGGTTAAAGGCGTGCGCCACCACGGCCTGGCTGGTTTTTTTTTTTAATATATATTTTCATTTATTTATTTATTTATTTGACCAAGAAAGAGGCAGAGAGAGGGAGAGAGAGAATGGGCACACAAGGGGCCCCTAGCCGCTGCAAATGAACTCCAGGCGCATGTGCCCCCTTGTGCATCTGGCTTACGTGGATCCTAGGGAATCAAACCTGGGTCCTTTGGCTTTGCAGGCAAACTCCTTAACTGCTAAGCCATCACTCCAGCCCCTGTTTGTTGTTTTTTGAGGTAGGGTTTCACGCTAGCCCAGGTTGACCTGAATTCACTCTGTAGTCTTAAGGTGGCCTCAAACTCACAGTGATCCTCCTACCTCTGTGTCCTGAGTGCTAGGATTAAAGGTATGTGCCCCCACGCCCAGCACATCTGAATTTTAATTCTGGCTTCATCATTAGTGACTTTGTGCTTTTAAAAACATATTTTATTACTTGTGAGGAGATATACATACATAGAGAGAGAGAGACAGAGAGACAGGAGGAGTATGTGGGCACCAGGGCCTCTTGCCACTGCAAATGAACTCCAGTTGCATGCACCATTTTTTGCATCCGGCTTTATGTGGGTACTGGGGATTTGAACCCAGGTCAGCAGGTTTTTCAGGCAAATGCCTTTAACCACTGGACCATCTCTTCAGCCCAACTTTGAACATTTTTAAACCTCACGGATGCTGAGTTTCCTCATATGTAAATAAAAAATAATGGGTTAGAGATAATATAAATTGCTCTGTAACACCAGTCATGGGGTATGCCGGACATGGCAGCTGTTGTCATGGGAACTGGTTAATTTACAAGCAGAGAGAAATAGAGAAGAGAGAAAGACAGAGATAAAATGGTCGTATCAGGGCCTCTAGGTGCTGCAAATGAATTCCAGATGCATGTGCCAGTTTGTGCATCTGGTTTGTGTAGGTACTGGGGAATCAAAGCCCAGTCATTAGGCTTTGCAGGTAAGTGTCTTAACTGCTAAGTCATCTCCCCAGCCCTTATTTTTTTAATTTTATGTATTTGAGAGATAGATAGATGATAGATAGATAGATAGATAGATAGATAGATAGATAGATAGAGGCAGAAAATGGGCACACCAGGGCCTCCATCCACTGCAAACTCCAGATGCATGCACCATCTTATGCATCTGGTTTACATGGGTTCTAAGGGAGTCAAACCTGGGTCCTTGGGCTTCACAGGCAAGCGCCTTAACCACTAACCCATCTCTCCTCTTCAGCCTCCTTACTATTTTTTTCTTTCTTTGTTTTCTTTTCCTCTTCTTCTTCTTGTTTTTTAAGGTAGTGTCTCGATCTCGCCCCAGGTTGACCTGGAATTCACTATGTAGTCTCAGGGTGGCCTCAAATTCTCAGCAATCCTGCTACGTCTGCCTCCCAAGTGCTGGGATTAAAGACATGAGCCACCATGCCTGGCTTTATTTATTTATTTATTTATTTTTGAGGCAGGGTCAAACTCTAGCCCCAGGTGAACTAGAACTAACTCTTTAGTCCCAGGCTGGCCTCCAACTAGCAGTGATTCTCCTACCTCTGCCTCCCTAGTGTTGGGATTAAAGGTGTGCGCCATCACACCTGCTCCATTGTTTTATTAGATGGATAAATAGGCATTGCAGTTACCTTTTTTCCTTTTTTTTAATTTTTGAGGTAGGGTCTCATTCTGGTCCAGGCTGACCTGGAATTCACTATGGAGTCTCAAGGTGGCCTCTAACTCATGGCAGTCCTCCTACCCCTGCCTCCCAAGTGCTGGGATTAAAGGCATGCGCCACCATGCCCAGCTTTCTTTCTTTTTTTAAAAATTTTTTTATTTATTTGCAAGCAGGGATAGAAGAGAGACAGAGAGAATGGGCGTGCCAGGGCCTCCAGCTGCTACAAACTCCAGACAATGCGCCACCTGTGCATCTGGCATTACGTGGGTCTTGGGGAATCGAACATGGGTCCTTTGGCTTTGCAGGCAAGTGCCTTGACCACTAAGCCATCACCCCACCCTGCAGTTACTTTTTCTAGGTCTCACTTTCCTCCCCTGTAAATGGAGCATGACAATACCTACCACATCAGGTGGTCACAGGGCACAAACACCGGGTCATGCTAGCAAGGAAAGAGCCTAGCATTGGGCTCGGCCCAGAGTAGGCACCTGGGTAATGACCTGTTGTGTGCATGCAACATGTAAGGTGGCATTTTAGCAATGGAGATAGAGCAGGAAACAAAGTCACCCAGCCAGTTTCCTTGCCAACTCCAATTTACTTTCTAGAGGGGAACCCAAACAATAGATGACAAAAAATGCCAGGTAACAAAGCACCCCAAAAGCACAATCCTGGGGAGGACGGGTGGGGAGGGACCAGGAAGACCAAGAAGGCCACTTTCAGAGGGATGTGTCAGCTCGGACCTCCCAGGGGAGGAGGGTTGACCCAAGACCTAGTTCCGGAGAAGGAGCCTGAACAGCAAAGATAGGAAGATAGTTTCTTAGTGCAGGAAGCAGCAGGTACAATGTCCTCCTCCATCTTTTTTCTGCTCTTCTTTCTAAACCTGACCTTGAGCTGCTAACTTCCCTTTTTCCCCTGCCTGAGAGTTTAGCAAGGGATCTGAGCCTTGGATCAAGGCCTGACTCTAATACCCGGGGCTCAGCCAGAGAGTACCTAAGAACCCCTCCCCCCCCCCACACACACACAATACAACCTTCTTGGACCTCAGTCTTCAGCCTTCCCGGTTCACCTGCGGTCCTTACGGGGTCAGCATTTCTGAAAGACTCTCACCTCCTGCTCTCACGCCCCTGTCCCCCCCCGGGTCGATCAGAGTCATCATTCCTTCTCTTTCTTTGGTCCCCAACCCACTCTGCACCCCAGTGCTTGCTCCAGTTAATTGCCGAGTCAATGAATGCGCTCGTCTTCTAACTCTAATCACTGTTCCCATGTTAATGTCACTTATTTATTTATTATTTGTTTGCTTCTTTGTTCGCAAGCAGAGACAGGGAAGTAGGAGAGAGAGAGAGAGGAGAGAGGGAGGGAGAGAGAATGGGCACACCATGGCCCCCAGCCACTGCAAACAAACTCCAGAAGCATGTGCCATCTTGTGCATCTGGCTTCACGTGGGTACTGGGGAATCAAACCTGGGTCTTTAAGGCTTTACAGGCAAATAAAATACTTTAACCACTAATCCATCTCTCCAGACTTTCCCCACTTTTTTTTTTTTTTTTTTTTTTGGCTTTTCGAGATAGGGTCTCACTCTGGTCCAGGCTGACCTGGAATTAACTCTGTCATCTCAGGGTGGCCTTGAACTCATGGCAATCCTCCTACCTCTGCCTCCCGAGTGCTGGGATTAAAGGCATGCGCCACCACGCCCGGCTACTTTCCCCACTTTTTAAAATCACTGTCTATGGTTCCTTTTCTGGCCACAAGAACAAGATCTCTCCACTCTTTTCATGGGCTTGCCCACAGCGAAAACTTTAGTGGGTGAACACACTATACCAAGGACACGGCTTCCCCTGGGTCACACTGGCCAAGTCAGATCCGCTAGGTGGGAAGAGCCCCGTTACATCTCACAGAGGAGGAATGCTCCTCAGGAAAGACCCTTCGTACCTTTTCCCTGGGCTCTGATTCTCAGAACACAGACTACGGAGGTCTGCCAAAGAGGCACTGTTTTGGGTCAGTGGCAAAACCATTAATGTCCTATTGTGCCCCTGTGACCTTCTCTCGGTACCTCCACCTCTTCTTTAGACATGGAAAGTTCAGAAGGGGTGGAAGCAGTTGCCCCACAGTGCACACGTTCCCCCCAAAGCTGTGACTTCGTTTGTTTAATTCATCTCCACCATCCCTCTTGTGACTGGCTATTTACAATCTGCCAATACCATGGCGATGACCTGTGGGGTTAAGAGGAAAGTAGTGGCCGTGTCATTGAGGAAGCTGCTCTCCCAGCTCAGACATCCCTCCCCGCCTCCAGCCTTGGCTTGGGGAAGATGTGGTTTATATTAGTGACCTGGAGAGAAAGTTCATGCCCCCCCCGCCCCGCCCCCCGGGAAGAGTGCGTCCATGAAATGGCAGAGTGATTAATGGTTTGTTTACAGCACCGACATCCAGCCTGTCAGGACCCTTCAAAGGCCTTTGATGTAAAACACACCGAGAGACTTTGGGTCCTCCATATCTCCTGGGAGGATAGAAATTAGAAATGAAGAATGGCGGGCCAGATCTCTGCATGTTGGGCTGCAGGGGTCTGAATGGTGAAAACAGATAAGGGCCAGTGGCTGGGGGGCGGGGAGGGGGGCTGAGGGGAACTCAGAAGGTGGGCACTGCTCAGCAGGGGACCCCTGTGGTCGCTCTCATTTCTATCTCTCTGCCTCTCTGTCTCTCTCTCTCTCTCTTTCTCATCTTTATCACTTGGTCTAAGACCCTAGGTCTACTTAGATCGTTCCAATCTCACACACTAAATGATTTCACAAGTTAACGACTGTTACCAGGAGTGACGTCACAGACACTGTATTTCTGTGGGACCGTGGGTGGGCAGTGGTTAAGCCACAGCACTGAGTCGTTAATGATAATTTAAAGCACTCTGACATCTGTTTGAAGGCGCTATGTTTCTTTAAGAGAACAGTCGAAACCGAAGTGATTCCCAGTTGCCCAGGACAAGGGCTAGAGCTTGCAAACAGGCAGCCTGTGGGTTGAATCCAGCCTACAGCTGTATTTTGTTTGGCTGCAGAGAGCTGAAAAACTCCCAGCCTTTATGAGATTTCAATTTCACATAAAAGTTCGAATTCTTGCTATCTAAAAACAAAACAAAAACAAAACAAAACAAAAACCACCACCACAACAACATTGAGCTGAAGGCGCTGGGCCTGGGTCCCCCAGAGCCATAGGAGCTGACAAAATGCTAGAGCCTTCAAGTGAGGCCAGGCCTGTGCCAAACAATAACTCTGTGTTCATTGTAATATATGCCTGGACTTGAACTGTTGTTTCATTGATTCCTAGTGTACTTTACAGCGTTTCTGGTGAGTTATTTGATTCGTACTCTTTGAATCAGTAAAAATGTCATTTTTCCCTGGGGATGCCTGAACCAACCTGAGAACTTGTAGTAATGTTCAGAGGAGATATCATTAGCTTAGTGTATCGCAAGAACACAGTCGTGGTTGTGACGATGCTTATTGGAAGGCGTGGATTGAGACCTTCCGCTCAGCAAAAGCACTTGGCTGCTCTCTTGTTGATTTTCAAGCTGTTATTTAAGTATTTGAGTACTTTAGAAGAAAAGGCTTCTGCCTTTATTGCTAAAGACTCAGGCAAAGTCCCACAGCATCCCAATGCGGCCTGGGCTCTGAAAAATGTAAAGAATTGTTTGAAGCTGGGTGTGGTGGCTCACACCTGTGATCTCAGCATTGGTGAGGTTGAAACAGGAGGATTGCTATGAGTTCAGGCTCAGCCTGAGGTACCTAGGGAATTCCAGGCCTGCATGGGCTGCCTTGTCTTACAACAAACAAATAACAACACCAACATGAAAGCATTCTTTGATAACACATGTCTCACATATATCCCCCCTTCTGTGGCAAGACTCTGAGAAACACCAAGTACTTTCTCTCTTCAGAGTGGGTTAGTAGCGGGCCATTAAAAAAGGATGTGGCTAGGAATGAGGACATAGATGAAGTCTGTAAAGATAGAAGAGAAAAGCCTGTCATGGTGGCGCACGCCTTTAATCTCAGCACTTGGAAGACAGAGGTAGGAGGATCACTGTGAGCTCAAGGCCACCCTGAGACCACATAGAGAATTCCAGGTCAGCCTGAGCTAGAGTGAGGCCCTACCTCGGAAAACCAAAAACAACAACAATAACAAAAAAGCAAACAGCAGAGATACCCTCCTACACCCTTTGGCTGCTGTGCTTCTAGTCTCCTGCAGGAAAAAAAAAAAAAAAAGAGGCAGGGCTAGAGAGATGGCTTAGTGCTTAAGGCACTTGCCTGCGAAGCCTAAGGACCCATGTTCAACTCTCCAGATCCCACATTAGCCAAATGCACCAAGGTGAGGCAAGTTCAAGGTCACACATGCCCACTAGGTGACATAAGCATCTGGAGTTCGATTGCAGTGGTTGAGACTCTGATGTGCCAATTCTTTCTCTCACATTCTTACTCTCTCTCTCTAAAAAAAGAGACAAAGGCCGCTGGAGAGATGACTTGGCGGTCAAGGTGCTTGCCTAGAAAGCCAAAGGACCCAGGTTCAATTTCCCAGTACTTATATAAGCCAGATGCACAAGGTGGCGCATGCACCTGGAGTTCATTTGCAGACGCTGAAGGTCCCAGCACACCCATTCTCTCTCTCTCTCTCTTAAATAAATAAGAGACAAAAAGAGAGCTCCAGTTTGTCTAGTGAGTAATGAATGACCCCCTAGGAAGACACAGGCAGCCTCAAATCATTTTTTATTTTAAAACAAGTATTTATTTATGAGAGAGAGAGAGAGAGACACATGCCTTTAATCCCAACACTCAGGAGGCTGAGGTAGGAGGATCACTGTGAGTTTAAGGCTACCTTCCACTTCTAGGTCAGCCTGGGCTAGAGACTCTACCTTGAAAACAAAAACAACAAACAAACAACAACAACAACAACAAAAACAATGCTGAGGATTCATTGACACCCATCTATTCTAGGGAGGGAGAGTTCCTTATGGTCTGAGACTTCCGGCTGTGATGGCTGTGGGGTGGCAACTGGCTGAGCCCCGGATGTGGTAACTTGCTCTGTGTTGGGTGGTTCAAAGCTTGGCTATCTGGCACATGAAGTCAGGTCTCTTCCTGGGGGAGGTGGGTCCCAGGGGGCAAAGTCAGAAGGTACCTGTGATGCTTAAGTTCTGTTGTCAACTTGACCAGATTAGGAATTGGGTGGGTTTGTGAGGTTGTTTCCAGGAAGGATTAACCAAGGAAAGAAGTCCTTCCTCCAGAGTGGACAGCCCTTCCAGTGATGGGCTACATATACAGAAGCTCTGAGAGAATACCAGCCTTTTCTTTTTGCTTCCACCTGGCTGTCCATGCTACTCGCTGCTGAGGCCTTTCCACCTGGTTGCCCTCCCTGTTCACTTACACGTGCATGTATTGTAAGGTCTGGGAGTGACCAAGACCACGCAAACCACTCTGAGGCAAAGATGAAAGCTTTTATTCAGGAAAAGCACGAGCTGCCAGGACTGACTCATGAGAGAGGAGCACAGCAAACCTGAGTTTTCAGGTAGGGGGCTTTATAGGGCTTTTCAGTTGGGGGAAGGTGAAGAAGGAAAAAGAACTCATTTGTTAAGTTGAATAAAAAAGTTCGTTTAGGGGAGATCATTACATTAACCATTTAAAATAGCTAGGGTGGGGCTGGAGAGATGGCTTAGTGGTTAAGCACTTGCCTGTGAAGCCTAAGGACTCCGGTTCGAGGCTCAATTCCCCAGGACCCACGTTAGCCAGATGCACAAGGGGGCACATGCATCTGGAGTTCGTTTGCAGTGGCTGGAAGCCCTGGTGTGCCCATTCTCTCTCTCTCTCTCTTCTCTCTGTCACTCTCAAATAAATAAATAAATTAATTAATAAACAAAAATTTAAAATAGCTAGGGTGTGAGACCAGAACAGTTTCCAGGTGACTTAGGAGATAAGGGGGCAGGAAACCATGGCCTGGGGCATTGTTAGGCATGGAAGGGATAATGATTGGGTAATTTATCCACTTCCTTATGTCTCTGTCACCATTCTGCCGACCTTGGTGACTCCATCTTGGGAGCACGTCCCAACCTAACATCTATCCCACTTCGACTATCCCTCGTTGGCATTGGAAGCAAGTTTCATCAGCCTTTTGGTGGCTCTCCAGGTCTTCAGTGCCGGATTGGGACTGCTCGGGCGTCCAGCCTTGCGGACTGGGCAGCTCCCCCAGTTCGTGATGCTCAAGCCCGCAGATACCTACTGCTGGACTGCCGTGAGCTAATCCAGTACCCCCTAGATGGTAACCAGTTCATTGCACGGGTTCTGTTCCTCTAGAGAACCCCGGCTAATCCCGCGCCCTACTTGCTGAAACTGTGCTTGCTTCATAGCAGCAAGCACACCACGTACAAAGCAAATTCCCTGCGTGGGGATCCCTGCAGGTAACTCAGCAAGCCCGCTTCACTCTGCCCATGGCCATTTCCAAAACTCAAAACCGTGTTGCAAATTCAATGACCCTCTTTTTCCTGCACTTGTTATATACTCCACGATACCAGGTGGGCTGCCAATTTGTTAATCCAGTGGAGAATAAAGCCAACTTTGAAGAACAGGACGCTCCTTCAGCATTCAGGCCCCTTCAGAAGAGTCTGTATTCTTCCTGTTGTCCCAGTGCAGGCCAGTTGGCCCAACCTCAGTGGTTGTAATCTCTCATACAATTTCAGCTGACCAGGCAGCAGTTTTGGCCCAAAGCTTTCGTTTTCTTTTTCCTGTGCCACATCCTCCTGAGTACACCATCCCATTTCTACACAATGCAACCCTGCACAAGTTCTCAGGACATGGGCATAACAGCAAGCCTCTCACACAAACTGCATCTATTCCCAGTTCAGGCAAAGGTCTTTCTCACCCTCGTAAGCCAAACCTCACAGTCCATAGTTCTTACTGCATTCAGGTCTTTCAACATTGACCAGAATAGTTCATCAAGCTGTACTTACAGCACTACAGGTGTCTCTTAAGCCAAGATCTCAAATTCATCCACATTCCTCCTGCAAAGCAGTTCCAAAAGCCACAGAATCAGTTTTCTAGAAGCTATGATCCCACTTCTTGGTACCAATTTTACTGTTGCAGTCAGGTTTGCATTGCTGGCAGAAGACACTCAATGAAGAGCAGCTTGTGGGGAAAAAAAGGTTTATTTTGGCTTACAGACTTGAGGGGAAGCTCCATGATGGCAGGGGGAAATGATGGCATGAGCAGAGGGTGAACATCACCTCTTGGCTAACAACAGATGGACAACAGAAACAGGAGCATGTGCCAAACACTTGCAAGAGAAAGCTGCTATAACACCCATAAGCCCACCCCCAACAATACACTTCTTTCAGGAGACTTTAATTCCCATGTCACCATCAGCTGGGAACTTAGCATTCAGAATATCTAAGTTTATGGGGGACACCTGAATCAAACCACCATACTATCTATCAGAGAGAGAGAAAGAGAGAGAGAGAGAGAGAGAAAGAAAGAAAGAGGGAATGGCCAGAACCTCTTACCTCTATGAATAAACTCCAGATGCACATGCTACATTGTGCATCTGGCTTTATGTGGGCATTGGGGAATTAAACCTGGGCTGGTAGGCTTTGCAAGCAAAAGCCTTTAACCACTGAACTATCTCCCCAGCTTCTCTCTCTCTCTGTTTTTGAGGTATGATCTTGCTCTAGCCCAGGATGACCAGGAATTCACTATGTAGTCTCAGGGTGGCCTTGAACTCATGATGATCCTCCTATCTCTGCCTCCAAAGTGCTGATATTAAAGGCATGCATCACCATGCCTGGTTTCCCCACCTACCCTAGCTCATTTTTTGAAGTTATGAGAAGAAAGCACCTGAATTTGGTGGGTAAGTATGCTTTATGGTTCTTGCCACTTCCTATCCTGGTTCATAGAACCTTCCCCCATGAACTTCCATATTTCATTATCATTCATAGGCAACTGGGGTTCCATGTCCAAGGTGACTTTGGAAGTCATAGGCTGAAGGTAGATTCCCCCATCAACCTGGGTCTCAGGATGAGACCAGTCTTTCTACAAGTCACCCCTGCCATCCCTCAAACTTCCGCCACATACCTGTGGCACAGAGAGAACAAGGAAAGAGCTTCGATAGCTGGGCAACCTGTTAAAGAAAACATAGATGATTTTATTGGTTTTAAGTATTTATTTATTTTATTTTATTTGTGAGGAGGGAGGGAGAGAGAGAGAGAGAACACCAGGGCTTCTAGCCACTGGAAATGATCTCCAGACACCTGTACCACTTTGTGTACCTGGCATTATGTGGGTACTGGGGAACTGAACCCAGGTTATTAGGCTTTGCAGGCAAGTGCCTTAATGGCTGCACTATCTCTCTAGCCCAATTTTATTGGTTATAGAAAATCTGGAGAACTAAACAATGTAAAACATTTCATCATTGATCAGTCTATAGCACTGAGTAAAGAGACCCTTTTACAACCCTAATCCTGCATGCTTGTAAAACTCTATAATTCTTATTGCTGAAGACTCCACAAACTTGGGCTACAGCCTCACTGAGAAATCCTGCTGGAGCTGAGTTGAAAACCTCCTCCATATAGACCAGCTGACAGAAAGCTGGAAAAAGCCACGCTGCATGCAGTTCAATGGGAGACAGAGAGAAATCACCAGTGAAGATACTCAACAGTGGACACTGCAAGCCTTATATTTTGCCAGCCAGGCCAAATGAGCCAACGGGTGCAATAGTGGCATGTTTGTTATGGGGGGAAACCAACCACCCTCTAATTTGACTGGAGGCCCGCTCTGTGGGAGGGAATACATCCCTGATACTGAAAACCTACAACAGGGTAGTCGTAAGCCCTAGGGGGTAATGTCTGCTGGTTTCTGGCTAAAAGTATACACTTTGCTCACCAAACTGCCCAGTAAGCACTTCTCTTAATGTTCATACCCTTATATTAATGCTAGTCTCACTTTTGGTTAGAGAACCTTCTCTTTTCAGATGGCAGTGACTTTGGGATGACTCAGAAGGCACCATGGTGCTGAGAAGAAGTGACAGAGGAGTGCTCAGCACTGCAATATCTCAATCACACCTTCCAAGGCTCAGACTCCATTGCAGAAGAGGAGGTGGAAAGAATGTAAGAGCCAAAGGAAGGGTAGGACTCCTTACAACATGCTCCTTCAGACGCAGAATGGCCTGGATATCCATGACCTCACAGTGCCTGACACTACCTACACAAGACCATCATAATGGGAGGAAAAGGTCATGACATAAAAATAAAAGACTGATTGAGAAGGGGATATGATGGAGAGTGGAGTTTCAAAGGGGAAAGTGGGTGAAGGGAGGGAATTACCATGGAATATTGTTTATAATTATGGAAGTTGTCAATAAGAAAAACTCTGTAAATTCCACAGTTGAAGGATGGTGAGGGTCATGGGGAGAGCCTTTTCTTCATACAACTCAGCAGCTATGTTTGCAGTGGAAAGGCTCATGCATCCCTCTTAGAGCCTCTCTGTAAGGAGGCCAGCATATTTCCCCACAAGCACATGTCCTGGAAATGTGAGTCACACGAATGTCATGCCCTCGTGGGGTGCAATGGTTTGCTCTCGGTCCTCAGGAATGTAGGCCTCCTCATTTCAAGCACTTCATCTCCTAGGGGTGTTTTTGTGTTTTTCTTGGTCAACTACACAGTCATCCCACTCTCTGGCCAAGAAGAAACTGTTGATGCAAAGCCATTCAGCTTAGGGCAAGCTTTGCTTTCCAACCAGGAAGGGCGTTTCGGCAAACAGTCGGCTCTGACACCCTGATTCACTGTTGCTCAGGGAAAATCGTTCCTTGCCGTCTCATATGAATTTGGCAGCAGGGCAAGATTTTAGTTCAGTTTGTAAAAGAGCAGTGGAAAACATGGCTGAGCCTGAGTGTGACGATAAGCATCTATGTCTTGTTTCACTTGTTGAGACAGGCTCTTGCGATGTAGCCCAGGCTGGTCTTCAACTCATGACCCTCCTGAGTGCTTGGGTAACAGATGTCTGCCACTACACTTTGCTGGATCTGTCTTTTTATTTGTTTGTTTATTTTTGTTTTTTCAAGGTAGGGTCTCACTCTAGCCCAGGCTGACCTGGAATTCACTATGTAGTCTCAGATTGGCCTTGAATTTACAGCAATCCTCTTACCTCTGCCTCCCGAGTGCTGGGATTAAAGGTGTACATAACCATGCCTGGTTGCAGTTTATTTTAAAAAATATTTTACTTTTTTCTTTTTATTTATTTATTTGAGAGAGATAAATAAATGATCAGGGAGAGAGAGAGAGGGAGAGAGAGAGAAAAAGGGAGAATCGGTGTGTCAGGGCCTCCAGCCACTGCAAATGAACTCCAGATGCATGCATCCCCTTGTGTATCTGGCTTATGTGGGTCCTGGGGAATCGAACCTGGGTCCTTTGGCTTTACAGGAAAGCACCTTAAGTGCGCACAAGAGAGAGAGGGAGAGAGAGAGAAAATGGGCACTCCAGGGCCTCCAGCCACTGCAAATGAACTCCAATGCATGCGCCACCTTGTGCATCTGGCTTATGTGGGTCTTGGGGAATCGAACCTGGGACCTTTGGCTTTTCAGGCAAATGCCTTAATTGCTAAGCCATCCCTCCAGTCCTGCATTTTATTTTTTAAATAAATATATTATTTATTTGAGAGAGAGAGAGAATGAATGAGTATGGGTGCCAAGGCCTCTTGCTGTTGCAAACAAACTCCAGACACACGCACCACACTGTGCATATGGCTTTATGTGCATGCTAGGGAATTAAACCTGGCCGGGCAGGCTTTGTAAACAAGCTCCTTAACCGCTGAGCCATCAGTTCAGTCCTCCCCCCTCACCATATGAAAAATATATGAAAAATACATGTCATTAACCTTTGTTCTTATTAATTTCCCTTGGACCACCTCTTGCTGGTTCCCTTTCTCCCCTCAGAAAGGTGCTTTGAGGGCTGGAGAGATGGTTAAGCGCTTGCATGTGAAGCCTAAGGACCCTGATTCAAGGCTCAATTCCCCAGGACCCACGTTAGCCAGATACACAAGGTGCGCACGTGTCTGGAGTTCGTTTGCAGTGGCTGGAGGCCCTGGCGCGCCCATTCTCTCCCTCCCTCTCTCCCCCTTCTCTCCTTCTCTCCCTCTTTCTCTCTCTGTCACTCTCAAATAAATTTTAAAAAAAATTAAAAAAAAAAGAAAGGTGCTTTGAGTCCAGTGAGTTGGACTTAAAGTCTGATGGGGAGGAAAAGAGAAGTCTGCACTTTCCTGGATGACTCAAAGGCCATCGACCAACAAGCCACGTGAGGTCCATCTTTATTTTTGTCCCGTAAAGGGAGCCCTCCCCACCACATATGCTTGTGCAACTGACGGAAGGGTATAGCCTCAGATACCGTGTGGTCAGATTGTGATGTAACATTCAGCAGCAAGCCAGAGGCAGGAGAACTGGGGCACTGGGGAATCTGGTGACGGTACCCTGCTTGGGCGCACTACAATAAGGCTGAGATCACTCCGCTGACCGGTTGACTCACCCAACATGTATATATCCAACAGCTGCCACGCTGGAGGTCCCAGGCCAGGCCCTGGGAGACAGAGGTTAACAATATGAAGAGACCGTCTGCTCCTGCGGGATCTACAGTCCAGGAGGAGGAGGAGGAGGACAGGGCAATAAACAGACTTAATTACAGGGGCATGCAGGGAGCTTTGTAAAACGTGTACAGTCGTCCCTGAGAGAGACAAAGGCCTGCCAACCCAGCTTTGTGGAAGGGTCAGGGAAGGCTTCCTGGAAACCTAGATGTCTAGACTATGACATCAAGGATGAGGGCAACCAGCTAGGCAGCCTGAGGCTGTGGTTGGGGGAAGGGAGAATTTGATCAGGGAGGAGAAGGAACTAGAGATTTTTGTTGTTGTTGTTGTTGTTTTCTGAGGTAGGGTTTCACTCTAGCCCAGGCTGAATTCATTCAGTAGTCTCAGGGTGGCCTCGAACTCTAGGTGATCCTCCTAACTTTGCCTCCCAAGTGCTGAGATTAAAGGGGTGCACCACCACGCCTGGCTTGAACTAGAGATTTTTAAGGCAGAGGAACTGTGGATAGAATGGTGTGTTTGGGGAACTAGGAGAAAATATGACCAGACTCTTCTAACATGAGATGTATGAAAAGTCACAAGGCAAAAACAGGATGAAGGCAAGGGCCATACTCCCAAGTCTACATGTTGGATTTCAAAAGAGACAAGTTTGAGCCGGGCATGGACATGCCTTTAATCCCAGCACTCGGGAGGCAGAAGTAGGACGAATGCTGTGAGTTCAAGGCCAACCTGAGACTGACTACACAGTGAATTCCAGGTCAGCCTGGGCTAGAGCCATTCAGTCCCTACCTCGAAAAAAAAAAAAACAAAAAAAAAAACACAGGGCTGGAGAGATGGCTTAGCGGTTAAGCACTTGCCTGTGAAGCCTAAGGGCCCCAGTTCAAGGCTCGATTCCCCAGGACCCACGTTAGCCAGATGCACAAGGGGGCATATGCATCTGGAGTTCGTTTGCAGTGGCTGGAGGCCCTGGCGCGCCCATTCTCTCTCTCTCTCTCTCCCCCCCTCTCTCTGTGCCTCTTTCCCTCTCTGTCTGTCCCTCTCAAATAAATAAATTAAACAAGATAAAAAAAAAAACAAATAAAAACCAGGAGACAAGTCCTCATTTAAAGAGAAATGAGAGCTGCTGAGCCAGCCTGAAAAGATGGATCTTCCTCCTCCTCCTCCTTCTCCTTTTCCTCTTTCTCTTTCTTCTTTCCCTCCCCTCCTCCTCCCTTCTTCGTGGTGTGTGTGTGTGTGTGTGTGTGTGTGTGTGTGTGTGTGTAGGTGTGTGTGTGTATGTGGAGACCAGAGGTGTCTGCCTTGATCACTCTTCACGTCACTGGCTGAGGCAGGGCTTCTCAGTTAAGCCCAGAGCTTGCTGCTTCGGCGAGTCTAGCAGCCAGCTTCCCCCGGGAACCTGCTGTCTCTGCCTCCTGAGCGCTGGGGTTACGGGCAGCCGGCCATGTCCTCATCTGGGTGCTGTGGGTCTTAACCCAGGTCCTCACGCTTGGGTGACAGGTGTTTTATCCACTGAGCCGTCTCCCCCAGCTCACAGATTCTTAATTGGTCTTGGGTGTGCAAAGGGCAGAGAGGTGGAGGGAAAGCAGGGCCAGGCGGCCTACAGGGCACCTCGTGGGTAGCTGATAGGGACCGTTTGAGCAGAAGCCTGCACTTCCGGCTCCCCCTGACTTCTCTGCTGGAATGTCGCTTCTCCCAGCCTCTGCTGCATGCCAAACTCGGTTCCATTGCTTTACAAACATTGTCGCCAGACCCAGCTTACTCCAAGTGATCTGTGCTAGCCCAGAGGGGGAGAAAAGGCAGTCCAGTAACAGAGGGTTCTAAATCATCCGCTTGTTTTGGGGGTGTAGACACACAAATAGGCACCATGTACAGACGCACACCCCCTTCAATACTCATGTAATGAACAGATTTACTGAGTTATACTGGATACACAACAGACATGTGTGCAATTAGATGAGCTTGGACACACGTTCACACGTGTGAAAACACGCTTGTGAATTCACAGAGCCGGGCATGCTTTTTATAACCTCATGCAAAGGAGTACAACTTGTAAAGTCTGAAGCTATTTTCCAGAGTCTGCTTGACCACTGTGTTTGTCCACTTTTAATTTCTATAACAAATACCTGAGCTAATCAAGTTATAAAAGAAAAAAAAAAAAAAAAGGCCGGGCATGGTGGCGCACGCCTTTAATCCCAGCACTCCGGGAGGCAGAGGTAGGAGGATCGCCGAGAGTTTGAGGCCACCCTGAGACTACACAGTGAATTCCAGGTCAGCCTGGGCTAGAGTGAGACCCTACCTCAAAAAACAAAACAAACAAAAATTAAAATTAAAAAAGAAGGTTTATTTTGGCCCCATTGCTTTTGGGCCTATGTGGTCCATACATCCTGGTGGGTAGCACAAGGTGGAGCCTTCTGCCGCCTATCTGGGAAGTGAAAAGTTAAAAAAAGTAAGGAAGGGGCTGGAACTGCACTGTTCAAGAAACATTCTCCAAGATCTGAAGTTCTCTCACATGCCCTCACCTTAGAGACTCTACCACCCCCCCAAAATGCCACAGGCTGAGGACTGCACCATTAACACACGGGCTTTGGGGGACACTTATATAACCAGTCCAGGAAGCTTTTCATTTATACTTGTGTGTTGCACACCACACGGCACAGAGCTGGTTGTGAACTGTTTCAAGAAAGGATTTCTGGCTGGGCGTGGTGGCGCACACCTTTAATCCCAACACTCGGGAGGTAGAAGTAGGAGGATCGCCATGAGTTCAAGGCCAACCCGAGAGTTAATTCCAGGTCAGCCTGAGCCAGAGTGAGACCCTACCTCAAAAAAAAAAAAAAAAATTAAAAAAAAAAAAAAGGATTTCTGGTGTCTTTGTGGCTTAGAGTACTTCTGGGGAGAGTGTGGGGATCTTGGGAGCCCCCGAGCCCATTATTTCTATGTGTCGGTAACAGAGGTGCCTTGTGACATTCACAGTAAGAGTTATTGGAATCTCTGCTCCAGAAGAGACAGTTTGTGAGCTTGGTAAGTCCTCCAAGGAAATACTGAGTGACGTCATGGGACCCAGGGAACAGTCATGTTTTAGTGAAAACAAACACAGGCACCCCTGTGTCAGCAAACCCAATATTTTAAATAGGTCTTAAAGGAGTACTTGGGGTCTTGAACTTGACATTAGAAAAAAAAAGAGAAAAAAAGGAATCCATGGTAAGAAGGAACATATGTGAGAGAAATGTTGGGCGAATGAAAATCCTGGATAATTTTGACACCTTTAAGTTGTTTTCAGTGAAAAAAAAGAAAGAAAGAAAAGATATAAGAAAACTCTTACAAAGCTCACTGCCCATCCCTTCCATATATTGAAACAGATAAACCACTATGGGTGACATTTGCATCATGGTGTGCAGCTTTAGTAATAAGAAATGTGGGCTGTGGAGATGGCTTAGCCATTAAGGCGCTTGCCTGCAAAGCCGAAGGTCCTAGGTTCGATTCCTCAGTACCCACATAAAGCCGGATGCACAAGGTGGCACATGCATCTGGAGTTCCTTTGCAGTGGCTGGAGGCCCTGATGTGCCCACTGTCTCTCTATCTGCCTCTTTCTGTCTCTTGTATATATAAATAGACAAATACATAAATAAATAAATATGCATATTTATACCAAAAAAAAAGTAAAGGAATGTAGGAGAAAATCTACCTTTGCTGATGGAAGTGAAAGAGAAGCGGTCCAGGGCTGGAAGACATTCCTGAAATGTACTGTTCCCAAGACCCCCTTAGACAATCCATGCGTGTGCTCCCACTTTCTGTTTCTCCACGTATCCTCCGTGAGTGGTTCAAGAAGGACCACACAAACACGTGATAACAAATATCCACAGCACGGAACTCAGAAGATCAAAGCTTCAGCTGCTTACGTCAGAAAACATTCACCAACTCTCCTGTGAATCGGGAGAGACCTACGTAAACCGTGCCAGGCGGGGTGGCAGGGTAGGAGGCGGAGGCAGGAGGAGGTTGAGCTGGAAGCCAGCCTGGGCTGCCCAGTGAGCCTTGGTCTCGAAATAAATAAATAAATCTTTAAAAATTAATTTTTTATGAGACAGAGAGAGAGAGAGAATGCATGTGCCAGGGCCTCCAGCCACTGTAATGCATGGACCACCTTGTGCATGCATCTGGCTTACATGGACTGGGGGAACTGAACCTGGGCTCTCTCTTTTTTTTTTTTTTTTTTTTTTTTTTTGAGGTAGGGTCTCACTCTAGCTCACACTGACCTGAAATTCATTCTGTAGTCTCAGGGTGGCCTTGAACTCATGGTGATCCTCCTACCTCTGCTTCCCCAAGTGCTGGGTGGGCACGTGCCACCATGCCTAGCTTGAACCTGGGTTCTTACACTTCACAGGCAAGCGCCATGACCACTGAGCAATCTCTCCAGCCCCAAAGACATCCTAGAGAACCAGTTGAATGGAGGAAGGTTAAAGCCAAAAGACAGAACCTGGATCCTGAAGGATCCATTTCTACCCACGAAAGTAAAGGCCTAGCACTTTCCATGCAGTTTGGTTTGCATAATGACTGGTGCTTATAATAGAATTTCATCTCATTCCCAATGTGTTGCTGTGATCATTGAGTCCACAGAAGTAAAGTGACTTTCTCACTACAGGGTCCCTATAGTTACTATTACATTGATTTTTTTTGGGGGGGGGGAGCGGTTTCAAGGTAGGGTCTCTTTCTGGCTCAGGCTGACCTGGAATTCACTATGTAGTCTCAGGGTGGCCACGAACTCTTGGTGATTCTCTTACCTCTGCCTCCTGAGTGCTGGGATTAAAGGCATGCAGCACCAAGCCCTGCAAGGATACATTGATTTTTAAAATTTATTTATTTATTTATTTATTTATTTATTTATTTATTTATTTATGAGAGAGAGAGGGAGAGAATGGGCACACCAGGGTCCCTAACCACTGCAAACAAACTTCAGACACATGCACCACCTTGTATACATCTGGCTTACATGGGTTCTGGGGAATCAAACCTGGGTCCTTAGGCTTTGTAGGCAAGTGCCTTAACCGCTAAGCCATCGCTCCAGCCCTTAGGTTGATATTTTACCCTGGGTTCCTTACACACATCTCTGTTCAACACTTCTTCCAGTGGCCAACTCGTTCCTGTTCAAATTTAATTTGAAAGTCACAGATGACCGATCTTCACCAAGCAAATCAAATCAAAATGAATCTCTCATGAAAACAGGTGAAACTGGAATGAACTCATTTTTGTGCAGTTACTCATTTAATCCAGCAAATACTGACAGTACTTTCCCATCACTGGTTTAAGGACTTTGCAGTTGTGGATTCTCCTAGCAGTCTGATGTGGTGGGTACAACTGGCATCGTTCTTTTACAGAAAAGTAGAAGGAAGAGAGGTGAAGCCACTTGCTAGTGAGAGGCAGGGTTGGGGGCTGGAGAGATGGCTTAGTGGTGAAGGCACTTGTCTGCAAATCCAAAGGACCCAGGTTCGATTCCCCAGTACCCACATGAAGTCAGATGCACAAAATGGCACATGTATCTGGAGTTCATTTTCAGTGGCTAGAGGCCCTGTTACACACACCCATTCTGTCTCTGCTTGCACATAAATAAAAAATATATATAGAGAGAGAGCTAGAGAGAAGGCTTAGCACTTAAGGTGCTTGCCTATGAAGCCTAAGGACCCAGGTTCGATTCTCCATGTCCCATGTAAGCCAGATGCACATGGTGGCACATGTGTCTGGAGTTCGTTTGCAGTGGCTAGAGGCCCTGGCGCGCCCATTCTCTCTTTCTCTCTCTCCCTTTCTGTTTCTAATATATATATATATATATATATATATATATATATATATATATATATGTATGTATATATATACCAGGCTCTTGTTTATTTGATGTGATTATTTGAGGTCTTAGGAAACGCCACACCATGGTGCCTAGTCAGTTCAGGTTTCAAGGTATTTAGGCAAGAGCAGATTTTCAAAGCCTTCCTACATACCGTGTGTCACGGAGCAGGAGGCCTGGGCTGGAGAGATGGCTTAGTGGTTAAGCGCTTGCCTGTGAAGCCTAAGGATCCCAGTTCGAGGCTCCATTCCCCAGGACCCATGTTAGCCAGATGCACAAGGGGGCGCGCGTGTCTGTAGTTCGTTTGCAGTGGCTGGAGGCCCTGGCGCGCCCATTCTCTCTCTCTCTCTTGCTATCTATCTGCCTCTTTCTCTGTCTGTTGCTCTCAAGTAAATAAATAAAAATGAACGGAGCAGGAGGCCTGTGTCCATCTCTGATGAGGGTCTTCTAATCCCCCCCTCCCCTACAACCACATGTGCTCTGCTCGAGGGTGGTACACTGTCACGGGCCATGGCCAACCAATGCCCCCCCACCCAAACTGCTTCTCCTTTTGGTGGGTGGATGGTGAAGAGCCGCTTGCTCTGCCTGTGGTACCTGGACCACCTTGTTGGCACAGGGTGAGCCTTGCATCCATCACTCCGCTGCTTATAGAGCTCAGGTGCAAGAGACGCCAAGAGGCCGTAGGACGGAAGCAACGTTGAGGGTGAGTCTCATCTCTCTCTCTCTCACACACACCCGCCCCCCCTCACAGCTGAGCCAGGACCCCCACGAACAAACATTTGCCCAGAGGCCCGGAGGGCACTATTGTGCTTGAGGTCAGGGCTGAGAAATGGCTTTAGCAGAGTTGAGATTGCAACTGACCCTATAAATAATTATGACGTCGGAAAACAAGAAGAGGACAGGCAATGCGGCGGAGTGCTTTTGAATAGCAGTTTATGGACGGACAAAGTGCTTTAGAAAAAGCCAATAAATTTTACTGTGTATTTCTGAGGCTTACAGCACCATGTTATGGGACACATGGATAGTAAAACTGTTGGAGTAACCAAGCAGATGAACCTGTCTCTCATCTCACATGGTTACTTTGTGACAACAGCAGCTAAGATCTATTTAACAACAGTCCCTAATACCGTGGCATTTTATGAACATTCCTCCCTGTGTGGGATACTAGCTTTCTAAACTTGTTCACCCTACATATTTGCAATTTTGTGCTAGGCAAAATTAGGTAAAATATTTTCACCCAATTCTTTTCCTCTAGTTAGATTAAGGCATAAATAATGTTTCTTGCTTCACAAAAAAAAAACCCTAAATGTACCAATTATGAAGCAAAAATAGATAAGTAAAATTATCTGAATCATAAATATTTTTCTAGTTCCTTTAGGTGACCTTTTAAAATTTTTTTTTCAAGTTTTATTTATTTGAGAGAGTCAGAGAGAGAGAGAAAGAGAAAGAGAGAGAGAGAGAATGGATGCCAGGGCCTCCAGCCACTGCAAATGAACTCCAGATGCGTGTGCCCTGTTGCAGTCAGGTTCGCATTGCTGGCAGAAATCACCCAACCAAGAGCAGCTTGTGGGAAAAAAAGAGGTTTATTTTGGCTTACAGGTTCTAGGGGAAGCTCCAGGATGGCATGGGAAAACGATGACATGAGCAGAGGGTGGACATCATCCCCTGGCCAACATAAGGAGGACAACAGGAACTGGAGAGTGTGCCAAACACTGGCAAGAGGACACTGGCTATAACACCCATAAGCCCGCCCCCAGAAATACACTGCCTCCAGGAGGCATTAATTACCAAATCTCCATCAGCTGGGAACCTAGCATTCAGAACAACTATGTTTATGGAGGAGCACCTGAATCAAACCACCACACACCCTCTTGTGCATCTGGCTTACGTGGGTCCTGGGGAATCAAACCAAGGTCTTTTGGCTTTGCAGGCAAATGCCTTAACCGCTAAGCCATCCCTCCCGCCCTAGCTGACCTTTTTAATGTAAAATAAAATGCTTAAAGGTTTTCGTTTGGGTTAGAGAGATACTCAGTGGGTAAGAGTATTTGCTGTGCAAGCATGGAGGTCTGAGGGAGCCGGAGACAGCTTGAGTTCAAGTCCCCAGTTCTCATGTAAACAGCCGCGTGTGGTCTTGCAGGTCTGTGGCCCCAGTCCGGTGGGACGCAGAGACTGGTAAGCCCCCCAGTCAGTGAGAGACTATCTCAAGGAAATATAAGATGAGTGATGGATGGAGGATGCCTGATGTGATTCTCCAGCCTTCACATGCATCTGCACACACGTGCACACACCACATACTACACACAACACATGCATAAGCAACCCCCGCCCCCCCCCAAAAAAAAATCAGCTTCCTTTAACTTACTCCTACTTGCCTTTGGTTTTCCAGCTTTAAAAAAGACAAACAAAAAACCTCCCATTTGTTTCTTTTTTTAACATTCCCCCTTACCTCAGAAAGGGCTAAACTACAGGGTCTAAATTGTTAGGTTTAATCAGTTCCTAAAAGACACATGGAATCTCGAAACAAAACAAAAATTTAAACTGCGTTTAATGCAAAGACTGTTATTTCAAATATGTTTCCTCATGGCCAGAACCTAACAGGTAGCAGATCCACCCAGATTTGGATTTTTTCCAAGTGACAACCTGGAAAACGAACATTTAAACTGATTCAGCTTTGGGAAAGGAGAGTTCTGGAACATTCACCAGGCATCTGGAAAGAACAGGGCTCGCCTGCAAGGTATGTTGAAGTTTCGTTCAAGAAGAGAATAAACCAAAATGCTGAGAATCATAACTGACCCTCACTATTTCCAGATGTGGAACCAAGTGTCAGCGTAAATTTCCCCAGATCCACTCCGAGTGTAGGAACGGCTGGTCACCCTGCCCAGAACTCACAAGAAGGTTCCGAGGCAGTGGCCATCTGTTACGTGTGAAAGGCCCACACTGGGGTCCCTCCTGACATCTATCTCAGGCTTAGAAGCCAGCTCCCAAGACACAAAGTCCAGCCATAGTGTGGGTTGTCTGGAAGTAAACTGAGCTGTCCCAAGAGAATCTTTGTCTCACGCCAACACCTGAAGCATTGCTTTAAGACACAAAAACAGGCCGGGCGTGGTGGCGCACGCCTCTAATCCCAGCACTCGGGAGGCAGAGGTGGGAGGATCGCTGTGAGTTCAAGGCTACCCTGAGACTACAGAGTGAATTCCAGGTCAGCCTGAGCTAGAGTGAGACCCTACCTCGAAAAAAAAAAAAAAAAGAAGACACGGAAACATTTAGCTTTGTTTCCAAGTGCTGAAATCTACACACTCCCACGTGTATCTACTATCATATCACCTTCATAATAATTTCTATTGCTGATCACAATCCCTTAAGTAGCTTCTAATTTAATTCACAGTTCTCTTGCTATTGGAAATGGAACCATTTCTGTTTAACATAAAATAATTTGTAAGCAGTAATTTGAACTCATGACGATCCTCCCACCTCTGCCTCCCAAGTGCTGGGATTAAAGGCGTGCGCCACCACGCCCAGCCCTACAACTGTGTTCTTTCTAAATCACCCAGTCCCTGTGTCTTTTTTTATAAATATTTTATTTACTTATTTATTTATTTGAGAGAGAGAGAGAGATAGGCAGATAGAAAGAGAGAATGGGCACACCAGGGCCTCTAGCCACTGCAAATGAACTCCAGACGCATGTGCTCCCTTGTGCATCTGGTTTATGTGGGTCCTGGGGAATTGAACTGGGGTCCTTAGGCTTTGCAGGCAAACACTTTAACCACTAAGCCATTTCCCCAGCCCATTTTTTTAAAATTTCCAGTCCCTGTTTCCCCCCTCTCCCACCCGGGAGGTAGGGTTTCACTCTAGCCCAAGTTGACCTGGAATTCACTATGTAGTCTCAGCGTGGCCTCAAACTCAGGGTGATCCTCCTACCTCTGCCTCCTGAGTGCTGGGATTAAAGGCATGCCCTGCCACGCCTGGCTAAGTCTCTATGTTTTTATAACAACAGAAATAGACTAAGACCTGGGTGCAGGTCTGGTACAAGCATCCGAACAAGGTAGCTACTGGACAGGTACTCCGAAACTTCTCAGTGCTTGCCTTACCTTGGAAATTCATACACATCAGTCCTAGGGTGCTATAGCTAATTATTTGCAGATTCCTTCTCTCGTAGTTTCTCTCCATTGTCAGTTTGATGGGATCTACAAAGACACTTGCTTGCAAAGCCTGCCAGTCAGGATCCAACTTCCCAGTACTCACGTAAAGCCGGATGTACAAAGAGGCACATGTATCTGGAGTTCATTTGCAGTGGCACTAGGCCCTGATGTGCCCTATTCTCATTGCCCCCTACCTCTCTACTTTCAGATAAATAAGTAAGATTATTTTAAATAATTCAGGCTGGGTGTGTTGGTATACACCTCTAATGCCAGCACTCGGGAGGCAGAGGTAGGAGGATCACCATGAGTTTGAGGCCACCCTGTGACTACATAGTGAATTCCAGGTCAGCCTGGGCTAGAGTGAGATTCTACCTCAAAAAAGCAAAACATAAAATGAAAAAGAAGAGAAGAATCAGTATGGAAACAAACCTCTGTACACATCTATGGGGAGTTTCTAGACTGGGATTATTGAAGTGTGATTTTTAGGAGGCATCATTCCAGGGGCTGGTGTCCCAGACTATAAAAAGGAGAAAGAGAACTGCCCACCAGCATTCATCGCTCTCTGTTTTCTGATAGCGGATGGAATGGGACCAGCTACTTCCTGATATGGACTGTATCCGCTCGAAGTGTAAGCGGAAATGAACCCTTGCTCTCTTAAGTCGCTTCTTGTCAGGAATTTTGTCACAGCAGCAAGGTTAGTAACTAACACATCCTTCTCTTCTCTAAAGCTCTTTTGTTCAGATGCTGGTACTCACGGACTTGTCTTCTTTTGCTTTTCCTCGTTTGATTTTTCTTTTTCTTTTTTTGGTTTTTCAACGTAGGGTCTCACTCTAGTCCAGGCTGACCTGGAATTCACTCTGTAGTCTCAGGGTGGCCTCGAACTTGGCGATCCTCCTATCTCTGCCTCCCGAGTGCTGGGATTAAAGGCGTGCGCCACCACGCCTGGCCCTTTTTAAAAGTTTTTAAAATTTTTATTTATTTATTAGAGATAGAGAGAGGGAAAGAGAGAAAGAGAGCGAGAGAGAATAGGGGCTCCAGGGCCTCCAGTCACTGCAAATGAACTCCAGACACATGGCCCACCTTGTGTATCTGGCTTACATGGAACTTGGAGAATCCTTTGGCTTTGCAGGCAAGTGCCTTCACAGCTAGGCCATCCCTCCAGCCCTGATTTTTCTTTTCGGTTGTTGTTGCTAAACTGTTGCAAGTTTTTATTTACATGGTGGCCACCTTTATTTTTTTAATTAATTAATTAATTATTTTTAACATATATTTTTAATTGATAACTTCTATACTTACAGACAATAAACTATGGTATTTCCCTCCCCTCCCCCACTTTCCCTTCACAACTCTGCTCTCCATCATATGCCCTCTCTTTCCGTTAGTCTGTCTTTTAATTTGATGTCATCATCTTTTTCTCCTATTATGAGGGTCTTGTGTAGGTATTGCTAGGCACTGCAAGGTCATGGATATCGAGGCCAAGTTCTATCCAGACAGTTGTATGTAAGGAGTGGTACCCTTCCTTTGGCTCTTATATTCTTTCTGCCACCTTTTCTGCAATGGACCCTGAGCCTTGGAGGGTGTGATAGAGATGTTTCAGTGCTGGACACTCCTCCATCACTTCTTCTCAGCACTATGTTGCTTTTTGGGTCATCCCAGTGGTCATTGCCATCTGAGAAGCTTCTCTAAGCAGAAGTGAGAGCAGCATTAATATATGAGTATGAACATTAAGTGTAGTGCTTTCAGGGCAATTTGGTGAGAGTAATATATGCATTTATCCAGACAAAAGCAGGCTTTGTACTCCTAAGGCTCATGACTGCCATAGGCTTTTGATTAAGTTTTCAGTGTCAAGTATGTATTCCCTCCCATAGAGCGGGCCTTCAGTCCAATTTATTTTTTTATTGACCACTTCCATAATTGTAGACAATAACCCATGGTAATTCCCTTCCTCCCCCCACTTTCCCCTTTGAAACTCCACTCTCCATCATATTCCCTTCTCAATCAGTCTCTCTTTTATTTTGATGTCTTCATCTTTTCCTCCTATTATGATGGTCTTGTGTAGGTAGTGTCAGGCACTGTGAGGTCATGGATATCCAGGCCATTTTGTGTCTGGGGGGAGCACGTTGTAAGGAGTCTTACCCTTCCTTTGGCTCTCACATTTCTTTCTGCCACCTCTTCCACAATGGACCCTGAGCCTTGGAATGTGTGATAGAGATATTTCACTGTTAAGTACTCCTCTGTCACTTCTTCCCAGCACCATGATAACTTCTGAGTCATCCCAAGGTCACTGCCATCTGAAAAGAGAAGGTTCTCTAGCCAAAAGTGACAGTAACATTACTATAAGGGTATGAACATTAAGAGAAGTGCTTACTGGGCAGTTTGGTGAGCATAGTATATACATTTAGCCAGACAGCAGCAGACATTACACCCCTAGGGCTCATGGCTGTCCCTGTTGTAGGCTTTTAGTCCTAAGGACTTGTTTCAGGTCTGATATTAAGGTCTTTGATCCATTTGGACTTAATTCTTGTGCATGGAGAGAGATAAGGATCTATTTTCATCCTTTTATAGATACATATCCAGTTTTCCTAGCATCATTTGCTGAAGAGATTGTCTTTTCTCCAATGAGTATTTTTGGCATTTTTGTTGAAGATCAGGTGGCTGTAGCTAACTGGACTTATGTCTGGGTCCTCTATTCTGCTCCATTGATCTACATGCCTATTTTTGCACTAGTACCATGCTATTTTTGTTACTATGGCTCTGCAATATAGGCTAAAATCAGGCATGAGGATACCACTAGCCTTATTTTTGTTGCTCAAAATTGTTTGAGATATTGGAGGCTTTTTGTTCTTTCAAATGAATTTTTGGGTTGTGTTTTTCTATTTCTGTGAAGAATGACGCTGGAATTTTGATGGGATTGCATTAAATATGTATATTGCTTTTGGTAAGATTGCCATTTTCACAATATTGATTCTTCCAATCCAAGAACATGGGATATCCTTCCATTTCCTAGTGTCTTCCGCAATTTCTTGCTTGAGTGTTTTAAAGTTTTCATTGTAGAGATCCTTCACCTTTTGGTTAGGTTTATTCCAAGGTACTTTCTTTTCTCTCTCTCTAAAATAATAATAAGAAGTAGTAGACTAGTTTGTTTGGTAGAAGAAATTTCAAGATAGCATCCAGGCTGTGACATCATCACTGCTCCCAGGTCCTTTCTAGGTTTACAGCCTGAGAGAGACAGCCGCAAGTGGAGCAGAAAGATCTGAGCAACGTGCCGTTTGGCAAGGGAAGGAGCTTGAGCTCAGTTACAGTGAAGAAGGAGAGTGCAGAAAGAGAGGGAATCTTCACCATCAGTCCTTTGCTCTGGAGCAATCGGAAAAATGTTCCACGAGGGCAAGAAACCACCCGCTAAAGGCGCCATCTTGTAAAAATGCACATTTATTTGAAAGGAGAGAGACCGAACTGAGAATTCTGCTGAAGGTGTTTCTTGCCCAAAAAACAATGTCCGGGAAAGGGTTCTCTCAGCTTCAGCCATCCAAGTGTGCAGAGGCCACTATGGCTATAGTACGGGGGGCCTGATTACATGTTGAGCTGGCTGCAGAACATGGCAGCATTTTCTATATGGTGCTGTGTGTGTTTTTTTTAAACAACTATTTTTACTTATTTATTTATTTATTTATTTATTTATTTATTTAGAGAGAGAATGGTGCACAAACAAACTTCAGACACACATGCAACCATGTGCATCTGCCTCATGTGGGTCCTGGGGAGTCGAACCTGGGTCCTTTGGCTTTGAAGGCAAGTGCATTAACCACTAAGCCATCTCTCCAGCCCTGGTGCTGGGTTTGAATGGATGCAAAAATATGCAAGAGTTATGAGATCACGGTGATTTTCATCAAGGTTTCAAAAAGCTGCTGAGGCTGGGTAATGTGTGCCATGGTCAGACTCCTTGCAAGGCATCCAAGAGAGGCCACTGCATACACCTAGAAAGATGAAGGCTGAGTAACCACGGAGACCCCAGAGTGCTGAAGATGCCAGGGCTGTGGGACATCCGCTGAGGAAGGCTGCAGTCAGGGAAACTGGAAGAACACGGCCACCCAAGCCTGTCAGAGCCTGGATGATGCCAGGTACAGAGCTACAGGATTTGGTCCTTTCCCCGGTGGGCGGGGCCTCACGTTTCCTTGCTTTGCCCCTACTCCTCCATGTTCGAATGGGAGTATTTATTCGATTGCCCTATTTTTGCTCTTAAAAATTTTTTTTGAGAAAGGGAGAGAGAAAGTGAGTGTGGGTGCACCACAGCCTCTTACTCCTGCAAATGAACTCCAGATGCATGTGCCACTTTGTGCATCTGGCTTAAATGGGTACCAGGGAATTGAACCTGAGCAGTAGGCAAGTTTCTTTAACCACTGAGTAATCTTCCCAGCCCAATTCTGTGCAAATATATATTTAGAGAGAGAAAGAGAGCAATAGAGAGAGAGAATTGGTGCTCTAGGGCCTCAGCCACTGCAATTGAACTCCAGATGCTTGTGCCACCTAGTGCACATGTGCAGCCTTGTGTTTGTGTCCCCTTGTGTGTCTGGCTTACGTGGGACCTGGAGAGTCAAACATGGGTCCTTAGGCTTCACAGGCAAGTACCTTAACTGCTAATCCATCTCTCCAAACATGTGCCATTCTTTTTTAGAAGCATGTTAACTTGATTTTTGATTTTTAAAAAACATTTTTTTGTTTATTTTTATTTTTATTTATTTATTTGAGAGTGACAGACAGAGAGAGAAAGAGGGAGAGAGAGAGAGAGAGAGAGAGAGAGAGAGAGGAGAGTGGGCACACCAGGGCTTCTAGCCACTGCAAACGAACTCCAGACGCATGCGCCCCCTTGTGCATCTGGCTAACGTGGGTCCTGGGGAATCAAGCCTTGAATGGGGGTCCTTAGGCTTCACAGGCAAGTGCTTAACCGCTAAGCCATCTCTCCAGCCCCTTGATTTTTGATTCTTATAGTAGCTCACAGTAGTGAGTTTATCTTGAGCCTCAGAAGAGACTTTAGACTTTTGAAGAACGTTGAAATTGTTGAGACTATGGGTCCTTTCGAAGTTGGAATGAGTGTATTTCGTACGTTGAGGAGGTTAAGAGCCTTTCGGGATCAGTGGTGGCATTTATGTTTAGAAGTGATGTGTTCAGGAGGTGTGTTGACAGAGGATTGTTTTGTAATGACTGATCTCCACTGTCAAATTGACTGGAGGTAGAGGAGCCTAGGAGGCTCACTGTGCTATCTTTTAATGGGCTTTTCCGGAGAGGTTTAACTGAGGAGGGAAGACCCACTCTGCATGTGGTGGCATCACGTTATGGGCTGGGGTTCCTGATAGAATGAAAAGAGAAAAGGAAGAAAGCCAGAGGGGGTGCTGGAGAGATGGCTTAGTGGTTAAGGCATTTGCCTGCAAAGCTAAAGGACCTCGGTTTAATTCCCCAGAACCCATGTAAGCCAGATGCACAAGGGGTGCATATATCTGGAGTTCGTTTGCAGTGGCTGGAGGCCCTGGTGCGCCCATTCTATCTCTCCCTCTCTGTCTCTTTCTTTCTCTCTCAAATAAATACATAAAAATAAAGTTAAAAAAATAAAGATCAATAAGAAAGTAAAAAAGAAATAAGACATTAAAAAGCTCCAAAAAGCATGGGTTTGTGTGTTAGTTACTTTTGCATTCCTGTGACCAAAATATTGGATTTTAACTTAAGGGAGGATTCATTTACTTTTGGCTCATAAATTCAGAGGTTTCCGTCTCTCAAGCAGGAGTGGTATGGTGGAGTAGTTCAGTTCACACCACAGCAGGCTAAAGGAAGGATGCTTGAGCTCCGAATGTCTCTCCTGTTTCCATTTTAATATTTTTATTTATTTATTTTCAAGCGGAGAGAGACAGGGAGAGAGAGAGTGGGCATGTGAGGGCCTCCAGTAGCTACAAGCTAACTCCAGCTGCACGTGCCACTGTGCATCTGAATTTACATGGGTACTGGGGAATCGAACCCAGGTCATCAGGCTTTGCAGGCAATCACCTTAATTGCTGAGCCATCTCTCCAGACCTCCTTTTTCCATTTTTTTTTTTTTAAACTGGATGTGGGTGCCTACGTAGTAGCCCATGGGATGCTGCAACCTACACTCCAAGCCAGCCCTCTTCTCTTAATCTCTGGAAATGCTCTCACAGACGTACCTGGAGGAGTGCCTCACTAACTCTCGATCAAGTAGACACCCAACGTTAACTATTACAGGTGATTTGGGGCAGGAATTATGGACTTGCCATAGGTTTAAATCCCAGCGAGCGCTGACTTGGATAAATACCCGAGCCACGAGAGCTGCTGTTTCTTTGGTATTGAATTTCCAAAGGATTTTCCTAACTTAGTTTCTGATGTACCTCTAGTTTCTTTTTTCTTCCTTCCTTCCTTCCTTCCTTCCTTCCTTCCTTCCTTCCTTCCCTCCCTCCCCTCTTTCTTTCTTTCTTTCTTTCTTTCTTTCTTTCTTTCTTTCTTTCTTTCTTTCTTTCTTTCTTTCTTTCTTTCTCGGCAGAACTAACACCCTCCCCTCTGTTTGAATGAGCATCTCTTGGCAGCCACCCGGTGGGCCTCTCTGCCACTCAGTGAGTGGTAAACAGTGTCAGCAGCCCATGTCCACTGCTAGTCACATAAAGCTCATCAGAGACACCTTATCACTGAGCCTCACCCTCTGGGTAAATAAAGAAAGGCTAAGAAGTGGTGTGAACGCTCAGCCTACTGCCAAACACGGGAGCTGCTTGCAGTCATGCAGTGGCAGATCCAGTTGTCCTCAGAAGGCGTTCAACACAGCTGCTCCCTAGTCTCCTCTTACCCCTCCACACAGACACGCTTCTAGAAATTAGTTCACCTAATGATTTAGTTCGACTTGGAGGCATTCGATTTATAGTCCAGAAATCCTTGAACCATGATTTGCAGGAGATATGAATGGGAAAACAACCGTACGGACAGAAATGGAGCCATCTAGATAGCTAGGGTCCGGTCACAAAACTTGGGAAGGAGACATCAGTCAAGAGGGTGGGCAGGAGGGATGGGAACAGAGCAGCAAGGTGGTAGGAGAACAAGTGTACTGAGACCTGGGCATCAATTATGTGAGACCAGGCGTTCATTGGCACTCTCTAACCTCAGTTGCTTCGGGCGAAGGAGAATGATGCTGATATTTAAAAGAATTCTCTTGGCTGAGGGCATGGTTCAGTGGAAGAACACACATAACACAACACATGAGCCCCGAATTGTACCATAGCCCCAAAAGAGAAAGAGAAAGAGGAAGAGGGAGAGAGAGAGAGAGAGAGAGAGAGAGAGAAATGGAGAGGAGAGGGGAGAATGGAAGGAGAAGAGAGAAGGAGGAAGGTAAAGAGAAGAGAAAAAGAAGAGAGCAGGAATAGAAAGAGGAGAGAAAAAGCAGAAAAGGAGATGGGAGAGAGGAAGGAGAGGAGAGAGGGAAGAAGGGAAAGAGAAGAGAGGGAAGAGGAAGAAGGGAGAGAGAAGAGAATGGGAATAGAAAGGAGAAAGAGAAAGAAGAGAGAGAAGGAATTGAGTTCTTTGGGGAATAAAACTACACTGACTTAAATAACAAATTATGGGGCTGGAGGGATAGTTCCGTTTGCAAGGTGATTTACCTTGCAAGTGTGCCTAAATCCAGGAGGACCAGGAGTTCAAGGTGATCCTTGGGTACATAACAAGTTCTGGGCCAGCCTGGGCTATGTGAAATCTTGTCTCAATAAGTAAGTAAATACATAAATAATCATCTAAGAGATGAGATGTTTTCATTGATTTACAGGGTAAGAAAGCCCAAGTTTAAAGATTGGATTTATAAATACTGCAATGAAAAAAAACATCACAGTGTTGGGCTGGAGAGATGGCTTAGCGGTTAAGGCACTTGCCTGCAAAGCCAAAGGACCTCAGTTCTATTCCTCAGGACCCACATAAGCCAGATGTGTAAGGCAGTACATGCATCTAGAGTTCATTTGCAGTTGCAGGAGGCCCCGTCATGCCCATTCTCTCTCTCTTCCTCCCTCTTCCTCTCTCTCTCTCTCAAATAAATAAATAATTAAAAAAAATATCACAATGTTGGGCTGGAGAGATGGCTTAGCGGTTAAGCGCTTGCCTGTGAAGCCTAAGGACCCCGGTTCAAAGCTCAATTCCCCAGGACCCACGTTAACCAGATGCACAAGGGGGTGCACGCGTCTGGAGTTCGTTTGCAGTGGCTGGAGGCCCTGGCGCACCCATTCTCTCTCTCTTTCCCTCTTTCTGTCTGTCTGTTGCTCTCAAATAAATAAATAAAAGTAAAACAAAAAAAATTTTTTTAAATCACAGTGCTGAGATGAAAATCCATGTCTGTGGGACTGTGCAAACTTCCACGGCGAATGTATGAGTGGAGTTGACAGGAGTGGGACCAAGTGCAAACGGGGGGAAGATGCGGAAGACCTTGACCTTGACCGGGGGCAGGCAGAAGGTCCAACGTGACACTGTGGCAGGGCAAGCCAAGCCCATGATGGGCCGTGTTGTTAGATGTGCTCTGTACGAGGGAATCTCTTATCCTGGGACATTCAGGTGCGAGAAACCACCAGCAGTACAAGGAGGTTAGTCTGTCACTGAGCCCAGGGAGGGAGGATGCTATGCTCATTTCACTGGTCTTTCATCGAACATTCAGGCATCTTGTATTTTCACACTTGGCCCTCTCCCAGGACGTCCACGGCACCCTGTCCTTCTGCCAAGTTGAACAGAGGGTGAGAAATTTCCCAACATTTCCCACTGTGCCAAGAGAAGGGAGGTATTTCCTCTTGTGTGCCTACGTCTACTGATTTTATAGAAAAACTTTTCCAGAAGTCCTGAAAGGATTCTCTGCCAGGTTCAAGTTATCAGGATTGGAGACATGACCACGTGACAACAGTCCACGGCAAAAGAAAGGAACTGTTGTCACTCCCCGGTGTTTGCAGGGGACCGTGCCAGGACTCGTTCTGCATAGCCGTACCCATGAATGCTTGGGCTCCTATATAAAATGACATCATATTTGCATATCTTCCACTATACTTCAACTTAGAAGCATAATTTATTATAGTGAGGCAATATACATGCCATAAAGTAGTTGTCATATTGTATTTATTGTTCAGAGGATAATGACAAATAAAACAGTCTGTACGTATTAAATCCAGAGGCAATTTTTCTCCAAGTATTTTTAAAATTTAATTTATTTACTTGAGAGACAGAGAAAGAGAGAGAGACAATTGGCGTGCCAGGGCCTCAGCCTCTGCAATTGAATGCCAGATGCTTGCACCACCTAGTGGGCATGGGCAACCATGCACTTGCCTTACCTTTGTGCATCTGGCTTACATGGGATCAGGAAACAGATCAAACATGGGTCCTTAGGCTTTGCAGACAAGCACCTTAACTGCTAAGCCATCTTTCCAGCCCTCCTCTCTGTCTTTTAAAAAATATTTTTATTTATTTATATATTTGCAAACAGAGAGAGAAATAGAAAAGAGACAGGCAGAGAGAATGAACACATCAGGGCCTCCAGTTTCTGCAAACAAACTCCAGATGCATGCACCACCTTGTGCTTCTGGCTTTACATGGGTACTGGGGAATCCAGTTCAGGTCGTTAGCCTATGCAGGCAAGCACCTTAACCTCTGAGCAATCTCTCCAGCTCCTCTCTCTTTATTATAGACTATTCACCTACATTTTCATTCCTTCCCCTTCTCCTCTTTCTTCTCCTCTCCTTTCTTTTCCCTCCTCTCAAATCCTCTCTCTTTTTCCTTTTTTATTTTTAAAAATATTTTTAGGGACTGGAGAGATGGCTTAGCAGTTAAGAAGCTTGCCTGCGAAGCCTAAGGACCCATGTTTGACTGTCCAGATCCCACATAAGCCAGACGCACAAAGTTGAGGCAAGTGCAAGGTCACACATGCACACTAGGTGGTGCAAGCATCTGGAGTTTGATTGCAGAGGCTGAGGCCCTGGCTTGCCAATTCTCTGTCTCTCTCTCTGTCTCTCTTTCTAAAATAAAAAAAAATTAAATATATGACCAAAAGAGACAGAAAGAGAGAGAAAGTGAGAATAAGAATGAGTATGGGTATGCAAGGGCCGCCTGCCACTGTAAATCAACTCCAGACAGATGCATGTGCCACTTTGTGCATCTGGCTTTATGGGGAGCTGGGGTATTGAACCTGAGCCATCAAGGGTTTTCAGGCTCTAACCACTGAGCAATCTCTCCATGCCTCCTCTCTCTTTTTTAAAGACATCCCTATTGATACCATGGAAGCAGCCTAGGAAACACTAACGTCAACAATTCGTTCAGCCATGAATAATTATTAAGAGGAAAACCAAACCATAAAGATTGCTTTGGGAAGAGAACGTTTCCTCCTAAGTACTCTCGTATTTTCAGCCCCTACCCCCCAAAGCGACTCTCTGTCTTCCATTAGATACCAGAAGAACACAGCCACCCTTGTCGCTGCATGGCTGTGACCATCCTTGCTCCCCTGATAGACAGCAACCACGATGGGGCCCCTCCCTGCTTACTGGCAGCTTGCTGGGACGGTGGGAAGAAGAGCCTAATACTAAACAGGGCTTCTCTGGTCCTAAAATGAGCAGTGGCAGGGAGCCCAGGTTTAAAGACATAAATAAGCTGCAGGTTTGCAGAGCCTTGCCAGCAGTCCTCTGAAACAGGAAGAGGACACTTCCAGCTGTCCTGCTTACTCTCGGCTTGGCCTACCACTCACGCTCTGGGCTGAGACTCCCCGGCTGCCAAACACCAGCCTTCCAGTTGACTCCAAGGGCACCAGGTTAAAGATGATGCCTGGGATACTGGGAAGGATGGCGGGGGGTGGGGGGGGGCAGGTCCCAAGATAACCCCTCCATCTGCAGGAGCAGGAGGGGGTTATAAATGCCTTTCCTTTTCTGGAAGATGGGCTATCAGACGCCAGTAGGCTTCCAGGAGAACTAAAAACAAACAAACAGAAAATGAAAAGGCTTTAGGATAATGGGGCAGGATCAGGGCTTGCCATCCTGCCATTGGGTGGCTGTTCCCACGTACCTCGCATACTGGGCCCACACTTGTCTGTGGCTTAGCACTGCACTGCTTCACGTAGGAAGAGCTGAGACTAGTATTTCAAACTTTGTGCGTGTGAGCATGTAAGCATTTGGGTTTCTCCAGTCTGTGAGCCCTTTCAGTGTCTGCAGGAAGCTCGGTACAGACGGAGGGCAAACAGAACCCTTATGTGAAAGCATGATAGAGCAGCGGTTCTGTCTGCCCGCCTGCTCCCTTCAAGCAGCACTCAATACCACTGCGTAGGGGCTTTGTGCTGATGAGAATCAGGCCTTGGAGGGTAGGACTCTAAGTCTCATCATTCAATAAAGAAACATTCAGGGCTGAGGAGATGGCTTAAAGGTTAAAGGCACTTGCTTGCAAAGCCTGACGGTCCAGGTTCAATTCCCCAGTTCCTGTGTAAAGCCAGACGCACAAAGTAGTGCATGCATCTTTAAGAGCTTGCCTGTGAAGCCTAAGGACCCCGGTCAAGGCTCCATTTCCCAGGACCCACATAAGCCAGATGCACAAAGGGGTGCATGCCTCTGGAGTTTATTTGCAGTGGCTGAAGGCCCTGGTATGCCCATTCTCTCTCTCTCTCTGCCTGTCTGTCACTCTTAAATAAATAAATAAAAATAAACAACAAAACTTTTTAAAAAATGTTTAAAAAGAGCCAATCATAGTGGCGCACGCCTTTAATCCCAGCACTCGGGAGGCAGAGGTAGGCGGATCGCCATGAGTTCGAGGCCAGCCTAAGACTCCATAGTGAATTCCAGGTCAGCCTGGGCTAGAGTGAGACCCTACCTTGAAAGAACAAACAAACAAAAAAAAACCAAAAAAAGAAAGTTAAAAAAGAGCATATAAGAAGTTGCAAGGCATTATTTGAGAAGCTATGGTGCTTGCGCGTGTGTGTGTGCACGTGTGTGTGTGTGTGATGAGATGCCACTCATAAGTGGGCACAGTTACAGAGTTGCCCATTGGAAGCTTCAGAGACAAGGTTGGCCTAGAGGATGAAGGCTCTGTACAACTGAAGAGAAAGGAGGAACACAGGAATATTAAGGAAAGTGCAAACAGCAGCTGCATGTGAGCACTGTTTCATTAAAATATTCTTATTTATTTATTTGAAGGAGATAGATAAAAAGATAGATAGATAGATAGATAGATAGATAGATAGATAGATAGAAAGAATAGGTTCACCAGGGCTTCCTGCCATTGCATATGGAACCCAGACAGATACGCCACTTTGTGTGACCAGCAGGCTTTGCAAGAAAGTGCCTTTAACCACTGAGCCATCTCCCCAGCCTGCGCTCTGTTCTTCCGCATGGGAGTCTCTGCTCAGCCTTATTTGTCTACTTACACTCCTCTGCCTGGAAGCCGTTGCTATTCTGAAAGGTCATTATTTTTATTCTCTGCAGCTTTATTCAGATATCATGAAACTATAACAAGTGGCACACAAAATATATCCTTTGATAAGTTTTGACATATGTATACCATTGAAACTGTCACCACAATCAAGAGAGACAACGTGTCTATCACCTCTGAAAAGCTGTAATCATCTTTTTTTTTTTTTTTTTTTTTTTTTCCCCTTGGCTTTCTCAGGTAAGGTCTCACTCTAGCTCAGGCTGACCTGGAATTCACCATGTAGTCTCAGGGTGGCCTCGAACTCATAGCGATCCCCCAACCTCTGCCTCCCAAGTGCTAGGATTAAAGGCATCCACCACGCCCAGCTCTGTAATCATCTTTTTAAACAAGAAAGCCAGGTACATGGCTCCAACATATTCATTCTGCCGTGATTCTAAAGGCCAGCTCCTTTGTCATGTCTCTTACACCAAGGTCTCTTCCACTCACACCACAGAACACAGATCTTATTTTCTTTTCGGGAGGGAAAAATAAATTTTTTAGAGACAGGATAATCTACGTTGGCCTCGAACTCATAATCTTTCTTCCTCGGCCCCCTGAGTGCTGGGATTACAGGTGTGTGTCGCGTGCCTGACATGATGCTTTAGTAATAATTACAAGAGCTGACTTCACTAAGAGCATTTGGCATTTGGTAGGCTGGAGTAGTTGGGCTTATTTCGTTATTCTTCCTAAAGAGAATTCCAGAAAGGCACTTACTAGTTCTATTCCTGTCTCAGAAAGAGACAAGCTGTAGAGAGGCCAGGCACTCGCCAGGTCTGAGGGCTTGTAGATAAGAGGGTCCCTGCTGATTCCAAACCAGCTTGCCTGTGAGGAATAACCCCAAAGATCTATCTTCTGAGATCTTTATAAAGCTTTTGAAGGCCAGATCTTGTCTGCCTAGGTACCCAGGCAAAAAGGACATTAACAATAAGGTAGATTATCGCTGAATCCTGATCTTGATCATCCAGTGAGCTCAAGCTGGCTTGTTTAGCTTTCAAAAGTAAGACCAGGGGCTGGAGAGATGGCTGAGGCCCTTGCCTGCCAAGCCTAAGGACCCAGGTTCAGTTGCCCCACAAAGCGGCACATGCATGTGAAGTTTTGCTTTTAGCAGCTGGAGGCCCTGGTGTGCCCATTCTCTCTTGTCTGTAACTCTTCTCTCTACTTCTGTCTGTTTGCAAATAAATACAATATTTTTAATTTATTTGAGGCACAGAGATAGGGTGAGAACGGGTGCACACCAGGGCCTCTAGCCACTGCAAACAAACTCCAGACGCATGCGCCCCCATGTGCATCTGGCTTACATGGGACCTGGAGAATCGAACCTGGGTCCTTAGGCTCAGCAGGCAAGTGCCTTAACCGCTAAGCCATCTCTCCAGCCCAAATAAAATATGTTTTAAAAGTGAGACCATGTCAATTCACCCTTACAGCAACAGTGTGCAAACCCTTTTCCCCACATCCTTCCCTCTGCTTATCATCCATCTTTCCGCTAACAGCCATTCTAACAGATGTGTGGTGATGCCTCATGGTGGTTTTGATTTGCCTTTCCCTGACTGGTTAGTATGCGTTCCCAGGTTCATTCCAGCATCACTTGCAGTAGACGCAATGTGGAAACAGCCCAAATGCCTGTCATCAGATGAATGGATAAAGAAAATCACACACACACACACACACACACACACACACACACACACAGAGAGAGAGAGAGAGAGAGAGAGAGAGAGAGAGAGGGAGAGGGAGAGGGAGAGGAATATTATTCAGACCTTTAAAAAAAAAGAGTGGGCTGCTGCCATTTGCGTCAACACGATAAACCTGGAGGACGTTAGGCTAAGTGAAATTATCCAGATGCTGAGAACCGGATTCTGCACGATCTCACGTACATGTGGAACCTACAAAAGTCAAGTTCATCCCAGTGGAGAGTGGGACAGCCCGTTCCCAGGCTGGAGATCGTCTGTGGTGTCTTCATCAAGTTGAGGGGAAAGTGAGCTCATCTCTTCTGCTTCCTACAGAAGAGTTTCGGTGGTCCTGAGTATGTGTGTGTGTGGGGGGGGGGGGTCGGTGGAGGTGGCAGTGTGAAGGTCCTTCTGTCCACTGTTACCCTAGGGTCCCCGTGCGCCACTGAGCCTTTCTCGAAACAAAGCCAGGACCCTCCACATGCCTGGCAGAGGAGCTCGGCTCGTAGCACATGAAAGATGGTCATCGCCGTTCCAACATTTCCTTCTGATCTGCTCTATGCTGGGGAATGAGGAGTCTGTCCAAAGACACCCTATAGAAAGATCCCATCGGCCGGCCTGTTTATCCTCACAGGGCGCTTTCTTGGCTGCGCAGGCTCTGTTAATTGTCCCCAGTTCAGGGGCCTTTGAAGGGATAAAAGGCAGATTGCAGACACACTCCAGTGTTTATCACACACGTCTTCCCAGGAGGTCGCTGTCACAGGAAGGGGCACGTCCTTCTCTTCAGATGCCAACTCTGCCGCTTGGGCTTGTCTTGTGCTCCAACTCTGCCAGCTCCCTTTGAACGGGGGCTTCCAATTCACAGGAGATGGCACGTTTCTGCTCACGGGCAGACCAGACCACTCACGAAGCTGCGTTAGGAAAGCAGTTTTATGGAGCTGCCCCTCAGGATGGGAAATGCGTTATGGATAATTTTTTTGTTTGTTTGTTTTTCGAGGTGGGGTTTCACTCTAGCCCTGGCTTGCCTGTAGTCTCAGGGTGGCCTTGAACTCACTGTGATCCTCCTACCACTGTCTCCCGAGTGCTGGGATTAAAGGGGTGCACCACCACGCCCGCAGTATTTTTTTTAAATTTATTTTTGTTCATTTTTATTTATTTATTTGAGAGTGACCAGAGAGAGAGAGAAAGAGGCAGAGAGAGAGAGAGAGAGGGAGAGAGAGAGAGAATGGGCACGCTAGGGCTCCAGCCACTGCAAACGACATCCAGACGCGTGTGCCCCCTTGTGCATCTGGCTAACGTGGGTCCTGGGAAATCGAGCCTCGAACTGGGGTCCTTAGGCTTCACAGGCAAGCACTTAACAGCAAGCCATCTCTCCAGCCCCTCAGCAGTAATTTCTGATCATATATTTCTGCATCATAATACCTCATTCTCCAAGCCCTTACAGACAATGCCTGTGCTGTCCTCCGAAGGAAAATGTCTCCCCTGGTCTCTCAGCAGCATTCCCTCCTGTCCTTTCATATTTCTTTTTGAAAAATATTTTATATATTTATTTGAGAGAGAGAGAGAGAGAGAGAGAGAGAATGGGCCTCTAACCACTGCAAACAAACTCCAGACACATGCGTCACCTTGTGCATCTGGCTTATGTGGGTTCTGAGGAAACCAACCTGGGTCCTTAAGCTTTGCAGGCAAGTGCCTTAACTACTAGACCATTGCTCCGTCCCCATATTTCTTTTTCTTTCTTTTTATTTTTATTTAGTTGAGAGAGAAAGCACAAGTGGGAACACAGGGTCTTTTGTGAGACTCCAGACACATGTGCCACTTTGTGCATCTGGCTTTACATGGGTACTGGGGAATCAAACCCAGGCCAACAAGATTTGTAAGCAAGCAGCTTTAATCACAGAGCCATCTTGAAGCCCCCATATTTCTTTTTTTTAATTTTTTTGTTACTTTTGTTTATTTATCTGAGAGTGACAGACAGATAGAGAAAGAGGCAGATAGAAGGAATGGGCATGCCAGGGCCTCCAGCCACTGCAAACGAACTCCAGACGCATGTGCCCCCTTTGTGCATCTGGTTAACGTGGGTCCTGAGGGATCGAGCCTCGAACTGGGATCCTTAGGCTTCACAGGCAAGCGCTTAACCGCTAAGCCATCTCTCCAGCCTGCCCCCATATTTCTTTATGCAAATATTTCACATTGAGGAACTCAAGAAGGGTGTTTCAGCATTTGCACTTGCAATGCAGTGTGTCAACAGGAGCTATACCATGTGTGCCCGAGTAAGCAGACCGTAAGAGAAAGCGCGGAGTCCTAGATAGGGTGCGCCGAGGAGGAGAGAAGCCTACTGTCGCAGTCAGGTTCGCATTGCTGGCAGAAATCACCGGACCAATAGCAGCTTTTTTGGGGGGAATAAAAGGTTTCTTTTGGCTTACAGACTCGAGAGGAAGCTCCATGATGGCAGGGGAAAATGACAACATGAGCAGAGGGTGGACATCACCCCCTGGCCAACATCAGGTGGACCATAGCAACAGGAGAGTGTGCCAAACACTGGCAAGGGGACACTGGCTATAATACCCATAAGCCCGCCCCCAACAATACACTCCTCCAGGAGGCTTTAATTTCCAGTTACCATTGGCTGGGGAGACTAGCATTTAGAATACCTAAGTTAATGGCGGGGAGACACCTGAATCAAACCACCACACCATCCAACCAGGGCACTTTAGGAGGCAGGTGTCCATTCAGCATGCTTTTACCTCCGTGGTCTTGACCACCCAGCCTGATTGCAGAGAAGGCGTTGAGGCCCCTGAGGATGAGAGGGTTTGATGGGTAGGCCTGGAAGAGGGTGCTCCCATGCGAAGGACAGCAGGCAAGTGGTCAAATGCAATAAGAAATGGTGAGAGGCTGGAGAGATGGCTCAGTGGTTAAAGATGCTTTCAAAACCTGCTGGCTTGGGTTCAATTCCCCAGTCAACCAAATAAAGCTGGATAGTCATTTGTTTGCAGCAGCGAGAAACCCTGGCACACACACACACACACACTCAGATAACACAGAAGAAATAGCGAAAAACATTCATAGAGGCATCTACTCATTTCTTTGGTATATATGTGCATGTTGCATGTATGTGGGAGTACACACATGTATGAAAGTATATCTGCATGTTTTTGTGCACAGGTGTGGAGGCCAGAGGGTGTCATTCCTTCAAACACCATTTAGACATGGGGTTCCTCATTGGCCTGGACCTAGCCTAATTAGGCTAGATTGGTTGGCTAGCCAGCCCTGGGGATCCGCCTATCTCTACTTCTCCGGTGCCGAGATTATAAGCACACCACCATGCCTGGCTGTTTTTGGTATAGGGGCCCTGGGGATCAAATTCAGGTCCTCATATCTGCAAGGCAAGTACTTTACCGACTGATCTGACTTCCCAGCCCAAATCAATCAATCCATCCATCCATCCATCCATTCCAGAAATACTAGTTGAACACCTGCCATTTAGGCTCAAAAATACCCCATTGGTGAACAGAGATTACCTCTCTCCATACACTTAGATTCTATCACAGGGAGACTGATTCTGAAAATACAGTATTTGAGAAACTACACGAGTGGACTGAAGTATGGTGGGAGAGGAAGCAGTTGACACAAGGCGGTGGTGGGCCAGCCCATCCCATGGCCACTCTCACCCTGTTGGCTCTCCCTGTCCTCCTCCCCTGCATCTGTCTGTCCATCTATCACACCAGCCTTGGAAACCGTGACATTCTTAAGTCAGTGTCTTAGGACAAATTCGCCTTGCTGCTCTGACAATCCCAAACTGCCAAGAGCTCTCCCGAACCCGCCTGACAGATGCTGTTACCCCAGAAAGTTATGATGTGGATCCAAGGCTGAGCTTGGTGCCTGATATTTCCTGTTCCCCAAGCAAAGCCAGGCTCGTGGGCTTCCTGTTTACCACATCCCACGTTGCCCCCCTTTTACAGGAGAGGGTCAGCTATTAGGACAAGGTTGAGGACAAACTCTTCCTGGGTATGCACAGCCAATGGCTTTATTGCAAAACACCCCCGCCAGCTCGGAGGAGGCATTAAAGGAATGTGACATGTGGCCTGGGAGGGGAGTGCAGAATTCCACTGTAGAAATGCAACCATCTCCAGCACCCTGGCCTGGATTCCCAAGTAAACAATCCCCACAGAAAGCAGCCCTTGGAGATGCTACTCCACCGCTATCAGGGAATGCCAAAGAAACCAGCAAAACTGCTCCAGGGAGGGGAGCAACTTACAGAATAAGGGCCTTTTCTGTCTTTTTTTTTTTAATTTTTATTTATTTATTTGAGATGACAGAGATAGCAAGAGGGAGAGAGAGAGAGAGAGAGAGAGAGAGAGAGAATGGGCGCGCCAGGGCCTCTAGCCACTGCAAACGATCTCCAGACGCATGCGCCCCCTTGTGCATCTGGCTAACGTGGGTCCTGGGGAATCGAGCCTCGAACCGGGGTCCTTAGGCTTCACAGGCAAGCGCTTAACCGCTAAGCCATCTCTCCAGCCCAGGGCCTTTTCTAACAACTCAGCGAGGTGGTTGCTCAGTCTTGACAAGCCCGTGTGAGCGCGTGGGGGTGCAGACTAGAGAGGATGACTCCCTTAATTCTTCACCCCCTTAGTGACACTGAGGCGCCGTCTCTTGACCGCCAACGAATCACAGGCATACACACGTAAGTCATGCAATGGCTTCTTTTGCACAGTTCTTGCCCAGTGGGCCCACGTGACCTCTCCCTGTGTGTTTTCTGACGAGACTTCCTGATTTTGCTGGTTGCAATGTAGCAGAGTGTTCTGGGATGCTGTGAGCTGGTTGAGACAATGCTGAGATCGGGTGCTGAAAACTGAAAACAATGACAACAAAAACTAAGAGCCCTGTGTGTGTGTCTATGCTCATGTGTATGTGGGTGCACATGTGTGTGTGGGGGGGGTATGTGAAGGCCAGAGGACATCCTTGGATATCATTCTCTAGGAATACTATTCACTTTTTTTTTTTTTTTTTTTTCCTGAGACAGGGCCTGGAACTTTCTAAGTAGTCCAGACCGCTTGACCATCAAGCCTCAGGAATGAACCTATCTCTACCTCCCCACTGCGGGGTCACACATACCCACTACCACTTCCTGTTTCCCCCACCTTGGGCCTGAGAATTGAACGCAGAAGCCAAGCACTCTACTGGCTGAGCCATCTCCTCAACTTAAAATATATATTTTTTTTATTTATTTTTTGAGAGAGGGAGAGAGAGAGAAAGTGGGTGGGCCAGGGTTTCTAGCCATCGCAAACAAATTCCAGATGCATGCGCCACTTTGTGTTTCTGACTTATGTGGGTACTGGGGAACTGAACCTGGGTCCTTAAGCTTCATAGGCAAGGACCTTAACTGCTAAGCAATCTCTCCAGCCCTCTCTCTCCTCAACTTTTTTTTTTTGTTTTATTTTGTTTTATTTATTTATTTTTTTTTTTTTTTTGAGATAAGGTCTCACTCTAGCCCAGGCTGACCTGGAATTCACTATATAGTCTCAGGGTGGCCTCGAACTCACAGCAACCCTCCTACCTCTGTCTCCCAAGTGCTGGGATTAAAGGCATGAGCCACCGCTGCTGGCTTCTTCTCAACTTTTAAGGGCCTTACATAGTAAGGGATAGTTTTGTTTCACGAACTGAAGTTCATTCAAGCTGATTTTAAAACTTTGTGGCGATGTGGGGAGAACACATTTCTGAGGCATCTTGTACCTGGGGACGGTACCACAGTCAGTTTCTGAGGGCCTGGGAAGCAGCCCAGGACTGAGTCCACTCTGACAGCTTCTCCCTCACAGCTGCCCCTCCTCCTCTCTCCATAGCTGCCCTCCTTGCTTTCCCATGCGCATGCAGACCCAGTTCTGGCTTTGTGTGGGTCTAGTTCTCAAGAGACATCAATCAGGGTTTCTGGATCGCAGTTCCAAATTCCTGCAGACAGACTTGGCACACCTTAGCTGGGCCGTTCAGCCAGGAATGACTGTAGAAGTTTCTAGAAAGCAAGCTGGGTTAGAAGTGGAGGATGAGGGGAGTTCTCAGTGAAAGGGGCTTAGCTGGATAAATATTCCAGAAAATGCCCACTGTATGGTTCGCAGTAACTGGAAAAATGTTCCATAGACTGAAACATACCCAACACCATGGATTGGGATATAAACTGACTGCTCAATGCATGAAGTTTATACCACCAGGAGGCCTGTCATGAGATAATGACAGGATCTACCATATCCAGCTATGCAGTGGCCCCCACGGTCCCTTCCTCCTAGAACTCATGACCTTACATAATCACCTGACCTAATCAACAGTACGTGACAGAAGTGAGATTAGGCTGCAGAAGACTGACTTCCACCTTGCTGGCTCTCTCCAGCTCTTCATGTCCCCCCTCCCATTCTCCGGAACAAGCTTGGCAATGGGTCCTCCCCAACATGAGCATTGAGATGCAGAAGTCATGGCCAGCCTCTCGAGAGACCCTAATCCAGGGGACCACGCGGCATTTACCAGAGAAACAGAGATCATAAATTGCTAAAGCAATTTGGATATATTTGGATGAATTGTTCAAGAGAAGAAAAGGAATGCCAGCCTTCTTCCATTTTGGGCCTCTGCCATCTCTGGGTGCCACCCTCTTCCACTTGGTCCAGAGTGACTCACCACCATGCTTGGGTCCCAGCCAGCAGGAGGAGGAGGGAAAGGAAATGGGAAAGACATGACTGGTGTTTCTCAGAGGGAATTTGGAAGTTGTACATAATGCTTCCATTCACACCCACTGACCAGAACACAGTTGCATGACTGCCCAGGGCCTTTTAGGAGGGTTGAAGGAGAAGCCTCGTGCCCAAATAAAAATCAGGGGACTTATTTGTTTAGTTACCTATTATTTATTTATGTATTTGCACATGTGTGTGTGTGTGTGGGGGGGGGGACACACCAAGGTTTCTTGTCTCTGCAAACAAATGCCAGATGCATGCACCACTTTTTGCATTCTGCTTTACGTGAGTTCTGGAGAGTTGAACTCAGGCCTCCAAGCTTTGCAAGCAAGCTTCTTTAACCACTGAGCAATCTCCCCAAACCCCATTTAAAACATTTATTTAAGCCGAGCATGGTGGCACATCCTTTAATCCCAGCACATGGGAGGCAGACATAGGAGGATTGCTGTGAGTTTGAGGCCACCCTGAGACTCCATAGTGAATTCCAGGTCAGCCTGAGCTAGAACAAGACCCTACCTCAGAAAACAAAACAAAACAAAAATTTATTTATTTGAGCTGGGCCTGGTGGTGCACGCCTTTAGTCCCAGCACTTGGGAGGCAGAGGTAGGAGGGTCGCTATGAGTTCGAGGCCACCCTGAGACTACATAGTGAATTCCAGGTCAGCCTGGGCTAGAGTGAGACCCTACCTCAAAAAAAATTTATTTGTGTGTGTGGGTGTGTGTGTATGCACACACATGTGTGCGCCAGGGCCTCTTGCCCCTGCAAATGACTGCTCATCAGGCTTTACATGGGTGGCCGGGGAATTGAACTCTGGCTGATAAACTTTTGCAAGCAAGCACCTTTCACCACTGAGCCATCTCCCCAGCCCCAGGGATTATGTTACAGTGGAAGAAAAAGAGCGTGTCTACTGGGAGATGATCTATAGCTTCTACCACTAACACCAACATCCCCCCCACCCCCGGGGGTGATTGTGCACACATGATGAGGTTATAGTCATGTTATAATCTGGACTAGTGTGAGGAATTCAAGAGGAGACACAGAGGAGCCCTCCGGTGACCTAGTAATGAGCCTGCACAACAGCTGACAATTGTATGTTTGCCGGACAAGTGAATGAGCCAGAAGTGGAGGCCCTGCCTGTGGTTATTTCAGGGTCACACAACTACTTAATAGCAGGGCCATTATCACCCCCTGCTTTCTGCCTCTCACTCTAGAGCACTCTTTGTTACCAAAGGGCAACTGAGGAGCACTTATTTTAGGGTAGAACTCAGTGCACAGCATGAAAATGAGGAGAGAGCGACGCGCAGCAGAGCCTTCGTGACAATCCCTGGCAGCCCCGCATTAGTTTTCCTGTCAGACCCAAATGGCCTGGTTTTGAGTCCCTAGTGAGTACGGAGGCGGCCTTATGTCACCCCGTGTTCAGTACTGGCCCGTCATCTATATATTCACAATACCTGAACTCAATGGACTTCTTCTCAGGTGAGAAGACAAAGACTTCACCCCCTTTATAATTTCTCAACGAGAAAGAAAGATGGAAAGAATGGTCCCATCTGTGAATGTAGCTTATCCATAGATCTGTTGGGATTTTTTTTCTCTTCCAGATTTTTTCCACAAATAAAGCCCCTTTTCTTGGAAGATTATGTCCTGGGTTAACGGGAATACTAGTTCATGGGAGGTACTCGATAAATGTTTGTCAAATGAATCAGCTGGGCGTGGTGGCACATACCTCTAATCCCAGCGCTCGGGAGGAAGGCAGAGGTAGGAGGATCACTGTGAGTTCAAAGCCAGCCTGAGACTACATAGTGAATTCCAGGTCGGCCTGGGCCAGAGCAAGACCCTACCTCGAAAAACAAAACAAAACAACAAAACAAAACAAACAACAACAACAATAAAAAAAAAAGCATGCCATTCATTGGTGAGGCCCAGAGGACACTCGTGCCAACCCCACCCTGTCATCCTCCATGCCCAACCTCTCGTTTTTCACTTAGAAACAGGATCTCTGTGTTGCAGCCAGGCGCGGGGCTGACCGGCGAGCGACTGTGCTTCTGAGCTGTGCTTGCAGCTGGATGCGGCCACGTGGCCGCACTTGGCCAGTGGAAGGCAAAAGCAAGCGCTGTGTATGCCATGTGGCTCGTTTCCTGGCCACGGGCAACGGTGGCAGCCGCACGCACAGCAGCATTCTGGCACTCAGAAGCAAAGCTGAGGAGAGTCAGACCTCTCAAACCCAAACGCCCACATGGACCGTGGATTTGAACCATCTGGCTGTCCAAGACAACCTGCTCCTCTCTGGACATTTGGCATGACAGGGAAGCAAGCTTCCATCTTATTTCAGGCTCTGCATCTAGGGTCTCTTAGTCTGGCTTAAAAGTACATAAGACTTAGTATAATATCGTTTGAGGCATTGTTTAGCAACTGTTTAAGATTTCTTTTTGGCTCTAGAACTGTATGAGCAATCTAAAAATGCTTAATATGCATTTATTTAGAAATGTTTGGGGGCTGGAGGGATGGCTTGGCGGTTAAGGCATTTGCCTGCAAAGCCAAAGGACCCAGATTCGATTCCCCAGGACCCACGTTAGCCAGATTCACAAGGGGGCACACGTGTCTGGAGTTTGTTTGCAGTGGCTGGAGGCCCTGGGGCTCCCATTCTCTTTCTCTCCCTCTTTCTCTGTCAAGTTAATTAATTAATTAATTAAATATTAAGAATATCTTTATTTATTTGCAAGCAGCAAGAGGGGGTACTGAAAGGGAGGGGAGAGAGGGAGATGAGTATGTGCTGGCTCAGCAGGGCCTCTTGTTACACTGCAAACAAGCTTTACATAGGCCTGGGGAATTGGACCTGGGCTGGCAGGCTTTGAAAGCAAGTGCCTCTAACTGCTGAGCTCTCTCTCCAGCCCCTTTCATGTGCATTTACAATCTGTAAGGTATTTTTAGAGGTAGCCAGTAAAAATTCTCTAAAGTGATTCCCAACAGCAGGAAGAAGTGCACAATCATTTTGGAGATGACCCACCACTGTGAGTCCTTCGGACCAGAAGATACACACACCTCATGGCTTGTCCCATCCCCAGCTCAGCAAGGATCAGTCTCTCTGGCAAATGCTAGTTTACTCTACACATGACTTTAGACACTCCAGGTGAGAACATTGTCTCCCCAGATTCCAGGAAACAGAGGTCAGTGCCCCTGGTGGGTCACCTTAAAGACCCCATACTGCAGCCTCCTTGACCCTTTTGCTTCTTGTTCCAGCCAGACCCTGCTGAGATGCAGTACCACTGAGTCCAGCCGATGGGCGCTTTTGGTTCTTTGGTCATTTCTGGCCTGGCTCCTCTCTGCAGGAGTCCCCATAATCCAGCCACACCCATAAAAGACCATCACCCTAAAGCACTTTGTTCTGGGGGTTCTGGGGATGCGTATCCATTAGGATGTGGGCAGCAGCCTTGTCCTCAGTCGCTCGGAGTCCGGGGAGGGAAGGGCATGCCTACGGAGGCCTCCCAGCCATCCGTGGCACCCAGCCAGCACTTAAACACCACCACCAGCAAGCAAGCGCTGTGCCAGGCCCTGGGAGTCCTGCGAGTGAGAGCCAGGCTCCCACAGATAGCCCTGGGGTGGTCGAGGCAGAACTCGGGGCGGAGGCTGCACGGAGCTATTGGGACCTAGCCTGATTTGTACGGCTCGCAACAAACTGAGCATACACGGAGCCAGTGCTTGTTGATTCAGCCACCATTTACCATTTGAACAAACTTGGCTGAGATTTGTTTTATGTCATTTATTTTTTTTTCCCCCTAAGGACCTTGCTTATTTCATCTATTGATAATAACACCTTCTCCGGGTTATGGCAAAACACCAAACCAAACGATGTTGGGTGGCCTCCTAACAGATCTCGCTTTCTGTGGATGGTAGAGGTGGGGAGAGCGCATTTCTCTGTGTGCCAGACTTCGCTTCCGGTTGGATCTGACCGGAAGTAGGGCTCTGGCAATGCACCCCGGGCTCTGGAGCCAAACTGCCTGAGCATGAATTCGGGTACCATCTTCAGTCACTGGCAACGTAATTTGGAACAAACATCACTAAGTAATGTATGTGGTTTCCTTACTATTCATTGACGCCTATGACCTGTCATATGTCCCGAGTGGAGCCTGCCACACAGAGTCTGCAACAAATGCGAGGTGTCATTAAAGAGAAAGAGAGGGCTCCATTTTTCACTTATACCCCACTGTGGGAAGTGTGCTAGTCACTTCTCTCCTTGCTGTGACCAAATACCTGACAAGAAGCAACTTAAAGAGGGAAGAGTCTGGGCTGGAGAGATTGTTCAGTGGTTAAGGTGCTTGCCTGCAAATCCTAATGATCTGAGTTCGATTCCCCAGTACCCACGTAGAGCCAGATGCACTACCCACGTAGAGCCAGATGCACAGAGTGGCCCAGGCATCTGGAGTTCATTTGCAGGGGTCTAGAGGCCCTGATGGGCCCATTCCCCATTCCCCCCCCCTCTCTCTTTGTCCGTCTCTCTAACAGATGTGATGGCTCATGCCTTTAATCCCAGCACTCAGGAGGCAGAGAGGATCGCCCTGAGTTCAAGGCCAGCCTGAGACTACATAGTGAATTCCAGGTCAGCCTGGGCTAGAGCGAGACCCTACCTTGAAAAACCAAAAAAAAAAAAAAAAAAAAAAAAAAAAAAAAAAAAGAAGGAAGGGTACAGGATCAGGAAGTGCTTGGTCACATTGCATCCATAGTCAGGAAGCAGAGAGAACCGGACGTGAGGGGACTTGGCCTGGTAATGAAACCTCCAGGCCTGCCTACAGTGAGGCGTCTCCTCCGCCTTCCTCCCAAACTGCACCACCAGCTGGTGACCAAGTGCTCAAGCCTATGGGGGACATTTCCCATGTTCACTATCTGACTTGAGTGGACAAAGACGTGAGGGGCTCAGCACAGTTGCCACAGGAGTGTGATGCATGTGAAGCTGTTATTTTTTGTTGTTTGTTTTTTTACCACGAGCACCCCCTATCCCAACTGGGTATCCTAAAAGTAGCATCATTATTGAAGAGAGACATCATGATGCCAGGCTTGTGAGGAAACTCATGTCTGCCAGCATTGATTATTTATTTATTTATTTATTTGAGAGAAAGGGAGAGAGAGAGAGAGAGGGAGGGAGGGAGAGAGAGAGAGAGAGAGAGAGAGAGAGGCTCACCAGGGCCTCCAGCCACTGCACATGATCTCCAGATGCATGCGCCACCTTGTGCATCTGGCTTACACGGGACCTGGGGAATCGAACCAGGATCCTTTGCCTTTGCAGGTAAATGCCTTAATCGCTAAGCCATCTCTCCAGCCCCTGTTATTTCTTTTCTTTTCTTTTCTTTTTTTCTTTTTTTGGTTTTTTGAGGTAGAGTCTCACTCTAGCCCAGGCTGACCTGGAATTCACTATGTAGTCTCAGGGTGGCCTCGAACTCATGGAGATCCACCTACCTCTGCCTCCCAAGTGCTGGGATTAAAGGCGTGCACCACCATGCCCGGCTATATGTGCTGGAGCTGAGACAGCAGTCCTGACCCCCGCCAATCTGAGAGGTGGAGATCTTTGTCTCAGGAAGCAGATTGGTCCACGTCTGTCCAAGCTTGTCTTTAAAATTGCCATATTTTGACCATTTTGTGGAGTATTTTCTACTCTAGCTTCTTTGCAATTAAGTTCTTTTTTGTTTTGTTTTGTTTTTGAGGTAGGGTCTCACCCTAGCTCAGGCTGACCTGGAATTCACTCTGTAGTCTCAGGGTGGCCTTGAACTCACGGTGATCCTCCTACCTCTGCCTCCCGAGTGCTGGGATTAAAGGCGTGCGCCACCACACTGGGCAACTACTTTAGAGATAAACTTACTGCTTTTAAAAACTCACTGGTGTTTCATTTTATGTTCTAGAGGGCGGAGGCGTTCAAGAGCATTGTCGCGCTTACATTTTACCCACAGAAATTTACCGAGAGAGACTTTAGTTTATCTTCTCATAGACAAAAGAGGAGCTCTGTCAGATAGCAGGAAGGATACTTGGCTTGACGAAAGCAACAATTTCACTCTGTGTACGTGATATAATGTAACACATTAAACATACACCAATAAAACATAAAGCTTAGAAAAAAATGCTCAATTACCAACACTAGAGAAGTTTAGTTATATTGAGGCAGATCTCTACACGCAATGATAGGTTCAAAGAATCAAAAGCGTGCACGTGCTGATTAAAATGCCAACATGAAGTGACAGGTGCCAGAGATCTGTGGCTGCTACCCGACTTGAGGTTACGGACTTGGCCTTGGGCTGGTCATGGCATCACACGCCTGTAATCCCAGCATGCAGGGGCTGAGGCAGGAGGATTGAGAGCTTGAGGCCAACCTGGGCTCTGTGAGGAGATACTGCTCCAAAAAGAACTTATACTCAGGAACTAGATTTCTGAGTTGAGAGCCTGGTTTTGTCTCTGGCTATGCGTTTTGGCAGATAACTCAGCACCGAGCCTCTTTGCCAAGTGGAAAATTAGGGATGGTGGTAAGGATGACGTGTTCACATGAAGTCCTTATCTTGGTGCCTGGAAAATGGAAATGCTACAGCCGTCGAGTATTACTATAGGGCTCAAGTTGCAAACTGATGATGAGCGAGTCCACTGTTACAGATGACTTGACATCAGGTATGTATCGTGAAATTGTTACATCAATCCAGCCAAGCAGCACATTTATTATCTCGTAGAGCTCCTATTTTTTTAATTCTTTTTTGTTTATTTTTATTTATTTATTTGAGAGCGACAGAGAGAGGAAGAGGCAGAGAGAGAGAGAGAGAGAGAGAGAGAGAATGGGCGTGCCAGGGCTTCCAGCCACTGCAAACGAACTCCAGACCCATGCGTCCCCTTGTGCATCTGGCTAACGTGGGTCCTGGGGAATCAAGCCTCGAACCGGGGTCCTTAGGCTTCACAGGCAAGCGCTTAACCACTAAGCCATCTCTCCAGCCCAAGTTCCTCTTTTTTTAAAAAAAATATATTATTTATTTATTTATTTATTTGATACAGAGAAAGAAGCAGTGAGAGAGAGAGAAAGAGAGAGGGAGAGAATGGGCACATCAGGGCCTTCAGTCACTGTAAACAAACTCCAGATGCATGCGCCCCCTTGTGCATGTGGCGTACTGTGGATCCTGGGGAATCGAACCTGGGTCCATTGGCTTTGCAGGCAAGTGCCTTAACCACTAAGCAATCTCTCCAGCCCTTGAGTTCCTCTTTTATCTATGAGAAGACGGCTCACATCCTGAAACCCCCCTGACAGTCAGTGTGACTCTATTGGAGTAGAATCAAGGAGGTAGTTCAGGGGACATGGGCGACGAGGGTGGGACCCTTATCCTACAGGGCTGGTGTCCATGAGAGTAGAGTGGGATGCTGTCACACAGAGCAAAGGGACCTGGAGGACAATGTGACAAAGTGGTCCTCTGCAAGCCAAGGAGTGAGGCCTCACTAAGAGCCTGTCTGGTTCCACCATGATTGGGACCAGCAGCCTGTGGGACTATGAGACAGCACGGCGTGTTGTGTCAGCTATGGTGTCACACTGTGACAGCCCTCGAAGAACTATGCATAGGCAGTGAGGGTCAGATTTCTTGTGAAATATTGATTTGTTTGCTTGTTTGTGTTTTCTGAGCCAGGGTTCCACAATGTAAGCTAGGTGGGCCTTGAATCTGTGGTCCTCCTGACTTACCCTCTGGTATGCTGGGATCATAGCAGCACACCACCATGGCCAGCCATGAGAATGCTTTTATGCCAAAAGTGCTTCAAAATCAGCCAGAAATATAGTCAGAATACATTTTACAGATGCCCACCCTTAGGATTTCTGCTCTAGTAGACTGGAGCAGAGGCTAGAATCTACATGCAAGTACATATTTTGTGTGTCTCTGTATGTGTATGCATGTATGTAATACATACTTGGGTTTTTAAAAATTTATTTATTTATTTGAGAGAGAAATAGGCAGAGGAAGAAAGAGAGAGAGAGACAGAGACAGAGACAGAGAGAGAATGGGTGTATCAGGGCCTCCGGCCCCTGCAAACAAACTCCAGATGCATGTGCCCACTTGTGCATCTGACTTTCTTGGGTCCTGGGCAATTGAACCTTGGTTTTGCAGGCAAACGCCTTAACAGCTAAGCCATCTCTCCAGCCCTTGGTCTTGTTTTTGAGACAAGGTTTCTCTACATAGCTCAGGCTGGCCTTAAAGTTGCCACGTTGTAGACTGGGCTGAATTCAAACTTGTGATCACTCTGCCTCTTCAGTGTTGATACAGGTGTAAGCCACCACTGCCAGGCTACACATATTTATAACTTGAGTCATAATTATTGCACATATTTATGGGGCACAACATGATGTTTTTTTTTTTTTGACCAGCCTGCTTTCATTTTATTCTGTTTATACATTCTCCTGTTCCCAGATTAGAGGCAGAATATGATGTGAGCCCAGCAGTCCAGCTTAGAGCCATGTACTATTTTTTTTTTCTCAGTTTCACTCCCTTACCCACCCTTAGTTAGGCCCCTTGCCCAGGTACTGGGGCAAAAGAGCAGAAGAGCAGACACAGGACTGAGGTGATGGGCCTCAGCCCTGCTGTAAGCAGTCCCAGGTAAAATAGATGGGGTTCTATGAAGGATGGGAGCCTCTTTGTAAGACACACGGGGCCATCTTCTCAATATGCCCATTGGTTTGTTCAGATTTGGGTAGTGTGCTGGCCAAGAGCTGGCGGCTGCATTGCCTCCAACTGACTGAGAAGAGGAGGAATGTGAGGGCGCTGTTGGGGGTCCACAGTCATCATAGAGTCCAGCAGCTGCCGCATTGCTGATGAATGCCTGGGGCTTTGTGGGATGCAGAGTTTATTCTGCACGGCAAGGGCCACACTGTCACCCTTCTGGAACACCATGTCATAAGGGCCTTCTCCAAACATCATGGCATAAAGCACACAGCCTAGGGACCGGACATCAGTCCGTTCGTCGATGACACAGTGGCTCTGCACAGAAAAGAGCTCAGGTGCCCGGTAGGAGATGGTGCACCGCAGAGCTAGGGCCTGGCGTGAGCTCTCTACCTGGATGCATGCTTGATTCATGGAGCCCAGATCCATTAAAACTGGCTGCCCCTCATCACTAAGCAAAATATTGGTGGGCTTCAGGTCCCTGTGTGCATAGCCTTTGGCATGAATGGCCTCCAGGCCTCGGCAGATACCCAGTAGCAGCCAAAGGATTTGGTCCTCAGTCAGGAAGTTGCCTTGGTCCTTCAGCCTCTCTATCTCATTCCACAGTGTACCTCTCTTGAAGAACGGTAGCAGCAACCAGGCTTCATGCTTAGCACCCCGCTCTCTCAGACAGTAAGCCACAAGGCGGAGGATGTTGGGGTGATGGAAGAGGCGATGCATGTCTGCTTCTCGCTGGGCCTCCTCCCGGTCTTGCCGCTCATGACACAGGATTCGCTTCAGGGCGTAGAAGTGTCCATCATGTAACCCCTCCACTAGATCCACATAGCTGAACCCACCCTCCCCCAATTTCTGGATGAAGACGTAACGCTGATTGTCAATGATGACAGTTCCACAAGAGCAGACACACAGTGCGTGGCCCATAATGTCTCAGTCATCCTCAAGGACGGTCTTTGGCTGCCGAAGGGCTGGTCCAGGGCGAGTGGGCTCTTCCAGGCAATGGGCTAGGGACCCAGTGGATCATGCTGGCTCCAGCCGGCGCAGTGCGCTGGGGACCGGAAGTGGTGGAGACGTCACAACGTGATGTTTTGATACATGTGTACACTATGCAATGATCAAATCAAGGCAATTAACATATGCATCAACTTAAATGCTCATCATTTCATTTTTTGTCTTTGCATTATTTAGAAATGTATTCCAAAAACTGTTTTTTTTTTTTTTTTTTTTTTTTAGAGAGAGAGGGAGAAAGAGAGAGAGGAATGGGCGAACCAGGGCCTCCAACCACTGCAAACAAACTCCAGATGCGTGCGCCCCCTTGTGCATCTGGCTAACGTGGTTCCTGGGGAATCAAGCCTTGAACCAGAGTCCTTAGGCATCACAAGCAAGCACTTAACCACTAAGCCATCTCTCCAGCCCTGTTAGGGTTTTTTTTTAAGCAAAGTTCCAGAAAAGGCCCACATCACAAGTCAGCACGTTGATCATTTCTTGGTGGTGACAATATTCAAAATATTTCCCAGCCATTTGGAAAGCTTCAGTATTTCATGGTTAACTGTGGTGACTCTGACAGGAATCCTGACATGGGACAAGATGGATGAACCCGGAGGACAGGCGAGATAATTCAGACATAGAGAGACAAATGACGTCACTCACACGTGGAACATCGGAGTCGGTCCCGTCAGGGCGGAGTGCAGAACAGTTGGCTTTGGATGCTAAGGACAGTAGAAGGGGCCGGATGGGGAGAGGCTGGCCAATAGAGTAATACCATAGTCAGGAGGAGCACTTTTAGAGTCTGCATTTAAAAAGATTACTTCTTGGGCTGGAGAGATGGCTTACTGGTTAAGACACTTGCCTGCAAAGCCAAAGGACCCAGGTTCGATCCCCCAGGACCCACGTAAGCCAGATGCACATGCATCTGGAGTTCGTTTGCAGTGGCTGGAGGCCCTGGTGCCCCCATTCTCTCTATATCTGCCTCTCTCTGCTTCTTTCTCTCACATAAATAAGTAAAATATATTTAAAAAGATTACTTCTTTGAAGAGATAGAGAGAATGGGCACACACAAGTGAACTCCAGATGCATGCATCACTTTGCCACTTTGTACATCAGGCTTTGCTGGTACTGGCCCATTAGGACTTTGCAATCAAGTGCCTTTAACCACTAAGTAATCTCTCCATACCCTAGAATCTGCATTTCTAACAGGTTGTACCCGACTGATGCATCAGTTCTGAGGATCACACTTTGAGAATCACTGACTTACACTAAGCCTACCTTAACCAGATCCTCTTGTTTCATTCAAAAGAAACTGGGAGCCCACATTCTAGGTATTTTCCTCTTGGTCATAAGCTCTGTCCTGAGTTTTTCTTTAAAGATATTTTATTTATTTATTTGAGAGACAGAGAGAGAAAGAGAGAGAGAGATAGGGAGGGGTAGATAGGGAAAAAAGAATGGGATGGGCTGGAGAGATGGCTTAGTGGTTGAGCACTTGCCTGTGAAGCCTAAGGACCCTGGTTCAAGGCTCCATTCCCCAGGACCCACGTTAGCCAGATGCACAAGGGGGCGCACACGTCTGGAGTTCGTTTGCAGTGGCTGGAGGCCCTGGCGTGCCCATTCCCTCTCTCTCTCTCTCTCTATCTGCCTCTTTCTCTCTCTGTCTGTCACTCTCAAATAATAAAAAAAAAAAAAGAATGGGTACTCCAGGGCCTCCAGATACTGCAAACACACATGCCCCACCTTATGCATCTGGCTTACATGAGTCCTGGGGAATCAAACCTGGGTCCTTTGGCTTTACAGGCAAATGCCTTAACCACTAAGCAATCCCTCCAGCCCATGAGTTTCTCATCTTTTTCTGGGTGGGAATTTGAGATAGGCCCTCACTCAATAGCTTGGACTGCCCTTGAATTCTGCTCCATCCCTTTGAAGGTCTGGGATGACAGGTGTGCCCCACCACACCTGGCAAAGATGACAGACCGCGCCGTCTCCGTAACTCTGCCTCTCTGGCAGATTCCACGGAGCAAGAAGGGCTGCTCCTCAGCTTGGGGGGCGGGAGGGGCGTGGCTTTGTTCTGTTTTTCCTCTCTGCACAGCCACATGGTCCCCCCGCAGGAGAGCGTGCCCAGCCTTGCCAGAACTTCAAAGGCAGGTCTGCTCACCAAATGTCTGCCGCAAGGAGCAGCAGCCGCGTGGTGGGAGCCGCGGAGGATCCCAGGCTTCAGGGTGAATCTCTCACCCCACAGAACTAGCAGTAGTGTTTGCACGCTGTCTTCCGGTCCAAGGCCGCTGACATCTCCTTGCACGGCTTTCATGACACAGCTGCCTGCGCTCAGATCTGCAGCCGAGGGCTAGAGAGATGGCTTAGCGGTTAAGGCGCACGCCTGCGTAGCCTAGGGACCCAGGTTCGATTCTCCAGGTCCCACGTAAGCCAGATGCACATGGTGGCGCATGCGTCTGGAGTTCGTTTGCAGTGGCTAGAGGCCCTGGCGCGCCCATTCTTTCTCTCTCTAATAAATAAATTAAAATAAATCTTAAAACAAAAATCTGCAGCCGAGTCTGCACTGTTTAAAGCACCTTGGCGTGGGGGAGGGGGTCCCAGAAATGGTTCCCTGAATGATTGGGAGGAAAAGGCGAGCTGGTGGAGTGCAAGGATTAAAGGAGCGTCTTGGTGTTTCCCACCTGATTTAAATGACTGAGAGACAAGCACGTGACCAAGTGTAGCCCAGTTGTTAGCAGAAAAACCCACCATGAAGCCTGATGGTCTTTCAAGGTATTCTGGCCCATGGCCCTGGGTGCAGTAGCTTTCCCTATTCCTCCTGTCAGTGAGGCAACTAGTAGAGAGGGGTCTAGAGAGCCGGGTCCAGAGGGAGGGCCAGTGCCAGGATCAAAAAGAGGCCAGCAATCTGTACCACAGAATCCATAATAGGGACACACACACACACACACACACACACGTCCTACCTGGGTTGAGAGCCAGCATCCAAGCATTGATTACAGCCTCTAGCTCCCAGAGGGTGGGGGGGGCAGCAAGACTCGATGATCATCAATGCCAGTTTGGTGGGCTGGGGTTCAAAATGGTGTGCCAGGACCTGGGGCTATATAGTCAGGGCGCAAACTGGGAACTGAGGCAAAGGCTCAATCATAAGGATTGCCTGTGGGATTCTGAGGGCACAGCACATGTCAGGAGCCCAGGAATATCAGGGGCTCTTTGATCCTGAAGAGACTTCTATGGGCCTCCAACCAGCCAGGTTCCCTGCTTGGAAGTGCTTAGGAGAGGAAGAGATGGAGGCTGAGGAGCCAAAGGAGGACTCATAGGCCAGAGGCAGTGGGAGGGCAGATTTTGTGTGTGTGTGTGTGTGTGTGTCCCCATTTGTGTGTCCATCTCTCCTTCCTCTGGCCAGCAGCCTTCTCCTAACGCTGTGTATGCAGGACAGGATAGCAGATTCACAGTGGGGGGCGGGCACACCATGGTCCTGTTCACCAGCAGATGATAATCAGTTTGGAGGCAAGGTCATGGTGAGAACACAGAGAGCAATACAAAGCAGGATGAGAAAAAGACAGCAGGGCTGGAGAGGTGGCTTAGCGGTCAAGGCGCTCGCCTGCGAAGCCTGGGGACTCGTGTTCAGCTCTCCAGGTCCCACGTAAGCTAGGCACACAAGGTGACACACGCACACAAGGCCGCACATGGGCACAAGGTGGCGCATGTGCCTGGAGTTCGACTGCAGTGGCTGGGGGCCCTGGCGCACCAATTCTATCTCTCTCTCTTGCTCTTACTCTCTTGCATTAACAAAAAGTCCAGTCTGTTGGGCTTGCCTCAAAAAAGAAATTTTAAAAGAAAAAAAAAAAAGAAAGAAAGGAGAGAAAAAGACAATGAGAGCTCACAGAAGGGAGTATAGATGAGGATTTGTAGCAGGCTGGTGACTTCAGGAATGATTATTTTCCCAAAAATGCTTGTGAAAAAATAAAAAAGTTCAATGTATGGGACTAGCAGGAGACTATACCTACCAGCCAGAGGTGACCGTTGCTTCACTTCTTTTATCCTCCAGGTATATGTGGCTAAGTGTCAGGTAGCTCATAGCACACACATGTACACACATACCTTTTGTTTCTCAATCATTTGAAACTAAGTGGGAAACACCAAGGAACGTCACCCCTTAGCATTCTGGCATACTTTACCTGAGGGTGAGTATATCTCCTCACATAATCATCGCATCCTGACCACATGTAAGAACATGAACAACCATTTCCAAAAATTAGGGTTGTAGATACAGCTCGATGATAGAGGCCCTAGTTTCAGTTCCCAACACTGAGAAACCAACCCAGAAAACAAAATCAACAAGTATTCCACTTACCATCTCATACCCAAGCTTTATGCAGATCCAGATATGAGTTTGAAGCATTAAAAATGCTAATATTTGGGCAGGGGAGATGGCATAGCAGTTAAGGCACTTGTCAGTGAAGCATAAAGATCCAGGTTCGATTCCCTAGCACCCACGTAAACCAGCTACACAAGGTGGCGCATGCGTCTGGAGTTTGTTTACAGGGGCTAGAGGCCCTGGAATGCCCATTCTCTCTATCTGTCTCTCTCTCTCTCTCTCTATATATATATATATCTCAAATAAATAAATAAAACATACTTAAAAATAAGCCGGGTGTGGTGGCACACGCCTTTAATCCCAGCACTCGGGAGGCAGAGGTAGGAGGATCGCCGTGAGTCTGAGGTCGCCCTGAGAGTCCATAGTAAAATCCAGGTCAGCCTGAGCTAGAGTGAGACACTACCTCGAAACCCCCTCCCAAAACAAATAAATAAAAATAAAAATAAATACTAACATTTATGGAGCCCTTTTATGTGTTTCGTTATGTTATTTACTCATGCCGACAGGTACATGTTAGGCATGACTGTCATGCCATTTTGCAGGTAGGGAAATAAGTTCAAGGTCCTGGAGTTAAGCAACATGTGTGAAGTATACTCCAGACCTATGGCTTTCTTACTCTAACCTTCCCTCATGGGGGCCTTCAGGACTCAGAGGAGGACACGGTGTGAATGACAGGGAGGAGGGGCGTCGTGGAGGAGCCGCAGAACCCCTGGGAACCCAGGGCAGGTGCTCAGGGGTTACAGGGTATGGCTGCATCTCCCAGAGGATTTAATGCCTTTGCTGTCCCTTCGTCATTAGATATGATGCAGACTTGGTTCTTCATCATTAAATATGATGCTAGCTACAAGGTCTTCACAGACATCTTTTTTTTTTTTAATATTATTTATTTACTAGAAACAGAGAGAGAGAGAGAGAGAGAGGGAGAGAGAATGGGTTTTCCAGGGCCTCTAGCCACTGCAAACGAACTCCAGATGCATGTGTTGCCTTGTGCATCTGTTTTATGTGGGACCTAGAGAATCGAACCTTAACCACTCCAGCCCACAGATATCTTTTGAGATTGAGAGAGAGAGAGAGAGCCAAAGAGAGAGAATGGGCACATCAGGACCTCCAGCCACTGCAAACAAACTACAGATATATCTGGCTTATGTGGGTACTGGGGAATCAAACCTGGGTCCTTGGGCTTCCCAGGCAATCGCCTTAACCACTAAGCCATGTGTCTGGCTCTGTGTGGGCACTGGGGAATCAAACCCAGAACATGAGGCTTTGCAAGCAAGCACCTTTAACCACTGAGCCATCTCTCCAGCCTGGTAGCCATCTTTTGACCAAAGTTAAAACACACACACACACACACACACACACACACACAAACACACACACATCAAAACCAGCAGTCTAGAAGGAAGAAGGCATTTTCCTTGAAGGTATTCTTGCCCAACTGCCTTGGTCTGGACCTACTTACTTCAAATATCCTTCCTTTGCATAAAAAAAGCATGTTTGAGTGATTTTTTTTCATGTTTCCTATTTTTGCAACAAATTACAAAGTTGGATGGGAGGCCTTGCCGTTGCCTTCGTTAACATACTTTCTTCATGGCACTGTGGTGGCGCACGCCTTTAATCCCAGCACTCGGGAGGCAGAGGGAGGAGGATCACTGTAAATTCAAGGCCACCCTGAGACTACGTAGTAAATTCCAGGTCACCCTGGGCTAGAGTGAAACCCTACCTTGAAAAACCAACCTAACAAACAGAAGATTTCAACTTCTTTGGGGTTTTCTCCTGAATTACTGGATGCTTTTCTTTATTGATCTATTCTCCTGGCCTCTGTTCATGATGAAGTGGCAAGGGCTCAGTCTTTGATCTCTCTGACTGCCTCTCTCTCTCTCTCTGTCTCTCATTTAACTTCATGGCATCAATTACCGCTTATACCCTGGCAACTCCTAAATGTGTGTTCTCAACCCTGGCCTCTATCCTGAGCTATAGCTTCACGCGTCCGACTGCCTATCTCCTATCCTCTCAGCTGATGACAACTCGAATCTTCTGACTGTCCACATAAGCTAACAGAGACAGTGCGCCTGCGTTGTGAGTTGTCGTACCCCTGGTGCAGAGTACCATGTCCCGGGGGCCAGAGGAGAGCTCAGTACACGCTTGTCGTAGAGTCACACATCAACAGAGGGCAGGGTGGCAGGGGACCCGCAGGGACCTGGGCTGAGAAAACAATATTCAAGTCTTTGGCAGTGCCGGAAGCTGAACTCAGTATTGACCCCAAAGCTTCTGCCCCAAACCATCTCCAAGACAGCCACTGCATAATAAACGGCTCTGTCCTCTGTGTGGTTAAAAAAAAAAAAAAAAGGCAATCCTGACAGTGAGCACATGGAATGCTTTGGCAGAGTGACATCTGACATTTGCTCCTAACATTTATTTTAAATATTTGTTTATTCTTGCAAGCAGAGAAGGGAGCTAGCGAGAAGAGAGACAGACAGAGAGAATGGGCGCGCCAGGGCCTCCAGCTACTGAATACAAACTCCAGATGCCTGCGTCACTTGGTGCATCTGGCTCTGCGTGGGCCCTGGGGAATCAAACCTGGGTCCTTAGGCTTTGCAGGCAAGCGCCTTTGTTGTTGAGCCATCTCTCCAGCCTGCTCCTCACATTTCAATAGACTTCCTCCTAAATCCAGAATAGACAATCTCCAGGATAATCAATCACCATCAGATTTTTTTTTTTTTTTTGACTTTTCGAGGTAGGGTCTCTCTCTAGACCAGGCTGACCTGGACTTCACTATGTAGTCTCAGGGTGGCCTCAAACTCATGAAGATCCTCCTACCTCTGCCGCGTGCTACCACGCCTGGCCCAGAATTTTTTTTTTTTAATTTTTATTTTTGGAGACAGTTTTATGTAGCCAGGATGCCCTCAAACTTATTAAGTAGTTGAGGGTGACCTAAACACCTGATCCTCCTGCCTGCACATCCTGCGTGTTGGGATTGCAGGTACATACTGTTATGTTTGGGTCACTGTCAATGGTAAAGGAAGAATTAAATGTCTAGATTTAAACAAAACATACATATGAATAGTTAAAACACATTTAATGTTTTTCTTGATTTGTTAGTTAGCTAAGACCATTTTTGATATATATTTTTTCCTCAACATTTAATATATATATATATATATGTGTGTGTGTGTGTGTGTGTGTGTGTATATATATGTATATATATATATATATACATATATATATATATATATATTTGAGAGAGAATGAGAATGGGCTGCCAGGGCCTTCAGCCACTGCAAACAAACTCCAGATGCATGTGCCCCCTTGTGCATCTGGCTTATGGGTACTGGAGAATTGAACCTGGGTCCTTAGGCCTTGCAGGCAAATGCCTTAACTGCTAAGCCATCTCTCCAGCCCCCCTTTCTTCCCCCTCAACATTTTATTGCAAAAAAAGTCAAGCATATGGAAAAGTTGAAAAACCCACAGACCAGATTCTGTAATTGATAATAAACACTCAAGAGTTTTATTGGCAATTTATCCCAACCCGGGTGAGAGGAGAAGGGAGAACAATCACGGGAGGCACTGACACGTCTGGTCCACAGCAGTAATGAATGAAGTACCTGGGTGGTCTTGGGTGGGCGCTGTTTTCAAATGCGTGCCTATTCGTAGAATTTGGGGTGAAGTTTTCAGAGACTGATTTTTGCTCAATTAGTGGGAGCATATGCTCCACTTCTGGTCTGAGTAAGCAAACACCAGGGTGCTTGAGAACTTCAGACTCCGGGCTCTGGGTCGGTTTATTTATTTATTTATACATACATATACCTATCTATCTATCTATCTATCTATCTATCTATCTATCTATCTATCTATCTATCTAACTATTTTGTTTCTCGAGGCAGGGTTTCACTCTAGCCCAGGCTGACCTGGAATTCACTCTGTAGTCTCAGGGTGGCCTTGAACTCATGGCGATCCTCCCACCTCTGCGTCTGAGAGCTGGTATTAAAGGCGCGCCACCACGCGGGGCTCTGGGCAGGGTTTAATGGGAGCCAGCCCACGCATAGGGCTCTGCTTCAGCATGGGGTACCGCACTGCACGCCCCGTGATTAGGTGATGCCAGCACTGAGGGCCGGCTACCTGACGACACTGCTCACATCTCTGGCCAGACCGGAAGTCCCCTACCCTGTGCAGCTGTGCTGCAGGAGGATCGACCCCAGGGGACACTGGCTGCTTTGGGAGCCAGTGGTCCCTAAGTTTTGTACCCCACGAGTCACATTGCATTACTCCAAGTGTGGTCCTGCTACGATCTATGATCTGCTGGAGTCAGCACAAAGGGCTCCAGGCAACCTGACTGTGTCACGCTGAGTCCCTCCGCCACCATCTCCTTCCTGTCCAGGCTTCTCTCGGCTTCTTCAAACTGCGCATGTGTGTGTGTGGGGGGAGAGTGTCTCTCAGTGGAAACTGCATTTTGTTTTGTTTGTTTTGTCTTGGGTACAACAACACTATTTTGGAGCTGGAAAAAGACCATTTTGCTCATTTGCTTTTTATTTTTTCTCTCCTTCATGCATTCCCTTCCTTCCCCAAACGTTTATTCCATTTCGTTCCCAAGTCATGGTGTTTAGAAAAACAATAGCAATAAAGGATCTGCTAGGACGTCTTTATCAGCTAGCTTAATAGTTATGTCCTGATAAACCGATTCCCTGAAAAGTTCTGACTAGAAAGGCAAATCCGAGTTTTTTTATAACATTAAAAAATATTTATTTAGGGGGGTGCTGGAGAGATGGCTTAGCAGTTAAGGGGCATGCCTGTGAAGCCTAAGGACCCAGGTTCGATTCTCCAGGTTCCACATAAGCCAGATGCACATGGGGGCACATGCATCTGGAGTTCGTTTGCAGTGGCTAGAGGCCCTGGCGTGCCCATTCATTCTCTCTCTCTGTCTCACTCCCTCTCTCTGTCTAACTCTCATAAATAAGTAAAAATTTAAAAACATATTTATTTATTTGCAAGCAGAGAGAGATAGAGAGAAGAGAGACAGAGAGAGAATGGGCACACCAGGGCATCCAGCCACTGCAAATGAACTCCAGACTCATGTGCCCCTTGAGCATCTGACTTACGTGGGTCCTGGGGAATCGAACCAGGGCCCTTTGGCTTCACAGCCAAATGCCTTAACCACTAAACCATCTCTCCAGCCCCCTTCCCCCTTTTTAATACTGAGGGGAGTCCTTTTTACTGAGTTTCTCATTCATCGTGCGGAGTTTTGTGTTTGTTACATTAGGTAAACCCTTATTTATGACTCCTCATAACTCTAGTGCTACAAGACAGATCCCATGACGATACCTGGTCAGGATGTGGTACTTCCCACCCAGAATATTACTGCATGAACCTGGGTTCATTGGCTATATTGTGCTCCGGAGAAACTGATTTTGCTGGGAAAAGTCCGGAACAGATTAGATTCACAAAGGCATCCACGTGGGGTACCATGCCAAATACAGTAATTGGCATGCTTATTGTGGGCACTTATCACAGGGCCCTATCGGCTTCATGGCATCACACAGGGCAGCTATTCATATACTTATTATTATTGCTTTTGTCATTGTTATTACTATTATTGTTGTTTGTGGTGCTGGGAATCAAACCTAGGACCTTGTCCACACTTGCTTCATCACTGAGCTATAACCCCCGAGCCCCAGCCCTAATTATTCATATATTTCAGATGTGCAAGAGGAAGTTCAAAGACGGTAGCAACACAGCTAGAACTGATGCCTTCTTTTTGCACACGTCTGTATCGTGCTTGAGCGTGGGTGTGTGTGTGTGTGTGTGTGTGTGTGTGCGTGCGTGCTGCAGAGAATAGGCGGCTGCCACGTCCCCCTGGGGATCCAAACACTCCTGTCATTTGCTGGCACGGTAACAGCTTTAGCCACTGAGCAACCTCTCCAGCTCCAAGGTCTTCATTTTCAGAGAGGACTGAGTGACGACGCAGAGCGGTCAAGGCCGTCGAAGGAAGACTTTTATTACTCCATCCCCTGGAGGCCACAGCGGGTCAGGAGGCGGCGGGAGGAAGGGGAAGCCGAGGGCATAGCTGTCCTGGGGTTTCTGTCGGGATGGGCAGGCGGGGCAGGGACAGCAGTTTAGGAGTGTCCAGTTTGAACACATTCAGTGGGATTTTGGACACAGCTGCTATTCCTGGGATCTGGAGCCTGGGGTTGACGGAGGGGCAGCGGGTACTGACAAGCTGTGTGTGTTCCTGGCTTTTCTTGCTGCTGTAACAGAAATACCAGGGCAAGCTTCTCTCACGGTTTGGCACAAATTGCATTACTGAAGGTCTACTCTAAGATGGGATACCGTTACATCCACTCACATCCCATTGGCTAAAGCAGGTCACATGACCAACCTCAAAGTCAAGAGACTGAAACATAGTCTGCCAACATAGGTCAAGGGAAGATGTAGCTCTGGCGGCAGAGCCTGAGGCCAGTAATTAAACCTACCACTTAAGCCTTATTCTCCAAAATACAGTGTACATTCTAGTCATAATGGGGGACTGTATTAGCTACTCTCCATCACCGTGTCAGAACTCCTGACAGGAACAACTTAAAGGAGGAATGGTGATTTGGCTCACGGTTCCAGGGGCGTCTGTTCCTCACAATCAGGAAGGCATGGTAGCATGAGTGTGAGGTGACAAGCAGTCACATGGCACATACCAGGGAACAAAATGAAATAGGAACCCAGGCAAGCATAACCTTCAAAGTCCTTTCCTAGTACCTGTCTCTACTAGCCAGGCTCCACTTCCTAAAGCCTCTACAACCTTCAAAATGATGCCAAAAGCTGGGGACTGAGCATTTAAAACAAGAGCCCTTGGGAAGACGATTTGGATTCAAATCATAGCAGGGACCAAATTGCCTCTTATGCTCTGAATGCCAGGTACGAGGCAAATATTTCATGCAGCTAAATGAAAACTTGTAGTCCAAATATTCAGATTTTATCTTGGAAGCCAAGTCATTAAAATAAAACCCCATGGGAAGACGATGAGATGCAGATCCTAGATCACAGGACAAGGATGTCAAAGCTCAGGCTACAGAAGTTCACTGGGGCTAACGTTTGGGATGAGCTGTCGCAGCTCTTAATTATGCCCTTCAGTGAGTCAGTTATGGGATGCTGGCAGATTTGAGCAGATCCACTGGAGTTCTTAGTGATGGCTAGACTTGTACATAAATCAGGCGGCTTTGCTGACCTCTCCAACCCTCTTCATTTCTGCATAGCGTGACATCTTGACATGCCTGTGACGTTGGCAGGTAGCTTCTGGTCTCCAGGGAGCCTCTCAGTACCTTAGCCATCATCTCTAGAAACTAAAAAAAACCCTTCCTCTTGCGATTGTCCTTAATTAGTGAGGACAGGGATCATCATTCATCAGTTGAAACCTTTGTTTTGTTACATCACCGACATCTCCCCGCCAACTACCGCAGTCCTGTCCTCTGCTCTTCCAACTGATGCGGTCAGTCTCGCTTGGTCCCCAACCACCATCACTATCCGTGGTCTGAGGCAATCCACATAAATCACACACTTGTTGAGAAGAGCCATGCACTCAATCCTGGACCCAAACTCTGTCTGCTGTAAGGCTCAGCTGATGCCATAAAAGCCAGGAGCTGTGGCTATGCGTCTTGTCCATGACAGTAGCTCAGACTGCCTGAGCGCAAGGTCAGTGGGAAGAAAGGATTTTGGCAACGGCATGAACACCTGAATCCAGCTGGGGGTGGAGACAGATCTCCTGGTTTTTCCCTCACAGAAGCCGGTGCTTGTGTTGTTTAGGCTGCCAGAAGTTCGGCCTCTTGTACTTGCAGCCGTTAAGAGTCCTGACCAATATTTCATTCTGGGTTCTTGACGCCAAACTGGACCACAAGCAAATGGGACTGATCAGCGTTAGAAAAGCCCAGACTTTGCTAAGCAAGACACGCACAGTTTTTTATTCTGACAATTAGTTATTACAATACTTTCACAGCAAAGGGAACTAATTAAACAATGAAGACAGCCACTCGAGCCCTGATCACATTATTTAATATCGTTCCTTCTTATTTACATCTGCCACGAACGTTATATTTCCTCCCTATTCTAGCTCCCACTGGTAACCTGTTCAACCACTTACCATGTATCACATAGAAGGGCCGCACGAAAGTCAGTTCTCGCGTCTGTTTGGCTGTGGTAAAAGGATAGAAGCCCAAGTCTGGTGACAGGAAATAATGTATCACTTTTGACCATGTTGTCTTCATACTATAAATACAAGGACTGGGCTAGGTGGGATGGTTTCAAAGAGACAGGATGTTACCTTAAACATTTACAAAGCTGTGGTTCAAACAGCCTTCTTAAACTACCTTTTCAACCCATGGGGCTTATGTAAATATTTGGTGGCCGGTGACAGCGTAATAAATCTGTTTAGAATGGAGCAGCAGTATTTACTTAGAAAGTAATGTCATAAGGCCACTTTGGCCAATAGTTTTAAGGAGGAGAGATGCTACTTTTTAGCACCTTACATAAATATTTGCAAGACCTATAAGTCTAAGATAACCTTGTCTCTTCTCTAATGCTATTTACTGCTTCCCACTCAAGTGTCCCTTTCAGATGTCGCTGGGTTCGGCTTGGAAAGACTTGACATTCACTTGAAATGTATTGGAGCACATCAACTCGTATGGGCTATCATGTAGGAATTCTTCAATTTCCTGATGGCCCACAGTTTAGCAGGGTATTTTCAGTTTGGGGGCAAAACCAGAACTCCTTCTACCTCAAAAGTATGTATAGCAGAACATGAACCTTTTGGGAGGGAAACTCTCATGTCCAGGAGCTAAAGATGCACTCCTTGGTGACCTGCTGCATAGTGGGGATTACAGTGGAGACAGAAGAAAGAGAGGGGCCCCTCTGGGCATTGTTTCCTTGACAAGACTAGGGTCGTAACTTCAGTCTTTGGGCCAGGCATCAGGGCCACTGACTGGGTCCTTGTCAGTGAAGTGAGGTGATGCGTCTGTCACCTGTCTCTCTGTCTCTCTTCAAGAATTCAGTTTCTTCTTGATTGTCAGGAACGATTCCTCATGGGCTGGAGAGATGGCTTAGTGGTTAAGAACCTTGCCTGCAAAACCAAAAGACCCAGGTTCGATTCCCCAGGACCCATATAAGCCAGATGCACAGGGTGGGCATTGCGTCTGGAGTTCATTTCCAGCAGCTGGAGGCCCTGGCACACCCATTCTCTCTCTCTCTCTCTCTCTGTCTCACTCAAATAAATAAATAAAAATAATTTTTTTAAATAAGAAATGATTCCTCAAAGGAAAAATCACCGGCAGTGACCATCATCTATTACGGCCAGCTCACAAACAAACGAAGATGGTCCTGGAAGCAAAAATATTTTTAAAAATCACAAACATGCTCATGATTGCCTAAAGCACACCTATACTGTTTCTTTTAAAAATATGGTTGAATTATTATTTTTTTTAACTAAGAAGTATTTCCTGCTTGCTGCATGGTAGAGAATCAAGGCTATAAAACATTTATCCCAAATACAAACACCACAGAATTCCAGAGCGTTTGTTGTTTACATGCAGTAATGATGTCAGGTTTAATTCCTAGTACATGTTAACCAAGCAAGTGCTCACAAGCTATGAGAAAATGAGACTGATTGACTTCTGAAGTATTTCAGAGTCTCATGTAGAAAAATGTCATTTCCAGACTGCTGGAGAGAGGGCTTAATGGTTACGGTGCTTACCTGTGAAGCTTAAGGACCCACATGTGACATATGTGACTCTCCAGATCCCACATCAGCCAGACGCACAAAGGTGAGGCGAGCGTAAGGTCGCACATGCCCACTAGTGGCACAAATGTCTGGAGTTCGATTGCAGTGGCTGAGGCTCTGGCATGCCAATTCCCTCTCTCTCTAAAATAACAAATCAATAAAAGAATAAAGCTCTTGCCTCCCAATTGGCTTCTGTTTGTTGAAGCTTCCAGGATTATACTATCAGCAGGAAAGAACTCAGTGCGTCCTCAGCTTTCCGTCCGATCCTTGACCTGACTACGTGGGGTGGGACCTGGTGCTTGCTGCAGACCTACTAAGTGTCGTCACTCCCCATGTGGCAGATACGTTTATGAACTAAGGGGCCATTGAATGGTATTGCCAGAGTACGTGTAGCCGAGAGCCCACTTCTCCCAACACTCTTTTTTTTTTTTTTTTTTTTTTGGTTTTTCCAGGTAGGGTCACACTCTAGCTCAGTTTCTCCTGGAATTCACTGTGTAGTCTCAGGGTGGCCTCGAACTCATGGGGATCCATCTACCTCTGCCTCACAAGTGCTGGGATTAAAGGCATGCACCACGCCTGGCTCAACTTGTTCTTTTTCTAAATATATATATATTAGTTTTTTGAGGTAGGGTCTCACTCTAGCTCAGGCTGACCTGGAATTCACTATGTAGTCTCAGGCTGGCCTCGAACTTATGGCAATCCTCCTACCTCTGCCTCCTGAGTGCTGGGATTAAAGGTGTGCTCCACCATGCCCAGCAACACTGATTTTTTTTTTTTGCATGCATGTATGCATGTGCAGTGTGTGCATGTGAGTACGTATGTTCATGTGTGTGTATGTGCAGAGGTCACAGGCTGAAGTTGAGTATCTGCCTTGATCACTCTCTACCTTATCTATTGAGACAGGGCTTCTTATTTGAACCCAGAGCCTCTCAATTGAACCCAGCTAGACTAGTTGGTGCCAGCTTGCTCTGAGGGTGCTGAACACCCCTGCTTCTACCTCCCAAGCACTGGTATCCCAGGTGGGTCAACATGCCTGCCCAGCATTTATGTGGGTGCTGGGTGTACAACTCAGGTCCTTTTGCTTCTAAGGCCTTGCACTGATTTATTTTTATTTTTTATTTATTTGCAAGCAGAGAGAAGAGAGACACAGAGAGAATGGGCATGTCAGGGCCCTCAGCCACTGCAAACAAACTCCAGATGCATGCACTTCCTTGTACATCTGGCTTACGTGGGTTCTGGGGAATCGAACCTGGGTCCTTTGGCTTCACAGGCAAGTGCCTTAACCACTAAGCCATCTCTCCAGCCCAGTACTGATTTTTGAAGGTCACTTGAAAGATAGGGCAGAAGTTTGTTCATCTGGGAGGAGTCCAAGCGAGGGGGCGGTGTGTGTGTGTGTGTGTGGGGGGGGGTCACAGGGATGTCACAGGGCTGAGAGCAGAGATCTTGTCTAAAGTCCACTGGAAAGCTGGGCGTGGTGGCACGCTCCTTTGATCCCAGCACTCAGTAGGCAGAGGTAGGAGGATTGCTGTGAGTTCAAGGCCACCCTGAGACTCCATAGTGAATTCCAGGTCAGCCTGGGCTTGAGCGAGACTCTGCCTTTGAAAAACAAACAAACAAACAAAAAAAGTCCACTGGGCACAGGTCCGCCTTCTTTCCCTAGGTGAGGGCTGGGCCTCGCTGGTGCTGCGTGCCCGTCTCACTGGCGCTACATGCCCGTCTCACTGGCGCTGCATGCCAGTCATATCCAGCAATGGTGCTTATTAGCAGTCGCGCACAGGGATTCCTACGCTCTTCCTGCTGGAGAAGGGGAGGCAGGGCTCAAAGGACAGAGGCTGCGAGCCTGCCTTGCCTCGTCACCTCTAGCAGACCTTGTCTTTACAAAGTACAGCCGGCAGCTGCGCATGGCGGGGGCCCCAGGAGCGAAGGAGAAACCACATCAGGATTGATCACACCTGCTCCTGCCTGGTGGGACTCTTTCCCTTCCCTGAACTCTGGATCCCAGCCCCTTGGCCTGGACTGTAGCATGACTATATGTGTGCAGCAGGCGTGAGAGAGAGAGAGAGAGAGAGAACGCACTGTGGGTCCGGCACTTACACCACCAGCATTATAAGAAAGATATTGGGACCACATTACAGGATGGAGAGGGAAGTGTATACGAAGATGATGGTAGTGTTGGGGGGACTCAGGAAACACAAGGAAGTATGAAATGTATTTCTGGCATTTAAAACAGGCATTGTCTACAGGACGCATACGCAGCCTCATGTGGGCCCAAAGGAGATAACATGATGTGGCCCAAGACTGAGTGGGTGGCTGGAAAAGAGACACCGGGACTTGAGGGTGGGGAGAGAGGAGACGAAAGAGAAGAGGGCAGGGAGGGAGGGGATAGAATGGGAGTGGATGGAACAGGCAGTCTCGTGAGGAAAGGACCCTTGAGTTGGGGCTTGAGGAAGGGAGGAGGGAGCAAGCAGTTTAAGTTTAGGCTAGGCAGAGAAAGGAATGAATATTCCAGAAAAGAGAAGAGGTAGGTCCAAAGGCATGAAGGTGGGGAGGTGGACCGCGTGCTCAGACGCAGTGAAGGGGCAGAGGTGCCCCTGCAGGGCAGTGTCACCGTGATCAGTGTGGCCGGCAGTTCTCATCTAGAGGTTCCACGTCGTAACTTGGACCTGAGTGGTCCCCCAAGAAGCTCCTGTGTTTGAACACTTGGCCCCAGCTAGTGCTGCTGTTATGGGAGGCTATGGAACTTCTGGAAAGCTAGCCAAAGTGGGTTTCTTGGGCTGGGCCTTGCAGGCTATACCCACCTCTGGTTCCTGTTCGAGTTCTTTCCTTCCTCAGCTGTCCAGACGTGAGGGTCTGCCCTGGGGCGCTCCCAGCCCCACACAGCTGCTCCACCAGCCCTTCCCTATCACATAGACTCGAGTTCTGGAACCGGGAGCCAAGATCAAGCTCTCCTCCTTTGAGTTCTGCCTGTCGGGTATTTGATCAGAGTGATAAGAAAGGTGACAAAACCAGGCTGCTCACCAGCCATGTGCCACTCTACCAGTGACCAGTGAGGGGCACAGCCCAGTGTTGCTGTGGGGGAGGCGTGAGCTAATGGATGGTGGGAAGAGCAAGGACCATTTCTTTTTTGGACTCTATCTTTTTAAATTTTTTTTTTTATTTTAGAGAGAGAGAGAGAGAGACAGAGAGAGAGAAAAATTGGCACACTAGGGCCTCAGCCACTGCAATCAAACGCCAGAAGCCTGCGCCACCCTAGTGGGCATGTGCGACCTTGCGTTTGCCTCACCTTTTGTGCATCTGGCTTGCTAGGATCTAGAGAGTCTAACATGGGACCTTAGGTTTTGCAGGCAAGCACTTTAACTGCTGAGCCGCCCCTCCATCTCTCAAGCAACATTTTTACTTCTTTCTTTCTTTCTTTTTAATATTTATTTATTTGCAAGCAGAGAGATAGAGAGAGAGAGAGACAGAAAGAGAAAATGGATGTGTTAGGGCCTTCAGCCACTATAAAGGAACTCCAGATACATGTGCCACCTTGTGCATCTGGCTTTCCATGGGTACTGGAGTATCGAACTCAGGTCACTAGGCTTTGCAGGTAAGTGCCTTAACTCCTGAGCCATCTCTGTGGCCCTCAAGCAACATGTTTTTTTTTTGTTTTGTTTTGGTTTGGTTTTTGGTTTTTCGAGGTAGGGCCTCACTCTAGTCCAGGCTGACCTGGAACTCACTATGTAGTCTCAGGGTGGCCTCGAACTCACGGCGATCCTCCTACCTCTGCCTCCCGAGTGCTGGGATTAAAGGCGTGCACCACCACGCCCGGCTCAAGCCACATTTTTCAATGCAGTAGTAGGTGTTGCAGGGAGATGCCAAGTGAGGACTCCGTCCGAACAAAGGTGGAAAGAAGGAAGACAGGGCCCCTGAGCCCATCTGCTCATAAACACCCTGTATTCACGGGAGCTGAAGCACCCTTGGGTCTTGCCAAGGCCTCCTCGTAGCACGGCCACGTGGTGCAGCCATCAAGGAGCGAGGGCTGTCGGCATCGAGCTCCGCCACTTTCTAGGCATATGACTCTTGGCGAGTGACTTGACCTTCTCAGGCTGCGGCTTCCTCGTCTATAAGTCGCGATGCTGTAAGAAGACCAAACTGAAAGGGTCGTTACAGGGCTGATGAATCCACAACGAGCCAAACCCAGTGCCAAGCACGTGGCGAGCAATCAGCCGCTGTCAGTTGCTTTTATTTTAGTTATGAGTTTAGAGGAACGGATTGTGTTGCTTTGGCCTCTGCCACGTGGGTGCTGAAGCTTGGTTGATGCAGAGGGCTCGATGTGAGGTCACTGTGATACGGAGTGCTGATTGCCAACCCCACAGTCATTCTCCCCTTCTTCTTTACTATGAGATAGTAGACGCCTCATTTTTTAAAAAATATTTATTTGCAAGCAGAGGGAGATAGAGAGAAGAGAGACAGACAGAGAGAATGGGTGTGGCAGGAACTTCAGCTGCTGCAAATGAACTCCAGATACATGTGTCACTTTATGCGTCTGGCTTTACGTGCACACTGGGAAAGGGAACTCAGATTGTTAGGCTTTGTAGGTGCAGTGTTTTGATTCAGGTGTCCCCCCTAAACTTAGGTGTTCTGAATGTCCCCAGCTGATGGCAATTTGGAAATTAAAGCCTCCTGGAGGCGGTGTATTGTTGGGGACAGGCTTATGGGTGATATAGCCGGTGTCTCCTTGCCAGTGTTTGGCACACTCTCCTGCTCCTGTTGTCCACCTGATGTTGGCCAGGAGGAGATGTCCACCCTCTGCTCATGCCATCGTTTCCCCTGCCATCGTGGAGCTTCCCCTCGAGTCTGTAAGCCAAAGTAATCCCGTTTTCTTCCCCCACAAACCGCTCTTCATTGGGTGTTTTCTGCCAGCAATGCAAACCTGACTGCAACAGCAGGCAAGCATCATAACCACTAAGCCATCTCTCCAGCTCTCGACCCCTCATTTTACTCAATGGAGCAGTCAGTGTGCCCAGATTCCACAAAGACCCACCCTTTTGAGCTTCCCTCGCAGCTAGCAGTGACATGTTAATCAATAATTTGTAAGCACCGGGCCCTCCTGAAAGCTAAGTAAGCCGGCTCAGCAGATACACACCGGTCCATCTCCCCCTGTCTTCTTCCTTCCTCCTGCGGAAGATCTGGATGTCATGGCTGACTGAAGTTTTAGGGGCTGGGTGGATCCATGTGGGATCCTTACCTAGAGCTAGATAGATAAGGAGGGCAGAATGAGATGGTGTCTGCCCCCAGAAGATGAAAGAAAAAAAAAACAGGCAGCCTGTGGGACATTCTCTCCTGGAGCCTTTGCAGTGTGGCCCTGCTGAAATTCTGAACAAATATTTTATTTATTTTTTCGTTTGACAGAGAAAGAGGGGAAGAGAAAGAGGAGAGAGAGAGAGAGAGAGAGAGAGAGAGAGAGAATGGGCACGCCAGGGCCTCCAGCCACTGCAAACAAACTCCAGACGCGTGTGCCCCCTTGCGCATCTGGCTAACGTGGGTCCTGGGGAATTGAACCTGGGTCCTTTGGCTTTGCAGGCAAGCACCTTAACCGCTAAGCTATCCCTCCAGCTCCCCCCCACCCTCCCCCCCCCGCCACTGACATTTTGCATTCAGTCTTCTGGCTTCCAGGACAGTGAGAGACTATGTGCTCTTCTCGGCCATATCCTTTGTGGTCATTTGTCACGGTAATCATATGACCCGAGGCTCACGCCGAGCAGGGTTGATCTGTGAAGCTCTCTGTCGCTCCTCATCGAATTCTTCTCACATCGGGCCGCGCTGTTTCTTCTCCTTTCCTGAGTGGGAAAGAAACAGGCCCGTGACCTTGACATCCTGCACATTCCACTTGCTGGACTCCGTGAACAGCTGAGTTCCAGCAGCAGCTGCAGCCCTGCCGGACACAGGAGGGCAGCCATTTGCGACCCCTTGCTGGACACTGCCAGCTCCTTCTCGCTCGGAACCGTCTTGGAGTTTAGAAGTCTCAACACATTCTCCAGTTTGTCAGACTTCCGAAGACTGGGATGTATTACACGGTTGCGTAATATAGCCCAGTGGCTGCACTGCCCCCGAGTCTCTTCGCACCCACGTCAGGAGAGGAAGTGGGCTTCAGGGGGGGCTGGGGCCGGCAAGCAGGAGGGCAGAGGAGCCTGTGTAAGAACGTTTCTAGAACCTACCACACTGCCCAGCAGAGCTGAAGAGCAGCACACGGTGTCGATGACGTGCCGGTGTATGTATGTCATGAACTTGACTCTTCCTCTGGCCAGCTCATGTCTTGGGTTTGTTTTTCTTAATGTGCAAAATGAGGATCATATTGTTGTGATACCTGAATAGCTGTGGGGATGGTGTGACGTGGGATAAGTGCGTGACAGGTGCCTTGGGCTGTTCCCGGCATAAGATAATTACGCATTGTCAGAAGCACCTGCCAATTTTATTTACTTATTTACCTACCTGTGTATGTATGTGTGTGTACGTGTGTGTGTGTGTGTGTGTGTGTGTGTGTGTATGTGTGTGGAAGCTGGATCCCTGGGTGTTGGTTTTCAGGAATACCATCCATCTGGTTTTTTTTAATGCTATTTATTTATTAGAAAAAGAAGCAGATAGAGAATAGGTGCCCCAGGGCCTTCAGCCACTGCAAACAAACTCCAGACGCATGTGCCCCCTTGTGCACTGGCTTACGTGGGTCCTGGGGAATCGAACCTGGATCCTTAGGCTTTGTAGGCAAGTGCCTTAACTGCTAAGCCATCTCTCCAGCCCCATCCACCTGTGGTTGATATACAGTAGCCAGACAGCCCCAAGTATTCTTCTGTCTCTGCCTTCCCAGTGCTGGGATTACAGAGAATGTTACTCCAACTGGATTTTATTGGGAAGCGCTGGGAATCAAACTCAGATCTTATGTTTGTGAGGCAAGCATTTTACTACTGAGCCACCTCCCCAACTGCTTTTTGTATGTATGTATGTATGTATATGTTGTACGTATTATGTATGTATGCTGTATCTAGAGGTCTTAGTGTATAGCCCAGGCTGATCTCAAACCCAGGACCCTTCTGAGTCTGTCTTCTGAGTGCTGGGATTATAAGCAGGAGCCACCAGACTCATCTAGCATCTGGCATTTGATTCTCAACAAAATCCATGATAATAAAGGCACAAACATCCTCAAAACTGCATCCATTTCCTGTGGACAAGTTTTACAGCCCCAATCTTTAAGGACTTTGTCTTTTTGTTGTTACTTTATGTATTATTTTTTTCTTTTTGGGTTTTTCAAGGTAGGGTCTCACTCTAGCCCAAGCTGACCTGGAATTCACTATGTAGTCTCAAGGGTGGCCTCGAACTCACTGCAATCCTCCTACCTCCACCTCCCGAGTGCTGGGATTAAAGGCGTGTGCCCCCACGCCCGGCTTATTTTCTGTTTTTAAACAGGGCTGGCCAAACCCTTACACTGCAATCCCCCTTTCCCTCACCCATGCCTTCTTCAATCCCATTGACAAGGTCTTCCCTAGAATCTAAAGGAGGGAGCCCACTCTACCACTGTCCTTACATCCTCAGCTAGCCACATAGTCTTGAAATGCAAAAGGAAACATAACTGGAGAGATACATAGGTCAGATTTGGTCCAAATGTTTGCTATGCCTGCTAGACATGAAGATTTAAACAGAGCCGATTCCTCACTGGCGCAGTTGGAGGATACCTGAAAGCAATTGTGGGATCCGTCTCTCTGACTCTGCCGGGGGAGGATGAGGTGGCCCTGGGTGGACGTAAAGGAAAGGTTCCATTGAAGGAATTCAGTGGCTGAAGGACATGAAAATGACCTAGGGGTGCCAGTCAAACCTCACACGGCCCTGTCTGCCTGAGCCAGCCGGCTTCAGGGTTGTGCAGTCATTAGCGAGGAGCAGGTGAGGCCCAGACAGGACATCTGGGCTCCAACGGGGCTTACGTTCCCCACCTCCGAAATGCTGTCACCTTCCAGCAGTTCAGGCCAGCGAGAGGCTCAGAACTCGTGTTCCTGGTGAGAAGTTCTCCTGAGCACATGCCTTTCATTCCAGGTGGCAGAGGACATGGGTAACCAGTTTCAATGAAAAGCACCCAGAAACCCCTGGGGGAGGGAGCGAGACCCGGCAGCTGAGCTGTCCACTGCACCATGGTGGAGAGATCCCCTCCCCGCTGCACTGGGAAGAAAACTGGGTGCAGCTTTACAGGGGAGGAGAGGAGAGAGCTGTAGGTGAATAAACTTGAGTCTGGAAGGAACATAGGTTACTCCTGCTCAAAGGAGAAAAGGATGATGGATTGAGGTTTGCTTTCTTCAAAATAGCCTAAGGAAAACGTAATAAGCATGCTTAACAAAATTTGGAATGATGATCCCTAGTGGTTTCCATTAAGGCACATTGTAAGGGGTCTTTGTTTCCTGCTAAAAGTTCATTTCTTTGATGCAATGTATCAGAGAAACAGAACCAGTAGGAGATATGGGGAGGGCATGTGGGGGTGGCTAGGGGAAGGTGGGTTTATTTGGAGGAACTGGCTCATATGAGTGTGGTCCTGCTAGCCAGTATGAAGTCTGTCACAGACTAGACACCTCAGAGACGGTACTGCTCAAGTCCAAAGTAGGACTGCAGGCAGAATTCTTTTCTCCTCAGAAGCGTCAGTGCGTTCGCATGAGGCCTCTAACTGGTGAAGTCTAGCCACATCAGTGAGAATAACTGGCTTTGCTTCAGGTCTATTGGTTCAAGCACTGAGGAGATGGCTCGGTGAGTACAGTTCTTACTATGCGAACATGAGAACCCGTATTCAGATCCCCGACAGCTATGTAACATGTCAGGCATAGCTGTATGCTCCTATAATCCCAGCAGTGGGCAGGCAGAGATGGGGAACCGCCGGGTCTCACTGGCTATCCATCGGCTCTAAGTTCAGTGAGAGACCCTGCCTCAAAGAATAAGGTGAGCAATTGAGGAAGACCCTTGACATTGACCTCTGGCCTGCACATGCATATGCATATACATGCACCCATATACATGTGTGCCACACATATACACATGTCCATGCCACATACACATATATGCACACTATACACACATATCACACACACACAAATACACACATACCACATACATGTGCAACAAAGTGTATTGATTTAAGTGTGAATCTCCTCTGAAAGTCACAGCAATGGTCATGAACTACTTGGGGTTTCACTAACCAGCTGGGTATTATGGCTGAGCCAAGAGGACCCATAAACTTAACCAATGAAGGGCTGGAGAGATGGCTCAGCGATTAAGGTGCTTGCCTACAAAGCCTAAGGACCCAGGTTTGGTTCCCCAGGACCCACATAAGCCAGATGCACAAGGTGGTGCATGCATCTGGAATTCATTTGCAGTCGCTAGAGGCCCTGGTGTGCCCAATTACTCTCTATATATCTGCCTCTTTCTCTCAAATAAATAAATAAAATATAAAATTAAGCCAGGCACGGTGGTGCACACCTTTAATCCTAGCATTTGAGAGGCCGGGGCAGAAAGATCGCCAACTCTACCAAAAAGATGTCACAGCTGCCAAAGCCGCTCTAGGCAGCAAGACGACCGGCAGCCTGCTGTCTTCCTCTTTCTACGCTCCCCCATGCCTCGTATTTTGTCTGTGCCTCTTGCTGCGCAGAACCAGCCAGCCAGAAGTGTGGGCCTCAGGAGCCTATGCAGTGCAGCCAGCAAGGGCTGGAGATGGACATAGAGCAAGGGAGGGGCGGGGACAGGCTTAGAATAAACATGCCCAGGGCCAGCATAGCATCTTTAGGGAACTGCGTGTGGCAATGGCCAAGGGTTGAGTTTTTTTTTTTTTTTTTTTTTTTTTTTTTTTTTTTTTTTTTTTTCATGAGTTCACCTAGTTACCCAGTGCAGGTAAGGTACCTGTGGGGATTTGATTCAGGTATCCCCCATAAACCTATGTGTTCTGAATGCCAGGTCCCCAGCTAGTGGCTATTTGGGAACTGGAGCCTTGTGGAGATGATGTATTGTTGGGGGCGGGCTTATGGGTGTTACAGCCTGTTTCACCTTGCCAGTGTTTGGCACACGCTCCTGCTGCTGTTGTCCAACTGATGTTGTCCAGGAGGTGATGCCCACTTTCTGCTCTTGCCATCATTTTCCCCTGCCATCACGGAGCTTCCCCTCGAGTCAATAAGCCAAAATAAACCCTTTCCTCCCATAAGCTGGTCTTGGTTGGGTGTTTTCTGACAGCAACACAAAGCTGACTGCAATAGCATCTGAAGTGGAGTAGGAGGATGTGATGCTGAAAGGTGTAATTAAAAGGAAGGCGTGGGCTGGAGAGATGGCTTAGCAGTTAAGGCACAAGCCTACAAAGCCTAAGGACCCAGGTTCGATTCTCCAGGTCCCACATAAGCCAGATACACAACATGGTGCCGCACGCGTCTGGAGTTCATTTGCAGTGGCTGGAGGCCCTTGCTCTCCCATTCTCTCTCTCTCTCTCTCTCTCTCTGCCTCTCTCTCCCTATCTCTCTGTCTCTAATAAGTAAAGAAAAATAAATCTAAATTTTTTTTAAAGGCAGGCTTAAGGACAGAGAGATGGCTCAGTGGTTAAGAGCACTTGCTGCTTAATCATGAGGGCCTCTCGGGCCAGAGACTGACAAGTTGGACCCCATAGAACCCAAGTAAAAAGTTGGGTGTGTCCACACACATCTTTAACTCTGGTGCTTGGGTGGGGTGAGCAGAGACCCAAGAGAATCCAGCAGCTCTGGGTTGAGGGAGAGACTTCATGTCAACAAAATATGCAGATGACCAATAAGAGAATGCCTCATGTCCTCCTCTGGTCACTGCATGCAAGTGCGCACACATCTGCATGTACATGTGCACACGCCACGTACCACACCACACAGCACAATCACATACACAGAACGAGGCTCACATCATGAAGGACGTCCATGTTCCATATCATGTCAGTTTTTTTTAAAAAAATATATATATACATATATATATGTATGTACATAATTTATTTATTTGAGAGAGAGAGAGATAGAATGGGCGCACCAGGCGCCAGGGCCTCCAGCCACTGCAAACAAACTCCAGATGCATGTGCCCCCTTGTGCATCTGGTTTACGTGGGTCCTGGAGAATCGAACTGGGATCCTTTGGCTTTGTAGGCAAATGCCTTAACCAGTACGCCATCTCTCCAGCCCATCATGTCAGTTTTTAAAAATTATTTACTTATTTATTCATTTGACAGAGAAAGAGGGAAGAGAGACAGAGAGAGAGAGAGAAAATGGGCGCGCCAGGGCCTCCAGCCACTGCAAATGAACTCTAGACGCGTGTGCCCCCTTGTGCATCTGGCTAACGTGGGTTCTGGGGAATCCAACCTGGGTCCTTTGGCTTTGCAGGAAAATGCCTTAACCGCTAAGCAATCCCTCCAGCCCCATGTCAATGGGTTTGAACTCTATCTTGAAGGCACTTGGGAATCCATGAAGTTGGAGGGAGACTTGGCCAGTCCATGTGCACTTTGGAAAGATCATTCCGTGACCTTGTCTGAAGTCCTGAGAATTGATAACTTATCCAGGTAAATAATGGAGGTCAGAGGGAGGAGGATTGGGGGTGTGTGGCCAACCCTCCCCTCTCCTCTCCTCCGATACGAGACAGCATCACTTCTGAACACTTGCGTCATCTGTTGATATAACTAGGGTCTTCGTTTACATTAGCTCAGCAAAACTGGATGGGCAGAGCTTTTTGAAAACAAAATATTTATTACTAATCTATACAATGACTACAACGGTTGATGCACGAACACATTACTCACCTCATTAACACACTTCCGGGGTTGGGGGGGGGAATTCACATCTTTCCAATGGTTTAGACAGTCTTGTCTATCGCTAGTTCCTTAAAACACATTGGAGTCCTTTTGATTTGCTTTTCAACTTTTAAAATAAATCAGTTTCATCTGTCACGGGGTAGCAGAGGTGGCAGCTGGAGACAGAACCTCAGATTAACTTGAAGTGTTGACACAATGTTATCACACAGCTAAGACGTATAGCCTTAGAAGACACATTTAGAGTTCCTATCTCTGGACAGCCTATTCCACGGCTAAGCAAGCGAGCCCACACAGATAAAGCCACTGGATCAAGCACCTGAAAGTAGCTAATGGAGGTAGAGCTCAACTCAAACTCCCAGAACTCGTTCCACACTTGGCTCCTTGCCACGGTCTTCGGAGCTCATGTGAAGCTGTCATTTCCAGAAGTAATGCTCAGGTGGTGAGATTCCATCCGTCATGAGCTCAGGCAGAAGAGGGAGACTATTGGTGACAGAAACGCTTTATGCGGGGTGGGGACCAATTTCAGGCAGGAGAGTCTGCCTGGGGTTCTGTGTTATCATCAAGACTCAAGCATTTCTGTTTTCTTGAAGTACTTCCTGGGCCAATTTCCTTTAGGCATGTTCCATCCATTATAGTGTAAGATACCAAGCCACAGTCCCAGGCTCACAACCTCATCCTGCTCTCTCCTTGTAGAAAGAATGTATTTCTTGCCGGGCATGGTGGCGCAAGCCTTTGATCTCAGCACTCAGGAGGAAGAGGTAGGAGGATCATCGTGAGTTCGAGGCCACCCTGAGATGACATAGTGAATTCCAGGTCAGCCTGAGCTAGAGCGAGACCCTACCTTGGGAAAAAAAAAAAAAAAGAATGTATTTCTTTCTCAACGGTTTAAGTCCAGGAATTGAGTTGCATTGGTTGAGTTTAGGTCACGTGTCCATTCATGAACCAATCACTATAGATGAGGTGAATGGGCTCCTCTGATTAGCCAAGTCTTGCCAATCACTATTATGCTTATATGATCGGAAAAGATGGGTATAGAATCTCCATCAAGAAATTACATACTTCTGTGCTGCTTAGCAGTGGGGACACATTCAGAGAAATGCCTCACTAGACTAAACTGCATCATGGTGCAAGCATCCCAAGGCTGTTACTATGCAAACCAAGATGGCTACAACACCCTCAGGAAATAATTATGTATGAGATCACCATCCTATATATAGTCCATAACTGACAAAATTTCTAGGACTGGAGGGATGGCTTAGTGGTTAAGGTGCTTGCCTGTGAAGCCTGAGAACCTGGGTTCGACTCCTTAGAAGCTACATGAGCCAGATGCACAGGGTGGCACATGCATCTGAAGTTTGTTTGCAGTGGCTGGCTAGAGGCCCTGATATGCCCATATTCTCTCTTGCTGTCTCTTTCTCTCAAATAAATAAATAAATAAATAAATAAATAAATAAATAATAAATAAATAAATAAAAATAAAATATCAAAAAAATTCTATTATGCCTCAAGTTTGGCCAGATAGACCAAATGACTGAATGGGTGCAATAGTGGCATGTCTGCTCTGGGGGAAACCGACTGCTCTCTAATTGGACTGGACAACTGTCTGGACAGAATTTGGCCTCGATATCCATGACCTCGCAGTGCCCAGCAAAACCTACACAAGACCCTCATAATAGGAGAAAAAGATGATGACATCATATTAAAAGACAGACTAATGGAGAGAGGGAGGGGATATGATGGAGAGCAGAGTTATGAAGGGGAAAGTTGGGGAGGGGAGGGAAATATCATGGTTTATTGTCAGTAAGTATACAAGTTGTCAATAAAAAATATATATTAGGGCTGGAGAGATGGCTTAGCGGTTAAGCGCTTGCCTGTGAAGCCTAAGGACCTCGGTTTGATGCTTGATTCCCCAGGAGCCTCGTTAGCCAGATGCACAAGGGGGCGCATGTGTCCGGAGTTCGTTTGCAGTGGCTGGACGCCCTGGCGCGCCCATTCTCTCTCTCTCTCTCTCTCTCTGCCTCTTTCTCTCTCTGTCTGTCACTCTCAAATAAGTAAATAAAAATAAACAAAAAAAACTTTTTTTTAAAAATGCCCATTTCCTCAGAGTGCAGCTCCCCCGACACACACACTTCCTGGTGGTGCCCATGCCTGTCTCCCCTGGGTGTGAGAGAGCCTGATGCAGTGATAAGCAAGCTTGCCCCAAACTGGAGGATTTCCACTTTATGCTGGGTGAGGTGTCCCCAGGCTGCTTCTAAGGCTGTTTACTATCTTCGTGTAAAGGAAAAGGGCCTTTTCACGGTGCACAAAATTCCCGTTGGCTTTAGAAATATGTTTCTTGGTCCTCCGCTGTCTTTGCGCACAGATACCTATCAGCTTTTCTGGAAGATGAAAACTGGAAGGAAAGAGAAGTACGTATCACTGGGCCCAGTGCGTGTCTCCTGACCCGAGCCGGCGCACGCTTAAGTCCGCTGTGCCTATTGCTTTCCGCATTCTACTCCTCACGATAGGACTCCCTGTTGGCATCTCTAAGCTTTCCAGAGGGAGAGGTTCTGTGTCCAGCTGAGCTCTTTCATGTCTAACTGATGGTGTCTGTGCTTATTTAGATTCTGTCAGATTGAATCCATTTTAGAAAACACATATTAGGTCCCTGCCCCTACTGCGAGCTGCACTCCCTCTAAGGTCCACTCCAGGACTTGCAAGGAACTTAGGAGATGTGAACCAGACATCTGGGACTAATAGTTTAAACACCAAACAGAGCTGGAGAGATGGGACCTGCCTGCAAAGCCTAAGGACCCAGGTTTGATTCCCCAGGACCCACATAAAGCTAGATGCGCAAGGAGGCACATGCATCTGGAGTTTGTTTGCAGTGGCTAGAGGCCCTGATGTGCCCATTCTCTGTCTCTCTCGAATAAATAAATAAAATATAAAGTAAAAAAAAAAAAAAAGAAAAAAGAACTAAGGTTCAGGTGTATACAGTGTTGACATATTTTCCAAAGTCCCCAGCTCCTCCCACGCCCTCCCCCAACCTCACTCCCCTCGCACTTGGATTCATTTCTTTTCGTTTCATTTTCCCGCGCGGACCCTCCACTTCTGGGCCTGTGATTCATGTGGATGGAATTGCAGAACTAGCCTCTTCCACCTGATGGATAATTTCCTGCAGCGCACATTGCAAGACAATGTGGTGAACAGCCCTTCCTCCCCACTGAGCCAAACCCTTTCAGAATTCTCCAGTCCTTCACCAGGGGATGCAGCTCAGGAGCTGCAGTGACTCAGAGGAGGGATGGGTCTTTGGTCTTGTCCCCACCCCACCTCCCCCCTACACACACACACACACACACACACACACACACACACACACACACACAGTTTAGTTTCTAAGTATACATTTTGGGCTTTGCGCAGGATAACTAGGTCTTATGGAATTCAGAAGTGAAGGGCAAGTTTTCATGGCCATCCACTTGGCAGGAGACGTGCTCTGCGTCTGTGAACAGGTCAGAGTTGATGTCCTTAGCTTCCTCGTCTGGTTATAATAAGACCTCACAGCACCCCACCACGCTGGAGGAGCCCAGTTTATGGAGTGCTCAGAAATTCTCAAAGGACATTCATCCCCCCCCCCCAAGGCTCCTCAGAGCTGCACGAAGGAAAGCAGAAAAATCTGCCCCGTATGTATTGGAATCTTTGACTCTAATTATAAACAGTGCCTTTCTCTACCTTGGAAAAAGTGAGACACATTTTAGGAGTGGGATCAAGGGGCATCAAAATTCCATTAAGAACCTTCTAGGAGTGATTTATATGCTTTTTTCTTTTTGGATCATGGTGATGATTTCATAGGCATATCATATCTCAGAAGTTATTCAAGTGACACTTTCAATATGTGCGCTTGATTATAAATCCATTCCACCTCAATCAAGGGGTTAAAACAAAAACCTACATGCGACATTCTCACTTTCTAATGTAAGAGTCTCCTCGAATTTCATTATTTTACCTATTTCCAGAATCTAAGACTCCGTAGCCCGTCTCTGTTTGGGAGAAAAGATGGAAGGGTATTTCCACCGGGAAGTAGAACAAGTGGGAAAACGGTGTCAGGAATGACTTAAGACAAAGCCTCGTGGAGATGACAGCTGTGCAGCTGTCTTAAGGGACAGTTTTAAGGCTTAGCTTGGTCACCACCTTAATGATTATCAGATGGTTCACTTGTCACCAGCCCTCATGGCCTGTGATTGAGGTAATATTTATTGGCGAATCTTAAAGCTAAAATTTCAAACAAGTTTCCATGGATTGAAATTCTGAGGGGAGGGGAGGAGAGGGGAGCAGCTATCATTTAAATGGAGAAAGACTGCCTTTTCTTTTTCTCTATTGAAAGCACACTTTTGGCCAATTTTCTGAAGTCAAACCTTAGAACTAGTCATGGATAGGAAAGTGACTGAATGTGGGACAGGAACACTGGGTTACAAGGGCTTGGGGAGGAGGAGCTCACCAGCAGGAGTTAGGGTCCCATTAGGTCTTTATTCTTTCTCCATTAAAATGGCCCAGGAACGACCAAACAGGAGCTTATCTACCCTATCATGGTTAGACTTGCTTGCAACATGCTTGATACCATGTGTGCATAGATATATATGTATGTGTGTGTATACATATATATATATAATATATAAGAAATACATAATGTAATATATAACAAATATATATATATTATTCTTACCTTAATCTCACACTTTGAAATAGGTCTATTACTCTTATTTTACAGAGGGACTACCTGGTGATGGGATACAACTTGCCAAGTTTGCATAATAATGATTACTAATAATAACAATATTAATAATAATAACTTACAGAAAATATGCCTTGTGCCAGGGACACATACATTACACATATAGTGATGTTTATACTACCAATAACCTTATGACATACAGCCCGGCATTTTGGCCGTTACAGACGAGGCCACTGAAGACAGAAGTAGAAGGAATAGTGATTCATCCAGGGTCACACACTTGGCAAGTGAGAGTCTGCGACTCACTCAATATGACACTGGGTATGTTCTAGACACTCAAAATGTGTACGCATTGTGTGTATACACATGTGTTTGTGCACATTCTGTGTATCTAATTGAGGGAGTAGGTTCTGCAAATGTAGCCATTATTTTCTCTATTTCTTTTTTTAATATATTATTTATTTATTTATTTATTTATTTATTTGAGAGAGAGAAAGAAACAGAAAGAGAGAGACAGAGAGAGAGAGAGAGAGAGAATGGGCATGCCAGAGCCTCCAACCACTGCAAACTCCAGACACATACACCCCTGTGGCTTATGTGGGTCCTGTTGAATCGAACCTGGGTCATTTGGCTTTGCAGGCAAGCGCCTTAACCACTAAGCCATCCCTTCGGCTCTGTTTTCTCTATTTCTGATTACAATTCCCTATTTAGTTCAAATGAATGAGGCTCAATCAGAGTCGACTCTGACTCGAGCCTGAGGTCCCACCCAGGGCCACAATGTCCCATATGACAGCAGTCAGTTTCCACTTTAGGGAACCCTTTAGGGAACAGTGAGCGAGTGCCTGTGCTTCTAGAAGCGTTGTTACACTGCTCACCCAACATGAACAGCACTCTAAATTTGGACAATCTAAAACCTCCCCAGCACACCCTGTGATTGGCCCAACATTAACCATGTGACCAACTGGAACCAATCCAGAACCTCCTGTGGGGCTGTTCATTCACACGCTCAGGGACTAAATGCTCGCTGGTTCCCCTGGAAATTTCCTCTAGGAATGATGTGCTTGAAGCTATGTGAGGCGGTGTCACCTTTTCCCACACTACCGTGACAGGGCTTTTCAGTAATGGGAGCGCGCTTCCTGCTTTCCACGTGTTTAGCCTCCCTTCCTAGACTGCAGTCTCCCTTAAATAAACCTCACAATTTGTGATTTCCCCCTAACTAAACAGTAATTCATAACTTCTTATTCTTGACTCCGTGTTTATTAATGTTTTTTATTAAAGGTAGGACTGGGCCAGATGTGGTGGCGCACGCCTTTAATCCCAGCACTAGGGAGGCAGAGGTAGGAGGATCGCCATGAGTTCAAGGCCACCCTGAGACTACATAGTGAATTTCAGGTCAGTCTGGGCTAGAGTGAGACCCTACCTTGAAAAACAAAAAAAACAAAAAAAAAAAAAAAAAAGTAGGACAGAAACTAAAAGTTGGAGTTCATAAATTCTGGGAGACTCCTCCTGAACCCCCAAATCCTCCATCAATGGGACAGAGAAAGAGGAGGAGACTCAGCAAATGGCAGCCTTTAGATTTAGGGGTTTCAGAAACCTACTCAGTCCCCACCCTTACTAACTATGTGCACCGAGAAATTTCCTTCATTACTTATGGTGGCTTTGTCACTTACCTGTTACCCTAATAGTACTGACACGTTCAGGAAATATAATACTTTTATTTGTTTGTCAGCAGAGAGAGAATGGGTGCATCAGGGCCTCTGGTCACTGCAAATGAACTCCAAACCCTTAAGGCACTTTGTGCACCTGGCTTTACACTGGTGCTGGGGAATGGGCCCTGGGCGGGCAGGCTTTGCAAGCAAGTGCCTTTAAGTGCTGAACCATCCCCCCAGCCCAGAAAACATTCTTTTTTCATTTATTTATATATTTGTTTGTTTAATTATTATTTTCAATACTGGGAATTTAGCCCAGGGTTTAATATATGCTAGGCAAACTTTCTACCACTGAGCTATTTTCCCAGATCTCTTTCACTTTGAAAAAAAAAATATTTAAATTGGGCTGGAGAGATGGCTTAGTGATTAAGGTGCTTGCTTGTGAAGCCTAAGGCCCCAGGTTCAAGTCCCCAGGACCCACATCATCCAGACGCACAAGGTGACCTACATGTCTGCTGTTTGTTTCTGGAGTTTGTTTACAGTGGCGCTCTCTCTCTCTCTCTCTGTCTCTCTCTGTCTCTGTCTCTGTCTCAAATGAAGTCCCTACCTCAAAAACACAAAAAAGGGGGGACTGGTGAGATCGCTTGGCAGTTAAGGCATTTGCCGGTAAAGTCAAAGGACCTGGGTTCGATTCCCTAGGACCCACATAAGCCAGATGCCAAGGTGGCACATGTGTCTGGAGTTCCTTTCAAACGGCTGAAGGCCCTGGCATGCCCATTTTCTCTCACTCTCTCAAATAAATTAAATTAATAAATAATCAACTTTTAAAAATTTAAATAAATATTAAAATCAGCCGGGCATGGTGGAGCATCCTGGCTGTATGAAAAAAAGCCATAGAAAACCATCCAAGAGCCCCAATGATGTTTGGCCTGTTTACCAAACTGTCCAGTGACTTTGACCAAACATCTCTTTTTTTTTTTTTCTTACCTGATAAATGGCCACAGTCATGCCCCACACGCATGGCTCCTACTGGTGGCAAATTTGAGACAGGTATTTTGAGGATAAAATGAGGTATTAGAAACTAGAGAGCCCTAGGAAGAGTAAGTGGATTTTTACATGTGATCAGCATACTCAGGGAAAATGGTTTATTCATTTGACAAATAGTTACTAGTGTCTACCAGGCACAAGGAGCAGGGCATGAGCTTACAGTTGTTCAAGGTTGCTCCGTAAGGAAAGAAATTCAGGAGAGAGAGCTGGTGAGATGGCTTAGCAGTTAAGGTGATTGTTTGCAAAGGCTGATGACCAGAGTTTGATTCCCTAGATCCTATGTAAAGCCAGATGTACAAAGTGGCATGTGTGTCTGGAGTTCATTTGTAGTGGGAGAGGCCCTCATGTGCCCACTGTCTCTCTCTCTCTCTCTCTGCTTGGAAATAAATAAGTAAAAATATTTTAAAAAATAGGAAATTCAGAAGAGAGCCCTAGAGCTGGTGAGAAACTGGGCAAGTGACGGGTGGGAAGAACGTGCTTGCCACTGAAGCGGGAGGACCCAACTTTGATCTCCAGACCCCACGCAGAAATCTGGAACCCGTGTGGGGCTTCTGTAATCCCAGCACTCTGATGCTGAGGATGAGATGGCAGGCGGAAACCGGAGAACTTTCTGGAAGCTTGTGGTGGGTGTGACAAAGATCAGCAAGGTGGACAGGTGAGGACCAACTGGAAATTTGTCCTCTGCCCTCCCTACATGTGCTCTGGAATGCTCACACCGACATTCACACATATGCACACACACGAACAAGCGCACACACCAACAAATAATAGAAATACATTAAAAATTTTTTAATGGGGGAAATGAGCCAGGCATGGTGGCTCTTGCCTATGATTCCAGCACTGTGGAGGTGGAAGCAGGAGAGTCAGGAGTTCAAGGCCAACCTGGGCTACGTAGCTAGACCCTGTCTCCAAAAACCAAGTGTGAGGGAAAACCAAAAGCTAGGGATGTAGCTTAATGGACCAGTGCTTGACTAGATGCATAAGGTTTGATCCTTAGCACTGCAGGCAGGGGAAGGAAGGGGAGGAGTCTTGCTTATGTGGAAAATAACTCACCCGAGCCTTTTCAGCAGGACCGCACCACAGCTCCTGCCGTGGATTCGTCAAGGCAGCACCAGCTGAGTTGGGTGGGCATTCCCACATGGCACATCCAAGGCTGTGACTTAATGCGAACTGCAACCCGAGAAGCAGAACTCTTTGGGAAACGTCCTGCGATGATTGCCAGGAAATTTGGAATCTGGGCCACTTTCTACCTTATCCTCAGGCCCTACTTTATTGCACAACCTCCCCGGGTTCTTCAGGAACCAGGTTACTGGTAGGGGGCCAAACTGCTGCTCTGGGGTTCTGGTCACAGCCAGAAACATCTACTTTCTCAGATTTTGCTTTTTTTTTTTTTTTTTTAACTTCTACTGTTTTCTTACATTTTTCATGTAAATTGGATCTTTCCGGTAACAGAGCTGGGCGGTCATATTTTTGTTCAGGGAATTTAATGCAGGATACCTATCTACTTGCAAGAAGAGAGAAAGGGAGAGAGAGAGAGAGAGGGAGAGGGAGGGAGAGAGAGAGAGAGAGAGAGAGAGAGAGAGAGAGAATGAATGGGCACCCAGGGCCTGCTGCCACTGCAAGCAAACTCCAGACGCATGCGCCACTTTGCGCATCTGGCTTTACGTGGGTACTGGGGAATCGAACCCCGGGCTGTGAGGCTTTGCAAGAAAGCGCCTTAATTGCTGAGCCATCTCTCCAGCTCTCACGGAGGCTTTTGTGGTCTTGTGAAACAAAGTGGGAGAACCAGCAGCCGGCCCTCCACAGCCCACCTCCACTGGTGACGAGATGAGCGTTTGTCATGAAGGTAAACACACTCTAGAATGGGGGGGGGGGGCTGAGATGGGGAGAGGACAAGGGTTCAGCTTGTTGGCAATTCCGAAGCCAACAGCGAGGTAGGATGCTAATGTTACCTTAGGAACAGGCCACTATACCCTGAGCCCAAAGGGGACACAGTGAATAAGGCAACACTTCACCCCATTACTCATCTGAGCTCCCTAGACAGACATTCAGCTTAGCAAAGCTCACATCATTCACACGGCTAACTTATAATAATAATAATAATAATAATAATAACAAATCTTAAAAAAAACCCCAGGAGCTAGGACGATGGCTTAGTGGATAAAGGACTTGCTTTGGTAAGCATCAGAACCCGAGTGGGAATCTCTAGCACCAACATTTAAAAAGTGGGGTTGGAGCCAGGCATGGTGGCGCACGCCTTTAATCCCAGCACTCGGGAGGCAGAGGTAGGAGGGTCGCCGTGAGTTCGAGGCCACCCTGAGACTACATAGTGAATTCCAGGTCGGCCTGGGCTAGAGTGAGACCCTACCTCAAAAAACCAAAAAAAATTTTTTAAAGTGGGGTTGGTGATATCCACTGACCAGTACTGGACAGGTGGAGATGGCTGGCTGGCTAGTTTAGTGGTTAGGGTTCAGTGCAAGGCCCTGTGTCTGGCCTTCATGCATAGTCTCTCCCCCACCCCACACACACATGCTACACATACACAGAACATACAAGCAAACAAAACCCCCTTGTATTCAGAATTTACACTTCCCAACACTGACTACCATCAAAGTTGCTCTCCCAGGGGGAAAGTTATCTTGTCTGAGAGGCCCGCGGCCACACTGCTCAGGGTGCTTAGGGAAGACCCTCGGCTTGGGTTTTCAGAAAGATCCATAAGTCTGTGCAGCAGAGCATGTCTGCGATCCACCTGCAGTAATGTGGTTGGGTGGGGAAAGGAGATGTGGTTTGGCATAGCATGATAGCTGCTGTTGATTAAAGCCGGGCAGGCAGGTCCTGTCCCAGGTGTTGTGGACAGATGACCGTGTTTCATTCTCATGATAACTTCATCCACCATCTCTCTGATTTACTTGAGTGGCTTGTCTACTTCTGAACTGAAGGGTTACCAAAGGGACTTCTGGGATCACTCTCTTACTACACATAGGGCTGAGGTCTTGTCCCTGGAATTATTCTTCAGGAATCTTGAATATTTCCCCAGGCCTCTTATAAAATGCACATGCATTTCTTTATAGAACATTTATCCCAAGGTGTTTAATTGGGTGTAAAACCCAGGCAGAGCTGGGCATGGTGACTCACCTGTAATCCTAGCACTTTGGGAGGCTGAGGCAGGAGGATCACTGGGAGTTTGAGGCCAGCCTGGCCTATATAGTGAATTCCAGGCCAGCCTGGGGTACAGAGTGGAACTGTGCCTCAAAACCAAAAGAAAAAACAAGACAATAACAACAAAAAAGAAAGAAGACTTGGTGAAGAAAGGAATGAGAACACAAGAAATGATACCAATCCATTTATTTATTTATTTATTTATTTATTTATTTATTTATTTATTTATGAGAGAGAGAGAGAGAGAGAGAATGGGTGTGCCAAGGCCTCCAGCCACTGCAAACAAACTCCAGACGCATGCGCCACCTTGTGCAACTGGCTTACATGGGTCCTGGGGAATAGAACCTGGGGCTTTTGGCTCTGCAGGCTAATGCCTTAACCACTAAGCCCACCAATCTATTTTGATGGAGAAAATAAAATAGCTAAAGATCCTAATCCGAGAACTACATGGGCTGAAGATAATTGGGCAGGTGCCTCCTCCATCCATCTATCCATCCATTCCCTCATTTACTTAGCAGCTACTTTCTGGAGGCCTGCGATGGTCCAGGGCATCATGGTAAGAGCCGGGGACACAGTGCTGAGCAAAAGCAGACGGCCCCTCTGAGTTGAGTCTAGGAGGGAAGAGGTTAAGCTTGGACACTGATAAGATCTGGGAGAGAGAAATATCTGGTGCTAGGAGAGCAGATGACAGGGGCTGGCCATGTGACGCTCTCAGCTTGCTGATGGCTGGGGGTGGGAATATGCCAGAAGAGTGGCAGAGAGGGGCTCTGTGTGGCAGATGGTGCTAAACACAGAAGAAAATCTACCTGGCTCCTTACGTTTAATTCTGCCCCCAAGTTCGATGGTGGCCAGGAGCTTTCGAGTATAAACTGCATGAGCCCTGGAAAGGACATTATCATGCCCACACAGCATGCCTCTACGTGGAGGTGAAGAAGCAAGACTTTAAATATATTTTCTTTTTATTTGTTTGAGAGAAAAAGGGAGAGAGAGAGAGTGTGTGCGTGTTTGGAGAGAAAGGATCTGACGAAAGTGTCATAATGCTTTATATATGATCATCTGAAAGCTGGTCTCATTTAACAGGGGCCAGATCAACTCATTCCGAATTTATTCATGATGTCAATGAGCACTGACCTTCCTTGCGCGTGCTTGATGGGCTTAGTTGCTTCACATCACATCTCACTTCTCCTATCAACTCTCACGAAATACGTGCAGGGCTGTTGTGTTTCCATTTTACAGACAAGGAAAGAGAGACGTAGAGATGTCATATCACTTGCCCAAGGGCTCACCGCTGTTAGGGGTGTGATCAGCTTTGGAACTGAGGTCTGAGCACAAAGCCCAATCAGACAATACTCACGAGAAGTCTTCTCTCTGCCGTCTCCAGAGTGTAATGTCGATACACAGGCAAGTGGCCCCCATTGCTCTTTTCTGCGAAGCGTAGGTCCCTACTGACAGTCAGCACAGCATTGCTAGACCCTGTAGATGAATAAAATTTTGAAAGAAAATGGGACTTTACAAAAGGCTGCCAAGCTTTCACTTTGCTAAGTAAGTTTAGAAAATACATTTCAGCTGGGCGTGGTGGCACACACCTTTAATCCCAGCACTCGGGAGGCAGAGGTAGGTGGATCGCCATGAGTTCGAGGCTACCCTGAAATTACATAGTGAATTCCAGGACAGCCTGGGCTAGAGCGAGACCCTACCTTGAAAAACCAAAATCTAAAACAACAACAACAACAGCAAAGCAAAAAACATTTCAGAGTGGGAGAGTTGGCTCAGCAGTTAGGGTGCCCATGCAAAATAAAGCCAGATGCACAAAGAGGTGCATGCATTTGGAGTTTGTTTGCAGCAGCCGGAAGCCCTGGCATGCCCATTCTCTCTTCTCTCTATCTTGCTCTGCTTGCACATCAATCAATAAATATATTTTCAAAAATACATTGCAGCATTTTATTAAAGATAGATTAACTTGCACAACAAAAATGTAGGAATTAAATAATACTAGAATCTAAAGGGTGAATCAATTTAATCCGCAAACAAATCGCTACACTATTTGCTTTATCTTATTTTGTTTCGAACAGGCAAAAGCCAAGCCCCAATCCACCAAAGGCTGACTGGCACCAATATAAACAGTGGAATTCCATCCTTTGCTTTTTAATCCAACATTTTGATTTTGATTTTGAGTATAGCTGGAAAAACACCCAAAACTAGGATAACCTTTTTTCCCTTCTTTCTAACTCAGACTTTCCATAGCCTTCATCTGGTTTCTATACGCCCCCACGACACAATTAGTCTGAATATTTGAGGTTTCCCTATTGTCTCCAGCAAGGTTCTTGAAGACAAGGTCAAACCAAGGGCAAGTCTCACAGGTCAGAAGCCTTCTGCTTTGAGTCACAAGAACGTGTCTCTAAGTTATTCTCAAAGCGTTACATCACTGTGTTGAAGTTACTGTGCTGAAGTTATTGAGTGAGGGATGAGCAGGTATTGGGTCCAAACCAAAGAGTTGGTCAGTCATTTGAAAAGGCCTGTGCTCAGCCGTCCCGGTGCTGATGGGCAGAGAAGGAAAGCCCACCATCAGACGAAGGCGTGGGGCTGAGGGAGTCTGATTTGTTTGGGGTTGGTGACCTCTCCCTGCTCCAGTATTTTTTTTTTTTTTTTTGAGCATTGAGCATCACAGCTCTTCTTAGTTTATGAGCTACAGGTTATCTTGAGGGCATCGTCTCCTTTTCTGGGGGTGCATGTGAAAAGTCCACCAGGTAAGCTGGGGACCATCGCTTGACTTCAGTATCTGTTTCTCTGGCATTTGAGAGACAAGCTGTGAACAGTGTGCGAGATATCTCAACGTCTTCCTTGTTAATCAGTGTAGAGGACGAGGAAGAATTGCATAGGTAAGGTATTTTAACTTTAAAATGAGTTTGCCATTCCATCTCAAAATCAGATCTCTGCATCTGCAAGTCACCCAGAGAATTTAGAGTATAAAGAATTATTTCAAATATGGTGGACTTTGACCCCTCATTTTTCCTTCAGTTTTCAGTGATTTGGAAAACAAATGAGACAACTGATAAAGGCTTTGAGGTTTTTCAGTACAAAAATTTCCCATAAAACCTAGTGAGGAAAGACCTGTGAAAATAGATCAAAATTCCCAGATGAGGGCTGGAAAGATGGCTTAGCAGTTAAAGCACTTGCCTGCAAAGCCTGATGGACCCAGGTTTGATTCCCCAGAACCCACGTAAGCCAGATACACATGGTGGCACATGCATCTGGAGTTTATTTGCAGTGGCTAGAGGCCCTGGCGTGCCCATTCTCTCTCTCTCTGTCAAATAAATAAATAAATAAATAATATAAAATATTTTTTAATTTTTTTAAAATTCCCAGATGAGTCTACCACTTATTTATCAACAACCTTGAACGATGTCACTTCTAAACCTCAGTTTCCACATGTGTGAAAAAAGAAGTAAAGCAAGAAACGACACACATGTCCACAGTACTACAGCTAGTGTGAAATGAAAGCCCATAAAATATGACAGAGACCATCCTGGGCTATCAAGTGCTCTTTGGGCTCCTCTATACTTCCTAGCTTCTTTCAATACTTGTTAGGGTTGGTGGGCTATGTTAAGTGTTATGTGTTCATGTGTTGTGTCTGGGCTGAGGCACTTCAAGGCTAGGATGTAGTCCCGTCTCCCACTCTTTGTCTCTCTATATGACATAATGACCTTGACTTGAAAGCCCTATGTTCAGATAGCATTAAAGGCCTATCAACCATTCCCATGTTAAAGCACTGAAGGGTTGAGGGATGTCTCCTATGATATAGCTCCTATTAATTATCCTGACACACTCAGTCATTCAGATCCATATGCATTTTTATTCAAATCATCAAACCACTTTTTTTTCTCCTAGCAAGGAGCTTATTTTTTTTTAACATTTTATTTTTATTTATTTACTTATTTATTTGACAGAAAGAAAGAGGGGGACAGAAAGAGAGAGAATGGGCACGCCAGAGCTCCAGCCACTGCAAAGGAACTCCAGATGCGTGTGCCCCCTTGTGCATCTGGCTTACATGGGTCCTGGGGAATCAAACCTGGGACCTTTGGCTTTGCAGACAAATGCCCTAACTGCTAAGCCATCCCTCCAGCCCCAAGGAGCTTATTTTTATTGGACTCAGTTTCTCTGCACATGAAATTCAGAGATGGCTTCAAAGATCATGCACAGCTTGTCTTCTCGTGACTTGTGAAGAACGGTCTGACGTCTGTCTAGCCAGTGACCGAGCTTGTGGATAATCTGACGACATTACAGCCACAAACTATAGACGTCAATTCCCAGCACCTTCTCTGTGCACCTGTCTGCATCTACCCTTCCTCTCCTTCTAAGGACCCAACCAGTTATATTGGATTAGGACCCTTACAAATAGCTGCATTTTAACCTCATTACCTCTGGAAAGATGCTGGTTCCAAATACAGCCTCGTTTTGAGGCACTGAGAGTTAGGACTTTAAAGTACCAATTATGGGGAGATTTGTTTCAGCCTCCAACAGTACGTAAGTAGGATTCAGTGAGAAGTGAGGCCCAAACATGGTCTCCCCTGACCCCAGACAACGGTCACTCACCATGTGCCTGAGACAGGCACAGGGCGTACGTACATGATGTTTGCCTCCATAGCAGGATTCCTGGAACCTTCTACAAGGTACTCATAGCTGCTCAAGCCTCAGAGTTTTCTTTTTTTTTTATTTTTTGCTCATTTAAATGATCTCAGATTGATCATGATGCATGTGGGGCTAATTTCAAGGGTATAACATGTTCAGTCACTTCAAATGGAAACATGAGTGGTCTCCCCACTGTTTCTCTTTCCCAAGATTGTAAACAATAGCAGAACATTTCAAAGCAAAGGAAATAGTCAGCTGCCATTTTGCTCTTCCACGTTCGTACCCTGGTTGAGTTTACCTGTCAGCTGAAATGGGATGTGGGGATCGGCCTGCTTACTGACTCGGTAGCCCTGCCTCCTCTTGGGTATGCCGCGAGCTAGGCTGCAACCAAATAAATAAAGCTTTGCCACAGCCATTTTCAATTAGATGAAAAGGTTTACTTTTGAATTGCTTTTGCTGCCCTCTTTGAACATATAAAAGGCCAATTTGGGGTTTCATATATCCTTTTGGGTCGTTTCACTGTTTCAGACTCATGCATATGAGTAGAAACATAAAAGGCAGTTAAATCAGGACTTGCGGCAGGGAGAGATGTGATTCATTGCTGGCCTTATTAAGACAAGTCACTACACAAAGTGAAGTAATAAATTAATAACGCCTCAGATCATCAATGAATTAAGACAGCTTGCTTGGAGGTAAATGATCGTTTGTAAAGGCCTTTGCAGACAAAGTGTCTTGGGCAACTTGGTGGCGGGGGGGGGGGTGAGATAAAAGATTTGGGCATAAAGCCTGCCATGACAGGCCTTACTCTCATTACTGTAAGAAATTTAATAAAGCCACCTCAGATGGTACAGCTAACTCGCTTAGATCAGAGAAGACAGTCTACTTTGACCTACCCTGAGTTTGGAGGCTGTTTTGTGGTGATGTTGGGGAGATGGTGGGCCTAGTCTCCCACAACAGCATTGCTCTGAGCCAACGTCGTAAGTATTTGCTCTTGCAAGCAGTGTGAGGAAAAGCAAGCTATGTGGGAGGCCGTCACATGACGGGGAGGGTCAGCACGTTGGTTTCTGGTGGGCAGTGGATCCAAGGAAAGACACGGCCTCCAGGCCAGGAGTTCCGACTTCTGCAGAAATGCACCCTGTGAATGTTGCCTGACTCGGTGGATTCTGTGAGGAAGCTGCAGGGCAGGCAGCCCAGATCACCTTCTCGGCCCTTCATCTGGGAGTGTTTCTTCTGTGTCAGGCCTCCCCCAGCTTGCCTGACTACAGTCAGCAAAATACAGCCCAGGACAGATTGCAGGGACTCGCATGTCACTCTTAACATCTGCCTGTCTTCCACACATCCATCTGGCTTGAGCACACAAGAGAAACAAAATCTTTTTTTTTGTTGTTGTTTTTGTTTTTGGTTTTTCGAGGTAGGGTCTCACTCTAGCCCAGGCTGACCTGGAATTCACTATGTAGTCTCAGGGTGGCCTTGAACTCATGGCGATCCTCCTACCTCTGCCTCCCAAATGCTGGGATTAAAGGCGTGCACCACCATGCCCAGCTAACAAAATCATTTTCTGAAGAGGAACTCAAACATGTATTTTTTTTTTTCTAGCTGTCCTTTACCTCATTGTTTGTCTGTTCACCACAGATTCCAGAACTTTCTGTGCCTTGGTTATGCACAAGATTGTTGCGGGCTTTAAATGAGGTAATGTGTGGGAAAAGTTTAGCACATGCCTAGTGCTAGAAAAATGTTTCCTGATGACATAAGTTCCAGACCCTGGTCAGACCTGCCTGCCTCGGGGGACTGCTGGCTAGCAGCAGACCGAAGGCCAGGCGGTCGCCCCTTGGGGCTCAGCAGCAGTGACTTCCTATCTAGTGCTCTGAGGTAAAAAAAAAAAAAAAAAAAAAAAAAAAAAAAACAAGCCCAAACCTGAGGGAAAGTGTGGCCTTTTGAGTCAGGAACACTAGATTTGAGTACTAAATTCTGCAAAGCACATTCTGTGTATGTTGTCAGTCTCTGTGGGCCTCCCATGTTTTCGCTGGTAAAAGGGAGTTTGGAGAATGGGGTTGGGACACTTTAGGTGTCCAGCCCTTACTTCAACCCCGAGCGGAAGTGTAACCCGAGGAAGTGAGCCCCTATGGAGTAGGCATGAGGGTGGTCCCACCTCCCCTCAGCCCAGCGAAGGGCCTTTCCAGCGAGCACAGCTCACTACCCACGGCCCATGGCCTGCAGGCAGACTCATGTGGATGGCCAGGCGGGCGCAGGGCCTGAGGACCACCTGCATTGCTGTCAAGTCTGGGGATGTGGCACCGCTGATCAGTGCTGCTTCTCACAGTGACTTAAAGGAGGAAAAGGCTTATTTTGGCTGACTGTCTCAGAGAACTTCAGGCCATCCCGGCGGGACAGCTCAGTGCACGGCAGTGAGAACATAATGCTGTGTGCTCATCACAGCAGACCAGGAAACAGAGAGGGAATTCGGGGCTGGAGAGACGGCTTGGTGACTAAGGTGCCTGCCTGCCAGACCTAAGGCCCTAAAACTAAGGACTTCCCAGAACCCACGTCAGCCAGATGCCCATGGTGGCACATGTGTCTGGAGTTTGTTTGCAGTGGCTAGAGGCCCCTGGCATGCCCATTCTCTCTCTCTCCTCTCTCATAAATAGTTAAAAATAAAGAAAAAAAAATTTTCAGAAGGAAATTCACGGAAAACCACTAGCTTTCTCCTGTTTCTTCATCTGTTCCATCCAGGCTCTCAGCCCATGAGAAATTGCCACCTTCATGCAAGGTGTGGCTGTCCCCCTCCAGTTAAACCTCGGGCAGTGTCATGATACAACACACCCAGAAATGTGCCTCAGTTTCCTCGGCGATCCTAGACCTAGTCAGTTGATGATAAAGCTTAGTCATCACTTCCCGGGGCTCCACTTTAGAAGGAATCTGTCAGGTGGAAAGCTCGAAAGTTCTTCTGACCCCCAACCAGGGCCCGCCAAAAGTGTGGGGTTCCCCCCTGCCCCATGGTTCCTGACAGAAGGGAGAGACGCCAAGTTCTAGTTTGTTCTCTTTCCTTTCCGTCCCTCTGGCTGGCTCTCTCGCTCTGCCTGAGTCATGAGAGATTCAATTATAGGAATATAATATTCTACCCTTCAACATTTCCACTTTTCTTTCCTGGTACCAAGGGCATCTCCTGTATCACTACAGAAATTACTAAGGAAATTTAACATGACTAGAATCCTTCTTTAAATAATTTATAGTTCTTATTTATAAACCACCCAAATTGTGCCAATAATAGCCTTTAGATATTCCTTAAAGTCCCATACTACCCTCAAAGACCTTTCCTATATGAGTTTATAATGTCCCACTGGACATTCATGAACATGAAAATATAAGTAAATCTCTTTGTTTCTGCGACTGAAATCTTACATTATTTTCTAAGTAAAACAAACCAATTTCCCATAGTTTTAATAAACATAAATTTTTTAAATTAAGTTTTATTTATTTATTTGTTAGAGAGGGTCAGAGAGACAGAGAGAGAGACAGAGACAGACAGAGAATGGGCACACCAGAGCATCCAGCCACTGCAAATGAACTCCAGATGCGTGTGCCACGTTGTACATCTGGCTTATGTGGGTCCTGGGGAATCAAGCCTCAAGCTGGGATCCTCAGGCTTCACAGGCAAGCGCTTAACCACTAAGCCATCTCTCCAGCCCCAGTGCCCCCTATTTCTTCCCATAGTCTTGGCTTTCTAAGAGAATATCAGTGTCATTATCTCTGACATAGATCTTGTTTTCAGGGAAAAAAAAAAAGAACTTATCTTTAAGATTTGTAATATACAATGGCATTTCTACTCTCCACCTTCACATTCTTCGAGATTAGTGCCTAAGAATTCAGACCCTAGGAATAGAAAACCCGGCTCTAACTCCCCACTCCTTTCCTTGGTAGCAAATTTTCCCATCATCACTTTTCGATATAATGGACAGCTGGGCCCTACACACATTTCTCTTTTCCCATCTGCCTCAGCGTTAGCCTCTTTGTCCATAGAGGGTGCTTTATCAACATGACACCCTGTCAGTGAGCCACAGCTGAGGAAGAGCCTTGTGCCTGCAGTCCGGCTGTGCTTCCCTTTGTCCTGGTCACAGCTGCCAACAGCTGGAGGGCAAGAGGCCCAGAGTGGAGCCCTCTCCACTGCGTTTCACCTGCACCAAGCAGACCGCTTCCCGCAGGCCAGCTCCAACCTGCCAGCAGGGCTGTAGGGGACTTCTTGCCCTTCATCCCGGGCCACTGGTGCCCCTGCCGTCCTTCTCACCAGCTTGTCCATCGGCACCTTCCAGGACAACTCTGTAGCCACCTGGCTTGTGTTCCCGCAGACCTCTTCCTACTGGCGAGTTTCTGACCACCCAGCAAGCTGGTCCTGCAGACCAGCTCGTGCCCCACCCCCTCCTCAGCAAGTCTTCCCACATGGAAAGGACATGTATGCATTTGTCTGCACCTCCTTTGAGGGCTGCACTTGAGTCTTAGAGGTAGGCCCTCTTGAATATTTTCAGTTCTTCATTTCTTTTTTCTTTTGAGGTAGGGTCTCACTCTAGCCTCAGGCTGGCCTCAAACTCATAGTTGATCCTACTACCTCAACTTCCCAAGTGCTGGGATTAAAGGCATGCACCACCACACCTGGCCAAGTTCTTCGTTTGTCAAACGTTATTTATGCCGGGCGTGGTGGCGCACGCCTTTAATCCCAGTACTCGGGAGGTAGAGGTAGGAGGATCGCCGTGAGTTCGAGGCCACCCTGAGACTACAGAGTGATTTCCAGGTCAGCCTGAGCTAGAGTGAGACCCTACCTCGAAAAAGCAAACAACAACAACAACAAAAGGTTATTTATTTATTTGCACTGAGAGAGAGAGAGAGAGACAGAGAGAGGGAGAATGAGAATGGACACACCAGGGCCTCTAGCCACTGCAAATGAACTCCAGATACATGCACCACTTTGTGCATCTGGCTTTACGTGGGTGCTGGGGAAATCGAACCTGGATCGTTAGGTTTTGGAGGCAAGTGCCTTAACTGCTGAGCCATCTCGCCAGCCCCAGTTCCTCATATTATACCTTCTCCCTTCTAGAGGCAATAGCTTCTGTTTCTTATACCTAGATTACTTACTTTTCTTTCAGTAATTAACTACCCTTTCATAGCTAATAATTCTGTGTTTTATATTTCTCCTTTCCCACATGTAGCTGTTTCTTGGCATAGAACTGACATCTTGAGTGCTCCTAGAAGACAGACCCTCAACCAGGTCAGACACAAATGAGCAGACTCATAGCTTTTCTCTTAAGTGCAGTGATGAGTCCCTTCCCAACAGGAAATGGGATACTAATCTTCCACGGCGTGCAGTAGCTTTGCAGTTAGTCACGCTAGGGGAAATGGGCGAAATTATGAACAGAAGCAAGTGCCCCTCGGTGCTGCCCTGTGGTGTTGGATGGAGCCTCAGAAGTGTACCGAAGCACGTTTGGAAAGCGGGCGACAAGCTAAGATTTCTCCTTCTCTATCCAAGTCAGGATGTGAGCATCAGAAGTTTCCATGGCTGAACTGAAATTTTTTTTTTTTTTTTTTTTTTTTTTTTACTATGTCCACAGGCTGATGTTGTTAAAACTAAAGCACAGAATTTAATTGGGAGTTTTGTAGAATCAGTGCTGGTTGAGTTCACAGCCTTACTGAGTTTCTTGTGTAAAAGTTAGGAAACTGAAGTGAAAGAATAAGATACGGAATCGCTCCAGCCCTCCCTCTATTGTCCTTTCCCTGTGAAAGAAACCAGCCTTCCCTTGATTCAAAACCCCATGGTAAGTTACCCTGGGTAAGATGGATTGCAGGGAGTTACTTAAGTCTTCCCCAAGGCCCACGACAGTGTCCTTTTGTTGAAACTAGACCAATGCCGGCGTTCAGATCAGATGTTCTGAGTCCTAGTATGCCCATACTCACTCTTTCTCTCTCTCCCTCTCTTTCTTAAATAAACATAAATTTTTTGGGGGGGGGGGAGTGAGGTAGAGTTTCACTCTAGCTCAGGCTGACCTGGAATTCACTATGTAGTCTCAGGGTGGCCTCGAAGTCACGGCGATCCTCCTACCTCTGCCCGCTGAGTGCTGCGATTAAAGGCGTGTGCCACCACGCCCGGCCCTTGTTGAACTTTTTGAAATGAGAACTGATCAGTTTCTGTTGTTAGTTCAGCCTCCATCTCATAGTAGGGCCATGGGCACACCCACCTCTCTGAAACGCAGTATCTCTGTCTGTGGGGTAAAGCTACAGATTCCCGGTTGTGGCCTTCCCCTGAGCAGCAGTACCAAAGCCCTCCCTGCCCCGCAGCCGGCTTGCTGCCTTATATGGGAGGCCCACAGAGTGCGCACCTCTCACACCAAGGTGTCCCAGATTCCGATGGCCAGCAGAGGGCTTTTATTCTGCCTCCCTCTGCTCCATTTCTGGCGCTATCAGCCATGCTACATCGCGGGCTGGCCTCCGTTATCTAAATGGCCTGAGAAACAGATGCTCAGCCATCGCAGGAGCTGTTCTTGTCTGGGTTCCAGTGGGTGCCTTCAAACGGTCTTGTCACCCAACACCTGAGTGATGGCCGAATTGAGCCGTGAGACAGCGCAGGCTTGGACGCCTATCTGTGGAAGGACCATAGCCACCTAGATCCATACGACGTAACCTCATGAACGTGATATTGAGTGTGCGTATGTGCATGCGTGTGCATAGACTACCTTTCCCAGGCATTTTTACTTGTTTAAGATTTATTTTTATTTATTTATTTATTAGAGACAGAGAGAGACGGGGGGAGGGAAAGAGAGAGAGAGTGAGAATGGGAGCGCCAGGGCTTCCAGCCACTGCAAACGAACTCCAGACGCATGCGCCCCCTTGTGCATCTGGCTTACGTGGGTCCTGGGGAATCGAACCTGGATCCTTAGGCTTCACAGGCATGCTCCTTAACCGCTAAGCCATCTCTCCAGCCCTCAGCCAGCATTTTTCTTTCACCGGCCAGCGTGTTGGGTACTGTATATCACCTGTCACTCTCATAAGCCCCAAAGCTATGTGTCGCCAACTCCACTTTACGGAAACTGAGAAAACAACTTGTGTACAAGAGGCTAGGTTGCTTTGAAGTAGTTCTGTCGGTGGATTTGGGTGGGCTGGGGACGGAGTTCATTGGCAGAGGCCTCTCCTACTATATGAGAGGACCTGGGTTCAAACCCTAGCACTGGACAAAAAGGTTGAGTTAAAGGATTTGCACAAAGGCTTTTCCTCATTTCAAGAAGCCGTCCTGCTTGCTGGCGAGGGCCTCCCAGGTTACCCCAACACCAGTGAGAACTGGAGGAGGAAGAAATTCCTTACCAATCTTTTCTCAGTTCTCCCCTAGTCTCCAGTGCCCACTCAATGACCAGTGAAATTACTACCATTCTCTCTCTTGCCCAAATATTTGCTAAAGTACATTAAAACCTGCTGCTGGTGGTGAGATGGGCACAAAGTAAACATTGGTGTGTTGTTTAAAATGGGGCTGGGGCCCGTGTCAGAAGTCTGCACAAATCTCCCATCAGTTTTGTTGGTGCGGGCACTCTGGAGAGGCGAGGTAACACAACCTGACATATGGGGCTGGGAAATCACTTTGCTGGAGCCCATTCTTCAGTGACAAGTTCTACCTTATCTCCAGCGCGCCTTCGCTGCTAAAATTACAAGCATATGTCCCCATCGCCGTGGAAAATAAATTTGTTGAGACAAGAAGCTGGCATGGCGCAGGGCAGGGTGCAAAACAGGAAACCGTGGCAAACACTTCCATATTTCTTCAGGAGACAAATTATTCTGATCTTTTCACTTGGAGCCAACTCTGGAAGTTAGTATTTTATTTCCTAGACCTATAAAAGCCTAATTGGTGCCCATATGTCAGACAGTAATATTTCTTCTAACTCTGCAAGTCCACTGCAAGATCAGATGAAGGCTGGCCAGTCACCAAGTTCTCCACAGACTGCAGTGCCTACGTGTGGCAACACATGGGCTGTTACTTCTGGGGTTTTCTTTCTTCCCTGTGAGCATCATTCGTCCTCACAACCAAACTCCACCCAGCCTCTGCTCTTTCCCCGACCATGCATACATCCAAATTGCTTCCTTGTGAGCCTGAAGATTACCCACGGCCCTTATTAATTTTGTAATATCCCAGAAGAATGTATATGTAAGCTTTTAAGGAGGACACAAGGGCTGGAGGAATGGCTCAGTGGTTAAGCTCTTGTCCACAAAGCCTAGGACCCAGGTTCGATTCCCCAGTACCCATATAAAGCCAGATGCACTAGGTGGTGCATGTATCTGGGGTTCTTTTGAAGTGGCTAGAGGCCCTGGCACATCCATTCTGTCTCTGGTTCTTCTCCTCTCTCTCTCTCTCTCAAATAAATAAACTCATTAATTAACCAAGAAGACACAAGAAGCTACTCATCATTATTGAGTTCAAGTAAATAATAAATAACTTAATCCAAAAAAAAAACTTTTCTAGAAAAGTGCAATGGTCTGAATGCACGTATTGCCCCCAGATTCATATGCTGAAATCACTTCTTCTAAGGTGAAGGTTTTAAGAGGTAAAGCCATTGGGAACTGTTTAAATCATGATGGTGGAATTCTCATGAATGGGTTTAGTGTTCATATAAGAGAGTCCTCAGCCAGGCACAGTGGAACATACTTGTAAAACCCAGGACTTGGGGGACTGAGGCACAAAGACCATGAGTTTGAGGCTATCCTAGCTACTAGGTGCTGCTTCAAGGAACTGCCCGTCCCTTCCACCATTTAGGGACCCAGCTAAGGTAATTGTCTATGCACCAGGGAATAAACCCTCCTCAGATACTAAGCTTACCAATACCTTGATCTTGGACTTCTGAGCCCCCTGGAATTGCCAGCAGGAAATTTCCTTTTTTTTTAAGTCTTTTTAAATTTATTTGTTTATTTATTTACTTGAGAGAGAGAAAGAGGCAGATAGAGAGAGGGAGAGAGAGAGAGAGAGAGAGAGAGAATGTGCGTGCCAGGACCTCCAGCTACTACAAACGAACTCCAGACTCATGTGCCACCTTGTACATCTGGCTTACATGGGTCGATTCAGAACTGAAAAGCATGGTCAAGAGATGAAAACAGGGCTGGAGAGATGGCTTAGCGGTTAAGGCGCATGCCTGGGAAGCCTAAGGACCCAGGTTCGCTTCTGTAGGTCCCACGAAAGCCCGATGCACATGGTGGCACAAGCATCTGGAATTCATTTGCAGTGGCTAGAGGCCCTGGCGTGCCCATTCTCAGTCACTCTCTCTCTCCATCTCTCTGTCTCTAGTAAATAAATAAATAAAAAGAGAAGAAAACAGCTGGGCGCAGTGGTGCACACCTTTAATCCTGGCACTCGGGTGGCAGAGGTTAGAGGATGATGGTGAGATCAAGGCCACACTGAGAATACGTAGTGTATTCCAGGTCAGCCTGGACTAGAATGAGACCCTACCTCGAAAAACAAAGACAAAAGAAAAAAAGAAAAAGACAAGAAAACAGAGAGACTAATCTGTGCATGCCTTAACCCTGTGATCTTACCCAACTGGACCCAAAGTCCCCCTTGGAGTTAGTAATCATATATAAGCTAATAAACCACATAAACCAGCTGGATTTCCAGACATGTAATATTTAAAAATAACGAATACCGAATTAAGGAACGGTCCGTGCTTTTACATGCCTTTATCGATGGTTTCTGTTCTGATGTGTTGAATTGACTAGGACTAGTCAGGAACCAAGCGGTAGTTTCATAGGCTCAAATTATAATAGGCTTAGTGGTCAAGGCGCTTGCCTGCAAAGCCAAAGCACCCAGGTTCGATTCCCCAGTACCTACATAAAGCCAGATGAACAAGGCGGCGCATGCATCTGGAGTTCATTTGCAGTGGCTGGAGGCCTTGGCGTGCCCATTCTCTCTAAGTGGCTAAAGGCACTTGCTTGCAAAGTCTGACCATCTGGGTTCGATTCCCAAGTACCCATGTGAAACCAAATGTGGTACATTCATCTGTATGTAATTCATTTGCAGTGGCAAGAGGCCCTGGCACACCCATTCCCCCACCTCTCTCCATGCTTGCAAAGAAATAAATAAAAGATATTTAAACTTTTGTGCTGCTTTACTTTTTGTACGTGTGCTTTCCAGTGATTTGATTAAGACATCATTAATACCCTGGAAGCACCTTGTTGGAGCTGCCTTGGCATTGCTGTACAGACACTTGACCAGCCTGTAGGAGGAAAGGGTTCATTTTGGCTTACAAAGTTGAAGGGAAGCTTCATGATGGCAGGGGAAAGATGGCAGAGCAGAGGGTGGATGTCACCTCCTTGCCAACATCAGGTGGGCAACGGCAGCAGGACATCAAGCCACGCTCTGGTAAAGGGGAGCTACCTGTAATACTCCTGAGCACCCCCCAACAACACATCTCCTCCAGCAAGGCTCGGCCTCCCAGATTTCTATCAGCTGGGAATCAAGCATTCAAAACACTCGAGTTTGTGGGAAACATCTGATTCAAACCACCACACACCTAAACAGAGACCACCGGTAACACGTTAATTTTCTTCACCACGTGTAGGGTACAAACTTTTGCTCTTAACTATTAAAGCCTCAGTCTGATTTTAAGGGAATTTCTGGGACTTTCAGAAAGTTGAAAGACATGTCTATAGAAGGTAAATGATGACACCTCATGAATGTGTTATAAAAATTAAATGAGATAACATGCACAAGCTCCTTAGTACAATCAAGACGTTGACTGTTTCCAGAATGGCTTGTCTCATATGTTTTCATTGGAGAACATTCTTTCTCCTGAGAGTATCTGGCAGAGGAGTGTCTAGATTAGTTTTACAAGAGAATCTATTATTTTTACATTTAACAATTTGACATATAAGAGTAACCTTTCGTTTTAAAAAATGAAATATGCTTATTAAAATATTTAATTTATTTATTTGAGAGATAGGGAAAGAGGAAGAGAGACAGAGAGAGAGAGAGAGCATGCAAGTTGGAGAGAGAAAGAATGGGCACACGCCAGGGCCTCTAGCCACTGCAAATGAACTCCAGACGCATGTGCCACCTTGTGCACCTGGCTTACGGGGAATCGAATCTGGGTCCTTAGGCTTCGTGGGCAAGCACCTTAACTGCTAAGCCATCTCTCTAGCCCTTTATTATAAAATATTTAAGCAATAAAGCTGAGGATAAGAATTGTTCTTTTGATAATCCAAAATGACAGGTGAATGATATTTCATGACTTCCTAAGTAGATGCATCAAAGTCAAGATTTCCTGCCCCCCAAAATACATATGAAACGTGAACTAAGTCACTTTAACACATGGAATTGTGTCAATTTGTGTTGCCAGCATCCAGAAGTGATTACAAGGCTTGGTGTAACTCAGCTCCGTAGCTTTCTTTCCTCTGTAGCTAGGGGTGGGAGTCAAGTCTTAAGCTGGCTTCAGCTGTGGTGAGAAAATGTCTTCAGTAGTCACAATGATTTTGATCATTAAATGACCACTTTCAGAGGGAGAGAGGGAGTTTCCTACAGCAAGCCTCTCCTAAGGGCTGGGGGCTTTCCCCAGAAGTTGTCATCTGACCCTCCCTCGAGTTCCATTACCTGAGCTGGGTCATATTCTGTGGTGAGGTAAATAAACTGACCCCCCCCCATAGGCTCATGTGTTTTGAATACTTGGTCCCCAGCTGGTGGCGATTTGGGGGAGAAGAGTTGTGGGGTGTTTGAGAGGTAGAGCCTTTGCTGCAGACAGGCTTGCATTGCCGGCAGGAAACACCCGACCATGAGCGGCTTATGTGGAGGGAGGTTTTATTTTGGCTTACAGACGTGAGGGGAAGCTCCATGATGGCAGGGAAAACGATGGCATGAGCAGAGGGTTGACATCACCCCCTGGCCATCATCAGATGGACAATAGCAGCAGGAGAGTGTGCCAAACACCGGCAAGAGGAAGCTGGCTATAACACCCATAAGCCCGCCCCCAACAATACACTGCCTGCAGGAGGCTTTAATTCCCAAATCTCCACCAGCTGGGGACCTAGCATTCAGAACACCTAAATTTATGGGGGACACTTGAATCAAACCACCCCAGCGTTAGTGGAGGCGGGGTGTGACTAGGGGTGGGTTTTCAGGTAATATAGCTCAGCTCCAAGTCCACTACGAAGACTGGTTTTAACCAGATGTGTGACAAGATATGACACTCTGTTGTCTGGTTTTGGCATGCTTTCCCTGACATGATACATGCTGCTTCGAAACTATAAGCCCAAACGAACTCTTCCACCAACCGTTTCTGGTCAGCTGTTTTGTCCCTGCGATGAGAAGGGAACGGCCACACATGCCTATCCTAGATTCTGAGACAGGAAGGTGCCACCCTCTGGTTGGCTTTGACATGAGTGCCCCGAGACAAGGAGAAATGACATTATCCTCCTATCAATCAGATGCCATCCCTGAGCTGGGTTCAAAGTCCCCTGAAGTCCTGGAGAGATGGGTATTTGAACAAACCTGAAGATAGGGTAAGGAAAAGGGGAGATGGCTCAAAAAAAAGGCAGAAATATTCATACAGAAATACGAGCATACTCATAGGTGCTATTTTAAAATAAAATAACGGATTTAATATTGCTCGAAGTTAAATTGAAACAGGAAAATTACAGTTAAGTTGAAGGAACTGTTGCCCTTTGGTTCAATGTTCTTTAGTACAAGAGATATTATTTCCTTTAAATTCCCTCCTGGGGAAACAAGGTTAAGAAAAGAAATCATGAAAAATGCTAAGAAGTGAGAGTCATCATTTTTTCATAATGTGTTTCGGTTTTAGACAGCATTGAATGACTCATGGTTATAAAGGATGAGTAACTGTTTAGACTTGTTCTTCCTTTCATCTCTCCCTCCCTCACCTCACAATTTTGGCTCAACTACTCTTTTTACATATTTTTCAAAATTTATAATTTTCTCATTCTATTTTGGAAACATTTCTTCCATAAATTTTCAATATTTTCAGTTCCAGGTTCCAACGAATTATATATCTGTGATAAATTCTTCAGCCTCTAGCACGTCCATTCCCCACCACTTAATTTTTTTCATCTCTAAATTGACTGTGTTTCACCACTGAGTAAGTCTCCTCAAAAAGGACTCCTGGGTATGTATTCCCAGAACTCTCTTGTGGGTTAGGATATTTGTCTGTGACTTGTAACTGGACATCTTGAATGAATGAAATCGTACTGAGTCACACATTTCTCTTGGAGATTTGAGATGGCATTTCATTGCATATTGGCACTGACTATGGGTTCTCGTAGTCAGACCTAACTCCCTGCTTTTATTTTTTAACATCCTATGACGAAGGCTCCCTCCCTCCCTCCCTCCATTCCCCCCTTCCTTCCTTCCTCTCTCTTCTTTCTTTTTTTCTCTCCTTTTCTTCAGTTCTTGATCACTTAGTGTCTATTTCTCTTGGGTCGAGGTATACTCTTGTGCAGTTTCATTTGTGAGAGCAATTTTCTTGTTTTATTTATTTTGCCAATCAGTTCAAACTTAGAAACTGCCAACATAAAAGGATTTTATTTGGGGATCTGAGGGCTTGCAGCTCAGTAGACATGGGTTCAGAGAGCTCGGGATCGGCGTTCTCAAGGAGGCAGCGAGCGTGGGAGCTTATATTAGCAAACTGTTCAGATTAATCACAAAGCAGTGAACTTTATTCCTTGGTGGAAGGCTTCTCAGAAATGTTGAGAAGCAAGAGGGGCTGGTGAGGACAGAAGGGAAAGGGAATGTAAAGGCAGACTACAAATGTCCATGAAACAAGAGTCCAGTAATTCTTTTATTTATTTTTTAAATATTATTTTTATTTGAGAGAGAGAGAGAAAGAGAAAGAGGCAGAAAGAGAAGGGGGTAGAGAGAGATGAGAAAGAGAATGGGCACGCCAGGGCCTCTAGCCTCTGAAAAAAAAAAGTTCAGATGCATGCACCTCCTTGTGCATCTGGCTTATGTGGGTCCTAGGGAATTGAACCTGGCTCCTTAGGATTCACAGGCAAGCGCCTTAACCGCTAAGCCATCTCCCCAGTCCTCTATCACTTCTTGCTATGCATCATAACGTCATCACATGGACATTTCAGATGCCTTCAGTCAGGGGGGAGGGTGACCAAGGTTTGGGCTCCAGGCAGTGTCTTGAGATGTGTGCCAATCCTGTCGCCTTAATGACCTCTTGACTCTATCTATGGTAGACAGCTTTTCAGCATATTGCTTTCATCATCATTTTCTTTTTCATTTTCATGTCTTGCATATTTAGTCTGTCCTATCTATAGATTCTCCATGCTAGCAACAGTAGCTGGACTCCAAATGCTTTGTGTTTTTCTCATGCGCTCACTGTATTTACCTCAAAGCATTTTTCTGTATCCGTGGTTTTATCTTCAGCTGTGTCTATTCAGTTATTTTTTTTTTTTTACTAGTTTTATTTATCAGTTCCACAATCATGTTATTTTGGTCTTTAATGGATTTCTAAAGGACTGAAATGTCCTTTTCTTTTAAAATTTCAGATCATTCCACGGTTTCATTTCCACTCAGGGCCCCAGAACAATAACTTTGTATTCTTATCAACTTGTTCTAGAACTCTCAAAGTACTTAGAAGAAACAATATGTCCTCACTTGGTTTTGGACAAAATTTTCAAGGTTTTGATGGAAGTTCTCAAGATTCTGGTAACTTAAGGGTTCCAAGGTGCGCAGGTTAGAAATAATATTCTTGGGGATGGGAAGACGGATCAGTGGTTAAAAGCGCTTGCTTGCCAAAGCCTGCCCGCTTGAGTTCAAGTCCCAAGCCAGATTTCAAAGAGAGGCCCAAGAGTCTGGTGTTTGTTTGTTTGTCTTTGGAAGCAAGAGGCCCAAGTATGCACATGTGTGCATACACACACACACACACACACACACACACACACACAAATTAAATTAAAACAAAAAAGAAATTGCATTGTAAAATCTACCCGTTCTTTCCTTGCCTGTCACTTTTTACAGAATGAGACATTCTGTTGATCCCACGTCCTTGCCTGCTTTCTGTGAATGATTACTCTTTATACTTCTCTTAAAAAGGTTTTATTTATTCATTTATTTACATGAGAGATGGGGGAAGGAAAGAATGATCACATCAGGGCCTCTCACAGTTGCCAATGAACTCCAGGTGCATCTGGCTTTACGCGGGTGCTAGGGAATCAAACCTGGCCAGCAGGTTTTGTAAGCAAGCAGTTTTAACCATTGAGCTAGTCTCCCCTTACTGTTAACTTTTTGGGTTTTTTGTTTGTTTGTTTGTTTTGTTTTGTTTTGTTTTTGTTTTGTTTTGTTGAGGTAGGGTCTTGCTCTAGTCCAAGCTGACCTGGAATTCACTCTAGTCTCTGGGTGGCCTCGAACTCATGGTGATCCTCCTACCTCTGCCTCCTGAGTGCTGGGATTAAAGGCGTGCGCCACCATGCCCGGCTCTTATTGTTGACATGTTAATCTTTGCTGGTTGACTTATTTCCATTCATGTTTTAGATATTGAAGGAGGACAGCCTCTATTTTGACTTCATTCTTGCTTCTTTTTTTCAGAAGTCCATATTATTTATATTCCTTTCCATCTGCGAAAGTTAAGAAGTGACCTCCATTTTTCAAAAAAGGGAAAAAAGAATCAACGAGTTCCTATATCACTTACTTTCTCATTGCTGCAAACAAATTCCTGAACAGAGGTAACTGGATGAAGGACGGGGTTTGACACAGTTCCAGGGGGGCACATCCCGTCGTGGCAGGTACGGTGTGGTGGAAAGGATGGGGGCGGGGAGCTGGCTCATCACAGGCAGCCAGAGTCAGGAAGCAGAGGATGAACAGGAAGTGGGTCTGGGTTATATAAACCTCAAGGCCTGCTCCCAGTGACACACTTCCTTGAACAAGGCCAACCATTGAAAGATCCCATAACCTTCACGATAGTACCACCAGCTGGGCACCAAGTGCTCAAACCCATGAACCTAGGGGGGGACATTTTACACTCAAACCAAAACAGCTCATATATGTGGGGCTCATTAAAAACTTTGAAGTTGGGCTGGAGAAATGGCTTTGCACCTAAGACACTTGCTTGCAAAGCCTTACAACTCGAGTTTGATTTCCTAGTATCCACATAAAGCCAGATGCACAAAGTGGCACATGCATCTGGAGTTTGCCTGCAGCAGCTGGAGACCCTGGTGTGCCCATTCTCTCTATCTTTCTCTCTTCTCTCTATCTCTCTCTGCTTGCAAATAAATCAATAAAATATTTTAAGACACTTTGAAGTATATAGTCCAAACATTATTATTATCATTCTTTTATTTAAAAAATATTTTATTCTTATTTACTTATTTGAGAGAGAGAGAGAGAGATACATAAATAGGCAGGTAAACAGAGAGAATGGGAGTGCCAGGGCCTCCAGCCACTGCTAACAAACTCCAGGTGCATGTGCCACCTTGTGCACCTGTCTTATGTGGGTCCTGGGGAGTTGAATCTGGGTCCTTTGGCTTTGCAGGCAAGTACCTTAACCTCTAAGCCATCTCGGAAGCCCTCATTCTTTTATTTTTAATCAGGGTCAACCATCCTTCCCGGCAGCCTCCCAAAGGCTAAGATTACAGGTGTCAGTACCATGCATGGCTTCGAATATTATTTTTACAGGGGCTTAGGAGATGACTGAACGGACAAAGCCCTGTAAAACCTGGTGGTCTGGGTTCCATTCCCTGGAACCCATGTAAAGCCAGATGCCCAAAGTGGTGCATGCAACTGGAGTTCATTTTCAGTGGCAGGAGGCTCTGGCGCACCCATATTCATTTTTTTCTCTCTCTCTCTCTCTCTCCTTGCAAATATATAAAGATCAAATCAAATCAGAGAATCTTAAAGTTGAAATAGATCTAGAACCTTGTGTTTAAATCTCACATCTAACCCAGAAGCCTCCCAACAACAGTCCAGAGGGTGACTTCTGCTGCCCTCCACGATGGGAACTCACTTGGGGGCAAAGATAGCATTCTGGACCACCCGAAAATGAACCATTATTTCTCTGCAGTTAGGCAAGATGTATTGTTCTACACTTCATGCGGGGAAGTTGGGGGGCATGGTGGGCGGTCTCTGAGTTGGAGTTGTCACAATGCTGGGTTCATAACACCTCGCAAAGCAGCAGATAGAAAGTCATTGAAGGTTCAGAGCATTTACATGGAAACACACAGAGAGTATATGAATGTTCTCTACTCCCATCCAAATAAAGATAGCAGCAGAAAAACTTAGTTGTGAAAATTTCACTTTAAGTCATAGCATGTTTTTTCTTTAAAAAATATTTATTTATTTATTTATTTGCAAGCAGAGCGAATGGGTGTGACAGGGCCTCCAGCTGTCACAAAACGAACTCCAGATATCTGGGAATAGAACCCAGGTCATTAGGTTTTGCAGGCAAAAGCCTTAACTGCCAGCCATCTCTCCAGCCCCTGTAGCCATGTTATTACCCGAATGTAACAGAACCCTCCGCAGCTCTTGTTCAAAGCTCAGAGTTAATTGCCCCTACAAATGTTAGCAATTGTTTCTTTAAAAATTCAATGGAGTGTTGCTGATAGCTGGCCATTATCACCTCGCTGTGCCTCTCAGGCTGCTGGGTAACACTTGTTGAGTGAAAAACACACTTTCCAGTGTCCAGGCCACTTCTTGGGCGGAAACGACCCACAGAGCACTCTGGGGTCTGCAAGCACCTTTTAAAGTGTTAGACGATCCACTCAGAGGTACTATTTGCATTGTTCTCATAGATATATGCTTTACAAATACCTAGAAAATATGCTCAAGATTTTAAAATGTGATTGTAGCTTGAATTATACTTAAAGTTTGCAGATCACATATGTATACTTTTTTTTTTTTTTTTTTTTTGCATGTTACATCAGCTTGTGTCCCTTGGAAATACCTAGGTAGTATCTCATGCTATTTTGTCCTTTTGAGAGCCAATATTCTAGCATACTAAGTTACAAAGAACAATTGCCTGGCACTCCAATACTGTCCACTTAGGGATTAGACAGAGGAGATGGATGGAAACCTAAGGGTGGCTTGTAGTCCCCAGCTGGCAAGGTGAAGACCCGTGACTCCTTTTCACCTTCCCCCGTGTTGGGTGAAGATCAAGGTTCTCCAAAACGAAAGGCGTCATCGATGACCCTGGCAACACACTTAAGACCCTTCTGGAAGGCTTTCTTTTTAGATCAGTGCACAGTTCATCCTCCACCCGTTCCATGTGAGACAGCCTTTCTCGGAATCTTGCATCTTTTTGTTTCCTCCCCTTGAAGGTTACTCCCAAATTATCTTCAGTTGCAAAGGTGATAACCTCAGGTTTTGTCTTTTCTACCTCTCCCCCACCGCCCCGTCTCCAACTCTGGGAAGGAGTAGATAGGTGCACCTTGGTGGGCGTTTGAGCCCTTACGCCTCATCTTGGGTGGGAGAGCTTGAAGATGGATGGAGTCCCCCGTGGTGCTCTGTGTAAGACTCCCTCGGGCTGACACAGAGACTGCACCCTGCAGACTGAGCCAGCCCTCCACACGCCCGCCGTATCTCAGTGACTCTCTGACACTGGCTCTATCATTCTTCCCATTTCACTTACTGGGAAAGGGAGAGCTACTGATCTAGGAGTTAAAAAAAAAAAAAAGAATTCAGATTTAAAATGAGATTACATGAGTCTGAAGTGCACACGGAGGTGCTGCCCCTGTGCCTACCTACCACACACAAGCAGCTCAAAGACCCACACTTAAAACCCATTAGCAGTAGTTGTTCAATGGTCTCCAGGAAACCCACCCAGGTGCTGATCTCCACACGCCTCGTGTAAGCACCACACGCCATTGGTGGCTTCCTCAGCTGGGTGGGAAGTAACGGAGGCAGGTGTCTGTAGGTGGCCGCAGTCTCACATGGGGTTGCACACGCCTGATGGGATTTCCATTTGGGGCCATCGGGTGGATTGTATAACCTGAGCCCTCCTGCCAGGGGACACCTGGAAAAGCTGTATAAGATGGACCCTGCATCCCTCTCACTGTCCAGTCAAGCTCAAAAGAAGGAAGAGAAAAATCCCAAGGGTTAGCAATGAGATGGAAACTCAAAACCAGACGATGGCTTGCAAATTCAAGCCTCAGGGCTGACTGGGGGTCTTCGATGACCTCACAAACCATGACATCTGAGATTTAATGGTTAGTCTGGGACAGAAGGAAAACTGAGACCTCATGTAAAGCCGTACCCCTTAGTGGAAGGGGAGAAAAGAAAACGTCCTGCCTTCCCACACACTCAGCCCCCAATGAAAGACCAAAGAGGTGATCCGGAGGCCTTGAGGTGAACTCTGAATGGGAAAAAAACTTTTGAAAGCCCACAATTGCCCTCACAGACTTTGGGGTTTCGAAGTTGCACCTCAGATATTAAATTAACATAGAAACAGCTCCTAGGGATTCCCAAAGATCCTACCAAAGGAAGAACTAAAAGACGGCCTTGAACAAGGAGACACAGGATTCCCATGGCTTAAACATCACATAAGATGAGTTCAAAATGCAAATGCTGTTAAAAACTCTAACCACATTGCCGGATGCACACACCTTTAATCCCAGCACTTGGGAGGCAGAGGTAGGAGGATCGCTGTGAGTTCAAGGCCACCCTGAGACTACATAGTGAATTCCAGGTCAGTCTGACCTTGAGTGAGACCCTACCTTGAACATCCCCCCCCCAAGAAAAACTCCAACCACATGAGCCAACGCCATCAGGCACAGCAATCAGTCCAAATTTCCCCAAACTCAGCTATTAGGTAGTGACTATAAGATAAGAGCTTTAAACATGACTGAAGTTAAGAAAATAAAAAAGTATTTGAAGGGGCTGGAGAGATGGCTTAACAGTTAAGTCGTTTGCCTGCAAAGCCAAAGGACCTCTGTTTGATTCCCCAGGATCCACATAAGCCAGATGCACAAGGGGGCACATGCGTCTGGAGTTTGTTTGCAGTGGCTGGAGGCCCTGGCATGCCCATTCTCTCTCTCCCTCTCTCTGCCTCTTTCTCTCTCTCTCTCTCAAATAAATAAATAAAGAATAAAGTTTTTAAAAGTATTTGAGAAAATAGAGCCATCAATATGATTCAGCAGGGGCTGGAGAGATGGCTTAGTAGTTAAGATGCTTGCCTGCAAAGCCAAAGGACCCAGGTTCGATGTCCCAGTACCTATGTAAAGGCAGGTGCACAAAGTGGTGCATACATCTGGAGTTCATTTGCAGTGGCAGGAGGCTCTGGTGTGCCCATCCTGACTGTCTGTCTGTCTGTCTGTCTGTCTCTCTTCTCTCTATCTGTTTCTATTTGCAACTCAATAAACAAAAAGATATTTTAAAATAATTCAGCAGATTGTCCTAAATAAAACACTGAGACACGAACAATATAGTCATAAGGGTTCAAATCTCCAGAGCTACTAGCGAGAGACTCCGGGCACGCACTGGCTCAGCTCCCTCTGATGTCTGAGACAGATCAATGAGAAACATTCCAGAAGGCAGGGCAGGGAAGCAACAAGGTCCCACCAAAGTAAGGTTATGTCTTTTACTGGAAACGGAATAAGTAACGGGAGGTGGGGTGAGAGGACAATAGTGTATAACCTGCTAAACATAAGATAAATTTTTAAAAGAGGATTATTTATAATTTATATTCAAAGAAAAGATTCCTTTGCAATCTGAAAATTAAAGTTATTTAAAAGTAAAAAAAAAAAAGAAAAGAAAAGGTTAGTTCCTTTTTGTAAATTTTTATTTATTTGTTTGAGAGCAACAGAGAGAGAGAGAGAGAGAGAGAGAGAATGGGTGCGCCAGGGCCTCCAGCCACCGCAAACGAACTCCAGACGCGTGCCCCCCCTTGTGCATCTGGCTAACGTGGGTCCTGGGGAATCGAGACTCGAACCAGGGTCCTTAGGCATCGCAGGCAAGTGCTTAACCACTAAGCCATCTCTCCAGCCCGATTAGTTCCTTTTGCACTGAAACTGCTATGTGTGTACTTTTTGTTTTGTTTTTGTTTTTGTTTTTTGAGGTTGGGTTTCACTCTAGCCCAAGCTGACCCGGAATTCACTATGTAGTCTCAGGGTGGCCTCAAATTCACAGTGATTCTCCTACCTCTGCCTCCCAAGTGCTGGGATTAAAGGCATGTGTCACCACACCTGGCCTTAATTTTTTTAATTTATTTATTTGAGAGAGGGAAAGAGGCAGAGTGTATGTGAGAGAGAGAGAGAATGAACATGCTAGGGCTTCCAGCCATTGCAAACGAACTCCAGATGCATGCACCACCTTGTGCAGCTGGCTTACATGGGTACTGGGGAATTGAACTGAGGTCCTTTGGCTTTGCAGGCAAGCCTCTTGACCACTAAGCCATCTCTCCAGCCCCATTTTTTCTTTTTTTTCTTTTTGTTATAAAGGGCCAGGTAGTCATTTTCAGCTTTGCATTTACCCATCTTTTTATTTCCCAATCTTCACATTTATTTTACAACTCATTAAAATAATTGAAATTTGTTTTTCTTAGCACAAAAACAGGCCATAGGTGGGATTGAGCTCAGGGGCTGTCATTTAGGGGCCCTTTGAAAGTCTTGTCAGGGGAGACACTTGCCTGCGTGTGACAGCCCTTCACGGAATCCTGTGCCTGGAGGAAGAGAAAGAGAACAAATTCCTCCTGGTGTGGTTTGCGGTTCTGGACCCACCCCGGACAGAGACTTAATCCGGGAATTTTAAGTTACATAAACCAATAGATGTTCTTTTTCCAAAAGTCACTTTGCTTTGGTTTTACGTTCACTTGTAAATAGAAAGAATGACATGAGAACTTAGTGAGGCTGCCTGAACCTCGCTTGATTTAAAAAAAAAACAAAACTTTTTTATTGACAACTTCCATAATTATAGTCAATATCCATGATAATTCGCCCTCCTTCCCCATCTTCCCCTTCACAAATCCACTCTTCATCATATCCCCTCCCCCTCTCGTCTCTCTTTCTTTTTATAACATTATCTTTTCACGTCATATTTTTATTTACTTATTTTTAAGCAGAGGGAATGTGGGTGCGACAGGAACTCTCGTCACTATAAACGGACTCCAGATGCATGCATTGTGCATGTAGCTGTACATGGGCACTGGGGAATTGAACCTGGGCCAGCAGGCTTTGCAAGCAAGCACCTTTAACCACTGAGCCATCACCCCAGCTGTGAAGCTCACTTTAAGAGAATTTGGAGATGCTGTATGTCTTCCTGCCCTAATAGTCTCTAGACTGCAATTACTGTTGAGGAATCACTCAAATAGACACGCCCAAACGAATACAGTATTATTTTATAATCAGGCTGTGATTAAAGGTGAAGCAAATGGGACATTCACCCTGGGGTGCAAAAGTTAAAGTGCCAATAAACTTGGGAGTCACGATTTTTTCTTTTTAAGGCGTGCGCCACCATGCCTGGCTCTTATTTTATTTTTTATTTGACAGAGAAAGAGGGAGAGAGAGAGAATGGGTGCTCCAGGGCCTCCAGCCACTGCAAACGAACTCCAGATGCATGCGATCCTTGTGCATCTGGCTAACGTGGGTCCTGGGGAATCGAACCTGAGTCCTTTGGCTTTGTAGGCAAACACCTTAACCGCTAAGCCATCCCTCCAGCCTGGTAGTCATGATTTTAATATCCTCTTTGTATGTTACTTTTCTTGTTGCCATTCATCAGGGTATTTTTGTCATGACAACGAGTGAAGTAACATACAACATCCCATCATGGACGGTGGAGGACTTGAGGGACTCATTACTCCCCACCCAGGGAGTTATTGGCAGTTAATGGTTGTTGGGGAAATTAGGACATTTTCTTCAGTGGTATAGTTATTGTGTAAGTTGCACATGACCTCCCCCTCATACACACATGTGCGCACACGCGCACGCACACACACACACACACACACACAGAAGACAAAAACACACCAAAGTAGAAGAAAGGATTCAATGGGAGGATGAGGTGGCGGGTCAAGAGAAGGCAATGGAAGCAGATCAGATCAAAGTACATTACAGACAAGTACAAAAATCGTCAATTAAATAGCCTGGGCAGGGCTGGAGAGATAGCTTAGTGGTTAAGGCGTTTGCCTGCAAAGCCAGAGGATCCTGGTTCAACTCTCCAGGACCCACTTTAGCCAGATGCACAAGGGGGCACATGCATCTGGAGTTCGTTTGCAGTGGCTGGAGGCCCTGGCGTGCCCATTCTCTCTCCCTCTCTCTCTCTTTCTTTGCCTCTTTCTCTATCTCTCAAATAAATAAATAAATAAATATTAAATGGCCCAGCACTTGGGAGGCAGAGGTAGGAGGATTGCGGAGAGTTTGAGGCCAGCCTGGGCCAGTGAGACCCTACCTCAAAAAAAAAAAGGAAAGAATAATATATATGCTACGGGAACTGGAGAGATGGCTTCACTGGTAAGGCACTTGCCCACAAAGGCTAATGACCCAAGTTTGATTCCCCAGTACCCATGTAAAGCCAGATGAACAAAGTGGCACATGCATCTGGAGTTCAGTTGCAGCAGCTAGAGACCCTAGTGCACCCATTCTCTCTGTCCATCCCTCTTCAATTTCACTCTCTTGCAAATAAATATAAAAATAAAGTTTTTTTTTAAAAAAAATTTGGCCTGCAGGGCATAGTGGTGTGCATCTTTAATCCTAGTACTCAGGAGGCTGAAGAGTAGAGACTGTGAGTTCAAGGCCAGGATAGAGTAAGACCCTGTCTCAGAAAAGCAAACCGAAACAACAACAACAAAATCCTCAAACAAAAGCTGGACAGATTGCTCAGTGGTTAAGGTACTTGCCCATAAAACCTAACCAGCAGAGTTTGATTCCCCAGGACCCACGTAAAGCCAGATACACAGGTAGCACATACGTCTGGAGTTCATTTGCAGTGGCTGGAGGCCCTGGTGCACCCATCTCTCTCTCTCTCTCTCTTTCCTTACCTCTTTCTTTCAAATAATAAATGAATATAAATACATTTTTAAAAAAAGCCTTGGGAGAGCTGGAGGGATGGCTTAGCACTTAAGGTGCTTGCCTGCAAAGCCAAAGGAGCCAGGTTTGACTCCCCAGGACCCAGTTTAGCCAGATGCACAAGGGGGCGCACGCATCTGGAGTTTGTTTGCAGTGGCTGGAAGCTCTGGCGTGTCCATTCTCTCTCTCCCTCTTTCTCTGTCAAATAAATAAATATAAAATATTTAAAAAAAAAAAAAAAGCCTTGGGAGCCAAAACATCCTTAGGAAGAATAGACTGAAAGGGGCAAGGCCGGAGACAAGGGAGCCAATTAGGAGGTGTTGGAAGCAGTACAGCGAAATGGAGAGCTTCTGAGCTGGGCTGGGCACCAGGTGCAGACTCAGGGAAGACAACTGAGGGAAATTGAAGGAGCAGAGGCTGAGGAACTGCATTTCTCAAAGTGCTAGCCTGACCCGAGCAACGCTCACAAGAGGAAGGGATTAGGAGGCTGCAGGAAGGAGGGCACCTCGAAACATCTGGAAACCAAACAATGGAAGACTAGAGAAACAGGCTATTAATCCAGTTTCAAGACCGGAAAACCAACAGCCAGATTTTCGTTGTTGTTGGGCACAGTCAAAAGCGTGAGCCAAATTGATCTGCTGCACATTGTAGACAAACCCTACCATAGTTGGGGCCAGTCATTTTTATCTCCTGGACCTTTCATTTTTTGTTGTTTTGTTTTTACCTGTAAAATAGACTCAACCACAAAGACCTAAGATTTCTGTGAAAAAAATCACAGAATTCCTAATCATTGCCTGGTGAGAGTAGTCAGTACCTCATAGCTATTGCTTGGTTGAACATTCCAGGTACTCTGTGAGAGAGGACTTGCCTCCCCTGCTTAGTCAAGGTTCCTGGTACACAGACCTTCAGCCTCAACTGGGTGTCATTGGATGGCACATTCTCAGGAAAAACAGGTCAGCTGGAAGCAGCCTCCTCCCTATTAACTAGCTGTGAGGAGGCTGGAAGGAGTGAGCAGCTTTCGGGAAGAGAACACGCATCCCAGCAGTGGACCCTGCAAGCTTTACAGCTGCCCCGACAGACCAAATGTACCAACTGGTGCAATAGTGACGCGTCTGTTTGGGGAGAAACCAGTTGTTCTCTGATTGGATTTGAGGCCTGCACCATGGGAGGAAATTCCTGCCCGGTACTGAAAACCTAGTCAAAAGTTTATGGCTGGAGAGGTCGTAAGCCCTAGGGGGAAAGTACTACTGTTATCTTGTATATATGATGACCACCAAACTACCCTGTAGACACTTACATTTTTTATTTTTATTTATTTATTGATTTTTATTTATTTATTTGAGAGTGACAGAGAGAGAAAGAGGCAGATAGAGAGAGAGAGAGAGAGAATGGGCATGCCAGGGCCTCCAGCCACTGCAAACGAACTCCAGACGCGTGCGCCCCCTTGTGCATCTGGCTAACGTGGGTCTTGGGGAATCAAGCCTCAAACTAGGGCCCTTAGGCTTCACAGGCAAGCACTTAACTGCTAAGCCATCTCTCCAGCCCGACACTTACATTTTTTTTTAAACTTTTTTTGTTCATTTTTTTTTTTATTTATGAGCGACAGAGAGAGAAAGAGGCAGAGAGGGAGAGAGAAAATGGGCATGCCAGGGCCTCCAGCCACTGCAAACGAACTCCAGACACGTGTGCCCCCTTGTGCATCTGGCTAACGTGGGTCCTGGGGAATCGAGCCTCAAACCAGGGTCCTTAGGCTTCACAGGCAAGCACTTAACCGCTAAGCCATCTCTCCAGCCCGACACTTACATTTTTATGCCCATGTATTAATGCCATTCTCACTTTTGCTTAAAGAAGTTCCTCTTTTCAGATGGCAGTGAGCACTGGGGTTACTCCAAACTCACCAAAGTGCTAAGAAGTGACAGTGGGTATTCAGCACTAAGTGAGACATCTCTGTCACACCCTCCAAGGCTCAAGGACTATTGTAGAAGAATTGGTGGAAAGAATGTAAGATCCCAAGGGAGGGGACAAGTACTCACAATGTTGTCATCCAGACACAAAGTGGCCTTGATATTCAAAACCTCACAGTGGCTAGCACTACCTACGCAAGACCTGCATAATAGGAGGAAAAAAAAAAGATTACATCAAAATAGAAGAAACACTAGTTGAAAAGAAAAAGGGATTTAGGGCTAGAGAAATGGCTCAGCAGTTAAGGTACTTGCTCATAAAGCCTAACAACCGCAGTTTGATTCCCCAGTACTCACGTAATGGCAAAAGCACAAAGTGGCAAGTTTGTTTGTAGGGGCCATAGGCCCTGGTGTGCCCATTCTCCCCACCCACCTCTGCCACGTGTGGTGGTGCATGCCTTTAATCCCAGTATTCAGGAAGGTAAGGAAGGTGGATTGCTGTAAGTTCAAAGCCAGTCTGAGACTACATAGTGAATTACATGTCAGCCTGGGCCAGAGTGAAACCCTACCTCGAAAAAAAGAGAGAGAGAGAGAGATTCAGTGGAGGGGAGATTTTGGATAGGGAAAAGGGGAGGGTTGACAGGGGATTATGGTCATGATATATTGTCTTTATTTATGAAAGTTACAATCAAAAGTTGATGATTTCAGATGGCAGTGACCTTTGGATGACTCAGAAGGCACCATGGTGCTGAGAAGAAGTGACAGAGGAGTGCTCAGCACTGCAATATCTCTATCACACCTTCCAAGGCTCAGGGTCCATTGCAGAAGATGTAGCAGAAAGAATGTAAGAGCCAAAGGAAGGGTAGGACTCCTTACAACGTGCTCCTCCAGACACAAAATGGCCTGAATATCCATGACCTCACAGTGCCTGACACTACCTACACAAGACCATCTTAATGGGAGGAAAAGATCATGACATTAAAATAAAAGAGAGACTGATTGAGAGGGGGAGGGGATATGATGGAGAATGGAGTTTCAAAGGGGAAAGTGGGGGGAGGGAGGGAGGGAATAACCATGGGATATCATTTACAATTATGGAGGTTGTCAATAAAAATAAAATTTAAAGAAAAAACAAAAATAATTAAAAAGTTGATGATAATAATAAATATAGTAAATATAATATAATAATAATATATATAATAATATAATAATAAATATAGTAAATATAATAGTTGATGATAATCATAATAATAAATATAGCACTGGTGTGTATGGACATACCCAGCTTCTTATGGGGGTCCAGCAGATCCAACTCATAAGGTCTCAGGTCCTCGTGCCTCAGCAGCAAGCACTCTTACCGCTGTGGTGGTTTGATTCAGGTGTCCCTCATAAACTTGGGTGTTCTGGATGCTAGGTTCCCAGCTGATGGAGATTTGGGAATTAGGGCCTCCTAGAGGAGGTGTATTGTTGGGTGCCGGCTTATGGGTTTGGCACACTCTCCTGGTGCTATTGTTCATCTGATGTTGTCCTGGAGGTGATGTCCACTCTCTGCTCATACCATCGTTTTCCCTGCCCTCATGGAGCTTCCCTTTAGGTCTGTAAGCCAAAATAAGCCTTTTTTTTTTTTTTAACCCCACAAGCTACTCTTGGTCAGGTGATTGCTGCCAGCAATGCAGACCTGACTGCAACATCCTCTGAGCCATCTCCTCAGCCCTCATTTTTTTCTTTTTTTTTTAAATATCGTATTTATTTACAAGTTGAGAGAAATGAGAAATAGAGAAAGATGGTATGGGGGCACCAGGGCCTCCAGCCACTGCAAATGAACTCCAGATGCATGCGCCACTTTGTGCATCTGGCTCATGTGAGTCCTGAGGAATCGAACCCAGGTTGTTAGGCTTTACAGGCAAGCTCCTTAACCACTGAGCCATCTCTCCAGCCCAATATTTGCTTTTCTTATTAATTGTTTTTTTCTTTGAAAGAATCTCAATTGATATATTGGACCCTCCCCACCCAAAAACGTCAGTGATTTTATACATACATATATATATATATATATATATATATATATATATATATATATATATATATAATGTTAGCCAGCAATAAATCTGGAAGAAATTCAAAATGGAGACAAAAGTCTTCGATTTTTTTTAAAGCATATTTAATCGTTGTTTAGACTAAAATGAAAGGCCACAAATCTGTATGGACATTCAACACAACGAGGCCATAATTTTTCATGAGAATCTTGTAATCTTACTCATGCTGAAAGAAATTGTCCCTCAGCAGTGCTGACAAAGTTGTCGGAGACAGGACTCTGAAAACACTGTGTTTTTTCAATCAAACTTTGGAAGCCTTGAATGGGCTCAGTGAAACTCCAGAATTAATCCATTCCAGTCTTGGAATACCCATTGACTCATCCCACACTTCTCCATTTGCCTTTCACCAAAGTCCTCTTATTCATCCTTTCAAAACACACACACACACACACACACACACACACACACACACACACGCCCCTCCCGTTCAAACTAATGGCTATGATACATCAACATATTCACAGTTAATCCAATAGACTCTTTTTTTTTTTTTCCTACTCCCTGCTCCTGTTTTTCCACCAGAGATGAAGGGGGAAATCTCTTACCACCTGGAACGCCTCCCAGACAAGCTAAGATGCAGAAAAACTCCTGAGTTAGACAGAGATGCCGGGTTGGCTCTTCACTGGGCATAAATCCACGCTGCTTAGCAGCCTCGCGCAGAATGCCAAGAGAGCGGCGTGTGACTGACCCCACGAGCGCCAGAACTGCGGCGGGTTGACGTTTATTGTGCAGACTTCTCATAACAAATGATTTACCTAGAAAGATACTCCAACTTCCAGCAAGATGACATTTAATACTTCTTCCTGAGCTGGAGAGGTAGAGATATTCCATAAGAAAACTTGGCTCCAGAATTCAGTGTTTTAGCTGCACAACAATTCTTTTTTTTTTTAATTTGACGTTTTGAAAATGATGTAACTCACATACATGAAACTCATCCTTTCAAAGTATACAATTCAGGGGCTAAGGAGATAGCTCAGCACTTAAAGGTGCTTGTTTGCAAGACCGCTGGCCTCAGTTGGATTCCCCAGCACTCATGTAAAGCCTCGAAGAACGCATAAGTCTGTCATCTCAACGTACTGTGGCAATGGGAGGCAGAGCCAGAAAACTTATAGGCTAGTTAGATTGGCACATGCAGTGGCAAAACAATGACAGACTGTCTCAAAAAAAAAAAAAAAAAAGATGGAGCCGGGCATGGTGGCGCACACCTTTAATCCCAGCACTCAGGAGGCAGAGGTAGGAGGATCGCAGTGATTTCGAGGCCAGCCTGAGACTACACAGTGAATTCCAGGTCAGCCTGGGCTATAGCAAGACATTACCTCGAAAAACCAAAAGGAAAAGAAAAACAAGGTGGAAGAAGAGGGCAAGCACTCTGAGGTTGTCCTTAAACCTATATATATATATATATATATATATATATATATATATATATATATGTATATACATATATATATATATATACATACATACACATATGTTCATACATATACCATACAATTTTTTTTTGCTTTTTTAAGATTTATTGATTTATTTATTTGAGACAGACAGAGCGAGAGAGAGAATGGGTATGCCAGGGCCTCCAGCCACTGCAAACAAACTCCAGACGCATGTGCCACCATGTGCATCTGGCTTATGTAGGACCTGGAGAATCGAACTTGGGTCCTTAGGCTTCACAAGTATGCATCTTAACTGCTAAGCCATATCTCCAGCCCACAAACAAAAAATTTTAAGTGTACAATTCAATGTTGTTGTTGTTTTTTTTGGGGGGGGAGGTGGTTGAGGTAGTGTCTCACTCCCATCCAGGCTGACCTGGAATTCACTCTGTAGTCTCAGGGTAGCCTTGAACTCACAGAGATCCTCCTACCTCTGCCTCCCAAGTGCTGGGATTAAAGGCGTGCGCACCACACCCAGCCAATTCAATGGTTTGTTTTTAGTGTATTCATAAATTTCTACAACCTTCATGAAAACATATTTCCAGAACCTTTTCACTGCTCTTAAAAACATTCCATACTCACTAGTAGTCATGCCCATTCCTCTAACCCCCGGCCCTAGGCAATTGCTACTCCATCCTCAAAGATTTGCTTGTTCTTTGTAGTTCATAGGGATGGGGTTATATAACGCGTAGCCTTTGAGTTTGGTTTTCTTTCACTGAACAGCGTATTTAGGACTCTGGATGGGCGTTTGTGATGCTAATGTTCACATTCTCTTCCAGTCCAACTGACAGTGGTCACACAACACAATTATGTCCATGTTAGAGTCTCATAGATAAGCCAGATAACTTGTTCACGTTCAAACAGCTAATAAGTGGGGAGGCAGATTTCATTCTGTTGAATTGTTGGACTTCAGAATTTGAAATATATATATATACATATATATAATATATAAATATAATAAATAATATATAAATATAATATAAAAATTATATATATATATGTAATTTATTTGAGAGAGAGGGAGAGAGAGAGTGAGTATGTGCATGTCAGGGCCTCCTTCCACTACAAATGAACTCCAGACACATGTGCCACTTAGTGCATCTAGCTTTATGTGGGTACTGGGGAGTCAAACCCAGGCCATCAGACTTTGAAATCAGATGCCTTTAACAGCTGAACCATCTCTCCAGCCCAGAGCCTGCAATCGTAACCTCTAGCCTCTGCTGCCAGAATTTCTAGAGATGAGTTCTGATATTACTACTGCAGGGGGTTGAATTACGCGTTCCCCCCCACCATAAACTCTTGATTTGAACGCTACGTCCCCAGCTGATGGAAATTTCGTAGTTGGAGCCTCCTGCAGGAGGTGTGTTGGTGACGGTGGACCTTGATGGTTTATTAGTCCCCAGCCTGCCAGGGTTTGGCACACTCTTATGCCGCTGTTGTCCACTTCATGTTAGCCAGGAGGTGATGTCCAGTCTCTGCTAATGCCGTGGTTTCCCATGTCATCATGGAGCTTCCCCTTGAGTCTGTAAGCCAGAATGAACCCTTTCCCCAAACAAGCTGCTCTAGATTGGGTGATTCGTGCCAACAATGACAAGGTGTGTTCAGTATCGTCTTTAACAGGAGAAGCATATTCCAAAGACCTTTGAGAGTGAAAGACTGGTCTCGTGTGTGATGCACCAGGGAAATGCGGCAAGCCCGCTCAGCATCACACTGGGGGGGGGGGGTCAGGAACCCCAGATTTCTAAGGAGAAAGAGCCAGAGTTAGGGCACCCAGCATGCCAGATGAGCAAGTGGGAAGCTTGGAGTGCCCAGTTTAAGCTTCAAATGCCATGGGCATTCCTATTCGGGTCTCTAATTGATGAGCTAATCTATTTGGATATATCAGAATCTATTATAGTATTCATACAAGTCAGTTTATTTGCAGAAACTATTTCCCCTGACAAACACAGGAGCAAGAGATATGAAGAACAACCGTGTCCATCACCAGCATACCATGGCTCTTTAAGATTCAAACTGATGGTTGGAGAGATGGCTCAGTGGTTAAGGCGCTTGCCTGTAACGCCTAATGACTTGGGTTAGATTCCCCAGTACCCATGTAAAGCCAGATGCACAGGGCTATGCATGCATCTAGAGTACATTTGCAGTGACTAGAGTCCTCGGCATGCCCATTCTCTCCCCCCACCCTCAAAAATAAATAAATAAATAAAATATTTTTAATTTTTTTATTACTTATGGACATACTCAGTATGTAAACAGCACTTGTTGGTACCATCCTTACTCTCACCCCTGCTCCCTCCCCCAAAGGGAGCCTCCTTGTTGGGGATGCCGGTTATCCCCATGGGGATCGTGGGTCATGCATTGTGGAGTTAGCCATCAGTTATGGGGAAGAGATGCATAGTGTCCCAACTTGTGGCTCTAACAATCTTTCTGCCCCCTCTTCCCCAAAATTCTCTGAGCCATGTTGGGTTCATTTTAAGTCTACTTCAGCGATGAGCTCTTACAAGCCTCTGGATCTCCTCAGTGTCTATCTCCTTCACCCTTTGTGCTGATATCAGGTTCACCAAGAAAGCAGCACTCTTGCTCATTTCCCCAGTTCCTCTGTGGTTTCAGCTGGGGCCCTGGTGAAGCGCAATGGGCTGTTTCTCTCCTCAGGTCCTGCTTCCATCTGAAAAAGGGCGAGGTCAGCACAGGTTAAATGGGATGACCATTGTTAGTTCAGAGGGAATTTAATGAGTGTAGGCTCTCTTGTAGCCCAGGATTGGTGGGAGCTTGATTTTGGAGAGTAAACTCGTTATCTGGATATGATTCTTACTTGTTTCCCAGTTCCAGATATGGGTTCCTTTCCACTGAGCAGATCTGTTAGCCAATCCAAGAGCAGTTGGTTACCCACATGGCTATGTGCCACTATTGCACTTGTGTGAACATCACATCGGGTTGTTTGCTTCTGAGTCACTTAGACCTCGAGTTGCTAGGACAGATGTTGGCCATTTTCCCCCAGTAGCTCATGTAGCACCTTCTGGCTCTAGACGGGCTAACTGTCTGGGAGACTGGCTTTCTTCCAGATTCCAGCCAGCTCTCTCCATGTTCCATACTGACAGCACATGGTGTCTTCAGCAGTAGGGTCTAACCATTAACCTCTGGTGTGTCATCAAGTGCTCTGATTTGAACTTAAACAGCTGAGTATGAGATGTGATGTCTTTCCAAATCTCTTCAAGGTGTCACAAAACCTGCCAAGCAGAGGTCCATGGAAAACTGTTTCTCCTAGAGGAAATGACAAACATTATAACTGAGTCCACAGTTTGCTAGTTTTTTTTTTTTTCAATTTTATTTTTATTTTTTATTTATTTAGGAGAGACAGACAGAGAGAGGAAGAGGGAGAGAGAGAGAGAGAGAGAGAGAGAGAGAGAGAATGGGCACACCAGGGCCTCCAGCCACTGCAAACAAACTGCAGACACATGCGTCCCCTTGTGCATCTGGCTAACGTGGGTCCTGGGAAATCGAGCCTCCAACCGGGGTCCTTAGGCTTCACAGGCAAGTGCTTAACTGCTAAGCCATCTCTCCAGCCCAACAGTTTGCTAGTCTTTGATCCCATTTCAGTCGTTTGTTTCACTGTCAATCCACCCACGTCAGGAAGCCCAGTGGTTAAAGATCAGTGTCCTCACCTCTCCCCATCTTTGCCATCTGCCTGGCCTCAGCTGCCATGGTCCTTTCCAGATGTGAATGGCTGGACACACGAGCCAGGAAGGAGCAGGACAGGGGGTCTGTGGAATCCCTCCTGCAAACCCCAGCCTCTGGATGCACTTGGGGTGCAGGAAATGGTCCTTCAAAGATGACAGATTATTAGGCACTTGATTAAAACGAGGCCAACCCATTCTCAAGTGTTCAGGTCTGCTTCCCAGTTCAAGTTTGGGCTGAAGTTAAATGGGGGGATGGGGGGCAGGGGCGGGGAAAGGAGCTTGATTATCCTCACATTCCAAGGAAAAGTCTGTCCAGACATCTACTTTTGCTGGACCTGTGCTGCAGGCCAAGGTGAGTCTCTCCATAGTAGATGTTCCTTCAAGCTCTGGAGTCAGAGAGAAGCACATCTGAACTCCCCTGGTGACTCCGAGCTGCATGCCAAATTACTTACCACTCTAACCCTGTGCTTCCTCGCTTGCTGAAAAAGACTATTCATATCAATCTCTTAAGGTGTTATGTGGATTAAATGAAATAAAATACGTAAAGGAACTAGCAGAGTATTTGACATGCAGTAAGTCCCAGTAAATACTAGCTATTTTTTTTTATATATAAATTTCCCTCTGCTTGTTGGAAGTGCATCCAGCGAGACATTACGCGGTCTTTCTTACGAGATACGTATCTGACATGGCAAGGCTGGGAGGGGGTAGAAACGCGGGCTGTCTCTGGTAGGTGCTTTCTGACACAAGCGTCGCAGCGATGGAGGGAACTCTGGCAGGAGGCTCAGAAGTGGACGTGATTTCGCTCTTGGCCGGTGACCTTCCCCTCTTCTTGGAGAAGGCGAGGATGAGAGAGCCCATGGAAGGAACCCGGAAAGCGGGAGATGCTCAGGCAGGAGGGGAAACAAAGCCGGCAGCGGGCAGCCAAGGTTCAGAGAACAGCCGTGGGAAGCGGACGAGGAGTGGAATGGGGGGGGGGGGTTAAAAGCAGATGCCAAGCCGCTCGCGGTGGCGCACGCCTTTAATCCCAGCACTCGGGAGGCAGAGGTAGGAGGATCGCCATGAGTTCAAGGCCACCCTGAGACTCCATAGTGAATTCCAGGTCAGCCTGGGCTAGAGTGAGAGCCTACCTAGAAAAAAACAAACAAAAACCAACCAAACAAACAAACAAAAAAGCCGATGCCCTTTCTCCCCAAGAGCATGCCATGTCCCCAGGACCTGTGATTATGGATACATGGGATGCAAGAGGGCTTGGGATGCATCTCCTCCAAGTGGGTCTTTGAAGAGGACTTCACAACCCTGATCAGTAGTCTGGTCTGGGGCTCATTGTCAGCATGTGGATAGAGACCATGTTGTAGTTACCTTCTCATCACTGGGACAAAACACCTGACCCAAAGCAGCTAATGGGAGGAAGCGGTTGGTTTCCCCTTATGGTCTCAAGGGGAAGTTTCATCGTGGTGGGAAAAGCAAGACAGCAGGGAAAGGAAGCAGTCTGGGTGATCAGTGACACACCTCCTCTAGCAAGGCTCCACCTCCGGAATTGCCACCAGCTGGGATTGAGCTTGATTCTTTTTTTAAAAAAAAAACATTTATTTATTTGAGAGATTGAGAGAGAGAGAGAGAGAAAAAATGGGCACATCAGGGCCTCCACATGCTGGACACAAACTCTAGATGCATGTGCCCTCTTGTGCCTCTGGCTTACATGGGTCCTGGGGAATCGAACATGGATCCTTTGGCTTTGCAGGCAAGCACCTTACCTGCTAAGCCATCTCTCCAGCCCTGAGCTTTATTCTTAGTCACAAACACAGAAAGCTATGGGAACCTTTCTCGTTCAAACTACCACAGACCATGAGTGTAGATCAGGAGGCCGTGTAAGCAGGTACTGTGTGGACGATAGGAAAGGAAAAAGGGAACCTCATAAAAACATTTTTTTTAATTGTTTTTATTTTTGAAAGCACTGGTGAGAGAGGGAGAGAGAGAGAGAGAGGGAGGGAGGCTCGCCAGGTTCTTCAGCCTGCTGTGAACAGACTCCAGATGCGTGCGCCCCCTTGTGGTGGATGTGCACGATTGTACTTGTAGCAGTGTGCATCTGGCTACGTGGGACCTGGAGACTTGAACATGAGTTCTCAGGCTTCACAGGCAAGCACCTTAACTGCTAAGCCATCTCTTCAGCCCTGATCGAACCATTTCTGTTTGCTACATGCATAAGCCACCACTGACAGGCAGGCTTCTCCAGACATGGAGACTGAAGGCAGGCTGGGACCCAAGATGTTTATCAGGGACTAGCACCTGGGAGTGGACAGGAAGTTGACCTGGTCGGGGATTACGTCAAACTGCATGCAGGCTCACAAAGCTCCAGCTAGTGTGATGGAGAGGGGAGAGGACAGGACCCTCTTAGAGAGTCCAGGACCACAGAAAGACATGACCTTGGACAGGGTGGCTTTCTGTAGCTGAGGGGCATCCACTCAGCTGGAAGTTAGCTGCCAACCTTGTTCTCCACGGCTGGGTAGTTAACACCTTCCTTACATCTTGTATCTGCCATGACCACCTCCACCACAATTCATGATTTGTTTTCAGTTGTGTCAGTGGGGTTCAATAAAATCTCTACCAACCTGAATCAGCCACATTGGACCATTGCCTCTAAGAGAACACAAGCTTATGTTCCTTTGAGCCTCTGGTCTTAACATTTTCATCAGTCAGTTAATACTTAAGTTTGTCTTACATTTCTTTCTTTTTTTTCTTTTTCTTTCTTTCTTTCTTTCTTTTTTTTTTTTTTTTTTTTTTTTGAGGCAAGCCTAACAGATTGCCTTTTTCTAATGTGTGAGAGGGAGAATTGGCATGCCAGGGCCTCCAGCCACTGCAAACAAACTCCAGACACATGCACCCCCTTGTGTGCAACCTTGTGTGCTTGCATCACTGTACATCTGGCTTATGTGGGACCTGGAAGAGTTGAACATGAGTCCTTAGGCTTTCGCAGGCAAATGCCTTCATTGCTAAGCCATCTCTCCAGCTCTGTTTGTTTGTTTGTTTGTTTGTTTGTTTGTTTGTTTGTTTTTGGAATGAGAGAGAGACAATTGGTATGCCAGGGTCTCCATCCACTGCAATCCAACTCCAGACACATGCACCCCCTTGTGAGTATGTACGAACTTGCGTGCTTATATCCCAGTGCATCTGGCTTGCATGGGATCTGGAGAGTGGAACATGGATCCTTGGGCTTCACAGGCAAGCACCTTAACCGCTAAGCCATCTCTCCAGCCCAACTTTGTCTTACATTTGTTTCTGCTTAAAGGCACCTCACTTCATACATATGATCGACTCATTAGCATTGAGCTCATGGCCAACAGCAGTACGACTCTAGTCTGAACAGAACTTACCTCATACATCATGCATTTCCTCTGAAGTCACACCACACCTTCTTGTGCTGAGGAATATCAGCCAGCACTTCAGAACTCTACTGGAGCCAACCGATCGTGTTCTGCAGACCACTCGCTCACGGATACTTGCTCACAGAATGAGAGCAGAGAAAGCAGCCAGAAGGTTGTCTTGATGGTCCTCAGCCAAGAACATGCCACAGACAAGTCTAAGTTTCAAAATATGTGTATATAGCTGGGCATGGTGGCAATGCCTTTAATCCCAGAACTTGGGAGGCAGAGGTAGGACAATTGCTGAGAGGTCGATGCCCCCCTGAGAGTACATAGTAAGTTCCAGATCAGCCTGGACTAGCATGAGACACTACCTCGAAAAACCAAAAAAAAAAAAAAAAAAGTATATCTATCTATCCATCTATCTATCTTTCTATATATGTTTTTTTTTTTTCATGGAGAGAGAGAGAAGAGACAGAAAGAGAGAATGGAGGCTAGAGGGATGGCTTAGCAGTTAAGGCACTTGGCTGCAAAGCCAAAGGACCCAGGTTTGATTCTCCAGTTCCCACGTGAACCAGAAGCACAAGGTGGCACACACGTCTGGAGTTCATTTGCAGTGGCTGGTGGCCCTGCACACCCATTCTCTCTCTCTCTCTCTCTCTCTCTCTCTCTCTCTCTCTCTACCTGCCTATTTCTGTATCTCTCTCTCTCGAATAAATAAATTAAAATAAAAATTAAAAAAAAAAGAGAATGGGCACGCCAGGGCCTCTAGCCACTGTAAATGGACTCCAGATGCATGCACCAGTTTGTGCATTTGCTTTTAAGTGGATACTGGGGCATTAAACTCGGGTTATTAGGCTTTGCACACAGGCACCTTAACCACTTCACCACTTAATCATCTCTCCAGCCGGACAATTCTAGATTTTTACCACACCCCTCATGTCCATGAATAAAAGACAAAAATGCTTCAGTAATTGGCTTTGCAGTGAAAGATACATTTAGTGAGGTGAACTTGTAAGTGCATAATAGGTAAATAGTGAGGGTCAAGCATACTCCATTCTTTTAAGTGGCCTCTTTTCTTACAATTTAAATATTAATACTACTCTCATTCTAGGTCAATCTGTTAGTGAAACCATGTTCACTGTGCTGTTCATCTTTTCATTAACAAGCATTCAGTTACTCACCTTGACACTACCTAAAACCATCTCCTACATCCCGGGTGGTACATACATCTAAGATTTATTTTATTTATTTGAGACAAAGAGAGAAACAAAGAAAGAGAGAGAGAGAGAAAGAATGGGTGTTCCAGGACCTCCAGCCACTGTGAATGAACTCCACATGCATGTGCCACCTTGTGCATCTGGCTTACACAAGTATTGGAGGATCAAATCTAGGTCTAAGGGCTTGCAGGCAAATGCCTTAACCACTGAGTCATCTCTCCAGCCCTACATTTAAGGTGTCAATGACCCTTTAAACCTGGATGTTGTGGGTAGTAAGGATTTGACGCATGAATCTTTGGGTCCTGCCTGATCTCAGGAAATCTTTCTCTCCTTGAGTTTCTGTTGGGACCTTTCATTTGTTCAAAGATCTCTGGAATGTAGACAACCACCTTTTCCATATCCTCTTAGCATAAGTTATGTTTATCCTTCACTTGCTAATGAGACAACACTGTGTTTAATGTGGACTGATTCAAATAAGAGAGTTCAGCAACTTTCCAAGTCCACCAACTTCTTCCTGTGTGGTTAAATGTTCCCACATTTGATGAAAATGGAGAAAGGAAATGACAAAGGATTTGGATATTATCCTGAAAGTTATTTGCTTGCTTTAAAAAACAATCTTAATAAAAGATTTGCCCAATTCATTTTTCATCACTGTGTGGAAATAAAGAAAAATTTCTGTGAAGGAGCTGGTTTTACGCAAAATTGCCGCTTCGTTTCAGAGCACACCATAAGCCAGCCTGCAGTGCCATCTGGCATTTGTGATTTAAAGAGGCCCAGGGTTCATTACATCACATAGATTCTCTGATGGGGCAATAATCGCGGGGTGGTGAGTGGGCTTCTTTCAGTGGGGGTGTTTGTGAAAAAAGCATGTGAGCTTTTCAACTGGGGTTCAGCCTCTCTGCCACATCGTGGTCGAATGGTGTTTTCCTATAACTTGTAAACATTAGATAAGTTATTTAGAGACGAGATGTTTGTTAGTTCAAAGGAGATAAGAATAAACCAAAGCCAAGCCCATATGTATACATCTTAAAATCTCTTGAACCTATGTCAAAATGTCCAAAAGCCTACGGTCCTGTTTCCTCCTTGTGTCCTCTCATGGTTAGTAATGTCCATGCTGGTTTCTCATTGCAATTCCTTTCCAATTAATTACACTGGGGAGAGAAGGAAGAGTTGCACCAAATACAATATAGCTGATAGCAAAGTCACCAGTCCCTCTCACCAGAGGGGCCCTCCCCCACTGAATGTGCACTCCAGATGAAGGGAAAGTTTGTTCCCAACACACTGTCATCTGCAATCCTTCAGGGCAATTCTGCTTTGCCTGGCTTTCAGAGCACCCAGTTTCTTCTCTTAAAAAAAAAAAAAAACCTTATTTATTTTCAAGCAGAGAGAGAGAGAGACAATGGATGCACCAGGGCCTCTAGCCATGGCAAACGATCTCCAGATGCCTGCGCCACTTTGTGCCTCTGGCTTTACGTGACTAGTGGGAAGCCGGATCGCTAGGATGCGCAGGCAAGCGCCTTAACCACAGAGCCATCTCGCCAGCCCTCCCTCTCTGTTTTATCCCATGGTGGCAGCCAGTCTGATTTTCACAGAATCCACACATCCGATCCAAGTGTCATTTGTTCTCTAGATACCAACTTTACCACCTGTAAGATGTAGCATGCTTGTATGTTTGTGACAAATTACAGTTAATGGTCCTCCATCTCTATGGAGACCAGAAGGACACCTGGAGTGGATAAGGCTTGCTGATTTATGTGCAGGACAGGAATTCTCCTTTCCTGTGCTTATGGTGACAGGAACATGGTTGAGGAGAACCACTCAAGACCTGGGTTCACCGTGGCTTTGGGGACTCGGATGACCCTTGATTCCCTTCTCTTCAGGCACACATGCTTGACACTCGCATGCATGGTGACCTGTTCTCCTGAGCAACTGGCTCATCTTTTGGAGCTGACAGCAACCTATAGAGACAGGCTAAATGTTTCCTCCATCCATTTCTCCTTCGCAGGCTTAGACACAACACTTCTCAGTGGTTTCGTTGCCATCCAGGAATCGGAGGACTGGCTCTTGCTGTTGCAATGTAAGTGAAAGTGACGAATCAGTCCTGGGTCAGGACCACTAACAACCGTGTGCACCAAGCTTGGTCCCTGTCCTCAGTCTAGTGTCCTTGGATATGACATGCCCTGAAGATGGTGGTTAGGTCTTCTCAGGACTGCATCTCATCTCACAACTTCCAGCGGATGGAAATGCACTTCAGTGTGAGAAATCAATTTTTATTTATTTATTTATTTGAGAGCAATAGACACAGAGAGAAAGAGGCAGATAGAATGAGAATGGGTGTGCCAGGATCTCCAGCCACTGCAAACATACTCCAGATTCATGCACCACCTTGTGCATCTGGCTTACGTGGGTCCTGGGGAAGATGAGCTTTGAACCGGGGTCCTTAGGCTTCACAGGCAAGTGCTTAACCGCTAAGCCATCTCTCCAGCCTGAGAAATCAATTTTTTTTTATTGTGTCAAACCCGAAGCTGTCAGAACTGATCAGTTACAATAGCATTACTTAGCATAGCTGGTACAATTCTATGACCGCAAAGACACGCATGATGTTATGCACCGGATCATGCTTTCCCTCTTCAAATTCATGTGTTGAATGAAGTCCCAGCCAGGCATACCTCAGAACATAAGCATATGTAAAGACAAAGTCTTTAACATATACATATTTATTCACTTGAGAGAGAGAGAGAGAAAGAAAGAGGCAGATATAAAGAGAAAGAATGGGCATGCCAGGGCCTCTAGCCACTGCAAACAAATGCCCAACACATGTGCCACCTTGTACATCTAGCATTATGTTGGGTACTGGGCAATGGAACTCATTCCCAGTTGAACTCAGGTCCTCAGCCTTTGCAGGAAAGTTGTCTTAACTGCTAAGCCATCTCTCCAGCCCTGAGATAAAGTCTTTGAAGAGATAAGTTAAGGTGGAAAATTCAGGGTAGTGCTACTCCAACATAATTAGTGCCCTTATCAAATAGGAGATGTCAGGGGTGTGGGCATAGAGGGACAGCCACAGTGAGGCAGCAAAAAGGTGGTCATCTCCAGGAGAGAGAGAGAGAGAGAGCAACCTGCACCATGGTCTTGGATTTCCAGGCTCCAGAACTGTGAGGAAAAATTGGTGCTTGTTGTTGAAGCCACCCAGTCTGTGGTACTTTGTAATGGAAGCCCTGGAAAATCACCACACATGATAAAGTCTCTCTATATACTACTGGGGGGGGGGGGAACTTCTTATTTTCCAACAGGTTTGTTGGGGGCAACCACTGAGCCCTCAAAGATGCCCTCAAAGTTTTTAGGGGTTTGGAAGATGGCTCAGTCCTAAGTCTGCAATCCCAGAACTCAAGAAGAAGACACAGGTGGGTCCCCAGGGCAAGCTGGCTAACTAAACTAGCCCCTTCAGTGAGCTCTGGGTGCAAGAGAGACCCTTGCGTAGATAAAACAAGGTGGAAAATGATGAAGGCAGACGCTCAGTGTCGACCTCTGACCTCCATATGCACACACACACACACACACACACACAATACACATGCAAAAAAAAAAAGCTTATCTTTCTAGCTCTCTTGTTTCTGCCACAGATATCTTTAATGTCCTGCTGGTCACTCCTCTTCTCCAATCTACACACAAAAGCATGCATCCACTCACCTAGTATGCTTGTCTCTGCTCAATGCCTTCCATGTTCATAGTTATCTTGATCACAAAAACTTACTCAAAAAAAATCTTTACTGGGCTGTTGAGATGGCTTAGCGGTTATGGTGCTTGCCTGTGCAAGCCTAAGAACTCATGTTGGATCTCTCTTCAGATCCCACGTAAGCCACAGACACAAAGGTGACACAAGCGCACGGTTGCACATTCCCAGTAGGTGGCGCAAGCATCTGCAGTTGGATTGCAATGGATGATGAGGTCCTGGTGCACCAATTCTCTTTCTCTGTCTTGCTCACTCTCACTCTTGCTCTCTCTTAAAAAAAAAAAAAAAAAAAAAAAAAGTCTTTACTGGGCTGGGGAGATGGTTCAATGGACAGAGGACTCACTGCTCAGCCAGAGTATCTGAATTTGATCCCCAGACCCCATGTAAAAAACCAGAAGCCATGGTGAGCTGCTACATAATCCCAGCATACTGACATAGACGTGAGATGGGAGGCTGGAAGATGGAAGCGGTAGAATTTTCCAGAAGCTCATGGTAAGCATAGCAGAGAACAACAGCAGAGTGAGAATCCAGGGTGAAAATTTCTGCCTCAAATGAGGTGGAGAGGCCAAACGCTGTCCTCTGACCTCCACATACACACCGTGACTCACTTGTGCCTGCATTCAAACCCTCACACCCACGAGCAGACATGGGCGTGTGTATGTGCACACACACACATACACACACACATGCAAATATTAAAATTAAATTAAAATTTTGTTGTTTTTTTTTTTTTGAGGTAGGGTCTCGCTCTAGCCCAAACTGACCTGGAATTCACTATATATAGTCTCAGGCTGTCCTTGAACTAACGGCAATCCTCCTACCTCTGCCTCCCGAGTGCAGGAATTAAAGGCGTGCGTCACCACGCCCGGCTACATTAAAAGTTTTACCATGGGCTGGAGAGATGGCTTAGCAGTTAAGGCGCTTGCCTGCGAAGCCTAAGGACCCATGTTCCACTCTCCAGATCTCAAGTAAGGCAGACGCACAGTGACGAAAGTGCAAGGTTGCACATGTGCGCAGGATGGCACACGCGTCTGGAGGTGGATGCAGTGGCTGAGGCCCTGGTGCACCAATTCTCTCCCTCCCTCTCTCTCTCTCTCGCTCTCTCTATCTCTCTCTCTCTCTCACGTGTGCGTGCGTGCGTTCATTCTCTTGCATTTTTTTTTTTTTTAAAGCCAGTCTGTTGGGCTTGCCTCGAAAAAAAAGCTTTACCATCTCCGTGGCGATGCAAGATTTGAACGTCACCCAGTCCAAAGGCCCACAGGGAGCAAATGGATCGGATGCATTTAAGCTCCAGCATTTCTGCAAAATGCTCCTTTGCCAAATCTCCTGCCTGACCACCGCCCTCAAAGTCTGTCACGAAAACCCCCGAGTTAGGGTTTCCCTGACCCAGAACCCACGTCTACACGCTGCCTGGTGCGTACGCGTGCAGGGTCAGCAGAATCACCCACCACGACCTCGCCTTCGCCATCCAAGACCCGGTTTAACTGTGGCAACCGTCACATTGGGCCCAAACCCAGTTCTGCTGATGGAAGCTAGATGTGGAACCCTGGGAAACCCACAAAGCCCAGGGTACCACCTTGCACAAGCTTCGGTCTGGCTCGGAGCTTCTGACAACCAGCCAACCACACCCCGTGGATATATGAAACTTCCCGAGTATCCACAAGGGCCACCTGCTTGGCTGGGCTTCCCTCACCCTTGAACTTGGGGGACGTGTTTGCAACAGCGCCCTCTACTGGGCTGCCACTGGCGGAAGCTTTTGGTGTCAAAACGAGAAGAAAACCAACCAACCAGTTGCCAATTGAGGACCATGCTGATAAGGAGGAAAATACAAGAGAATTCTAAGGGGTGTCTCAGTAGGGCTGTCTCTGTTTTTTTTTTTTTTTTTGGCTAATCCTTTCTGGGTGGTCCCCCCCACCTTGTGTCTCAGTCAATGAAGCAAAAGAGGCAGGAAGCTTGACCTAAGAGGTACCGGACAAGAGTTACAACACATTCTTCTAAGAACAGAAATAATCCCAAATTCAGCCCCACAGGAAGTTAACAAGCACGAGAAGCGAGAGAGGGCAAAAGGTGTTCCAGAAAAGCAAGCCGGAACACATTCACCAAAGGGGCCCTTCCAGGATAGAGGCAGCTCAAAGGGAAGGAAGGCCACTACCCTGGGAGTCTTATCTGGCAATCACAGGAACTCCGGAGAGAGCTTGGACCAGAGAAAGCCAGTGACCTTGGCCTAACCGCTGCATCCACATGTCTTTTTTGCCCTGCCTGCCTAGTCTTCTCTCTGGCTGCAGAGCTGAGCTCTGGAAAGCAGAGAACGAGGCAGGGGAGCCCTGAGCGGTCCCCCCTCCCCCCGCCCCATCTACAGAGCTCAAGGTCACTCCGCCCTCTGCACGGAGAACATAGACTGCGCTCTCCGCCAGTCACAGTGTATGTCCAACATCCACTGTGGACCACACATAAGCCTCATCTGGTTTGGGGTTCCAGAGAGTTCATCTGCCACCAGCACCTCTCTTTCTTACCGCAGGAATGTGGCAAATAGAGATGAAAACAGGCAATGCTAAGAAAAGCTCTTTTTGTGCGTATGCGAGTGCAGCTTTAAATATATTAGCCCAGCGCGCTTTGCAACACCCCTCCCCCACACTGAACTCTCTCACTGAGCTCCAGTCGGAATCTTCCAGCAGCAGCTGGCCTCTGTAAACTTTATGGCATGGAGGAGCAGAAGGGGAGAGATCCCCGGTCCAGGCAAGGAGCTGAGTGACCCTGGCCCCAGTTTCCTCTCCTGAACTCCCAACTCTCCAGTCGGAGAAGCCACTCCTCCTCTCCTGAGAAGACATGGGTAAAGGTGCCAGGTGTGGTGGCGCACACCTTTAGTCTCAAGAGGGAGGAGGATCGCTGTGAGTTTTGAGGCCAGCCCGAGACTGCATAGTGAATTCCAGGTCAGCCTGAGCTAGAGTGAGACCCTACCTCAAAAACCAAAAAGAGAAAAAGAAAATAAAATAAAAAGAGGCCAGTCTTGGTAGGCAGTACTGCACCCCAGGACGTGGGCACATGGAAGGCCGGGTTCCTGGAGGCTTAAGTATGTGCCCAATCACCCTTCCCTGGGAGCCTCCATACACATGCCCGCTTCCTGGGCTCGGGTGGCCACGGGACCTGGCAGCACTCAGATCAAATCAGGACTTCACTTGGCCTTTTAGTGTATGGAATTACATCTGTCAGTTGCCCTGATGGGTCTGCTACATGGCTGTTTTCTTTTCTTTTTTAAAAATTTGTGTTTATTATTTATTTGTTTATTTGAGTGACAGACAGAGAGAGAAAGAGACAGAGACAGAGAGAGAGAATGGGCGCGCCAGGGCCTCCAGCCACTGCAAACGAACTCCAGATGCGTGCGCCCCCTTGTGCATCTGGCTAACATGGGACCTGGGGAATCCAGCCTCGAACCAGGGTCCTTAGGTTTCACAGGCAAGCGCTTAACCGCTAAGCCATCTCTCCAGCCCAGCTGTTTTCTTTTCATCGTTTGCATTAGAACTTGAAGTTCTCAAAGGCATGAACCATATCCATTATTGTACAACTTCATCCCTAGCATCTTGTGTCCACACAGAGGGTGTTTCAGGAATGTTTAAGAACCAGCGATCAGCTGGGACATAGTGGTGCTCACCTTCAATCCCAGCACTCAAGAGGCCAAGCTGGGAGGATCACTATGAGTTTGAGGCCAGCCTGAGACTATTCAGTGAATTCCAGGTCAGCCTGGGTTAAAGAGCAAGACCTTACCTTGAAAAAAAAAAAAATTATTGGGGCTGGAGAGATGGCTAACCGGTTAAAGGCACTTTAAGCCGCCTGCTAAGCATGATGGCCTAGATGCAAGTCCCCAGTACACACATAAAGCCAGATGCACAAAGAGGCACATGGGTCTGGAGTTGGTTTACAGTGGCAGTAGGCTCTGGTGCACCCATTCTCATTCTCTGTGTGTGTGTGTCTCTCTACTTGCAAATAAATAAAATTATTTTTAAAGGAATAAATGGTTATATATATGTGTGTGTATGTATATCTATATGAATAAGAGAGTAAAACCAGAAACCACAGAAGTATGTTATGGTTTGCATATAAAGTGTACCCCAAAGAGGTTCATATATTAAAGGCTTGGTCCCCAGATGGTGGTGTTATTTTGGTAGGTTCTGGAAGCTTCAGGTGGTGGAACCTTGCTGGTGGACAATCTAGGGGTGTGCTTAGTGGACCTGTAACCTGTTCCAGGGACCACTTCGCTCCCCCTCCCCCACTTCTTGGCCATCATGTGGTGAGCAGCCCCTCCCCCACACTCCTGCCACCATGACATGGTGCTTCTTTGCAGACCCCCACCCAGAACCAGGTAGCCAGGGACTGAAGCCAGGAGCCAAAATAACCCTTCCTTCCCCTTTAGATGTTGTCTTGGGTATTCTGGTCACTATAACCAAAGTTCTGACACTTAGGCAGGTTTCTTGAGATACACCAAGATCTTGGTTTGACTCAGTCTAAGGGCAGAGTTATCATTGCTCTAAGAGGGAGGACATCCCAAGCCAACCTCACAAAGGGCCCCAGACAAAAGTGAATTGGGGGCTGGAGGGATGGCTTAGCGGTTAATGTGCTTGCCTGCAAAGCCAAAGGACACACGTTTGATTCCCCAGGACCCACGTAAGCCAAGATGCACAAGGTGGTGCATGCGTCTGGAGTTCACTTGCAGTGGCTAGAGGCCCTGGCGTGCCCATTCTCTTTCACTGTCCGCCTCTCTCTCTCTCTCTCTCAAATAAATAAATAAATAAAAATTTAAAAGAAAGGAAATTGGGATCTGAACTAAAATCCACAGGATTTCAGGATGTCCCAGGGAACATGGGTCCTGGTTAGGTTGTAGCAGCCTGATTCTCTAGCCCTTCCCTGGCCTGACTGTGGGCCTCTCTGAGGCCTCATCTTTAATATATATATATATATGTGTGTGTGTGTGTGTGTGTGTGTGTGTGTGTGTGTGTGTGTAGAGAGAGAGAGAGAGAAAATGGGCATGCCAGGGCCTCTAGCCACTGCAAACAAACACCAGTTACATGCACCACTTTGTGCATCTGGTTTTATGTGGGTCCTGGGGAATCGAACCCAGGTCATTAGACTTTGCAGGCAATCGCCTTAACTGCTGGACCATCTCTCCAGCCCTCCTAGGACTCTTTTTGTTCTCCATCTTGCTTCTGCTCCTTCCATCTTTCCTTCTTCAGGGATGAAGATGGGTCTGGGAGTCAGTCTGTAGCCCAGGAAAGCACAAAGACTTCTTGCTATCAAGTGTGACTATTGATAAAAATACACACTAAATAGTCACATAATATACGTCATACGTTGTTCTGACCTTACATACACTGTAATAGCACCTTCCTCAGAGTCCGTGCTCAAGGAACATCGGTTGCTATGCTTAATTCTGACGACAGCAGATTCAGTAGCTTAGACTTGGACCAGAAGGAAGACCACAGACAAGAGATGCTACGCTCCCAGTCAGCTTTGCTCCTGACATATGCGATGTGGTGGCTAAGATGTGAAGATTTATCCCTAAGGACTCCTGTCCATGTTCCCACCTCTGCAGCCACTTTGACAAGTCCTGAAACTTTCCTGACCCGTAGTTTACTCTTCTGTCGTCTGGAGATCATAATCCTACCAACTTCATGGGACTGTTCAGGGAGCAGCAAATCTCAAAACACGACATAAATACTTTTGAAGTGCAGATCTTGTTGGTTTTTTTTGTTGTTTTTATCAGTTAAGATTTTAGAGGAGGGCAGGCGGCCAAGGAGAAAAGATGATTAACAGTTTGCAGCCCTCCCTCTCACCCCCACCCCCCACCCCCAGGGGTCCCATGGTGTGGCACAGAGCTGCGCATCTCCAGATGTTTGCCCAGGACTGGTTTTGTTTTTCTTTTTCTTTTTCTGCTGAATGAAAGAGCTGAAGCCCAAATGGGGTCTGGGAAACTCGTAAGAGCTCCAAGTCAAGAGCAGAGTGGTCAGTCTCTAATCTAGTGCAAATGGAAACCCTGAAGCCTGGCGAGCTTGCTTTTATTTTTGACGGAGGGGAGGAAAGGGATTTTCTATCCTACGTGAAGGAGTAAGGAAAGGAGAAGAGACAGGGGGAGGAGGGGAGAGGAGGGGATGTGAGGAGGTGAAAAAGGGAGGAAAGAAAAGGGAGGGAGGATAGGAGAAAGAGGAGAGAGGAAAAGGGATGGAGCGAGAGAGAGACTGAATTCCCCTGTATCCCAGCTTCTTATCTCCCTGGAGAGAAGAGACAAGTCCCCTGGCCAGTAGCCATCTGAGGTCTTAGAGGGCCGCCTTGTGTTTGAGTTACAAGCCATGCTTTCATTCCCTGGGGAAACTGTCCCTGGGGGAAGCTGGCATGTGTATGCACACACACACACACACACACGGGACCAGGAGGATGACAGAGGCTAAGGAGCTCGGCCCAAGGGCTATTTTAGGCCAGTCCCCCAACTGGAGTCAATGGAGGGTTTGTTTATGTAACATCTGCAGAAGGCCCTTTGGACCAAATAAGCCCCGGGGTCTCCAGGCCAGCGGTCAGCAAGCAGGGGCATGCCTGGGACCTTCCTGTTGCTCTTGGCATGACTGCCCAGCTGTCTGCTGCTCGCTGGCCACTCGCTGCAGTCGTCTTCTGTTCAGGTCTCTCCTGAGGAGCAGCTGGTCAGCGCGGAGGCAACAAGAAACAGACAGAGACGGTGGGTGACTGAGTCACACTGTGCCCAGAGAGTCACCTCCCCGGCACCAGGGGGTCCTGGCTCTGTGGTATGCCTCCCGCCCATTTCCTTAGCCGAGTGGCTTTCCCTGACAGGTCAGGGAGGTAAACAAAGGCTCCCTCTCTGTGCTCTGCGAGCAACGGGTCTGAATCCTGACCTGCATCTGGTAGTTGCTTGTCTCTGGGTAAGTTGTTTAATTTCCTACAGGCAAAGACATATAAACACAGTCATTCCTTGGTGTCCTCCAGCCACTGGTTCCAGGGTAAAGTGGATGCCAAATCCAAGGACGTCCAAGTCCCTTTTTATCCAATGCACAGCGTCTGTATAAAATCTATGCAGTCCTCCTGTATGCTTTGAACCACTAGATGACGTCAGTACCTAATACAATGTACAATGTCCTCTGAGTCGCTGTTGAACTGTAATGTTTAGGGGGAAATGACAAGAAAAAAGCCAGCACATGTTCATAAGAGATGCGGCCGTGCACAAAAGACACACTCGTGCAGACTTTTTATCTCTCCCTCTCACAAACAAATAAACAAAATATTTTAAATAGTCTTTGTTTTTATTTATTAATGAGAGAGAGAGAGAGAATGGGCATGCCAGGGCTTCCAGCCACTGCAAATGAACTCTGGACACATGCGCCACCTTGTGCATCTGGTTTACTTGGGTTCTGGGGAGTCAAACCCGGGTCCTTAGGCTTTTCAGGCAAGTACCTTAACCACTTAGCCATCTCTCCAACCCCTAAATATTTTTTTAATTGTTCAAAAAAAAAAAAAAAAAGACACGGGGAATAGCCGTGAATGCAGTCCAACATACAATTGCAAACTTGGCTGGGGAGATGGCTCGGTGGATAAAGAAAGCACTTGCTGCACATGTGTGAGGGCTGGAGAGATGGCTTAGCGGTTAAGGAGCTTGCCTGCAAACCCAAAGGACCCAGGTTCAATTCCCCGGGACCCACATAAAGCCAGGTGCACAAAGTGGCACGTGTTGAAGTTTGTTTGCAGTGGCTAGATGCCCTGGCACAGCACATTCTCTCTCTCTCTCTCTCTGCTTGCAAATAAACAAATAAATTAATGAAAAAGAAAAAAATACACTCAATGTCAGCTTCTGGCCACCACATTCATCTGCACATGCACATACAGCATGTTCACAAGCATGCAGACACTTAGCCTCACATGCATGCATACCAAACACATATGCATGCAAAAAATGTAAACATACTTAAAACCTTATGAGGAAGCCGGGCGTGGTGGCACACGCCTTTAGTCCCAGCACTCAGGAGGCAGAGGTAGGAGGATCGCTGTGAGTTCGAGGCCACCCTGAGATTACACAGTGAATTCCAGGTCAACCTGGGCTACAGACCCTACCTCAATCCCCACCAAAAGAAGAAAAAAAACCTTATGAGGGTTTTTAAAAATGTTTTTCCTTAATCAAGAACTTTGTAGGGCTGGAGAGATGGCTTAGCGGTTAAGCACTTGCCTGTGAAGCCCAAGGACCCCGGTTCGAGGCTCGATTCCCCAGCACCCACGTTAGCCAGATGCACAAGGGGGCGCACGTGTCTGGAGTTCGTTTGCAGTGGCTGGAGGCCCTGGCACGCCCATTCTCTCTCTTTTTCTCTATCTGCCTCTTCCTCTCTCTGTCACTCTCAAATAAATAAATAAAATATTGAACAAAAAAAATTAAAAAAAAAAAGAATTTTGTAGATGACAGTGTCCTGTCGCAATGCCAAAAAGTTGGACATGCCTGATGAAGTGTATTTCCTTCTCGCTTACATGAGAAGGCCCCTCTTGTCTGTTTAAAGTCAGTATTCCCCTACCCCCAAGCTACCTGTATTAGTTTGCTAGGGCTGACATAACAAAATACTTTTGTCAACTGGAAGGTTTACGTAACAGAAGTTGATGTGTCGCAGTCCTGAAATCTAGCGTACCAGCCCGACTGGGGTCTGGTGAGGGCTATTCCTGGCTTTCAGATAGATGACTGTTGTGAGATCAAGTATGTTCCTGGAGAGAAAAAGCAAGGTCTCTGATCTGATTTTCAAAGGACGCTAATCCTATCTGGCCAGGAGGCTAATGTGATGACCTCCTTTGACCTTTAATTACTTCCATAAAGACCTCATGATATCAGGGTTAGACCTTCAGCATTCGCGTATCTGGTATGGTTCTGCTGTGCCCCGCTTCCCCAGCCTGTGACTGGAAGCTACTGCTTCATATACAGTACTTCAAAACTGGAAGCAACCCCAAAGCCCACCAAGGGAAAATGGATAAGCAAACATTTGTGCATTGACATGATGGAATTTTCTGTCTCAGTAGAAAAAAAAAAAAAATGGCTACTGGCACCTAGGATCCACTCTGGGATTTCCCTTAAATGAAACATCTGCTAATGATGGGTCATTGGGACCAACTTAATGTCCCCCTTATGCTTGGAGGTCAATTTTTCAAGTCTTTAGGGCCCTGCTTAACCACTGACAGGCTTCTTACTCTGGGGTAGCGATAGAGAGACCCCAGCTCCCTAGCAGGGCTTGTTCCCAACAGAACCTTGTTCATATAAAGTCCAACTTTCTTGGGAAAGAACTTGAGTTTGATTTTTGGACTTTGTATGATTTGTACTAAAAAAAATAATAATAACTATGTCCTAGCCAGTTGGCTGAAGAAAAACAGTTGTTTCAAATTAGGTGTAATTTTGAATTAAGCCAATATTGGCTGGATACATGTCAACCAAGATTTTTTTTTCTCCAGCATAGGGATGTCTTACTAACTCCTAGAAACATTATTATCTGGACTGATGCTTTGTAAAATATCCAACTGGGCTTATTCTTGACTGTTAGCCGCCAGTTTCATGGTTTCACAAAGGAGAAGGTTTTTGCAAAAGTCGTCTCTTCGGGGTCAGGAGTCTTCATTCTCTCAAATGATAGACCTGGACATGAAACTAGTCAAGATATGAGAGCCTGCCAGCTCAGACCCCCTCAGTGCCCATGTAAAAGTAGGACTGTGCAGTGGCACAAGCATCAGTCATCCCAATACGACTATGTCAATGAGAACTGGAGTCAGGAGAGTCTCAAAGCTCATGGGCCAGGAGTGTGGCTTTCTTAGCAGCGCAACAAGAGAGAGCCTCTCCTTCTGCTGCATGGGCTCTCTCTTGGGCACTGAGGGGGTCTGAGCTGGCAGGCTTGCAGAGCCAGTGCCTTTAACTGCTGAGCCATCTCACCATCCCCTCTTCTAATACACGCTATTTCCCATATGTAATAAAGTCTAAGATGTATGATTATTTTTTTCAGTTTTAACCATGAAATCAGTATGCAATATACAACTAACAGAAGCTAATTCGCAGTGCTTTTGCTGTCTTCAAAGGCACATAAAATTTCAGTGCATCATGCCGGGTGTGGTGGCAAATGCCTTTAGTCCCAGCACTCGGGAGGCAGAGATAGGAGGATCTCCATGAGTTCGAGGCCAGCCTAAGACTACACAGTGAGTTCCAGGTCAGCCTGGGCTAGAGAGAGACCCTACCTCGAAATAACAAACAAAAAAAGTTACAGGGTGTCTTGTTCCCTTGCCCCCTTAGAAATGAGGGGCTGTAGTGTCGCCATATTGTTCCTTGTCCATTTCCCCTCTAGAATGTCAGCTCCACAAGGCTGGGAATCTTGATTTTGTCTGCCGCATTCTAAGCGCCTAGAACATCTGATAAATGAATGAACAAACAAATGCATTGCCTATTGTCAGTCAACAGAAACAAACTGAAATTGAAAGACAAGATGGGTCAATGACAGAGTGGTCTATATTTTCCTCATCTCTTCTATCCCGGGGATACTGGGAACACAGCCTAGTTTTTAAAAAAATGCTATCAGGGAGCCACTGCCCTCGTTCTCCAGGGAAGGAAGGGGCGGCCAGGGGCTGGCGTGGAGCTCGGTGCTAGAGAATGTGTTTGGCACGCAGAAGACACTAGGTTTGATCAAACCAAACAAAATAAACAAAGAGCAACAACTGAGAAAGGGGCGTCACAAGAGCTCGGGGAGGGTTGAAAGGACAATTCCTGTGGTTAGCTCCGTCCCAAGAGCTGCGGTCCCAAGACAGTGTCTTACCTCTGAGACACATTCATAATATTCCTGAGATGTCGAAGGCAGCTGTTGTAGTCAGAGCCACTGTGGTGGTTTGTCTCAGGTGTCCCCCATGAACTCAGGTGTTCTGAATGCTAGCTTCCCAGCTGATGGAGAGTTGGGAATTAACACCACCTGGAGGCAGTGTATTGTTGGGGGCGGGCTTATGGGTGTTATAAGACAGTGTCCCCTTGCCAGTGTTTGGCATACTCTCCTGTTGCTATTGTCCACCTTATGTTGGCCAGGGGGTGATGTCCACCCTCTGCTCATGCCATCGTTTTCCCCTGCCATTGTGGAGCTTCCCCTCGAGCCTGTAAGCCAAAATAAACCTCTTTTTCCCAGAAGCTGCTCTTGGTTGCATGATTTCTACCAGCAATGTGAACCTGACTGCAATAGCCACATTGCTGGGATGAACTTCCATTTGGACACAGTTTACGGGACAAATGGGATTGATTTCAGGCTTAACCGACCTAAGGGAAGTTCCATAATGGCACAAGAAGCTGACTGTCTTTCCCAGAGTCACACCCAGAGCTCCACCACCAAGCAGCCAGCACCATCAACAAGCATAAAGAGACAGCAAACAGCGGGGAACCCAGGCAGAGCTCAGGGCCTCTCTGCATACCGTTAGGCCGGCGATCAGATCCACTCCCAAACACATCTGGGGCCTGGACCCCAGGATCCACCCCCAGTGACGTCTCTTCCAGCCAGGTAGCTAGAAATCCAAGTTACGGGCTTTCACGAAACACCTGAGTCTATTGGGAGGACATACATTCAAACCACCGCAGTAGCCATGTCCTGTTGGAAAAGTGTGTACACTGGTCCCACCGGTGGCCAGCAGGTGCCCTAAACACTCCCTGGAGATGCAGGGTCATCTGCGCCCACAGCAGGCTGAGCTCTTCGTGAGCAGAGATCTTCTACCCTGATTTGCCCTCACACCCTGAGGACAGGTCCTCGATTAAGCGGTTTCCTTTGCAGTCTTGGGGCGCTGGCGGCAGGTGTCACATGAGACCTGGGTGTGCGTGGATGGGCACGGTTCATCTCTCCCTTAAGCAAGTCCTCTGCCCTCTTTCACATCACCAGCCCATCTCACACTGCCGTCCCGTCTGCCTTCAGTTTCAAGAGGCCTCCCCTCACCAGCCTTCTGGAAGAAACTGGAAGGCCGCAGAGCCAGGAAAACTTATTTTGAGGCAGAGCAAACCTCCCCTTGTAACTGAAAGTCAATGCTAGAGCAGCCTCAATTTGCTAAAGTTTATGGAGCTGACATACACACAACAACCTCCTCTTTGGTTCTCTGGCCAGCATTTATTCACCAGGTCCAGGGCCCCCCGCGACCCACCTTCCCTTTAGTGTTGCACAGAAATGTTTTAACTTCTTTTATAGGCAGAAGGAAAGAGACAAGAAAAATGAAAGATAAAGGATGTTTTTGTATTTTATTTCAATCTGAAAACAATAAAAATTTTAGTGTCTATGAACATCTATTAAAATTTTCCTAAAATAAAAATTAGACATAATATTGAAGCAATTAAAGTTATATCAAAAGAATGTTCACATTGATATTATTTTGAGAGGCCCATGGAAGACACATGGTAGCCCTGATGTTTCCAGATGAGAAAAAAATGATCTTGTCAGAGTGAGAGGGCTTCTACTCCTGGGCCAGTCACATCCCCAACAAACAGCCCAGATGATTATTCAGGGACAAGTGTGAGCTAACATTCTGAAATTCCACTTGGTCCCACACATTTTGGGGGAATATTAATTCACTGAGGATGTTCAAAAATTCTGGAATTTCAAATAATTGCCCACTTTTTAATTAAACTTTATTTTTATTTATTTATTTGAGAGAGAGAGAAAGAAAGAGGGAGAGAGAGAGGGAGAGAGAGAATGGGCACACCAGGGCCTCCAGCCACTGTAAACGAACTCCAGATGCATGCACCCCCTTGTGCATTTGGCTTACATGGGTCCTGGAGAGTCGAACCAATACCCTTTGGCTTTGCAGGCAAATGCCTTAACTGCTGCCTTAACTGCTAAGCCATCCCTCCAGCCCAGTTGCTCACTTTTATTGAGAATTTTTTTAAATTTTTTGTTATTTTTATTTATTTATTTGAGAGCAACAGACAGAGAGAAAGAGGCAGATAGAAAGAGGGAGAGAGAATGGGTGCGCCAGGGCCTCCAGCCACTGCAAACAAACTCCAGACGCGTGCGCCCCCTTGTGCATCTGGCTAACGTGGATCCTGGGGAGTCGAGCCTCGAACCGGGGTCCTTAGGCTTCACAGGCAAGCGCTTAACTGCTAAGCCATCTCTCCAGCCCACTTTTATTGAGAATTTTAAGGACTTGCTTTATCACAGCCACAATCCCTGTGTCGCCTTGTGAATTTCTCTTTTAAATATTTGTGTGTGGGGGGGGTATGGGAATGCCAGGGCCTCCTGCCACTACACATGAACTCCAGATGCATACACCACTTCATGCACCTGGCTTTTTGTGGGTCCCGGGGAGTGAAACCCTGGGCTTTCAGCTTCACAAGCAAATGCCGTTAGCCACTGAGCCACCTCCCCAGCCCCATTTCTGTTTTGAAAAGATAAATAAATGCATGACTTTCAATGGCCTTATTCAAGTATTGTTTTCCTTTGAGAGAGGGTTGGCCAACAACTTGTGATCCTCCTGCCTCAAACACCCAATGATTGGGATTACAAGCATGAGCCCCCCACTCCTGGCTTGGATTTTTTTAAATGTTATTTACTTATTTATTTATTTATTGTCCTTTATTTTTGATCCTCAATTCAGAACTAGAGAAGTCTGGGTATAGCTCAATAGTAGAACACTTGCCAACAATGTAGGAGGTCCTAGGTTCAATCCCCAGTACCACAAAGAAAAAAAATGATATTAGAACCAGAATGATAGGTTCCAACAGATGGTGACTTGATTTAGGTTCCTGAATTTCTAATTGCATTTAAGATGTACTTGGGTCTCCGGGAGAGGATTACTTAATATAGCTTGCCTTACAGAAACGTGTAAGTTTTACTTAACTTTTTTTTTTTTTTCATTTATCAAGGTAGCGTCTCACTCTAGCCCAGGCTGACCTGGAATTCACTGTGTAGTCTCAGGGTGGCCTCGAACTCACAGTGATCCTCCTACCTCTGCCTCTCGAGGGCTAGGATTAAAGGCGTGTGCCACCACACCCAACTAAGTTTTACTTAAAAAAAAAATTGTTTTGAAAAACATGTATCATATAACCAAAGGTAATTTAAAAGCAAATGTCACGATCATACTTTGGTTGTGTTGGCCTCTGTATCAACACCCACACTGTCCTCAGAATGTGGCCCCAGGGGGATTTCTGGAAGACCAGAACGCAAAGTCTGCCCGCTGGAAATAACCCCGTACCACCTGCCCCAGAAGAGCAGAGTGCCTCGGAGAGGCCTGGCTTCTCCGCTGGACACCAGGTCTCCATGTGATCGAGTGCCCTTCAGCGCTGTTGGTTTAAGGGGTCAGTCACTGTACCGGATGCTGGCGATGAAAACGGTGGGATCTGGTCCTGGCTCCTGTCCTGCCCAGGACAGCCATGTTGGTCCAAGCCAACACAGCCCATCACTTAGGCTTTTTAAACAGTTTCCACGCATCCGCCCTGTAGCTAACCATGCTCCTCATGCCACAGGGAGCCCTTGAAAACGTGTGTCCAACTCCATCCTTTCCCTGCTCTGGAGCCTCCAACACCACCGAAATGCCAAGTTCATGTCATAGCCCCAAGGCCTCTGTGTCTACCTTCTGATCTTGCGGCTCACCTCTCTTCCCCTCGCTCTCTCTGCTCCAAGCACACTGGCTGACTTGCTTCTTCTAAAGCCAGCCAAGCCCACCCCCACATCCAGAGGGCTCACCACTTGCTGTTCTTTTGGCCGAGGATGTCATGGGCAGATGTGCATATGGCTTGGTGCCCATCTTCTTCCAGCTTTGAATCAGATGCCATTATAGACATGACTCCTCTGACATCCTATACGATACGGCGGCTCCCACTCTGACTCTCCACACACCTGTTCTTCGAAGTCTTTGGCTCCACCACACTCCCCTCAGGTTTTCTTTTAGACACATCATGTTTGGCAAGCCTGTGAAACATCCAGGGGCAGATATGGGAAGGCGGTGGGGTCTGAGGTTGATGGGTAACGTTTAGGTTGAGATAGAAATGTGAAGATATTGACATCGCAAGCAAGGAAGATGAATCAGTACATAAAGCCACTTGCTTGTAAAGCCTGCCAGCCCAGGTTCATTTCCCACCATAAAGCCAGATGCACAAAGTGGTGCATGTGTCTGGAGTTTGTTTGCAGCAGCATATGCACCAATTCTCTCTCTCTCTCTCTCTCTCTCAAACAAATAAAAGTAAATTTTCTGGATGTGGTGGCGCACGCCTTTAATCCCAGCACTCGGGAGGCAGAGGTAGGAGGATTGCCGTGAGTTTTAGGCCACCCTGAGATTACATAGTGAATTCCAGGTCAGCCTTGGCTAGAACAAGACCCTACCTCAAAAAACCAAAAAGATTAGTACTAAAACATTTCTATTACACCTTCCAAGGCTCAGGACCCATTGCGGAAGAGGAGGCGGGAAGAATGTCAGAGCTGAAGGAAGGGTAGGGCTCCTTACAACGTGCTCCTCCAGACACAAAATGGCCTGGACATCCATGACCTCACAGTGCCTGACACTACCTACACAAGACCATCATAAGGAGGAAAAGATGATGAGATCAAAATTAAGGAGAGACTGATTGAGAAGGGAAGGGATATGATGGAGAGTGGAGTTTCAAAGGGGAAAGTGGGGTAAGGGAGGAATTATCATGGCTGATTGTCTATAATTATGGAAGTTATCAATAATAAAAAAGTTTAAAATCAAAAAGAAAATAAATAAACTTCAAGAGTAAAAAGATATTGAGCACTGGAGAAATGGCTTAGTGGTTAAGGCATTTGCCTGCAAAGCCAAAGGACCCAGGTTCAATTCCCCAAGACCCACGTAAGCCAGCTGCACAAGGGGCACATGCATCTGGAGTTTGTTTGCAGTGGCTAGAGACCCTAGTGTGCCCATTCTCTCTCTCTCTTTGTTTTGTTTTGTTTTTGCTTTTTTTTTTTTTTTTTTTTTTTTTTGAGGTAGGGTCTCACTCTAGCCCAGTCTGACCTGGATTTCCTATGTATTCTCAGGGTGGCCTTGAACTCGTAGTGATCCTCCTACCCCTGCCTCCCGAGTGCTGGGATTAAAGGCATGTGCTACCATGCCCGGCTTGTCTGTCTCTCTTTTCTCTCTCTCTCTCTTGCAAATAAATAAAAATTTATAAAAAGATATTGACATCACGAATCTGGATGAAATTATCTGGGGAGCTGAGGAGAGATAGGAAAGAGAAAGGGGTCCAGGGCTGGCTTAAGGCCGGCCTCTCAAGAATGGAAGGAAGGGGGGGACCGCCAGTGGAAGAAGGTTTGAGATCTGGTGTGCCAAATGCCAAGTAGAGAGGTCATTTGACAGAGGAGGAGGAAGTGACTTCCAGGTGACATGTTGCTGTGAGGTCCTGTAGCAGGAGAGGAGAGACGAGACACTGAGATGGCACACACACACCTTTATCAGCCAGCTAAGGCTCAGGTGGAAGAACCCCCCCGCCAAAAAAAAAAAAAAAAACCCTGAGCCCCGGTTGGAGGTTTTTCCCATTTTGTATCGTAAACAACAATATGCTGTAATGTGGATCATAGCTGGTGGTGCGTTATTGGTTACTTCTGTCTCTAGGTGGAACAGGGTTACAGGGAAAGAAAGGGGACATCAGGCTCAAGGACGCTGGCCAGCCTGCTGCCAAAGTTTCTCATTTCCTTTTTGTTCAGCTTCTCCTTATCATCCAGACCTCCTAAGCTTCTGTGATTCAAGGTTGCTTACATGTGTACGGACATGGAGCTGGCTTCTCTGTTCCACGGGAGCCCTCACCACATCCCTCCCTTACTACAGTCCAGCAAAAAGAAAGCAGAGAATGTCGGGTGTGGTGGGTGGTGCACGCCTTTAATCCCAGCACTCGGGAGGCAAAGGTAGGAGGATCGCCGTGAGTTCGAGGCCACCCTGAGACTCCATAGTGAATTCCAGGTCAGCCTGGGCTAGAGTGAGACCCTACCTCGAAAAACAAAAAGCAAAAAACAGAAAACAAAAAACAAAAAAGAAGAAGAAGAAGAAGGAAGGAAAGAAAGCAGAGAATGGACAGAGAAAGATGGGGACCTCTGGGACCCTCAGTAAGAGCTGTTTTAGAAAGAAGGCGGTGATAGAACTCAAGACAGGGCTATAGTGATGATGAGTCAGCCGTTAAAGGTACTTTCTTGTAAAGCCTGACGAGCAGGGTTTGATTCCCCAGTATGCACATAAATCCAGATACAGGGCTGGAGAGATGGCTTAGTGGTTAAGGCACTTGCCTACAAAGCCAAAGGACCCAGGTTTGATTTCCCCAAGGCCCACGTAAGCCAGACGCACAAGGTGACACATATGTCTGGAGTTTGTTTGCAGCGGCTGGAGGCCCTGGTATGCCCATTATCTCTCTCTCTCTCTCTCTCAAATAAAAAGAGCCAGGTATGATAGGCACATCCCAGCACCCAGGAGGCTGAAGCAGGAGGATTACCAGCCCAGTCTCCATAGTGAGTTCTGGGCCAGTGTGGGCTACACAGGGAGACCCTGCCTCAAAAAAGTAAAGTCCAAAGCCGGGCGTGGTGGTGCATGCCTTTAATCCCAGCACTTGGGAGGCAGAGGTAGGAGGATCACCATGAGTTCGAGGCCACCCTGAAACTACATAGTGAATTCCAGGAGAGCCTGAGCTAGAGTGAGACCCTACCTCGAAAAACCAAAAAAAAAAAAAAAAAAAAAAAAGTCCAGGGCTGGAGAGATGGCTGAGCAGTTGGGGTGTTTGCTTGCCAAAGCCAAAGGATCCCGGTTCAATTCTCTAGGACCCATGTTAGCCAGATGCACAAGGTGATGCATGTGTCTGGAGTTCGTTTGCAGTGGCTGGAGGCCCTGGCTCACCCATTCTCCATTCTCTCTCTCAAATAAATAAATAGATAATATATATATATATTTTTTTTTTTTAAAGCAAAGTCCAAATTGGCAACAAGTCACGTGAGATCCGTGTAGACCTGGTGTCTAACTCCGGGCAGCTTAGCCAGATGGAGCAGTAGAGAAAAGCAACTGCTGGTGCCTTGGTGGAGGAGACATTGTGCAGCTGGAAGTCCAGAGGCTCAGCTTGGCCTGTGACGGGTTTGGAAGAGCTGGGGAGATGTGGGCGAAGCCACCTGATGGCTGGAAAACAAGCGAGGAGCCCGTGCTAGCTCCTAGTAGGAGTTCCTTCCCACCCGGCTCGGATCAGGCAGCACTCGCTGATTCCAACAGCATTCCGTGCAGTCTCTGCCCTCTCGCAGCCCTGACTGCTCTGGAGAGGACAAGCACGTACATGTAAGTTGGTGGTTTCCAAACACAGAGATGTGAGCCCAAGGTTAGGGCAGGATCATCCTTTGGGATGTGGGTAGAAAACAGTTGAGGGCTGGAGAGATGGCTTAGCGGTTAAGCACTTGCCTGTGAAGCCTAAGAACCCCTGGTTCGAGGCTCGATTCCCCAGGACCCACGTTAGCCAGATGCACAAGGGGGCGCACGCGTCTGGAGTTCGTTTGCAGTGGCTGGAGGCCCTGGCGCACCCATTCTCTCTCTTTCTCTGCCTCTTTCTCTCTCTCTCTGTCACTCTCAAATAAATAAATAAAAATGAACAAAAAAAATTAAAAAAAAAACAGAAAACAGTTGAACTTCTGGGCTGGAGAGATGGCTCGGGGGTTAAAGGCGCTTGCTTGTAAAGCCTGATGGCGGCCCAGGTCCGATTCCCCAGTACCCAGGTAAAGCCACATTCACAAAGTGGCGCATGTGTCTAAAGTTTGTTTGCAGTGGGCAGGAGGCCCTGGCATGCCTTCACCCCAAATAAATAAATAAATATTTAAAAAGAAGGAAAATAGTTGAACTTCCACTTATATATATTTTTAATCATTAACATCTATTTTATGTCACTAATTTATAATATGTTAGTATAGGTATAGGGTACATATATAATTATATAAATAAAATATGTTGAGAGGTGCATGCTGAAAAATTATTTATTGATGGAAGAATTTAACAATAATAACAAAAGAAAAACCCACATTTGGAAACCACTCACTACATGGAGACAGAAGAGGACTGCAGCAATCCCCCCCCCCCCCCGGCCCCAGTAACAAGATTGAGGGCATTGGTAAGAAAATAGATTCATTCCACAGAACAAGCCGTGAATTATCCCACCGCGTGTTGGGAGAAAAATTCCTAAGTCATAAGCACTTCCAGAAATGAGATTTAAAAAAAAAAAAATCACGAGAACTTTATAATGAGTGTGTTGCAAAAAACCCAGAGCAGCCGGGCGTGGTGGCGCACACGCCTTTAATCCCAGCACTAAGGAGGCCGAGGTAGGAGGATCGCTGTGAGTTCGAGACCACCCTGAGACTACATGGTGAATTCCAGGTCAGCCTGGGCCAGAGTGAGACCATACCTTAAAAAACCAAAAAATAAAAACAAACAATAAACAAAAAGCCAGAGCAGCCCGCTGTATGAGTGGGTAGAGACATTCACCCCAAGTCAGGTGCCTGCTGCTGAGGCTGGCCATGCAGGGAAGTGTCCTCACCAGGAGAGATTTCATTTCATAAGGAACTTTGGGCCATGTGGCCCTCAAGTACCTTGTAACTTTAAGAATCTAAGAAAGTATGAAGAATGAACAGGGAGTCCTAATTACCCGTTTCTGCAGGGAGCTGGGCTGGGGAGGGTGAATCACAGCCTTGACTCTACACGGGGGTGAAGGCCTCTCAGCTTGCAGGCAAGGGAGAGCTGGGGGCAGGGACGACGCGTCAGCATTTCCAGCTCATTCCGTGGGAAAGGGTGCCTGGGCTGCGGATGGAAATGTGTCCGTGGCTGTGCTTGTTATTTTCCTGTCATGACTCACAAGGTCCCCGGTAGCAGGATGGAAATCGCTAGAAGAAATCAGGCGTGGAGGCACATGACGGTGACCCCAGCACTTGGGAAGCTGAGCCTGAGGCCAGCCTGGGCTACAGAGACCTTGTCTCAAGGCAGAACAAAATGCGGCTCACCAAGAGGTCACTCAGAATAGCAGACCATTGTTCCATGGGCCTCTGGTGTCTGCGGGTGAGGAGAGTACGGGCTGAGAGACCGACGCTAAGCCCAGAGACACCCCAGCTGCGGCGTGGTGGAACTGGAATCCAAAGCCAGTGCCGTCTAACCTTGAAGCCCTTTTACACTGCTGCGCAGTGCATTTAAGACAGTGCCTCAGGAAAACCCAAAGTGCTTCAGAAGGTTGAAAAAGCAAAAAATGCATTCCTGAGATACAGGTCAGCTGCTATAACAAAGAGAGCCACAAACACAGTGGTTTCGGATAGGGGAGCTTTCAATTTTATTTTATTTTATTATTCTATTTTATTTTGTATTTTATTTTGAGACAGAGTCTCACGGAGTTCAGGCTGGCCTTGAACTTGTTACTTAGCCCAGAATGACTCTGAGCTCACGATTCCCCTGCCTCCACCTCCCAAGTGTTGAGATTATAAGCACATGTTCCCCCCACCACCCGACCCAGCTAGAGTTCTCTGTCGCACACAAACAACGGTCTGAGATCAGGCAATCCATCCTACCAGATATGAGTCTCCTAACTGCCAGCTCTGCCCATGGGCCAGTTGCTTTTGTGCAGCTGTGACTAAACCCGCCAGAATCAACGTAAGAGAGAAAAAGACTTATCGGAGCTCACCGACTAGAAGGTTTCGGGTCATCATAGTTGGGCAGGTAAGGCGGATCGGTTCGGTTCATAGTGGTGTCGATGTAATGGAAAAGGCTGGAGAAATGGCTTAGTGGTTGTGTGACTAGAAGTTGCAGTGTTGTTTCTTGAGTCTCTTTCGTGTCACACGATGGGGACTTCATTGGCAAGGATAAGTCCTCCGCAAGGGTGGCCTTGGGAGCCTGGATGAGACCCTGTAAGATGGGAACTGGTGTGGTTAGTTTTATCCCAAACACAACAGAGATTTCTGGTTCTTTGCATTAAAAGGCTTAGGAAATATTCGTCATATATTCAAAATCCATAGCCTGCCTTCTCCCATAAAAAGGATTAAGGTGGCTTGTAACTATTAAAACATGTCTAGGCCAGAACAATTGAGAGTATAAACAAGGCTGGAGAAATGGCTCAGCGGTTAAGGCTCTTGCCCACAAAGCCTAAGGACCCAGGTTCAATTTCCCATTACCCAGGTAAAGCTAGATGCACGAAGTGGCACATGCATCTGGAGTTTATTTGCGGTGGCTCGAGGCCCTGGCGTGCCCATTCTCTCTCTCTCTCTTTCTCTCTCTCTCAAATGAAAAAATTAATTAAATATTTTAAAGGATTTTATTTTTATTTATTTGACAGAGAGAGAGACAGAGAGGGAATGGGCACACCAGGGCCTCCAGCCATTGCAAATGAACTCCAGACATATGCGCCCCTTTGTGCGTCTGGCTAACGTGGGTCCTGGGGAATCAAACCTGGGTCCTTTGGCTTTGCAAGCAAATGCCTTAACCACTAAGCCATCCCTTCAGCCCAGTTATTTTTTCTTTTAAATTTTAAAAGGCTGTTCACATCACAGCAGACTAGGAAGCAAAGCAGGAACAAGGGGTTCTTATAACATTTGAAGGTCTGCCCCTAGTGACCTGCAGCTAACACCTGGTCTCACCTTCTAAAAGTTTCATGACCTCCCTATATATACTTTTTCTTTATCATCTAGGGAATAAGCTTTAAAAACATGAGCCACAATAGGCATCATTTCTGGTGTTTTCTCCTCTGGCTGAATTCACAGTGGTCTTCCCCTTGTTATCCAAAAGGAAGGAGGAGAAAGAGAAGTTGTCTTCTCCCTCCCAGGGGTGGGCCAGTCATTGCATGCATGGCTTCTGCTCACTGAGCCTTAGCCAGAAAAAAAACACAGCCACATGGAGTTATGACAGAAGCTGGAAAATGTCTTTGTTCCATGGAACCAGGTGCTTAGCAAAATTGCAATGATCCTATTTCTTTTTTAAAAAATATTTAATTTATTTGTTTATGTGAGAGAAAGAGAGAATGGGCATGCCAGGGCCTCTAGCCACTACATACAAACTCCAGACACATGTGCCCCCTTGTGCATCTGGCTTATGTGGGTCTTAGGAAATCGAACCTGCGTCCTCAGGCTTCGCGGGCCAATGCCGTAACCGCTAAGCCATTTTCCCAGTCCCCAGAGATCCTATTTCTAAAAGGCAAAAGGAATAATGGATATGGATGGGTAGCTAGGTACCTCTAGCACAGAAAGTGCGTTAGGAGGAAAAGGAAAGTACAGAGAGCAAGTTCTCTACTTTTCTTAAGGAAAGTGGGGTGGGGGGCGGGGAAAGAAGATTCCAGGTCTGAGACTAACAGCACAGGTTGAAGATGTGAGCGTCTCTCTGACATAGGCTTGTAGCTGAGTTTGTCAGATGGACTTCCAAGCACATACAGGGGAATTGTAAGAAAGAAAACAGAAACTCAGCTGGGGGTTGTGGCGCACGCCTTTAAACCCAGCACTCGGGAGGCAGAGGTAGGAGGATCGCTGTGAGTTCGAGGCCACCCTGAGACTACATAGTGAATTCCAGGTCAGCCTGGGCTAGAGCAAGACCCTACAAAAAAAAAATTTTTTTTTAAATCCTTGTTTTGTCCTGAGTGTTCAATACCATGTAAGGGAGTTGTACTTCCTCAGTGGGCAAGAGAAAGTGACTGGAGTTTTATAACAGAAAAAACTAAATAAAAGTTTGTCCTTTACAAAAGTCCCAGCAGTGTATGCATGGCATCATGTGGCTGGAGTGAAGAGAGTCAGGAAGCTGGGTGGGACAGGGGCAAAACAGTGGGTGAGGTCTGGCGAGCTGGCTGGGAGCCCAGCTCTATCTCTGACCGGCTGCTGCAGTCAGCTTCACGCGGCTGGGATGGGCTTCCCTACCGGGCACAGCTTACGGAGGGGAACGGGGTTTATTGAAGCTTGCAGACCCAGGAGAAGTTCCACAACGGCGGAAGAAGCGGGCCCCCATTCGCAGGTGCACGCACAGAGAAATCCCACCACCAACACCCTATGCTCCCAGGAACCCCAGGCAGAGCTCCAGCACTCTGCATACCTTTTGGCTGGAATCCCAGATGCACCCCCAAACACACCTTAGGGCTGAACCCTAGGATCCAGCCACGGTGACACCTCCTCCAGCCAGGGGGCTGGAGACCTAAAGCTTTAACAAACTCCTGAATCTATCTGGGAGGGGGGCATCCATTCAAACCACCACACGCACTGTGGCCCGTTGGGAGCCTCAGTCCAATGCCTCCCCATCTTGGCCCACAGTTCTTGGCCACTTGTTAAACTGTGATGACTGGTGACGATGCTGAGTAGGCAGGGCGTGTGGCAGTGTGGACATTGGCATGGCTGCCAATGTGTCTTCTCTCTCCTGGTGAACCGCCTTCCCCCCGGGGCTGGAGAGATGGCTCCCCGTGGTTAAGAGGCTTGCCTCCAGCTACCTCCTCAGTTCACCGTGAAGGCCTGGGGAGCTGATCTCTAAAGGCATTTTCAACCCTAAGGTTCTCCAATTAATCTTAAGGGGAAGACAAATACCCCAGGATGTCATTTTACCTTACCTTTCCTTCCTTCCTTCCTTCCTTCCTTCCTTCCTTCCTTCCTTCCTTCCTTCCTTCCTTTCTTTCTTTCTTTCTTTCTTTCTTTCTTTCTTTCTTTCTTTCTTTCTTTCTTTCTTTCTTTCTGATGTCAGGTCCTGATGGGTGTACCACAATTTGAAAATACCGTAAGTCTAAACTGCATTTAATACCACTAACTTACCCAGCCCCTCGCCCAGCAGCACAGTACACCGGAATGGACTGGAATGGTTGTTTTTGCTCATGGCTGCAGGTTACTTGTGAGCTGACCCCTGCCCCTGTCACACGGTGAGCAGGTATAGTACCACATATTTATTGCTAGCCTGGGAAAAAGATCAGCACTCGAGATCGTGTTGATACCAAGTGCAGATCATGGTAGCATCGCTGCAAAGCCAAAAACCCCAAGTGGAACCATCCTAACTCGGAGCCATTGTGAGCCTGGTGAGTTTTTTTTTTTTTAAAGAACAATTTATTAAATTTATTTATTTATTTGCAAGTAGAGAGAGAAAGAGAGAAAGAAGGAAGGAAGGGAGGGAGGGAGGAAGAAAGGGCACACTAGGGCCTCTAGCTGCTGCAAACAAACTCCGGATGTATGTGCCACTTTGTGCATCTGGCTTTTACATGGGTACTGGGGAATTGAACCCGGGTCTTTAGTCTGTACAGGTAAGCGCCTTAACCACTAAGCAACCTCTCCATCCCTTGTAGGCTTTTTTTAAATTATGAAATTATTATATTTAGCAGGGCATGGCAGCACACACCTTTAATCCCAGCACTCGGGAGGCAGAGGTAGGAGGATCACCGTGAGTTCGAGGCCACCCTGAGACTACATAGTGAATTCCAGGTCAGCCTGGGCTAGAGTGAGGCCCTACCTTGGGGGGAAAAAATCACTATATTTACTGAGGGAAGTACAGAGCCAAGGAAAGGAACCCACGCGGCTAGAGATCCCATGTAGAGGGCCTGGGAGTGGGGGAAGCGTGGGAAGAAAAGAGAAAAGAAAGTTCAAGGAGCTCCCACCATGTGGGGAGCTGCAGGGGAGAGTAAGGACTAGGGGGCCCAGGCCCAGGTGAGGGAAAAACACCCACAGCTGGAAGTCCCCAAGGGGTCAGAGCCCTGGATGGTTTTAATAGAAGTCATCACGTCAAAGTAAAACCATTGAAGGTAGATCTTAATTCTGCTGACTGGTGTCTTTATAGCAAGGGGACATCTGGAGACAGAGGCTAGAGTGTCTCAGGAAGATGAAGGCAAAGACTTGGAAAGAAGCTTCTGGAAATCATGGCGTGCCCGAGTCTGCCCGCGAACCCCCACAAGCCAGGGAGGAGCATGGAAGAGAGCCCCTCACATCCCTCGGAAGGAGGCAGCACCGCGGTCTTGGATTTCCAGCCTCCAGAACTGACACCATCATGTATTTCTGGGGCTTGAGTCAACCAGTATGGGGTGCTGTGCCGCAGCAGGCCTCTCGCCCCCCTCTTTTCTTCAGGAATTTCCCCTCCATCATAAGCTGAGCATGTCACAAACTGACCAGGGGCCATGGAAACAGAGAAAAATCCATGGAAACGGAAAGAAGCAACTGCCAGTAACAACTACATTTCCTAGGAATTCTACCCCGGCTTCAGGTGCCAGGGCCTTAGCCAGACCTGCTATGCTAAGGGAAATTTGCCCAGGAGAGTGGAAAAAAAATGTAACGTTTATTATTCACGCTAAGAACGTCCATAGCTCTAAATTGACTTCAAGGTTTTTTGTTTTTTTTTTTTAAATCAGCAAAATAGCCGAGAATATGTTCGGGAGGTTTGGGAATCTTAGGGGTAACCGCTGGGGTGCATTTTCAGGGTACTTTTCCACTTCGTTGTGGAAAAATCACAGGCCTCTGATTTTTTTCTAGAGAAATGCAATCCTTATGTTTTGGTCCGTTTGTCCTGAAGACCTTGGGAAGACTTGCTTTGTAAGCACCTCATGAGGCAGATGCAGTGCACCCTTCCAGACTGTTCTCTTTGGGCGAAGGCCTTTCTTTCCCTGGCTTCACCACAAGTCCTTTGAGTTCATCCTAACCTCAGATTCCCACCTCTGGAAGAGCCTTCACGACCTGCTTGGTTGTTTCTGTGGAAAGGTGGCTAGTGCATTTGCTTTTTTATCATAGTAACGCCTAAGGTTGGGCACTTATTTAAAAAAAAAAAAAAGGGAAGCTGGGCGTGGTAGCACAAGCCTTTAATCCCAGCACTCGGGAGACAGAGGTAGGAGGATCGCTGTGAGTTCGAGGCCACCCTGAGACTACCTAGTGAATTCCAGGTCAGCCTGGGTTAGAGCAAGTCCTTACCTCCAAAAAACAACAACAACAACAATAAAAAGGATGGGGCTGGAGAGATGGCTTAGCGGTTAAGCGCTTGCCTGTGAAGCCTAAGGACCCCGGTTCGAGGCTCAATTCCCCCGTACCCACGTTAGCCAGATGCACAAGGGGGCGCACGCATCTGGAGTTCCGTTTGCAGTGGCTGGAAGCCCTGGCGCGCCCATTCTCTCTCTCTCTCTCTCTCTCTCTCTCTCTATCTGCCTCTTTCTCTCTGTCTGTCGCTCTCAAATAAATAAATAAAAATGAACAAAAAAAAATAAAAAATAAATAAATAAAAAGGATGTTTTTTAGCCTCGGGTCTAGAGGTTCAAGGGCATAGTACTGACCTAGGCTTGGCTCTTGTGAGACATTATGGAAGGAGTGTATGTGGGAGACAGAGAGGAAGCCACAGAGAGACTAGAGAGGGACAGCTGATGACCGACCTAGATCCCCCCTCTTAAAAGTCCCACCACCTGTGAAACGCCCACACTAAGGACTAGGCTCCGGACATGAACACATCCAGACCCCATGCCCCCATCTCAGTTAGGCGTTGCCAGCCCTGGCCAGGCTTCTTCACAGTGAAGGCTCGCTTGGCTCTTTCTCCACCTTGTCCTATGAAAAGTGTTAAATCATGGAGCTGGGGAGATGGCTTAGCGGTTAAGGCATTTGCCTGCAAAGCCAAAGGATCCTGGGTCCACTCTTTAGGACCCACGTAAGCCAGATGCACAAGGTGGCTCGTGCATCTGGCGTGCCCATTCTCTTTCTCTCTCTCAAATAAATAACTAAAATATAGAAAAGTGTTAAATCAAGCCTGTCAGGGTTTAGGCTATGCAAAACTAACGCAAAACACAGATACCCAATGAGTTGGCAGAGTGAAGGACCGGCTCAGTGTCGTTAGGAAGAGCATGTTTGTCCCCTGCAGTTCTGGGTAACATAATAAATACTGCATGTCTCCTGTTCAGAGAAATGTGAAGCTCACTTTCAGGAACGCTCCAGAATATATGAAGCACATGGGACAGGGCCCCTTCCGTTCAGTGTCCCTTACAACCTGCTTCCTGAGTCTGGTATCTGATTTCATTTGCTCATGGCTTCATGTGTGTGGTGACTGTGGAATCTCTCAGGAAGCCCATGACTGATCTCGAGTGGCAAAAAAGAAAGTGTGATGAGGGCTGGAGGGATGGCTTAGCAGTTAAGGCGCATGCCTGTGAAGCCTAAGGACCCAGGTTCGATTCTCCAGGTCCCACATTAGCCAGATGCACATGGTAGTGCATGCATCTGGAGTTCATTAGCGGTGGCTGGAGGCCCTGGTGTGCCCATTCTCTCTCTCTCTTTCTCTCCCCCTCTTTCTCTGCCAAATAAATAAATAAAAATATCCTCCGCTCTCCCAGCTTGGCTCTATAAGACCGAAGTCTCATGCAGCCGAGTGAAACACAGCCAGAATGCCAGCTTGGGAGAGCGTACCGGGGTTCCGTGGAAAGCACGTCTGCCCCTGGCTGAGCGCTGTGGAAGCTCAGAGAAGACGGCTGCCTCTGAGGACTGGGTGAAGGTGAAGACCCCCTCTCCCTTGAGGAAGGACGAGAGAAGCTTTGCGCCAACCCAAAGTGGAAGTGCGGAACGGAGCAGCCCCCACTGTCACCCAGCCAAGAGCCTGGACCTCCCAGCAAACAGCAGTTGCTGAGAGAGGGGCACGAATGCGGAGGGAAGGCCCAGCACTTGGGAGGCAGAGGTAGGAGGATCGCTGTGAGTTCAAGGCCACCCTGAGACTACATAGTGAATTCCAGGTCAGCCTGGGCTAGAGCGAGACCCTACCTCAAACAAACAAACAAACGAACGAACAAAAAATCCAGAATGCGGAGGGCGGATCTCCATGGTGCAGGGGGAGCTGAGATCTGAGGGTGGAGACGAAAGCTAGAGTAGCATGGTCAGACCCCAAGCGCAGCTCAACGCCTCCACGCTATGGCTTGCCGGGAGAGGACAGCATGGCTGGTAGGAACACCATGTATCTCAGGCATGAATGTTCTTCAGGACAATAGCTGACAGTCAACTGGCATTGTTAACAAAGCAGTCCACAGGAGCAGCTCAGAGATACTGGAGTGATCACAATGGACCTTTAAAATAACTAGGACTAAGCCGGGCCGTCGTGGTGCACGCCTTTAATCCCAGCACTTGGAAGGCAGAGGTAGGAGGATCACCATGAGTTCAAGGCCACCCTGAGAATACAGAGTGAATTCCAGGTCAGCCTAGACTAGAGTGAAACCCTACCTTGAAAAACCAAAAAATAAAAATAAAAATAAAATAAAATAACTAGGACTGGGCTGGAGAGATGTCTCCAAAACCTAATGACCCCGGTTCGATTCCCCAGTACCCATGTAAAGCCAGATTCACAAAGTGAATACATTAAAAAAATATATTTTTTATTTATTCATTCTCAAGGAGAGAGAGAGAATGGGCACACCAGGGCCTCCAGCCACTGCAAACAGACTCCAAGTGCATGTGCCACTTTGTGAATCTGGCTTCACTTGGGTTCTGGGGAATGGGACCCAGGCTGGCAGGGTTGGCAAGCAAGTGCCTCTAACTGATGAGCCACCTTCCTAGACTGACAATGACTTTCTTATGTCAGGAGATGAACCATCACTATGGCAACACCCACAGCCTCGTGTGTAAACTGAAAGATAGATGGATTCTGCCAGCAGGAAAGGAAAAGAAGGGAAAATAAGACACTGGCCACAATGGCACCGAGTCACTGAGAGAGGGGACAGAAAGAAATGGGTAGAGAGGAGGAGAGGGAAAAAGAAGAGGTGAAGAAGAAAAGAGGAGAGAGGGGAGGAGAAGAGAAAAGAGGGGAGGGGAGGGGAGGGGAGGGGAGGGGAGAGGAAGGTAGGGGAGGGGAGGGGAAGGGAGGGGAAAGGAGGAGAAGGGAAGGGAAGGGAAGGGAAGGGAAGGGAAGGGAAGGGAAGGGAAGGGAAGGGAAGGGAAGGGAAGGGAAGGGAAGGGAAGGGAAGGGAAGGGAAGGAAAGGAAGAGAAGTGAAGGACATTGGTCCTAATGACGCCAAAGCCTCCTCGCTGTTTCCCCTGGCCTGGATCAGAGTTCATCATGCAATGCATGGACAGGACTCGGCCGACTCCAGGAAGAAAGGAAGGCAGAGGAAGACTCAATACATGATCTAAGAACACTATCGACCTGAGGAAAAGAAAGAAAAGAGTAATGAAAGGAAGTAATGTTATTTTAGCATCAGTGTGACTTGTGTCAACTTGTGTCACATTACTGCAAGTGACTGAAAAACCCGACTCCAGTGTCTTAACAAGCCGCTTGTTTGATTATCACAGAACACGAAGTCTGCTAAATGGCAGCTGCTGACAGACAGCTAGCTGCTCGGTGACGTCAAGTTCATGGCGGTCAGTTCAGATACTGTGATCTTAGCTGGGCTGTTCAGGAACACTGGGGCTGACTTCACCGGAGCAAGAGGGCTAAGCACTCCAGCTACCCCGTGAGGGTTTCAGACACAAAGAGCCGATAGGACCAGCCAGTGCCACTATCTTTGTCTTCTTGCTCAGGAAAACAAAACCCCATTCCATTCTTCATCTGTTTACTTCTATTTATTGGCCAACTGGCCACACGCAGATCCCACAGCAAGGGAGATGAGGAAACGGAGCTCTGATCTGAGTCCATTTTTCTGCAAATGAAAGCTAAGTGGGGGGATTTACCCCCTCCTGCCCTCTCAACGGGTAGGAGGTTTTATAATCTCTTTCTTTCCTTCTTTCTTTCTTTCTCTTTCTTTATTTCTTTCTTCCTTTCCTCATTATTTATTTATATACAAGCAGAGAGAGAGAGGAGAGAAGGGGCATTCAGAGCCTTTAGCCACTGCAAATGAACCTCAGATGCATGCACCACTTTGCACATCTGGCTTTACATGGGTACTGGGAAATCAAACCCAGGCAAGCACCTTAACCACTGAGCCATCTCTCCAGTTTTCTTTCCTTCTCTTAATTTAATAAAATCTTCCTTTTTTTTTTTTTTTTTTTTTTTTTTTTTTTTTTTGGTTTTTCGAGGTAGGGTCTCACTCTAGCCCAGGCTGACCTGGGATTCACTATGGAGTCTCAGGTGGCCTCGAACTCACAGCGATCCTCCTACTTCTGCCTCCTGGGTGCTGGGATTAAAGGTGTGCGCCACCACGCCCGGCTTACTTGCTATTTTTTTTTTTAAAAGCTAAGTGGCATGCCTAAGCAGCAGTGATGGGGTATGCAGCATTGTTTCAGCGACAGAACCCACCCCTTGAGCATTGACTGAGAGTGTATGCAAAAGAAACTAATGCTATATCTGGCACATCACAGATGCTCTCACCATAGACTGGAGTTACGCAGCTGAAGCAAGGAGACTCCTTTGAGATGGGGGGGAGGGGGAAGAAGGCTGTGGATCCAAGGTTCACATCCCATACTCCAGGACTGACACCTAGAAAGCTTATATTTCTGGATTTTGTGAATCTTTAAAACTACTCAGCAAAGGAAAAAAAAAACAAAAAACTAAAATTTGCCGTCCGTTTAAGAGTACCAGTAAGTGTCCAATGGGCTAGTGATCCGTATGTCTCTAAGGGGGAAGGATGGGTATTGTGAACCAGGCGGAAAGAAACTGCGCCAGATGCAGAGAAATAGCAACTGTCACAGGAGATAAACACGCGCCGAGGTATCCCCTGTGCTGACTTCTGAGAGGTGGAAGACAAATAGCGCGGTGTAAGTGCATTGTACACACACATGTGCGCTGTACAAATAGCTCACAGCCTGCCAAGACGTCCCGCGGAGCCGTGGTAGAGGAAGGGGTTCCCTGCTCCCCAAACATAAATTATCTCAGCATATCCCTTCTATCAACTTCAGAAAGTTATTTCAACAATATGAGCGGTGTTGCTTTTCAGCGATTTCAAGGATAAATTTCAGCATCTGTTTCTACAGTCTAGTGAAGAGGAGCCGACTGAAACCCTGAATTCTTTGTCAAACATAACCGGGATGATGAACCTAAGCTCGACCCAGAGTCCCATCCAGCCTCGTGTGTCCTTTTTCTGAAGTTTCTGATGGCGGATAATAGTTGCATATGAAATTTTTCCTTTCTTGCCTAAATTAATTAATTATTAATTTATTTGTTTATTTATTTCTCTCTTTATTTATTTATTTCTCTCTTTCTCTCTTTTTTTTAAGGTTTAGAGAGACTTGATTAGATTAAGAGAAGGTAATACATGAGGAAGGTGACAGGGGGAAAACCCACCCTGTGACTCAAATTGGGGTCATTCATAGATTCTAAATGAGGGCTGAGCTAACTAGCCATGACACCAACTTTTGGGGCTGAGCTTAACTAACCACAATGCCAGCAGCAGATTTAAATCTTCCAGGAATGTTCCTTCCCAGGGAGGGGCTCAGGTTGTTTATGAAAAAAGAAAGAAAGAAAGAAAGAAAGAAAGAAAGAAAGAAAGAGAGAGAGAGAGAGAGAGAGAGAGAGAGAGAGAAGAAAGAAAGAAAGAAAGAAAGAAAGAAAGAAAGAAAGAAAGAAAGAAAGAAAGAAAGAAAGAAATCTCTGTAACTCCTTTAGGTCTTACCTGAATTTCTCCAGGGTATTTGACGCTATAAGTCCACATTACCACAGACACAATGCATACCCGTCTCTGTTAGCTCTCAAACTCTATGATGAAAGACTTGAGACAACCTACTTATTTAGACTCATCAAGGATATCATCCCATGCTCATTTGGTGCCAGATGACCTGTAGCAAGGCTAATCACCATGACAGAGAGAATGTTATAGAACAAAGCTTACCCCCTGAGCGCACCTTAGAGTAAGAGACTGAGGTTCTAATACCCCCTCCAAAGACAGGTCCCCAGTGATCTAACTTCCTTCCCCTAGGCCTCACCTCTTAAAGGTCCCACCATCTCCCAATAACAGCACAGGCTGGCAACCAAACTTTAAAAAAAATTATTAAAGAGAGAGAGAATGGGCACACCAAGGCCTCCAGCCACTGCAAACGAACTCCAGATGCATGTGCCCCCTTGTGCATCTGGCTTACGTGGGTCCTGGGGAATCGAACCTGAATACGTAGGCTTTGCAGGCAAGTGCCTTAACCTCTAAGCCATCTCTCCAGCCCTGGCAACCAAACTTTAACATGTAGGTCTTTAGAAGACATTTGAGCTCCAAACTATAGTATTTTTTCATTTTCTGGGTAGACATCCTGAACCCCCAGGCCAATCTCCCTTTCTATTTAATAGAAGATGAAGGAACACATAGTTGAAAAAGAAAGTACCAGAACATCCCTGAGGCATACCAGTTTAGACACCATATACTTAGTGGAGATCATCTTAGTTCAGATAATTGCTTATGCAGTCAATACTTGGGGATTTTAATTAGGTTACATGACAGAAAAACAAAAGAAGATATGTTTGACAAAAATTCACGATGGATGCATTATTAACTGGCATTACCACATAGTTAAACATGACAACTGTATTGGTTACTTTTCTGGTTGCTGTGATAAAATGCCCCCAAAATAATAAAATAACTTCCCAATCAAAGCAACTTAAGAAGGATTCGCTGCGGCTCATGGTTTAAGAGAGGGTACACTCTGTCATGGTGGAAGGGTACAGTGGCAGAAGTTTGGGGTGGCTGGTTACAACAAGTCCACAGTCAGGAAGCAGAGGGAGATGAATGCTGGTGTTCAGCTTGCTTTCTTCTTTCTCCATTTCTATTCAGTCCAGGCCTCCCAGTCTCTGGGATGGTACTGCCAATGTTCAGACTGGGTCATCACTCCACAGTTAAATCTCTCTGGAAACACCCTCACAGACACCTAAAGGTATGCTTCATTAATGCCCTAGGTGTCTCTTTTTTTATATTATTTTTTTTAGAGAGAGAGAGAGGGAGAGAGAGAAAGGAGAAGAGAGAGAGAGAGAGAGAATGGGCGCACCAGGACCTTTCAGCCATTGTGAATGAACTCCAGACATGTGTGCCCCCTTGTGTGCATGTGCGACATTGCATGCTTGCATCACTGTGCATCTGGCTATGTGGGACCTGGAGATTTGAACATGAGTTCTTAGGCTTTGCAGGTAAGCACATTAACCACTAAGCAATCTCTCCAGCCTTTTTTATTTTTATTTTTTAAGATACTATTCATTTATTTGAGAGACAGAGAGAGAGAGAGAGAGAGAGAGAGAGAGACTGTGCATGCCAGGGCTTCAACCATTGCAAAAGAACTCCTGACGCATGCATCACCTTGTGCATCTGTGTTACATGGGTCCTGGGGAATCGAACCTGGGTCCTGTGGCCTTGCAGGCAAGAGCCTTCACCTAAGCCATCTCTCCAGTGTCATCCTCAATGCCTGTATTAGAATACCGTTGACTTGGGAGATGAATCAATGGGTGTTTACTTCCCCATGGTTCTGGCTGCCAGAAGGCCAGGATCGTGGTGCCTACAGGGTTGGTTTCTGCTGAGGCCGCTTCCCTATGCTGCAGAAGGTCTCACCCTGTCCACACAGAGCCTTTTCTCTGTTCACAGTCCTGGCGTTGATCTTCTTCTTCAAGGTCACCAGTCCTACTGGACCTGATTCCCTACCCTTGTCATTTCATTTAACCTTAACCACCTTCTTCTCACAGGCCCCGTCTCCAAGTACAGCCGCCCCTGGGAGTCAGGGCTTCCATATACGAACTTGGTGGAGGAAATCACACAATTTAATGTATAATGTGTCTCAAGAGAGCTGTTCTAGCTGCCATTATAACATTCTAGCCATAAAGCACAGAGGAAATCAGCAGAGGACACAATCCTCCCCTTAAGGGCCAGTAAGAACTTTACACACACTCAAACTCTATTGGCTACTTTCTTGTCACGTTGCCATACCTAGTGTCAAAACAGGCTGGGAAGGGCTGGAGAGATGGCTTAGCAGTCAAGGCGTTTGCCTGTGGAGCCTAAGGACACATGTTCAACTCTCCAGATCCTACATAAGCCAGATGCACAAAAGTGAGGCAAGTGCAAGGTCACACATGCCCGCTAGGTGGCGCAACCATCTGGAGTTTGATTGCAATGGTTGAATTCCTGATGTGCCAATTCATTCTCTCTCTCTCAAAAATAAAAATTAAAGTTAAAATTAAAAAAAAAAAAAAACATGCTGGAAAATAGAGAGTGTGTGTCCAATCTTTCATAGACCTGGCCTAGGTTTCTATTCAGAATGGAGGAGAGATGTTAGCTAGGAGTCATCAGAGCCACAGTTGTAAATGTTCTTTTTTTCTAGCATAATCATGTACAAGTCTTGAGTTTGGAATTTTCTGTCCCTTACCCACTTCCTTTTTGTCCCACTTCATTTCCCCTCCAGAGCGCTGCCTCTGTACCGTGCACCCTGGAAGGAACACGGTGCATACTTACATCCGAGCGTCACTTTGTGGCATCTGTAGGAGACGTGGACGCATTACTGCACTAAAAGACGCCTGTCCTCATTGCTGAAGAGATGGAGTTTGGAAAGGTGCTGGTGCAACCAGCTGTGAGAGGGTTAATTAGAGGACAATGCAAGGTCAAAAACCAGAACTTTGAGGCTGGGGAGATAGCTCAATTGATTAAGTGCTTGCAAGCATGAAGACCTGAGTTCAATCCCCAGAACCCATGTAAAATTGCTGGGTGTGGTGGTGAGTGCTTGTAATCCCAGCACTGGGGAGACAGAGACAGGCTTAACCCTGTGACTTAGCTTGCTGGCTAGCCATTCTAGCCTACTTGGTGAGTTCCAAGCCAGTGAAAGATCCTGTCTTCAAAAAAGAAAAAAAAAAAAAAGAGGATAATGTGTAAGAAATGAGGTTGTCCCCTGGCCTCCATGCACAAACACACACATATGCTCTCCCCAACACCCCCCCATGCACATATAAAAAGAGCTTTGAGCTAGATAAGATGAGAACACTTTGTGAAGCGAATGATAACCTCCCGCTCCTATGTTTAAAATCTTCCAGGGCGATGGATCTTTGGTGGGAAGGATGTTTAGAAGTTTACATCTGACAGGATTTCTCTCTAAGCCACAACTGTGTCTGGCCTCCTGTTTTGTGTCTCTTGAAAGTGGAATGTCTCCTTCCATTAGTGTTTTTAATCCGGTCCCTACAAAATTGTGCAATTTCCTGATCTTTCTCCTGTGATAATCTGGTCAGTTTTTGCTCTGGGGGCCTTTCCCTGTTGCTTCAGGGTTCCCGAAAGCTTTTCGTCAGTCTCTTCCTCCCCCACTCCTTCGTGGGAACACTCTGTTCTGATGCTCACCAACACTGTTTAAAAGTGCATCTTGCCACCTTGGCCCCATTTCAATCAACAAATGTTTATGAAGTGTTTTCTCTGCTCCGAGACCCTTTTGAGTCTGGCTGGGTAGAGACAATAAAAGACTCCAATCTGCAAAAAGAACTGAGTAATAAACCACTATTTTCCAAAAGAGCACATGGAGTTCCTAAGAGCCAGTAATGTGTCCCCAAGTCAAGAGGCTACCTAGAATAGCCTGCCAGCTCTCCACACTTCCGGGCCTCATGAGGGTCTCTGGTTTTTTGTTTCTTTTTTTTTAAGATTTTATTTATTTATTTATTATAGTCAGAGAGAGAATGGGTGCACCAGGGCCTCTAGCCGCTGCAAACGAACTCCAGATGCATGCACCACCTTGTGCATCTGGCTTATGTGGGACCTGGAGAATCGAACCTGGGTCCTTAGGCTTCATAGGCATGCACCTTGACCACTAAGCCATCTCTCCAGCCCGAGGATCTATGTTTTAATTGAGGAAATGAAAGGGGGTGTATGAAGTTGTGGGGGCAGGAGGCATCTCTGAGCCAGGCATTGTGGTTTCAGCACGTTGTCTAATCTGCATAGTGTGTAAGAACCTCATAATAAAATTCTCAGTGAGCCTGAAGAAAACCACAAGATGTATCCAGGCAAAATCTGTGAGACGACATGAACAATAATATTATAGAATTAATTATTTATAATAACAAATGCCCAACAGATGGGGAATAGTTAACCATATTGAAGTTATTTATACAATGGAATTGTACATAGTAGTAAAATTGAGTAATCCAGAAATACATGTATCAATGCAGATGGATTTCAAAAACACATGGGGGAGGGCTTAGCGGTTAAGCACTTGCCTGTGAAGCCTAAGGACCCCAGTTCAAGGCTCAATTCCCCAGGACCCACGTTTGCCAGATGCACAAGGGGGTGCATGCGTCTGGAGTTCGTTTGCAGTGACTGGAGGCCCTGGCGCGCCCATTCTCTCTCTCTCTCTCTCCCTCTCTCTCTCTCTGCCTTTCTCTCTGTGTCTGTCACTCTCAAATAAATAAATAAAAGCAAACAACAACAAAAAAAAAAAAACACATGGGGGAATATGTTATAAATTGATATATCCAGCATGATTCCATCTATTCAAAGTTTTAAAACATACCATAATGCTACCTTTGTGGCTGGGCATGGTGGGGCATGCCTTTAATCCCAGCACTCTGGAGGCAGAGGTAGGAGGATCGCCATGAGTTCAAGGTCACCCTGAGACTACATAGTGAATTCCAGGTCAGCCTAGGCTAGGGCAAGACCTTACCTTGAGAAAAAAGAAAGAAATAAATAAAGAGAAAGAGAAAAAGAAAAAAGGCTATCTTTCTATCTGGATGCACACACATGGATGGGCATAGAAGTAATGAAGGCGAAAGTCACCTTACTCCAGACAATAGCCACATGCACTGTGTGTGTGGGACTGTTCTCCACACTTCACACATGTTAGCTTACTTACTCCTCCCCACAACTCTGCAAGGCACACCCTCTTACCCCATTTTGCAGATGGGAAGTGGACAGATTGAAGGAAGGAGCTTGTTGAGTCATCCACGTGAAGGATTTGGAGATTTTGAGAGCACTTCTTTGTGAGGGGCTGGCATATGAGCTATTTACTTCAGAGTTTCTTTGAATTTACCTCTCTCCCTTTTTTCCTTTTTTTTTCAAATTGTTTTGTTTATTTTTATTTATTTACTTGAGAGCGACAGACAGAGAGAGAAAGAGGCAGAGAGAGAGAGACAGAGATTGGGCACGCCAGGGCCTCCAGCCACTGCAAACGAACTCCAGACGTGTGTGTCCCTTGTCCATCTGGCTAATGTTGGTCCTGGGGAATCAAGCCTCGAACCAGGGTGGGTCCTTAGGCTTCACAGGCAAGCGCTTAACCTCTAAGCCACCTCTCCAGCCCTCCCTTTCTTCCTTTTTTAAAAATATTTTTTCTTTAATTTATTTGAGAGAGAGAGAGAATGGGTACTCCAGGGCCATGAGCCACTGCAAACAAACTCCAGATTCACGCGCCGCCTTGTGCATCTGAATTGAACCTGGGTCCTTTGGCTTTGCAGGCAAACACCTTAACCGCTAAGCCATCCCTCCAGCCCTCCCTTCTTTCTTGTTTCCTTTTGGACCGTGGCTCTCTGTTTTCTACAAACACCTGCCCACTTGCAGTGGGATGAGGGGCTGCACCCGACACGGATGAAAGAGAAGCCCTGCTGCCCCCCCCAAAAATAATGTTAATAGAGTCACATCTGAGCAGTGCCAGGCTCCTGGTGGTGGGGAGCAGCGAACCGCAGAGACAGGCTTTGCTGCTCAGGGCACGGCCGTGGTTCCTGTCCTTCCAGCCTCCTGTCCGTACAGCATCACCATCCCCGCAGGAGTGGCGGCTGCCTGGGCCATCATAGTGAGACAGCAGTGACCACTAAGATGTCCCAGCGAATTCCTGCCTCTGTAGCTCCACCTTCTGCCCGGAACTTATCTTTCTGGCCGAAGTGGAGATCAGCAAGGCAAGGTAGTTACGGCCAGTACTGTCTATGAAATTGTATGTTGGTCTCTAGTGAGCTTTGATAACGTGAGTCTCTCACAGTCAACTAGAGACATTCTACACTTATACAGCTAAAGACACCTGGGGGTCTGTTTGATTTTTCAGTCTTCTGAAGAACTGCTACATGATGTAAGTAGCTTCCCCTGCCCCCCATTTGACATACCTTGTCTCAGACATTAAAAAAGAGAATATTTTATAAGAGGAAGGAAAAAAAAAAAAGAACTGCTACATGTATCCCATTTTAACTTCCGTGCCTTATGAAGAATATATTACTATTCTCACTTCAGAGATAAAAACATCAAGGTTTAAAAAGAACGTCTTGGGAGGGACTCTAACTTGACTGACCAAAAAAAAAAAAAAGAAATGATGTTGGCTCACTTTGTTGTTCAACATTTCTGTGAGTCAGAAAGTCCATTTGTTCTGTATACCATCAGGACATATGTTGTCTAAATCAGTGGTTTCTATTTGATAGAATTTCTTCATGGTACCACTGTGTAAATTTAGTGAGGTCATAGCCCCTTCACTTAAAGTAGTTTCCTCAAAACTGAGAGAACAGAAAGCAAACATTTTTGAAAACTTTAGAGAGAGCTGTACTGACATTAAAGGGTGGCCACAGTGTATTATTGGGTTTGAAAACAACAAATTACAGCGAGCGGGGCGTGGTGGCACACGCCTTTAATCCCAGTACTCTGGAGGCAGAGGTAGGAGGATCGCAGTGAGTTCAAAGCCGCTCTGAGACTACGTGGTGAATTCCAGGTCAGCCTGGGTCTGGTCTGGTAGACCCAGAAACTTATAGCTCTAAACCCTGAGAACTAGGGGCCTCTTGCTTCAGGCTTTAGAGACCAGAGAATTGTGGCCATAGGCCCTCAGGACCAAGGCTGATTGCTTTTGGCTTTAACCATTGGTGATAATCAACAGCTTCCAGCATCAGTGGGTGGTAGTAGCAGACAACAGTAGGCAGCGCCCCCTAATGGTACATGTCTCATGCAAGCCTCAGAAGCGGAGCCCCCAAGCTCCAAAGCAACAGCATTATAGCTCTTGGGTCTGAGACCCTCAGTCCTTCCTAGAATTTTCTTTTTTTGTAATAAGCATTTTTTAGTGAGGCTTCTCACACATGAACATTATAATTTGGTTTTGTTTTTCGAGATAGGGTTTCACTGTAGTCCAGGCTGACCTGTAATTCACCATAGTCTCAGGGTGGCCTTGTACTCGTGGTGATCCTCCTACCTCTGCCTCCCAAGTGCTGGGATTAAAGGCGTGCGCCACCACGACTGGCTCATGAACATTATAATTTGATTGTATTCCTGTCCCTACCTCCATTCCACTGAGTCCCTTTCTTTTTCCAAGTAGTCTTTCTTCTGTTTTTAATTTAATTTTCTTTTGTTAATTTTTTTTTGTTTATTCTTATTTATTTATTTGAGAGAAAAAGAGGCAGAGAGCGAGAGAGATAATGGGCGCGCCAGGGCTTCCAGCCACTGCAAACGAACTCCAGACGCATGCGCCCCCTTGTGCATCTGGCTAACGTGGGTCCTGGGGAATTGAGCCTTGAACCAGGGTCCTTAGGCTTCACAGGCAAGCGCTTAACCGCTAAGCCATCTCTCCAGCCCTTTAATTTTCTTTTGTAGAGAGAGAGAGAGAGAGAGAGAGAATTAGCCTGCCAGGGCCTCAGCTACTGAAATCAAACTCCAGAATCTTGCGCCACCTAGTGAGCATGTGCAACCTTGCGCTTGCCTCAACTTTGCACATCTGGCTTACGTGGGATCTGGAGAGTCGAACATGGGTCCTTGGGCTTCGCAGGCAAGCGCCTTAAGGGCTAAGCCATCTCTCCAGCCCTTTCTTCATTTTGATGTCTCGTTGCTTTTATCCTCTTCTGTCCTCTGTGTTGAATTGTTGATGGCGGGGGGAGGGGCCCAATGTTGCGCAGGTCTTGTGGGGGAAATGACCTCTGCTGGGAGGTCACGAATGCACCAGTCAGTTCATGTCAGGAGGACAGCTTCTGGAAATCCTTGCAGCAACCACAGCCCAGTTTCTGACCTGCAGCTCTTCACAGAAGACACTATTCCCAACCCCTGTGCCCCAGCCAGGCAGTGAAACTCCAGGTGCCCTCTCGTCTGTACCGTCACTGCCGCTGCTACTGTTCCGGCGTCTCCTCCAGCCTGCTCTACCAGTGATTTAAGATCAGAAGTGGGGCTGGAGAGATGGCTTAGCCCTTAAGGCACTTGCCTGCAAAGCCTAAGGACCCAGGTTCAATTTCCCAGAATCCACAAAAGCCAGATGCCCACGGTGGTGCATGTGTCTGGAGTTCTGTCTCTCAAAATGAATTAATAACAGTACATAATTATTTTTTTCTTTTTTAAAAAAATATTTTATTTATTTATTTATTTGAGAGATGAAGATGGAAAGAGAGAGGGAGGAATAAGCAGATAGAGAAAATGGGCACGGCAGGGCTTCCAGCCACTGTAAATGAACTCCAGACGCATATGCCGCCTTGCACATCTGGTTTATGTGGGTACTGGGAAATCGAACCTGAGTCCTCAGTTTTAACAGGCAAGTGCCTTAAATGGCTAAGCCACCTCTCCAGCCCACGTAATTTCTTTTTTAAAGATCAGAAGCAGGCAACAGAAGACCACTGAGAGAAGCCTTTCATTGGGTCTATTGTTGCAACCCTAGGGTGTCTCAGTGGGTTCAAAAAGCAAGCCAACCCGCCTTTTTATATGGCCAGGGAGTAGGTATGGCGAGAATGTTCGCACCGATCCTGGCAGACCTTCACGCCAATGGCAAACTGTGTTCCCACCAATCAGGGCACAATCCCTCATGCCAGTGAAGGGCTGTATTGGCGCCGCTCGCAGGGCTTCTGCGGGGCTACCTGGGAGGTGCTGCCCATCTGGTGGTGAAGTGACCCTGGCAAAAAAAAAAAAAAAAAAAAAAAGTCTGGCACAAGCTGTTTGAAACAACCACAGCTGGGACGGTGCCTTCGCTGCAAGTAGCCAAGGTTGCCGTGTGTGGCGTTCTTGCAGCTTTCGCGGTATTGAAAGCCAGCTGAGGCCGGTTCCCCACCCGGAGCCTTTAGTGAATGATCCAAATAGCTATTAATTAAGGAGTCAAATTGCTCCAGTCCCCAGCATCCTAGTTTACTTAAAGGAAAAGCAAACATTACAAAGGGGTTGGGTACAACAAAGGCCTATCATCAACAGTGACCGTGATTTAACAGTATTTTTAACAGTGCCTGACTCCTGCCCCTGTGCCCCAGGGAGGGGCGAGTCTCCTCTGTTCTCAAGCAGGCTGATCCAGACTTGTTCACTAGGCAACTGCATCCCAACAGGATGCGAGGACAGGGCGTATCCTCTTGATAATCTGGGTCTAGGATTCCCACAGTATCTTGCCCACTGGTTTCTATTGATCCAAACAAGTTCTAAGGACTTCCTGTGTTCCTCCTCGTGCAACTGGTGCATTTTCTGGGACTTAATGCTTTTCCCTATCCCGGGCTGAACCAGGCCTAGCCCGGCGACCTGTAGAAAATGTCAGAAGTTAGGATTTGCGGCCGGGCGTGGTGGCGCACACCTTTAATCCCAGCACTCAGGAGGCAGAGGTAGGAGGATCACTGTGAGTTCAAGGACACCCTGAGACTACAGAGTGAATTCCAAGTCAGCCTGGGCTAGAATGAAACTGTACCTGGAAACAACAACAACAACAAAAAGTTAGGATTTGCGATTGCTAAATCTAGGTCATATTGAGGCAGTTTAGGGTGATAGGGCTCCCAAACTAAAAGGAAGAAATGTCCCTGAGCCTGCCCTTTCAGTCTCTACATTTTAAAATATATATTTATTTATTTGAGAGTGAGAGAGAGAGAGAGGCACAGAGAGAGAATGAATGGGCATGCCAGGGCCTCCAGCCCCTGCAAATGAACTCCCAACGCATGTGCCACGGTGTGCATCTGGCTTACGTGGGTCCCAAGGAATCGAACCTAGGTCCTTAGGTTTCACAGGCAAGCGCCTTAACTGCTAAGCCATCCCTCCAGCCCATCAGTCTGTACTTTGCTAGAGGTCAGAGAAAGATCTTGCTTTTCCTTCTTTCTTACTGCCTAAAGGAGCTCCCTAGATCTGTCTCTCCATAAGCTGAACCTGAGTCCCTCCTGAGAAAGGAGTTCCCCTTTCCTAGAATTAAGATTCCTGGAAGGATTAAACATGAACCTGGTTACCTCAGAACCTATAAGAGACCCCAATTTGAGTCTCTAGGTGGGCTTTACCCCACTTGTGCCTTCTCAGGGGCAGGGGCTTTCTGTACTCTCTCCTCCTTCCTTCTCTGTACGTGGGTTTCGCAGGCCCCCTCTTGTCTCTTTGGGCAAGAGCTCTACATTGCTTGGTTCTCCTAAGTTCGGGCTTCCCCATGTCTGGGAATCTTGTTCATGTCTCCCCTTGGGCATGAGTCCTGGCTTCCTCCTTTCTCTTTTAAGTTCTACCTGTAATCTAATAAAACCTCTAAACTTTACCCTGTGGTCTATGGATGTCAACTATTTGAAGTCATAAGACGAGAATTCAGAAACATCCCAAAATTCTTGTCATATCAATATGTTGGCATGTATTGGGGCACTGGCAGGGGAACCCCAATTCCTGTGTCAATAACAGGTATTGCACCTTCCACCATCTAGTTCTTTTTCTTTCTTTCTTTTCTTTTTAGATAGAGCAAGAGCAAGAGAGAGAATCGGCACGCCAAGGCCTCAGCCACTGCAATAGAACTCCAGACACTTGCGCCACCTAGTGGGCATGTGCAGCCTTGCGCTTGCCTCACCCTTGTGTGTTTGGCTTGCGTGGGATCTGGAGATCGAACCTGGGTCCTTAGGCTTTTCAGACAAGCTCCTTAACTGCTAAGCTATCTCTCCAGCCCCCATTTAGTTCTTTTGACCTTGTTTTCAGTACCAGGCATGTATTTCCTCCTGTACTGCAAGCCTCAAATCCAATTAAATAATTGATAGAGAGAATCTCATGTAGTCCAAGATGGCCTCAAACTCCATATGTCGCCTAAAACAGCCTTGAACTTCTGATTCTCTTGCCTCTGCCTCTAGGATTATAGGGGTGTTCCACCACTCCCAGTTTTATCTGATATTGTGTTTTCTTTTTCTTTTTCTTTTTCTTTTTCTTTTTCTTTTTAACTTTAAATATTGTATTTATTTGAGAGAGAGAAAGAGAGAGAATAGGCACGCCAGGGCCTCTAGCCACTACAAATGAACTCCAGATGCATGCGCCACCCTGTGCATCTGCCTTTACGTGGATACTGAGGAATAAAACCTGGATCCTAGGCTTTGCGGGCAAGCATCGTAACCACCGAGCCATCTCTCCAGCCCTTAAATGATATTGTGGATCAAACCCAGGGCTTCACACGTGCCAGGCAACTACTCTTACCACGGAGCCACATCTCCAATCCGTACTTGTACACATTTTGTTTTTGAGACAAGCTCTTACTATGCAGCTCATACTGGCCTTGAACTCACGATCCTCTTGCCTCAGCCTCCCAAGTGCTGGAATTACAGGTGTTTTGCTGCCATGCATGACATTAGTTCTGTAATTGTATAACCCCCCCCCAAAAAAATCTCTTTGATATTTCAGAGCATTTGTATAGCACATGTACATGAGCAAATGCTGCTGGGAAGGATGTATGACCCCTCCGAGAGTCATTCGAGGGCAGCTGGCATGACTGTCCTACCCAGAATAGGCACTCAGGCTTGGTTTAACCAACAGAAATGCTCTCGGGTTAAGACATAAAAGCAGTAATGCCCCCACGGTGAGATTTCAACCTCCATCCTCCACTGAAATGAGATTTCCACAAAAGACAACATCTACCCTAGTCAGTGAAATACAATTAGTACACACAGCTGGGTCTGGTTTAGAACGTGGAGAATCTGTTTGGAAAAAAAAAAGAAAGAAAGAAAGAAAAAAACAAAGCCCCACAAAAATGGAACCCAGCTGTCTGAACCAGTTTAGAAAACTCCACATTTTAAAGCAAAATACTCCTATATATGTTTTCCAATGGCTCTTTGTTACAGTGTGGTTTTGAACTGATCCAATCAATTAATCAGTGCAATTAACTGGGCTTTCTCAAAATGAAAGAATTTAAGGGCTTTTGTCTATTGAAAATAGACATAATTGTCATTATGGTGTCTTGGGGTTTTTCTGTTTGTTTGTGTATACATATATATATATATATTGCCCCCTGAAGTCTAAGTCTAAGATAACACCCTGGAATCTCTTCCCGGAGTGTTGGAAGAGCCTATAGTATCCCTTTGCATTGTTCTTTTCATTTGGGCTGTTTGTTATTTCTGTTCTGATTGCTTTGGTAAGTGTCAACAGTAACCTCAGGGCTGGGGGAAAGAAAAGTCATGGAGGAGACTATAGCTCCTAGCAGAACACAGCTTGCTTCCCTTCTCTGTGAGGTCCCGATGTACACTGTGCAGCTGGCAGCACCAAAGCGCTGAGCCCTGGAAGGGGTGTTTCACTTCAGAGAGAATGAGCTTTGCCGTTTCAAAAGGCACGACACAGAGAAATGTGATACAAAGATGGCTTCTTACATGCACAAGGGGCCGCATGCATCTGGAGCTCATTGGCAGTGGCTGGAGGCCCTGGCATGCTCATTCTCTCTCTCTCTCTCTCTCTCTCTCTCTCTCTCTCTCTCTCTCTCTTCCTCTTTTTTTCTCTCTCTCAAATAAATAAAATTTTGAAAAGAAAAATACTTCTCGAAAGCTGACTTCCTCCTTACCCTCAGGGATCACATATAGGTTGTGCAAAGTTTCCAGAATTTATAACTTAATGGAAAAGTTTACATTGCACTGTTTTTTCATTCTGAATAAAAACTTAGGGGCCTCACAAATAAAAGTGATTTTTTTGTGTATTTGTTTGTTTTTTGTTTTTCAAGGTAGGGTTTTGCGGTAGCTCAGGCTGTCCTGGGAGTCACTGTGTAGTAGTCTCAGGGTGGCCTCGAACTCACGGCAACCCTCCTACCTCTGCTGCCCAAGTGCTGGGATTAAAGGCATGTGCCACCACACCCGTTTTAAAAGTGATTTTTTAAAAAAATTTTTTTTTGTTTATTTTCATTTATTTGAGAGTGACAGATGGACAGAAAGGGAAAGAGGCAGAGAGAAAGAGAGAGAGAATGGGTGTGTCAGGGCCTAAAGCCACTGCAAACCAACTCCAGATGCATGCGCCACCTTGTGCATCTGGCTTACGTGGGTCCTGGGGAATCAAGCCTCGAACTATGGTCCTTAGGCTTCACAGGCAAGTGCTCAACTGCTAAGCCATCTCTCCAGCCCAAAAGTGATTTTTTAAAGTTTTATTTTTATTTATTTACTTGAGAGAAATAGAGGGCATGCCAGGGCTTCTAGCCAGTGCAAACAAACTCCAGATGCATGCGCCCCCTTGTGCATCTGGCTTATGTGTGTCCTGGGGAATTGAACCTGGGTCTGTTGGTTTTGCAGGCAAGTGCCTTAACCACTAAGCCATCTCTCTAGCCCCAAAACGATTTTTTTTAATATGATAACTTCTTTCACTTACCTCTTCTTTTAGTCTAGTCTGTACACCAAAGTCCTTTTTTTAAATTTTTTTTTGTTCATTTTTATTTATTTATTTGAGAGTGACAGAGAGAGAGAGAGAGAGGCAGATAGAGAGAGAGAGAGAGAGAGAGAGAGAGAGAGAGAGAGGGAGAGAGAATGGGCGTGTCAGGGCTTCCAGCCACTGCAAACGAACTCCAGATGTGTGTGTCCCTTGTGCATCTGCCTAACATGGGTCCTGGGGAATCGAGCCTTGAACCAGGGTCCTTAGGCTTCACAGGCAAGCACTTAACCACTAAGCCATCTCTCCAGCCCCAAAGTCCTTTTAAAAACAGTATCAGATAGGCTACTTAGACTTAGAAATACGAAAGGGAAAAAAAAAAAAAAAAGTTTCCCCAGCAACTACAACCTGAGTTTTCTGTGGACTTCTCAGGAGGAAACAGCTTGTCCTACAAATCATTTGGCAGAGTAGAGACCTGAGCACTGGATGCCCCGTTCCTAGGTCCAGCCTCAAGACTCACTGAGATTACCAGCAAACTAGCCATTTCCTTCTCTACTGACATGAACGGAACAATTTTTTTTTTTTATGACAAGACATCACAAGGCTATGACAATGATTGATGAAAAGCAGGAGGTAGGAATTGGCTGGGCAGCTGTCATGGCTCTGGAAAGAGCTACGCAGCCTGTTGGGGGAGAGAAAAGTCAATAAGCAGCTGCGGATCCTGCAAGTTTTACGACTGGCCAGCCGGGCCAAATGTGCCAAGCGGCGCAATGGTGTCATGAGGAAATCAAACTGCTCCCTCTGGTGCATCTGAGGCCCTCTCCGCAGGAAGGCATTCACGCTTGGGACTCAAGACCTAGTCAAAAGCCTGTGGCTGGGGAAGGTCATAGCCCTAGCTGGGAAACAACTACCGTTGTGTGGCCAAATGGATAGCTTATGTCCACCACGAAACTGCCCCGTAAATACTTACGTTTTTTGCCAACATACTTATTATGTTCCTCTCATTTCTCTTTCCAGCAGGCAGGTGATCCACACTGAAGCCCCCACCCCCCACCCCAGGGTCACTTCTCTTTTTCAGGTGATGGTGACACTCTGGGGAGATTTAAAACCCACCGAAGTGCTGAGGAGAAGTGACGTTGGAGTGCGTCATCTCTTCCGCTGAGACATCTCCATCACAGCCTATAAGGCTCAGGGGCCATTGCAGAAAGAACGTAAGAGCCAAAAGAAGGGAAGAGTGCTTTGCAATACTGGGCTTTAAACACAAAGTGGCTATAGCATTCATGACCTCACAGTGGCTGACACTAGATACAAGAGACCTGTGTCATAGAAGGGGGGAAAACTGATGACATTGAAATAGACTAGGGACTAGTTGGAAAGAAGGAATTCGTGTAGGAGTGGAGGGGAGGGGAACAAAGGTGGGTGGTGGGGGCTGGAGAGATGGCTTAGCGGTTAACGCATTTGCCTGCAAAGCCAAAGGATCCTGGTTCGACGCTCCAGGACCCACGTAAACCAGATGCACAAGGGGGCGCATGCATCTGGAGTTCGTTTACAGTGGCTGAAGGCCCTGGTGTGCCCATTCTCTCTTTCTCTCCCTCTCTCTCTCTCTCTCTCTGCCTCTTTCTCTCTCTCAAATAAGTAAATAAATAAATTATATTTTTTTAAAAAGGAGGGTGATGGGAGAGGATTATGATCATGGTATATGAATGTTGTTAACTGAAAAAAAGTTTTAAAAAAGAGAGCTGGAGAGATGGCTTAGCGGTGAAGGTGCTTGCCTTTCAAAGCCTAAGGACCCATGTTCTGTTCCTCAGAACCCACATAAGCCAGATGCACATGGTGGTATGCATCTGGAATTAATTTGCAGTGGCTAGAGACCCTGGGGCACCCATTCTCTCTCTCTAAAATGAATAAATAAAAATAAAATTTAAAATTGGCTAGGCAGTTGAGGGTTACAGGGTCTCAAAGTGAGCAGTCTTTTTTTCTTTTTGTCTTCTTTTCCTCTTGGCTAAAAGCAGGAAATGTCCTTGATCCATTAAAGGGAGATCCAGTTTTTCCTTATCTTTTTACCCTAAAGGAGTTCCCCTTCCCTAGAAACCAGATGTCAGGATGTGACTAAGATAGCAAGATGTCTATATACCAGGCATAAGAACTGGACTAACCTGCTCACCCCATTATTCCTATAAGAAACCCCAATCCAAGTTACACACACATACATTGTGCACTTGGGACCCCTCCCCAAACCAGAGCTTTCTGCTTTACTTTCTTTGCTAAAATAAATCTTGCTTAATGGAATCCCATTTCTGGGGACCCTTAAGGTCTACAATAAAATCTTTCTAAACCTTACAGTCTGCGGACTGTGGATTTCACTCCTTGAATCTGCAAGACAAGAACCTGGAGGCCACTGGTTCAGTGGAACTTCTGTGCGACCACGAACATCCATCACCCTAACTCCTGAGTTAAAAGCCCAACCGAGAGCCCAAGAAGGGCTCCGTCATTCTCAAAGACACCCCAAGGTCCTGTATCATGATGATAAAGAAAAGAATAAGAAACCTAGCTGCCGAAACAGGATGCACGACAGTGTGTTTGAACGGACTCCCTGGATGAACGTTTTAGCACCGGTTTTGTGCGTGAGCCAAACAACCACTCGGTTTACACACTTTCTAATTCCAGTGTGAGCTTTATTGTCACAAACATATTCTACACAGATTTAACGCAAAGGTGGTTATATTAAAACAACTTAAAGCATATACCTAGAATCCAAGTACTTGGTTTGCTAAGGATGAGAAAACACAAGTTTGAGGCCGGCTTTAGATACATAGTGAGTTCCAGGCCTGATCTACAGAGCGAGATGCTGTCTCAAGGGAAGAGAAAGAGAAAAGAAAGAATTTAAGATATAGTCCAAATTACTATAAATGACTGAACCTTAGGTAGGAGGAAGTTCTGGATGAGAACAGAAAGGAAGGCTCAGTCGGGGGCCCGTAAGTGTTAATCCTGATTTTCTGGGGACCTAAAAGCAAAGTGACTCAGAGCCCTTAGTGAGCCATGAGACCCTTAGGGGGTCTGACTAATCCAGAGGGACAGAGTGACAGGAGTAAAGGTGAAAACCAGATAGCAGAGACCTGCCCTAGCTGGCCTGGCATTCCTCCGCATGCCTGACCTACTTAAAGCAGGGAACTTAAAGCCAAAACAGAGCTCCCTCCACCCTGCGAAGCCTCGACTTAAGGATCTGGGGGGCGGAGGGAAGGAAGGGCCTGGCTTTTCAATGCAGCACTCCATCCACAGGAATGGGGGCCCTGGGAAGGACCCACTCCCCTCTCCCCTTGTCTCATCGCTTAGACTGGTCAGTGACTTCTGATGTCACAGTCAGATTGGCCATTACTACCCCTCTGGGGAGGGGCAGCCTGGGAGTGGCCGGAGGGCGTTCCATATTGCTCTGCCCCTGTAGGCACCAAGTCTCTTTACGGACAGGAAATTGGTTTTGGTTCTGCCTTAATACAAATAAATCTGATCCGTGGGTGGATGAACTAGCTAATGGGCATTCCCAACACATGCTAACCAGGACCCAAGTTGAGGTGAGAGTAAGAGAGGGCATGACTAGTGATGAGTCACCAGATTTTTGCAAATTCATATAAAGCAGAAAGCAGGAGAACTCCCAGCTTAGAGTTTTGTTCTGAGCAATTTTTGAGTATGTTGGCTGTTAACATTTGGAGCATACTCTTCCCCCCACCACCTCCCATAAACTGACGTTCTAAAGCTACATGGTGTTTGGTTTCCCAAAGCTGGCCACCAAAAGTTTTTATACCCACACAATTCTCTCTATATCCAATTGTTTTTATGAGGAATGAATTACAAACATGAAAAGCCAGAAACACATTAGACTGGGTCTCTGGAGATGCCCTAGCCTCTTCCATGGGTCACGGAACAATTGTTTCAGAAACAATAGAAAGTGGGTGATTGAAAGAGGGTGTCTTGGGTAGGTTGTCTAAGTCCACAGTTACTTGTTAATTCTCTGGTTTGCACAAGAAAATCTCTGTCCACACCTGGGTAAGAACATTCTTCTCCACAGCTATGTAACAAACTCAACTTCGTTTTTTTTTGTTTTTTTTGTTTTTTTGTTCTTCGAGGTAGGGTCTCAGTCTAGCCCAGGCTGACCTAGAATTTACTATGTAGTCTCAGGGTGGCCTTGAACTTATGGTGAATCTCCTACCCCTGCCTCCTGATTGCTGGGATTAAAGGTATGCGCCACCACACCCAGCTCAAACAAATATTTGTTGTTGTCTTTTTTTTTTTTTTTTTTTTTGGTTTTTCAAGGTAGGGTCTCACTGTAGTCCAGGCTGACCTGAAATTCACTATGTAGTCCCAGGGTGGCCTCAAACTCACGGCGATCCACCTACCTCTGCCTCCCAAGTGCTGGAATTAAAAGGTGTGCGCCACCACACCCAGCAAAAAGACACTTTTATCATTCACTGACTCATTCCTGTCTTGAACTTTTAGAACTTTTAGACAAAATAGGCCCCACTCCTGCCTTTCTAGAAGGAAAACTAGCTTTGGGTAGAGGACTAGGTATGGATAGGTGAACTACAAGTCAATGGGCAAATACAAACTATACATACAAGTCCTGTTAAACAATAACGGAAATGAAAGCAGGGGGATAGGGCACGGATGTTTCCAGAAACTGTCATCTGATGAGAAAGGTAGGCAGGCACAGAGTGTGAGTGAGATAGAGATAAGAGACAGAGCCCAAGCGTGGAAGAGCAAAGGCTGTGGGATGAGAAGGGAGGAGGTATTCGAGAAGCTTTCCAGCAAGCTCACACGCACTGAGGTCATGCTGGAGCAGCGAGCCGGCCCGTCATGCCGAATCCTCTGGGCCAAGCACCGGGTCTCGCAACTCACCCTGACGTTTGGAGATGGGCTCCAAGCGGACTCCGAATTACTTTTAGGAAGTCTGGTCCATCTGGGACGGGGAGCGTAGGTTAGGGAGCCGGCCAGGGCAGGGAGGGAAGCGGGGAAACCCATGGAGAGGCGGCTTCAGGTGAGCGAGGATGGAGACACGTGTGGCTGGGGTGGTGGGCGTGGAATAGGGCAGAGGTTGAAGATGTTGCCTGCAGGTGGGAATAGATGGAGAGGTGGAGGGCTGGAGGACGAGGCTGAGGCTGGAGAGCCTTCTAGGCACAGGGTGGAGGAAAGGGCAACCTGTGCTGGGATGAGGGTTCACAAGGGTTGTGAGGAGAAGGGCGAGCGTTGGCCTCAGGTGTGGAGTTCAAGTTGGAAGTGAGACGTGACAACACAGTTGAAACTCAGCAGAGAGCCCCAAACCCTCATAGATGTCCAGTGCTACAGAGCCAGTCTGGAAGCCAGAGGCAGGACTCCGGATTCCCCACTGCCTCTTCTATTTGTAGCGATGGGTGCGGGAACTAAGTTGCAGGAAAAGGATAGAGAAAGCGGAAACAGTTAATCCTGACTCTTATTTTAAAAGAGCATTTCTTTTTTTTTTAAATAAGTTTTTGTTTACTTTTATTTATTTATTTAACAGAGACAGACAGAGACAGAAAGAGGCAGATATATATAGAGAGAGAATGGGCACACCAGGGCCTCCAGCCACTGCAAATGAACTCCAGACGCGTGCGCCCCCTTGTGCATCTGGCTAACGTGGGTCCTGGGGAATCGAGCCTCGAACCTGGGTACTTAGGATTCACAGGCAAGCACTTAACCGCTAAGCCATCTCTCCAGCGCTAATCCATGACTTTTAAAGAAACCATTTTCTACCTCGTATTACATTCTCTGAACAGCTCATGAGAAAACAGCAAGAGAGAGAGAGAGCTGTCTTTCAGAGTTGGAAGGCTAAATGGCTCCTCTTTAATTTTACATTTCTCAGAGTTAATATCCGTTCCTCAATGTGCACCAAAAATGAGGGCTGGAGAGATGGCTTAGTGGTTATGGCACTTGCCTCTGAAGCCTAAGGACCCAGGTTCAATTCCTAGGACCCATGTAAGCCAGATGCACAAGGTGGTGGATGCATCTGGAGTTCATTTGCAGTGGCTAGAGGCCCTGGTGTGTCCATTCTCACTCTCCCTGCCTCTTTCTCTCTGTCTCTCACTCTTTCTCTCTCTCTCTCTCTCTCAAAAAAAAAAAAAAAAAAACATATTAAAATAAATAAATAAAAAGAAACTCACTTCAAGCCAGGCATGTGGTGCATGCCTTTAATCCCAGCACTCAGGAGGAAGAGGTAGGAGGGTCTAAAAAAAAAAAGATATTTATTCTACATTTAACTGGGCATATGACTTAGCAAGAACCTCTAGGGATGGGCTGCTTTTCATTCTATCTACAGTAAGCCTGTTTGTTTTCTTGTAACTGTTAGATTTGTGCTACATCAGGACATTGCCGCAGAGCTGGGGCCTATCACTCGCTGGAAAGCCCCGCTCTGTGGACTGGACACTCCAAAGCCACGATGTTTGAGCAGACTCAGGCCTGCCCGTGGTGAGCTGCCAGGAGTGAGTAATCCTGGCGTTGGAAAGGGCACATTTGTAAGGCTAAATTATTATGTCCTGTTTCTCCTCCATGACTTCTCTCTGTTTCCACTTTAAAACGGTCAGATGTCTTGGTTACATGACCATGCAGAAAAACAAAGACCGAGCCAGGCATGCTGGTGCACGCCTTTAATCCCAGCACTCGGGAGGCAGAGGTAGGAGGATAACCGTGAGTTCAAGGCCACCCTGAGATTACAGAGTGAATTCCAGGTCAGCCTGAGCTAGAGTGAGACCCTACCTCGAAAAACCAAAAACAAAAACAAAAACAAAAAACCCACAAAGACCAGTTTTTTTTTTAGAGGTGTGTGTTAGAGAGAGAGACAGAGAGAGGGAGAGAGCTATCAAACCCAGAACAGACTTAATTCTTGGAACCAAATCAATCGGTTCCTATTCAGAACCCAAGAGGAACAAGAAAGAAAATCCATTCGCCTTACCTTTCTGAGTAGAAAACCCCAAAGCTTCTGACACACCCCAAGTTTATTATCATTTTTCTCTGGTAAAAAGCTGGGAAGCAGGGCTGGAGAGATGGCTTAGCGGTTAAGCGCTTGCCTGTGAAGCGTAAGGACCCTGGTTCGAGGCTCAATTCCCCAGGACCCACATTAGCCAGATGCACAAGGGGGTGCACGCGTCTGGAGTTCATTTGCAGTGGCTGGAGGCCCTGGCACGCCCATTCTCTCTCTCTCTGCCTCTTTCTCTCTCTCTGTCACTCTCAAATAAATAAATAAAAATGAACAAAAAAAAATTTTTTTTAAAGCTGGGAAGCAGATGTTGCTCCTTCCCAGCATTCTGGTTTCTCATTTCATCCCATGAGGGCAAAAAGGCCGCTGGTGTTATAAATTGACTTTTCTCGTCAGAACACTCCAAGACCAAGGTGGGTAACTACCTGGGCACTGCGCTAGCTGTAAAGCCACTGGGAAAGAAAAGTGTAGTGACATCAAAACTAAGTGCCAGCCTCTTTCCTACCCCTCCCCGTTTACAGTAACGCCTATAAATAAATCCCCAGTCTGTGATGAGAATTAAATAGGTGTCTGGACTTAAATTTATTTATTTATTTATTTGAGAGAGAGAGAGAGAGAGAGGCAGTCAGAGAGAATGGGTGCGCCAGGGCCTCCAGCCACTGCAAACGAATTCCATACACATGCGCCGCCTTGTGCATCTGGCTTACGTGGGACTTAGGTAATTGAACCTGGGTCATTAGGCTTCACAGGCAAACACCTTAACCTCTAAGCCATCTCTCCGGCCCCTTAAATTTATTTATTCTATTTTATTTAATTATTTGCAAGGAAAGTGAAAGAGAGAGAATGGGCATGCCAGGGCCTAGAGTCACTACAAACAAACTCCAGAGTCAATGTGCCACTTTGTGCATCTGGCTTTATGTGGGTATTGAGGAATTGAACTCAGGCCATCAGGCTTTGCAAGCAAGTGCCTTTAATCACAGAGCCATCTCCCCAACCCCATGAACTCAAGTTTAAAGGCTTATGGGTCCTCAGAACACAATACTCCACGGCTCTACTGAACCAAATCCAAGGAGATAAGGGGTGCAACCATGCAGATATCTCAATGTCACATGTATGCAAACAGTTTGGCTCGCGTAGGAAGGCATATTTTTCCCCATAATTCACTGTTTTACTTGTCTTTCACCACCACCAGATCTATTGACATTAGGCCTGAGAATGTGCTGATTTCTTCCCAAACTGGGAACTTGGTCTCGTTCATTCCATGGGCTAAGAATTAAAAGAAGCTGGCAGCAGGCTCCTAAAGTCAAAAGGGCACACTGGCCACCAGCCATGGCGACACACACAGGCCACAGCAGGTGCACCTTCTTGTTTGTTAGCTGACATCACAGCAGAGCCCAGAGCCTACGGGCAGTGCCATAGCATTGCCTAGGAAGGGAGGGGAGGGTGGCATCCAGGTTATCCGTGTCCCCTTCGCACACTGTGTAGAGAATGACACCGCCTCCCAGCTCCACCTCACGAAGGATCCTTGCCTGTCTTTGGAATTCTTTGCCTGAAGCAAAGCATTTATTAAAGCCAAAAAAAAAAAAAAAGAAAAAAAAGTCGCCAGCCCATAGAAGTGCTTAAGCCAACCCAGATTCAGAGGCCCACTCGCCCAGAAATGCCACGTTTCAATATCTGACTAGCTGCGTCACTGCGTGGGAGCGACCTAATCTCTCCAACCTCGGTTCCTTCCTCTTCAAGGTGAGAGTGGGCATCCTAAGATTACGGCGAGAGTCGAATGGAGTAACACAGGTCAGGCCATCAGCACAAGAAGCGGCAGGCAGCTAAGCACTGGGCAGGTGCTTAGCAAAGAGGCTGCTCCTGGGGCTGGGGGAATGGCTCTGCCATTAAAGGCGCTTTGCTTTGGCATCCTGCTCACCCAAATTCAATGCCGCAGCCCTCGCAGAAAACCAGCACAAAGTGTGTAATCCCGCCGGGTGTGGTGGCGCACGCCTTTAATCCCAGCACTTGGGAGGCAGAGGTAGGAGGATCGCCATGAGTTCGAGGCCACCCTGAGACTCCATAGTGAATTCCAGGTCAGCCTGGGCTAGAGTGAGACCCTACCTCGAAAAAAAAAAAAAAAAAAAAAGTGTGTAATCCCCCCCCCCCCCACACACACACAGCAATGGGAGGCAGAACTAGGGGAAACCGAGTAGCTCTCAGGCCCGCTAGACTGCCATACACACAGTGACCAAACAAGGGGGACGCTTCTCAAGCAAGGTGGAAAGGTAAGACAAGCACACTGAGGTTGTCCTTACACCCCCACACGTGAACCACAGCGCACACACAGCCCAGACACGCATGCTTCATAATCATCCACACAGTCATCCGTACACACAGATTTTTTTTTCTTCTTTTTATTGGTATTGTTTTGAGGCAGGGTCTCACTCTAGCACAGACTGGCCTGAAATTCACTATGTAGTCTCAGGGTGGCCTCGAACTCACAGCGATCCTCCTACCTCTGCCTCCCAAGTGCTGGGATTAAAGGAGTGTGCCACTGCGCCAGGCCCAGATTATTTTTTAAATTTTAATATTTCATTTATTTATTTATTTATTTATGAGAGAGAGAATGGACGTGCCAGGGCCTTTAGCCACTGCAAACAGACTCCAGACGCATGTGCCACTCTGTGCATCTGGCTTTACATGGGTCCTGGGGAATCAAACCCAGGTCCTTAGGCTTTGCAGGCAAGTGCCTTAACCGCTAAGCCATGTCTCCTGCCCTGATTTTTTTTTTTAAAGGCTGCTGCTGTTGCTGCTGCAGCTGGCGTCTAAAGAGAAAGCAGAAGAAATCCTTAAGCAACAACTTTATAGTTTCAGAATTAAACATTTTAACTAGGGCCAGCCGTAAATTTACTCGTTTTGTATTGCTCAACAGCGTTAGACAGTGGCTCGGTTGTGAGCAGCACTGCCTATACGGGACCCTCTGGAAGTAGTGGCAAGGCGTTGGGAATGTCAGGCTTGGCCTGATGCATTGATACGGGCACCAAAGTCCACGCTTCCTTGCACACTGAGAAACAAAACGATGGCTGGGGTAGCATCCCTGCCTGTGCAGGAAGAGCTCTAGAAAGATCCTGTCCCTGGCTTAGTGATGGCCTGAAGGTACAGTGACCCTGTGTTGACTTCCTTGTTGATTTCCCTTCCCTGGCTCCAGGCTCATTTTTCCCAGCGCGCCTGCGGGAGGAAGACAATATCCAGGGGGTGTGGTGTGCCTGACTTGGCAGCCCTTCAGGTGAACAAAAGAGTCCTGGCTTTTGGCTGGAGCAGGAGGGAGTTCAAGATCCATCCGGACCAAAACAGAGCTGTCACTGAGCTGAGCCGGGCTGCCCTGCAGGGGCTGTTTTCTCCGGAAGCCTCCACAGGTTGCTCTCAGGCTTAGAGGTCAGCTCTTCCCTAGGCCTGGCATTAGTGTGGGAGATGTAGTGATTAACCCACGTGCCAAGGTGAGAGGTCTTCAGAAAGGACCCGGGAAGGAGAAGGAAAGCCGTCCTGAGCCAGAGAAGCTCAGTTCCCAAGCGGACTGTCCCCCGAGTCCTCACCTTCCTGGGAACCCATCCACGGTGCAGCAAAGGTAAGGTGGGCTGACTCCTTCACCAGGCATCATCTTCCCCATTTTCAGGCTCTCTCTCTCTCTCTCTCTCTCACACACACACACACACACACACAGTAGTTGAGAAACAGATTTAGGAATCACTAGATATATTTTCTTCAGGATACTAGGAAGGCCTCAGCGTGGTGGGAAGAGGGTTTATGTGGCCAGAGGTGGTATAAAAATGGTGAGCAGTGGCTGGAGAGATGGCTTAGTGGTTAAGGCATTTGCCTGCAAAGCCAAAGGATCCTAGTTCTACTCTCCAGGACCCACATAAGCCAGGTGCACGGCGGGGGGTGCATGCATCTGGAGTTCGTTTACAGTGGCTGGAGACCCTGGCATGCCCATTCTCTCTCTCTCTTTCTCTCTCTCTCTCTTTGCCTTTTTCTCTGTCTCAAATAAATATTTTTTTTTTTAAATAAATGGTGAGCAGCCCAGCGTGGTGGCGCAAGTCTTTAATCCCAGCACTTGGGAGGCAGAGGTAGGAGGATCGCTGTGAGTTCAAGGCTACCCTGAGACTACAGAGTGATGTCAGCCTGGGCTAGCATGAGACCCTACCTCGAAAAAAAATAAAAGAAAAAAAGAAAAGAAAAGAAAAGGTGAGCAGAGCTGCATGGATCTGAATTTGGTGCCCAGTTTAGCCCCAATTTACAAATGACTGTGTTTCTATGATGGTCAGATAGATAGACCTACAGCACAGTGTTCTAATACATACGCTATTTAGGAACTGGAAAGTCACTGTGGTACTCCCATGTCTGATCTAACCCCACTTCCCACGTGTGTCACTCCTCTAAAACATCAGGGTCCTCTCCCCTCACTGTAATCAATCTGTCTATGTCTTTGATCTTTTGAATCCCAAGAACCAACTGCTATCATGAGTTGAGCCCCCCTCTCCACACAACCCCCTCCTCACCTTACTTAGGGCTCCCAGCCTATGCCCCTTCCCACACAGACGCTTACCTTGTCTGGTCATGTGTAGTGACTTTAAGGACTGTGGCCCCCCAAGTTTAAGATGGCTTGACTTACAATTTTTTCAAGTTTTCGGTAGAAACCCTATTTCCAGTACCCTATAGCCACTCTGCTATTGACTTCCAGTGCCATATTCAATAACTTGCATGAGATATCCAATATCTTATTATAACACAGGCTCTGTGTTAGATAGGATTGCTAACGGAAGTGTTCTGAGTGTGTTGAGGGAAGACTAGACTAAGGTTTAAGGGTTTAAGAGGTAGGGTCTTCCTCTAGTACAGGCTGACCTGGAATTCAGTATGTAGTCTCAGGGTGGCCTCGAACTCATGCCAATCCACTTACCTCTGCCTCCCAGTGGTGGGATTAAAGGTGTGCACCACCACATCCGGCCTTTAAATATATATATCTTTAAAAAAATTTTTTTTTTTTTTTTTTTTTTTTGCTTTTTCGAGGTAGGGTCTCACTCTAGCCCAGGCTGACCTGGAATTCACTATGGAGTCTCAGAGTGGCCTCGAACTCACGGCGATCCTCCTACCTCTGCCTCCCGAGTGCTGGGATTAAAGGCGTGCGCCACCACGCCCGGCTTAAAAAAAATTTTTTTTTATTTATTTGACAGAGAAAGAGGGAGAGAGAGAGAGAGAATGGGCATGCCAGGGCCTCCAGCCCTTGCAAACGAGCTCCAGATGCGTGCACCCCCTTGTGCATCTGGTTTACGTGGGCCCTGGAGAATCGAACTGTGATCCTTTGGCTTTGCAGGCAAATGCTTTAACTGCTAAGCCACCCCTCCAGCCCCCTTTAAATATATTTTTGACATGATGTTTTCACCTGGGTTTATCAGGAGGTAATAAAGTCAGGGAACGTCTGTGCTGCATGTAGTTACTGTCCTTGAGCGTGGAGACGAAGAAGTGTCCTTCAGAGAGACAGGTCACAGATTTGCATATTTGCAGCCCCAGGCCTCAAGGAGTGAGGCTCATCTGTCTGTTCTGTCCCTTTTGGTACTGCCCTCATCTTTGTGGACAAGCACTGCTTGTTCTCTACCCAAGCAACAACGAGCTCAGAAACTCTTTGGGGGCTGGAGAGATGGCATAGCGGTTAAGGCGTTTGCCTGTGAAGCTTAAGGACCACAGTTTGATTCCCCAGGACCCACATAAGCCAGATGCACAATGGGGCGCACGCATCTGGAGTTCGTTTGCAGTGGTTGGAGGTCCTGGCACACCCATTCTCTCTTTCTCTCTATCTGCCTCTCTCTTTCTGTCTCTCTCCTATAAATAAATAAGGAAAAATACATTTAAAAAAACTCTCTGGGCAGCCACCAATGGTGGTAGTTTGAATGTGGATGGGTTTTGGCCTCTCCGTGAACTAGCTCTTGAAATGTACTCACAGACACACCCACTCGTGTTCCTTGCCACCAATCATGGCTCTGAATCCAGTGGACAATGAAGATTTTTTTTAAAATATTTTATTTATTTATTTATTTGAAAGAGAGAGACGGGAAGAGGCAGTTAGAGATAAAGAGAATGGGCACGCCAGGGCCTCTTGCTACTGCAAACGAACTCCAGACGCATGTACCCCTTGTGCATCTGGCTTCTGTGGGTCCTGGGGAATTGAACCAGGGTCCGTAGGCTTCACAGGCAAACGCGTTAACCGCCACTTCCCCAGCCCCCAACAATGAAGATTAACTGTCACGTGTGTGTCTGTCCCAAAGAACTGAAAGCAGGAGCTTAAACTAATATTTGTGTATCTATGTTCATGACAGTATTATTTACAGGTGGCCTGGTGACAGGAGCCAGGTGTTCACTGAGAGATGAATAGACAGGGGGAAAAAGGTAGCATATACAATTCAACATTGAAAAGGAAATTCTGGCATGTGCCTTATACCTATGAAAAGATGGCTTTATTTCATCTTTTCTGAAGGTGAGAGTGATGTCACTGGGGTTGTTTCTTTGAACCTGGTTGTCAGGAAGCTCAGTGAAATCTGATGCCCAATACCCAATACCATGACCGAGAAGACTCAGGACCCCTGTGCTCTGTTCTTGTCAGCCTACTCTACTTTTAATTTAATTAATTAATTAATTTATTTATTTATTTATTTATTTGAGATGTGGGGGCAGAGAGAAAAAGAGAGAGAGAGAAGGGGAAGGCCAGGGCCTCCAGCCACTGCAAACAAATTCCAGATGCACGCACCACCCTGTGCATCTGGTTTACGTGGGTACTGGGGAATTGAACCTGGGTCCTTCGGCTTTGCAGACAAGTGCCTTAACCGCTAAGCAATCTCCCCAGCCCCTTACTCTACTTTTACTGGTCTTGTTACTAATTGCAAGACTCCTCCAAGGGCCCAGCAAACAGCAGTAAATGACTGAAGTGAGTCTGGGTAGGGTTTGGTGTGCGCATGTGCACACACAGAGCCAGAGGACACCCTTGGGTGTATCATGGGAAATGCCATCCGTCTCCTTTGAGACAGGCTCTTTCATTGCTCTGGAGCTCACCAGCTAGGCTAGACTAGCTGGTCAGTGAGTCCCAGGATCCTCCTGTCTCCACCTCCCTAGAGCTGGAATTATAGGGTAAGGCCCTCTGCCTGCCTTTACAAAATACACATGCTGGGGGTCTAACAGGTCCTCATACTTTCCAGGCAAGCACTTAACCAGCTGAGCTAGCTCCCCAGCCCTGAAATATAGTATGCTTAGGTGTTTGGTGGCTAATATACAATTTATTGTTATTATTTTCTTTTACGAGGTAGGGTTTCCCTCTAGCTCAGCTGACCTGGAATTCGCTATGTAGTCTCAGGGTGCGAGGTAGGGTCTCACTCTAGCCCAGGCTGACCTGGAATTCACTATGGAGTCTCAGAGTGGCCTCGAACTCACGGCGATCCTCCTACCTCTGCCTCCCGAGTGCTGGGATTAAAGGCGTGCGCCACCACGCCCGGCTTAAAAAAAATTTTTTTTATTTATTTGACAGAGAAAGAGGGAGAGAGAGAGAGAGAATGGGCATGCCAGGGCCTCCAGCCCTTGCAAACGAGCTCCAGATGCGTGCACCCCCTTGTGCATCTGGTTTACGTGGGCCCTGGAGAATCGAACTGTGATCCTTTGGCTTTGCAGGCAAATGCTTTAACTGCTAAGCCACCCCTCCAGCCCCCTTTAAATATATTTTTGACATGATGTTTTCACCTGGGTTTATCAGGAGGTAATAAAGTCAGGGAACGTCTGTGCTGCATGTAGTTACTGTCCTTGAGCGTGGAGACGAAGAAGTGTCCTTCAGAGAGACAGGTCACAGATTTGCATATTTGCAGCCCCAGGCCTCAAGGAGTGAGGCTCATCTGTCTGTTCTGTCCCTTTTGGTACTGCCCTCATCTTTGTGGACAAGCACTGCTTGTTCTCTACCCAAGCAACAACGAGCTCAGAAACTCTTTGGGGGCTGGAGAGATGGCATAGCGGTTAAGGCGTTTGCCTGTGAAGCTTAAGGACCACAGTTTGATTCCCCAGGACCCACATAAGCCAGATGCACAATGGGGCGCACGCATCTGGAGTTCGTTTGCAGTGGTTGGAGGTCCTGGCACACCCATTCTCTCTTTCTCTCTATCTGCCTCTCTCTTTCTGTCTCTCTCCTATAAATAAATAAGGAAAAATACATTTAAAAAAACTCTCTGGGCAGCCACCAATGGTGGTAGTTTGAATGTGGATGGGTTTTGGCCTCTCCGTGAACTAGCTCTTGAAATGTACTCACAGACACACCCACTCGTGTTCCTTGCCACCAATCATGGCTCTGAATCCAGTGGACAATGAAGATTTTTTTTAAAATATTTTATTTATTTATTTATTTGAAAGAGAGAGACGGGAAGAGGCAGTTAGAGATAAAGAGAATGGGCACGCCAGGGCCTCTTGCTACTGCAAACGAACTCCAGACGCATGTACCCCTTGTGCATCTGGCTTCTGTGGGTCCTGGGGAATTGAACCAGGGTCCGTAGGCTTCACAGGCAAACGCGTTAACCGCCACTTCCCCAGCCCCCAACAATGAAGATTAACTGTCACGTGTGTGTCTGTCCCAAAGAACTGAAAGCAGGAGCTTAAACTAATATTTGTGTATCTATGTTCATGACAGTATTATTTACAGGTGGCCTGGTGACAGGAGCCAGGTGTTCACTGAGAGATGAATAGACAGGGGGAAAAAGGTAGCATATACAATTCAACATTGAAAAGGAAATTCTGGCATGTGCCTTATACCTATGAAAAGATGGCTTTATTTCATCTTTTCTGAAGGTGAGAGTGATGTCACTGGGGTTGTTTCTTTGAACCTGGTTGTCAGGAAGCTCAGTGAAATCTGATGCCCAATACCCAATACCATGACCGAGAAGACTCAGGACCCCTGTGCTCTGTTCTTGTCAGCCTACTCTACTTTTAATTTAATTAATTAATTAATTAATTTATTTATTTATTTATTTGAGATGTGGGGGCAGAGAGAAAAAGAGAGAGAGAGAAGGGGAAGGCCAGGGCCTCCAGCCACTGCAAACAAATTCCAGATGCACGCACCACCCTGTGCATCTGGTTTACGTGGGTACTGGGGAATTGAACCTGGGTCCTTCGGCTTTGCAGACAAGTGCCTTAACCGCTAAGCAATCTCCCCAGCCCCTTACTCTACTTTTACTGGTCTTGTTACTAATTGCAAGACTCCTCCAAGGGCCCAGCAAACAGCAGTAAATGACTGAAGTGAGTCTGGGTAGGGTTTGGTGTGCGCATGTGCACACACAGAGCCAGAGGACACCCTTGGGTGTATCATGGGAAATGCCATCCGTCTCCTTTGAGACAGGCTCTTTCATTGCTCTGGAGCTCACCAGCTAGGCTAGACTAGCTGGTCAGTGAGTCCCAGGATCCTCCTGTCTCCACCTCCCTAGAGCTGGAATTATAGGGTAAGGCCCTCTGCCTGCCTTTACAAAATACACATGCTGGGGGTCTAACAGGTCCTCATACTTTCCAGGCAAGCACTTAACCAGCTGAGCTAGCTCCCCAGCCCTGAAATATAGTATGCTTAGGTGTTTGGTGGCTAATATACAATTTATTGTTATTATTTTCTTTTACGAGGTAGGGTTTCCCTCTAGCTCAGGCTGACCTGGAATTCGCTATGTAGTCTCAGGGTGGTCTTGAACTCATAGCGATCCTTCTACCTCTGCCTCCCGAGTGAGTGCTGGGAATAAAGGTGTGCACTACCACGCCTGGCTTACTTATTCATTTATTAAACTTTTTTTATTTATTTGTGAGCAAAGAGAGAGAGGGAGAGAACAGGTACATCAGGGCCTCTTGCTACTGCAAATGAACTCCAGATGTGTGTGCTACTATCTGTGTCTATCTTTATGTGGGTACTGGGGAATCAAACCCAGGCCGTCAGGCTTGGCATGCGAGCACTTTTAACTGCTGAACCATCTCCCCAGCCCTAATATAAAAATGTAAAGCTTGGGATGGAGAGATGGCTTCGCAGTTAAGGTGTTCACCTGAGAAGCCAAAGGACCCAGGTTCAATTCCCCAGGACCCACGTTAGCCAGATGCACAAGGGGGTGCACACATCTGGAGTTCGTTTGCAGTGGCTGGGGGCCCTGGCGCTCCCATTCTCTCTCTGTCTGTCTGCCTCTCTTCTCTCTACCTCTTTCTGCTTGAAAATAAATAAATAATTTTTTTAAAAATGTAAAGCTCTGTGTTAACACAAATAAGCCATGCTAGTGTGTGGCCTTATTTTACTTACTGTTTTCTGGTTGTTGCCTGATTCTCTTTGTGGAATAGAGTGGGGTACAATACATAAAAGTCCACATCTGGGGCTAGAGAGATGGCTTAGCCGTTAAGTGCTTGCCTGTGAAGCCTAAGGACCTCAGTTCAAGGCTCGATTCCCCAGGTCCCACATAAGCCAGATGCACAAAGGGGCACATGCATCTGGAGTTCATCTGCAGAGGCTGGAAGCCCTGATGCATCCATTCTCTCTCTCTACCTCTTTCTCTCTCTGTCTGTCACTCTCAAATAAATAAAAATAAACAAATCAAAAACAAATTTTAAAAGTCCACATCTGGCATGTGCTTAAGGCACATCACTACTACTGCTACTAATCTTTTCACTTATAATTTCTATTTTTTAAAAATTTAGCATGAGAATATTAACCCCCCCCCCATGTAGAGAGAAAGGGGGCAACCCTGTGTGTTTGGCAGTAGAGGGGGTTGTAGAGGCAGGAAGGTCCACCTAGTCTGCTGGCCGGGTATTCATGCCTCCATTCTTCTTGTCTCCCAAGAGTTCCCCTGCTGAAGCAGCCTTTCCCCTGGGCTCTCGCCGTGTGCTAGTGGCTTTCCGTGTCCCCAGGAGCAGATCATTTATGCACATTCAAATGTGCATCTGCAGAAAACACACAGACAAAATAGAATTTGAACCGGGGATGTAGGTCCGTTGGCAGAATGCTCACCCAGCATGCACAAAGTCCTGCGTTCAAGCCCCGGCATTTCATAAACCAGACATGGTGGTGCATACCTGTAATTTCAGCACTTGGGAGGTACAAGCAGGAGGATCAGAAGTTCAAAGCCATCCTCAACTATGTGGCAAGTTCAAGGCCGGTCTGGGCTACATGGAACCCTGTCTCAAAGAAAAAGAAAAAGAAAAAAAGAAAAAGCCAAATTTTCTGGCCTCCCGTTTTGTTTGGGTGCTGCCTGGCTGAGCGATTGTCTTCTGACTCTCTGAGCACTGCGTTGCTCATGCCGGGCTCCCGTTGGCAAGAACGGAGCCGCTGTCTGCAGGCCAGGAGCAGGTATTATTTCTCCCTCACTCCTTTGAAAACTGAGAAGAGCGTCTTTTTGTGAGGTTTGCAACCCTTCCCGGACTTCCTCCGGCCTGTTGCCAGGCCTCTCTGTCCCTCTGATTCAATATGCCCTTCTGTGAGCCAGCCTTGCAGAACAGGTTCTGGGTTTGGGAGTAATGACCTTCTAGAAGTGTCCAAAACTCTAGCAGGAGTCACACAGTCTCTGCTCGGCCATCTGGCACTGGACCGTCCTGCCCAGTGAATTCACCCACCTGAGAGGCCGCTCAAGTCAATTGAGGGGCGGGGGGATCCTGCAAGGTCCCGGAGTACAGCAGCAATGAGCACGTGAGAGTCCCAAGCTAACTCCAAGTTTCAAGACAAACTTCATCGCGCGGGTTTCTTTTCATGCGCTGTCAACAAGTTGGCAGGTATTCATCAATACAGACACATAAGTGCTTTGGCATGTAACTGTGAGAAGTTCAATAGCACGGTGCTTTAACATGACTCTCACAGGCGCTTGCCTGTGAAGCCTAAGGACCCCGGTTCGAGGCTCGATTCCCCAGGACCCACATTAGCCAGATGCACAAGGGGGTGCACGTGTCTGGAGTTTGTTTGCAGTGGCTGGAAGCCCTGGCGCGCCCATTCTCTCTCTCTCTCTATCTCTGCCTCTTTCTCTCTCTGTCTGTCGCTATCAAATAAATAAAATAACAACAACAACAACAAAAAGATCACAACGAGCTTCCCTTACATGCCTCTTTGAATGACTCCACTGAGAAGGGCTGACCATGCCAGGGCTGGTAAGGGTGTGGGGGAATTGACCCCACTGGTGGGAAGGGAAACTGATACAGTCACTAGAAAAAAAAAAAAAAAAGAGTTCAACTGGGTTTAAATATTTTCATTTATTTATTTGCAAGCAGAAGAGATAAGAGCCAGAGAGAATGGGTGCGCCAGGGCCTCCAGACCCTGCAAACCAGCTCCAGTTTGCACACTGTATGTGCCACTCTGGGCATCTGGCTTTACGTGGGCACTGGGGAATCAAACCCAGGAGGTTAGGTTTTGCAGGCAAGCTCCTTAGCTGCTAAGCCATCTCTCCTGACAGGGTTGTTTTTTTTTTTTTTTAAGTATTTTACTTATTTAAATATGAGAGAGAAAGAGAGAGATAGAGAAGAGAAAGGGACAGATACAGGGAATGGGCACACCAGGTGCCCTGCCCCACACGAGCGCCCCCTTGTGCATCGGGCTCGCATGCATCCTGCTCACGTGCGTCCCAGGGATTTGAAGCGGGGTCCTTTGGCTTCACAGTAAAAGGCTCTAACCCCTAAGCCATTTCCCGGTTCCTGACAGGGTTTTTTGTTGCTGTTTGTAGTGTTGGGTATTGAACCTATGGCTATGGAAGCATTCTGCTACTGAACTACATCCCCAGCCCCAAATAAGAGTTTGATAGCTTCTGGAAAAAAATAAATAAATAAATGTGCCCTCACTGTAGCCATTGCATTCCTAAGCATTTACCATGAGAAATTCCAGCTTTTACTCACACATAGTCATGCATGTTTTTTCATAGTAATTTCAATGGTAATATCCCCAAACTGGAAACAACTCAAATGCCTATTATGATAGCTAATTTTAAAATTCTTTTAAAAAATATTTTATTTATTTATTTGACAGAGAGAGAGAGAGAGAGAAAGAGGCAGAAAGGGAGAGAGAGAGGTGGAGAGAATGGGCACACAGGGGCCATTAGCCACTGCAAGCGAACTCCAGATGCATGTACCACTTTGTGCATGTGGCTTTACATAGGAACTGGGGAATCAAACCTGAGTCCTTAGGCTTTTCAGGCAAGCACCTCAACCGTTGAATCATCTCTCCAGCTCCCTAATAGCTCATTTTGATTGTCAATTTATTATGTTTAAAATACCTAAATTAGTAAGGCGTACTTTTGGGTGTGACTATGAGGGCATGTCTAGAGAAGCTTAGCTAAGGGGGGTTAAGACTCAGGCTGAACGTGGCTGCATCATCCCATAGGCTGAAACCATGGGTGGAATAAAGAAAGGAATTGAAGAAAGCCCATAGCCAGAGGTATTCTTGCTCTCTGTCCTTTCTGGCCGCCATGATCTGAGCTGCTCTACTCTTCATACTCTACGCCATGATGGATGGAAACCCCCGACCCTTTGGGGTTTCTTTTCTTTTCTTTCCTTTTCTTTCTTTCTTCTCTTCCTTCCTTCTTCTTCCTTTCTTTCTTTCTTTCTTTCTTTCTTTCTTTCTTTCTTTCTTTTTTTTTTTTTTTTTGAGGTAGGGTCTCACTGTAGCCCAGGCTGACCTGGAATTCACTATGTAGTCTCAGGGTGGCCTTGAACTCTCAGTGATCCTCCTGCCTCTGCCTCCCGAGTGCTGGGATTAAAGGCGTGTGCCACCACGCCCAGCTTCCCTTCCAGTTTTTATGTTTTTGATGACTACACCCATCAAGAGGGACTGAATGTGGTAACACATGCCAGTAAGCTCAATACTGGGGAAGTTGAGGCAGGAAAATCAAGAGGTCAAGACCAGCCAGAACTATATAGCAAGATTCTGTCTCAAAAGAACCAAAACAAAACAAATAAGAAAGATTGAATGAGCAAAACTGTGCTATGTCCTTCTAACAAAAGGACGGAACTGTTGGTATATGATATGAATGAATCCCAAAGTTATCATACCAAGTGATGAAAGCTGTCCTCCTAAAAAAATGCTCCACATCTGATTCCACTTATATAGAATTCCAGAAAATGTAAACAATCTATCATTATAGAAAGCAGATCGCTGACTGCCTGGGAATGTGGCAGAGAGTCTAGGAGACAGAAATAGCAAAGGGACATAGGAAACCTTTTGTAAGGTGAAAGACAGACGTTATTTTTATTTATTTATTTGAGAGAAAACATGAGAGAGAGAGAGAGAATAGGCACGCCAGGGCCTCGAGCCAGTGCAAACGAACTCCAGATACATACACCATAATGTGCATCTGTCTTAGGTGGGTTCTGGGAAATCGAACCTAGGTCCTTAGGCTTCGCAGGCAAGTGCCTTAACTGCTAAGCCACATCTCCAGCTCCAAGAAAATTTTGAGATGACGGATACGTTCCTTAATTGTGGAGTAGATGTCACTTGACAAAAATGACACACTATAACATTAAATATGGACCGTTGGGTGATGGAGAAGGGAAGAGACATAGTCATTTGGTCCACTCGCATGATTCCTCCATTTCTCTCCCCTCGGGCTAGACACAGAGGCTGTGAGCACCACTGACTGGATGCTATGACTGGAGTCAGGTGTGAGAAATGCATACAGAATGCCTCAGCTTGTTGGTGGGTGAAAGACCAGCTTAGGACGTCTGTTCACTCCCTCTGAAGGGTACCTTTTATCTGCTAAGTCCCTTTGGGGGGGGGCAGAAGCCATTAGATCAAAATACACTGGGTGCATTTTTACTTCTTCTTAGAGAGTAAAGGGGGGGGGGAGCCCATTTCCCCAGAACAGAGAAAGTGACTGAGCCACTTGGATCGCCTCCAGCCTATTCAGGCCACAGACAAGCTGCGCACTATTCCGGGGTTCACTAAGGAAACAAAACACACAGGCACACAGAGCAGCGGCTGCACCGAGCCGCCTCCTGGGCTTGGGGTCTGCAGGTGCAGAGGTTCCAATTCCAGCAGGCGGGGGGGGGGGGGGGGGTTCACTACCTTTTCATCCCCAACAACGACCAGGCTCAGCTCCAGCCCGGGACTGAAGAAGGACCCCCCGGAAGGAGTGCAGACCAGACTAGGGAAGAAAACAAAGCCTGTCCAAATGTCGCTTGTGTGAGTCGAACCCTGAAACCCAGCCTCATTTGCAAAACCTCTCGTGAGAATGAACCCATGCGCACAGCTCTGTGGGACGTCAGTGGCTGGCCTCAAAGAACACAGAGCCACCTTGCAAAACAGAGGGGCCTGGTGTTTGTCCTCCCAGCCCAGGCTCGGGTGGTGGCTTTCGCCATGGATGAGAGCTCCCCCTGCCCCCACCCCAGGTTGAAGTATATTTTCCAGGGTGATGGTTATGGATGAGCAACGCTCCCCCCACCCCACATCATAGCTGGTGTCTCTTTTTGTTAATATCACACCCAGGTTTTTAAACAAAGCACCTGGGACCCCTTGCTTTATCAAAGGGACGGGTCTGTCATAGCTTCATTCTCAGCGGAGAGGCACGAAGGCCACGGACTCACTTCCTCCACTCCTGTCGCGCCTCATTTTCCCCAGTGACTCCCCAAAGAGCAAACTCTGTCACTTCCGTGAAACCTCACGCTTTTTTGTAATGGAGCTAGCTTGTCCCATGGCCAAGAAGGCACTATAGGGGAAGAAAGACTTTCACAGCCACCTCTCCTGGTTGCTTTTCCAAAACTTGCTCTATTAGAGATTACTTCCTTTCCTCCCTGGCCAGCCATATCTATTCAACCACTTACATCCCCAAAGAAGTGCAAACATCAGGAAATATTAACAAAAAAGATGACAAAAACCTACAGTCCCATCATCATCATCATCACCACACCATTGCTTGTCTACTTAATATGTGCATACACATACTTTTTTTCTTAAATTTTATTTTTATTTATTTATTTATTTGACAGAGAAAGAGGGAGAGAGAGAAAATGGGTGCACCAGGGCCTCCAGCCACTGCAGACGAACTCCAGACATGTGCGTCCCCTTGTGCATCTGGCTAACGTGGGTCCTGGGGAATTGAACCTGGGTCCTTTGGCTCTGCAGGCAAACGCCTTAAGCGCTAAGCCATCCCTCCAGCCCCACATACAACTTTTTTTAAAAAATATTTTACTTTTATTTATTTATGAGAGAGAGAGAGAATGGGTGTGCCAGGGCCTCTAGCCATTGCAAACAAACTCCAGACGCATGTGCCGCCATGTGCACCTGGCTTATATGGGTTCTGGAGAATCGAACCTGGGTCCTTAGGCTTCACAGGCAATCACCTTAACCACTAAGTCATTTCTCCAGCCCACATACAGTTTTTTTTTTTTTAAAGTGTTCTGAGCCAGGTGTGGTGGCACATGCACACGGGAGGCAGAAGTAGGAGGATTGCCGTGAGTTCGAGGCCAGCCTGAGAGTACGTAGTGATTTCAGGTCAGCCTGGGCTAGAAAGAGACACTACATTGGGGGGAAAACAGTGTTTTGACACAGGGTTTCCCTATGTAGCCCAGGCTGACCTCAAAGTTGTGATTCTCCTGCCTCAGCCTTCCCTCTGCCTCCTCAGCCTGAGGTTACAGACATGCATCACCATACCTGTCTTAATTATTATTCTGACTTGACTCCTCCATTGGGTTTGCGGTAGTGAACTATGAATGGCTGGTAAGCTGCTTTAACACCTCAAAACAGTCCATTTGCTTTTTGGTTTTTCAAGGTAGGGTCTTGCTCTAGGCCAGGCTGACCTGGAATTCACTCTGTAGTCTCAGGGTGGCCTCGAACTCACGGTGCTCCTCCTACCTCAGCCTCCTGAGTGCTGGGATTAAAGGCATGCACCACTACACCCGGCTTAAAGCAGTTAATTCTAACTGGTGAGAGTTAGGTTAAGTTCCCCCATAAGCCAGTGGTCACAGCATTTTCCTCACACGACCCTACATCATTTTTGTCGTGTGTGTTTCTGTTTCGAGTGACCTAACTGAACACATGCTGTTGATTCTTTCACCATAAGACTCGTGTCCGCAGCACCATCACTCGTGCGTGGAGGCAGCTTATCTGCTGCAAGTATTTCCTCCATGAGATGCAGGCTTCTTGAGCTTAGAAACACCACACAGCACTTCAGCGCTGTACTTGAGGGCCACTGGAAGGAGTGAAAAAGCACAAAATGAGCAAAGTGTAGTACTTCACAGGCCACTAAAAGAGCACTTGTTTGCAGTCTGAGAGCTAGAACAAGAAGTCAGATGTTGTCTTATTCAGCCTTAGCTGCGACTGCCCACGTCTGCTGACTCTGTGTGTGTCCGGAAATGTCTACAAAAACACCAAGGGTATTGATTTTGGGTTACAGATGAACTCTTTTTTTTTTAAGTAGGGAGATTAACTGCTGTTTATTTATTTTATTTATTTGCAAGCAGAGAGAGAATGGGCACACCAGGGCCTCTAGCCACTGTAAACAAACTTCTGTAAACAAACTTCAGATGCATGGGCCACACTGTGTGTCAGGCTCCACGTGGGAACTGGGGAATTGAACTCAGGTCCTCAGGTTTTGCAGGCAAGCGCCTTAACTGACGAGCCATCTCTCCAGCCCTGACAGCTGTCAAGTGCACAATTAATAATAGTGGGTCACACCCCCTGTTGTACCCACATGATCCATTATGAAGCCAGGAGGCAGGTAGTTATTTAGAGTTTCTTTAATCCCAGCACTTGGGAGGCTGAGGTAGGAGGATCACTGTGAGTTTGAGGCTACCTTGAGACTAGAGAGTGAATTCTAGGTCAGCCTAGGCTAGAGAAAGACCCTACCTCAAAAAGCCAAAAGCAAGCAAATCAACAAAAAAATCAAAATACATTTGCAGAATATGGTGGTGCATACCTTTAATCCCAGTACTCGGGAGGCAGAGGTAGGAGGCTCACTGTGGGTTCGAGGCCACCCTGAGACTCCATAGTGAATTCCAGGTCAGCCTAAGCTAGAGTGAGACCCTACCTCAAACAAACAAACAAACAAACAAACAAACACAAAAAGAAATTGATCTTGGAAGCAAATCAGAATGACCCTACCATGTATTCCTGAAATGAACTCCTTGGGGGAAATGACGTATCATTGACAGATGGCAAACATCATGGTAGTGTCCTTAACAAGACATGACACTTTTTTTTTTTTCAAGGTAGGTTCTCACTCTAGAGCAGGCTGACCTGGAATTCACTATGTAGTCTCAGGCTGGCCTCGAACTCATGGTAATCCTCCTACCTCTGCCTCCTGAGTGCTGGGATTAAAGGCGTGCAACACCAACGCCCGGCTCCAAGATCAGTTTCAAAACTCCTGGGTCCAAGCCCAGCGTGGTGGCGCACGCCTTTAATCCCAGCACTCAGGAGGCAGAGGTAGGAGGATCACTGAGAGTTCCAGGCCACCCTGAGACTACAGAGTGAATTCCAGGTCAGCCAGAGCTACAGTGAGACGCTTCCTCGAAAAACCAAAAAATAAAAAATAAATTAAAAAAAAAAAACCTGCTGGGTCCATTTGAGTGGAGTCCATTTGGTCAGAAGGTCCAGTCGCGGCCCGGACACTGCCAGCACGCTGCCCTTCAACGCAGCAATGAACTTCCTCATCTGCTAAGGGGAAAGTCCGTATTTCAGCAATCCTGAACCAGCCAGCATTTCACAGCTTACCATCTCTCCGAAACTCGAGGTTTGGTTTGGTTGCATAATTAATGATATATCGTGGTTTAATTGGCAACATTCTGTTTTCTTTTGGGGTGGTCCATGAAATAGGGATGTGTATTCCGCCATCAGCGTCTGAGAAGTGATGAAACGCAGCAATAACGATGTCTACCACATGGTGTGGTAAGGGCGGAGCGATGCGCAACAGCAGGGTGCTGTGGGAAAGCAGGCAGCGTGTGCGGACTCGTGGGGGGCGGGAAGGTCGGGGGATGGGGGGGTGGGGGGTGGGGGGTGTAGAGCGCCACATTTTCACCACTCCATTCCCTTGTTTCTGAAACGGACCAGTCTTTTACTTTTTGAGCTATTCAGAAACTTCATTAATACGATGCCACGATCCTCTGTGACTCAGATTAGAGTTTGTGCGTTTATGAGAGAGGAGAGAGTGAATGGGTACACCAAGACCTCTTGCCACTGTAAACAAAGTCCAGATGCATGCACCACCTTGTGTGTCTGGCTTTACATGGATACTGGGGAACTGAATGCAAACACCTTTAACTGCTGAGCCATCTCCCCAGTCCTCAGATTAGATTTTTTTTTTCTTCCAGATAATGATTGCTAACAAATTATTATTATTGTAGTGGAGCATAGTTTTTTTTTTTTTTTTTTTTTTTTTTTTTGTCACTGAGAAGTGATTCCAAGCCAGGTGTGGTGGCATACGTCTTTAATCCCAGCACTCGGGAGGCAGAGGTAGGAGGATCGCCGTGAGTTTGAGGCCACCCAGAGATTATAAAGGGAATTCCAGGTCAGCCTGGACTAGAGTGAGATCCTGCCTCGAAAAAACAAACAACAACAGCTTGAAACACCAAGTTTCTTGGTGCTAGGATGGTCTTTACTCTGTGCCCACCATGCAGTGACCACGAGGCTGCACGTGTTACATCAATAGGATTCTCTTCTTTTTATTTATTTATTTATTTATCTTCCAGCAAAAGTTACAGTCTTATATCCCCTCTCTTCCATTCCACTTTCCTTGAAGGCTGTCCTCAGTGAGGTTGTTGGTGTTTCCTGTTGGGTGATTAAGGTCCCAGTCAGTCTCTGGGGATTGTGGGGGTGGTCCTGTGCTTCAAGTTCTTTCCACTCACCCTGTGACTCTTATAATCTTCCCTCCCCCTCTTCTGCAATGGTCCCAGAGCGTTGGCGGTCTGTTAGCAATCTGATGTAGTGTTGAGTACTCTGTAGCCTCTAGGTTTCTGATTCAACGTGTTTTGATTGACCACAGAGCCTGTCGCTGTTTCCTTTGAGCTGGTTGTCAGGCTAGCAGTGGGAGCAGCACTGCCTTTGCAATTTCTTTTGGGCCCTGGCGGATGTGGCAGAGGTGGCACGTCCCATGGTAGGCAGCCAGCTATCTTTTCTTGTCACATTGATGGGTCTTGGGTCTCCTCAGTTTTCTTATCAACTTCATGCTTTGGGGAAAGGGATGATGATAGGGAATCTTGTCTGTGTTCTTTCCTACTTCCAGGAATCTCTGCTTTACATGATATGTTTTGCTAGTGCAAATTTGTGTCTTCTCATATCACAGTAGCCTGGGGTATGTCTTCATAGCAGAAAAAAAGCAAGTGAAACAATTACAATCGGGCTCAGTCCTAGATGACTCTACCTCAAGATCCTTCCATTCGGTGCCCCTATATTCTCACCTCAGAAGCTGTCTTTTGCTTCTTTGGGGGAGGCATGGAGGTGGCCTAGGTACTGCATAGGAAAGATGTTTATGAGGCCTTCCCTCCAAACAGAGGTTCCAACCGTAGACTGTGAATAGACTCCTTATATATGTAGTGTTTCCTAATGGAAGGGACAAAATAAATCCGAGGTCTGTCACTGGAGTCTCCATAGGCACACATGACGGGGCAGCTCATTGGGTGAAGAGGGTTGAAGTCAGCTGAAGGTTGGCTCCTAGGTAGGAAAATATAGAGGGGGCTCTCTTCTGCCCTCTTTCCAGTGATGATTCAAGGGGATAAATGGAGGAGGTTAGAAAAGCAAGGTTGGTCAGGTTGCTTCTGAGTGTTGATCATTTTGTGTAATGGTTTCAGCACACCTAAATAGGAGTGCTCTCATTTCCATCTTAACTTATAGAACCTGACACTTAAAGGCAACATGACTTGCTTAACACTGGGCACTCCTAGTTCAAAGAGCACCTCTCTAGATTCTAAGAAACAAGAAGATCTAAGAGGAGCCGGGCGTGGTGGCGCACGCCTTTCATCCCAGCCCTCGGGAGGCAGAGGTAGGAGGCTCACGGAGAGCTCAAGGCCACCCTGAGACTACAGAATGAATTCCAGGTCAGCCTGGGCTAGAGTGAGACCCTACTTCGGAAAAAATAAAAAATAAAAAGAACAAAAGCTCTAATAGAGATCTAATAGTCCCAGAGCTACCATCACATTTCCTCTTCCATCACTGATTCTGCGATCACTTCTGAGGGTCCCTCCAACTCTCGCTGCTTCGTTCAGCTTGGGTTTTTGCCACAGGGACATGTACAAGCAGGTGCATCTGTTTGTGACAATCCAGCTTTTGCTTTTAGTTAAACCAAGGAAGGATACATCTCTTTAGCGCCATCACTTTTCCACTGAAAAGAAAAAGTGATAAGACGCGTGGTCTCTGTGAGATTTCTCTTTGATTTCCACGCTGAATAGCAGGCATTGTCCTTGGCATTCATTACGTATGCGTGCTGGACAATAAAGAGTAGCATCTCGGGCTGGAGAGATGGCTTAGCGGTTAAGCGCTTGCCCGTGAAGCCTAAGGACCCCGGTTCAAGGCTCCATTCCCCAGGACCCACATTAGCCAGATGCACAAGGGGGGTGCACGCATCTGTAGTTTGTTTGCAGTGGCTGGAGGCCCTGGCGCGCCCATTCTCTCTCTCTCTCTCTCTCTATCTGCCTCTTTCTCTCTCTGTCTGTCACTCTCAAATAAATAAATAAAAATAATAAACAAAAAATAAAAAGAGTCGCATCTCCTTTACCAAATGTAGCACCAGAACACAGAGACAGGAGTTGACCTGCCTAAGGTCCCACAAGAAATCAGCCTTGGGCCCAGAAGTGGAGCCGAGCGCTCCGTCATTGGCTGTGCCGGCCTACACTGCTGTTTTATGCACAGCCAGTAAATATTTACATCTTTAAGCATCTCCCCAGCTGCAGTTAGGACAAGAAGTACTCTCATATAGCCATACACGAGTGTACAGCAGATGTGAGAAAATGTAAACTTGACTTGCACAGGCACGGTCTCCTTGATATTAAAAATACTGTCTAAGTCCTGAGCCAGCCAAGCTTAAGACCAGTACTTTGTCTCTTTCGATTTCTTGGATATTGTTTGATGTTTTGTATATAAGATGGCTTTTAAAAAGTAAGTTGGGGGGCTGGAGAGATGGCTTAGCGGTTAAGCACTTGCCTGTGAAGTCCAAGGACTCCGGTTCGAGGCTCGATTCCCCAGGACCCATGTTAGCCAATGCACAAGGGGGCGCACGCATCTGGAGTTCATTTGTAGTGGCCACGCCCATTCCCCCCCCCCTCGCTCTCTCTGCCTCTTTCTCTCTCTGTCTGTTGCTCTCAAATAAATAAATAAATAAAAGTAACAAAAAAAAAGTAAAATAAAGTAAGTTGGGGCTAGAAAGATGGCTCAACAGTTAAAGGCACTTGCTTGCAAGAGCCTGCCAGCCTGGGTTCAAGTCCTCAATACCCATGTGCATTAGTTAGGGTTCTCTAGAGGAACAGAACTGCTAGAATGAATTATTTTTTTTCTTAATTTTTATTAACATTTTCCATGATTATAAAAAATATCCCATGGTGCTACCCTCCCTCCCCCCACTTTCCCCTTTGAAATTCCATTCTCCATCATATCCCCTCCCCCTCTCAATAAGTCTCTCTTTTATTTTGATGTCATGATCTTTTCCTCCTCTTATGACGGCCTTGTGTAGGTAGTGTCAGGCACTATGAGGTCATGGATATCCAGGCCATTTTATGTCTGGAGGGAGCACGTTGTAAGGAGTCCTACCCTTCCTTTGGCTCTTAAAAATGGAATTTATTGGATTAGTTTACGGTAGTCCGATAGCAGCTGCAGACCCGAGAATCACGGAACCTGGTAGCTGCTCAGTCCTCGTGGGCAGATGCCTCAGCAGTCCCGATCCCGCACTGCAGATGGCGCCGGAAGGCCTGGAGGCTTCCTGAGGAGCCCCTGGGTTTCACGCGGGTCTTCAGTTGATGCTGGTCTTCAGTCCGCCCTCCGCGCTGGTCTTCAATCCAAGCTGGAAGGTAGCGAGCAGCTCCGGCAGCCAAGTGGAAGGAAGGGAGGGAGGGAGGGAGGGAGGGAGGGAGAGAGGGTGGAAGGAAGGACAGAAGGAAGGAAGGAAGGAAGGGGCTCTTTTCACCCAGAGCTTCCTTATATAAAGTCCCTTCTGAAAGGGGCCAAAAGATATAAAGATACTTATGTCCCATGTTAATGCTCATCAGAAGGTGACCTCATTGGAGGATGACTTTAATAATCAAGTAGATAAGATGACCCATTCTGTGGATAGTGGTCAACCTCTTTCCTCAGCCACCCCTGTCATTGCCCAATGGGCCCATTCAGAGAGTTCTATCCACATACACTGCAACACCATGTAAAGCCAGATGCACAAAGTGACACATGCATCTGAAGTACATTTGCAGTGGCAAAAGGTCTGGTGTATCCATTCTCTCTCTCCTCTCTCTCTCTCTCTCTCTCTCTCCCCTTGTGAATAAATCAAATATTTAACAAAAAATAAATTGGACAGAACACTGATCAAATCATGTCCCTACTTTCCAATAGAAAATTTATATTAAATGACTTTAAAAAGGTATTGGTCCTATTTTCCTTTTATAACAATATTGAATAATTGTAATATGTTAATACTGAGTGGACTTCTTCAGTTCTAGTGATACACATGCATTAATATAATGTATTTATAGGAGGAAACCATCCATCTAACTATAAACTCTCTCTCTCTCTCTCTGTGTGTGTGTGTGTGTGTTTATTTTCACAAAAGGATCTCACTCTAGCTCAGGCTGGCCTGAAACTCACAGTGATCCTCCTACCTCTGCCTCACAAGTGCTAGGAAGAAAGGTGTGCACAACCACACACAGCTTCGAAATTGGATTTTTTAAATGATACCCTTTAAAAATTACATTCTTTTAAAGCCACATGTAGTGGTGCACGCCTTTAATCCCAGCACTCAGGAGGCAGAGGTAGGAGGATCACCATGAATTCAAGGCAAGCCTGAGACTACATAGTGAATTCCAGGTCTGCCTGGGCTACAGTGAGACCTTACCTTGAAAAAACATATAAATATATATATATATATTCTTTTAAGCTTTATAGTGACTTAAGTGGGGTTAACCTAATATATGCCTATGAAATAGAAGGACACACAGAAGGGTATATCTGGTTCAAATAATGCTAGCGCTTCCTCTCTCTCCCCTTCCCTCTCTGTCTCAAATAAAAGAGAAAGGAGTTCTAACTAACTTCAGCATGTTCCACCAGGCTTGTGATAAGAGTAATTATGATGAAAGTCGAGCCGAGCAGCTGGCCTGGAATGCTTGGGACTAACGTATGACTTTCTAGTTCCTACTCTTCTCAGTGTAGTGTTCTCACTAGGACGTGGTTTAGGGGACACTTTCACGCCCAGGTGACTTAGTCTGGAACGGTTTCGCGGCGTGATTAGCGTAACTATTAGTCACAAGATACATTGTTCCCAGTGTCTGTGCTTGGTTCCAGCATTGTCCAAACAATATTTATGAATCCTCGGAGGTCTCTGCAGAAGTAACTGGCACACATCTCACTACAGAGCCTTTCTGGTGATGGGGAAACTGGACAGTAAGGAGGTTATGCAATCTCCCCAAAGACTCACAAGCAGTTTGTGGCCGAGCCTGTAACCTCTTGTCTCCTGTCCTGACCATGGGAGTCAGCTCCCTTCTGGGCCCCCATTTGGCTCAGATGAGGAAGATGGACGACGGCTCTTATGTCAAGCACTAGCCTGATTGGTTTTTAATGACCTTTATTCTCATCTTGTGAGGAAGATAGTATATCCTTCCCTGGCTAAACACTATTTCAGGGAAAGCCACAAACCAGCCCCTCGGGTCCTGTTTACAAAAATGAATTCAGCCTAAGTCTGCTGAACTGACAAAATCTGATCACCTCTCAGTGGCTTTCCCGGCCCGTCACCCTCCGAAGGAAGATCTCTATTTTGGGGTATTGCTGTGGACTGTCAAACTTTCATGGCCAAAGAAAGATCAGGGTGAGGAAACTCTGGAAAGGTAAGATAGAAGAAGATATAAAAAGAAAGATGGCACAGAAAAACTAAGGTAGGAGAAAGGCCAGGGCAAAAGCTTTTACACAAAGGATTTGATGAGGAAGAACTCTTAGGAGAGGGGCGTGAGAAATAATTCATCCTGAAGCAAGTGAGTGCTGGGCTGCCAAGATCCTTTTTATGTTTTTTGAGATAGCCCAGGCTGACCTGGAATTCACTATGTAGTCTCAGAGTAGCCTTGAACTCATAACGAGCCTCCTACCTCTGCCTCCTGAGTGTTGGGATTTAAGGTGTGTGCCACCACGCCCGGCCAAGTGAGTGATGGGAATGGAGGGCCAGGAAGAACATGAGCTTGCAGTTAGTGCTGGGTTCAACCCCAATGTCATCTGGGATCAGATGCACGAACTCAAGTTCACTGCACTCTGATCCTTTTGTTTCCTGTTCTGTGTGCTGGAGGAGGGCTGCCTATCCCTTACAAAGAGCTGATGATAACCTCACATGTAACAGGAGAATGGCACCTAGTAGGGATGCTTTAAGACCAGCTTCCCTCGCTTCCTGGGACCTTCACACCACTTCTTCCAAGCTTCCTTCCCACCCCCATGACCCACCCCACAGCGATCTTTCTTAGTCGTCTTATTGTCCCAGTGCACAACCAAGATGGGGAACCACTGGCTTGGGAGTTTTGACGTGGTGACCTAGGGAAGCATGTCAGGTCAGTCAGGGGAGAGGCAAAGAGGTCTTGTGGACAAAAAGAGCAAGAGAGAAAGAAATTCAAGGTCAACCCCTCCCTACAAAGGCACTTGGAGGCCAACCTGAGATGCATGACACCCTATCTCAAAATTAATTAATTTAGGGCTGGAAAGGTGGCTTCGTGGGTAAGCACTTGCCTGTGAAGCCTAAGGACCCCGGTTCGGAGCTCGATGAATCTCCAGGACCCACGTTAGCCAGATGCACAGGGTGGCACATGCATCTGGAGTTCATTTGCAGTGGCTGGAGGCCCTGGCTCACCCATTCTCTCTCTCTCTCTCTCTTTGCCTCTTTCTCTCTCTGTCTGTCTGTTGCTCTCAAATAAATAAATAAAAATAAACAAAAAATGTTAATCAAATAATTTAAAGTAAAAATACATGCACATGGAGAGAGAGAGAGATTGAGATTGTTGACAGTTGGATGAGATTTTTCAGGAATCCTTTTGTTTCCTCCAGTCTTCCTTAGGTTTCTTCTTCTGTTGTAAGATGACAAAGAGTAATGGTGGGCAGAAAGGGGGTCACAGTGCCTAGGAAGGAACCCAGAATTAATTTCCCCACTCGAGACAGTTCAGACTCTTGCATTATCTCACCCCACTCCCAAGCCTTCACCCTTACCGAGCACAAGGCCCCCAGAAGAGCAGCCGCCCAGTACTGACATCGACTCCAGGTAGCCATGGGCTTCCATTCCATGACCTGACCTTTCACCCCACCCCCTTCCTATCAAAGCATGGGGTCACACTTGGGGCCTGGTTGGAACTCCCTGCCAACTTCTGGCTTGTCCCCCTTTTTGGCTTACTTGGACCAGCCTCTTGAACCAGGTAGGCTCTGACCCACCCTTGTGGATGGTTCTCATCCCCTGTCCCGCTTTCCCTTCCACACATCAGAACAGATCCAGTAAATCCTTGATATTGGAGCTACTCATGTTCTAAGTCCCTGGAAACACTGAGTTAGGAAAACCTGAACCACTGCTCCTCAGGGAAGTGCAAGCTTGGCTTCCGGTGAGTCTCTGGTCACATGACCAGCAACCATCCAATACAAACCTTCCCTGATTTGTGTGTTTATTTGGACAGATCTTATTTCAGGGCTGCAGAGATGGCTCAGCGGTTAAGGCACTTGCCTGCAAAGCCTAACAAGCCCCGTGCCATCCTAAGTACCCACGTAAAGCCAGACACACAAAATAGCACACGCATCTAGAGTTCATTTGCAGCAGCCGGAGGCTCTGGCATGCCCATTCTTTTCTCTGTCTGTCTCTCTTCTATCTATCTCTGCTTGCAAACAAATAAATAAAGAGAAAAAAATGAAAAAAAAATTTGGTTTTCCAAGGTAGGGTCTCAATTGGAATTCATTATGTAGTCACAGGGTGGCCTCAAACTCACAGCGATCCTCCTAACTCTGCCTCCCAAGGGCTGGGATTAAAGACATGCGCCACCATGCCCAGCAAGAAAAATATTTTTTTGTTGTTTATTCATTTATTTGAAAGTGAGAGAGAGAGAGAATGGGCGCACCAGGGCCTCCAGCCACAGCAAACCAACTCCAGACGCATGTGACCCCTTGTGCATCATCTGGCTTACATGGGTCCTGGGGAATGGAGCCTCCAACTGGGGTCCTCAGGTTTCACAGGCGAGCGCTTAACTGCTAAACCATCTCTCCATCCCCAAGAAAAATACTTTTAAGAAAAGAGATCTTAAAAAAAAAAGAGAGAGAAAAGAGATCTTATTTAATATGTGTTATTGGTCTGCTGATAACAAGTTTAGAGCCAATAGCACACTTGTGCCTGAATGAAGCTTATCTGACCTGTGTCTTCTCTGTTAGGCACACCACAGCCTTCCTGGACTTGCAATCACCAGTGTTTGTATATCACGTATTTTCTCGTTGCTGGAACAAAATACCTGACCAGAAACAGCTCAGGGAAAGAAAAGGGTTTAACTCAGCTTACAGTTCCAGAGGATAGAGTCCCTCACAACAGGGAAGGCTTGGCAGGAACAGGAGGTCAACACCACACGATCACATCAGCAGAGATGAAGTAGAGAGAGGGAGAACAGCCCAGGCGGTCCAGCTGTGAAACCTTAAGGCCCGCCCCCCAGTGACGCACTTCCTCCAGCAAAGCTCCACCTCGTGAGGATTCCACAGTTTTCTCTGAGCAATATTCAAACACATTACATATTCAAACATGGGAGCCCATGGGGAAGGCATTCTGTTCAAACCACCACAGCCTGTTAGCCATTTTAAACAATGAAGTGCCAACAGAAAGCTCAAAAAGGTTGAAAGGTTTGGGGGCTGGAGAGATGCCTTAGTGGTTAAGGTGCTTGCCTGTGAAGCCTAAGGACTGAGGTTCGATTCCCCAGGACCCACATAAACCGGTGGCGCATCCGTCTGGAGTTCCTTTGCAGTGGCTGGAGCCTCTGCGTGCCCATTCTCTCCCTTTCCCTCTTTCCTCCTCCTCCTCCTCCTCCTTCTTCTTCTTCTCTCTCTCTCTCTCTCTCTCCATATATATATATAAAAGCTGAAAATATGGCAGTAAACAGAGCATCAGAAGGGAAGTGTTTACAGCATGAAACCTGAAAGAAACCTGAAACGGGAAGGTGAACATTGCCTTCTTGACCTCAGCTGGGAATGTGTGTGTCTTAGCTTCCTGCTGTACATCTGAGCATGTCCACACACGACCACAAAATCTCCGCGAACAGTGATGGGGTTGTCACAGTTGAGTTTTACCAAGTAAGTGAATTCACGTCTATACAATCCATAAATAATTAAGGTCAATTACATAAATAAATACTCAATTCTGAGCAACGCAGCATTTTTGTGCCTTGCTATTAACTTGAAAGCTTCTATTTGAAGCAGGAGCTCCTGGCATGCTACGTAGTCTGGGGTAAAGAGAAAATTTGTACAAACCAAGAAACTTTTCATGAGGAAATACTCACACTTCCAAATATGTTTAAGGGTGTCTTTTTTTTTCTGGACCAATGAAATAAAACATACTAGAAAAAAATTAGTCCAGGAATAGAGTATACATTTTTGCCTTTCACTGGAACAGTACTTTGAAGGAATTAGGAAAGTATATGAATTTATAGATTTATTTTGCATATACCCAGAGGATCTGTGTTTTTTTAAAACATTTTATTTATTTATTTATTTATTTATGAAACAGAGAGAGAGAGACATAGGGAGAGAATGGGTGCGCCAGAGCCTCTAGCCACAGCAAACTAACTCCAGACGCATGTGCCACCTTATGCATCTGGTTTACGTGGGTCCTAGAGAATCGAACCTGAGTCTTTTGGCTTTATAGACAAATGCCTTAATGGCTAAGCCATCTCTCCAGCCCGAATCTGTGGTTTTTTAAAAATATTTTATTTGTATTTATTTATTTGACAGAGAGAAAGAGGCAGAGAGAAGAGAGACAGAGAGAGGAGAGAATGGACATCCAAGGCCTCTAGCTGCTGCAAACTTTATGCATGTGGCTTATGTGGGTCCTGGGGAATTGAACCTGGGTCCTTTGGCTTTGCAGGCAAGCGCCTTAACTGCTAAGCCATCCCTCCAGCCCAAGGATCTGTGTTTCTTAATCTAATTTTTTTATGAGCCAGAGAGAGAGAGAGAGACAAAGAGAAAGAGCGAGAGAGAATTGGCATGCCAGGGCCTCTAGCCACTGCAATTGAACTCAACTTGTGTGCCATCTCGCGTGTATGTGTGACCGTGTGTGCATGTGCCACCATGTGCAGCTGGCTTGCATGGGTTCTGGGGAGCGGGAACTGGGTCCTCAGGCTTCACAGGCAAGCGCCTTCTCCACTAAGCCACCTCTCCAGCCTAACATCCATGCTTTGTAAATAGTGTAAAAACATCTATGATATTTTGAAAATCAAACCGAAGTGTGTCTGTGAGAGATAAAAGCAAAAGGAAGGGGTTATGTGCTTGTTGGGGTGTTAGCCTGATGTTTTCCAGGGGACATCTGCTGCGGATAGGCTAACTGCCCCACCCATCACTCGTGCAGAGACTGAGCAAGTCCTAGGATGGGTGTCTTTTCCATGCTCCAGGTCTGGCCCCTCCCTCACCTGCAGTTCAGCTCTCTTGTTTCATCCACAGGCAAACGGAATGGCTGGTGGTTTTGAGCACCATAGGGCAGGGCAACGGCTTGAGGTGCGGCCAAGCCATTGATTTGGAAGACAGACACATCTGTTCTAACACACCCACTTTCCTGGTGTTGGAGTCAGTGAAGCCAGACGTTGGCACTGCCTGGGAACTTGCCAGAGATGAGGCAAAACAGGGGTTAGAGAGAAATACGCGGCCTCTTTGGAGAGTCAGCCCCAACTCAGGGTGTTTCTTGGGCGTAAGGGTTCCTCGACCATGACTGTGGCTTCTAAGGACAGCTTCCTTCCCTGTCTCCAGGGGAAACAAGGAGTGATGGTGCAGGGTAGAAGAAGGCAGCTCGGGCTACACTCTTCATGTCAAGTGAGCCCCCTCATTAGCTCTGAGAAACAGTCTCACCCGGGCTTGGCATTCCCACAGTTTCACGAAAAGTCTGTGTTTCCCTCCCAGTGGTCCACCTCCAAGCTCTGCCTCACAGAACTTCTGGAAGTGACTCGATTTCTAGCTGTCCTTCCCTTCCACTCCCACCCGGAAATTCCAGGAGGCACTAAAGAAGCCTGCCTCTAAGCTGGCGTGTCTCAGATACCCAGGATTTTCTCCTCTGGTTGCTTCCAAACTTAGTTTTCTTGAAAGACTTGTAAAATCACAGTTATGGAAGCCCCCGGTCCTCTTGGCCACAGCTGAGGGCTCCCACTTGAACACGCATGCTCCAGTCTTCCTAGGAGATGGGCAGGCCCAGGACGTAACTCTACAAAATGGAGAGGGTCCACCAGAGCCAGGAACTTCTAGAACATTCTAGAGCAGCAATGGCTGTGGAGGCTTCCCAGGCTCAGCTGAAGCTGAAGTTCACCTCGAAGTGTCAGGGCACCCCTCTTCAGAGTCCTGCTGACTCAAACTGACCTGTCTGTCAGCCATCTAAAGATGACCTCACGCCTTGTGTTGGTGACTTATTTTGTTGCCTCGCCCAAGTAGCTGGCCCAAAAAGGCAACCTAAGGGTGGAAGGGTTTACTTTGGCTTCAAGTTTGAGAAGGGATCTAGTCCGTCCATCCTGGCGGGAAAGGCAGGAGAAGGAAGTAGCTGGTCAAATGGTACCCTCCATGGGGAGGTCAGACAGCAGAGAGATCAGGAAGTGGGGCCAGCTAAAGAGCCTCAAGGCCAGTGACCCACTTGTCTAGACAGTCTCCATCTACTGAAGGTTCCACAACATTCCCAAAGCAGCGCCACCAGCTGGGTACCAAATGTCCAAACACAGGCGCCCAGGGGGACATGTCACAGTCAAACCATCACACACATATGCATTTACTTGTCAACTCTTTGAATCTTTTTTTTTTTTTTTTAGTTCATCTCTCCGTAGATTTAGTTTGGAATTATTCCCTTACCTGGGGATTGTCAGGTGGTGGCCGCACGGAGCAGAGCACCCTGTCTTTGTTGATCTGTGGTTGAGTCACTTTCAACCTCACAGCTCACCATTAAGAGGAATTCTCCTGGAAATACTGTGGGAGTCATTCCAGGTTATTTGGAAGTGAATTAAACTTTCAACAAGGTCAACTGTGTTAGAATCAGATCAGTTTATCAACGCTTGGCTGGCCTTTTCTCATAATAGATAGTAGCAATTTACCTTGGGGAGCATGGTAAGTGCATTCTGAGGGCCACCCAGGACCTTCAAGGACAGGACAAGAGAGGCAAGTGGCTGGGGAACAACCCCACAGCGTCAACTGCGCCAGCCACACCACCAAGGCGAGGCCTATTACACTTGCTAAACTGTCCTCTTCCCTGACAGACACCACCAGCCTGGAGATTTAGTTTGGAATTATTTCCCTTACCTGGGGATTGTCAGGTGGTGGCCGCACGGAGCAGAGCATCCTGTCTTTGTTGATCTGTGGTTGAGTCACTTTCAACCTCACAGCTCACCATTAAGAGGAATTCTCTGGAAATACTGTGGGAGTCATTCCAGGTTATTTGGAAGTGAATTAAACTTTCAACAAGGTCAACTGTGTTAGAATCAGATCAGTTTATCAACGCTTGGCTGGCCTTTTCTCATAATAGATAGTAGCAATTTACCTTGGGGAGCATGGCAAATGCATTCTGAGGGCCACCCAGGACCTTAAGGATAGGACAAGAGAGGGCATGCTCTAACAGCTGAAAACAAACCCCAGACACATGTGCTACTCTGTGCATCTGGCTTTACATGGGTACTGAGGAATCAAACTCAGGTCATTCAGCTTTAAGAGCAAGTACCTTAACTACTAGGCCATCTCTCCAGCTCCCCATATGTTCTTTTATTAAGCCCCTGAGAAACCTGGAAGCTTTCTTTGTATTACAGAAGAGCCAAAGAAGGGCTCCTTTTCCTTTTTTTTGGTTTGCCTATTTATGGTTTGAAATAAAAAGTAGAGAAATGACTGAGATGTGATTTTCCGTCTTGGCTAGCTCCCAAACTTGTCAACTGTCCACATGGCTTCGGATGCCCTTCCAATCTAGGCGATCTATTCAAAACACTGCTGTGCCCAATACTTCACACAGCCCCTGGCTCAGCATGCTCAACAAAAAGTTAGTAAATTAGTGACTGATGAAATGAATTATAGTCTGCAGGTAAAGAAGCCCCATTTACATTTATTAAAATGTCTGTAAAAGCTCTGAGTTATAGCTCGCATACCACACAATTCATCCTTTTAAAGTGTTCAGCTCAGTGGCTTTTAGTATGTTGAGATTATGTGACCATCAACACTATCGAATTTCAGAATGTTTTCACCCCCCCCAAAAAAATCTTTGGATTATTTTTCTCCCTTCCCTCCCTGTTGAACTCTTAAACATTACTATTATCTTTCATATTTTTATACTTACCTATTCTGAGCATTTTATTCCTTACTCTGAAAAAGAGGGCTTGATCCTACAATGTTGTGCACTCTTATTAATTGGGATTTTTTTCTAACTAATATTTAAAAATAAAAATTGTGATGCCGGGTGTGGTGGTGCACGCCTTTAATCCCAGCACTCGGGAGGCAGAGGCAGGAGGATCGCCGTGAGTTCAAGGCCACCCTGAGACTACATAGTGAATTCCTGAGCTAGAGTGAAACCCTACCTGGAAAAACCAAAATAATAATAATAATAATAATAATAATAAATAATAATAATAAAAATAGAAATTGTGGGCTGTGAAGATGGCTCAGCAGTTAAGGCATTTGCCTACAAAGCCAAAGGACCCAGGTTCGATTCCCCAGTACCCATGTAAGCCAGATGCACAAGGTGGCGCACGCGTCTGGTGTTCATTTGCAGTGGCTGAAGGCCTTGGCATGCCCAATCTCCCTCTCTCTTTTTCTCTCTCTCCCTCTGTTTAGTAAACAAAAAAATGTTAGCCAAGCTTCGTGGTGACACCTTTAATCCCAACCCTCAGGAGGCAGTGGTAGAAGGATCACCAAGAGTTCAAGACTACCCTAAGACTACATAGTGAGTTCCAGGTCAGCCTAGGCTAGACTGAGACCCTACCTTGAAAAACAAAACACAAACAAGCAAACAAAACGTTGTTTACACATATAAGAGGCTTTTCAGGTCCTAGCCATGTATGCCTTGTGTTTAATAATCCAGAAAGTATTTGAACGTTCTATTTAGTCAGCAATCTATTACATTTTTGTGTGCTTAAGGCCATGTGCAATCTCCTAAAAAGTGGGTGACCTGCCAGGCCAAATGCTGCTGAAAGAACCAGGTGAAGGTCACCCCAGGCCAGAGCTGGGGGCTTGCTGGTTGGAGAGCACGTGTGTCCTGGGACAGTGATCTCAGAGCTCAGTGGGAGGGAGGGAGTGCAGCCAGGGGCAGGAGCTCCGGCTCCAAGACTGTTTGTTGTGAAAATTAGAGAAATAGGAGAAGGACTCAAGGGTACAAAAGAGTCAAAGAATTGTTCCAAATGTGGAAACCTGAGCGTGTGTGTGTGTGTGTGTGTGTGTTGCGGGGGGGGGGGTCGGTGAGGAAAGGGAGCAGGAAAGAGGGAGGGCCTGGAGACACCCGAGAAACAGCCACTGAGAAGCTGGTTCTCAGAGGAGAGCAGAAAGAATGGTAACGGGAACTCAGGTGACGCGAGTAACTCAGCAGTCAGAAAGCCAGGCTGGAGAGATGGCCTAGCGGTTAAGGCGCTTGTCCTGGGAAGTCTAAGGACCCGTGTTATACTCTCCAGGTCCCACATAAGCCAGATGCACAAAGGTGAGGCAAGCTCACACACGCCCGCTAGGTGGCGCAAGCGTCTGGAGTTCTGTTACAGTGGCTGAGGCTCTAGCACACCAATTCTCTCTCCCTCTCTCTCTCTCTCAAATAAGAAAATAAAATAAAGAAATCAGAAAACCTGGGCTGGGGCTCTGTGATAAAGCACTTGCAGTCCAAGCTGGAGTAGCTTAGTTCGAATCCCCAGGGCCCACATAGAAAGAGCCAGAAGCTGTGTCCAGCTTCTGCAATCCCAGCATGCTGACAGAGGGAGACAGAATTCCCCAAGAGCTCCCAGGCCAGCGAATCCTGGTGAACGAGCAATGCACAAGCTGAGAGGTGGAGACCCACTTCCAAAAGCTGTCCCTTGAGCTCCACACATGCCATGACACATGTGTACCTGCTTTCACACGTGAACTCACACACAAACACACACATACATACACACACACAGACACACAGGTACATCATACGGACACACAGATACATCATACATACACACCAACAAGAAAAGAAATCATAAAACCCTATATTCTGTTGAGGAGAAATTACCTATATAGAGGTCTTTTGACACAAAGTTGTATTTCATTTTATTTTTACAAGTATTTATTTATTTAGTTAAGCTAGAGAGAGTGAGTATAAGCACGCCAGGCCCTCCTGCTGCTGCTGCTCATGAACCCCAGGCATGTGCCACTTTGTGCATGCAGCTTTATATGAATACTGGGGAACCAAATCCAGACCACTAGGCTTTGCCAGCGAATGCCTTTAGCCTCTGAGCCATCTCTCCAGTCCCCAGAGTTGTACTTTACAGCGAAAGAAGTTTGCAACCTAGAACTTGAGTTCGGGACAGACGGAGACCTGGCTTTGAATTCTGGTCTTGCTACTCACTAGCTGCGCCACTGAGTGAGTTACTGATGGTTCTGGGCTTCAGAAGAACGGGAGCAAAGTGAGAGACAGAGCTCTCCCTCGCGGGGTAGTTTGTGTGAGGGTTACATATGGTTACCCGTAAACTCTCCATAGTTATAAATTCTCAGAGCTGAGGAGATGGCTAGGTGGGGGAGAAGTGCTTGTTGTACACACAGGAGGACCTGAGTTCGATCCCTAGCACTCACGTGAAAGCCTGGGCAAGGCCACACACCCTGGTGCTGAGGGGGATAGAGGCAGGAACAATGCTGAGGCTCACTGGTCACCCCGTTTGACCAAAAAAAAAGTGGGGGCAGCTCCGGGCTCAGCAAGAGACTCTGTCCCAAGGAAATAGGGTAAGAGCCATGAAAAGAAAACCCAGTGTTCTCTGATTTCCGCACCCTGTGTGTTCGGGACACACCTGCACACATATATGTGCATTCACATAGACACACCCCCCACACATACTACACACACCAAGTAAATAAATAAATAATAAATTCTTAGTAGCCATAACAACAAAACATTGATTGATATTGAAACGTGGTTAAAATTATATATATATATATACATATATATATATATATATGTGTGTGTGTGTGTGTATATATATATATATGTTTTTTTTGAGGTACGGTCTCACTCTGGCCCAGGCTGACCTGGAATTCACTCTGCAGTCTCAGGGTGGCCTCGAACCTCCTACCTCTGCCTGCCAAGTGCTGGGATTAAAGGCGTCTGCCGCCACTGGACCCAGCTTCAAATCATATTTTACTCCATCCCAACCTTCTTCGTATGCTGAGGTCATGACACGTAGGCAAAAACCTGAGAACTGCACGTGGTGTTTTATAAGGATTGCTCTCATCTTCGTTCAGGCGATCTCGTGTTCTGTGCAGTCAAATCTCTATTAACAAGAGTCTAGCAAAGCCGTTTCCTCTGGGGTAACTGAGGGAAGTTAGCTAGCACACATCTGTTCTATGCAAGTGATCCATCTAGGCCCCTGACTCCCGAGGGAAGAGATTGGTGCCCTGTTTTGAAATCGCGTCAGCCTCAAGCCAGACACTCTCTCTGGCTGAGCACCTCTACGCGATGTTCTTCCCCATCTCCAGCTCATGAAAGGACTGTTACCACCTTTCTTGGGCAACTGCACTCCCTCGGGGGCAAACCCCATTAAAACTCTCCTCCCAAAGGAAAAATAGTTTGCTTTTGAGAGAAATGAGGTTGCGCAAGAAAATGCTAGTGGTTTCTAATCGCACAGGTGGGATGTGCAGTCTGTCACCCAGGCAGTGCAGGGCAAGGACCCAGGCCTGCAGCGAGGAGCACCCCCCAGTAACGCACGGAACTGCGCCGCATTCCCAGCATATCTTGTTTTTCTCTGAACTATTTTTTTTTGTTGTTTATGCATTTCAACCTCTTCCCTCTCATGAACTTCCTCCCTTGTTTTCTTTACTATATCCTGTTTTAATAAGAGGATTTTGTTTCTTAAACTGATTTGGAAAACTTCCTTCCTGGCATGCAGATTCTGTCTTCAGATGTCAGAATGGGAGATAATGGTCCCTTGCTAGCTGGGGGTAGGGACAACTGGAACAAGGGGAGCTATGATCTCCCCTCACCGGCCAGGTTGACACACTTCACGAGGACTGAGTGGCCAGTGTGTGGCAACAGTGGCCGTACTGTCCAGTCCTGTGACACCCGGGCATTAACATGCAAGGCTTGTGGTTTGAAAATTGTCGGTATTTTCTAATCCACACACTCTTTTTTTTTTTTTTGACAAGTCAATAGCTTTTCTAAGGACAATAACTGCTCAGAATTGAGCTGGGTTAGTTGTAAATGCCAACTTGCTTGATCAGAATCCAATTCTGCTGCCTTGCACAATACCTACATCTTGCCAAGACAGTTTTCATTCACTAGATGCTTTCTCTCTAAACAGAAAATATATGATCAGTGAACTTTTGTTTTGTTTTGTTTTTTGAGGTATGGTCGTCTCGTTCTAGCCCAGGATGATCTGGAATTCCCTATGGAGCCTTGGGCTAGCTTCAAACTCACAGCGATCCTCCTACCTCTGCCTTTCCGTTTTCTTGTGCTTTAGTCCCTGGTGTGTGTGTGTCTCTGGGATGCTCTAGGCCACCTGGGCCTCCGCATGACCAGAAAAGGGACAGTGGTGGAGTTTGCCTATAGGGTAAGTCCTAGCCACCCAATGAAGTGGGCAGATATCTTCATCATTCCCCCCCCACACAAAAAAAACCCATACCATTAACCTCACTTCCTTTGCTGTGGTTTGAATCAGCTGTCCCCCCATAAACTCGTGTGTTCCGAATGCTTGGTCTCCACCTGAAGGCAGTCTGGGGAGGTGGAGCCTTGCTGGAGGAGGTGTGTTGTTGGGGTCTGGCTTAGAGGTGTTATAGCCAGCTGCCCCTCGCTCTCCTGCTGCTGTTGTCCACCGGCCGTGGCAGAGGTGACGTCCAGCCTCTGCTCGTGCCATGCTGTCCCCTGCCACCGTGGAGCTCCCCCTCGAGACTATAAGGCAAGATAAAAACTTGCCTCCTGTCTGCTGCCTTTGGTCAGGTGCTTGGTCCCAGAAACGTGAAGATAACTGCAATACCTTCCTTTGTGTTCTTTTCTCACCCAGAAAGCTGCCTGTTTGCCTTCTGTCTCTATGGGTTTGTCCAATCTGGACATTTCATATGTATGCGTTACCTTCTCATGGCTGGGGGAAAAATACCCAACCAGAAGCAGGCTTTGGAAGGGAAAGCTTTGGCTTACGGTGTCAAGGGGAAGTTTCGTCATGGTGGGAAAGGTCTGGCAGGAGTGAGAGACTGGAGTCACAGGAGAGCACGGGACTCAGAGAGAGAGCAGTAAGTGGGGCTGGGTTATAGCACCTCAAGGCTCACTCCCAGCGACACGCTTCCTCCCGCAAGGCTCCACCTCCTGAAGATTCTACAACCTTCCCAAACAGCAGCCTGCGGCTGGATACCAAGTGTTCAAACACATGAGTCTCGAAGAGAGAGGGCGACTCTACGTTCAAACCACCACATCACATAAAACAGGGTCGTGTAATATGAAGTTCATTGTGCCAGACGTCTTTCACTTAACATGTTTCCAGGTTCCATTGGGTTGTAAGACTTAATGATACTTCATTGTACGGATATGTACCAGACGGTGTTTGGATGTTTATCAATTGATGGGCCTTTGAGGGGTTTTCACCGCCCTTGGTTTTTCGGCTACTACGAACGGTGCTTTTATTTTTTTTTTATTTTTATTTTTTGGTTTTTCGAGGTAGGGTCTCACTCTAGCCCAGGCTGACCTGGAATTCACTATGGAGTCTCAGGGTGGCCTCAAACTCACTGCGATCCACCTACCTCTGCCTCCCGAGTGCTGGGATTAAAGGCATGCACCACCATGCCCGGCAAACGGTGCTTTTATAAACATTCATGTGAATTTTGTGAGACCGTATGTATTCATTTCCACTATGTATCAGCCTAGGAGTGCGTTCGCTGGGTTCTATGGTAATTCTATGTTTAACATTTTGATTAAATGCCAGGCTATTTTCCAAAGTGGCTGTACCATTTGACATGCCCACCAGTGTTAGAAGAAGGTTCCCAATTCTCCATGCCCTCTCCAACACGTTCTTGTCCGTCTTCCTTGATTATGTTATCCCAGGGCTGTGACAAAACCAGGATCAGCTGGTGCCCTCATGAACTAAAAAAAAAATGCAAAAGCTTTCAGCCTAGCACTGTATGGAATAATTTAATTCTTTGTTGTAAAAGTCCATCTGTGAAGTGTGTGTGTGTGTGTAAAGATTGTGCTCAGGGCTGGAGAGATGGCTCTTAGTGGTTAAGGCTTTTGCTTGCAAAACCAAAGGACCTCAGTTCGATTCCCCAGGACCCATGTAAGCCAGATGCACAAGGTGGCGCATGCATCTGGAGTTTGTTTGCACTGGCTGGAAGCCCTGGTGTGCCCATTCTCTCATTTTCTCTCTTTCTCTCTTTCTCTCTCTGTCTCTCTCTTTCTCTCTCCTCATTCTGCCTCTTTCCCTCTCTCAAATAAATAAATAAAAATAAAATATTAAAAAAACTGTGCTCACATAATACAATAGGAGCTGTGGCATTCATATAGATTTAGAAGGCTCAAGACTAAACTCACATTTTCCCAGTCTATTTGTAAGGAGACACACAGGGGCTTAATCAAAGAGCAGTTTTATTTAGTGCCATCAGCCAGAGAGTGAGTTTCTTGGTTTCACTGGGCCTAGGGGAAAGATACTGTGACTGTCACCTGCCTTTTGTGGAGAGGCACCACGTGGCTGGGAGAGATTGAGTAACAGCTTAGAGTCTCTGCTTTTGGTTGCTAAGTAGTTACTTCATTTGTTAGGACTTCTTAGAAAAAAGTCATTAACTGGGGCTGAAGCGATATCTTAGCAAAGCCTAAGGACCCAGGTTCAATTCCCCGGTACCCACATAACACCATATGCACAAGGTGACGCATGTGTCCAGAGTTTGTTTGCAGTGGCTGGAGTCCCTGTTGCATCCATTGTCTCTTTCCATCTACCTCTTTCCTTCTCTCTCTCTCTCTCTATCTATCTATCTCTATCTATCTTTCTCTCTCTGTCTCTCAAATAAATTAATATGTTTTTTTTTAAAGAAACTTGTCTAAACCAACCGTCCTTACATTTTATTTGCAAGGACAGAGAGAGAGAGAAAGAGACACAGAGACAGAGAGAGAGAGAGAGAGAGAATGGAAGCATCAAGGCCTCTAGCCACTGCAAACAAACTCCACACACACATACTACTTTGTGCATCTGGCTTTATTAGGCTTTATGGGGAAGTGCCTTAACCGTTAAGCCATCTCTCCAGCCCATATTCATTTTTTTGTTTGTTTGTTTTTGTGGTTTTTCGAGGTAGGGTCTCACTCTAGCCCAGGCTGACCTGGAGTTCACTCTGTATCCTCAGGATGGCCTTGAACTCACAGCAATTCTCCTACTCTGCCTCCCAAGTGCTGGGATTAAAGGCGTGCAACACCATGCCTGGCTTCAATTTTTTTATTAAAATTTATTTTTATTTTTATTTATTTATGAGAGATAGAAGAGTTAGAGAGAGCGGGGGGAAGGAGAGAGAATGGGCACGCCAGGGCCTCCAGCCGCTGCAAATGAACTCCAGATGCATGTGCCACTTGTGTATCTGGCGTACATGGGTCCTGGGGAATTGAACCTGGGTCCTTTGGCTTTACAGGCAAGTGACTTAACCACTAAGCCATTTCTCCAGCCCCCCGCCCCAACTTTTTTGATGTGGCTACTAGAAAATTTAAATTTTGCACATGGTTTGTGTTATCATTCTATTGGCCAGTGCCTCCTTTGAGGCCCTCTCCAATGAGTCATGTGTCTTTGCAGAGATGTATGAAGTGTGTGTATCTGTGGTCAGTAAAGCCAGGCAGGTTCCCCTTTACATTAGGGTCCCTGTAGCCAGTGCTTGGTCAGCTCTGCCCCATTAGCATGATCCAATATGTGTAAGCAGGGAAATTTTAATAGACGCTTCCAGTTTTTGTTTCTTGAGTGGGAGGCCACCTGTAATAACAGCCAGATTATCTCAAAGAACAAGGGTCTGGGCCATTATTATTTTACAAAGTATGTTTTGTGTCTCTTGCTGATGAACTACACAATAAGACATCTGAAAGAGCAATTTTTAAGGCATAAATTTCTTTCCTTGTTGGAGTCACTTTCTTCCAAGGCTCAAATCCTACATCAAAATATTCCCCTGGGCTGAAGGAATGGCTTAGCAGTTAAGGTGCTTGCCTGTGAAGCCAAAGGACCCAGGTTTGATTCCCCAGGACCCATGTAAGCCAGATGCACAAGGTGGTGTGTGCATCTGGAGTTCATTTGCAGTGGCTAGAGGCCCTGGTGCACACATTCTCTCTCTCTCTCTCTCTTTAATTATATATATATATATACACACACACACACACACACACACATATATATATATATATATTCCCCTGGACAGGTATGTCTAGTTACCAGTGAAAATTGAGCATGAAAACCATCATAGAAGGGAGGGGAATGTTGTTTGTAAATGAGTCAAAGACAAGGATTGATTTGAAAGGCGGCACAGTTACATTTAAATAGTATAAGAATGACTTTCAGTGAGAAAATGAAGTAGGTCAATTACTTCTTTGTTTCATTGTTTGTTTGGTTTTTCAACATAGGGTCTCACAGTAGCCCAGGGCAACCTGGAATTCATATATAGTCCCAGGGTGGCCTCAAACTCACGGCGCTCCTCCTACCCCTGCCTCTGAGTTGCTAATATTAAAGGCATGTGCCACCATGTCAGGCTCCTGATTTTTGATACCTCTTAAACTTATATCTTTTAAAAAGACAGTGCCTTTGTATACTTTTGCATTTTCACTGAAAGCAAATCTTGTTATATTTTGGGTTAAAAGAATGGAAAAGTGTCACTTGTTATCATCTCTACTAATACATTGGGATCAGTAAAGAATGTACATCAAAAAAATCACAATACCTTTTTAAAAAATATTTTATTTACTTATTTGCAAGCAGAGGGACACAGAGAGAGAGAAAGAGAGAGTGTGAGAGAGAGAGGGAGACTATGAGCATGCCAGGGACTCAAGCCACTGTAAATGAACTCCAGATGCACGTGTCACTTTGTGCATCTGGCTTTACGTGGGTACTGGGGAATCAAACCCTGTTCATTAGGCTTTGCAGGCAAACTCCTGAACCACTGAGCCATCTCTCCAGCTCCTACAATATCTTTTGATTATAAACAAATATTATCCTGAAAATGTCTGAAAACATCAATAAGCAATGAGAAATAAATGACCAACCTTCATAATCCCTCTACCAGAGAAGTGTTGCCCTATATAGATGTTTATTGTCCAGGGAAAAACAGAGGCCTTGATCAGTGAAATTTTTCTAGGTTAAGAAAATTGAATTTCTGTTGCAAACGCTTGGTCAACAAATAAAACAGTCGTTTCTCATCCAGTCAAAATAATCCTATCAGTACTCTAAACTAGGTATGGTGGTGCACGCCTTTAAATCCAGCACTGGGGAGGCAGAGGTAGGAGGATTGATGTGAGTTTGAGGCCAGCCTGAGACTACAGAGTGAATTCCAGGTCAGCCTGGGCTAGAGCAAGACCCTACCTCAACAAACCAAAATAATAATAATAATAATAATAATAATAATAATAATAATAATAATTCTAGGGCTGGAGAGATGGCTTAGCGATTAAGCACTTGCCTGTGAAGCTTAAGGACCCAGGTTCGAGGCTCGATTCCCCAGGACCCACGTTAGCCAGATGCACAAGGGGGCGCATGCATCTGGAGTTCATTTGCCATGGCTGGAGGCCCTGGCTCGCCCATTCTCTCTCTCTCTCTCTCTGCCTCTTTCTGTCTCTATCACTTTCAAGTAAATAAATAAAAATGAACAAAAAAAACTTTAAAAAAAATAATTCTATTAGCACTCTAACTTTTGAGAAGAAAAATATCCCATTATTATAGATTATCTCATATAAAATCTCTGAGTCACTACTTAGTGGCTCTGGCTAGAAATAACCCTTTGCCTTTATTTCAGCAAATGAGGGAGATATTTACACTACGTGATGTGGGTGGGCATGTCCTCATACGTTTTTCTTTTCTCTTCAACAAGGTTATATAAAAATATTTACTGTTTTCCTATAGAGTCTCATACCGGGCGGCGGGGGGGGGGGGGGGGCGGTGCTGAGGGCCACATGGGCAGAAGGCTGAATTCCTCACTGGGGCACTTAGACCCTCTCCTTCAAGTGTTTCCCCAGCTGTGTTTACAGTGATGCGTTTCGAAGCCTCTTGAGAAGTAATCAGTTTTGATCATCTCAAATCCCAAAGTAAATTTTCTTTTCTGGAGATTATTCTTGTCGCTAACACAAATTAGTCTGGCCTATTCTATTGAACGGTTATTTTGGTGTGGTGACATCCAGCCGTGAAAGCTGTGGTTTTGATCCAAGAAGAAGGGAGACTGGAAATATAACCTAGCTCCTTCCTGCAGGAGGTGAGGTCTCCGAATTCCTCTGCTTAAAAAAAAAGTTATCATATCCTGTCTTCTTATTCAGTTATTTTTACCATGAAAATCTGTTCTCTTCAACATAGTGGAGGTCCCTTTAGAGCCAACATTCTCCAATGATGTATTTTGCATCATAGTTTATATGGTTTATAAGTTTCTGTAATAACATATATTATACGTTCAGTCATACTTGTTTCTTGATTAATGAGAAGAGCAAATGATATTTAAAGGTCTTGGCGATTGTATCATGGTTGATTTCTTTTTCTTTTAATTTTTTTTTGTTTATTTATTTATATTTGAGAGCGACAGAGATAGAGAGAAAGAGGCAGAGAGAGAGAGAATGGGCACGCCAGGGCCTCCGGCCACTGCAAACGAACTCCAGACGCGTGTGCCCCCTTGTGCATCTGGCTAACGTGGGTCCTGGGGAACCGAGCCTTGAACCGGGGTCCTTAGGCTTCACAGGCAAGCGCTTAACCGCTAAGCCACCTCTCCAGCCCTCATGGTTGATTTCTAGCTGGGGGAATTTTTATAAGTCACTACCCGTACTGTTCCTTAGGGTCAGACTGTAACTCCGCAACTAGCCACATTTCACAGCCCAGTTCTTGCTCAGAGCTGGGCCTCCACCAGGTAACTGTGTGGGCTTGGAACGATCAACTAGCCCTTCTTTGCCTCAATTTTCTTATGGAAATGATAAAGAACTAACTAAATTGGTTTGTTGAAGTGAATGAGGGCTGGAGAGATGGCTCAGTGGTTAAGGCGCTTACCAGCAAAGCCAAAGGACCCAGGTTCAATTCCCCAGTACTCACATGAAGCCGGACGCACATGATGGCACATGTGACTGGAGTTTGTTCACAGTGGCTGGAGGCCCTGGCGCACCTATTCTCTCTCTCTCTCTCTCTCTCTCCTTTTCTCTTTTTCAAATAAATATTTTTTTAAAGTAAAAATACTAAAAAAGTGAATGACATTGGACCGACATAGGACCCACAGATTGATATGCTTGGGGTTTTTTTTTGTTTGTTTATTTTTCAAGGTAGGGTCTTGCTCTAGTCCAGGCTGACCTGGAATTCACTCTGTAGTCTCAGGGTGGCCTCGAACTCATGGCGATCCACCTACCTCTGCCTCCCGAGTGCTGAGATTAAAGGCGTGCGCCACCACGCCCAGCTTAGGTGTCTACACTTTTAACTAGCTGCTGCTGTTGCTACTATTCATATTATTACCACCATTACTGTCTCCATCAGTGAGTCCAGTCCACTGTCAACTTGAAGACACTCTCTTCTTCCAGGGTGGCGTTTGCAAGCCATCTCGATGGAAAAATGAGGCATCAAGGGGACATCTGCGGGAGTGGCCAGGTAACCTAAGCTATCAAACCTTTCATTTTGTGACTGTCCGAGTTCCCAAACAATGGGATAACATCACAACAGGTGAGATGCTTCATCTGATCAACATATGTGGCCGCCCACCGGACGTAGGCTGCTGTGCGCATGTCTGTAATCTTCTAAGTCCTGTGAGCTTTGCAGTATGTCACACATTTGGTACACGTGTAGCTGAGGAGGACCTTGAACTTCTGATCCTCTTGTCTGCACCTCCCTAGTGCTAGAATTACAGGCATGTGCCACCGTGCCCAGGGTCTTGAAGTGCTGGGAATCAAACCCAGGGCCTCGTGCATGCTAGGCGGGTATTCTACCCACTGAACCACACCTCCCTGGCCACAGGAATTATGTGTGACTGTGCAAGAATGTTTCCCTACGTTCCTAAGGAAAAAAAAATGGAAACTTGCTTTATTACACAGAGAAAACTAGAACAATATAGATTGAATTAAAACACCCAGGCCTTTATATTAATGAAGTATTGCAGTTCTATTTATTTATTTATTTATTTATTGGTTTTTCGAGGTAGGGTTTCACTCTAGTCCAGGCTAACCTGGAATTCACTATGTAGTCTCAGGGCGGCCTTGAACTCACAGCGATCCTCCTACCTCTCTGCCTCCCGAGTGCTGGGATTAAAGGCGTGCACCGCCACGCCCTGGCTCGGTATTGCAGTTTTTATAAACCGGTTTCAAAACCCAGTGGCTTCAAACCACCATTGGTGCTGTGGGGTTGGCGAAGCTGTTCCTCTATGAATTTTGCCTGTGATTGCTCAGGGGGCTCTCCACAGCCGGGGAAATCCAAGATAGCCTCACTCTTGCAAGGGAGTCGATGCTAAGTGTTGGGTACAGCCCCATTCTCTTCCTAAGGCTTCTCATTTGCCTCTAGACTCCGCTGAGCGCCCTTACAGTATGATAGTCTCAAGGCCCCACAAGAACAAGAGGATAAGATGAAAAGCCTCTAGAACTGCCACAGTGTCCCAAAGACAGCCCAGGAAGATCACAGATCAGATCAGAAGTAGTCCCCATCTCTACCTCAGGGAAGTGGCCACAGCTTGTCAGTCAGCCACTGATGGGTAACAAAAGCACCCCAGCGTTATACCAAGTTTCCCACTGCCATTCTTTTGATATTTATTTATTTATTTATTTATTTATTTATTTATTTATCTATTTGAGAGAGAGAAAGATGCAGATAGAGAAGGAGAGGGAGAGAGAATCGGCACACCAGGGCCTCCAGCCGCTGCAAACGAACTCCAGACACATGCGCCACCTGTGCATTTGGCTCGTGTGGGTCCTGGGGAATCAAACCTGGGTCCTTTGGCTTTGCAGGCAAGCGCCTTAACCGCTAAGCCATCTCTCCAACCCCTCCCCCCACCCACTGTCTTTTTATTCTGCTTTCAACTGTGGCACTTTCTCATGAGCGACATGTGTAAATAAAGATCCCTCTGGTTTCATTCTGTAATTACTTAAAGTGTCAATGAGAAAACTGGGTCAGTGCCTTGAGGAAAATTTTCTTTCTTGCTCTTGTAGTTCAAAAGCAGATGAATGAATTGAGGAAAAGCTCCAAAAGTCAACTTGGGATAAGAGGAAGAGACTCATCTTACTGAGGCTGGCCACGCCTTTGGAATCTTCCCTGAGTCTGGAACATTCTTTGAAGTGAAACCGCCTAGCCACAGGGAGGCTGAGGGAGCTGACACAGATGGAAGCTGGGGCGTTACAAAACTAGCAAAGGCCTCGTCAGCATCAAGGAGGGGAAGCCTGAGCCTCGCACAGCGCAGGCCCACTACAAACATCTTAGACCCTGACCACTCCTGGGTTCTTTCTGTGTGACCCTGATTTCACATTTTAGCCAACTCTAAAGGTCTTAAGGCCTATGGCCCAGTGAGAAGCTGGTTGTTTGCCCAGGTAACCAAGGTGCCACCCTTTTCTTCTGGTTCCTCTGGTGTGGATGTGGATGAACAGGCATTGTTGCAGTCAGGTTCGCACTGCTGGTAGAAATCACCCAACCAAGAGCAGCTTGTGGGAAAAGAGGTTCATTTTGGCTTACAGACTCAAGGGGGACGCTCCATGATGGCAGGGAAAATGATGGCATGAGCAGAGGGTGGACATCACCCCATAGTATTTTTCTATAAAATGCTTAAGTTCACTTTATAGATCACTTAATTAACAAAAACAAATGTGGGGAGCCAGGCGTGGTGGCACACACCTTTAATCCCAGCACTTGGGAGGCAGAGGTAGGAGGATAGCCGTGAGTTCGAGGCCACCCTGAGACTATATAGTGAATTCCAGGTCACCCTGGACTACAGTGAGACCCTACCTCGAAAAACAAAAACAAAAAAAAGAACCATGGGCTGGCGAGATGACTCAGAGGTTAAGGCACTTACCCATGAAGCCAAATGACCTGAATTTGATTCCCCAGAACCCATATGAAGCCAGATGCACAAAATGGTGCATGCATCGGGAGTTCGTTTGCATCAGCTGGAGGCCTTGGCACACTGTTCTCTCTGTCCGTCTCTCTGCTCCCTCTACTTGCATTAAAAAAAGAAAGAGAAATAAAGAAAGATGCCTAGTTATTTGCCCAGCGTGGTGGCACATGTCTTTAATATCAGCACTCGGGAGGCAGAGGTAAGAGGATTGCTGTGAGTTTGAGACCAGCCTGAGGTTACATAGTGAATTTCAGGTCAGCCTGGGCGAGAGTGAAACCCTACCTCAAAAAAAAAAAAAAAAAAAAAAAAAAAAAAACAAGAAGGAAGAAAGGAGGGAGGGAGAGAAGGAAGAGGAAAGGTGAGTGATGGGTGATGGTGGCATTCATTCAGAGGCAGGAAATGGCAAGGCCAGCCCAAGACTACAGGATAAGATCTTGCTTCAAAATGAAACAAGCAGACAAAAAAAAAAAAAAAAAAAAAAAAAACAGGGGAAAAATATAAAAATCAAGAATATCCACCTGTGACTCTTAGTGAAATACACACACAGCGGAACTGTATACTTTCATGCCAAGGAGTCTTCCTGTCCAAGGTCACGGCCATCTTTCCATTACATGGCTCCCGCCTTTCCATTGCATCTCTCCGTAATTATTTCACGTGGAATCTTTTACTTTCACTATTTTTAAGTACATTTTCCTATTCCCATCCTAATTTCTAGAATAAAGAAAAAAACAATGTTTTCAAATATTTTTTGGATCCATGTGCAATATAAAATTCTCTCCTTAATTCGAAGAGAGATTGCATTGGATTCCTTTGGGTTTTCTAGGTTTACAGTCATGGTATCTGCAAAGTAGATAGTTTTACCTCTTCTTTTCCAATGTTTATTGCGGTTTTCAAATTTGTTACCATAGAGTTTTAAATCATGTTATTATTTAATACTGTTAGTCATTTTAATATCTGTTTTCTCTGCTTTCTGGTCTTTCCTAATCTTGCTATTTCTCTACCTATTTATTTATTTGCAAGCAGGGAGAGAGAAAGAGAAAGAATGCATGTAAGGGCCTCTTGCCACTGCAAATGAATTCCATACACAAAAATTACTTTGTGCATCTGGCTTTAGTGGGTACTGGGGAATCAAACCCAGGCCGTCAGGCTTTACAAACAAGTGCCTTTAACCACTGAGTCATCTCTCCAGCCCTGCCCCATGTAGGTTGTCTAGATGTATTTTTTAAATGTGTGTGTGTGTGTGTGTGTGTGTGTGCGTGCGTGCGTGTGTGTGCGTGTGTGCGTGTGTGTGTGCGTGTGTGCGCGTGTGTGCGTGTGTGCGTGTGTGCGCGTGTGTGCGTGTGTGCGTGTGTGCGTGTGTGTGCGTGTGTGTGCGTGTGTGTGTGCGTGTGTGTGCGTGTGTGTGCACGTGTGTGTGTGCGTGTGTGTGTGCGCGCGCGTGTGCGCGCGCGTGTGTGTGTGCGTGTGTGCGTGTGCGTGTGTGCGTGTGTGTGCGTGTGTGCGCGTGTGTGTGTGCGTGTGTGTGTGTGTGCGTGTGTGTGTGCGTGTGTGTGTGTGTGCGTGTGTGTGTGTGTGCGTGTGTGTGTGTGTGTGTGTGTGCGTGTGTGTGTGTGTGCGTGTGTGTGTGTGTGTGTGTGTGTGTGCATGTGTGTGTGTGTGCAAGCAGAGAGAGAGATAGAAGAGAGACAAAGAGAACGGGCAGATGAACTCCAGATGCATGCACCACTTTGTGCCTCTGGCTTTACATGGGTACTGGGGAATCAAACTCTGGTCTTTAGGCTGTGCAGGCAAGAGCCTTAACTGCTAAGCCATCTCTCCAGCCCCTTGATTTTTAAAATAGTCAATTTTTAGTTACCTTTAAAAACTTTGTTCTCATTTATTGAATTATGACAAAATACAATGATACCCTTACCCTTTGGATTTGCTAAAGTTTTATTTGTAGCCCTGCACATAAAAAGACTTTTAAAAATTTCTCTACAGGGCTGGAGAGATGGCTTAGTTGTTAAGGTGCTTGCCTACGAAGCCAAAGGACCCAGGTTTGATTCCCCAGGACCCACATAAGCCAGATGCACAAGGGGGCGCATGCATCTGAAGTTTGTTTGCAGCGGCTGGAGGCCCTAGTATGCCCATCCCCCCTCTTTCTGTCACTCAAATAAATAAATAAATAAATAAATAAATAAATATAAAAAATATCTTTAAAATAATTCTCTACAGATACATAAAAATGATGAAGATGTTCTATACTAGGAATTTTCTGTAATGGGAAGTTGTTTATTGTATTATATTAGGACATATTGGTTAACGGTAAAGAGTTTAGCTTGGCGAGGTGATCCAAACCTGTCGTTCCAGGATTTGGGAGCCTGAGGCAAAAGGTTTGAGTACATGGAAACGGGGTGAAGGTGGGTAAATGGATGCAGGTTAAGCTGTAGAAAGATGCAGTTACAGAGGATAAGTAACTCTGGAATGCTAATGCTCAGCAACTTCCTTGTGAAGCAAATACTTCTTGCGTATCTAATAAGTCCAAAACTCAAGTGTGTGGATATGCGAAATGAAGATACCTAGCCTCAAGAAACTCCATGGAAGGAGAGAAGCAACGAACAACACATATGACAAGGGAGCAGCCAGCACGGTACGTTGCAAAGCTAAAAGCGGGGCAGAAAAAGAGCCGTATGGCAGGGGTGTGGAATCAGAGTGAAGGGCTGGCTTGAGATTTCAGTTAGAGCAGCCATGGCAAACTCCGCTGTAGAGCCATGGTTCAGCCCCATGGCGGCTTGGAGTCCAGTGCAATCCCATGGCCACCAGGACCAGGCCTGGCTCCTTTGCTGTCTAAATACCGTGACCTTGTTTCAGCACTGCACGCATTAGAAAATGACTTATCTTGACCACTAGAAGTGTCACCGATCCCAGCATGATTCCATTTTAGAATTTTACACCTGGAAAGTCTTTTTACAGAAATGGAAGCCGAGAGCCAGACAAGTGGAATTGCCCACCCAACTCAGCATTTGCACATGTTTGCCCTTTATTATTTCCTTTCCTAGCCTCAAAATTGTTCCCAGAGTTTTGTAGTTGCTGCCAGTACTAAGAACAATTGAAAAACAATTATAATCATGGGATATTGTCTATATATATGGAAGTTGTTGATTAAAAAGTAAAAACAAAAAATAAGAAAGCTGTTCCACTTTCTAGAGTTTGTGGTATATTTATATTGTTTTAAAAATGGAACAGGCTGGAGAGACAGCTTAGTGATTAAAGTGCTTGCCCATGAAGCCTAAGGACCCATGTTCGACTCCCCAGATTCCAAGTAAACCAAATGCACAAGGTGACTCAAACGCGCAAGTTTTCATGTGTGCACAAGGTGGAGCACGCGTCTGGAGTTCAATTATAGTGGCTGGAGGCCCTGAGATGCCAATTCTCTCTCTTTCTCTCTCTCATTAAAAAAAAAAAAAAAAAAAAAAAAAAGGCCAGTCTATTGGACTTGCCTCAAAAAAATAAAATAAAAAATAAAATAAAAGTAAAGATAGCCACTAGGGCAAGCCAAGCCAAATGAGCCAAGGGATGCCATAGTGGCATGTCTGTTATGGAGGAAACCAACCACTCTCTAATTGGACTGGAGGCCCGCTCCACAGGAGGGAACACATGCCTGATACTGAAAACCTAATCAAAATCCTATGGCAGGGGAGGTCATGAGCCCTAGAAGAGTAACACCTGCTGTTGTCTGGCCAAATGTGTATATTATGTTCACCAAATGTCCTGTAAGCACTTCTCTTAATGTTCATACCCATATATTAATGTTACTCCCACTTCTGGTTAGAGAAGCTTCTGGGATGACTCGAAAGGCACCAAAGTGCTGAGAAGAAGTGACAGTGGAATGTTCAGCACTGAGACATCTCTATCAGTCATTCCCAGGCTCAGGGTCCATTGCAGAAGAGGTGGCAGAAAGAATGTAAGAGCCAAAGGAAGGGTAGGACTCCTTACAGTGCAATATTCCAGACACAAAATGGCCCGGATATCCATGACCTCACAGTGCCTGACATTACCTACACAAGACCCTTATAATAGGAGGAAAAGATGATGACATCAAAATAAAAGAGAGACTGATTGAAAGGGGGAGGGGATATGATAGAGGCTGATTTGTGAAGGGGAAAGCAAGAGAGGAGAGGGAATTCACATGGTTTATTGCTGAAAATTATGGAAGTTGTCAATAAAAAAATGTTTAAAAAGATAGGACAGGGCTGGAGAGGTGGCTGAGTGGTTAAGGTGTTTGCCTGCAAAGCCTAAGGACCCAGGTTCGATTCCCCAGGACCCACGTAAGCCAGATGCACAAGGTGGCGCATGCATCTGGGGTTTGCTTGCAGTGGCTGGAGGCCCTGATGCACCCATTCTCTCTCTCTCTCTCTCTCTCTAATAAATAAATAAATAAAATATAAAAAATATAACAGTATGACCTATCATGGATAGATGTAACAGTCCTTTGTCCCAGGTTCATTTCCACTTAGCCTGTCCCCTTTCTCCTTTGCTGGCTTTGGGCTGTGGTCTCACAGCTCTCTGGGTCTTTCTCAGCCCATCTCCCATGTCACTCACACAGGTATTCCCTAATCAAGGCCTTGCATATTGAATGCCCCCGTAGGCACCAGTTGCTCAGAGGACAATTGTTGAAGCCAACATTTCCAGTTTAGGGCTAGTTGGCTAATCCTATTGGTGTCAAAAATCACAGCCCACGGCATTCGGTTGATGTTTGGGGCTGCCCCCCCCCCTCACTGCAGAGGGTGACTTCAGTCCCTCTGCTTGGCCATCTGCATAACGGACCTTTGCTTCTGGGTTTGTACTCCTAGCTGTCTGTCACGCCCTGCGTAGAATTCACACCTGCTTTTCTATGAAATCTCACGTGATCGTTTCCAGGAGAGACAGCCATTCAAGAAGGTGGTTCTGGGCTACAGAATTGGCTTAGCCATTAAGGTGCTTGCCTACAAAGCCTGACGACCGGGGTTTGATCCCCTGGTGCCCACGTGAAGCCAGATGCAGAAAGCGGTGTGTGCATCTGGAGTTCACTTGCAATGGTTGGAGGCCTTAGCATGCCCGTTCTCTCTGTCTCTCTTCTATCTCTCCATGTTTGCAAATAAGTAAAAAAAAAAAAAAAAAAAAAAGTTTCGAGACCAATCTGTTAGTGACCTTTGACAAATGATTCCACTGTCCCAGAGAAGATGTCTCTTGAGATAAACTGAAGGTAGGACAGGGAATCTTGGGGCTCTTCTCCCTACTTTGGGGTTCCAAGCAGGTGGCATGGAGAGCGGCCCCTACCGGCTGAGATGAAGGGCGGGGGGAGGGGGAACATCTCTAGCAAAACTGTTGAGCTCTCTGCCCAAACCCCTTGGCCACAGGGCAGCAAAGAGGAGGCACCCCAGCACACCAGCCTGGAGCCACGTTCACACAGTCATCGCAGTTGCTGGGAGTGTCCTCGGGTGGATGGACGAAGCAGGATGAAAGTCACCCAGTGTGTGTGGGGGGCGGGGGGGGGCGTGAGTACTCCAGTGGCGGACTTGGAACTTGCTGACCTGGTACTTCTTGTCTACTTCCTTGCAGACTAAGAGAAAGTCAGTGAGAAGGGGACTGTGCCACCTTAGGGGGCGGGGCTGGGGGGTCACTGCTACTAGAAGAACCAGCCCGACCAGTCTGGGCTGATGGCTGCCAGTGATACTGTGGAAAGCTCAAATTAAGACATCATAGGCAGGGGGCCTTAGAGATCTGGAGTCTCTAGCCATCCCAACGGGTCAGGGGCACTGTTTAATAACATCCTCCCTGCGTATCTAGCTCAGTGGGCCGAGCTGAGTGGATGCGAACACGGAATCCGAGTCTCTTCTCAGACAGTCTCATATTCCAGTGGGGAATGAGCTGTTCCCGCCTGGCCTGCAGTGAGGCTCAGTGGGGTTCCTTGGGAAAGGAGGCTGGCCTCCAGAGACATTTCATAATAACACCTTATGCTCTTCATCCTGGGCAAGAAGAGAAGCAGGAAAGTACTTATTACTCAGTGGCTCATCTCAACTCTGGACTAGGAGTTCGGTGTCTACTCCGGGAGAGGTCGGCCGTGCTGGGTGCAGAGTTTAGCAGAAGCCGTATGGGCAAGCCCTCTCCCCACGTCCCACCATGCCATGGCTAATGTCGTTGGCTCTGGGCACCTCACTATGGATCTGTGGCAGGCATCCAGGAGGAATTCAGCTGTTTGAATTTTTTTTTTTAAAGGTGCTGGGAGAGAGGACATCCCAATCACCGATTTAAAAGGAGTGCCTTCACCTGCTTATGAATTGAACAAAGCCAAATGAATTTGATTTGGGAGACCCCCCCACCATTGCTCAGAATCTGACAGAGGCAGGCTCCCCACGAACGGTGAGTGGCTTTTCTGGCACTTTCCTTGAGTCTTTCAGAGGGAGGGGCTCCCTGGCCCTGAAACCCGTTTGGGAGGACCTGCCCTGGGTTGGATGGGAGCGAAAGCTCCTTGGGAAGAAACACAAACCCACCCACCTAGAAATCTGGCCTCTCTTGACCTTCTCACACTCCGGCAGGCCAAGCAACACAATCCTCCTCTTGCTTGTGCCCTTGGCACTGCATTCCCCATCAGAACATTTCTTGGGTGGATGTGTCCTCAAGTCACTTAATGTCACTAGTGATTATGAATTCTCAACCCTCTGGGGAAAACGTTTGGAAAATTTGAGCTCATAAGCCTGGACAGAGTCCTCGAATGGAAAGCAAAAAATAAAAAATAAATTTAAAAAAAAGCCAGCAAGTATATGGAAAGCTAATGTGAGGAAAATGAGAATTTGTTCTTAGCCACTGAGGACTGAATATACACAAATGCAACTGAAAGAGATTTGAGTCATGCTTGGTGGCCCCACACCTTTAATCCCAGTCGGGAGGCAGAGGTAGGAGCCTCAAACTCTGAGTTTGAGGCCAGCCTAGGACTACAGAATGAGCTCCTGGTCAGCTTGGGTTAGAGTGAAACCCTACCTTGAAAACAAAAAAAAAAAAAAAAAAAAAAAGAGAGAGAGAGAGAAAGAAAGAGAAATATTTGAGTTATACAACACTTAGAAAGCTTACAATGTTTGAAGCAGGGATCCTTTTTATTAAAACTTTTTTTGTTGTTTTTGTTTTTTTGTTTTTTTTGTTTTGTTTTTCAAGGTAGGGTCTCACTCTAGACCAGGCTGACCTGGAATTTACTCTGTATTCTCAGGGTGGCCTTGAACTCATGGCGATCCTCCTTCCTCTGCCTCCCGAGTGCTGGGATTAAAGGCGTGCACCACCACACCCAGCTCTTCTATTAAAACTTTTCATTGCCAGCTTCCATAAGTATAGACAATAAACCATGATAATTCCTACCTCCTATCCCATTCTTCTCTTCTCAAATCCTCCCATCATTGAATACCCCCTTCTTTCCAATCAGTCTCTCTTCTGTTTTGATAGCATCATCTTTTCTTCCTATTATGAGGGTCTTATGTAGGTAGTGACAGGCACTGAGAGGTCATAGATATCCAGGCCATTCTGTGTCTGGAAGAATGCATTGTAAGCAGTCCTCTCCTTCCTTTGGTTCTTACATTCTTTCTGCCACCTCTTCTGCAATGGTCCCTGAGCCTTGGAGGGTGTGATAGGATGTCTCAGTGCTGAACACCCCATGAGGCAAGGCAATGCTCTTTTTTTAAAAAAATTATTCATTTATTTGAGAGTGACAGAGAGAGAAAGAGGCAGATAGAGCTAGATAGAGAATGGGCGCGCCAGAGCCTCCAGCCACTGCAAACGAACTCCGGACGCGTGCATCCCCCTTGTGCATCTAGCTAACGTGGGTCCTGGGGAATCGAGCCTCGAACCTGGGTCCTTAAGCTTCACAGGCAAGTGCTTAATCGCTAAGCCATCTCTCCAGCCCCAAGGCTCTTTTAATAAAGGGCTCTACCTTAAGTTTATCTGTGTCTACAGAGCTTCTGACAGAGTTCTTGTCAAGGTGTCAGGTAACCCTGCATGTGGACATGAAACAAAGACTGCCATGGAAACTACAGGTCTCTGTGCCCACTCAGAGCACCCACCTCTAACGCGGGTGCAAAGTCAGAGCTGCAAGAGGCTTTAGGGCTTCTGAGTGCCACACGCACTGGGGTACGTTCCTCTGTCTTCTTTCTCTTATGTGCTAAGGGCCAGGGTAAGATGGAAGGAACCTGGGGAGATTATGGGTGCTATTGTCTAGAAGCATTGCGCTCTAATGGCAGCTCTGGGGTGAACTCAGGCAAGTTCTTTTCAACAATCTGGAGTCTTTCGATTAGAAGAAGCAAGCTGGCTTCTCCAGCTCATAGATTTGCATCAATAGTTTGGGCCCGTTTTCACCTTGAACTCTGTTATCTTTAGCTGATTACCCGTGGACTACACGTGTGCCACAGGCAAGGGCTCTTCTCAGACTGGAATATCGAAGGTGCTCTCGCTCGTTACATAAATGTTGGATGGATGAATAATTCATGCCTAGATTATCATATATTCTTATAAAAATTAAATGTGATAGATAAGCTTCCTTCCCAAAGTGTACGGGCCTTGGCTGGGGAAAAAGGAAGGGAATGACTTAAGATTCAACTCAGCAAAATGTACACCCCTAGGCCCTTCCCTGGTTTGTTAGGCATCTTGAGTGTGTGTGTGTGTGTGTGTGTGTGTGTGTGTGTGTGTGTGTGTGCATATTCATGTGAGTGTGGGTGCATGCACACCTCAGCACACATACGGAGGTCAGATGACAACTTCTGGTATCTGTCTTCACCTTCCACCTATTTTTTAAAAATATTTTTATTTATTTATTATTTATTTGAGAGAGAGAGAGAGAGAGAGAGAGAATGGGCACACCAGGGCCTCCAGCCAATGCAAAGGAATTCCAGAAGCATGCGCCACCTTGTGCATCCAGCTTACATGGGTCCTGGGGAATTGAACCTGGGTCCTTCGGCTTTGCAGGCAAGGGCCTTAACCACTAAGCCATCTCCCCAGCCCCTTTCCACCTATTTTGTGTGTGTGTGTGTGTGTGTGTGTGTGTTTGAGAGTCTGATTTATTTTACTTAGCATAAAGACTCTGCCGCATATGTTGGAATTTTCATTCCTTTTTACTGCATGTGTATGTAAGTCTGGTGTATGTATGTGTGTTCATATGTGTGTGCGCACATGTGTGCAGGCGCATGTGCACGTGTGAGTGAGTGCCTGACCTCCCACCCTTTTCTAAAAAAAATTATTTTGTTCAGTTTTATTTATTTATTTGAGAGTGACAGAGAGAGAGAGAAAGAGGCAGATAGAGAGGGAGAGAATGGGCACGCCAGGGCTTCCGGCCACTGCAAATGAACTCCCGATGCGTGTACCCCCTTGTGCATCTGGCTAATGTGGGTCCTGGGGAATCGAGCCTCGAACCGGGGTTCTTAGGCTTCACAGGCAAGCACTTAACCGCTAAGCCATCTCTCCAGCACCCCCTTTTTTTGAGGCAGTGTCTCTCATTTTATTGTTCACTGCTACATTTGCCAGGATGGCTGGCTCATGAGCAGCTGGGTGATTGTCCTGTGTCCCCACTTCGTCTCACTGTGGGCCTGCTGGGATTACAGATGCCTGCTACAGTGTCCAGCCTTACATGGGTGCTGGGGAGCTGAACTTAAGGACTCACGATTACACAGCAAGTGCTTTGTCGCTGAGCCATCTCTCCAGCCCCATCTTAAGTTCTTTAAAGTGCAACTCACTGAAAGTCTCCCATGCTCTTTCCAGACACTGAACTGAACCCTGAGATTATAGAAGGAGCCTCATCCCAGACCTTGTAATCTTGAGAGGAGACAGTCTTTAAAAAAAAAAAAAAGTACCAGCAATAGAGTACCCACTGCAGTAGAGAGAGCTCAGCCCAGACTGTGTCTACTCAGGGAAGTCAGGAAATGCTGCAGGAGTTTTCCTGACCGAGGAAGGAGTGATATGCTGGATAGCTCACCATGGAGCCTTGGGCCTGCCTATAACCAGCTGAGCATGTCGGACAAGTTGCTTTCTTCTCAGGCTTGGTTTCTGCGTATGGTAACTACAGTTAGCCTATGGGCTTCTGCCAGGGCCCCGCATGATGATACAGATGGAGCGTGTCACACTGTGCCCACACTGCTAGCGTGGGGCTGCAAGGGCAAGAGCCCAGGGACGGGACCGAGCTAGGTTGTTATGGGAACCACAGTCAGGTGTGTGCAGGGGGAAGGGGGCATCCTAGGGAAATCCCAATGGTCAGTGACTTCCTTCCCACCCAGATTCAGGAAAATATGAGCAAAAATTAAAAGCCATTCTGGATGGGTTGGAGAGGCAGCTCAGTGATTAAGGCATTTGCCTGTAAAGCCTAACAACCGAGTTCAATTCCCCAGTTCCCACGTAAAGCCACATGCACAGTGGCGAATGCATCTGGAGTTTGCTTGCAGTGGCTAGAGGCCCTGGGGCACCCATTCTCTCTATCTCTCTCTGCTTGCAAATAAATAAAAAAATATTTTAAAAAGATAAAATACTCATCATGGAGGCTAAAATGTCACCTTGGGAATGGTAACAACTAAGTTAGAGCTAGCCTGAGCTAGGAAGACAGAGCTAGATGGTACCCAACATGGCAGACACAGGCATGGAAGCTTCCTAGATGGGAAAGACTCAGAGGCTGGAGCAGCAGGAATCCAAGACAGACAGAAGAGGAACAAGACTGAATCTACCCAGTGCTCTTTCCCAGGTGACCATTCGGACACTCCCAAGGGCAAGCTGAGAAAGGGCGGAGCACCATAGGTCACAGTGTGGTAAGGAAACCCATTCCTTGCAGCGACAGGGTTGCCCCTCTAACACAATGTTCGTGCGTGAAAAGGGTTAGGAGATGTGGGAGGGCTTAGATGGGCAGATCATGAGCAGTCCTATGGGACGGGAAAGCAAATATGAGAGTAGATATTTCTTATATATATGTTTTATTGATTAATTAACTGATTGATTGATTTGAAAGAGGGTAAGAGGCAGATAGAGAGGGGGAAAGAATAGGCACACTAGGGCCTCCAGCCACTTGCAAACAAACTCCAGATGCATGTGCTACCTTGTGCATCTGGCTTACGTGGGTACTAGGGAACTGCACCTGGGTCCTTAGGCTTCACAGGCAAGCTGCCTTAACTGCTAAGCCATTTCTCCAGCCCCAGTCTAAGAATTCTGAAAGGTCAGAGATTTGGGGCTGATAACAAGATCCCAGGGATGAGCCTGAGAATGTCTTATAAACGAGGCCTAGGGATCGAATGTCATTGTCATCATAGTCTGGGTCATCGACCAAGAGAAGGAAGCATATAGGTGGAGGTCAAAGTTAGCAGAGAAGAGACATTCTACATCTTTCCCATCTGGAATTAGAGCAATGGGAGTGTGAAGGAGCCAGGCACGGTGGGTCACACCAGCGCACCAGCACACCAATCTCAGCATCTGGAGGCTGTGAAGGGAGAGCTGGGGGTTCCAGGCCAGCATGAGCGTAGCAGTTACCTTGTCATTGCTGGGACAAAACACCTGATCAAAAGCATCTCAGGGAAGGAAAAGGTTTATGTTGGCTCATTGTCTCAAGGGAAAGTTTCATCGCAGCAGGGAAGGCAACTGACGTGACATCTCGTCACAGCAGCAGAAGATGGACGTGGTCTGGGTGAGCTGGCTCTGAACTCCCGATGGGATGGGCTCAGAAACCTCATGGTCCACCTGTGGTGACCCACCTCCTCCAGCGGGGCTCCGCCTCCCAAAGGCTCTATAAACCTTCCCAAATTGCCACCAGCTGGGGACCAAGTGTTCAAAACACATGAGGCCATGGGAGACACTTTACATTCAAACTACCACAGAGCGCCCCAAAACAAACATGAAGGTAGCAGGGCGTGGTGGCGCACGCCTTTAATCCCAGCACTAGGGAGGCAGAGGAAGGAGGATCACTGTGAGTTTGAGGCCACCCTGAGACTTCATAGTGAATTCCAGGTCAGCCTGAGCTACAGTGAGACCCTATCTTGAAAAAAAAAAAAAAAAAAAAAAAAAGGAACAAGATAGAAACAGAGATGTGGCATCCTTCAAAGCAGCAAGCACTGCCACCAAAAAACTTGCTTGTCAGGCTGGGCAGATGGCTAACGGGTAAGGTGCTTGTCTGTGAAGCCTTAAGACCCATGTTCGATTCTTCAATACCCACATAAGCAGACACACAAAGTGGTGCGTGTGTCTGGGTTTCATTGGCAGTGGCTGGTGTCCCCAGTGCACCCATTCTCTCCCTCTCCTCACCATCTCTCAAATAAATAAATTAAACTAAAAAAAAAAAAAAAAAAAACTTGCTTGTGAATAACTCACCTGGCTCAGGCAAGGGTGGAAATCATATCAACACAAAGCTACTTACAGTTGTCATAGATTTGCCTTTGTGCCAATTAGAAGCAGCAATAGCAAAGTCTTTCTCTCCCTGTCTGCTCTAGAAGTGTGTTGGACACATATCTGCACAGCAAACCTTAACACAACATGTGCCATCATCAGTGGATGTGATGATTTTTCGTGCGTGTCTATGTGTCTATACGTGTGAGTGCATGTTTTCCTGTGTCGCAGTCATTCATGCACATGTGTGTGTAGGCATGTGGAAGGCAGAGGTCAATGTCGGGTGTCTTCCCCGATTGCTCGCCATTTTTTTTGACACATGGTCTCGTGCAGACACAGGACTGCTGATTCCATCCAGTAGACTAGATAACCAGTGAGTCCCAGGGGCTCCTTGTCTCTCCCTCCCCAGCGCTGGGGTTACAGGTGAGCACTGTGATGCCTGGTATTTTATGTGGGTTCTGGGGATTTGAACCCAGGTACTTGTGCTTACACAGCAAGCACTTATCCACTGAGCCATCTCCAGCCCAGAGGATGCAATTCTTATTTCTCTTGGATGTTCCACCTCCTCCCCCCAAAATACACACACACACACACACACACACACACACACACACAGCAAGTGTCTCCTACAACTCCACTCGAGGCAAATCTGCAAAGCAGGCAGCCTAGAGTGTAAGGGGTGGACCATCTTCCACACCCACAGACCCCAGATGACACTGACGTCAGCTGGTGTTTGGGATTACTTCTCTTTTTTTTTTCAATTTTTTTTTATTAACGACTTCCATGGTTATAAAAAATATCCCATGGTAATGCCCTCCCTCCCCCCCACTTTCCCCTTTGAAACTCCACTCTCCATCATATGCCCTTGCCTTCTCAATCAGTCTCTCTTTTATTTTGATGTCATGATCTTTTCCTCCTCTTATGATGGTCCTGTGTAAGTAGTGTCAGGCACTGTGAGGTCATGGATATCCAGGCCATTTTGTGTCTGGGGGGAGCACATTGTAAGGAGTCCTACCCTTCCTTTGACTCTTACATTCTTTCCGCCCCCTCTTCTGCCATAGACCCTGAGCCTTGGAAGGTGTGACAGAGATATTTCAGTACTGAGCACTGGGATTACTTCTCTTATTTCCCGTAATTCGCCCTGCTGAGATCTGCTCACTTGCATTACGTGAAGCGCTTGTCTTTAGCCAGTGAACGATTTGGAGCTAAACTAAACTTAAAAAGAAAAATAATAACTGAGGCCAATGTGATGTAATGCATATACAGCAATTGTATCTCATAATGCAGAGTACCTTCCAAAATGATATTGCTGAAGCTTTCCTCATCTAAGTGATATCTTTTATTAAGATCAGATGGGATCTGTTCACTATTGTGGTGTGGAGTTGGCTTAGGAAACTATAAATATGCTGAGGGTGAAAGAAGGAAGCGAAACGGGGCAAAGTCATGCCTCTGAATCATGACGCAGGCTCTTGGCCGCAGGTTCATTGCCAGGAGGAAGCCTTGAGAACGTCCACTTCCATTGTGGGGATCAAGAAGTAAAGAGCTTTGGGAACAGACCCTGCCCCCCCCCCCATTTACATTGTTCTGTCAAGATACATAATGGAGTTCAAACTTATCAAAAAGCCCAAGTAGACTGGCTGGTTCACTAGCACAGGCTCAGCCTTGAGTTCAGAGAGCTTTCTAATGCTTCCCACCTGCGTCTTCTAAGAATAGTTTCCAAGATCTAGTGATGCCAAAGGAAGCTTTCTCCCCAAGAGAGGGAAGGCCATAGGGTAACTAACATGGCATAATAAGGAAGGACAGCTCAGCACCAAAAACACTCACTCTCGATGCATCACGTGAGATCTATCCAGCCTCTTTCCCTCTGCATAGCCTGCTCCCATCTCAGCTGTCCAGCGGCTCCTCTCCACTCCGTCATCACATTGACTGACTTTCTCTGCTCTCCTCCCATGCACATGGTTCTCCCCAACACTCACACAGGCCATCATTCCTGCTTCCAGGTATGCAGCGACCCCCCCCCCCACACACCTGTAGCAAGGCATCCTTGCTACCAGCTCTCCACATCTGTCCAAATCCAACTCTAGTTCCCTCTGCAACGAAGGCTTCACCAGTGGTCCCCACAACACCGGTCTCCCCTCACCCTCACCTCCCTCCCCTATACTATCAAAGTAGGGCTTGAAAATGGTTTGATCTTGAGGTGAACCTCAACTGCTAGTCTTCGGAAATTATAATTGGGACATTCCCCAGTTTCCTCTGAGCTGCAGAGTAATCAGGTCACTTTTTTTTTTTTTTAGTTGTTTTATTTTACTGATTTGCAAGCAGAGAGAGAGAATGGGTGTGCCAGGGTCTCTAGCCACTACAAAGGAACTCCAGACACATGTACCATTTTGTGCGTCTGACCCTATGTGGGTACTGGGGAATCAAACCCAGGTTGTTAGGCTTTGCAAGCAAGCGCTTTAACCACTGAGCCATCTTTCCAGCCCTGACAGTAATCTGGTCTTTTTGTTGTTGTTGTTTTGAGGTAGGGTCTCACTCTAGCTCAGGCTGACCTGGAATTCACTATGTTGTCTCAGGGTGGCCTTGAACTCACAGTGATCCTCCTACCTCTGCCTCCCAAGTGCTGGGATTAAAGGCATGCGCCATCATGCCTGGCGTAAGCTGGTCTTTTAGTGATGATGAGAATGATATGGAAGGAGAGAATGAAGCATTGTCTGTCTCGTAGTTGCCAAGCATGATCTAAACCATGTACCTTGACAGTAACATCTAATGCAACTTAATTTTACCTTCTTCACCTGGGTGCAGTCCTGTGATCTTACGAGCTATTCTGGTAAGACTATTTTTTTTTCCAGATTCTAATCTGAATTTTCCAATTTCTGATAGAAATATCACAGAGAGTTACAACTTGTCATTCAGGAGGCCCCTCAAGCTGGTTTCCTTCTTGGGTTTGGTTTGATAGCCCCCCCCAAAAGATGAGTTGGCTTCTGGGGGGATGGCTCAGCAACTAAGCAGAAGGCCCTAAGGTCAATCTCTAGCATCCATGTAAAAAAAAAAAAAAAAAACCTGGTATGACTACACATGACGGAAGCGGGAGCGAGGCAAGGGCAAAGATAGGAGGATCACTGGGACTCCCCAGTAAGCCAGTCTAACCAAAAGCCAGGGAGCTTCAAATTTAGTAAAAGACTCTGTCTTGGGGACATACAACTAGAGAAGGACAGAGAAGGACGCTCCACATCTTCAGCAGCATGTGCCCTGTGCACACATACCACACAAACAAATACACAAAGACGATGTCAAGGACACTCCCAGAAGTGCGAGGATTCCCTGGTGCTTTTCATAAACAACATATATTCCTTACCTGCGTAGTCCATGCAAAAATCAGATTGCTAGTTAATGTGCACCTCAAGTTCCTTCTCAGACACCACACTTCGCAGGGCTGCATCTATCAGGCCCTCCCGTCTGAATGATACACACACAAGAAGCTGAAGTCAGCAGGACTTGGTGGCACACACCTGTAATCACAGTACTTGGGAGGTAGAGAGACAGGACAGCTAGAATTCAAGGCCTTGACAGGCTAAGCTGCATGAGACCTTGTCTCAAAGAACGAGGCAGAGGATCTGAGGTCCATCCGGAACCTCACTCCATGTAGCGGTTATCTTCCCTTTGCAGGGACAAAACACCCAACCCCAAGCAGCTGATGGGAGGAGAGGGTTTATTTCAGGCTCATTGTCCCAAGGAGACATTTCATCATGGCAGGGGCAAGGATGGCAGAGCAGAGACTAAGTATCACATCTTGTCACAGAAGCTAGGAGATAGCAGCAAGAGTGAGCTAAGCTCTGGCAAGGGGGAGCTGGGCTACAACACCCCAAAGCCCACCGAAGGGACACACCTCCTCCAGCAAGGCTCCACCTCCCAAATTACCACCTACTGCAGAATGAGTAGGAGGCTTAATCACAAATACATGAACCTATGGGGGGAACATTTCATATTCAGATGCCCGTGCCCAGTGAACATCCAGTCAGAACTGGGCTGGAAAGGCTCCTGGTTACAAACTGCTCTGGCCCTGCCGCTGGCTGTGTGAACTGAGCTGGGGCAAATTCTCAGCTTCTCTGCCTTGGTTTCCCCAGCTGGTGAATGCAAACAGCATTGGGAGGTGGAAAGCCAACCTTGAGAGTTGATGCCTAAAGTTGATGTTGGAGTCTTTGATAGTTGTTATTCCCATCTTTTCTCTGATGTCTTAGATCATATTCAGATGGAATAATGGAGGTCATATCATTTTATCTTATTCATTTAAGACAGAGAGAGAGAGAGAGAGAGAGAGAGAATGGGTACTCCAGGGCATCTAGCCACTGCAAACGAACTCCAGACGCATGCATCACTTTGTGCATCTGGCTTAAGTGGGTACTGGGGAATCAAACATGGGTCCTTAGGCTTCACAGGTCAGCACCTTAACTGCTAAGGCATCTCTCTGGCTCCCCTCTCCATTGGTTATTTGTCTTTGAAGGTGATGCTATGTCCAGGAATTTGGAGAAACCTCTCACTTGGGATGGCTGAGCATATATAATATCCAGCATTTTCTTTCTTTATATAAGGCCCCCATTCCTTCCCTCCGCTCCAAGTGTAATGCTATTCTCTATTTTCTCTCCTCCTGTCTTTCTTCACACCATATCTGCAAGTGCAACCCCCCCACCCCGCCCCCAGTCTCGAGACATCTCAGTGAAGTTTTATACACATTCATTGCAGTGCACATTTTATGCAAATATTCCCTACCTCCACCCCCTGAATCCTTAGCCCAGTGCCAGAACTTAAGTCTGACTCCCAGTTCCAAGTCAGATCCAGTCCCCTTGGGCAAGGTGAGGCTGACTGACTGCACAGGAGGGTGAGGCTTGGCCACCGGCTGGGAGGGGGTGTGGTCTTCTGGATCATTCTTCTGGTCTGTGGGTTAGCCCGGATCTCCTCCTTCACTGTTCTCAGGAAAGAGAAGTCATTGTTTTGGTGCGCTGATACTTTTTTTTTCCTGAAAGACCTGAGTGTCCAAGATTTCACTGCCTTCATTCTTGTTTTTCTTTTGGGCTGTTTTGCTTTTAGTAATAAAGGGTTAGCCACACCTACCTTAGTTTCTATTGGACAAAGATGTGAATAGCAGTGTGTGTGTGTGTGTGTGTGTGTGTGTGTGTGAGAGAGAGAGAGAGAGAGAGAGAGAGAGAGTTTTTTTTAACTCCAACTTGGCTCCAAAAGCACCTTGTTCCCAGGTGGGAGAGGCAGTTCAGGCCTGTCTGGGGCGGCTTGGGGGGAGATGACTCTATAACGAGAATTTCTCCACCTCCTCCTTCCCTGTTACTTTACAATGTGGAGGCCCAGGAGATGGGGATCGTTGCCCCCCCCCCCTTGGTTTTCCTTTCTCCTCCCTTCCCTTCCCCCAGCTCAAATGACAGCCACACCACGGGCAGACCTCGGAGCAGGCCGGTTTTAGATCAGGCGGAAGCCAGGGCATTTCTAGGTGGAGGTGCAGGGGCGGGCTCTCAACATATAATTTGCTTTAAGGGAAAAAGTCTGTCCAGGCAAGCCCCACGGGTCCTCCAGGGAGGGAACTCCCGGATGTCCCTCAGGTAGCACATTCCAGAGGGTGAATAAATTGACAAAGGATGCTGGACGCGGGCCGCTGACACAGACAGCGATGCAATGGGGTGATAGGAGTTGTTTATGATCCTCCGCCCAGGATGCCAAAGGGTTTAACAGGCGGGCAGGATTCCGGGGCTTCCTGCCGCTCAGGTGTGGGGGTTGAGTCTTAACGTCCTTCTTTTCCCTCTTGGAAAAAGCTGGAGTAGCAGAGTGACTTGTTCAGGGTCACACACCAGGCCCAGGAAGGAAATAACTCCTCCTCCTCCTAACAGAAAACAACATGGTCTTATTAAGGCGCTATCATTCGAATCTGAATCATTGGTCCTAATTGCAGGCCTACGGTGAACTGTAAGCACCGTGTGACTCGAGCTGCCAGCAAGGCCAGGTAGGGATTGACTGAAGTTTGACCACCGGTGAGGGAACGTGGCATACTGCGCTGGGAGCGGAGGTGAGGGCGGGGGGTGGGGGGAGGTGAGAGAGCATGGAGGATGATTTTAAAACTGCTGACAGGTATCAGGTTTAGATTTTTAAGAATTGATTTTATTTTTTTGAAATGTCACCTTCTGTATGGCATGCTGTTGGGACAGAGAGACACCTGAGGGTCTAAATGGATTCAAAAAGGCACGGGGAGGGGGGAGGGCTGGAGAGATGGCTTAGCAGTTAAGGCGCTTGCCTGGAAAGCCAAAGCACCCAGGTTCGATTCCCCAGGACCCACGTTAGCCAGATGCACAAGGGGGCGCACGCGTCTGGAATTTGTTTGCAGTGGCTGGAAGCCCTGGCGTACCCATTCATCCCCCCGCCCCGCCTCTTTCTCTATCTCTCAAATAAATAAGTAAAATATTTTTTTTAAAAAAGGCATTGGGGGCACATCTCAGGTACCAGTCTGTCTTTCTTGGCAACCCACCCCGGCACCAAAGTCACTGTTGTATTTTGGTATTTAAAGTTCCCTTTTAATTCAGGTGTTGGCAGCTCTGTGGGGGAGGGAGGGCCCTCGAGGGAGAAAAAAAAAAAACAGGCATATAAATACAGATCTGTACACGGGATTGGACACGTGCGGTGTTCAGGAAAGAAAGTAAATTCCATCCAGCCAATTGCTCTAACTGATTCATTTGTCCTCCGAAAGACGCCACCTACCTGCTCACAGGTATTCAGGTAAATGACAGGTGGGCGGGGCCTGCTGTGCTGTTTTAGTCGCTCAGGTCTTAGCAATGCTTTATCTGGCCAGGCTTCCGTGATGTCACACATTTCCTGCTGTGGACCAACCAGTGCCTTCCTTCTTCCTCCAGGCACCTGGGCACCGCGGTTGAAGTTGAGGCTGGTCACAGTCCAGGCGGCCCAAGGACCTGTGACTTCAGCTCCCTGACAAGCCATGAGAGCTGGCGGGTCACTGCTGCACTGAGAGCCCCAACACACTTGATGAAGGTGAGCAGAAACTCCACTCTCCCCTCCCGGCCTCTAGGCCAAATGCCCCGGTGGGATCTGAGAGAGGAATTTGAATGAGAAAATGCTGGAACACTGAATGGCCCAGTCCTGGATGAAACTCCTGGGGGTAGAAGGTGTCTGTGAGAGATGGGCTGCATGATAAAGTTCTACCAGGCCAGATATTCAATCCTTTTTGTCTCCCCTAATCATTAATCCAGCCTCTGTTGTTTGTGAACTTGATCTGGTTGTTTAAAACCCTGTAGAGGAGACAATTTTTTTTTTTTTTAAAAGCTTAGCTTTTTAAGCCCGTTTAATGGGGGCTGGGAAGGGTGAGGAAATTCACACTTGTCTGTTTGTCCCTTATTTTCTGCGTTCCTCTCATCAGACACAGTTTTGATTCAAAGCTGTGAGAGGTTCCAAGGCTTTGTTGTTGGTTTTGACTGTAGAAAGTCCGTCCTCAAACAGGTACATTCTCTTGCCCTATTCTGAAACGTCGCCTTTTTCTTCTCCTTAAAAAAAAAAAAAAAACTAAAATTTGCTTCCCTGTGGAATACTCCTTTCCAAACATGCTGCAGTCTGGATTAGAACTGTTTACTTTCAGACCCAGATAGGCTGCCTGATGACCTTTGGTTAAAGTAAAAATCATTCCTTCAAGGCCACAGGAATGTACTTTCAGGACTGAGTATTGATTTGTTTGAAATTCGTTAGCTTTTTCTATCTCTTTTCCTTTTAATTTTAATAACAAATATATGGAGTAGATTGTTCTGCCAGGACTTGACTTTTAATGTTGTTTTAGAATTTTTTATTTTATTGGGGTTTTTGAAATAGGGTCTCGGCCTAGTCTGGGCAGACCTGGAATTCACTATGTAGTCTCAGGCTGGCCTCGAACTCACGGCGATTCTTCGACCTCTGTGCTGTGATTAAAGGTGTACTTCACCACGCCAGGCAGGACTTGACTTTTTCAAAGTAACTTTGCTTCTAGGATGCATTTTCTTTTTTTGTTTTCTTAGTCCTGATCACACAGTCTGTCGTTGACAGGACTAGGGCCATACTCCACACTGGATACTATGGTTAGTGGTGCCAAAGAAACCCCTTCTATGGAAACGTAGTGAGAGAAAGAAACGAGTGAGTGAGGCCTTTCATCTTAGATGCCTTCATCTGTGGTTTTCTTGACACTGAAGTTGGTAGGTGGATTTGCAGGGGAATAATCTGTTAGAAATTATGTCCACCAGGAAATGTAAAGCACGTGTCAGTGTTCCGAGAGTGTAGACTGACACAACTAAGGAAACATTTCCTGAAAACACAGTTGTATCTTGCCAGTAAGAATCTGCCCTGTTCTTGTTGCTTCCCCCTCGCTCGTGCGCAGTGTTTTCTCCTCTGAGTGACCTTTGTGACTGATGCATTTGGATGGTGGCCGCTGCTTATTCCTCAGTAACGTTTCTCACTTGATTCCAAGCTTTGATGGCAGTAAGAGCAAAGGACTTCTGGTGTCCTGGATTTTCTGGATACGTTTATTGTCTCTGATGTCCCCGACCTCTCTGCAAAATACCATTCATTCTGGTTACCTCGTTGATTAGTTCTTTTTAAAGTAGTTACGATTATGCAATCATTTCTTCACTCTGTGCCAATTTCTTTGGCTATTAGAAGAACAAAGTGATGGATATTATAGCCCCTGATACAAGAAAGGGAAAAAAAAATGACAGACTGGCTGGGCTTAATCCCAGCACTCGGGAGGCAGAGGCAGGGGGATCGATGTGAGTTTGAGGCCACCCTGAGACTACATAGTGAATTCCAGGTCAGCCTGGGCTAGAGTGAGACCCTACCTCGGTGACAGACTGGAATTCAGAGTCAGACTATCTAGAACATAGTTGGTTTGTTGGATAATTTGCATATATGTGTGGTCTGATGGCCTGCGACAGCGCCATTTCTTTGGGTTAAGTGTATATAAGATGTGATGGGAAGTTTCCTCCACTTGCATTCTTGAGGAAATTACTGAACTTCTGTGACCCCTCTGTTTAATGGCCAAGAATCCAGCCGGGTGTGGTGGTGCACGCCTTTAATCCCAGCACTCGGGAGGCAGAGGTAGGAGGAGCGCCATGAGTTCGAGGTCATCCTGAGACTACAGAGTGAATTCTGGGTCAGCCTGGGCTAGAGCGAGACACCACCTTGAAAACCCAAAACAAACAAAATAAGAGTCAAGAATCCCTGTGCTATAATGTGGTCCTGAGAGGTTAAAAATGGCTGACACATGCAGAGGGTGGAGTGACCTATCCCTTGTGCGGAGCCAGGGCCAAAGAAAGGCTAAGTCCATCGTTCCTGGAGGAGTGTTCCTGGGAGCTTCTAGGACTTAACAGAACCCTTGAGGATAAAGATCTCCTATGGGTTGTTAGGAACATTGCTGTTCTTGTTACTGTAATTAATTGTCAGTGATTAACCCCACTGTTAACAGTTTGGGTTAATCACAACAATCAGGAGGGAGGAGAACACATGAACTGTCACTCACAGAGCCTGGAAGCCGCGTCACCTGAACTTCCCAGGTCAGGAAAGCTCTGCGAAGGTGGTCACTCCTTCCTTTACCCAGCTCAAGGCTCACTCAACTGAGCCATAAATATGGCTTCCCTACAGGTCTTCAGTTGTCATTCGCTGTAATGGGATTTGTCTGGAAGCCCCGTCTGCTTTCAATCTTGCTACCCTTCCTGAGTGGACTGGGCACATGTTCCCCTCCAGTCTGCCAGGTCAACACTCTCCACCCCAGCCCACATGAATACTTACTTAGCCAGGCCACTGTGAAGGTGACAGCTAATTTGAAGCCTGCACGATTCTCTGGGGAGAAGGCTGTGGGTCCCTTGTATGTTAGGATAACCTCCTTAGTAAAATAGCCTGTGCTTTTCAATGACCTTGAGTCAGTGCATCAAAGCAGGTGTGTCACCAGAGCCTCGAGAGCATCTCCTGGTCTCACCTTGTCCTCACGGAATAACACACATTGCCATCATTCAAGAGTGAGGACCAGTGAGCTTGGGTTCTAACCTTGAACCTATTGTGCTTGCTGAGATGACTCTGGGGGGAGAGCCTCAGTCCCCCCACCTGCATCCATCACTCTCCTCATGAGCTCTCCTCCGGCCCCCTAAATAGGATGGACCCACTTGTGGTCTTACAGCAGAGGCAAAGGGTTGCTCATCCAGGTGAGAGGTCAGAGTTTTGGGTGGAGTAGTCCTGCTGCCATGGACGACAGGGCTGGTCTCTGACATCAGACTGCCTGGCTTCAAATCCCAGTTCCACCACGTGCTTCCAGTGGGACCTGCGACAGCCTCTGTAGTCTGCTTGAAATAGCTCTGGCACGATGTTAGCTATTGTGTGATTTTTTTTTTTTTTTCTTGAAAAGGAGACAGGGTGGGGGCAGTCAGACAGATCTGGTTCAAGAGCCCTCTCTGCCATGTAATTACTAGCCAATAGCAGGCACTCAGTGTGTTTGGCTCAGTTTGATCATCTGGAAACGGGCTATGTCCCCAGCTCCGTGCTATTTCGAGGAGGTACCTTAATGGTTACGTGCAAAGTGCTTGGCCCATTCTAAGTGTGCAGTGAGTGTTGTCTGTGGTCGTGTTATTGCAGACCACTTTTGTTATGTTGGTTCCAGTTAGGCTTTTAAGATCGTGCTACAGTGTGGCTATAATGATGGAAATCTCACTAGAGCTGAGAGCCAAAGGCTGAACAAAACACATTTCCAGAAAGGCGCCCAAGGCTTCGAAGGAAAGTCTGTTAACAAAGATTATGTCGTTTTTCTTGGCACCCTAGGGTAGAGCAGCTGCCAGGGCGATGCCTGGTCTTTTGCAGACTGATACTCACCAGCAGGAGTGTGTGATGTAAGAACCAGTGGGCCTTCCTACAGCCGGGACCCCCAGATGCACCTGTCAGCACCCTCCCCTCACCCTAGGCAGACCTCAATCCCAGCTGCCCCGATGTCTTATTTACAATTGAACCCCGCACGCTTAAAGTAAAGAAAAGGAGGTTGGCTTGGATTCTGATCAAAGAGGTTCTCAAATGGGCCCTCCTCCCTGCCTCGGTATCCCTAGACTTCCTGGTGAGTAGAGAACTATTCTTGATACCTATGTACTGACAGTACACAGACTCACTTTCACGTAGGTGGCAGATCGATTACCCTCTGACAGTGCCTCCAAACACTCCAGGGCCTTTCAAAACTATCTGGAGGGTGATTGTGTCAGTCTTCCTGGGTAGATGAGGTTGTGCCATCTACTGACCCCAGTGAAGAATGAAGGTTGACATGAAAAACCATCGAAGTTGTTAAGTACAGAAAACTGCGGTGAACTGAGATCAGGGATGGGAAAATGTAGGCTGTGTCCTGTGACTTCCCACTTCTGCCACCCCTTCCTCACCCTGTGCCATGGGGCCACAAGGACGCCATGGCGACCCATCGTTTGGCTACACAAAGAGGCACTGCCATACGGCCGGTCAAGGGGAGGAAGCTCTTTCCGTGAGTTAGAGTTTCCACACACGTAGTAGGTTGCCTGTTGGAGTGCTGAGTTCATTAACACTGAAGGTGTTCACTGTTTGGCATATTCAGTCTCTGGTATGTTTGCTGGCTGGGTGGGATGGATGGATGGATGGATGGAGTATTTGTGTTTCTTCAACAGAAATAGATGCTCACCTGTAAAATGAAGGTATCCTATGGATCTCACAGGATTAGTCTAGAGATTCAATGAGAAAATACATGTCGAGTATCCAACAGGGTCTCTGGCATATAGGAAATATTCATTGAAACTAGTAATAATGTTTTTAATTTTATACTTTGAAACAGAAAGGAAAAAAAAAAAAGATTCTTACTCCAGACAGACTAGATGATGAACTGGAGTTGTGAGGTTTGTTTTTAGTTTTTCGAGATAGAGTCTCACTTTAGGCCAGGCTGATCTGGAATTCACTATACAGTCTCAGGGTGGCCTTGACCTCACAGTGATCCTCCTACCTCTGCCTCCCGAGTGCTGGGATTAAAGGCGTGTGCCACCACGTCTGGCTTGGAGTTGTGAAGGTTTTATTCTAGGCTTTTCTTTTTTTTTTTTTTTCTTTTTTAAAAAACAACTTTATTATTTTATTTTTTTTAATTTGTTTGAGAGAGAGAGATAGAGGGAGGGAGAAAGGAAAATAGAATGGGCATGCCAGGGCCTCCAGCCACTGCAAACATATTCCAGACACATGCACTACCTTGTGCATCTGGCTTACATGGGTCCTGAGGAATCAAACCTAGGTCCTTTGGCTTTCCAGGCAAACACCTTAACTGCTAAGCCATCTCTCCAGCCCTATGCTAGGCTTTTCACTCTTCTCCCCATCCTCTTCCTGCTTCCTCTACCTCTCTCTCTCTGTCTGCAGGTAGCCACATTCCTTGACATGTTTGTGGGTTGACTGTGACATTTCTAACACTGGCAATAGCTTCCATCTCAATTAAGGAGGGAGTTTTTGTTTTATTTTTATTTATTTATTTATTATTATTATTATTATTTGGTTTTTCAAGGTAGGGTCTCACGGTAGCTCTGGCTGACCTAGAGTTAACTCTGTATTCTCAGGGTGGCCTCGAACTCACAGCAATCCTCCTACCTCTGCCTCCCGAGTGCTGGGATTAAAGGCGTGCGCCACCACGCCCGGCTTTATTTTGTTATTTTTAACATCAGGAATTTGACTTTGGAGCTTGCATGCTTAAACACCACTATTATCTCCCAGTGACTCTTGTCTGCTTCTTGTGCTTGATGCGTTTGTCACAGGGACACAAAAGACTGCACCAACAGCAGAGTGACAACGCTCCAAGAATTCTCCTTAATAGCTTCTGGGCTCACAGCTTGGCACTCGCACGTGCCTGATGGGAGGTCTAACTATGCCATTGCTATCTGTCCAGATGATTTGCATAACTTGCTTATGACTTCAGTCTGTCAGTCACGTGGCCTCTTATGACTAGAATACTTTGGGTTTATTCAGGCTCTTGCATGCTCACATTAACACGTGAGTCACCTGGTGTTTTCAAGCTCCTCATTAAGTAGCATTGTCATACTGGTATAACATCGTCCACAGCACGCATGCACTCGGCCATTCCATCCGTGGCCCCTTGAGGCCCTTGTGAGTTGGTTTCACAGTCATCTCAGGGGATACCTGCATTCTTATGTGTTAAGATCTAAAAGGAAATCACTACATTTTTATGCTAGGGCTGAATTACTATCCCTAAGTATACAGCAGTCTAAATGTCTGCCACCTTAAAATGTTTATCCTGTCCCTACACCAGGTAGAGAAGTATTGGAGTGGGCTCTTGGGAATACCTGCCCAGTTCCTGTGGGAATACCCCTAGAAATACAGCCTCCTGGCCTAGTTACTTGGGGCTGCCGTAACAAATAACCTTCAACTCGGTGACTTCAAACACCTTGGGCTTATTCTGTCAGTTGTAGTTGCTAGAAGTTTGAAATTAAGATGTCAGCAGGGGGCTGGAGAGATGGCTTAGCGGTTAAGGTGCTTGCCTGTGAAGCTTAAGGACCCATGTTCTACTCTCCAGATCCCACATTAGCCAGACACACAGAGGTGAGGCAAGCTCAAGGTTGCACATGCCCAGTAGGTGGCGCAAGTGTCTGGAGTTTGATGGCAATGGCTGAGGCCAGTTCTCTCTCTCTCTCTCTAAAATTAAAAAAAAAAAAAAAAAAAAAAGGTCAGCAAGACCTTTCAAGGATTCAGACAGGGGAGAATCTTTCCTTGCCTCCTTCAACTTCAGGGACTCCAGCTAGTCCTTGTCTTGTGGCTACATAGTTCTTGCCTCAGTCCCCACATTACTTTCTCTTGTGTTTGACTTCTCTCTCTTATAAAGACACTTATGGGGACCACTCGGATAATCCAAGATGATGTCATCTCAACATCCAATACTTAGTGCCATCTTCCACAAGGAGATTGTTTTTCCAGGAAGGTCGTATTCCTAGCTCTGGGGTTAATCAATGACATGTCATTTAGGGAACCATCTTTTTTTTTTTCCCACTCTAAACCCTACCTTGAAAAAACAGGTTTTTTTCACTCTAGTCCAGGCTGACCTGGAATTCACTATGTAGTCTCAGGGTGGCTTCGAACTCACGGCGACTAACAGTGTGTACCAACACACCCAGCGGGAACTGTCATTTTTTGCCCACTCTGCTCTCTAACTGATATATTCATATGCATAAGGCTTCTCTATTTATGAAAACAAAATCTATGTGTACACTGGGAGGCTGAGCATTGGACAAATAACAGGCCAGGAGCGTTAGACTGGGCAGCCTTCACCATTACCATTCTTTATTTCTATGTCCAAGGCAGGGTAGTGAGGGTCGCGTCTTCCAAAGACTTAACGTGTTCCTCCCATCCACAGTGCAATGCGTGCACTGAAACAAACCAGTAATGGCCACCGTCGATGGTACAGAGGACAAGTAGTGTCCTGGCTAAGGGAGTCGTCACGTCACTGAATCCTGATCTCCCATGTCATGATAAGCAGGTAAATGTCCACTTCCAAGGTGACGTGGTTTCAAAGGACATTAAGCTACAGGGCATCCTGGGTGGTCCTCTGCCACCACCGAAACTGCCCAAGGAAAGAGTCGGAAAGAGCAATGGCAAGGGAAGAAACCACCAATGTGGTCACGAGTGTGTTTTTGAGCCGGGAGGGGTCATTATGTTTGGAGATAGTAAAAGTGACACATGTAACACAGAAGACAGAACAAGAGTAGAAGGCCAAAGATACAAGAGGAAAACATTCGACTCTTTGAGACATGCCCAGGTGTCCGTCACTGGAAGTGCTTCAAATAGAAACTGGTAGGTCACCCTTCAGAGGTACTGAGAGAGCATTTCCCCACTTGGAGAGAACTTAAGATCCTTACCTAACTCAAACTCACTTTATTTTATTTTTTTAATATTTTATTTTCATTTATTTATGGGGGGGGCAGAGAATAGGCACACCAGGGCCTATAGCCACTGCAAACATACTCCAGACGCACGTGTCACCATGTGTATCTGGCTTATGTGGGTACTGGGGAATTGAACTTGGGTCTGTAGTCTTCAGAGGCATTGAGACATATTTTCTCATTTAAACCCAGAGCTCACTGATTTGGCTAATCTAGCTAGCCATCTTGGCCCTGTCCCTGCCTCCCAAGTGTTGGGATTACAGGCCCGACCATCACGCCAACCTACATTTGTGTGGATTCTGGGGATCTGAACTCAGGTTTGAATCCCCAGAATCCTTGCATGGCAAATGCTTCACTGACTCAGACGTCCCCCCAGCCTTAAATAAAACATCTTAAAACCTTAACTTAAAATCATATGGGGAAAAGCCGGGTTGTGGTGGCACATGCCTTTATTCCCAGTAGGATCGTCATGAGTTCAAGGTCAGCCTGAGACTGTGTAGTGAATCAGGACTGCCAGGGCTAGAGTGAGACCCTACCTTGAAAAACCAAAAAATAAAAATAAAAATGTATTTTAAAAAGCAGGGCTGGGAAAAAATGGCTTCGCAGTTAAGGCATTTGCCTGAGAAGCCTAAGGACCCTGGTTCAATTCCCCAGGACCCACATTAGCCAGGTGCACAGGGGTGCGTGTGTCTGGAGTTTGTTTGCAGTGGCTAGAGACCCTGGTGTGCCCATTCTCTCTTTCTCTCTACCTCTTCCTCTCTCTCTCAAATAAATAAAATATTTTTAAAAATATGTCATATGGGACCGGCAACTCTATTGTGTTCATCCTCCTCCTCTGTGGATACACTTGGTGAAGCTCTTCCCTCTCGGGGTTTCTTCCCACTTATCGAAATCCCAGTCACCTTCTGTGATTCCTTCCCAGGGCCCACGTGATCCATTGACTGTCCTGGGTCACGCTACCTGTTCCCAGGTTCCTTTTCCTCCTGGGCTTGCCAAGGGCCTCCACTTGGAGCAACTGTCCTCACTGGTATTTACCGTGCTGTGTGCTCACCGGTCATGTTTCACTATTTTTCTCTCTGTTCCTAATTAGAATTGAACTCCATGCTGATGAAACAGAATTCCCCGTGGGAGTCCTCACAACGTTTTAAGCAAATGTGAGGCATGGCCCGCACACTCAGCGCCCACCTGTGGACTGAAGTAGCAGGAAAATGGTCAAAATTCCATGATCTTCCGTCATGTCCTTTTTCTCCGTAAAACTTCATTATCTGCCAAAAGCATTTCCTGATATCGTTTGTCACCTTGGAGAGGGAAGGCAGTCAGCTTGCTCCTTTTTTAAAATATTTATTTTCAAGGAGAGAGAGATTTCCATACTACTCCGACATCGGCTCTTCTTAGGAATTAGTGTCGACTCTTGCATTAACATACTGTGCCTTAATATTTGCTGTCTGCGAAGGGTCTGTTCTGTTTCACCATGTTTGTAGACTAGGAAATGGAAGGACATACTGTTTGGTACAGAGCCCTTATAGACAAACCAAGGATGGCAGGTGTGCCAGGAAAGATACCCAGGGGAAGAGTGGCGAAATCTCCTGTCAGGAGAGATTAAGGTCTTCTCTAGCCGGCTGTGAAAGGCTGTCTCTGGCCTCTAAAACTCATTTGTAATTGGCGAACCACTTGGGGCTTGGTTCGCTTAACTGCTTCCCTTGTATTTCCCACTTTATGAATATCTGGGCTCTCGGTTATTAACTCCAGATGTATTTTGCTATCTCCTTTTGGTTCCATTCTCCTGTGATTTCCTGACATACTTCTGACCTTTTTAGGGACTCTTTATATTTTCCTTCTTTCTAGTGTTGGAAACACTGCACAGGCGAATGTCATTCCATAGATTTCATTAATGACTCCCTCCTTCCCTCCCTCCCTCCCTCTTTAAGACCATTGATTTAGGAGTTGAGCAGAAGTAGGTTAACCACAGAAGCCCATGAGCCCTGAGCCTCATCGCTTCCTGCTGGGCAGTACCTGTCCCTACCCTGTGCACACACAGCCCCCTCCCTCAGCCTTAGCTCTGGGTTTATCCCAGATGTGACTTTGTAGACAGGTCACTGAAGCACCTCATTCTTCCTGATTCCACACGAACCTACAAGCTAAGGGGGGGATGCTTCTTAATTCACAACTGACGCTTGTAACAATGTGGATAGCATATTATTGACACCTTCAGTTGTCAACGAATGTATCTGAAGCTTAAGGCTAAATGTAGATTTATTGGAACAGGGAAAGAGTTTGCTCTGACTTCGGCAATTGTTTTCCCCACTAGTAATCTCAGTTAGAAGGTTTTGCAGGAGCCAGGACAGTAGTGAGACAAATATGCCTGCTGGGGCTTGGAGAGATGGCTTAGCAGTTAAGGCACCTGCCTACGAAGCCTAAGGACCCATGTTCGACTCTCCAGGTCCTGTTTAAGCCGGACGCACAATGGGACGCAAGCACGCAAGGTGGCACATGTCCACAAGGTGGCGCACGTGTCTGGAGTTTGATTGCAGTGGCTGGAGGCCCTGGTGCTCCAATTCTCTCTCTCTCTCTGTCTCTCTCTCTCTTGCTCTTTCTCATAAAAATAATTGCAAAGAAAAACAAATATGTCTGCTGGGTAAACTCCTTTAGAAAGAGAGCCAGTGGCCTGAGCTACTGTGGGGAGCGGTTACTGGCCCTGGTTCACTGGGATGCCCCGTGGATGTGTTTCTTCTTCTTCCCAGGAGTGTGTTCCTGATGACTGTGTTTGGAATCTGTGCTCTGAGGTGCGGGCCCAGGGACCCGTTTGAAATAACGAGCTACCAGTCTGCCCTAGGGAGCTTCCCCGAAGGTTCAGCTATCATCAGCCAAAACCCCAAACCTCACACTGGAGAGATGGCTCAGCAGTTAGGACACTTGCCTTCAAAGTCTGAGGACCCAGGTTCAGTTCTCCAGGAGCCACGTAAAGCCAGATGCACAAGGTGACGCATGTGTCTGGAGTTCATTCGCAGTGACTGGAGGCCATTCTTGCAATCTGCCTCTCTGTCTCTCTCTCTAATAAATGAATAAATAAAATTTTTAAATTTCTTTTTTAAAAACCTACACCTCAGGGTTTTTTTTTTTTTAATTATATTATTTTGGGACACTGGGGATTGAACTTAGGGCCTAGCACATGCTAAGAAAGCACTCTACCACTGAGCTACCAGATTCAGTTTCTTGAAGCTAAAAGTTCCCTGAGAAGTCAGTCATCTGGTGGAGAGCTAGCCTGCATGTGTCTAAAACTCATTGTAAACATCAGGGTTGGTTGATGTGATAAAAAGATTTTGAACAACTTTAGTTTATAAGAAATAACAGTAACACGCCTTTACTTCCAGCACTTGGGAGGCAGAGGTCTGAGGAGGCAGAGGTAAGAGGATTGCCACGAGTTTCAGGCCAGCGTAGTGAATTCCAGGTCAGCCAGGGCAAGAGCAAGACCCTACCTGGAAAAACCAAAATAAACTGAATAAATAATAACAAAGGAACACCAGGCATGCGAGTGCCCGCTTATCATCCCAGCACTCATGAAGCTTAGGGGGATTGTGAGTTCAAGGCCAGCCCAGCCCAGCCTGTGCTGCACAGGGAGACTCTGCCTGAAAAAAAGAAATCACAAAGCAAACGCCACTGCAGTAGGGCAGAGCCTCACACTGTTTACAAAATTCTGCATTCTACTCAAGTGTCCTGGCTGGGGGACCCACTTATCACTTTTGCTGGCCTCTTGTACACTCAGCAACAAAATTTTTATGGGATCTAAAAGTTCTTTTCTTCTTGAAAGTTTTTTTTTAGTATTTTATTTATTTGACAGAGAAAGAGGGAGTGAGAGAGAGAATGGGTGCACCAGGGCCTCCAGCCACTGCAAATGAACTCCAGATGCATGTGCCCCCCCCCCCTTGTGCATCTAGCTAATGTGGGTCCTGGGGAATCGAACCTGGGTCCTTTGGCTTTGCAGGCAAACGCCTTAACTGCTAAGCCATCCCTCCAGCCCTGTTTTGTATTGTTTTTCAAGGTAGGGTCTCGCTCTCTAGCTCAAACTGACCTGGAATTCACTATGTAGTCTCAAGGTAACCTCAAAATCACAGCAATCCTCCTACCCCTGCCTCCCAAGATCTGGGATTAAAGGTGTGCACCACCATGCCTAACTTCTAAAGTTTTTTTTTAAATATTTTTATATTTATTTGAGAAAGATAGAGACTGACAGGAAGAAACAGAGTATTGGCATGCCAGGGCCTCTTGCCACTACAAACTCCAGCTGTAGGTGCTACTTTGTGCATCTGGCTTTACTTGACTCCTAGGGAGTTGAACCCCAGCTGTGAAGCTTTGCAGGCTGAGCCATCTCCCTAGCCCATTCCAATATTTTTTTAACCCAAATAGTTGGTTCTTTAAAATTTTTTTTTGTTATTTTTATTTATTTATTTGAGAGCGACAGAGAAAAAGGCAGATAGATAGAGAGAGAGAGAGAGAGAGAGAGAAGAGAGAGAGAAAATGGGCATGCCAGGGCCTCCGGCCACTGCAAACGAACTCCAGAGGCATGCGCCCCCTTGTGCATCTGGCTAACGTGGGTCCTGGGGAATAGAGCCTCAAACCGGGGTCCTTAGGCTTCACAGGCAAGCGCTTAACCACTAAGCCGTCTCTCCAGCCCCCAAATAGTTTTTATAACCCTTTTTGGAACTTGACATTAGAGTAGACTTATTTCCATCCACTTGAAGCAAGGTGCTCCTGTTACCTTACGGACCCTCCAGCGTACGGTTCACCTGGCTTCTCTGCCAGGGCAGCAGTCAGGTGGAGCTACAACCGTTTCGACCTTGGCTAAAGTCTGCTGGTACACCTGCAGAGCCCTGTAGTTCTGTGACTTCCTCATTGCACCTGGCTGGCAACCAAGTAGGTTGCCAGGAAAACATGGAGACCCATCAAAGTGGTTAATGCCAGGGCTGGACCCAAGCTGCAGTGGCGACACCCCACTGTCTCTCCTTGAACTTCTATTTACTTATTTATTCACTCATTTCAGAGAGAGAGAGGAGAGAGAAGCAGACGAATAGAAAGAGTAAGAGTGAATATATGGGCACACCAGAGCCTCGTGCCATTGCAAACAGACTCCAGATGCATGCGCCACCTGGTGCATCTGGCTTACGTCGATACTGGGGAATTTAACCCAGGTCCTTAAGATTTGCAGGCACATGCCTTAACCACTGAGCGATCTCTCTAGTACATCTCCTTAAACTTTTAAAATTTATAGTATAGCCAGGCATGGTGGCACACGCCTTTAATCCCAGCACTTGGGAGGCAGAGGTAGGAGGATTGAGTGGGTTCGAGACCGGCCTGAGAATACACAGTGAATTCCAGGTCAGCCTGGGCTAGAGTGAGACCCTTCCTCAAAAACAAGAAACAAAAACCTGATGAGGCTGTAATGAAAATGGGGTACTCATCTTGAAGTCCAAAATTTAAAGTGCCAATAAATTCACTGACCATGGTTTTGAATTCCTTCTCTTGTCACTCTGACGAAACAACTAACAAAAGTCACTTAAGGAAGGAAGGGGTTATTTTGGCTCATGGTAGGAGGGGATACAGTCCATCAATGGAGGGAAGGCGTGACGGCAGGCGCTGGAGACAAGCTAGTCACATTGTGTCATAATCAGGAAGCAAAGATAGACTGCGAGAGCGAGCGCACGAGAGAGGATTAGTTCAGTGTAAGGTGCCAGCCTATGGGATGATGACTCCCCCCCCCCCCGCATTCAGGGTGAGTCTTTCCTCCTCAGTTAAACTCAGGAAGCACCCTCACAGACCCACCCAGCAGGGTTTCTTAGGAGATTCCAGATCCATCCAAGTTAACAATGAAAGTCAACCACGACTGTCTTTATAAAAACCAAAATTGATGCAAAAGATCCATAATGGAAAAAAAAAAAACAAACAAACAATTCAAAGATCAGTTATCCAAGGCTACTTGGAAAATTTTTAAGATCGTTGCTCAGTGAAGAGAAATTGTCAAACACATTTCCTTGAAAATGAGATGAGCAATGAATGAGCTGGAAATTATTTTTAAAATTCTGCTGTCAGGACAAATGAACCTAAACTTTAAATGCTGTAAATTTTAATATGCCTATTTTTCCTATTTTCCATATTTTTTCAACTACTTTAACACTGTGGAAAATTTAAACAATAAAAAAATCCACAAAAAGGGCTAGAGAGATGGCTTAGAGGTTAAGTCGCTTGCCAGCGAAGCCTAAAGACCCATGTTGGATTCCCCAGTACCCACATAAACCAGATGCACAATGTGGCGCATGCATCTGGAGTTCGTTTGCAGTGGCTGGAGGCCCTGAAGTACCCATTCTCTCTCTCTAAACAAATAAATAAAAAAAATTTTATAAAAGTTCACAAAAGCATGTATCGCAAGACATGTTTTCTTTCCTCTTGACCTGTGACATGGCTCAACACAGCACCAATGGGATAAATGTGTCTGCTATGTAGGAATGCACCCAGTGGATAGTGCTGAACATAGTTGCCCTGCCAAAGAGGAATTTTCCATGAGCAAGGCCTTCCAGCAGATGATGAGTCAGGGCACAATTGCCATGGTCCAGGGTGGCAAACACGCCTCCTCAGGCGTTTTCTTTTTCTAATACTTGTGTATTTCTCTTTATTTTGGTGGTGGGCTTACAAAATCCCAGTTCTTCTCCATTGTCCATCAGCTGCCTTTGGCCCATCAGTGCCTAAACTTTCATTTTAAATAAATTTTCCAGGGAATGTCAGTGACTATTAATATTTATGCTCTGGGTGGGAAAAACAGATCTCAGAGTGACTATCTGTTTAACTTGTTTCTTGGATTATTTATTATGTCAATATGTTTGGAAGTGAGATTTATCAACATAAAGGAATGCTCACAAGCAGGAGCCTGAAATTCCCCAAATACCATTTATTGTAGGGATTAAGGATGGACCAGTTTAGATGCAGAAGGCTGTTGTCTATTTACATAAAGTCTCTAAATATCTTTCTATTTTCTCCATGTTCAGAGATCTTATTTTTGCTTTTAAAAGTCTTTATATTTCTCCTTCTAACCCTGGAGATTATCTATCAGTCTGCCTGTCTATCTTTATCTATCATGTATCTAAGCTATTATATATCTATCAGCCTATTACCTATCTAACTGTTACCTGTTATCTATTTATCTCTATCTATCTATCTATCTGTCTATCTTTCTATCATCTATCAAGATATTCTTGGTCTGCAAATTCTAGAATCTTCCATGGATTCCAAAATCTAGAGATGTTCAAATTCCTTGTCTAAAATGGTTCATTGAATCCTCACAATCCTCTCATGCACCCTAAATCATCTCTAGAGGACTTATGATATCTAATATCTTATAATTAAGGATAATGGTAAGAAAAAAACTACATGTTTAGTACAGATGCAATTCTTTTTCAAATATTTTCTACCTATACTTGTTTGAATCCATGAATTTGGCATCTTCACATGTGATGGACTGACTAGATACATATTGTGATGGTTAATCTTGTCGACTTGATGTGATCTAGAATCACCATGGAAACAAATCTCTGTTCATGCCTGGGAGGGAGTTTCTACGTCCTGGGCTGTATAAAAAGGGTTAAGTGAGCCAAGCTTGAGCTTTCACTGCTTTCTGCTTTCTGACTGTGGATGCAGCGTGACAAGCTCTGGCCACCATGCCTTCTCCTCCTTGGTGGACTGTGACCTTGAACTGTGAGGTGATTCTGGTCGGGAGTTTGGCCACAGCAATGAGAAAATAACTAATACGTTTGTAACACACACACACACACACACACACACACACACACACACACACACATTCATTCTTTTCCTCCTGGCTACTCCAGCAGGTACACCTTAGGTTGCCTGGAAATCAGTTTAGGGGGCAAATATTCTGGCCTCCCTCTGTCCTGGACTTTGGGACCTCTCCCTATCCAGGCCTTTTAGAAGGTGCCTGACAAGGGTATTTGGTCAGGCTGGAGGTCAGGAGGAACATGAGATCCATCTTCCAGTACTGACAGTCCTACTCTCTCAAGAGCTCTGTGGGCAATACTGACACCCACGAGGAGGTGGAGAGTTACAGGGATGCACATTCTTGCTCAGCATGCAGTCCCCCTCCCCATAGTAAGGCTCTCCAAAGGGCAGAATGATTGTTTTATAAGTGTATTACTTTAGGAAGGCCTGTTCCAGGTAAGGACCACTCTTTTTTTAGTGTTTTATTATTATCTAGAGACAGAGAGAATTGGTGTGCCAGGGCCTCAGCCACTGCCATTGTACTCCAGACTCTTGCACCACCTAGTGGGCATGTGCGACCTTGCATTTGCCTTCACCTTTGTGCATCTGACTTACATGGGATCTGGAGAGTTGAATATGGATCCTTAAGCTTCGCAGGCAAGTGCCTTAACTACTAAGCCATCTCTCCAGCCCCACACTGGTGGCTTTGATAACACAAGTCACCCTGGGTTTCTGTCTTGCTCCAAATTAAAAAGGAAGGCTTCTCCTTACCCCATGTGTGCACCCAAGGAGAGAAGCATCTTTTTGCAGTCTCACCTCTGACTGCAGATATGCCACATCCCAGCTCTCTGCTTCCTTCAGCCAGAGCCAGGGGGGGCTGCTGGCTGCCATGCTGAGTGAGTGCATTTAAATGCTGGTAGACCCTCTGCCATAGCCTCTTGAAAAGGAATTTACTGGGCTGGAGAAATGGCTTAACAGTTAAGGCACTTGCCTGCACAGCCAAAGGACCCAGATTCGATTCCCAAGACCCACGTTAGCCAGATGCACAAAGGGGCACATGCATCTGGAGTTCATTTGCAGTGGCTGGAGGCCCTGATGCGCCCATTCTGTCTGTCTCTGTGCCTGCCTATTTCTCTGTCTCTCTAATAAATAACTAAAAATAAAAAATTTAAAATAAAAGAACTTACTTATTAAGTTTAATGATTTTTGTATCATTTCTTCATTCCTTCAGCAGTCAGGCCCCTATATGTCTAAAAACATAATATGTCATATATTTCTAAGGAACAGGATAGAAGACCAAGCCAGGTAAATGATAGTAATCACATGTTCTAAAGTCTGCTTACTTCATCACTCTAGCCTTCAAACCACTCATTCAGTCAGTCCTTTCATGAGCTGTTTTGAATCACGTGGGCTTTAGTTAGTCTAAAGTGAATTCAGAAAATATATACAGTGGTGTTTATATTAATATTGCAGTAAGAAATTGGTTTACTACCTGGATGAGTGCCAGAAAACTTAAGCTGCTCTGAGAGACGGAGAGGGGGAAAAGGAGGAGGAAGGGGAAGGGAGGTAGGGGAGGGAATAGAAAGGGGAAGGAAGTGGCAGCAGGAAGAGAAGGGGAGGAAGGGGAGGGAAGGGAAGAGAAGGGAAGAGAAGGGAAGAGAAGGGAAAGGAAACGTCGGACTAGGAGCTGCAGCCCACCCTGTTCTGCTAATTCTATTCCAAGCATTTTCAGATCTTGCTAGAGCCAAGGAATTGATCTCTCCCGAGATCTTCCACATAGCTGCTTGCAGTGAGGCTTAACGCATATTAAAACCTCCTCTCCTAGGACATTTATATCAAATTGGTTGCATCGTTGGGACCCTGATCATTTATAGTGGAGGAAGACACTAGGCTCGGAGCAGAGCGAGAGTCAGACAACCAGCCCGTTTCGCTTCCTCTCTGGTGTGACTCGTCCGTCACTGGCATGCCACATTTCAGGTTTTTTTTTTTTTGTTTGTTTGTTTGTTTATTTGAGAGCGACAGAGAGAAGGAGGCAGAGAGACAGAGAGAGAGAGAGAATGGGTGCGCCAGAGCTTCCAGCCTCTGTAAACGAACTCCAGATGCGTGCACCCCCTTGTGCATCTGGCTAACGTGGGTCCTGGGGAATTGAGCCTCAAACCGGGGTCCTTAGGCTTCACAGGCAAGCGCTTAACCACTAAGCCATCTCTCCAGCCCATCACATTTCAGTTTTTGTGTGTGTTAAATTAAAAAAAAATTTTTTTTTTCCTGGGGTGTGCTGTCTTATGAGGGTGAAATAACAATGTAACCATGTTCTCAGCACCATGCATGGCACATGAGTAAGCAAAGTCAATGGAAGAGGCTGTTGCTGAACATCAAGAACAAAACCGAACCACTGCTCTTAACACAGAGCCATAGAACCCTGTTTGCAGAAAGAGGCTTTGCATTAGCTAAGTCTAATGGCTTACATTTTTCTTCTCTTAAGCCAGGGTGCCAGGGTTCTTTGTCAAAGTAGGCTCTCCCTCTTGCCCAGGTTGACCTGGAATTGTAGTCTTAGGGTGGCCTTGAACTCAGGGCAAGCCAGGGTTCTTAGAGACCTATTTATGAGGAACCTGAAGTGTTAAAGAACTTCAGGCAGGATGGAGAAGTGGTGTGTCAGTCAGCTTCACCTTACTGTAACGAAAGACCTGAGGCAATGAACTTAGAAAGAGTACAGGCGTGGTTTTGGTTTACGGCTTCTTCAGGTTCCGGTTCAAGAGTGGGCGGGCTTTTATTTTGGTCCCCAGGAAATGGTGGCTCATCACGACAGGAGCGAGTGGCAGAGCAAAACTGCTCCATTCACGAGCCATGAAATAAAGAAAAGCTGAGAGGTCAGGGTTCTGTGACCTCCTGTAAGGCCACACCCCTGGGCTGGGGATACAGTTCTATGGTAGAGTACTTGACTCGAACCCTGGGTCTGATCCCTAGTACCAAAGATAGATAGATAGTAGATAGATAGATAGATAGATAGATAGATAGATAGATTCATACATACATACATACATACATACATAGATGATAGATACATAGATAGATTATATACATAGATACATAGATAGATACATAGATGATAGATACATAGATTATAGATAGAAACATACATACATAGACAGATACATAGATAAATTATAGATAGATGATAGATAGATGGATAGATAGATACATAAATGATAAATAGATAGATAGATAGATGATAGATGGATAGATAGACAGATAGATGATAGCTAGATAGATGGATAGATAGATATATGATAGATGAGTAGAGATGAGTAGACAGATGATAGATAGATGAATAGATATATAGACATATGATAGATACATAGAGATTATAGATAGGTAGATGATAGATAATAGATAGATAGGTAGATAGATAGATGATAGATAGATAGATAGATAGATAGATAGATGATAGGTGAATAGATATATAAATATTATAGATAGGTAGATGATAGATAGATAGATAGATATATGATAGATACATAGAGATTATAGATAGGTAGATGATAGATAGATAGATAGATAGACGGTAGATAGATGGATAGATAGGTAGGTAGGTGATAGATGGATAGATAGGTAGGTAGGTGATAGATGGATAGATAGGTAGGTAGGTGATAGGTGGATAGATAGATAGGTAGGTGATAGATGGATAGATGGATAGATAGGTAGGTAGGTGATAGATGGATAGATGGATAGATAGGTAGGTAGGTGATAGATGGATAGATGGATAGATAGGTAGGTAGGTGATAGATGGATAGATGGATAGATAGGTAGGTAGGTGATAGATGGATAGATGGATAGATAGGTAGGTAGATGGATAGATAGGTAGGTAGGTGATAGATGGATAGATGGATAGATAGGTAGGTAGGTGACAGATGGATAGATGGATAGATAAAGGCACACCTCCAGTGGCTCCAGGACCTCTCACTGGGCCCCACCTCTCAAACGCTCCACCACACCAATCCCAGCAGCACCACTACAGAGACCAAACCTGTTCAGTACAAGGATGTTTGGGGGGCACTGACCCAAACCACAGCAAGTGGGTCAGGGTCCTCCCTGTGTGCTACGCCCTTCACTCCTCTGGTAGACCCCGAGGCACCAGCCTCTTGCAGACATCAGGTCGAAGCCACTGTGTCAGGGCTAAAGGCATGACCCAGGCATGTGAAGTCGCTTTTGCAGTGCGCCACCACGGCCACGGCCAGATTTCCTGTTGGACGCTTTGCCATATCAGAGGGAGAAAGGATAGGCAAGACCAGAGCACACAGAGTGTCTGACAGAATTCTAGAAAAATCGTCCAAGACCTAGAGGGTCAGTTCACCCTATTGCAACCTTTCTCCCTATAGTGAGGTTCTGTTTTCTTTTCTTTTTTTTTTTTCTTTTTTTTTTTTTTGAGGTAAGGTTTCACTCTAGCTCAGGCTGACCTGGAATTCATTATGTAGTCTAAGGCTGGCCTTGAACTCACGGCGATCCTCCTACTTCTGCCTCCCAAGCACACAAATTAAAGGCGTGCACCATCATGCCTGGCTCATGGTTTTTTGCTTGTTTGGTTTTTCGAGGTAGGGTCTCACTCTAGTTCAAGGCTCACCTGGAGTTCACTATGTAGTCTCAGGGTGGCCTCGAACTCATGGCGATCCTCCTACCTCTGCCTCCCGAGTGCTGGGATTAAAGGCGTGCGCCACCACACCCGGCTTTCATGCTTATTTTTAACCATCCCTGGCATCCCTTAAAGCGTTTCCTGTGAGGTTCCAGCACCTTCTCACAGCCGTGAGGACAAATAGCAGCTGTATGGGTTTCCTTGGACTGTGGCTGGAAGCAACTTCCACCCTTTCTGCACTATCCACCTTCCGTGGCCCCATCAGACAAGAACCACGAGGCTTTGGGAGTATTCTGACATCCGGGGTACTTTACTTCAACTTCTTGTCCAGTGGTATGTGCCTTCTGGTTTCCTAGTTCAGTTCAGAAAGAGAGGGAGCTGGCCCAGGGAAAGCTTGCAGGCGATGTGTTTTCTGTCGGAGATGAGCCTGTGTTTGTACAAGCAGCCTCAGCCTCCATTTTGGAAAACGAAGAGAGATGCAGGGCAGTGCGTAACTCTGGTGTGGCCAGTTTCCTGGGAGGCTACTCGTGTGTCTTCAAGTTCTTGTGAAAAGCTTCATTTACTTTTGGAAATGAAAGGAGCATTGAGGGGGTGGAGAGACGGCATAGCGGTTGAGGGCACTTGCCTGCAAAGCCCGATGGCCAGAGTTCGATTCCCCAGTACCCATGTAGAACCGGGTGCACAAAGTGGCGCTTGCATGTGGAGTTTGTTTGCAGTGGCAAGTGGCCGTGGTGTGCCCATTCTCTCTCTCTCTCTCTTTTTTGGTCTCTGTTTGCAATAAATAAACTTTTTTTTTTTTAAGAAGAAAAGCATTGAGTTTGGGGTGAGGGGAGGCAGGATGCTTCCTTGTCATGTCAGGTGACCCAGAGGCCTGTTTTGTACTGGTTTCCTGTGTGCATGTCCACCTCCTTTCTGGCCTGGGGACTCCCTGGATTCTCGTCCTTCACATGTCTTTAAGGTCCCCACCACCAGCTCATAGCCAGGTTCAAAGTTGATGTTTGAACGTATTTATGAATGATTGGCTATGTAAGCAACTTCCTAGGTGTAAATCAAATATTGAAAACCCCATTATTTTGGACCCCTATCTATATCAAAGGAGAATACACATTGTAGCCAGGCGTGGTGGCGCATGCCTTTAATCCCAACACTTGAGAGGCGGAGGTAAGAGGATCACTGTGAGTTCAAGGCCAGCCTGAGACTACATAGTGAATTCCAGAGCAGCCTGGGCTAGAGCAAGGCCCTACTTTGAAAAACAAACAAACTATATATATATAGTTTATATATATATATAACATATATAACATATATATATATAGTTTATACATAGTATATATATAGTATATATATAAACTATATATATATAGTATATATACTATATGTAGTATATATAGTATATATATAGTATATATATAAACTATATATATATAGTTTGTTTGTTTTTATATATAGTATATATATGCTATATATATATATATATATACTATATACTATATATATATATACTTTGTAATAATAGTCTTCTGGTGTGAAAGAAATATATAATTTAATAAAATTTAATAAGAGGCTACCATTAGAACAAAGCTTAAACCATAAGAAGTATAGTTTTCAGTTTCTGGGCTGAGTTAGCCCAGAGACAGAATGAATTTTGAATGCACGTAAGAATCGTCACTAGTATTTTTTATTAAGCACTTGGTATATGCCAGAAAAAAATGTAAAACTTCACTTAACATATTTAATCCTCATATCAGTCCTGTGAAGTAGGTTATCATTATTCACCCTTTACAGATGGGAGAGCAGAGGCTGAATCATGGATGCACAGTGGTGGTGGGATTTGAACCCAGACGCTGTGTCCAGAGCCCGTTTAACCAGTAACAACGTAGCAAGTGAGGGTATAAACTTCAGACAGAAGAAAACAGGACCTTTATCATAGTAAAAATACAAAAGACATGGCTCAGATGAGTTTGTTGAATGCTCCAATATCCTGTAATTTCTGAGTTTTGGAGAAAGATAGAAAGGAAAAGTGAGAGACACATCAGAATATCAACTGGAGTTTTCCTTTTAGTTATTACTTCTTGTTCTGCTCTAACAAAGATTTTATAAATCACTTATCTGTTGAACTCAAGTGACAAATAGCATTTCTGTTGTATGATCTATGCATTTCACAAAGAGGTAGGGCCCAAGTGATTGTTACCTGTCTATCTCATGAGCTAGAGGTCCACATGGTTCCTGCCAAAATGGTGAGACTGAGGTACAGTCATCACTGTAATGTAGACAGCGAACCCTGGGCCTCTGAGTCCTAGCCCAGGCCCGGCTCGGGGCAGCACTATCTGGTGCTCACATAAGCCCATCTACCGAATGCCGTGAAATAAAGATGAGCTGTCTTGTTCTCTTTCAGGTTTGCATGCCAATGGCTCTCAGAGCATCGTGACCTCCTACTCCTCAGGAAATACTGCTCTGCTATTCCCCACCCAACCATGAACCAGCCAGAGCCTACTGATGACACAGATGCCAGCCCCGAGCCCCTGTGCACGGTGTGCGGCCAAGCCCACTCCTCGGAGGAAAACCACTTCTACACGTACATGGAAGATGTGGACGATGACCTCATATGCCACATCTGCCTGCAAGCCTTGCTGGACCCTCTGGACACTCCGTGTGGGCACACCTACTGCACCCTGTGCCTCACCAACTTCCTGGTGGAGAAGGACTTCTGCCCCGTGGACCGCAAGCCCGTGGTCCTGCAGCACTGCAAGAAGTCGAGCATCCTGGTCAACAAACTGCTTAACAAGCTGCTGGTCACCTGTCCCTTCGCGGAGCACTGCGCCGAGGTGCTGCAGCGCTGCGACCTGCAGCATCACTTCCAGACAAGGTGGGCCCCTCCTTCCTCTCCCACCAGCCCGTTGGCAGCTGCTAGTGCACAGCGGGGACGCTCCTGTCTCCCGAGGATGTCCAGTGCCCTGGTCCTCCACAGAATGCCCATTTCTGTCTTGTCTTTTCAATCGGTGAGACACATTCAGGGGGTCTGTGGACATGAACCAGGGCGAGGGAGCAGCGTTCGGTAGAGTCATGTGGTGCGGATGTGCTTAATGGTTTTTTTTAAAAGTGGTGGCGGGGGCGGGAGAGATGGCTCAGTGCTTAAAGGTACTTGCTTGCAAAGCCTGACAGCCTGGGTTCGACTCCCCAGTACCCATGTGAAGCCAGATGTGCAAAGTGGCACATGCATCTGGAGTTTGTTTGCAGTTGTAAGAGGCCCTGGTGTGCCCATTTTCTCTCTCTCTCTCTCTCTGTGTCTCTCTATCTTCTCTCTCTCCTTGCAAATAAGTAAATAGATAAAAATATCGTCTAAGATGGTGGTAGAAATGTTATGAATTGAACATAAAGTAACCCAAACAGGCTCTTGGTATCGTCATTTGTTATTTATTTTTGGTTTTTCGAGGTAGGGTCTCACTCTGGCCCAGGCTGACCTGGAATTCACTATGGAGTCTCAGGCTGGCCTCGAATTCACGGCGATCCTCCTACCTCTGCCTCCCGAGTGCTGGGATTAAAGGCGTGCGCCACCACGCCCGGCCCGGCTCTTGGTTTAAACGCTTGGTCTTCAGGTGGCACTGCAGTGCAGGGAGGTTGTGGCAGTGTTGGGGGGTGGGGCCTAGCTGGAGAAAGTGGACTATGGGGGTGGGGGTCAGAGGAATTCCTTGGACAGTTATATTGGGTCCCCAGTCCTCTCTTCTCTCTCTGCTTCCTGGCCACCGTGATGTGAACTGCTCTACTCGCCCCCCCTCCCCGTCCTCTCCATCACGATGTGCTGAATGCTCTGAAACTATGAAGCCAAGGAAATCCTTTCTCTTTTATTTCAGGTATTTTGGTCACAGCTATGAAAAAGTAACTAATACAATGGATATAGTATAAAGGTGACTGATTTTTTTTAATTTCAATTTTTTTTTTTATTCATTTGAGAAAGAGGCAGATAGAGAGAATGGGCATGTGAGGGCCTCCAGCCACTGCAAACGAACTCTAGACTCGTGCGCCCCCTTGTGCATCTGGCTTATATGGGTCCTGGGGAATTGAACCTGAGTCCTTTGGCTTTGCAGACAAGTGCCTTAACTGCTAAGCCATCCCTCCAGCCCTAAAGGTGGCTGTTTTGAACCATTGTTCAGTGACAGTAAGGACCACCGCCCATCCCAAAGATGTGCTCATCTTCCCAAACAGGAACTCTGCACCACTAGGCAAGAGTTCCCCATCACACACCACCATTGGACTCTCTCCCTCTCTCTTTTAAAAAAATATTTTATTTACTTATTTACTTACTTATTTTGAGGGAAGGGAGAGAAAAAGAGGCAGACAGAGAGAATGGGTGTGCCGTGGCAAGAGAACTCCAGACGCATGTGCCAACTTGTGCTTCTGGCTTTTGTGGGTCCAGGGGAATCGAACCTTGGTCCTTAGGCTTCACAGGCAAGTGCCTTAACTACAGAGCCACTCTTGCCCTTTCTATAAATTCAATCATAATGTCAGCCCTTCTGTGACTAGGTTCTTCCATACGTGTGTGGTTGGAAATGTGAAGGATACTGAAAGGAGCTGAAGAGAGGCTGTCTCTGAGGCTTGTGACCCCCCAAGAGATCTCTGCCAGCCATTCTTATTTTGTTATATAAGAAAAACGTGCTTCCCAGTTTGAGTTTCCTCCATATAGGAGTTGACAGGGCCATGCTGTTCTTTCAAAAGATGTGAGATGTTTTCTACTAAGTTTTTTTTTTTTAATTATCAAATCTGTTTTACTTATTCATTCACTTCAAGGGAGTTGGTATTGATTTATTAATAATCATAATGCCATAAAAATTTACTATATTCATAGGCTGGGGGATGGGATAGCAGTTAAATGCACTTGCTTGCAAAGCCTGATGGTCTGGGTTCGATTCCCTAGTACTCACATAAAGCCAGACGCACAAAGTGGTGCATGTGTCTGGAGTTCGTTTGCAGTACCAAGAGGTGGTGTGTTTGTGCATACTTCTGTTCCCTCTCTCACTCAAGTAAATAAATAAAAAATATTTTTTTAATGTATTGTGTTTATAAATACAAAATTTTAAATGATTTTTGACATTTTTATACTTTATGTAATGTACTTTGATCACTTACACCCCCACTGCCTTCTCTGATACCATTCCCACTCCTGCCAGAACACTTCTTCCCAGACTGTCTCCCTTCTACTTTGATATCATGTGTGTGTGTGTGTCTCACTGAGATTAATTGCTATTGTTTGCATGAGCATGGGTGAGGAATTATTTACCAGAATACAGACAACTTCCCAGGAGCTATACCAATGAACACCATGTCTCTCGTCCCTGTTTTTATTTCTTTTTGGTATATATTCATTGGACATAGTGTTGGGTTTCATAAAGACAATTTATTTCAAACACATCGTCAACTGTGTCTTAAAAAGAGACACTTAGGAAACGTGCCCTTCAAGTGACCTCTCCTGCTCAACTGCTAGCCACGGCTCACACACTGTTGGCAGAGAGACGCTGGCGACCCACGTGTCTTGCTCCCCCATTTGCTTCTCTGTCTTTTTAAAAAAAAATTATTTAATTTAATTTATTATTTGAGAGAGAGAGAGAAAGGAGGCAAACAGAGAGAAAGAGAGAATAGGAAGGCCAGGGCCTCCAGCCACTGCAAACTGGACTCCCGATGCATGCACCACCTTGTGCATCTGGCTTACGTGGGTCCTGGGGAATCAAACCAAGGTCCTTTGGCTTTGCAGGCAAGTGCCTTAACTGCTAAGCCATCTCTCCAGCCCCTCATCTTGTCCCCTTGTGGTTTGTTTTTTTTTTTTTTTTTTTTTTTGGAGGTAGGGTCTCGCTGTAGTTCAGGCTGACCTGGAATTCACTATGTAGTCTCAGGGTGGCCTTGAACTTACGGTGATCCTCCTACCTCTGCCTCCCGAGTGCTAGGATTAAAGGCGTGCGCCACCACACCAGGCTTGTCCCTCTTTATTGTCATATACTTACGCATTCCTGTGTGGATGGCCTCACTGGTGGCTCCGGGCCTGGACCCCATGAGGAACTGTCTCAGAACACTTAAGGTGCTTAATCAAGGGTGGAAAATAATACCAGCTATTTTATAAGAGGAAATTTGCAACCATATGATTATCTTGGTTCCTGTCATGACCAGGGCAAGAGGCAGGTGCATGCATTTTTTTTAAAAAAGGTCACATGCCTTAGGTCATGAATCTGTGGCTTTGTCTCTTGGGACATATGTGGATTGTCTAACATGAGAGTTTGCATCAAACAAGGGGCCGAGTGGAACGTATCGCACACATTTCCCATGCTGAAACTGCCAACAAAACCCGTTCTTCTCCCCAGAATGCTGAACCAAAGGTTTCCAATGTGGCTTTGCAGGGTACAGGAATACCCACGTCCACAGTTTCCCGAAGAAGGCGTGGTCAAAGGGGAGGAGTTAACTGGCAACCTTCACTGAAAGCTTTTACCCAGGTGGGAGGGGGGAAGTAGGTCCGAGGCCAGAAGTAAGGTTGGTGCTGACAGGTGCTCGTCCAAGACACCCTGAGTAGGGGAAGATGAGGGAGAGAGGAGAACGGGCCTTGGTGCAGCTCTGTCGACACACTTCCCGTTCCCTTGTTCCTGACCTGTGACCACCCACGCACCTGTGCTGGGGCGCACTGGTTCTATGCTGCTGTGTGACAAATCATCCCAGACTCGCTGACCTAAGTTCAAATTAATTCATTTTCTCCGCGTTCTCTCAGAGGGTTGGAAAGCCAGACACCAGGCGGTGCAGGGCGGCATTCCTTTTGTTCCTACAGGAAGTTCTCCTTCCTTGTCCTTCCCAGCATCTAGACGCAGCTTGCTTTCTTTGGCTCGTGGAGCGCCCCCATCTTCAAAGCTTCCCCCCAACACCCCATGTGCATCAGCTAGACTCCCCTTCCAAGTACTAACCAGGCCCAACCATGCTTAGCTTCGAAGATCAGATGTGATCAGAGGCGTTCAGGGTAGTATGGCCGTAGACCATCATCCAGTCTCCATCCGACCTCTGCTTGCGGTGGCACATGTCCTGGGACTCTGGCCCCATTGCTGCTCTTTTTTTTTTTTTTTTTTTTTTTTTTTTTTTTTGGTTTTCGAGGTAGGGTCTCACTCCAGCCCAGGCTGACCTGGAATTCACTATGGAGTCTCAGGGTGGCCTCGAACTCACGGCAATCCTCCTACCTCTGCCTCCCGAGTGCTGGGATTAAAGGTGTGCGCCACCACGTCCGGCTCCATTGCTGCTCTCTTGTAATGATTCATGTGATGACGTGGGTCCCCTAGAGATATACTACATAGTCCTCTTCTATTTAGTTGTGTGTATGTAATGTGTGTGTGTGTGTGTGTGTGTGTATGCACATCTGTATGTTCCCTTCCAGTGCCCATTTGTTGGCCTGTGGCAGGGGTACAGGGTGGGGTCGGGGTGCGGGGGGAGACACCACTTGCCCGCGGCGGCCTGACCTGAACGTCACATGTCCCACTCCATCTCGTTTGAGCAGGAGTCTCTTGGCAGTTTATCGCGAGTCTGGGTGATTTCTTGGTCTCTGATCTCCTTTACAGGATGGGGTTACAGGTGCTTATGGCCACACCCAGCTGTTTATGTGGAATCTGGAGATTTGAACTCAGGCAGTCTGAGGCCCTCAAACCCTCTTGTTTGTGCAGGAAGCTCACTTAACGGCGGAACCAGCTTTCCAGCCCCTGTGTAGTCTTCTTTCCTCAGCTTCCTAACTGAAACACGGTGCAGGGTCCTTTGCCACAAAGGAGACCAAAAGTGTGTATTCTGCACGTGAGGAAGTGGACATTTAGGGAGACCATGGTCTGTGTGTATGGGAGTAAGGGAGGAGAGAGAATGGAAGAAATGGCGGAGATTGTTGAGAGATAGTTGAGGTCTTCTCCTCAGCCTTTCATCAAAAACTGACTCAAGGCTGGGCATGGTGGCACATGCCTTTAATCCCAGCCAGAGGTAGTAGGATTGCCGTGAGTTCAAAGCCACCCTGAAACTATGCAGTGAATTCCAGGTCAGCCTGGGCTAGAGTGAAACCTTACTTCAAAAAAGTTTTTTAAAAATTAAAAAAAAAAACTGACTCAAGGGCTGGGGAGCTGGCTTAGTGGTTAAGGTGCAAAGGACCCAGGTTTGATTCCCCAGTACCCAAGTAAAACTGGATGCATAAGGTGGCACATGCATCTGGAATTCATTTGCAGTGGCTAGCGGCCCTGGCATGCCCATTCTATCTCTCTCTCTCTCCTCTCTTTGTCAAATCAGTAAATAAATAAAATATTTTTTTTTAAAAAAAAGACTGTCTCAAAGGCTGGAGGGATGGCTTAGTGGTTAAGGCATTTGCCTGCAAAGCCAAAGGACCCCAATTCAACTCTCTAGGACCCATGTAAGCCAGATGCACAAGGTGGCACACATGTCTGGAGTTCGTTTGCAGTGGCTGGAGGCCCTGGTGGGCCCATTCTCTCTCTTTCTCTCTCTCTTTCTCTCTCTCTCCCCCTCCTTCTCTCTCTCTCTCAAATAAATAAATAAAAATATAAAAACTGACCCAAGACCAAATTAGGGATGAGGTAGTTTGAGGGACTGGATGGTGACCCAGCAGAGGTGGGGGAGGCCAGGATGGAGAGAGAGAATCCCTAATCCCAGTGGGACTTTCCCTCATTTCCCACCACACTGCCCCACTAACTACCCACCTCAAGGAGGCTGAGGAGGGAGTCTTGGTGATCTCACAGCTGGTAATGATATGCACACAGGAAAAAGAGCTGTGAGGGAAGAACCCCAGACTGACAAATCTGGCCACCTCTTTGAGCTAGGTCTTTCTGGAAAGGATTCCCCTCCCCATCACCACCACCACCAGCAGCTTGAGGAGGTGTGAGCCTCACACCAGGGCCTCTCACTCCACACTTGAGTTTCCTAAAGTAGGCTGAAGCCAGCATTTCCCAAAATATATTGGATGTTAGTCATCAAGCACTTAATATACATTCCTCCCCCCCCCCCACACCCTGGCTTTTTTTTTTTTTTTTTTTTTTGGTTTTCCACAGTAGGGTCTTATTGTAGCTCAGGCTGACCTGGAATTCACTATGGAGTCTCAGGGTGGCCTCGAACTCATGGCAATCCTCCTACCTCTTCCTCCTGAGGGTTGGGATTAAAGGTGCGTGCCACCACGCCTGGCCTATACCCTGCCATTTGTTGGTAAGAAACAAGAATTTGAAGCTAATACAGGACCCAACTTCAGATCACTTTCAGCCGTGGCCATGACTGGCCAGTAGCCCATCTCACCATCCTCTTAGAGAGAATATCAAGGCGACTCGATAGTTCTTGCCCTTGGAGTCTATTGAACCTGGAAGACTCAGAGTTGATCAAGATCTGAGGGTCTCCTCATGTGAGGCCTCCAACATGCTGGCTAATGATTGAGAGTGCTGTCCTATGGATATGCTAAAGGAGAGCTTTTGTGTAGAAATTTTGAATTTTTTGATTGTTCTCTAATATTATTTTATTTATTTATTTATTTATTTAAGAGAGAAAGAGGTAGAGAGTGAGAGAGAGAGAGAATGGACATGCCAGGGCCTCCAGCCACTACAAACGAAATCCAGATGCATGCGCCCCCTTGTGCATCTGGCTTACGTGGGTCCTGGAGAATTGAACCAGGGTCCTTAGGCTTCACAGGCAAATGCCTTAACTGCAAAGCCATCTCTCCAGCCCCTAATATTATTTTATTCAGTAAATATATGTGTAAATAGAATAGCTCAAAAATTTTAGGTTATTTTTTAATTCACAAAAAATCATATATTTATGATGTACAACATCTTGCATTAAAATATGGATGTATTGGGCTGAGGAGATGGCTCAGAGGTTAAGGCACTTATATGCAAAGCCTGCTGGCCTGGGTTTGATTCCCCAGTTCCCATGTAAGGCCAGATGCACAATATGACATATGTCTGGAGTTTGTTTACAGCAGCAAGAGCTCCTGAGATGCCCAGATTCACTCTTCTCTCTCTCTCTCTCTCTCACTCTGTCCATCCACCCATCCTTCCCCCCCCCCTTTGCTTTCAACTAAATAATTTAAAAAATGGATTCATTGAGGAATAGCTAAAATGAAGGTAATGGACACGTATTACATAGTACCAGTTTTTCAGCGATGGAAACTCTTAAAATCTACTCTGTTAGCTATCTATTATTAACTATAATAAAGTTGGATGGCAAGTCTCTTGAAATTCTTTCTCCTGCCTCGCTAAATTTCGCGCCTTTAGCAGAGGGCAAACTTGCTTCTAGGGTGCGACCGGCCGTGTCAGGAGTGAAAACATGCCGTCTGAGTTCTCCAAGATCCGGGTCATCAACGCACAGGGCTGTCCGTCCCCTTCCAGACCCGAAGGAGCTTAGAGCCCGGCATGTAGGATGGACTGTGTGCGGGCGTTGATCGAGACTAACTTGACTCAGCCTAGAGTGCTCATCTACGAATGTGGTTCCAGCAACTTCTGCCCAGTTGGATCCTGTGGACTGTCATCATATGGGTCCACTCAGAAAATTCCCAGTAAGGAGACAGACAGGATGACTTGGATGGCAGCCTCCTTAATCAAAGAAAACTGCCGGTAGATGTTTGAAGCCACTAGAGAGGGCCTGTCTGTGCAAACAGGCCATCAGTGAGAAAGTGTATGCACTCCAGCTCCCTGCTGCCCCGGCCCTTGCTTCTGAGTAAGAGCTGCCTTAATCTCAACACCACCTCCTCACTGTGCAAAGCCATCATCTGTACATGTGACCGTTATCAAGAACCCACAGTGGGAGGGGGGGCTGGGGAGATGGCTTAGCAGTTAAAGGATTTGCCTGCAAAGCCTAAGGACTCTGGTTCGATTCCCCAGGACCCATGTAAGCCAGATGCACAAGGGGGGCGCATGTGTCTGGAGTCTGTTTGCAGTGGCTGAAGGCCCTGGCGTGCCCATTCTCTCTTTCACTCAGCCTCTTCTCTCTGTGTCTCTCAAATAAATTAATACATAAATAAAATATTTTTAAAAAGAACCCACAATGGGCAGAGGCAAGAAGCTGAAATGGCATACACGTCCAGTTGCTTCATTGCACAAGCCATTTTGACCGTCTGTTTCTCTTATTCTCTAGAAATGGGAGCTAACAGAGCTAGCTGGTTCTCTGAGGCACCTACTGGCATGGAAAAATAAAAAAGGCCATTGTTCTGTGTTTTGAAAGAAGCAGGAAGAACAGGATTTAATTGGCTCCAGCCACACCTGGCCACAGGTTCTCTCAGCGAAGTTGCTTGATTAGCTTTGGCCAATATTCTAGGCATTTCTTCTCCAAAAGTCTGTCTCTGGACCTCTGTTAACCTTGACTTCGGCCAGGACCCCTTTCTGCTGTGTGGCCAGTACGAGCCTGGCGTGGGACTTCACTGCAGGGAGGAGGCATGGAGGGAGGATGTCACAATGGATGGGCAAGCACGCGACTCGACTGATCATTTCATCCTGGCTGGACGTCGCTCAGGCACGTATTCTCAGCTGTGACTTCCTAACCCTGCAGGTGACTTTTTGCCAGCCCCCACCTCACCCTTGTGGTTTTCAAAATTTTTTATTTGGGCTGGAGAGATGGCTTAGCGGTTAAGCACTTGCCTGTGAAGCCTAAGGACCCTGGTTCGAGGCTCGATTCCCCAGGACCCACGTTAGCCAGATGCGGAAGGGGGCGCACGCGTCTGGAGTTCATTTGCAGTGGCAGGAAGCCCTGGTGTGCCCATCCCCTCTCTCTCTCCCTTCTCTCTGTCACTCTCAAATAAATAAAAATGAACAAAAATTTTTTTTAAAATTTTTATTTGTTTTCAAGCAAAGAGATACCAAGAGAATGGGCACACCAGGGCCTCTAGCTGCTGCAAACAGACTCCAGATGCATGCGCCACGTTGTGCATCTGGCTTTTATGCGGGTCCTGGGGAATCAAACCCGGGTCCTTAGGTTTTGCAAGTAAGCACCTTAACCGCTGAGCCATCTCTCCAGCCCCTCGCCCCTGTTTCGAAAGAGAAAGAAGCCAGGATTCGATGGTCTGACATTGAAAGATAAGTGGGGCAGCCATGCAAAGCTCGGGTGCAAACCGCCGGGTGAGGGCACTGGCAGGAACGTTGTAGAACCATCCATGGTACCGCACCTGGTAGGTGAGAGAACGTTCAAGTTACACGGGTTTGGCCAGGTGGAAGTTTTGTTCTTCGCGTGGAACACAGCGTCGGGAGAGGAAGCCCAGGGCTAGGAAGATGTCACACGATGGGACAGGGACGCAGGCTTCCTTCTGCTTTTCAGAGCAGCTTCCATCCTTAGTTGTCACACGTTCTCAGAATGGATGCTGTCTACGGCATCACATGCACGCTTCAGGTAGCATATCACACCGTGAACAAACCCGGGCTCTGTCGGAAAAGAGACCGCGTGGCATATGGGCATCCGACTGTGGCAGCAGTAATGGCAGAGAGGACGGCAGGAAGCGGTCCCTTGGTGTTTTGGGCTGTATGTGTCTCGTGTGTATGTGTGTGATGGGAAAGGGTTGTTATGGGCATGCGTGTGTGCATGTATGTGCATGCGTCCTCTGCACACATGCACAGAGGCCAGAGGAACACTTTGGGTGTTTTCCTCTGTAGCTCTTCTGCCGTATTTCCTTGAGAGAGGACCTGTCATTGAACCAGGAGCTTGCACCAATTTCAAACAAGACTGGTTGACCAGCAAGCCCCAGTGAGCCTTCCTGTCCTCAACTTCCTCAGCACCGGCGTTACAGGCACGCATGGCTGAGTTTGGCTTTTTACGTGGATGCTGGGGCTAGAACTCGGGTCCCCGTGCTTCCACAGCAAGCTTCTGAACTCACTAAACCATCGTTCCCACCCCACAACACCTTCGTTATTAAGTCACCTTCACTTTCGTTGGTTTGCTTTATCACCCTGAGGTGCAAGGAGACACATGGGCGAGGGGGTCACCCTCTGTTCTCCTAGGAGACGCATCAAGTGTCCGTAGCACCCACCATGTCTAAGCTTGCCAGATGTCCAATCCAGGCCAGTGTGAAGTGACGGGTCATGATACCTGTGACTTATCACGTAGGCTGTACCCCAGCAAGAGCTTGTCCTCATGCTTGGTGAAACTCCATATCTGGGAATAGATGACGGGCATGTCATTTTCCTCAACACAGGAGGAAAGAAGGGGTGAGAGGCACAAAGCCACCAGCCAGGCTCCGTCACTGCTGTTGACAGTGACTGATGACAGAGGCTGACACTCTTGGCTCTTTATAGGCGTGACCTCCTTCAAATGACAACACTGAGTTAGGCGCTGTTGTGACTGTCATTCTTCTGCAGAAAGTTCAGAGAGGGCAAGAAACATGCCCAGTGCCACACAGCCAGCGGGAGGGAGAGGTAGGATCCAAATGTCAAGCTTGTCTGGCTCCAGGACCTCAACACCAAACCGAGCTTCCTCTTCACTGCTGTCTATCTACCCTTGCATATACCCACCTTACCACAGGTAGAAGGCCAAGTTCAGGCCTCAACACAATCGGAAACGCTCACATGTCAAGCTTTCTCAGGGCCACTTATGTCTGATCTAGGCCGTCACAGCTCAGGGCACCCCAGCTGAGGCTCGATGGCGTTTATACGCTCAGCCCCACGGCGGCTACGTGCCCAGGCCTGATGTCGGATTCCAGACACGACGTGGCTGATCGCAGTCGCCCGGCCCTGCAGATGGCTCAATGTTCGTCCCGCCAGGCCAGTGTGCTACTTACTGGTGTACAGGCCAGATGGGCTTACTGTTCTTGAACATGGGGCAGAAGGAAGGGAATTCTGACAGTGTCTGTGGCCTTCCAGAGTTCAGACACCCAAAGATGTCCTTGATGCCATTTAGAGTCACCGAACTTCAAGCTAGAAGACGTGAGGGTGCCTCGGGCCCCACAAGGCCAGCTATTATTATTATTAGTTTATGTGTGTTGGAGGTGTGTGTCTGTCTGTGGACGTGCCAAGGCACATGTGAGGCCGTCAGGGGACAACGTTCAGGGCGATCCTCCCCTTCCCACCTCATGCGAGGCAAGGTTTCTCTGTATCTTGCGCTGCTGTTGCTGCTTTTTATGATTATTGTTGGGCTCAGTGTGAGTGTCTGGGATAATTCTCTTGTTTCTGCTTCCTATCTCACCGTCAGTGCTGGGATTACGGAAGCCTCCCCACAGTTTATGGCTTTAAGAGATATGTTTGTTTATTTACTTATGTACGAGAGAGAGAGAGAATGGGTGCACCAAGGCCTCTTGCTACTGCAAAATGAACGCCAGACTCATGCATCACTTTAAGCATCTGGATTTACATGGGCACTAGGGATCTGAACCCCAGGTCAGAAGGCTTTGAAGCAAGTGTCTTCAACCACTGAGCAGTCTCCCCAGCTGTTGGCTTATTTTTTTTTTTTTTTCAAGGTAGGGTTTCACTCTAGCCCAGGCTGACCTGGAATTCACTATGGAGTCTCAGGGTGGTCTTGAACTCATGGCAATGCTCCTACCTCTGCCTCCTGAGTGCTGGGATTAAAGGTGTGCACCCCCACGCCCAGCTAGCTCTTAGGGTTTTTAAAAAAATTATTTTTATTTATTTATTTATTTGACAGAGAAAGAGGGAGAGAGAGAGAGACAGAGAGAGAGGAGAGAGTGCCAGGGACTCCAGCCACTGCAAACCAACTCCAGATGTGTGCGCCCCCTTGTGCATCTGGCTAACATGGGTCATGGGGAATCGAACCTGGGTCCCTTGGCTTTGCCGGCAAATGCCTTAACTGCTAAGCCATCCCTCCAGCCCCTAGCTTTTGGGTTTTTATGTGGGGCTCTGTGGATTAAATTCAGATACTCAGGCATGACTGGTGAGCACTTTACCCATTGAGTCATGTTCCCATCTCAAGACCAGGTTAATATTAACCACATTTCAAAGATGAGGCGTCCAAGGTTCGGGGGCTGATTAGTGGGGAGGCTCCTGTCCTCTCAGAACAGGCACCTGAATGCTGTTTACACAGAGCTCCCTGTCTCCTGGGGAGCGTTAGTTCTCCAAGGGAACAGCCCGGCCTGGCTTCTAGAGAGGCTGTTTTCAAAATCAGCCAGTAAGCCATTCCTACACTTCCGTGTTGTCAAGGTAGGCAGGGCAGCAAAGGGTGAAGTGTCGTAAATTCATACTCTCAATATGCCTTTCCATGCTTAGGAGTCAGGGGTGGTCAGATTTCAGCTTCTCCTGTCACAGAACTCCAGACTGGGCTCTAGAGACGCTAATTCCTTCATGTCATCCTGGAGCAGGCTGGGGTCCAGCTTTTGATGGTATGCCGTTCACACGTGGGGGTCCAAGGCGCCACCCTTGTGTCCTCTTCCAACACAGCATTTCGCTCCCAGCTTGTCCCCAGCCAGTGATGTCAACGTACCAGCTGCTTCTCAGGAGCCAGTCTCCATCCGGCAGGAGGGGGCCTGTGTCTCTCCCGGGCATCAGCCTGCTGGCATCAGTCTAAGCCTTCTCACCAACCATGGTGGGTCCCCTCCGGTCTCCCATCACCTCCTCTGAGATGCCGAGGGAATAATCCTCTTACAGGCCTATGATTTGTCAGTATGCCTACGTACTCCGATAGACTCTTAAAGTCCGATGCATGTGTGATCTTCTGACTGTGGGGACAGGAACAGGTTCCCTTAAAGGGGCTGCGTTGGGCTGACAGAAGGTGGTCAGCAGGCTGCTGGGAAAATGAAAGCGCTTCTGTTGCTGGTGCTGCCTTGGCTGAGCCCTGCCAACTACATTGACAATGTGGGCACCCTGCACTTCCTATACTCGGAACTGTGAGTCCCCCTGACCCGGCCTGCGGCTGTGTCTGCGTCTGTGTGTCGGGTGGGCTCGGGGTCGGGGGGGGGGGGGGCGGTGGGAGGCGGGTGGTGGCACCTGAGTCACTTTAGGGCTGAGATGTCTGCAGACGTTGGATGAGCTTGGACAAAATGCTCTGCAGCATTGAGAGCAGCACGCTCAGCCGCCGGGCGTGACTAAACAGAAAACACCACGCTACCGGGCACTGTGCTCCCCAGCCAGGCGTCCCTCCCTTTGCTTCTGTGCCAAGACTGTCACCGTTTCCGTACTCAGCCCTTGCTCGAGAGATGTGTCTTCCCGTCCCTCCATAAATAGAACCCAGAGAGCAATTAAGAGCAGAGCTGGCATGCGCAGAGCTGCATCTCTTGCAGGGTATTTGAAATCAATAGCAGACCCCGTCCCTTGGCTGAGATCTTCAGACCCCGTGCCTGGAGACAGGTGTGGTTGGTACCAGTAAAGAGAAAAGGAAACTTCGTCTGTAAAAGCCAGATCCATTTTATTTTTATTTCTGATAGTTTTGAAACCTATGGAAAATTAAAAAAAAAAACATGCTATTAGTATTCCCATTCCCATTTCATCTGGACTAAAAAAAAAAGGCAACAAATTAATATATGTGCCTTTAAAATGGTGTGGGCTAAGTTATAGCTACTATGACATTTCACCCCTAAATATTTCACTGTATATTTCTAAAACATAAAGATATGTTTGGTCATGACTTACGTGTTTTATGAGAGGAAATGACTCACACCCCTAGCCTCTTCAATAAGTACTTTTCTGGCTCTTTTGTTAGTAAGCTTAGAAAGGATCACAGAGCGAATGGCTTCTGACAGTCATACAAGGAGTCTTGCTCAGTTTAGAACACTTATGAAAACTCTATTGTTTTTCCTCGTTAAGCAGACATTCAAAAACAGCAAGAGTTGGTTTATGTATAGTTCCAAGTTGGTCGGTTATTGGGGGGTGGTTATCAAGACAAGATCTTCCTATGTAGCCCAGGCTATCCCTGAGCTCTCATCCCCCTGCCTCAGCCTCCTGAGTACTGGGATCACAGGTGTGTACTATCGTGCCTAGCTCAGTGAAAAGATGGGTGCAAGGACTCCAAGTGGGGCTCAGAGAGTCCTGGTGAAATAAACTTGGCTGGTCATATTTAGATAATGATGCCACTCATGTCTCTCTGGGGACAGCCAGTGTGTCTTTTGCAATTAGTTGGACTAATAATTTGTCAAACACAGTAATTACTCGATAGATACTTGGCACATAGAGTGGAGCACTTGAAGGCAACTCATTCATTTTGCGGGGGGTGGGGGGACACTGCCCACCTGGAGTGTCTGGTCTACCTGATTGGAGTACACCCCCAGCGCACCTGAGATAAGAGGACTCAGAGAGAAAGAGTCTGGTTTCCATCTTTAATTGTCAGCATCTCTGCAGAAGCCACGGCACTGCAGAAGCTTTGCTAGAATAGTCTACAATGGTAGAGCTCACCGGGACTGTGCAGAGGCTCCTTCGGATATGAAATCTAGCACACAACATTATTCCTGTCCGTCCGTTACCCTTGTCGGTCGCCACATTAGTTCTCAAGGCTGCTATAACAAATTGCGACAAGCTGGGTATCCGGGCATTGATTCATTTTTTTACAGTTTGAGAGTCCAGATGCTTTCAATGAAGGCTCAAGTCCACATTCCCTTTGAAAGCCGCGGGGGGGGAGGGGGGAACCCTTCCTTGCCACCTTCAGTTTTTTGCTGGCTCTGTTCATTCCTTAGCTTGTGGCTTTCTAACAGCAGTTTCCACCTCCATCTGCACTTGGCCTTCTCCGCAGCCTTTCCAATTCTTCTCCTCCTCTTTCTCCTCCTGCTGCTGCTGGGAATCAAACTCAGGACTTTGCACACGCTAGGAAAGTGCCCAGCTCCTCCTCTTCTGATGGGGGCATTTGTCACTAGATTTAGGACCCAATTAGAAACTCTAGGATGATCGTATCTTTGAGATCCTTAACCTAATTTTACCTCTAAGGTCCTTTATCCAAATAAGGCCATATTCACAATTCTAGGTGGGTATATCTTTTGGGGGCTGCTGTTGAGCCAACTTTGGTTGCTAATGAAGAATCCCTCCCTTTGGTTATTTTTTGTCATATAGCCTCACTGAAGGAAGGTCTTCATCTTAACAAAGTTTGTTTCTACTAGGCACATGAATCAGATTCCACTTCCCTGTTGAATAGCTGAGTGGACAAGCAGGTCATTCTTTCCAAAATGGGAGATGACCCCAAAAGCACAATGCTAGGGAACTTCCCGGTCAGTGTTACCAAATTTATTGGACAGAAGTTCCTCACAAGTTTCCAATTGCTGGGGTTACTTTGTGAGGGAGTTCTGTGCAGCTTCCCTGGTGGCTTCTGGAAACAATGATTATTAATAATTAATTCACAAGTTAGTGGATTATTGAAACATCTTAGGTACCATGACATATTCTAAAAAAATACCAATAGTGTGAAATTAGATCTAGTGTTGACAATCTGTTTGAGAAGATAAAATTTATATACATAAGAAATGAAAGCTATGATTCAAGGTAGAAGGGGAATTTTTGAAAGATTTTTTTCCTTTCTTCTTATTTTTTATTTGAGAGAGAGAGAGAGGTGTGTGCATAGTTCACTATCTGTGTAATGTCCAAGGGCGTTCAAGTTTAATTTAAAACAAAATTAATCCCAAACAACCGCACTGCTTCTCAACCCACACATCACATGCTCAGCTTGACCTTGGGGATGCTAGCCACCTGTGCCTTGTCCTACAGGAGAGGAAACCCCACAAAAGAAACCAACAACCGGGGTATCTGGTCCCAGTCCATAGTTGAGGGGCATGGGATCTGGAATGCTCTCAGAGTCTGCAGCAGAGAGGCCAGAGGGCTAAGAGCAATGCCCCTGCCTCTCCAAGTCCTCATCCCCAGCCTCTCTCAGACTCTCCCTCTAAACTTTCTGAACAATGGGAACCGATGAAAGAGTCTTCTCAGGATGCTGGGTCGGTGTGGATGGGGCACAGGTGAACTCGTTATAAGAAAGCCCGAGAACAGAGTGGAGTTTTAGTACCATCCATAGCAGGCTTAGGGGCTGAGCTTGTTTATAACATTCATATTCCTGGTCTGTAGATCAAACTTGCTAAAATTAAACTCTCTTGGGGTGGGCAGTCATTTTTCCTCCATGAGGTAGCTTATGTGGGCCACCATCTCCTTGGGGAAGAAGCTCCCAGGTGACTCTATTGGCACTGCCACTAAAAAGACCGTAGCTGCAGCTGGGAGTCACATCCCTGACTTCCCTGGAGAAAGCCATCCTTTTGCTTTCTGTGTCCCTTTCCACTGGGCATTCTTTGGAACATTCCTGTATTTTTTTTAATTTTTATTTATTTGAGAGAGAGAGAGAGGGAGGGAGAGAGAATAGGTGCTCCCGGGCTTCCAGCCACTGCAAACGAACTCTAGTTGCATGCGCCACCTGTGCATCTGGCTTACGTGGGTCCTGGGGAATTGAACTGAGGCCCTTAGGCTTCACAGCCGAGCGCCTTAACCACTAAGCCATCTCTCCAGCCCCACATTCCTGTATTTTTACTCACCAGGTGGTCATGAGTTCTTAGGAGAGGGTAAGAGATGATCACGTCTATGAGCCCAACTCCTGTGTAGTTTATAATTAAGTTGAACTGAATGAAGTTGCTTAATTCTTGTCCAGTGTGTGATTGTGGCAAGCCGTGTTCACAAAAGCCCTGGTTTGGGCTGGGGAGATGGCTCAGTGGTTAAAGGCACTCGCTTGCAAAGCCTGATGACCTGGGTTCGATTCCCTAGTTCCCACATAAAGTCAGCTACACAAATCAGTGCTTGTATCTAGCGTTTGTCTGCAGTGGCAGAAAGCTTTGGTATTCCCATTCTTTCTCTCTCATAAGTAAATTATTTTACAAACAACACAAAAAGCCTCAGTTTGGTGTCTGTGGAAGGAAATACAGGTCTCTCTCATTACAGTCCAGGCCAGCCTCCTCTCAGGTGTTCTAGAACGCAGCCCTGAACTCGAGGACCTGAGACTGTCATCGCCTGCTCAGTGATCTACGGTGGCGTTTGTAACATTTCCTTAAATATTTACTTTAGCCAAAATCCCAGGGAAGAGCACTGACAGTCAGAGCGCATGATACATTTCATTGTCCACAGAGCAAATCCTCGAGAGCCACTGGCTGAAAATTGAGAAGCTTCTTTTCGTATTTTCTTTCCACTTTTAAACTTTTTACTTCCCATCGCCTTTGGAGGTACTCTTCCTGCTGTCGTGGTCTGGTGGCCGTTGTGAGCCGCTCGGGCCTGCGGGGCGGGCTGGGTGAGCTGTGCAGGGGCATGCAGGACACGGTGGCTTTGCTTTTCCAAGCCTGGATCTGTCCTTAGACGCCGTTCTCAACAAGACAGCTGGGCACGGTGACTGGAGGAACACATGTGCCCAAACCTCGTGCTGCTCCTTAGCTGCGCAGCCCCCCTTCTCTCTCTCCAGCTTACAGTCAGATAAATATTTTTGGTTTGTAAGTAGAGTCACTATTCACAGTAGTCAGGCCAGAATCTGGAGAGAAAGGTTACACTCCACTCCTTGAGCCCTGTGAGATATTCATTCAACATGGGAGAGGCTTACTCCGACTAGAGTTTTACACTAGGGAAATTAAAAACTAACTGATTCCAGCTGGGCATGGTGATGCACATCTTCAATCCCAGCACTTGGGAGTCAGAGGTAGGAGGATCGTCATGAGTTCAAGGCTACTCTGAGACTACATAGTGGATTCCAGGTCAGCCTGGGCTAGAGTGAGACCCTACCTCGACAAATCAAAAAAACAAAACAAACAAACAAACAAAAAAACACAGATTCCAGTTTTGCAACGTGAATCACTTAAGACTGTAAAAAGACAAGCTTGGGGTGGAGAAATGGCTTACTGGCTAAGTCACTTGCCTATGAAGCCTAAGAACTCATGTTCGAATCTCCAGGTCCCACATAGCCAGACTCACAGTGACGCAAGCATACAATGTCACACATGCACAAGTCTGGAGTTCGTTTACAGCAACTGAAGGCCCTGCTGCGCCCATTCTCTATTTCTCTCTGTCCCTCAAAAATAAATAATAATAATAATAGAAAAGACAAAGCCTCCTTGAGAAACTAGCAGGAGCAATAGGAAGCATGGGGGAGAGGGGGCCCTGTGTGTGTCCTTGACGCAAATTGGGGCCAACCCAGGGGTCAGGGATACAGATCACCCACCAAGTAACTTAATGCCAAGGACACTACCCACCCACCTTGCTAGAGAATTTTCTTCAACCAATCTACAAAGAGCACCTCTAACAGATCACACTGTCTTCGTGCTCCAAGGACGTTCATTACTTGGAGGCGCACAGGCCAAAGAGAGAGCTGGCTGTCAGTCCAGCATAGCCGAGCATTCTGGACTTCCAGGGGATAGAGTGCTTGCCTTCATTTTGTCTGTCACTCACTGGGTCATCTAGCTGCTTAAATTCCTTTCTCAGTGTCAAGGTCTTGTAGCAAAACTAGCCAAAGTTACTCCCTTTCTGCCCTCGCAGACTAGCCAGTCTCCAGCAGCTGTTGGGCCTTGAACTATATAACCTGAGAAAACATCTTCTACAAAGCTTGGTGCTCATGGAAATCCAGCCAGGAAAGAGGGAGAGAAAGAGAGAGAGAGGGGGAGAGAGAGAGAGAGAGAGAGAGAATGGGTGCACCAGGGCCCCCTGCCACTGCAAACAAACTCCGAATGCATGTACCACTTTGTGCATCTGGCTTTATGTGGGTACTGGGGAAATCAAGCCTGGGTTATTCAGCTTTGCAGACAAGTGCATTAACCACTGAGCCATCTCTCCAGCCTGTACCCACCTCATTTTCACAGGGTTAATGACCCCCAGCTCTTCTGGAGTCCAAGCCAATGGGGTAAGCTTTATGGATTTGCCAACAAATGTTTTCCAAACTGAATCTCATAGTACTTGTCCATCAACACTGAAAAGAAAAACAAACGCTGTTGATCTCTGGATTTTTCTTGATTTTTCTTGCCCCGTGTTTTGAACAATGAGGTCATTTCTTGAGTGCGACCCAAAAGGCAGGAGGTGGTTTGCAGAGAAAATGAGGTGAAGAGGTGAAATCATATTCCAACAAGAATGAAGATCCGTGTCAAGGGCAAAGCCAGGGCTCACTTGAGTTCATTGACCCTCTGAAGATCTTCAAAGCATCTCAGTCCAGTATTTTCGCCTGTATGTTTGTGGTGCTGGAGATGGAAACCAGGGACCTCCCTACGTCGGGCAAGTATTCCCGCCATACCTGTATTAGTCAGGGTTCTCTAGAGGAACAGAACCGACGGAATGCATTGTGTTAAAAGGGAATTGACTGGATTGCCTTATGACAGTCCAACAACAGCAGTTGCAGACCTGAGAGTCAAGGAACCCGGTAGCTGCTCGGGCCACGAAGCTAGATGCCTCAGCAGTCCCGATCCGGCCCTGGAGGCCTGGAAGCATCCTGGAGAGACGCTGCTCTCCGGTCCATGCTGGTCTCCGGTCCACGCTGGTCTCCAGTCCACGCTGGAAGGCAGCAAGCAGCACCGGCAGCCAGATGGGAGGAAGGAATTCTTTTCTTAATTAATCCTTCCTGGAAGCAACCTCAGAGACCCACTCAAGAGGAATGTCTGTGGATTCCTAAACAGATCAAGCTGACAACAGAACTTAACCATCACAATACCACGTCCCCATTCCCCAGTCCTCAGCACATCTTCAAGAGCATTTTCCTTAATGTTTTAGACTCGCATATTTTGGAGGGAACAGAAGCTTTTATGTTTCCGTCTCGTGTACTCTGAACCCACCAGAACGCCATGTGTAGCGGTTCTCCAGTGTCCAAAGAACATGGTGACCTTGTTTCGAGGCTTAATTTGTTTTTCCCTTTGACAATCCACTAGTTCTGTTCTGCCAGGTGGTGAAGCCACCACGTTTCCAAACTCCGCCCCGTCTGGTGTCATGCTGTCCCTTGGGAAACCTCGACTCCATCCAAACCCAGCAGTTTCAAGATTCCACTGTGATGCTTGACCAATTGTATTTGGCATTTTAGTCATGTGACTGTAGGCAGATAAGAGACAAAGTTGGAGTTTCTTTTTTTATTTATTTAATTTAATTTATTATTTTTATTTATTTTATTATTATTATTATTTTGGTTTTTCGAGGTAGAGTCTCACTCTAGCCCAGGCTGACCTAGAATTCACTATGTAGTCTCAGGGTGGCCTCGAACTCATGGCGATCCTCCTACCTCTGCCTCCCCGAGTATTGGGATTAAAGGCCTGTGCCACCATGCCCAGCTTTATAATAATTTTTAATACTTTTATGTATTTTCAAGTGTGGAGAAAAAGAGAAAAGAGAGAGAGAGGAAAAAGGACACGTAAGTACTTTTGCCACTGTAAAGAACTCTGGATGCATGCCCTACTTTGTGCATCTGGTTTTATGTGGGTGCTGAGGAATCGAACCTGGTCATTAGGCTTTGCAAGCAAGTGCCTTTAATTGCTGAGCTATCTCTCCAGCCCCAGGGGTTTCTTGAAAAAAAAAAAACCTTGTTCTTATTGGCTCATGTTTGCTTCATTTTTCTTCTTCATTTTAACTTGTTATAATGGGAAATTTCAAACAACAAAAATTAAGAAGAATATAATGAAATTCTGCGTATCTTATATCCACTTCAAAAATTTCCAATTCATAAACTGTCTTGCTTCATCTGTATGCACTTGAATTGTTTTGAAGCTTATCTCAGTCATTATATCATTTTACTGCAAATGTTTCAAAAGGATAGATTTTTGCGCCATTTTGTGTTTGTGGGGTTTTTTGGCACACTTTTTTTTGTTTTTTTTTTACTAAGTAGGAACTTTGTATGGACACATCATGTGTTGGTACCGTCACTTCCCTCCTCCCTGCCCCCACCCCACTGAGGGTCCTCCTCAGTAGGATTGCTGCTATTCACCATAGGACTGTGCGTTATGAGTTGTGAGAGAAGCAGTCAGTCATGAGGGGGAAGGACTGTATTTATTTAAAATTTTTTTTATTTATTTATGAGAAAGAGAGAAAGAGGAAGATAGAAGAGGCATGCCTCTAGCCACTGAAAACGAGCCCCAGACACATGTGCCACCTTATGCATCTGGATTTTACGTAGGTACTAGGGACTCAAACCTAGGTCCTTTGGCTTTGCAGGCAAGTGCCTTAATCCACCTTAACCACTAAGCCATCTCTTCATCCTTTTTTGTTTTTATTTTAAATATTTTATTTATTTTCAAGGAGGGAGGGAGAGAGAATGGGCGTGCCAGGGCTTCCAGCTGCTGCGGACGAACTCCTAATGTGTACACCACTCTGCGAATGCTTTACATGGGTCCTGGGGAATGCCCCAGTCATTAGGCTTTGCAGACGGCTGAACCGTCTCTCTAGCCCTTGTGGAACAGGGTGTTTTTGTTGTTGTTGTTGTTGTTTGTTGTTTGTTTTTCGAGGTAGGGTCTCACTCCAGCCCAGGCTGACCTGGAATTCACTCTGTATTCTCAGGGTGGCCTCAAACTCATGGCAATCCTCCTACCTCTGCCTCCCGAGTGCTGGGATTAAAGGCGTGCACCACCACGCCCAGCTCTCATTTCCAATTTCATTTTATTTTATTGATTTTTTTCAAGCTAGGGTCTTGCTCTAGCCTGAGCTGACCTGGAATTCACTATGTAGTTTCAGGCTGGCCTCAAACTCACTGCAATCCTCCTACCTCTGCCTTCCCAGTGCTGGAATTAAAGACGTGCTCCACCACGCCTGGCTCCATTTCTAATTTTAATCAAAGAATTGAATAAAAAAGAAGACAGAAGGATAATTATTAAATTATTATATTTATTGAGGGAAGTACAGAGCCAAGGAAAGGCACCCATGTGGCTAGAGATCCCACGTGGAGGACCTGGGGAAAACCTCCAAAAGACCAGAGAAAAGTTCAAGGAGCTTCTGCCTTGTGGGGAGCTGGAGGGGATAAAGAACCCATGTGGAGAGCAAGGGCTGGGGGGACCTCCCCAGGCTCAACCTGGCTGGAAGTTCCCAAGTGGTCAGAGAACCCGCCCTCCCCTTGCAAAGGTATTTATAATCTTATAGTGGAGGCTGTCTTCCAGCTCAGGTGAACCAGGGGGTCAGCTGGTTGGTTAGGGTTAGGGACTATCTCAGGAAGAGGCTAGCCCTGACACCAAGTTCCAGGGGCTGAACTTGACCAACCACAATGTTTAAATCCTATGAAAGACCTCCCTCCCAGGAGGGGTCCTCGTTGTTTGTGGAACAACAGGTCTAGAGAACTAGGCAAGAGATAAGAAGTCAGATCATCTTTGATTTCTAGCAAATGCAGACTTTCTTACTTCCAAGGGTCCAGTCACCCTAACTGTACTCCCCTCTCATTTGTGTTTATTTATTTATTTATTTGTATGCATTCGAGACAGGATCTTATAACTATCCCAGGCTGATGTTAGCCTTGATAGGCATGATCTTCCTGCCTCAGCCTCCCAAGTACTGGGATTACAGCTGTGTCAGTGCTCCTGGGAAAAGGGTGAATTCCTAAGAAATGGACCACAGCACTAATATCATACCAAAACCCAGTAACTATCATCCCCTAATAGCAAAATATCCAGTAGACTGGGGAGATGGCTCAGTGGATAGAGCTCTGGCCACCCACGGGTGAGGACCTGAGCTTGGCTCTCCAATACCCACATAAATGTTAGGTGGGTGTGGCAGCCCACCTGTATGTAATTCCAGAGCTCAGGGGGCATAAACAAGAGGTTGCCCTGAATGAGCTGTCTAGTTAGACTAACTGAATTGGTGCTCTCGAAGTCCAAGTAAGACCCAGCCTTAGTAAATAAAGTGGAGAGCAACTAAGGAAAACACCTGACATCAACCTCTTAACTTCCACACTCACATGCGTGTGTATACCTGGGCATGTGCACTTACATATATGCGTGCCCACATACCTGAATATACACATGCAAAATATACACACACAAGCAACAATATTGAATCTGTCCAAACTCTCTCTAGCATCTCTTCTTTGTTTGTTTGTTTGGGTCTTATTTTATTTATTTATTTATTTATTTTTGGTTTTTCGAGGCAGGGTCTCATTCTAGCTCAGGCTGACCTGGAATTCACTATGTATTTTCAGGGTGGCTTCAAACTCATGGTGATCCTCCTACCTCTGCCTCCCAAGTGCTGGGATTAAAGACGTGCGCCCCCACACCCGGCTATATTTTTTAATATTTTATTTTTATTTGAGAGAGAGTGGGAAAAGGCAGATAAAGAGGGGTGGGGAAGGAGAGAAAGGGCATACCAGAACCTCCAGCCACTGCAAAAGAACTCCAGACACATGCGCCCCCTTGTGCATCTGGCTTATGTGGGTCTTGGGGAATAGAACCTGGGTCCTTTGGTTTTCTTTGCAGGCAATCGCCATATCTGTTAAAACATCTCTCCAGGCCTCATAATTATTTTTTAATTGTAGTTTGTTTTTGCAGTTGATTGCCATATTTCTCAAGTCTCCTTCCTTTTCTTCCTCCTCTTGCTCTTCCTTCTTTACCCTGCACTGATGAAAAAGGGTTTTTGTTTATTTTTATTTATTTATTTGAGAGTGACAGAGAGAGAGAGAGAGAGAGAGAGAGGAAGAACGGGTGCACCAGGGCTTCCAGCCACTGCAAACGAACTCCAGACGCATGTGTCCCCTTGTGCATCTGGCTTACATGGGTCCTGGGGAATGGAGCCTCGAACCAGGGGTCTTTAGGCTTCACAGGCAAGCGCTTAACCGCTAAGCCACCTCTCCAGCCCACAAAAGGGCTTTTAAGAAAAATGTGAGGGGAAATAACTTTGACAAACTCTAAATATTAGACTAGTGATTGCAAAATGAAATAAAGATTTGAACTTACTATCCAATTTGAGAGAAATATTAAGAAAGGAACTATGTAAAATATCATCCACTTTATGAATTCAACTGCCATTTTACCTGTTGGACGTATTTGAGGACCTTGACACCCACAGAATTTAGGGGAGAACTTAAAGCATGGGAAGTATCTTCTCCCTAGAGTAGTACTCTCCCAGATTTTTTTTTTTTGTTTTTGGTTTTTCGAGGTAGGGTCTCACTCTAGCCCAGGCTGACCTGGAATTCACTATGGAGTCTCAGGGTGGCCTTGAACTCATGGCCATCCTCCTACCTCTGCCTCCCGAGTGCTGGGATTAAAGGCCAAATTTTTATTATAGACTTATATCAATCTAGAAAATGATCCACAATCCCTGTATGTAGAGATATGCCTAGCTCCCTTGCATATACATATATTTATATACATACAGTCATAATTGTGTGTTTATATAGCCACATGTCATCGGTATATAATGTCATCAGCATATAGTTTGTAAGTATTGTCGTAGGTATAGGTATCTATGAACTTTATACATGTCTACTACATTAATATAGCCATTGTAACACATGGGCAAAACATTTTGAAAGCTAAGGAAGTCGCTAGAGTTTTAGTATAACTCCTCTCCCGCCAGCCCCATCACCTCACCTCCTCACACTTTAGTGACCCCATCTTTAAAAACGTGCTCTCTCTACTCCTCGGCAGAACAGGACTTTTTCAAAGTGAACAGGGGACAGGTTCTCACTGACAATCGCTGGAGCTAGTCTTGGAAGGAAGAGGCAGGAAATGACCCACTTTTGCAGGCCAAAGAAAACTTGCGGGCCAAAGAAGCAGACGTCGTTTTCTCGTAGTCCCCGTCCCTTTCTGTAGAGAGAGAAACAACTATCCCTGTTTGGTGCTCTCAGTGGTCCTCTCCTCCTCCCCCCACCCCCGTGCCTTCGTGGACCACCCTCTTCCACCATGCTGCTTCCGTGACACCAGGGGTTAGGGGTCAGGAGCCAGGTAGGTTCAACCTGACATGTGTCTAACAAAAGAGTCACCTCAGGAATGGTAGGTCCCCCTGAGGTTCCTTGAGGGGGCAACAAGAACCCTGAGCTGTGTGCCCAGCCTCAGTAACTCTGCTTCTGGCTTTTTTTTATTATTTGGTTTTCAAGGCAGGTTCTCACTCTAGCCCAGGCTGACCTGAAATTCACTACGTAGTCTCAGGGTGGCCTCGAACTCACAGCAATCCTCCTACCTCTGCCTCCCGAGTGCTGGGATTAAAGGCGTGCGCCACCACGCTTGGCTCTGGCTCATGCTGTCACACATCAGCCTCAACTTCCTCTGTTCTTGTTCTTCTTGTTCATTCCCTACAGAAGCAACCTTTTCCCATTTCACTCTTACATACTGGAACCGGCAGTCTTCCTGCAGCCCTATGGATACTTCCCCACCCTCTTCCTTCATGAGCAGTTCTAACCAGAACAGTGAGAGAGGAAGAGGCCAGGGCTCCAAGGCAGTGAGTGAGGCCCCTTGTTACCCTCACACTATAACCAAGTGACCCTGAGCATCCTCTGATGGAGTCGGCCCTGGGCATGCTCAGAGAACAGCACCATGGGAGTTCCTGGACCACTTTTGTTCATATATAACCTAGGACCATTTGACGGGACAAGTTACTTAGCCTTCTCTGAGCTTTTCTTACCTAAAAATAGAAGTAGCAATACCTCCTCACAGGCTCTTGTGAGGATAGAATTATATATGAAGTATTTAGTACAGTCCCTGGTACATAGAAAACCATTAAATTGTGGTGTTTACTAGTAAAGTCGGTAGCTTCAAGGATACACAGACCTAAGGCATTTTGATATCCTGGAAATAGGCAGCGTACAATGAAAACTGGCCCCAGTTTTCTTTCCTGGCGATCTGTGTGACAGCAGCTACTTCACAACAGATGGAGTCTTTGATTCAGTGAAATCTGGAACAAGGCTTTGTCTCCAGTAAGCATGGTGAATGGAGATCAGAAAAGGAAAATTAGGGCTGGAGAGATGGCTCAGCGGTTAGGGCATTTGCCTGCGAAGCCAAAGGATGCTGGTTCAATTTCTCCAGGACCCACATAAGCCAGATGCACAAGGGGGCACACGCATCTGGACTTCATTTGCAGTGGCTGGAGGCCCTGGTGCACCCATTCTCTCTCTCTTTCTCTCTCATAAATAAATAAATAAAATATATTTTAAAAAAGGAGAATTACTGGTCTCACAAGACCCTGCCTCCTTCCATCACTGGAGAGGCAGCTAAATGATTCACCTGAGTTGAGACCAGGTTGGCTGGCATCTCAGGGTGACGTCTGGGGAGGGAACAGCCTGAGCTGTTTGTCAGCAGACAAGGGCCACACTTTTGAGATTTGGGGGCTCCTTGGTGATGCCTTCTCTTCTTTCCTGACTTCCACTTCCTCCTGCTTCACTCCTCTTTTCGTCTCCTTGACACGGAAGCGTCTCCTTCCTTGTCTCTGTCCACTCTGTCACTGTCCATCTCCCCTTCCCTCACATGGAAGAGGAACCCTCAACCAAACACGTTCTTTGACTTGTGGAGTGGTGACGTTCGTGACCCCACGTTGCAGCTATTAGAGCCTATTGCAGTCAGGTTCACATTGCTGGTAGAAATCACCCAACCAAGAGCAGCTTGGCTCTTGGGGGAACAGGCTCGAGGGGGAGCTCCATGATGCCAGGGAAACCGATGGCCTGAGCAGAGGGTGGGCATCACCCCCTTCCCCCGTCCAACATAAGGTAGACAACAGGAACGGGAGAGTGTGCCAAACACTGGCAAGGGGAGACTGGCTATAACACCCATAAGCCCGCCCCCAACAATATACTGCCTCTGGGAGGTGTTAATTCCCAAATCTCTATCAGCTGGGAACCTAGCATTCAGAACCCCTAAGTTTTGGGGGGACACCTGAATCAAACCACCACAGAACCTTAGGAGGCCTTAGAGGTAATCCAGCCTGCTAGCTTACAGATGGAGAAACTGAGACGTAATGCTTTTACTTCAATGATCCAGTTCTCTCTGTAATAGACTAAGTGACCTTGAAGAAGCCATTACATTTGCCTGGATGCAATGCATTCACTGGTGAATGCAATATGTCCTCAGGAGACAATAAAACTTGAGCTACTTATAATCTTCCACTAACAGCTTTGGGCAATCCAACGCCATAAATGCGATACAATGAGACACACGACCTGTGCATAACTCATTAGGGGCTGAGTGTCCTCTGATGGAGCTTGACCTCCTGCGCATGCTCGGAGAATGGCATCATGGGACTTCCTTGGTCACTTTCGTATGTATGTCATCTAGGGCCATTTGATCATAATGAAGCCATACCCCTGAAGGTGGCAGTCCAAGGTTTTGATGTCATCCTAAGGATTTCATTTACCAAAAAGTCAACAGCAAAGAGGAAGGGCAGAGCCCTGTCATAAATCAGGGACCAGCTTCAGCTTGTCATCATTCCAAATGTGGCCTCTGAGGCCACTTAGCTGTGAGTTCCCACCCTGGCCGGTGTCCCTGACTCGCTGGGTAAGCATGTGGCAGGTTATGTAGCCATGGCTAAGCCTCAAGCCACTCACACTTAAGTCAGGGCTTGTTAACGAATAGTGCCCGTGTCAGGTGGGCAAGAATGGGGTACACGCGGAGCACGTAGACACCTGCGGCACCCCTACATTAGCTGCGGTGAGGACAAGTAAGTGACCTCATGTGAAGTCCACAGCAAATGCAGAGCATGCCCGTCCCACTGGTGGACGACAAAGAAGCCGTGAGGTGAAGAAAGCACCTCTGGGTGACTCAACCGGCCTAGGAGCCAGGCATCCAGATCCACGGACACCCCTAACCCTCACCCCTACCGTACACCTAACCTCCCTTTGTTGCCATGGCAATGACACTGCTGGCACCTATGTCCAAGTCGCTCTGAGACACTCTGAAGGACTGGGAGTTTCTGAACCAGCCAAATAATGGCCAAATGGATTAAAGTTGGTTTTTGTTGTTGTTGTTGTTTTTTTTTTTTTTTTGGTAGAATATTATTTCCTGGCCAGTTAAAGTGATACTGAAGGTGGCACTGTCTGGCTTGTACAGTAATCTTTCCGCTGAAGTAGACAGGAGCCCATGCTGCCAACATGCAGCAGCCTGAGGTGGTCCCATCCCCAGAGGAGACACCCCTCGGGTCAAGCCAGGTCCAGGGGCTTCTTCCCCTAAGAAAGGAATTTTGGGATGAGCCAGTGGGAAGCCAGAGTTGGGGATTACTGGGGGATATTTTTAAAATATAATTATTTGGTCGGGCGTGGTGGCGCACACCTTTAATCCCAGTACTCGGGAGGCAGAGGTAAGAGGATCACCATGAATTCGAGGCCATCCTGAGACTACATAGTGAATTCCAGGTCAGCCTGAGCTAGAGTGAGACCCTACCTCAGAAAAAAAAAAAATAATAATACAATTATTTATTTGAGAAAGAGTATAGAGAGAAAGAGGCAGACAGAGAGTGAGTATGGGCGCATTGGGGCCTCCAAGCCACTGCACATAAACTCCAGGTGCATGCGCCACTTGACCCATCTAGCTTTACATGGGTGCTGGGGAATTGAACCTGAGCCATCAGGTTTTGCAAGCAAGCACCTTTAATCACTGAGTCATCTCTCCAACCCCCTCCTGAGGGATTTTTAACATGGATTTAAGCACACGGGTTAACAGAAAGAAATTTCAGGGAAAGAAATAAGACAAGAGTGTGTGGGATTTTCAGGGCAGAGTTACCTGTCATTCTCTTTATAAAAGTCATATGTGTAATTTTTAAATTTTTATTTACTTATTTAAGAGAGAGAGAGAGAGAATAGATGTGCTAGGGCCTCCAGCCACTGCAAATAACTCCAGACGCATGTGCCACCTTGTGCATCTGGCTTACGTGGGTCCTGAGGAATCAAACCTGGGTCCTTAGGCTTCATAGGCAAGTGCCTTAACCACTGAGCCATCTCTCCAGCCCATGTATGTGATTTTTTATTTATTTATTTGAGATAGAGAGAGAGAAAAAAAATGGGCACGCCAGGGCCTCCAGCCACTGCAAATAAACTCCAGATGCATGCGCCTCCTTGTGCATCTGGCTTATGTGGGTCCTGGAGAGTCAAACCAGGATCCTTTGGTTTTGTAGGCAAATGCCTTAACTGCTAAGCCATCTCTCCAGCCTATGTATGTGATTTTTGATTGGCCTGAAGTTATCAGATACACTTAAATAAGAGGCCAGGGTGGTTCCCGAGGTGTACCAGACAAGATTACAATTGATAGGTAAACTCTACAGGAAGTTAAGATACCTTCACTGTTAATGGTCTTACTTGTGATTGTGGGATTTCCAGAAACTATCCAGTAGAGGAGTAAGGCCATACGTGGGTCATACACACTCATGCCTTAAGCCTGGCTTATTGCTCTCTTAACATTCTTTATTTGAAACATATCTGTATAAAAATAGATATTGCCTCTCTGTCAGCAGTCTTTATAGCAAATGTTAATGGTGCTGGAATTTATTTATTTATTTATTTTTGGAATTCTTGATTTTCAGACTCTGGCTTCTCTTCTTCCCATGTTCCCATAATTTCCTGTCTTGCTATCTTGCCTCAATCCAAACGGTTCTTTCAAGTGGTCAGCCACAGGCAGTTTTGGCTCGTGAGCTAATTGATGACAAATCAAAGGGCACCAGAGGCCGCCTATTGCGCATGCTTTGGAACGGTCCTTCCTGTCATGGACGATGTCACTGTGGCTTTTATAACAAACACAGCTGGCCACCATCAGCAGGGTACAAGCTTCTCCCCTCACGGTAAGAGTCCTGAGAGGTCTGCTGTGTCATCGAGAACCTGCAGATTGATCACTTGTGTAAACTGGAACCAGACCCTTTGCTAGGGCTGTGTGTGTGTGTGTGTGTGTGTGTGTGTGTGTGTGTGTCTTTGGGCAACTGCCTTCACTCCCCTGGGTTGTGGTGACATGGTACCAGCCTCGTGAAGGCACCTTGAGGACTAAGACGGCCATGTGCGGCCCCATCTCAGTGCCGGCCATTCGTGCCTCCATCTTCTCCTCTTTCCTTCACTCTCCGGGGACTTACTCTCTTTAGAAAAGATACCCGGCGGTGCTGGCATCTCATGACTTAAGGATCCTCTCTGAGCATCCCATCTTTTGGTCTCCACGGCTTCTTCTCTGCTCAGCAGCTCCACTTAGGGGACTTAGAATTCCTTTCATGTCACAGGATTCTGAAAGCCCCGAGAGCCGCCTGTATTCCCTGTGAAGTTCCTCAAGCACTTATGTGCTTCAGAGATTTCGGAATGGTGTCTGAGGCTCGAAAATAGGACTGGAGGGCTGGAGAGAAGGCTTAGCAGTTAAGCTGCTTGCCTTCAAAGCCGACGGACCCATGTTCAACTCTCCAGGTCCCACGTAAGCTTGACACACAAGATGACGCAAGCACTCAAGGACGCACATGCGCACAAGGCGCAAGCGTCCGGAGCTCAGTTACAGTGGCTGGAGACGCTAGTGCGCCAATTTTCTTTCTCTCTCGCTTTCACTCTCACTCTATTACAGTTAAAAAAAAAATACAATCTGTTGGGCTTGCCTCAAAAAAAAAAAAAAAAAAGGACTGAATGTGCTGGAGAGATGGCCCAGCAGTTAAAGGCTCTTGCTTATAAAGCCTGATGGCCCAGGTTTCATTCCCCAGGACCCACATAAAGCCAGATGCACAAGGTGGCGCATGCATCCGGAATTCGTTTGCAGTGGCTGAAAGCCCTGATGTGCCTATTCTCTCCCTCCCTCCCTCCCTCTCTCCCTCTCTCTCTCTCCCCCTGTCACTCTCAAATAAATAAATAAAAACAAGCTGGGTGTGGTGGTGCACGCCTTTAATCCCAGCATTCGGGAGGCAGAGGTAGGAGGATCACCGTGAGTTCAAGGCCACCCTGAGACTCCATAGTGAATTCCAGGTCAGCCTGGACTAGAGTGAGACCCTACCTCAAAAAACCGAAAAACAAACAAACAAACAAAGAAACAAACAAACAAAAAATAGATTTAGCTTATCCAGTGGAAGTAAAATAATGCCCCGAAGGGGGGAAGAAAAAAACAACAGCATGACAATTTTTACTTGTTGGAAGCTCTGCTCCTCTGTTCAGTGTTTTGGGGTTTGTATGATTTTCCAACGTGGGCACCCTCCTAGTAGATGAATGAAGAGTTTACACTTGATCTAAAAAAGAAAAAAAAGGACTCACTCCTGGGAAGAGTGTCGTTTCGTAGTAAGTGTTATCAGATGTCTGTGAGACATCAGGCAGGTGCCGGGCTCCGCAGCAATGGAGGAGCTAAGAGTGCATCAGATGACATCAAAAAGCTGGGCAAGTCAAGCTGCTGTGCTTCCGAGCCTCCTGAGAAAGGGGGTACCCGAGCAGATGCCAGAAGAAGTACAGGAAGAGTCCCGCTCGTGTCAGGACCCGTGGACACACGGGGCCATCAGGACAAACAGACAAGTAAGGCATGAAAGATGACTCCTGTAACCCAGGATCCCCCAACCAGTGAGCGTAGCGTGAAAGGCGCTGTCACCTAGACTGGCTGCCCGCTACTTCCTCTTGTTCTCACCTTTGCTGGATTGTACTAGAAGAAAGGGGGGGATGTTACCCGGTTAAACATCACTCCGGGTCACATGCTCTGAGCATAGATCCCGTGGAGGCCTCCCTCACTCCCCTTCACCCCTGCTCAGGGGGAGTTAAGGCTTAGCGCTGCTCTGCACAAGGTGCTGCTCTCTAACCCTCCAGCCTGTTCATCTCTCCAGTGGACTCCTTCTAATCGCACTTGTGTCTGTGTCTAGCCTAGTTTATTTACTTTCTCTTCCTCCTCCTGTCTCGTGTCTTTTGGGGGCATTCCCCACCTGAATGTCATCCATAAATTTGGTGACACTCACTCCCAGGCCATCCATCCAGATCCCGTGATGGCAGCTTGTTAAGGCACCTCTTGAAACACCTTCTCACGAATGGGCCTAGCCCCATGTTTGTGATTCCTGTCCATGTTCATCAGCTCCCCCTCCCTCGGAATCTTCGGCTGAATCATGAAAACACAGTCTTTCCCAAGCACTGTGCACACCCCTCAGCCTCCCTCCCCAATCTCTTCCTATTCTTAATTACAATAGCAACAGTATTATGATCTCCAAAATAATCTCATAAACATGCCAGGAGGGTCAAATTTAAATTCTCCTCTGTTTCTTCTTCCCTGGACTTCTGAACCTTTAAAATTTGACTTCCCTAATATCAACCCATAGGTTTGTTTTTTTGTTGTTTTTTTTTTTAAACCAACCATCACATATTTCATACACTAACTCTTCACTACTCTTTCCTTCTGTTTTCTTTCTGTACCAGTATCATATGTTGTTGGTCTTTTTCCAATTTCCTGACATTCCCCCAAGTGCAAGGTAATTTTTCAGATATAATTATTCATTTTTACTGCACCATTGTTCAGTAAGCATATTAGTCAAATTCCTCTATTCCCCGGGGCTGTGTATCATCTGGAGCAGCTGATGTACGCATGTTCATACTCGCCAGATATTCCTTTACCTGGTTTTTAGGCCAAACCCATCATCTGCATGAGTTCACCATCCCCTAGACTTTACTGAGTTATACTTTTCAAAGAGTTTAGCATTTGGGAGGGTTTTAAAAATAAAACAACATTTTTATTTCAGGATTGTTCTCTTTTACTTGCAAATCTGTGTCCTTTGAAAGCTACTTGACCCATTTTCTTCATGACTCAGGATGAATTTACAGATTTTTAAAAGCTATCACTGAAGTGTTGTTTTCTTTCAACTCATGTATTTTCTCTGCTGAGCTTAATTGAGACGGTCTGTTGTCTTGGCCTCCTCTCGTTCACATCTCTAGCTCGCCAAACTGTTCGGTGATCCTAAGGGCTTCTGACGCATGGCTGGAGAGGTGCCTGTTTTTTCCACTTGATATAAATACTTAGACACTGGAATAAAACAAGAAACACAAGCTATAAATTTCTTTCACACACACACACACAAAAAAAAAAAAAAACACAAAAAGAGCAATGGAATGCGCTGATCATATCAGCTTTGTAGAAACTACTGAGTCTTTCAAAACATAGAACTTTCCACTATGTGAATTGTTTGGCAGGAATGATTCACCTTTCCCCAGAGAAATCATTTTATTCAACCCCACCTCTTTTTTTTTTTTTTTTTCAACATGATCTTGCCAAGTCAACATGATTTTACAGAGCATTTGGCTGCAGTTTACCCAGTTGCTAATGGTATCCTAACTTGGTCGGTACCTCCACCCACCCACTGAAGAATACTGAAATCATCGAATTTGGTTCTGCCATGTATTTTTAGAATCTAATCTAATGCCCTTATTTCACCCAAGACAAATGTTTGGCGGCTGCGATTGATGAGGACACTCCAGGCACTGTGTCCCAGTGACCGTGGTGGAAAGCTCTGTCTGTGACACACTCACCCTTACCCTCTGCAAGGTGCTTTGCAAGGTGGCCTGGCACTTGGCTTTGGGTTTGGTGTGGGCATATGCTCAAGTGAAGGCTCACCATCATGGGCGAGCACAGGGCACGTGTTGTGTCGTTTGACTTGATTCAAGTAGCATTTGATTTGGTGCTTTGTGGCAAACCGAGAGAAAAAAAAAATTGAAACAAAGGGAAATAATAAATTCCTTGGTTCTAAAGTATGTGGCCAACCACCTCTGTAATGGACGTCCCGTGGAGGGACAAGGAGTTAACTGCTAATTACAGCTGGTTATGAAGAAGGAACGGCTTTGTGGTGGCAGACACCCTAGCTGCTTATAAAAAGCCCGCTGTCCCCTGTCCTCCGAAAGCAAACTTTGAAGATAGACAGTCGGCAGGGTCTGGGATGATGTGGCGCTTAGCTACCAATCACCCTGATATGGAGTCTTACGTATGTATACATCTGCTTGGAGTAGAACGGCAAAGGGCTTAGATGCAAATTGTTTTCTGCAAAATGAAAGCACGCATATATATATGTTTTTCAAGGTAGGGTCTCACTCTAGTAAAGGCTGACCTGGAATTCACTATGTACTCTCAGGGTGGCCTCGAACTCATGGTGATCCTCCTACCTCTGCCTCCCGAGTGCTGGGATTAAAGGCGTGTGCACCACCATGCCTGGGTTGAAAGAATATCTTTTATGAGGCATGTGTTCTTGTCACTAAAGAAGACATTTCAGAGTTCTAAGCTGTTAGTTCCCCGAGCCTTCAAAATCTTACATAGAAACAAGTTACTTGAACCAGAGAAACTAGGAAATGTTGAGCTCTTTCCCATCCCAAATGTAACTAATTCAATAGACGAATACCTGTGAACTCTGCTGTTGTAATAGAGAACAAATTAACGTCCCTTCTTGTCAAGATGGTGTATGATTAGAGGACCAGAAAGATAGAAAGTAATGTGGGGATCCACAGGGATATTAGAACACCAGAAAGACAGAAAATAATGTGGGGATCCTAGTCCAGATCTTGGCCCCAGACATCTGGTGGCTCCACTTGGCAGGGGATCCACGTAGCCCTGTTGGTGTCCGATGGAAACCTTGATTGGTGTGTTTGCTGTAAAACACCATCAGCTCCTTTGATGTAGCAGGTGACTGCACTGACTAGATTGTAATCAGGAAATCTAACATTAAAAAAAGAATTTTAAAAGACAACCTGAAAACTTATCATGTCCTTGAATCTAACTCCACTCTCAATGGGACCGGGTTGATTTAGTCTTCTTTTTGGACTTGCTTCAAGGAGTCCAGATCTCCTGGACTTGGCCACGTAAGACTGTCTGCGCAGGAACGTTAATCGGCTCTTTGGCTCGCTCCTTCTGATTACTTCCAGAACTTTCGGAACACATTGTCCCTGTTGAGGGTCTTCAATTACCTCCTCCCCATCCCACTTTAACCCCAAAAGGGCTCTTGTTCCAATGTGTTCGTCTTTAGCTTTTCTTGGCCATGAAAATAACAAGACTGGACATTAATAGCTGCTGCATTCTGAATCTTTGCATGGCGTCCCCAGTGGGCTGAACACCTGTGCGTCTGACGGCTCTTTCAATCACAGCCTTTGGGTCACAGATGAATCAAGTGAGACCAAACACGTGCTGAGACATCAGCCTGAAATATCTGACAGAGCGGATTAATTGACTCTGGCTTTTCCCAAATTTAAGGCGGACTCGGATTAATTGTACCTGATACACCAGTGAGTTTGGTTTGGTTTTTTTTTTTTTTTTTTTTTTTTCAGAGATGAACCCAAATTCGTTCAGAAAAGCAGCATGGAGGGCTGACTGCTAAGCTCTCTCTCGTGTTACACATCTTCCTCATGCCCATCCTCTGCCTTCCAGGGTCAGGGACTCCCTGGCTGTGGTAGAACTTTGCATGGGAAACTGTTCTAGGTAGAAAAAATATACTTCATAGGAGCTGTTTTGCATTGACTGGTGACTCCGGCCAGAAGTTCTCATGTAGTACAGGAATTTCCTTGAAGGTCTGGTAGAAGGGGTGCTGTCTATCTACCCAAGTGTGTGACACGTGCTTCCCTCTTGTGGTCTGGGCTCTGTGCTTAGGAGTGGATAGTTAGTGTTTCTGGTTTTTGTTGTTGTTGTTTTTTCGAGGTAGGGTCTCACTCTAGTTCCGGATGACCTGAAATTCACTATGTAGTCTCAGAGTGGCCTCGAACTCATGGCGATCCTCCTACCTCTGCCTCCCAAGTGCTCGGATTAAAGGTGTGCACCACCACACCTGGCTGTTATTTTAAGTATTTTTATGTATTTGAAGGAGAGACAAAGACTATGGGCCTGCCAGGGCCTCTTGCCGCTGCAAACGAACAGACACACGGGCCACTTTGCATATCTCGCTTTACCTGGGTATCAGGGAATTGAACCCAGGATAGCAGGCTTTGTAAGCAAGAACCTTTGACTGCTGAGCCATCTCCTCAGCCTGAGTGTGATTTTTTTTTTTAATAAGACATTTATATTTAGGCAGTGACAGATAGAAACCAATTGTTACGCGTATTTGTTTATGAGCTTTGAGTTAGTTCTCTACTGCTTCCTATTTCAAATGAAAACAATAAGAGAAGCTGCTACTAACAGCAAGCAGGCTGCTTACCTGTCCTAGCGTCCCCCAGTCCACGGCCTTCCACACCACCTCACGAGAAGGAACTAGATGGGCCGGGCTGCGTGTTTATGCGGAAGGAGCACTTGCTTACTGTGCTCTTTCTGCGGTCACCGATGGACATGCCCTTCCCTGGCTGGGTCCCTGGGTGTGGTGGATAAACTCCAGTGGAACTCGGGGTGCAGACCGAGGACAAGTGGGAAGGTGGCTTGAAGGGAAGGCGTCCGGCGCTGTCCACCCTGAGCACTGAGAGCCTCATTGACTCATTGACCTAGAGAGCCTGGTGTTTGATGCAAAATTAGGCCGGAATAAATGGAGAGATGGAGGGAGAGGGTGGTAAAAGAACGCAAACAGTTCGTCTACGGTAACTACTAACTATGAAACGAATAAGGCCAACGTTTTCCAAAGAACGTGCACAGAAACACAACCTACTGCTAGAGAGCAGCACCATACCTCCCGCTCCGTCCTGCCTGTAGGGACGGGGCTAGGCGTTGGGCTACATCTGCCCTCACACAGCAGGTCAGTCTGTGAACAAACAGCGGGCCTAAGGCGATCCTGCAGTTGGACTTTAAGGGTGTTGTTTACCATTTCAAAGCACTTACAGCCTTGCTCATTTCTTCTTTTTTTTAAAAAAAAAAATTTTAGCTGGGCGTGGTGGCGCACACCTTTAATCCCAGCCCTCGGGAGGCAGAGGTAGGAGGATCGCTGTGAGTTGGAGGCCACCCCGAGACTCCATAGTGAATTCCAGGTCAGCTTGGCCTAGAGTAAAACCCTACCTCAAAAAAAAAAAAAAAAAAAAAACCTTTTTTATTTATTTATTTTAGAGAGAGAGAGAATGGGCATGCCATTGCCTCCAGCCACTGCAAACAACTCCAGATGCGTGCGCCTCCTTGTGCATCTGGCTAACGTGGGTCCTGGGGAACCGAGCCTCGAACCAGGGTCCTTAGGCTTCATAGGCAAGCGCTTAAGCGCTAAGCCATCTCTCCAGCCCTCATAATTTCTTTATAATTTGCTGAGTGTCTCACTCCATAACGTGGCAGATGTTTGTGCTTTTAAAAATACCTCTACCCTTATCATAGGCTTTGAGGGCAAATCGACTTTGATAGGAGAATCAGTCTGCTTTCTCCCTACAACCCTAAGATGCAACAGATGGAGCCCTGAGTGCTTTTACCCAATGGCCTGACTGTTAACTAAGTAATAAACAAAAAAGCGCATTTTCCTAGACAATTCAAAAAGAACTACTGTTAACTTTGTGTTAGAGATATTTGGGTTTTGATACCAGGAGAGAAGAGGAAGAGGCTGGGTTGGGGCAGGAATCCTGCGTGGGGGGCTGGTATCTCCATCACAGCGCGGTGAATGGAATTTCATCCAGCTTTTGTGTGGCTGTTTAGCCAACTCAATGCCTTCATTAGGTGTATATTAGGAAGGGGAAGAGAACGAGCTAATTAGAACATGCGCTTCCTCGGCGTCAGCAGAGGCTCTGGAGAGGCACTTAGGACGCTCACCGGAGGAAGCTGAGTCACTGCAGCATTTGTGAATCTCTTCATAGAGCAGCAGTGGAGGTGGGAGCGGGAGTCCCAGACTGGAAACGGAGCGGCCCGAGGATGCAGCGCCCGCCCCTCTGCACTGCTAAACACATCTATCTCTGTGACGTGTTTCTGTAGAGCACGTTGTGTTCCAGGGCGAGGGTCAGGGAGGAGGAGGAAGCCTGCGCACCATTCCAGTCGGTACCGCTTCTAGACACTTGACTGTGACCCAGAGAGATCGCAGAGGTTGCTTTGGGAGACACCCCTGGTGGCCTGGCCTCCGTGTGACAGATCCCTCCTGAAGGAGATGCGGCATATGTGTGAGTGATGGTCATAGGAAGGCATCCTAGTAATGGAACTTCTCATGGGATTCTCCATGGAAACTCGTTTGACTTGAACTTGGAAATGCAGACAGCATTGTCCTTGGGTGGAAATGGCCTTAGATTTATTTACTCAACCGGTTCATGATTAAGTAAAGAAAACCATGCCATTCGGGTATGGGATATGATGGCTCAGACAATGACGCCAGGCGTGGTGACGCACGCCCTTAATCCCAGCACTGGGGAGGCAGACGTAGAAGGATGGCTGTGAGTTCCTGGCCAGTCTGGAACTACAGAGTGAGTTCCAGGTCAGCCTGGGCTAGAGTGAGACCCTACCTTAAAATATAGAAAGAAATTGCCGGGCATGGTGGCGCACGCCTTTAATCCCAGCACTCGGGAGGCAGAGGTAGGAGGATCACCGTGAGTTCGAGGCTACCCTGAGACTACGTAGTGAATTCCAGGTCAGCCTGGACTAGAGGAGTGAAACCCTACCTCAAAAAAAAAAAAAGAAAGAAAGAAAGAAAGAAAGAAAGAAAGAAAGAAAGAAAGAAAGAAATAATGGCTGAGGAGCCACAGGAGTCCTATAAACTGCTTATTAAAAAAGCAGTGGGAAGATTTTAGGTCAGAATCGGTGATTATCCTAGGAGGCTGATGGTTGGGGAAGTCCTAAAGCCCTCTTTGAAGTATCGGCCTCGACTGTGTATAATGTTTTAGTATCTGAGCTGTGCTGGGGGTGATGGTGACCTTGGCAACAGCCATCAGGTTCACCACTAAGTCCTCACCCCATGTGCTCATGATTCGAGTGAGCAGATGAATGAGAAGTAACAGAAGAGAGAGGACCAGGGAGGGACGGGGAGCTGCTCAGGTGTCGCAGTCAGGTTCACATTGCTTCTAGAAATCACCCGACCAAGGGCAACTTGTGGGGGAAAAAAGAGGTTTATTTTGGCTTACAGGCTCGAGGGGAAAGCTCCATGATGATAGGGGAAAATGATGGCATGAGCAGAGGGAGGATATCTCGCCAACATAATGTGGACAACAGGAACAGGAGAGTGTGCCAAACACTGGCAAGGGGACACTGGCTATAACACCCATAAGCCCGCCCCCGACAATACACTGCCTCCAGGAGGTGTTAATTCCCAAATCTCCATCAGCTGGGAACCTAGCATTCAGAACACCTAAGTTTATGGGGGACACCTGAATCACACCACCACATAAGGGGACTATCATCTAGAAGGTACTTAGTTTGTTCATAGCACTGGGGCTGGGGAGCTGATTCAAGGATCCAAGCATGACCTTCCAAGGAAACCCAACTCATTTCTCTGGTTCACATCCCCACATTTCATTCCAACCAGTATCAAGGGATTGGGAGGGTTTCAATGCCTGGTGGTAACATTTGCCTCAGAGAACAATGTGTTTCAAAGTATAAATTAACAGAATAAAATTATAACAATAATAAAAATAATTAATGTTTAAGTTCACAACAATGTAATGAGATAATCTGTCTTAGTAGATCTATGTCCCTTGTGCCCTTATAAGTAAGCACAGTGAAATATACTTTGCTGTTCTTTTTTTTTTTTTTTCAAAAAAATTTTTTTATTAAAACTTCCATGATTATAAAAAATATCCCATGGTAATGCCCTCCCTCCCCCCCACTTTCCCCTTTGAAATTCCATTCTCCATTATATCCCCTCCCCCTCTCAATCAGTCTCTCTTTTATTTTGATGTCATGATCTTTTCCTCCTCTTATGATGGTCTTGTGTAGGTAGTGTCAGGCACTGTGAGGTCATGGATATCCAGGCCATTTTGTGTCTGGGGGGAGCATGTTGTAAGGAGTCCTGCCCTTCCTTTGGCTCTTACATTCTTTCCGCCACCTCTTCCGCATTAGACCCTGAGCCTTAGAAGGTGTGATAGAGATATTGCAGTTCTGAGCACTCCTGTCACTTCTTCCCAGCACCATGATGCCTTCTGAGTCATCCCAAGGTCACTGCCATCTGAAAAGAGAAGATTCTCTACCAAAAGTGAGAGTAGCATTAATATAAAGGTATGAACATTAGGAGAAGTGCTTACTGGGCAGTTTGATAAGCATAGTATATACATTTAGCCAGACACCAGTGGACATTACACCCCTAGGGCTCATGACTACTCCTGTTTTAAGTTTTCAGTATCAGGGATGTATTCCCTCCCATGGAGCGGGCCTCCAGTCCAATTCGAGGGCACTTGGTTTCCACCATGACAGATGTGCCACTATTGCACCCATGGGCTCATTTGGCCTGGCTGGCCAATTATAAGGCTTGCAGTGTCCACTGTTGAGTATCTTCACTGGTGATTTCTCTCTCTCCCTTTGAACTGCATGCACAATGGCTTCTTCCAGCTTTCTGTCAGCTGGTCAATATGGAGGAGGTTTTCAGCTTAGTTCCAGCAGGATTTCTCAGTGACCCTATAGCCCAAGTATGTGGAGTGTTCAGCAATAGGGTCTTACCATCTATTTCTGGTGGGAAACCAAGGGCCTTGACAATGCCCTGTAATGTTTTGGTGGCATCAGGGACCTCTCTGGCCAACAACTCACTGGAAGGTATCCCATCCCTGGCACTGAAAATTTTCTAGCAACAACCTACAGCTCCTGAGTGTTCCATTGTCCAAAAAAGTAGATTTCCATATGATTTGTTTATATCCTCTTAGATTTTTTTTTTTTTTTTTTTGCGCCCCGCCGCCCACCGCATCCTCTTAGATTTTGATTAGCCCTCCCTCCACCTTTCCTTTACTCAATCTCTTCCCCTGACCTCACTTAGGTCTTTTCACCCCCATTAATCTATTCTTCTACTTACATACATACAATACCATCCTATTAATTACCCCCCCTCCTTCCTTTCTCTTCCCTTATATTTCTTTTCTAGCTTACTGGCCTTTTCTACTGAGTTTTCTTCCTACTCATATTGAAAGATGTGTATTTATTTTTGCCATTTTTTTGTAGTTCTTCCGGTTTTACCTTTGCTGTCTTGTGTTAACCAGTATTTGAGTATGGTTTGTTTTTTCCAGGTTCCTTATATGTGTGCTTTTCTTTCTCTTCAGCATGGAGGATTCTTTCAAGTATTTTCTGTAGAGCTGGTTTTGTCTTCATATACTCCTTTAGTTTGCTTTTGTTGTGGAATGTCCTTATTTCTCCGTCTATCTGAATGGATAACTTTGCAGGATAAAGTAACCTTGGTTGACAGTTGTTATCTTTCAGAACTTGGAATACATCACTCCAAGCCCTTCTGGCTTTTAAAGTTTTTGTTGAGTAATCTGATGTGATCCTGATGGGCTTGCCTTTGTAGGTAACTTGATTTTTCTCTCTAACTGCTTTCAATATTTTTTCTTTGCTTTGTATATTTGGTAGTTTAATTATAATATGGCGAGGAGAGGTTCTTTCCAGGTTTTGTCTAGATGGTGTTCTAAAGGATTCCTGTATCTGCATTGGCACCTCTTTCCCAATTTGGGGGAAGTTTTCTTCTATGATTTTGTTGAAGATGCCTACTATGCCTTTGGAGTGAAATTCTTCTCCTTCTACTATACCCTGAATTCTTATGTTTGATCTTTTCATAGTGTCCCGAATATCTTGAAATTCCCATTCATACTTTTCTATTAGTTTGTCTTTCTCTTTGTTGGACTGTATTAGACCTGCCACCTGGTCTTCTAGTTCAGATATTCTGTCCTCTCCATCCATGCTACTGGTGAGATTTTCTACAGAGTTTTTTATTTCATTAACTGTGGTGTTCTTCCTTGCTAGTAATTCTGACTGGTTTTTCTTTATTATTTCTATTTCCTTATTTATGTCTTGTATTGACCTCTTTATTTCATTAAATTGTTTTCCTGTGTTTTCTTTGATTCCTTTGATTTCCTCTTTGATTTCTTTGAACATATTTATAATCATTCTTTGGAAATCTTTCTCAGGCATTTCCTCTAACTCATTCTCACTGGAGGCCATTTCTGATGCATTAATGCTTTTTGGTGGATTTATATTGTCTTGAGTCTTGGTGTTTCTTGTGTTATAATATATATATTTTTGCATCTTGGATTAATTTAATGCTTGGATTTTCTAATTAGCTGCAGTATTATTAGATGCATCGATCAATCTGATGTTATACGTCTTCAGGATAGGAGCTTAAGGTGCTAGGTGAGGCTCTCAAGACTCTCAGAGTATCTACAAAAGTGACCCTAGTTTGCCTCCTATGAGAATATTCAAGTAGGCTGAGTGGATCAAAATATAGGCAGATTCTAAAATTCAACTACACAATGTGCACATTCAATGAAAAACAGCACACAGTATTTATGCAAGAGTAGTATTATGACAATCAGATCCTCTAACAAAGTCACTGTACCTTAGGGTGTGTGGTACCCCACACCCTTAAGCCTGTCATCAAGGAGGTTAAGATTTCTGGTCTGTTGAGGGTTCCAAGTCAGCTTGTGGCCAAGTGAGACCCTTCCGTAATGTACAACAAAAGAGGAAACAAAGCCACTATAAATCAAGAAGCAACAAATAACAAGCCCAAAATACAGCTTATTTAAGAATGGCAAATCTGACCATCAGATTTAACACATAATTTATCCTGATATGGAAGGTGCAATTAGCACTTCTGGTTCAGGCTTATATACCAGGCTTATTTGGCGGGTACTGACCTGGTGTAATCCCAGTTACCTTTTGGGATGATTTTGGTCTCAGTTATGCTGCGCTCCTGTTTGGGTCTCTGTTTGGTGCACTTTGGGTTCAAGTAGGCTGGCTGGGTCGTTGGATCACTGATCTGGTCGCCGGTGCTGGGTGCTGTGATCTCCCGTCCGCTGGCCTCTGGTGCTTGCTGGCGCTTGCACTGGTGGTGGGGGAGGGGAGGCTGTCGATGGTGGCTCTAGTTCTCTCACTGGTCCACGTGATCCTCTACCTTGTGATCTGCTCCTCCGTTGTTCACTGCCGTTCTCCCTTCACGTTTCTTGAGTTTGCGGAGAGCTCCAGTGTGAGTGGAAAATCCCCTCACCTGGCTTTTCCTGCGGCTCAAGCCGAGCCTGGCCGCTGTGGCCCTGCAGACCTGGAGCCGCTTCTGCCGGGCTGTGTGGGCTCTGGATGCTCTGGATCTCTCCTACTTCTCTGCTGCCGTTTTAATTTCTTATACACCTCACTTTTTAGTAGAAGAGTGTATTTTGCTGGGGTTTTTTTTTTTGGCTTTTTCTCCCCTAGCCTGTTTTGGTGTGATTCCTATGCCGCCATCTTAACCGGTACTTTGCTGTTCTTGACCAGCAGGCAATATTTCATTTGCGGCCGCATTAAGATGCCGAGTTTTTCTTTTCTTTTTTTTTCTCCTCTTCTCTCCTCTCCTTTCCTCTCCTCTCCTCTCCTCTCCTCTCCTCTCCTCTCCTCTTCTTTCTTTCTTCCTTCCTTCCTTCTTTCTTTCTTTCTTTCTTTTTTGGTTGTTTAAGGCAGGGTCTTACTCAAATCCATGCTGACCTAAAACTCACTCTGTAGCCCAGGCTGGCCTCAAACTCTGAGATTCTCCCACCTCAGGCTTCTAAGTGCTGGGATTAAAGAAGTGTACCACCTCACCAGGCAAGAGACATCATGGAAATATAGCATTTCAGGGGAAATTCAGGGATTACAGTAGAATTGGCAAAAAGGGACAAAAAGATTCCTACCTAAGCAACCCAAATAACACTGTTTGCCTTAAAACAGAGTTAGTCTGTATTGGAAACAGTGATATCCGTGGGTCACATGACTTTGATTATGTCCTTTGTGTACTTTTTTTTTTTTTTTAAGTCGGAATCTTTAAATTCTGATGTAGGAAGAAAAGTTTGCTTTCGTGTTTCTTCTGATTTCTTTCTAGTCATGAGAATTCATAACTGTTCCAAGAAAATGACAAATGCTTCTCGTCAGGTTCAGGATAATAGGGAAATATTTTCACGTGATAGGCTTCATGCTACTGCCTCCCCTCCTGCCTACACAGACATTGCAATTTCTTAGAAGGCCTTTTCTCAGACATTCTCTCAGTGATCCTTACAACAATGCTGTGAGTTAGACAGGCCCAGCATAAAGTTGACCAAGGACACTGAGGACCCCCCCCACACTCAGCCTGTCCAGTTGGCTAATGAGTAGAGAGACCAAAAAAAAAAAAAAATGACCACAAGGGATTTCTTGACATGATGCCTTCCTGAGTTCTAGGGACGGATATTGTACCGTTTCCTCCTATCCTTTTCTCGTATTTCTGTTCTGTTGCACACCACATGACTGGAATGTGGGGCCTAGAATTGGCATCTGTCCTTTCCATTATCAGTTTATGACCATTAAGACTGAAGACGAGGTCCTATCCGGATGTGAAGTAACCATCAGAGGAGGCCTTCACTCTTCCTCGGCCACATCAACCAGACTGTCATGATTCTGGGGACATCACTGTCTGCAAAGCTGAGATTTCTGAGATATAGTTCAGTATGCCCTGACCCTTCAGATTCATGGCCTCACTCCCATGTCAAGTCCCACTCTGAAAGGCCCCATGGTACCTGTGGAAGGGAGGGCTTTGCTGTCTTTAAAAAAAATATTTATTTATTTATTTATTTAATAAAGAGAGAGAGGCAGGTAGAGAGAGAATGAGCATGCCAGGGCTTCCAGCCACTGCAAACAAACTCCATATGCGTGCGCCACCTTGTGCATCTGGCTTTACGTGGGTCCTGGGGAATAGAACCTGGGCCCTTAGACTTTGCAGGCAAGCACCTTAACCACTAAGTCATCTCTCCAGCCAGGCCTTTACCGTCTTTAATGTGGATGCTTTTGGTGTGCCCAGAGCTCTCAAACAAGTGTCTATTGAGATCCCTTGGGGAGCTTATTAAAGACATACACCCTCAGACCCCTTCTTCCCAGAGAGCAGTTGGCCTCAGCACTGCTGGCATTTTGGACCACTTTTTTTTTTCTTGCCCTGGCAGTCATCCTGTTGACTGAATGGTCAGTGGCCTCTCTGGCCCCTGTCCTTGACATGCCAGTAGTGCCCTCCCAACCACTTGTGGCAATCCAAAAGGTCTCCAGACATTGTCATATGTCCCTCAAGAGGCAAAATTGCCCTTGTTGAGAACCACTGTCTTCTGGGTTCTACTTCCTGAAGCAGGGCCCAGGATTCCATTTCAACAAGCTCCCCTGCAATTCTGACTCCTGTCTGCCTCCTGTTGTACCCCTTCTAACCTTGGAGTATCCTGTGCATTCTAGCCCCGGCTTCCAGGGCCACTTAGAGGATTGACAGCCATTCTAAGAGGTACAGCCTGGTTCTTCCCCCACTGGGCAGGCCACTCCCCCTGTGTCATCCAGAATTGGATTAGCTGACCAAATAAGTATAGTCATGCTATCTGCTCCTAAGTGGCCCTCTCTCTGAGTCTAGGGAGCACGTATACTTAATAACGAGGGGTCCTTTTGAGTGTAATATCCCTGCTGATGTCATGTGACCCCTAGAAAACCTTAAGTAGCTCCCTATTGGGACCTTTGGCTCAAACCTGGGGAGAGAACTTACGCCTGCAGTTCCTGGTGGGTGGGAAAGATTTGGCACAATGATTCTGGGACCATGAGGAATGCCTCCCTCCCCCTCCAAGAATGCTGGACCAAAATCCCCCAGCCATCCCTTAGGGAAGATGCTTCCAGAAGGGACCAGTCACCTGTTGTCCCTCGGAAGCCTGCACTAATGAGGTCACACACGATGGCTGCTCCCCGGTGCTTCCGATGCTTTCAGGAATTCTGCTGTTTAGTCTGTCTCCTGTGGTTGGAACTTCCTCTCCACATGGTCATACTGGGGATGTTATTGTCCAACTGGAACGGGGAGAATTTCCTACGGGCCTTGCATTGTGAGCGGAAGGGCTGCTCCGTCCGACAGGGCCTTCCGTGCCAACCTTTGCAGATAGAGAAGGGTTTGTTTAAAATTAGCCTGCCGAAACTTCCCATCTGTGGCGCCCATTGGCACTTCTAACTATTACAGCCTATGGGGTTCTGTCCCCAGGTGCTTTCTTGGAGGGGACACTGAGTATACTGATGGCATGTGTGTTCTTGGCCCACTCTTTCTAGAAGGACAGTAAGGCCACGGATCATACAGTGATATTTAGAGAGCACGTGGCCTATATTTGTTTCTTTGGAAGACTGAATAGATGCTTGAGGATAGTAGTTTCTGGCTTTGCATCTTTAAAAAAACATTTTATTTATTTGAAAGAGAAAGACAGAGAAAGAATGGGCATGCCAGTGCCTCCAGCCACTGCAAACATACTCCAGACACATGTGCCACCTTGTGCATCTGGCTTACGTGGGTACTGAGGAATCAAACCTTGTTCCTTAGACTTTGTAGGCAAGTGCCTTAACTGATAAGCCATCTCTCCAGTCCTGTATTTTTTTTTTTAATAAAAGGACCTAAGATAGTAGAGTCCTTTCCATCAAAAAGAGCAATTGAACAGCTAGAGAGAGGGTTCAGTGGGTAAGAGCTCATGCTGTTCAAGTGTGAGGACTTGAGTTCGATTCCCAACATCAGATTAAAAAGCCAGGCATTGAGGTGTTGGTGGCACAGTGGTTAGCATAGCTGCCCTCCCAAAAGCCGGGCGTAACTGTGCATGCCTGAAGCCCCAGCACTGAGATAGGTGGGGACAGGAGGTTTTCTGGGGCTCACTGGACAGCCAGTGTGATGGAAAAAATGGCACAAGCTCCGGGTTCTGTGAGCTGTCTCAGTAAAATAAGATGGAAACGTGGTAGAGGAGGACCCCCAATGTCCTTCCGTGGGCTCTGCATGCACATGGGACGCATGCCTGTCTATACAAACACACACCCCCCCCACACACACACACAACTGGGGCAAAGCATGACTTCCAGTCCTCCGTGCAATCAAGCTGTTGTCTGTCCCCTTGACATTTCTTGACAGAAATAAATATATCACCAGGATGTCATGATAGTACAAGGAGCAACAACACCCTGAGATCTAAGGGTCCTAAGATTCCTCTTAGAACTTGGAGCATTCGTTATTGGCCCAACGTCAGGAAAAATGAAGTGTAGAAACTGCGGCTTCATAGCAGTGTGGCTCAAACGTCCTGCAAACGTGGGGCTTCTCAGTCGCACGTTTAATCCCCTTTCACAGTTTACACGATGACTCCGAGTTCATTCATTGCCCCCAAGCCTGTGTGTTTACATGGTAGACAAGCATCAGAGCGGGCAAAACCTAACAACTAGTTTCCAGCTAAAGTAATGTGCACTGAAAGATTCTGAAGACTAAATATTGTCGTAAACCACTGCGCGCCTCGTGCAGGGGCTGTGGGTGTCAAACATGAGCGGACTCCGTGGCGGAGCTCGGCTAAGCCGTGGCATCTTGACATTATTGGTGACATGAGAAGTTGCGCGACACAGGTTAGAGATGAGAAGACCAAGTCTCAGAGCTATAGTTTGCTTAAGAGAACACGAGCGGACTGAGGAGTAATAGGTGACATGTCTTCTTGATGTCTGAGGCTTTTCTTTTCTGCTAATGACAGAATCCATTGCCTGTAATATGCATTTTGTCTGCCTTATAGCCACAACACTTTCATGCTAGACCAAAGTAAAGAAAAGTTCTCAACCAATGCCAGTTGAGTTAATGCTTCACACACACACACACACACACACTGCACACACACACTCCAGTTTGCTAGGCCCCTCCATAGCTGACCGGCTTAAACAGCACAAAGTTTTATCCTCCAAGTTATGGAAGCTTGAGCTCCAAAACCAAAGTTAGTTTCTTCTCAGGTCACAAGGGATGGATCTGTTCCAAGCCTCTTTCTTGGACTTGTGAGTGACTATCTTCCACGTATCTTCTCATGGTCTTCCCTGTCTGCAGATCTGTGTGGTCCAGTGTTCTGTTCCTATAATAATACCAGTTATGTTCGATTGGGGGACACCCTGCTGAACTCAGAAAACCTTAACCCACTCTTTAAAAACCCTTACTCCAAGCACAGTCACTTCCTGAAGTGCTGGCAATTGGGCCTTTAGCATAGAAATCTTGAGGAGGTGTAAGTCGGTTCATGTAGCGAGTGTGTGTGTGTGTGTGTGTGCACGTGCCCATGCGTGTGTAGGTAAAAGTGACAACAAGAGAGAATAAGAGAGGCAGGGAAACAGACACAAAGAAGGAGAAAGGGGCAAGTATGAACAATACTGGCAAGGGGCATGTTGGGGAGGTGCAGTCGTTTCATGCCAGGATTTTGGCAGGACATTAATGGAGAAAAAGAACAAATGATAGGAAAAGACACTGGGCCTCTACCTGGCCAAATATCCAGGTCCTTTGGGCTCCAGAGTATGACAGCCTAATGCACTTGAGCCTGGTACAGTCATTCCTCCAAGAGAACAGGCTAGGACTCAGGGTTCCCCCTAGTTTTTGATTTGTTCATAGTACTGGTGATTAGAAGAAATTTCTATGTAGATGACTCTGGAAACACCTTTATTTTCGTTTTCTAGAACGTCCTCAAAGCATGATGCACAAATGTTTAGGAACTTGCAGAGGTTCCATCCTGATAGATCTGCTGTAATTCGAGGGTCTCCTAAGCTAGCAGCACTCACTACACAAGATCCGTTGGCCAATGTTGCTTAGCAACACCGCGCTATCACGCGTTAGCTGTTTCCCTCGTGGTCCTGTGGCTGCCCGGGAGCTGCGCCTCACCACTGCTAACCAGCATCGTGAGACAGGGTGGCACCACATATCCAGGGGCAGGGAAAGATCACAATTCTGAGTCTGAAGCATGATTTCCCTGAATGCATACCTCTTTCCTACCATTCACGAAGTCCAGAGATCTAAATTATGGGGTACAAACCAGGAATTATTAGTTATCAATTCTCCTCCAGGCTGCTTCTAGACAAATAGCCTGCAGTTTGAAAAATGGAGCGCAGGTAACCATGCGATTATTTGGATTAAACAATAATTAGATCCTGGCAGTTTGCAGAGTGCAATTTGAAAATGACTGCTTTTATTAAATGACTGGCTGCAGGCTGGCCGTGCTCAGGTAGTGTTTCCCGAAAATGGCCCGGAACCCACAAAGACTCCATTCTCCAGCTTGGCAACTTGCTTCCCCCCCCCCCCAGGCTCCTTTTGGCCTCCCCAGAACTTTCCCTAACAGCACCGTTCTCATCCCTAAAGTGGAAAATAGCACCACCTTGGCTCTCGGATTCAGCTGAGCTTTAAATGTGATAAATGCTGAGCCAGCATTTGTGGCTCACACCTTTAATCCCAGCCACTAAGGAGGCTGAGGTAGGAGGATCACTGTGATTTTGAGGCCAGCCTTACAGAGTGAGTTTCGGGTCAGCCTGGACTAGAGGGAGACCCTATTACTTCCATACCCAAAAAGGAAAAAAAAAAAGGTGCTAACACCATGCATGAGATGGTAGTATAGGGGTCCATAAATGTTTGTCCCCCTGAGGACCACTTCTACCATCAACAAGCCTGGCGCTTTAGTTATTTTTTTTTTAATTTTTTAACTTATTTATTTATTTATTTTGAGAGTGACAGACAGGCAAAGAGAGAAAGAGGCAGACAGAGATAGATAGAGAATGGGTGCGCCAGGGCCTCCAGCCACTGCGTACGAACTCCAGACGCTGTGCGCCCCCTCTGTGCATCTGGCTAACGTGGGTCCTAGGGGAGTAGAGCCTCGAACCAGGGGTCCTTAGGCTTCACAGGCAAGTGCTTAACCGCTAAGTCATCTCTCCAGCCCCTCTTTAGTTATTGATAGGACAGGATGCTTTCACTGTCCATCAACAGCTCTGCAAATCCACCACCGTGTCAATAAGATAATGACTGTATTCGTTACTATGTATAACTATGACCGAAATCACCAAGAAAACAACTTTAAGGAGCAAAGATTTGCTTAGCTCATGGTTTCAGAGGGCTTGATCCATGGTTGTTTTGTCCCATGGGTAAGGGCAGGACACCACAATGGGGGGGGGGCACATTGTAAAGATGCTCTTAGGAAGCAACAAGCCAAGAAGGGACTGAGAACCAGGCATAACCTTCAGAGGCACATCCCCAGAGCCCCTCTTCCTCCCCAACTAGATCCCACCTCCTGAAGTTTCCATCACCTCCCAAAACAGTGCCAACAGCTGGGGACCATGCTTCAACACTTAAGTCTTTGGGGTAGCATTTCACATTCAAGCCATAACAATGACCACGGGGCTACCAACGTCCAGTGAAAGCCTGCTGAATGTAATGTTAGAATACACACACCCACAAACAATATATGTATTTAAACCACTGGACTATTAAACTGTATCTTTTTCAGAAGACTGATTGGCATTCAGAAAGCAGATGGTAATCAACATCTCCTGGTTTTCAGGAAGAACAAAGACCCCCATTGAAAATGTCCGTTTTATGTAATCCAATTGATGGTCAATTTAAGAGTAGGCTGACCAGCCAAGACTGTAATTAAGTCAGTGGAAAAGAGATCTGTATTCTGAGTATCAGTTCTCAATGTTGTAATTAACTGACTCCTCTCCTGTAATTAGCCAAATCTTTTATCACTGACAGCAAGCAGGAGGATGGGGGACAGTGGGGAGACCTTGTTGGGTATCTCAGCATGATTAGCAGAGTCGAGAGGGCTGCTAATTTCTTTTTTCATGGTTCTGAAATGACCTGAATGCTGAATGATTTCTGTGCAGCAACTGGCCCCGTCTTCATTTGGAGAAAAACAAAAAAAAAAAAAAAAAAAAAAAAACTATGCTTCCAAGTTCACCTGTGAAGCAGAAAAGCCAATATTTCCTCCTTGTACCACACTGAGTTTAAGGGTGTGTGTGTGTGTGTGTGTGTGTGTGTGTGTGTGTGTATGTTTGGAAGCTTATAGAGCTTGACATAACCATTCTCAGAACTTGAAATACAACATGCAGTGTCTAAAGCAACCCTTTACTGTTTTGTCAGTATCATTCGCCCCATGGCCAGGTTGGGATCACCATGGAAGACTTCTGGAGGACCCCTTTCTTCTTTAAAAAAATATTTATTGGGGCTAGAGTGATGGATTAGTGGTTAAGTGCTTGCCTGTGAAGCCTAAGGATCCCGGTTTGAGGCTCAGTTCCCCAGTACCCACGTAAGCCAGATGCACAAGGCAGTGCATGCATCTGGAGTTTGTTTGCAGTGGCTGGAGGCCCTAGTGCACCCATTTTCTCCTCTCTCTCTCTCTCTCCCCCCTTCTTTCTCTCTCTGTCTGTCACTCTCAAATAAATATATTAAAATAATTGTTAGCCAGGCATGATGGCACACGCCTTTAATTCCAGCACTCAGGAGGCAGAGGTAGGAGGATTGCCATGAGTTCGAGGCCACCCTGAGACTACATAGTGAATTCCAGGTCAGCCTGGGCCAGAGTGAGACCCTACCATGAAAAACCAAATAATAATAATAATAACAATAATTTTTAAAAATATTTATTTATTTACTTATTCATTTATTTATGAGCACAGAGAGAGAGAGAGAAAAAATGGGTGTGCCTCCAGGGCCTCCAGCCACACTATAAACAAACTCCAGATGCATGTGCCACTTTGTGTATCTGGCTTTACATGGACACTAGGGAATCGGATCTGGGTTATTAGGTTTTGCAGGCAAACACCTTAATAGTGACCCTAAAGATGCTGGGGAGTCATTGGATGGATAAACTGCTCTGACGTCTCTGTGAGGGATGGACCTGGCATGTGGACTTTGCTTGCAATAGCTAGAAGCCATGGCACACCCATTCCATTTTCTCTCTTTCAAATAAATAAATACATACATATATAAAGTTTTTAAACCTTTATTTATTTATTTGCAAGCAGAGAGAGAAAAAAATGGGCACGTCGGGGCCTTTAGCTGCTGCAAACAAATTCCAGATGCATATGCACCACTTTGTGCATCTGGCTTTATGTTGCTTTCAAAGCCTGCTGATCCAGGTTCAATTCCCTAGTACTACCATAGAGCCAGATGCACAAAGTGGCACATTCATCCTGAGTTGTTTGCAAGAGGTCCTGGGAGGCCCTTTCTCTCTTTCTCTTTCTCTCTCTGCCCTTGCACACAAATAAATTACTTTAAAATTTTTTTTTAATGGAAAAAAAAGAAGCCTAGTCTAGTGCAGTGACTACATAGAATTGATGAATTAAAACAGAGTGGAGCCCGATGTGGTTGCACACACCTTTAATCTCAGCACTCAGGAGGCAGAGGTAGGAGGATCACCGTGAGTTCAAGGCCACCCTGGGACTACATACTGAGTTCCAGGTCAACCTGGACTGGAGTGAGACCCTACGTCAGGAAAAAAAAAAAAAAAAAGCAGTGGATGAAGTTGTCCTGAGAAGAGGATGATGGAGAAAGAAGAGGTTTTTGTTACCAGTGACTCAACACTGAGTCAGCTTTTCCCAGAAGCAGGGACCGCATCCACTCTGGCCCCTCATTTGCATAACGTAATTTAGGGGAAATGGAATGTGCTCTGCAGGAAGGATGTTGGTTCCTGGAAGTGTGTCGGAAAGGAAGGGGAAGCTTGTTTCACAAATATGGAAACTGGCTGGAAAACGGAGATGCTTGCTTGATTTGTGCACAAATATTTAGCACAAAAGAACCAGATATCTTTGCCTGGCACATTAGTGGCCAGAGAGGAAGGACTTGATGTCTCAGTATCCTAGTGTCGTGCCGGGCATTCAGGAGGGTCTGCGAACAGAGGCTGGAAAGGGCTCGGACAGATTATCCAGGAGTGTGGTGGATGGGCGTGGAGGAGAGGAGGAATGCTGGAATGTCGTCTGGGAATGAGTGCCACCAGGACGCCGTGCCACCGTCCCCACACCTCCATCTTTACACCCAGCTGTCGCGGTCTCTGCGCAGTCCCCGGGGATGTGCGGACCTCACAAAAACACAGGGAGCCCTCAAGAAGTCCTTGCGGGTAGCTGGACAGCTAGACAGTTTCAAGCCTTGTCAAGAAATCTCAGTGGGCCAGCCGTCCGGATGTGCAGAAGCCGTTAAACCCGCCTGTTTCTCCTTCCCCTAAAAACCATCCCCATCAGTCCTCGGGTGGAAAGCGCCTCCAATGCACAGTCAATTTCCTCAAAATGAAAAGCTAGACTTTTGCTAAGAGAGAGAGAGAGTGTGTGTGTGTGTGTGTGTATTGCAGCACTGGGAATTGAACCCAGGGCTTTGTACATGCTAGGCAATTGCTCTGCCACTGGGCTACATCCTAACCCCTCTTTTGACTCGTTTAAAAAGTTTAAACAAAGGTCTTCCTCTGCTGCCCAGACCAGCCTTGAACACTCTCTGCATCCCTTGAACTTGTAGTCCTCCTGCTTCAACCTCCTGAGTAGCTGGGATTACAAGCCTGGGCCACGCAGTGTTCTAAAGGTAAATAGAATAATTCTGATAGATCAAGGATTGCAGCAACTGGGCTGGAGACATGGCTAAGTGGTTAAGGCGCTTGCCTGTGAAGCCCAAGGACCCAGGTTCGAGTCCCTAGGACCCCACGTAAGCCAGATGCACATGGTGGCGCATGTGTTTGGAGTTCCTTTGTAGTGGCCAGAGGCCCTGGCATGTCCATCCTCTCTCCCTCTCTCTTTCTCTCTCTCATAAATAAAAATTTTTAAATGAAAAATAAAATAAAAGAATTGCAGGAACTAAAAATACTGTCCCCTCCACCACCCCCATGTATGAACCTGAAGGCACAGGCAGTTGACAGAAAACTCCCATTGTCTGTAGTATGAGAATTATCAGTCCCCCTCCCCCAAAATGTCCCGGGGAAGAACTCAGTGACCCTGAAGATGCTGGGGAGTCATAGGATGGATAAACTGCTCTGACGTCTCTGTGAGGGATGGACCTGGCATGTGGACTTTGCCCAAGACCTCCGCCATCCCTCACCAACCTCTGTCAGCTGCACATCTGGTTTGGGCTTTGGAATTCCTCCGGTGGCGGCACCCCGGGGGAGCAGCGCTGGTATTTATCAGGCCCGTCTGGCTATCAGCTCAGCTCTGTCTAAACTAAACAGCAAGCCCATTCTTCTCCCAGTTGCTGGGAAGCCCTGGAGTCCTGTAAGCTTCAGAACCCAAAGGGTTGCTGTTGAGAGACTGTGCTTAAGGAGCAGGTTGGGGGTGGCATTTTGAACCCCCATCTAAGAAAAAGAAAGCATAGGAGCACACACTGGGAGGTACCTGAAACTGTGAAAGTGTCCCCCACCACTACACACACACACACACACAAAAGTTCCTGTTAAATCTCTGGCCCAAAGCACAGGAAAGGGAAGAAGTCACAGGCCAGGGTCATGGGTTTGCGCATCCTACTGGGGGTCACAGCTCTCACTTCAAATTCTGTCTCTGCCACTGATGAGGTGACCAGCTTGTTTGATTTGCCTGAGACTGATCAGTTTTTTTTTTTAATTTATTTATTTGAGAGAAAGAGAGAGAATGGGCACACCAGGGCCTCCAGCCATTACAAACAAACTCCAGATGCATGTTCTACCTTGTGCATCTGGCTTACGTGGGTATTGGGGAATCAAACCTGAGTCTTTTGGCTTTGCAGGCAGGCACCTTAACTGCTAAGCTATCTCTTCAGCCCTGATCAGTTTTAAAATTGAAAATCTTGCATTTCAGAAGCAGGTCAGTCCTGGGCAAAGCAGGACTTCTGGTCTCCTTTTTTTTTTTAAGTCCTTATTTCTTATTTTATTTTTTAAAATTTATATTACAGAGAATGAGAATGCCAGGGCCTCTAGCCACTGCAAATGAAATCCAGACCCATGCTCTGGCTTACATGAGTACTGGGGAATCAAACCTGGGTCCTTAGGCTTCTCAGGCAAGCACCTTAACCACTAAGCCATCTCTCCAGCCCTATTGGTTACCTTTGGTGCTAACTGTGATCCTGGGAAAGTTGACCATGTGGTGTTTTCAAAGCTGCACAAAAGGCATGCTGATATATTTCCTGTTAGGGGGGGTACATGGGTCAAAGGTAAAGGGCTTGGAACTCCGTGAGCCATGTTTAGGAACATAGGTGCTCACCGCTAATATGATAAGATAGCTTCCAAGATACAGAGGATTTAAATCAGTGTAAAAATCCTAGGCAGAGCTCTTTATCCGTCCTTCAGCTCTTAGTGAAATGTTACGGGAATTACTTAACCTCTTTGAATCTTGTTTTGCACATCTGGAGAGTGGGGATGACACCATCTAGCTGGGGTAGTGTTCAATAGCACAAGTCCCAGTTCTACGACAGCTGCTAAGAAACAGCACCAAGGGGCTGGGTTCATGGATCCGTCAGTAAAGTGCCTTCCACACACGTGACGGCCCGAGTTTGGATCCTCGGCACCCACTTAAAAAAGCCAACCATGGTAACATGCTGTAATACCAGCTCTGGGGAGGCAGACAGGAGGATCCCCGGGGCGCACTGGCCATCTAGTCTAGCCGAATCGGTGAGTTCCAGGTTCAGTCGGAGACCTTACTTCAAAACATACAGTGGAGCCGGGCGTGGTGGTGCACGCCTTTAATCCCAGACCTCGGGAGGCAGAGGTAGGAGGATCACCATGAGTTCGAGTCCACCTTGTACCTACATAGTGAGTTCCAGGTCAGCCTGAGCTACAGTGAGACCCTACCTCAAAAAACCAGAAAGAAAAAATATATACATATATGATGGAGCCGGGCATGGTGGCACAAGCCTTTAATCCCAGCACTCAGCAGGCAGAGGTAGGAGGATCGCCATGAGTTCTAGGCCACCCAGAGACTGCCTAGTGAATTCCAGGTCAGCCTGGGCTACAGTGAGACCCTACCTCGAGAAAACAAAAAATAAAATAAAACACGGTGGAGAACAATCTAAGAGGATACCCAACGTCAGCCTCTGACCTCTACACATGTGAACTCAGCGAGAGAGAGAAGTGCCAAATAAATGACACCTCGGATGGTTAGTGTCGCGAGCACCGTACTGAACAGAGCAAACTTGGCATACCAGCCGGTACCGTATCCGTGTAGCTGCCTTCTCTCCTGATAAAGGCTGTTTTCCACCACGCACACTGTTATACGAAGACCTGGACTAACCGGCTCCCTCTAGAGGCAAAAACAAATAAGCCACATAGAGCTGCCCATGGGCCCCCACAGCATCAATGAAGCTTCCTTTAGGATGCTGGGGCTGTCCCCTACTCCCAGAGACAATTAGATGTTGCCAGAAAGGAAAACTGGCAGCGAGACAGGAAGTCCACGGGCCTGTGGGGACCCGACAAGCATGCTTCACTGACAAGTGGCCCTGGTGGTACGACAGCCCCAAAAGCCCAGGCGGCATTGATGTTCAGCCACGGGCCTGAAGTGAAGACGTCGCCTGGGTTCCTCATCGCGGCCACTCAGCAGCTGGCGGCAAAGGGCACCGTGGTGACGAATGTGACCCTGCAAATGGCCTGTTCCTATTTATCTTTGCATCCCCCTGCCTCCCATGACAGCTCTCAGTTACCAGCCGCCAGGGTACTTGGTATCTAACGGCTTAAGATGCAGAATTCCATCTGCCTTTTAAGTCCAAAGCCCAGCACCTCCATTTGCCTGGGAAAGTTCCTTCATTTCTCTGTGCCTCAATTCCTCACTGACACTCTGGGCCCACAATAATGTGTCTGTCACAGGGATGGTAAGGGGCCTGCCTATGTCCGGCCTGTAGTTCATAGAAGCAGATGGCCAGTGTTAGCCAACGTAATGCCACTCATTTGTTTTGAGTTGAGATGTGAAGGATCCGAAGATCGAGCCACCGATTATTTTTTAAATATTTTTTAAAATATTTTTAAAAAATATTGTTATTTATTAGCCAGCTGTGGTGGCACACGCCTTTAATCCCAGCACTCGGGAGGCAGATGTAGGAGGGTCGCCATGAGTTCGAGGCCACCCTGAGACTCCATAGTGAATTCAAGGTCAGCCTGAGCTAGAGTGAGACCATATCTTGAAAAACCCACTATATATATATTTTTTTTTTCAAGGAGAGAGAATAGACATGCCAGGGTCTCCAGCTGCTGCAAATGAATTCCAGATGCATGTGCCACTCTATATATCTGGCTTTATGTGGATACTGGGGAATCGAACCCAGGGTTGTTTGGTTTTGCAGGCAAGTGGCTTAACTACTAAGCCATCTCTCCAGCCCAGAACCATAGATTCTTACAGATACTAACTCTGTAAGTGAACATAAAAGAATAGAAAACAAGTACCATCGGACTGGAGGGATGGCTTAGCGGTTAAGGCGTTACCTCCAAAGCTAGAGGACCTAGGTTCTATTCCCCAGGACCCACGTTAGCCAGATGCTCAAGCGGGCACACACGTCTGGAGTTCATTTGCAGTGGCTAGAAGCCCTGGAAAGCCCATTCTCTGTCTCTTTCTCTCTCTCCCCCTCTTTCTCTGTCAAGTAATAAATAAATAAAAATAAGATATTTTTTAAAAAAAAGAAGACAAGTTACCATTATCATTAGGGGAAGAAATATCAGTGTCCTCCCTGTCTCCCTCCCACTGCCAACTAGAAACTGGCCCTGTTCAGAGACTGGCCAACTGTTTCTCAGACATGCACAGCACTGGATGGTCTATTCCATCAGAACATGTCCACATCTTGGGTAAACTGAGTCATGCGTGTCCCCTAAGGCTGCTGCTGTTGGGACATTTGTTACCTAAGTGAACTCTACTGCGGGGCCACATTCCCAACCTTTCATCTCTCTGTCCAGCCCAGAGCCGGGGCTTCCAGCTGCCTGAGGTACTCCCTCTTCACGTGGCCTCTTAGCTCGCTTCACATTTCCCCTTTCTGGTGTCCATTACCAACTGAAACAGGTGAGTCTAACCTGAAGATTAGAGGGTGGGCTTGCCCAGAAGGTGACCTCTTTACTAGCTGCCTTCACCCAGAACTCCACACAAGCACTCATGATATTTGCTGGGATAGCTTCTGGAAGCTATGAGTGGACATGTGACTCCATCCCGTAGAAACCTGAACATTAAGGATGACTTCACCTAAGCTGGGCGTGGTGGCGCACGCCTTTAATCCCAGCACTCGGGAGGCAGAGGTAGGAGGATCACCATGAGTTCGAGGCCACCCTGAGGACTACATAGTGAATTCCAGGTCAGCCTGGACCAGAGTGAGACCCTACCTTGAAAAACAAAAGAAAAAAAAAAAAAGAATGACTTCACCTAATATTCTTAGACTGCAGCAACACTGTTTAAGAAGATGCGGGTGTAATGAGTGAGATGTCGCAAATATTATTCCGTCAGATCTCAGAAAGCTCCTAGAAGGGGTTCTCGTGCATCAGTGTGTGAATAGAAGTTGCAGTGTTGTTACTTGAGTCTCTTTCGTGTCGCACGACGGGGACTTCATTGGCAAGGATAAGTCTTCCACAAGGGTGGCCTCGGGAGCCTGGATGAGACCCTGTAAGATGGGAACTGGTGTGGTTAGTTTTATCCCAAACACAACAGAGATTTCTGGTTCTTTGCATTAGAAGACTTAGGAACTATTTGTCATATATTCAAAATCCATAGCCTGCCTTCTCCCATAAAAAGGATTAAGGTGGCTTGTAACTATTAAAACATGTCTAGGCCAGAACAATTGAGAGTATAAATGGGCTGGAGAGATGGCTCAGCGGTTAAGGCTCTTGCCCACAAAGCCAGGTTCGATTCCCCATTACCCAGGTAAAGCCAGATGCACGAAGTGGCACATGCATCTGGAGTTCATTTGTGGTGGCTCGAGGGCCTGGCATGCCCATTCTCTCTCTCTCCCTCCCTCTCCTTGCAAATAAATAAATAAAATATGTTTTTAAATTTTAAAAAAGAGTATAAACAGAAACTATCTAGCAAGATGAGCAAGGAAGGGCTGGAGAAATGGCGTAGTGGTTAAGCTCTTGCCTGTGAAGCCTCAGGACCCCGGTTCAAGGCTCGAGTCCCCAGGACCCACGTTAGCCAGATGCACAAGGGGGTGCACGTGTCTGGAGTTTGTTTGCAGTGGCTGGAGGCCCTGGCGTGCCCATTCTCTCTCTCTCTCTATCTCTATCTCTCTCTCTGTCGGTCTGTCGCTCTCAAATAAATAAATAAAAATAAAACAAAAAAATTAAATTAAAAAAAAAAAGATGAGCAAGGAAACCCACGGCTGCTGTCAGGACCTCTTGGGCTGTGTTCACCCAGCTCAGGACACCTCATCTATCAGCGCTTTGTGCAGTGCTGAGGACTTGGTGTGAGCAGGACTAACAAGTGTACTCCCGGGCTGGAGGGTTGCCTTAGCGGTTAAGGCGCTTGCCTGCGAAGCCTAATGATCCAGGTTCGATTCTCCAGGTCCCACGTAAGCCAGATGCACATGATGGTGCATGCGTCTGGAGTTTGTTTGCAGTGGCCGGAGGCCCTGGTGCGCCCATTCTCTCTCTCTCTCTCTCTATCTATCTCTCTGTCTGTCTTTCTCTCTCTATCTCTCCCTCCTTCTCTCTCTCCCTCCTTCTCTGTCTCCCTCCTTTTCTCTCTAATAAGTAAATAAAAAATAAAGGTATTCTTCATGGGAAGAAGGAATTTGAATTTAACTGGAAACCAAACACCAAGTGTGATGGACTCCCACATGTAACATTAGCACTCGGGAGGCTGAGGCAGGAAGATCACACATTCCAAAACAGCTTGGGCTACACCGTGAGAGCCTGGGTCACAAGGAAAGGAAGAAAGCAAGGAGGAAGAGAGGGAGGGAGAGAGGGATTATTTCCAAGTAGCAGAAGTGGCTGGTGGATTAGCAGGGGCATGCCCAAGGTGGGTGGAAGCTCAGAGGATCTGTGAGAGGGAACTTTGAACCCTGCACTGTCCCGACTTCATTCCTCTTCCTCTTACCCTCCCTGGTCCTAGCCTTGGGCTTCCCAGTGCCGGCTTATCCCCTATCCCCAGAACACGGCTGATAGTCAAGGTGCGCAAGTAGTCAGGTGTTGTTTTATCCCAACATCGCTGCTTCACCTCACTGCAAACCTGTTGCTTCCGCATCAATGCACAACAGAGACAAAATCTACAGGGTTCCTGTCGGGCGCTTGCATTCTTGGGCCTTTGAATCCAGTTTATTAAACAGTGCTAACTCATTCCCATGGTCTCAGGTCACCTATTCCCTCTTCTGATAAGGCTTCCCCAAGGCCTTCGAGCCAGAGCAGTCCCGCTCCTCTGAGCTCTCCCAGACACTTAGCCTCTGCCTCTCTCCAATAATGAGTGGTTTTCCTATTTACATATTAATCCTGCACATTCATACGTTGTGCGATACATTTCTTTACATCCACTGTGCCCAATGATGCGCCTTGAGGTGTGGTAATTATCCTAATTACTGCTCGTTGAGTTGCTACCATATTTCAGTCAACGCTGGCCACTCTGCCTGCATCATGAAGCTTCATAATAAATAGACATCATTGCGCCCGTGTGACATATGGGAGATATGTTAGGGGGACGGACTGGGAAGCCCGTCCAAATTTGCAGAACCAAAAACTGGCAGACCTACAATTCCCACATCGGTATTTTAAACTTGAAAGCCTGTGATTTTTCCACCGCCCTGTGTTTCTTAGGCAGCCCTCCATGGGTGTGTGTTTGTTGAATGAAAAAATATGGTTCAGCAATACTCTAAAAATCTCCACTGTACCAGAATAATGCATCAAAGGAAGGTGGGTAGTCAAGGTGCTCTGTAGTCTGAGGAAAGGCTTAATCATCTTTAAAATCTAGGGCTGGAGAGATGGCTTAGCAGTTAAGGTGCTTGCCTACAAAGCCTAAGGACCCATGTTTGATTCCCCAGTACTCACATAAGCCAGATGCACAAGTCGCGCATGCATTTGGAGTTCGTTTGCAGTGGCCATTGTCTCTCTCCATCTCTCTGTCTCTCTCTGTCTGTCTCAAATAAACAAATAAATAAAATACTTTTTTAAAAAAAATCTATGTTGAAAGAATGTGTAATAATACAAGTCTCAGGGCTGAAGAGATGGTTTAGTGGTTAATACTCTTGCGTGCAAAGCCAAAAGACCCAGGTTCAATTCCCCAGTACCCACATAAAACTGATGTACAAGGTGACACATGTCTAGAGTTCATTTGCAGTGGCTGGAGGCTCTACCCTGCCCATTCTCTCTTTCTCTCTCTCACTCTTCTTCCCCCCCCCTCAAATAAATAAATAAATAAAAACAAAAAATTAAATATACAGGTCTTTATTTCCAGAATGTAAGAGGCTGAGGTAGGAGGATAGCGAGGTCAAGGACAGCCTGAGATACAGTCTTTCTCAACAAAACAAAACAAATTGAATAAAAGTGTAAGAAACAAAGACCGGCTGGAAATCAATCCCATCTTTTTTTTTCTCCCTTCCCATGCTGTTGGTCTTGGAGTGTGTGGAACGGAAGGGGAGAATGGTGAGCTTGTGGAGGGGAAGGGAGACACTCGTTGGTCATCACAGTTGACCACAAGTAACTCGGTGTCGCCAGGCTCTATGGGCACATCCCGCAATTCCCAACGTGGCAGTTTCAAAATACACAGTGCAGAAAAGGGTGACTGTTGCTCAGATCAGTTCAACAACTGTTTACTCACGGCGCTGTGGTTGCCCAGAGCTAAGCAGTTAACCAAGGCTGAGCTGCTGTGTCTTGACCACTGGCCACGAACGAGGTGGGGATCCATGAGCCGGCTCTTCCCAAGCAGCAAGAGGAGGGAAGTCATCCCCGTTCTAGGGTGGGGGGAGTCCTGCATGTCCACAGTTTTGTCCCATTGAGCCGATTATGATCCTTGACTAGTTCATTCCAATCTCACTGGGACACATTCTCATGTCATAGTTCTCTTTTGTTTATTATTTATTTATTCATTTATTTATTTGAGAGGAAGACGCAGATAGAGAAATAAAGGACGTGCCAGGGCCTCCAGCCACTGCAATGAACTCTAGACGCGTGCACCCCCTTGTGCATCTGGCCTCCGTGGGGCCTGGGGAATCAAACCTAGGTCCTTAGGCTTCACAGGCAAGCACCTTAACTGCCAAGCCATCTCTCCAACTCTATTTTCATTTTCATATACCAATTCGAATGACTATAGATTTTTTTTATCAGAAATAATGACATACAGAAGGTAATGGAACATCTTTATGGTTCTGAACGAGAAAAAAAGAAGTTCATTAGCCACAATTCTCTCTTTAGAAAAATTATATTTGAAAAATAAAGGGAAGGAACAGAAATTTTCACATGAAGGAGAACTAAGACAAAATATCAATACCACGTCCACACTACAAGAAGAGGAAACTATTCAGACTGATAGGAAAGTATTGCAAAGTGAAGGTTATCTTGTGGATAAAAGAAGACCAGAGAGGACTGGGGAGATGGCTCAGAGGGTAAAGTACTTGCCACACAAGCATGAGGACCTGAGTTCAGATCCCCAGCACCCATGGAAAATGCCAGGCGTGGTGGCATGTGCCTGTAATCCAAGCACTGGGGAGGTAGAGACAGGAAGACCCCTGGGACTTGCTGGCTAGCTTGTCTAGTGATATCAGTGGATTCTACGAGTCTCCATCTTATAAAAGTAAAGTACAGATGCAATAGAGGCAGACACCTGATGGGAAGGTCCCCAGAAACTGCTAACTAGCTAGTCTAGCCTAATGGGTGAGCTCTAGGCCTAGTGCGAGAGCCAGACTCAAAGAAGAAAGGAAGGAAGGAAGGAAGGAAGGAAGGAAGGAAGGAAGGAAGGAAGAAGGAAGGAAGGAGAAAGGAAAAGGAAGCCATGGAAAGCAACTGAGAATGACATTACATATCAACCTCTGGCCTCCACAGGCATGTACACCTCCCACACATGTAGCACATGTAGGAACAGGCACCACACATACATGTATGTGAAAAAATTACATATTAAGCCCCTTCTATATGCCAATGGTCACTTGAGGCACCAGAGACAATATAATTAGCAAAATAGAATCCAGAGCTGGAGAGATCACTTAGCAGTTAAGGTGCATGCCTGTGAAGTCTAAGGACCCAGGTTTGATTCTCCAGGTCCCACGTAAGCCAGATGCACAAGGGGGCGCATGCTTCTGGAGTTCATTTGCAATGGCTGGAGGCCCTGGTGTGCCCATTCTCTCTCTCTCTTTCAGTCTCTCTCTCTTTCTCTCTCTCTCTCTCTCTCTCCCTCTCCCTCCGTCCCTCCCTCCCTCTGTCTCTAGTAAATAAAGAAAAAAGAAAGAAAAAATTTAAAAAGGAAAAGAATATACATGGAAACTGAAAAAAATAATAAGTAGTTAAGAGGAGAAGCTGGTTTTTTAAGTGGGGTGGTGAGCAAAGGTGGATTTAATCAGTGGCTAGAAGAGGTGAGGGAGTACACCAGGTGGGCTCTGGAGGAGAGTCAGCAGCAAAATGCAAAGGGACCACCCACCCCGCCCCCCACGCAGGTACACCCTGAGCAAGTCTGAGGATTAGCAGTGGAGCTGAGGGAGCGAAGGCTAGAGCTGGGATCAGAAGTAACATGGGAGGGCTGGAGGGATGGCTTAGCAGTTAAAGCATTTGCCTATAAAGCCAAAGGACCCAGATTCGATTCCCCAGGACCCATGTTAGCCAGATGCACAAGGGGGTGCAAGCGTCTGGAGTTCATTTACAGTGGCTGGAAGCCCTGGCACACCCATTCTCTCTCTCTCTCTCTCTCTCTCTCTCTCTCTCTCTCTCTCTCCTTCTTTATCTGATAAATAGATAAATATAAAAAATGTTTAAAAAAGATGTAACATGGGACAGCAAACATAAGTTATTAGAGAACTAAGTACCTACGTGTTAGTCCAATGGATCTAGCTGCAGTAGTCCGTTTTTCCATTATTAGAATAAAATACCCAAGACTGGGTAACTTTGTAAGAGGTTTCTTGAGGTCACGTTTCTGGTCCAAGGTTGAAGGTCCACACTGGCTTTTTGGATGGTGGAGTCCTAAGATGACACCGGGTGTCACATGGAGAGAGGCAGGGAGAGAGAGGAGATTGCGTGTATATGTCTGTTCTGATTTTTCCTGTTATAAGGCCACCAGTGTCTGATCATAAGGGGTCCACCCTGTTAGTTTTATCTAAACCTAATCAACTCCTCGGATTAAAATTACACCCTCTTGGAACCTCACAGTGGGGAGTAAGTTTCCACCCAGGACCGTTGGGCAGACACGTGGAAACCATAGTAAATGCTCTGTTGAATGTGGCAGGGGAAGGAGAACGTATGTGCAGCAACCCGGGCATTGATTAGGTGGACCAGTAGTGGTCATGATGAAAAAGCACTGGATTCTGGATATTTCTGCTTGCACCGTATCTGGGACACTCAGAGATAGAAAGGGATCAAGGATGAGCCTGAAGTTTTGGATCAGACGATGGGAGGGATATAAGGAACTATTGAAGAGAGTGGAAAAGACCCAAGAAGAGCTGGTGGGGAGAATTTGGGTGTGTGGTGTATGCTATGTTTTAAGACGTCAAAGTGAGGCTGGAGAATGGCTAGTTTGATGAACAAGTCTGGAGCTGGGGAAGTTCCAGGCTTGGAGGCCAGGGTGTGTGAAGGGAGAGAGTGTGGAACCCTCGGCCTGGATTCAGAGCCCTGTTCCTCCCCGTGGATTTGGACAAGGCTTTTCTTCCCTCTTCCCTCCCTGCACTGGTGATATGGTAGAAACTAATGCCGCTCAGTGAAGGCAGAGTGTGAAACACAGCACCTAACATGGGATGAATGGGCGTCAGCTCCTCTCCCTGGCAACCTTCAGAGCTGACAGACTCAGCAGATGCTGCAAATGATAGTAAGGACTAAGGAAGGCCTGGCAGGTCAGTATAAGGAGGCTGGACTCTGCCACAAGCAAAGGAAACATTCCCATGGGAAGTGTCTAAGAGAGAGAGAGAAATTGCAAAACCGGGTGTGGTGGCGCACGCCTTTAATCCCAGCACTTGGGAGGCAGAGGTAGGAGGATCACTGTGAGTTCGAGGCCACCCTGAGACTACATTGTGAATTCCAGGTCAGCCTGGACTACAGTGAGACCCTACCTCAAAAAAAAAAAAAAAAAAAAAAAAACCACAAGAAGAGAGAGAAAGAAAAAAATTGCACGGCTGTGGTCACGCTGGACTGGATGGTGGGGGTGGAGGGTGGGCGGACATAGACCGGGAGTGGGGGTGGAGGGCTAGAGCATGTCTTAAAGCCATGCGGGTATGGTTCAAGAGAGCCAAGTTCAGAGTGATGGTCCTAGAGAGGGAGGGGCTGAGCACACAGGGCCAAAGCCCACCCTCGTCCTCTGGGGTCACCGGCACCCTGACAGAGAGGCTGAGAGCCAGAGCACTGTGTGTTTCTGAGGCTCCCCACAGCCTACTTTTTAGTTGCCCTCTACCAAGGACACAGGGAGGGACAAGCCGCTGTAGTGTCCCCGGGGGCCATCTCCTTTCCTGCAGCGGACCCTCGCAGCACCCCGGGCACGCTGCTCCGAGTGCAGTCCGCATCGCTCATCTCGCACGGCCGGGCAGCGGACGCCTCAGGCCCCAGCTGTGGGCAGGAGACTCACTTCTCTCCAGGGTCTCCCCGTCCTCTTGATTCCCTGTTGCCAGAAAGGATCTGTGCACCCAGCAGGGCGGAATGTCTCCTTTTGCGTTAAATACCAACCACAAGCAGGCCATCGGTGCTGTCGGGAGTGAAAGAGAAGCGAAAAATTCACTTCATCCTCCAACTTGAGCTTTAAGGTGGCTGGGACGGGGGGTGAAGGATATATATAATTTATTTATTTGAGAGAGAAAAAGAGGCAGAGAGAGAGAATGGGTGAGCCAGGGCCTCCAGCCACTGCAAACGAACTCCACACGCATGCGCCCCCTTGTGCAGCTGCCTTACGTGGGTCCTGAAGAATCGAACCGGGATCCTTTGGCTTTGCAGGCAAACGCCTTAACCGCTAAGCCATCTCTCCAGCCCACTGGTAGTTTTTCTTATGACCAGAGATTGGAATGTGTCATCCTTTGAGGTAGATAGGCCTTGAAGATATGTTTTGATTGGACTACACAGGTGTTTTGAAACATATTGAATGTGTTGCCAAAATTTAAAAAGAAAATCAAGAGATTTTACATTCCAAACTGGATTTCAGCATCCAAGTTATTTACTCCAGCCACACTGGGCTAGCTTTCTGAGGGCAAAAATCAGCAAAGGGCTGGGGAGATGCATCTCTCTTTCTATCCTCTCTGCTTGCAAATAGAAAACAATTTTTTTTCTTTTTAGAAAAACCAAGCTGGGCATGGTGGCGCATGCCTTTAATCCCAGCACTTGGGAGGCGGAGGCAAGAGGATTGCCATGAGTTCAAAGCCACCCTGAATCTACATAGTGAATTCCAGGTCAGCCTGGATTAGAGTGAGACCCTACCTTGGAAAAAAAAAAAGTCAGGGGCTGGAGAGATGGCTAAGCAGTTAAGGCGCTTTCCTGCAAAGCCAAAGGACCCCCATTCTATTATCCAGGACTCACATAAGCCAGATATACAAGGTGGCACATGCGTCTGGAGTTTGTTTTCAGTAGCTAGAGACCCTGGAGTGCCCATTATGTCTCTCTCTCTCTCACTCACTGTCTCTCTCTCAAATAAAATAAAATAAAATCATGTTTGATATTTTTTTAAAAATCAGCACAGTTCCAGAATGAATGGCCACTGAGTTCTTACTGAGGTCAGCAGTGCTCACCGTGGGCCCTGCCCGGTTTATCTTCCTTGGTTCCTCGCCTCACTAGCCTGTGAGTTTGCAAACCCTGGGGGAGAGAGATCAGACTGGCCAATGGATGGACTCTAAGTGAGGAGCTGACTCAGTTCTGCATCAGAGGGAAACAAGACAAGAAGGAGAGGGGATTAGATGGAGGGGAGGTTGTGCGGTCATACAGACCCTGACGAGGGGACAGAGGCTCGCCGTCTGGTGGGCTGCTTCCTGTCTCCTATCGCAAGTGGGTCAGCTCACAGACAGCAAGGAGCCCTCCTCCTCTGCAGACCAGCTCATGCTGCCTGGCTAGCTGAACTCTGGGAAGGGTGCACCACCACGGACTTCTGTAAATACGTCTGGGGTCCAGCTCCCATCACAGACTCAAGAATTTTGTAGGAAGCGTATTCATTTTTCTCTTCATGCCTCCTTCCCCCAAAGGTACCCAAACCCCAGTACATCTCGTGCTGGCGTTCGAAGAAACACACTGATTGGCTTTGCATCTGCTCGCTTTGATGAGGGAGCTCAGGACCCTAACTTCATTAGTACCAAGAAAATTGATGTTTCAGATTGCTTATTCGAACCGACAGCATATCCACGGTTTGCGGTTTGGTTGAAAAATGACTTTCTGTGTTCTTTTGTGTTCATCCCTCAAGTTCATGGCCATCACCACCTGAGAATACTTAGTGCTCAGAGTAACTGAAAGGCAGCATAAATCCTGCTTGCTTTGAACGCAGCCCAGGGTTCATCATATCTTCCTGTTCTGGCCAACACTAATCAGCTCTTCCCTTCTCCTTCTCTCTTTTGTGCTTGTAAATCAAGAGGCCCCAGTATTAGTCACCACAGAAGAGATCATTACCAAGTGCAGACGCTGCCTTCATCCATCACTCTGGGCCTCACATTTGGGCTAAGCAAGGAGGATGGAGAGAGCTGACATTACACAATGACGAGTCGCTGTGACTGAATTCCCCCCCCCACCCCCAAAGCTTAAGAGTCTAAATGTTTCAATGTAGATTCTACACCCTCTCCAGCTATTGTAGCTGTAGCTAGGATACGGAGTCAAAAGGAAGTGTATTCGTTTTGTGAAGTTTTCCTTTCCTGGACTCAAAAATGTATCTTTAGGGCTGGAGAGATGGCTTAGCGGTTAAGCACTTGCCTGTGGAGCCTAAGGAGCCCGGTTCGAGTCTCGATTCCCCAGGACCCACATTAGCCAGATGCACAAGGGGGCGCATGAGTCTGGAGTTTGTTTGCAGTGGCTGGGGGCCCTGACATGCCCAATCTCTGTCTTTCTTTCTGTCTCTCTCTCTCTCTCTCTTTCTCATTGCCTCTTTCTCTCTCTGTCTGTCACTCTCAAGTAAATAAATAAAAATAAAACAAAAAAAGTATCTTTAGAGCCTCAAGAATTTGAAACAGCAATGGCTTTTTAATGGTGTAGTTGTGGGATTCAGATTTTTTTTTTTTTATGGGCGAGAGAATTGGCATGCCAGGGTCTCTGCCACTGCAGTCGAACCCCAGACACGTGCGCCACCTTGTGCACATGTGTGGCCTTGTTCACATGTGTCACCTTGTGCATCTGACTTATGTGGGTTCTGGGGAGTCAAACCTGTGTCCTTGGGCTTTGCAGACAAGCATCTTAACCACTAAGCCATCTTTCTAGCCCATTTCAGATATTTTTTAATAATTTTTTATTTATTTATATTTGAGAGCAACAGACATAGAGAGAAAGAGGCAGATAGAGAGAGAGAGAATGGGCGCACCAGGGCCTCCAGCCACTGTAAACTAACTCCAGACGCGTGTGCCCCCTTGTACATCTGGCTAATGTGGGTCCTGGGGAATCGAGCCACGAAATGGGGTCCTTAGGCTTCATAGGCAAGTGCTTAACTGCTAAGCCATCTCTCCAGCCCTGTTTCAGATATTTTAAAGATACTAGTGCTAGATCATCAGTATGAGATGGCAGAATTAGATGCTACTTATATGCTGGGTCTGGGATATACGGAGTCCCTCCATGAAAGCCATAGCTTATGCCTTTGCTAGTCATCTGTCCACTTGGAAAATTCATTTCCTGCTTTGGCACAGCACATGGTCAAGGGCATTGCTGCCCCCCCCCAAAAAAAAAAACATGAAGAAAGACTGTTTCCAGATCAACTACATAGCCTTTGAACTTCCCTCTGCGTCGCTGACCGAGGGCTGCTGGCCCACACAGACGTGTCCCGCTTTTGTATTATAGCTTTGGAGCTGCTAAATACACGTTGCCTTTAGATTTTTCCATCACATAGTGTTACTTCCAAATTCTGAATTTCCCATATCAACCACTTTAATAATTTTTTAAGCAGAATAGTTCCAAGCCAAAGTAGCTGATGGGTACGGTAAATGCCTCACCAATTCAAGAGGGGAGTTAATTCCTCCCAGGAGAGGGGACAGGGCAGTGTTAAGAGTGTAGGCTGGGGCTTGTCCTGGCCTATTTCTTTCTAGAAAATGAGGACTTAAAGTTGTATATTCACAGTGCCCCTTTTACTAATGGTAATACCACATTTCATCACTTAAGATGCTGCTGATTTTAAGAAACATTATATTGCATGTACTAATAAGAAAATGTGCCTACAGTTAAATTATCGCACCAGACTCTTGTGGCTTTGAAATGCATTCATGTGAATTTGGCAACTTCTCCTGCCCCAGATTGCATTGCTTGGTGTGAAACAGGCAACCCTTTCCGATGACAAATGTAATATTGCTTTTCATCTCCTCAGGAGCTGTCTTTCTAATAAAATAAAGCATTTTCAAATAATTAAAACATGGGCTTATCCCGTGCAAGAAAGTAAGGCACTATAGACCTTCTTCTGAGAAAGGCATTTGCTTCATTCATCCCAATGCACACCGCTCTGTTCTGTTTTGAGATTTTCTATAGATACAGTAACTTCTCATTTCAGTGCTAGATCATAATGTCCTCCTTTCCAAGACGTTTAAATGACAGCTAAGCTCAGTGGTGGCTGGGCAAGAGTGAGCGTAACCCTGTGGAGGGGGCAAAAGACAGTACCTGTGATCATGTCAGTCACAGGCAGATTGCATCATGACTGCTGTGCTGCTTGGGGACGGATACTGCTCAGCATCTCACAAGTCCATTCTGATTATCACGGGCCTGAAAATGAAAAATTAGAATCTCAGAACGATGGACTCATAGGAAGAACTTTGATTTACTGAGAGTTTACTTATGCATTTAGCAAGGTACTAAAATCTTAGCAAAACATGTATCGCCTGAACTTTATACCAATAAGTAGGTGCAAACAGAGAAAGGTTTATCAAGTTAAGATAACCACCTCCGGGCTGGAGAGATGGCTTAGCGGTTAAGCGCTTGCCTGTGAAGCCTAAGGACCCCGGTTCAAGGCTCGTTTCCCCAGGACCCATGTTAGCCAGATGCACAAGGGGGCACACACATCTGGAGTTCGTTTGCAGTGGCTGGAGGCCCTGGTGTGCCCATTCTCATTCTCTCTATCTGCCTCTCTCTCTCTCTCTCTCTCTCTCTCTCTCTCTGTCACTCTCAAATAAATAAATAAATAAATGAACAAAAAACATTTAAAAAAAAAAAAAGATAACCACCTCCAATCTTCCACCAGGTAAGTCTCAGGGCAAAGATTCTGATGCACATAGTAGAACCTTCCCTCCAGCCAGTTCTGTGGCTCTACAAATAGTGTCAACCATGACTGACATTTGATGAACATAAGCATCACTCACGTAAGATCACAAATGTTTAATTCAGTTGGCCGTGGTGATGCATTCCTATAATCCCAGCACTCAGGAAGCTGAGGCAGGAAGATCATGAGTTCCATGCCAGCAAGGCTACGTGATGAGTCCTTGCTTCAAAAGACAAACAAAGTAGGGCTGGAGAGATGGCTTAGCGGTTAAGGTGCTTGCCTTTGAAGCCTAAGAACTCATGTTCGAATCCCACATAGGCCTGGTGCACAGTGACGCAAGCATGCAATGTCACACATGCTCACAAGGGGGCGCATGCATCAGAGCTCATTCACGGTGGCTGAAGGCCCTGGCAAGCCCATTCTCTCTCTCTCTCTCCCCCTTCTTTCTCTGTCAAATAAATAAATAATAATAATAAAAGGAGTAACAGAATTAGTAGATGTCTATAATGCAAATAAATGGCTGCTTAAAGGAGCTCGTGCGTATGGTTTCTATTGGTACGATGGCTATGGCATCTGGGTATTCTCACCATAGTGCCGTGAGCTAGTTAAGTCATTACCTAACCAAGACCTTGCCAGTGAACCCAAATGACTTGCCCAGAGGTCATGAAATGTGTTCCTGGAAAAATATGGACTTAGACGAGCTCACGCACTGGTCTCCTGAGCCGTGGGCACACGTTCCTGCCTGCCTCTCCCTGTTCTACCAAGGACTGGCTGACTCTACAAAGTTTGCTTGTTTGGGGGGTGACATGGAATGAATGAAATAGATAGAAACAAGCGAATGGATAGGAAACACGTGTGTTTTGTTATCAATTAAAAACATTAAAAGGTGGTTTACTTTCATAATACCATGAGGCACAACGTTTTCCAGCGTACAGGAGCCCTTGGTCCCTGTCCCTCTGAAAAACAAGGCAGACCCTGGCAGACCAGCGGCGGGGAGGGCGGCCACCACTGCTGCCCCTGGAGAATAGCAGCTCTGTGTAAAGGCCTGTGGCTTTGTGGTGAGAGCAGTCCTGTTTCCAAGGGCAGTTAAAGACGGGACCTGGGGAGGGTTTTGTGTTTCTGTTAAGTGCTGTGGGAGCTAACCCAAACAAAAAGAAAAGACAGAAAGAAAGAAAAACGGGTGAGAGTGTTATTTCATGGTCAAAATAGATACCAGAAGAAGGAATTGCCAAGTCCAAAGAGTTAAAGATCGCCAGCCTGAAGCCCTAGCCAGGTAGACTCTGTGGCATTGTTAGAATTGACCTCTGACTGTTCCAGCAACCAGTGTGGAGACAGTGTTAGGAGAAGGCCGTGGGCATCCTTTAAAATACTGCTTTCTCAGACTGGGGATGTGGCTCAGTGGTTAAGGCACTGGCTATAAAGCCCAGAGACCCAGGTACAATTCCCCAGTACCCACGTAAATAAGCCAGATTCACAAGGTGGCACATGCGTCTGGAGTTCATTTGCAATGACTAGAGGCCCTGACGTGCCCATACACACAATCTCTCTCTCTCTCTCTCTCTCTCTCTATGCTTTCAAATGCATGAATAAAATATGAAAACAATTAAAAATTGTTTTCTCACTTCATTCATTCACTTGGTTGGCTAATGTATCCTGAGTACCTACGTGTGGAAAAAAAAAAGCTGGGGGGGGGGGGACAACAGGGAAGACACAGGTCCTTTGGACGTCCTGACTGAGCAGTAGAAGGGTACCTGCCTCACGTCCCCTTGGGGTTTTGTTGCAGCTGCAAGGGCGCCTCCCACTACGGCCTGACCAAGGACAGGAAGAGGCGCTCACAGGATGGCTGCCCCGATGGCTGTGCCCGCCTCACCACGACGACGCTCTCCCCAGAGGTTTCTGCAGCTGCCACCGTCTCCTTAATGAGCGACGAGCCTGGCCTGGATAACCCTGCCTACGTGTCCACAGTGGAGGACGGTCACCCAGCCAGCAGCCCTTCAGACACTGGCCGGGGCAACCGAACCAGGGGTGAGTCACTTGGGTGGGTGTCTGACAGCGGGCTCTGGGCTTTCGTTGTGATTACCTCCATGGAATTCTTACTATGGAAAATTCTAGAAATGGTGTTTGTTTTCTTCTTCTTCTTTAAGGGGAAATGGTTCTGGTAGTTTTGGCTGTGACTCAATGTCCAATTCTCCAAAGTGAAATGAAACCACGAGTACCTCAGGTCATTAAAACTGTAATTGGACCTGGTGAAAAGGGCTGGAGCAAGTCCTGGTGACCTAGTGATTTCTCACGTGGGTAGTATGAGGACCGCCTGCTCCAGAAAAGTGTGGTTATGTTTACCCAAGAGAGGCACAAAGCAAACTTTTAAGCAAGGCATAAATATTTTTGTTATAGAGGACTTAAGAGACACAGATAGGTAAGCAAATTCTATAACCTCGTCACCATGAACCAACCACTGTCATTGTGCAGTTCATCAGATATGTACATAAAAGATTTATTTTTGTTGTTGTTACTTTTGATTTTTTTTTAGTTTTTTAGTTTATTTTTATTTATTTATTTGAGAGCGACAGAGAGAGAAAGAGGCAGGGAGAGAGAGAATGGGTGCACCAGGGCCTCCAGCCACTGCAAACGAACTCCAGACGCGTGCGCCCCCTTGTGCATCTGGCTAATGTGGGTCCTGGGGAATCGAGCCTCGAACCGGGGTTCTTAAGCTTCACAGGCAAGCGCTTAATCGCTAAGCCATCTCTCCAGCCCATTACTTTTGGTTTTTGAGGCAAGATCTCACTATGTATATATACCAGGCTTATTTTGAACTCACAGTCCTCCTGCCTTGGCCTCTTGAGTACTGGAATTACAGGTATATTTCAACAAGCCTGGCTTAAAAGATGGTTTCTTTTTTTAATTATTAAATTATTATATGTATTCAGGGAAGTACAGAGCCAAGGAAAGGCACCCACGTGGCTAGAGATCCCATGTGGAGTGCCTGAAAAAAAAAAAAAAACATGGAAAGAAAAGAGAGAAAAGAAAGTTCAAGGAGCTCCAGCCAAGTGGGGGGCTGGAGGGGTCAAAGAACACATGTGGAGAGTCAGGGTTTAGGAGACCCTCCCCTCAGCTCAGCCAGGCTGGGCGTGGGTCGAGCCCAGCTCCAGCCGAGGGAAAACTGACCCACAGCTGGAAGTTCCCCAGTGGTCAGAGAGAGAGATGGTTTCTATGAAACTACAACCCTTGTCTTTCTGTATCTCTTTTCCCCAGCCCGGCCCTTTGAGCGATCCACTATCAGAAGCAGATCTTTTAAAAAGATCAATCGAGCTCTGAGTGTTCTTCGCAGGACAAAGAGTGGGATCGCAGTCGCCAACCACGCTGACCAGCACAGGGAAAATGCAGAGAATACCACTGTCCCTGAAGGTAAATGACGCCCTTGAAGGCTGGCCGTGGCTTCGGGAGTCACTCCAGGAGTGATGGTCACTCTCTTCCCAAGGGTTTGACAATTTTTACCTTGGCTGGCCTCCACACGGAAGTGATTACAGGCAGAAAGTACTGTCTTCTTTTATACATAGGTGAGGGAAAATGTGTCTGGTCCCTTACTTCAGGCAATGCATACAAAAAAATTAGAATAGGCCTGGTGTGGTGGCTCACACCTATATAATCCCAGCACTTGGGAGGCTGAGGCAAGAGGATCACTGTGAGTTCAAGGCTAACCTGAGCTACAGAGTGAGTTCCAGGTGCGCCTGGGCTACAGTAAGACCCTGTCTCGAGATAAATAAAAAAGAAATATTAAAGTAGTTAATGAGTAAACCCTTTTAATATTTTATTTATTGATTTATTTGACAAATAGAGAAAGAGGCAGCTAGAAAGAGAGAGAACGGGTGCACCAGGGTCTCCAGGCACTGTAAATGAACTCCAGATGCATGCGCCACCTTGTACATCTGGCGTTACATGGGTGCTGGGGAATTGAACTCAGGTCCTTAAGCTTTGCAGGCAAGTGCCTTAATGGCTGAGCCATCTCTCCAGCCCCTATGTAAACCCTCTTTTTTTAACACAGCCTGGCATATAGTCAGTGATGTACAAGTATTTGTTATATTACAATCATTATGAACATTTTATATACACTTCCTCTTTCCGCCCTCAAAGTAATCTCTTGATATAGTTATTGTTACTATCGCTGTCTTAAAGGAAGGGAAACCAAGCAAGACAAGAGAGGTTATGTAGCTTGTTCCAGATGATCTAGCTAAAGTTTGAATCCAGGTGATTAGTTCCAGGGATCCACAGAAAGAAAGTCAGTGTGTTCTGGGGAGATGGCTCAGTGGATAAAGTACTCATCATGCAAACACGAGGATCTAAGTTCAGATCCCCAGCACCCACATGACAATGTGGGACGCGGTGGTGCATGCCTATATTCCCAGCACTGGACAGGTGAAGACAGCATCCCCGGAGCCCACTGGCTATTTAACCAAACTGGTGAATTCAAGGTTTAGCAAGAGAGCCTGTCTCAAAGAAGAAGGTAGAGAGTAATTATGGAAAACACTCTACACCAGCCTTGGGCCCCCACATGCATATACACATAAGATCACATCCACACACATCACAGACATATGAAAACAAAAAGAAAGCTATTGGATATTCGATTCTGTGTATTTTATGGGTTTTTTTTCCAATATAAATGGAGCTAAGGCAATACTTTTTAATACTTTCCTTTTGGCTCTGGAACATTTTATTTTATTTCATTTCATTTTTTTATTTTTTGAGATAAAGTCCTACTGCGCAGCTCTAGCGGGCTTGGAATTCACTATGTAAACCAGACTGACCTCGAACTTGATCAATCCTCTTGTCTCTGCCCCCTGAGTGCCAGAATTACCACCATGCCTGGCTTCTGTTAGACCTTTACAAATAGTAATTGTTTAAAAAAATTGAGCTCTTGGGCTGGAAGAGATGGCTCAGCGGGTAAGGTGCTTGCCCATAAAGACTAATGACCAGAGTTTTATGCCCCAGTACCCACATAAAGCCAGATATACTGGGTAGCACGTGCATCTGGAGTTTGCAGTGGCTAAAGGCCCCGGCGTGCCTGTTCTCCCTGCGCTCCCCCCCTTCTTCTGGGCGTGGTGGCACACATCTTTAATCCTAGCACTTGGGTGGCTGAAGTAGGAGGATCACTGTGAGTTCGAGACCAGCCTGAGACTACATAGTGAATTCCAGGTTAGCCTGAATCAGAGCAAGACTGTACCAAAAAAAAAAAAAAAAAAAAAAAAAAAAAAAAAAAAAAAAAAAAAAACAGGAAACAGGGCTGGAGAGATGGCTTAACGGTTAAGGCATTTGTCTGAAAAGCCAAAGGACCACGGTTCAACTCCCCACGTAAGCCATATGCACAAGGTGGCACATGCATCTGGAGTTCGTTTGCAGTGGCTGGCATGCCCATTCTCTCTCTCTCTCTCTCTCTCTCTCTCTCTATCTCTCTCTTTCTCTCTCTCAAATAAATAAATAAATTTTTAAAAAACAGAAAACAAAAACTGAACTCTTCCTGGGTAGGGTGTAGTATTCTGTGATGCATATGTCAGAAGAAGGTGGAGGGATGAGGACTATCGTTCCCACGTGATGGATGAGCAAACTGATCTACAGAGATGGGGTAGCTAAACCCAAAGCCCGCAGCTAAAAAATGGCACAACCTGGACCCCAACTCCAGTCCTCCAGCTGCAGAGCCCCCTCGCTGAGCCATTTCCTCCCTCTAGCTTCTTTACTTTCATGAGCAATCATGGGAGATCATTTTTCACGTATTCACAATGACCTTTTTTTGGTTTTTCAAGGTAGGTTCTCATTCTAGTTCAGTCTGACCTGGAATACACTATGTAGTCTCAGGCTGGCCTCGAACTCACAGCGATCCTCCTACCTCTGCCTCCCGAGTGCTGGGATTAAAGGCATGCGCCACCACACCTGTCTCAATCACCTCTTTTTTTAAAAAAATATTTTATTTTTATTTATTTATTTGAGAGAGAGAGAGGCAGATAGAGAATGGGCGTACCAGGGCCCTCAGCCACTGAAAACAAACTCCAGATCACGCGCCCCCTTCTCTGTCTAGCTTCTGTGGGTCCTGTGGAATTGATCCTGGGTCCTTTTGCTTTGCAGGCAAGTGCCTTAACCACTAAGCCATCTCTCCAGCTCATGATCACCTCTTACGTTACACACACACACACCTACTCCATGCTCTACTCACAGCATATCACATTCCTATCTGTATCTTTCCTTTAATCTCCCTGATGTTATCCAACGTCTGCTTTCTGTCTCTTTCAGCTATCATTCTAACTCTTCACCTGAAAACAAGGAGACTTACTACTTTCATGGGTTACTATGGGAACTTCAACTATACATACATTAAATATACTATATGATAAAGTCACAGAAAATAATAATTGTTAAAACCTTCAGTTCTCGGGCAAAGATAGACTATTGAGCAAATTCTTTTGTGTTCAGACTAGGTCACATTTGACAGTTTAAAAGTCACTTCAGGGCTGGAGAAATGGCTTAGTGGTTAAGGCACTTGCCTGCAAAACCAAAGGACCAAGGTTTCCCCAGACCCACATAAGCCAGATGCACAAGGTGGCATATGCATGTGGAGTTCATTTACAGTAGCTGGAGGCTCTGGCATGCCCGTTCTCTCTGTCTTTTTTTCTCTCTCTCTCTCCTTTCTCTCTTTCTCAAATAAATTTAAAAAAATTTAATTACTTCAACTCTTTAAGAACACTAATATCTCATTGGGATGGTTCTAATGAATGTCATTTGTGAATATGAGTAGGTATCCTGTACCAAGCCATGAAGTTAGATTTGGGAATATAGTTTTTGTGTCTGTTGGGTGGAAGTAGGGGGAAGGAGTATAGCAAAGAGAGAGGATCAGTGGTTTTGATGACTATTTCCAAAGCTTTCTTTGTGCAAAATGATTTTTTTTTTAATTTTCCACTCCCTCGTTAGCCAACATGCTCTGACACATGCTTGTGGTAAAGCCTCCTTCGTGCAATCAGAGCCATTTAAACATTAATTGAACTCGGTCACCCACATACTGTTAGCACCAGGAACTGACAGATTAAGACAGCTACTCACAGCCCTACAGTGGAGCCATTTGCTGACATGAAATTAAGTCTCAGTGGAGTTTAAAGATCCAAGGGTGCAGTGTCTTGGGCTTTCTTTAACCGCTACATTACCTTGTTAATTGTGCTCTACAATAACAAATAACGTTGATATTTTTTTCCCCTGCATTCTTCCTGGAGAGTTGAGTTCATCTGGATAAATGGGCAAAAGGTTGTAGGTTTTGAAAACAGACACAAAGAGTGGATTGTGTAGGACCAGCCTTTCAGTACCGTGTCTCTGCAGATGACGAAATTAAAGGAGACTCTCAAGGTCAAGGCAGCTGTCAGCAGCTCCAAAACGCAGAAGGTCTCAGTCCTTCACATCCTAAGTACACGTCAGGCTACCCAGAGGATCCATTTTCCCCTCCAGAGCAGGTGTGGTGCAATCGCACCCTTACTGATGTCCCCTGGCACACTTCTGGTTTAATTAAGGCGGAAGGACTGTGCCCATTGGTGCTGCTGGATTCCAGGGGCCCAGAGCACATCCCTGTGGACTCTGAACACCTCGCTGATGACAGCCTGATAGAGAGACAGCGAGGGCTAGCCATCAGAAGCCCTGAGTTTTGACCTGGCTCTGAGGGCCACCTCACTTTGCAGCCTCCAGCTATATTAGTTCATGTCCCCGCTCTGCACTTCAACGCGCTCGCACGTGAAGTGAGATGTCCGTCGCTCTGGAGCTGCATAGCTGCGTACGAGCTGCCCTCTGCCTGGTCACAAGCAGGTGGGAGCTGGGAGAGACCTGTGAAATGTACCTCAGGGGAAGGGGGACCGTTGGATCAAAATAGTAAAGTCTGTAAATGCCAGTTTATGTGGTCTTTGGCTCTCCTTTTAGCTCTGAATGAAGTAATGCGGGCAGACTAGGAACATGGCCCCGGAGGGCTTGGCCTCTTTGTGAACGTGAACCACGTGTTTTGACCTTCTGGGGTTGACAGCAGTGTCTGGTAGAGATGGCTCATGACTCCTGAAACCTAAAAATCAGGGTCTCCAAGATTAAAAAAAAAAAAAATCTTCAAAATGACTCGAGAGGCCATCAGAGCAGGTTCCATATTTGTCCTTCAATAAGCAAGTGATGACACTGCAGTCATTGCCTGAAGCTCTCTTCCCTCAGTGCATTCCTCTTCACTCAGTGCATGGCAGCTGAAGCCTCCTGCATGCAGAGATCTGTGTACAAACCACCAAGGAGCCGGGAATGACAGCCCAGTTAATGTAATCGAAGTCATTTGAGTGGGGCTGGGGAGATGGCTCAGCCGGTAAGAGCACTTGCTATGGGAGCAGAGGACCTGAGTTCAATCCTCGGCATGTAAAAAAAAAAAAAAAAAACAAGCTCAGTCATGCATGCCTGTAACCCCCAATGCCGACGGGGGCAGAACAAGCAGGATCACTGGAGCTCACTGGTCAGCCAGTCTAGCTGACAAATGTTGGGCTCTAGGTTCAATGAGAGACCGTGTATCGGGGAAATAAGGCAGAAGAATGACACGGTGTCGTTTCTGGTCTTTGTACACATGCACACAGGACACAGGCGTCTACACACACACACACACACACACACACACTCTAAGTCACTCCAATATTAATTGCACTCAGCTGCCCAAGTCCTGAATGGACAGGCTAAGACAGCTACTTGAGGCTCGAAGTGAAACGGTTGCTAGATGCTGGATTCTAGAGTCCACCGGAAGGCTATGGGAAATAGGTGTTGGCAACAATAACGGAACATTGACTGCCACGAGAAACAGGGAAACGGCACCGTAGGAAATGGCATGTTTAGAGAGAGTACGGGAGAGAGCGATCAGGGTAGAGTTTAATTGGAAGGGATCATTGCACGCAGCCCTCAAAGGAACAATTGGGTTTAGGCCCAGGATGAAAAACATTCCAGAAGAGAAATTTACTCTGGCACCGGAGCAGGAAACTGAAAAACACGCACGAGGAACAGCGGATAGTTTAGTTTGGCAAAAGGAAAGGTGGCTGGCAGCGCCCGCTTGGGTGGGTGTCTGAATAAATACTGTCTTTGTCCATTTCAGTCTTCCCAAGGTTGTATCACCTGATTCCAGATGGTGAAATCACCAGCATCAAGATCAATCGGGTGGATCCTAATGAGAGCCTCTCCATTAGGCTCGTGGGAGGCAGCGAAACCCCACTGGTCCACATCATTATCCAACACATTTACCGTGACGGGGTGATTGCTAGAGATGGCCGGCTGCTGCCAGGAGACATCATTCTCAAGGTAGATACTGTCGCTGGGGGCTGTGATAAGGCATATAGCACTAAAAAGTCCTTCGGAGCAAAGGAAGAGAGGGAGGACAGGAGGAAGGAAAGAAAGAAGGAAAGGAGGGAGGGAGGAAAGGAGGAAGGACAGATGGATGAGTAGATGGACGATTGGGTGGATGGATGGATGGGTGGGTGGGTGGATGAATGAGGTGAATATGCTGAAATAAACATAGACACATTCCATAGTCACTGTTAACAGCTCGTCATAGAGGACTTAGAATGCAACTGCGGTAGATCCTTTATTCTTAACTCTTTGCCCTCCCTTCTGTTTCTAAATATCTCTTTGTCACTATATCGTCGTGTCTCTGTCTCTTCCTCTCTCCTTTCCTCCTAGCTACCTTGTTCGATTTTTCTCCCTTCCTTTTCTCCTTTTTCTTGTCTTCCTCCTTTGAGCTCTCCATTTATTTATTTACCTGTGCGGAGTGCATGCGTGCATAGTTGTGTCATGTGGGCATGTGTGTGTGGAAGATGGAGGTTGAGGCCGAGTGTTTTCTTTATTCATTCACCACATTTATTGATTGAGACCCAGTCTCACCCTTGAGCCCAGAACTCACCGGTTTGGCTAGTCGGGCTTGCCACCTTGCTTCGGGGATCTCATGTGACTCCCTCCTGAGCTCTGGGAATACAGGCAGGCCACCGTACTCATGCAACGTCTCCATGGATACCGGGGCTCCAGACTGGCATACTGAAGCTTAAGGGTCAAGGCTTTACTAAGTGAGCTGCTGCCCCGGTCCTGATCTCTCCTTTCATGAGAAGCATTAACATACAATAAGACTGGAGCAGATATTTCCTTAAATTATAAAGAGACCAACGGAACACGATGCATTTTATCTAATTGCATTTGGAGACCCTTGTACAGTAAATTTCCTATGGGCTAATAACAATCTCTAATCTAGTCTCAGGGTCCCAGTGGCTCTCCAGGGCAGAAAGCGACGGAATGCTTAGGCTTAGGCTTGCTGTCCTCCAAGGCTTAATTGGAGGAAAGAACTTTAAGGAGGAACTTTCCAGAAGAGAAAGGATGAAGGCAGGGTCATCAGACAGAAGTCATATGTGTGCCAAAGGTGACAAGAAGTCCCTCCTTGCTCGTCTGTCTCCTGTCTGATGATATTCGGATAACGGTTTTCGTTTTGCCCCTTCTAGCAGGCTGAGGGACAGCACTGCCCCAGCGTGAGCTGCTTGTTTGGCAAGCTAATTGGAATAAGAGGAGAAATAATTTAAAGCAGTTACCACAGAAATGCTGAAATTCCCACTGGTCTCTGCAGTGTAGCACAGGCCGATCAGCCCGGGGGGGGGGGGGGGTCTTCCTCTCTGTTCCCTGGGAGACGGCTGCTTTGCAGGGTTGCATACTGAAACATTTCCATTTTATAGCCTGCAGCAGGGAGACCTTTGCAGGCCAAAGGACCGCCTTGGGCCCCCTTTGCAGGTGACCTTAACCTCCTCTTAGCCTTGGGGTGATGGGGAAAAGGCCTTGCTATTTTCCATGTCCCCTTATGTTTGGACAAAGATGGCGTCTTGTCTTCGTTCAGAGAGGCCTTGCCTTCTCTGGGCTGGCCATTGTACCTGGAATAAAGCCCTTTTATAAGCTCAGCCTAACCCCACGGTGGAGGACCCCAGGGAAACAGGAACAGGGGAGAAGGAATAAAAGAGTACAATCTGTTAAAAATAAATAAAATAAAATAAAAGATAAAATCTCAGTCTAAAGTGCTTCTAACGGCTGGCTTTAAGTACAAGAACTCTTAAACCAAATTCTACAAATTCAAGGTCATTGCTCCTCTGTGGGGCCCTTCCTCGGGCATACAGTGAAGAGCTGCTGTTCACTTTTTCTTCCCAAGCAGTGGCAAACTCTGGAGGCCTCGGCCTCCAGGCTGGACCTGTGGAGCCAGAGTAATTAAAGCCAGAACACCAGATGCAGCCCCAGTCCCGTGCATTATTAGTGAGGCCCAAAGAGAGGCCCAGGTCTCGGGATATTTAAGGCGTGCTATGAAGTTATCCAGCCTATCAATCAAAGAGTCTAGAGGGCTGGGGAGATGGCTTAGCGGTTATGGCGCTTGCCTGCGAAGCCTAAGGACTCATGTTTCACTCTCCAGGTCCCCACAGAAGCCAGGCGCACAATGTGGCGCAAGCGTGCACAAAGGAGCACACGCATCTGGAGCTCGATTGCAGTGGCTGGAGGCCCTGGCATGCCATTTCTCTCTCTCTCTCTCTCTCATTAAAAAGGGGGGGCTGGAGAAATGGCTTAGTGGTTAAGCACTTCCCTGTGAAGCCTAAGGACCCCGGTTCGAAGCTTGATTCCCCAGGACCCACGTTAGCCAGATGCACAAGGGGGCGCACGCGTCTGGAGTTCGTTTGCAGTGGCTGGAGGCCCTGGTGCGCCCATTCTCTCTCTCTCTATCTGCCTCTTTCTCTGTCTGTCGCTCTCAAATAAATAAATAAAAATGAACAAAAAAATTTTAAAAGGCCAGTCTGTTGGGCTTGCCTCAAAAAAAAAAAAAAAGAGCCTAGAAACTTCCTTTTGTGTTTGTTTGTTTGTTTAAAAATGTGTGGGTTCCCTTGAATGAAGCATGGACAAAAGACCTTCAGGTAGCCACTTAGATTCCTTGCATGCTCATATGCACTATCACACTCACACACTTGCAAACACACTTGTGTACATATTCAGGCCTACTCACTTCTTATATGGATGCTCTATCATACAAATACACTCATGCACACACTCAAGCCCATTCACACAGATGCTCAGCATCCAAACGTGCACATGCACACACATTCAGACATGTATTCTTTCTCTCACGTGTGTGTGTGTGTGTGTGTGTGTGTGTGTGTGGAAACGTGTAGAAACTGAAAGTACCAATATGAGTGACCCAGAGAGAAAAATTTAGCTGAAGATTTTTTAATATGTTACTTATTTATTTGAAAGCAGAGAGAGCATAACAAAGTGAAAGAGAGATGGAAGGGGCGCCCCAGGGTGCCAACAAACTCCAGATGCTTACGCCACTGTGTGCATCTGGCTTTATGTGGGTGCTGGGGATTTGAACCCTGGCCGCCTTTAACCGCTGACCATCTACCCAGTCCCCTAGTTGATGATTTTTGCAAATAAAATGTCAACTCGAGTTTACTTCAGCGGCCATTTGATAGAGTCATTTGGGTGGGGGGTGGAAACCAATGTCAGAGCATGTGCTTGCCGTGTCCCACGTGTGCACGCACATACAGATTTCAATGTACGCATTTCACTGAGCAAAAGGGGAAAGCGCTTTTCTTTTTTTAAAAAAAAAATTTTTTTTATTGTTTTGCCTTTTCTTGACTTTTCTTCCTTCCCTCCTTCTCTGCCAACTGAAAAATGAATTTGGCAGGCAACTGAAGTGAAGGGCAGAATTCTGCAGACCCATGTGTGGGCCTGCGTCAGGACAAGGTTGGAGGAAGGCAGTGTGTAGTCATAAAGGCTTGAGAACCACTTTTGGAAGATGAGGACATTTGAATACAAGATAAAAGGAGGGCCGGAGAGATGGCTTAGAAGTTAAGGCACTTGCCTGCAAAGCCAAAGGACCCAGGTTCAATTCCCCAGTACCCATGTAAAGCCAGATGCACAAGGTGGCGCGTGCATCTGGAGTTCATTTACAGTGGCTAGAGGCCCTGGCTTGCCCATTCTCTTTCTTGCCTCTTTCTCTCTCTCTCTTTTTAAATATTTCATTTATTTATTTGACAGAGAAAGAGGGAGAGAGAAAGTGAAAGAATGGACACACCAGGGCCTCCAGCCACTGCAAACAAACTCCAGACAACGTGTGCCCCCTTGTGCATCTGGCTAACGTGGGTCCTGGGAAATCGAACCTGGGTCCTTTGGCTTTGCAGGCAAATGCCTTAACCACTAAGGCATCCCTCCAGCCTCTCTCTCTCTCTCTCTCTCTCTCTCTCTCTCTCTCAAATCAATAAATGTAAAAAGAGGTGGAAGAATTGTCTCCAGGTAACGACATCCTGATTACTCTGTAGGGGCAGGTTTGGGGCACCAAACTCAGAAGGGTTATGGCAGGTGGCAGTCGCTACCCATTGTCTGTGTCCATTCCCCCAGGTCAATGGGATGGACATCAGCAACGTCCCACACAACTACGCCCTGCGCCTCCTGCGCCAGCCCTGCCAAGCGCTACGGCTCACCGTGCTACGTGAGCAGAAGTTCCGGAGCAGGAGCGACGGGCAGACGCTGGACTCCTATGGACCCCGGGATGACAGCTTCCATGTGATCCTCAACAAAAGCAGCCCCGAGGAACAGCTTGGCATAAAACTGGTGCGCAGAGTGGATGAGCCCGGGGTGTTCATCTTCAACGTGCTGGATGGCGGTGTGGCCGACAGGCACGGGCAGCTGGAGGGGAACGATCGTGTGCTGGCCATCAATGGCCATGACCTTCGATACGGCAGTCCGGAGAGTGCAGCTCATCTGATCCAGGTGGGTCGGGGGTCACTGTGAGATCACGAACAGGATCACTCATTCCAGATCCTCACTGCATGTGCCAAGCACGCCTCCCCTTCAGGGAGTTGAGGTAGGCTGGCAGTTTCAAAGCTGGTTCTCAGACAAAAACTGGACTCATATAAATGATGGTTCTCAGGTCATGGGCCTTTGCTGGCGGTCTTTTTTTGGGGGGGGGGGTTGGGGGGGGCGTGTTGTGAGGTAGGGTTTCACTCTAGCCCAGCTGGCATAAAATTTACTGTGTAGTCTCAGGCTGGCCTTGAACTCACAGAAATCCTCCTACCTCTGTCTCCCAAGTGCTGGGATTAAACACCTGCGCCACCACGCCCAGCCACTGACAGTCTTGAAACGCGGCGTGTGCGCATGTGCGCCCTCTAATCTATTAACTGTACCTGCCAGTCTAGCACAGCTGACCAGTGTGTTATATTCCAAGTGCTCAGAGCAATGTCTGGCAAGGGTACAGCACTCGGTAAACACATGTTTGTTTGCATTTATAAATATTTAACTAATAAATGTAGTCAAATTATGAACAGGTTAATAGATCGAATACATTTTATGCATTCATTCCATCTCATAGGGACTTTTTTTTTTGGTCAAACCATTTATCACAGAATAAGAACTACATTTATTGGGCTGGAGAAATGGCTTAGTGGTTAAGGCACTTGCCTATGACGCCTAAGGACCTGGATTCAATTCCCCAGCACCCACGTAAGCCCCATGCACAAGGTGGCGCATGCATCTGGATTTCGTTTACAGTGGCTGGAGGCCCTGGCGTGCCCATTCTCTGTTTCTATCTGCTTCTGTCTCTCTGTCTCTCTCTCTCTCTGTAATAAATAAACAAATAGAAAAAAAAGAACTACATTTACTTTTATATACTATTTATCCCAATGTATAATTGCTACTTTTTATCCCTTTGGTTGAGCAGCCTCTGCCTGCGATAAATGGTTTGACAAAATAGTCCCTATGAGCCGGGAGTGGTGCACGCCTTCAATCCCAGCACTCCGGAGGCAGAGGTAGGAGAATCACTGTGAATTCCAGGCCACCCTGAGAATATAGAGTGAATTCCAGGTCAGCCTGGGCTAGAGTGAGACCCTGCCTCAAAACAAAACAAAACAAAACAAAACAAAACAAAAAACCTTATGAGATGGAATGAATGCATAAAATGTATTAGATCTATTAACCTGTTTATAATTTGCTCAATTTCTGGCCATTCAGAGTTTGAAATATCTGTTTCTAATTTTAAATACATACAGCCACGTTGAGTTGAAGAGATAGCTCAACCGTTAAAAGTGTTTGCTTGCAAAGCCTGCCAGCCGGGTTTGATTATCCAGCACCCATGTAAACCCAGATGCACAAAGTGGCATGTGCATCTGGAGTTTGTACTGGTAAGAGGTCCTGGCATGCCTATATTCATTCTCTCTGTCTCTCTCTCTCTCTCTCTCTCTCTCATAAATACATATTTTTAATGCATGTGGTCAAGTCAGCAGAGGGTGCTGGCTCTACCCTCTCTGTATTTGTGAGTAAGGTGAGAAGATAAACCAGATGAAAATTTCATACATGAAAGAAGAGTCTTTTTCCCCCTTTTGAAAGAAACATTCTGCCGGGCATGGTGGCACATGCCTTTAATCCCAGCACTCAGTCAGGAGGCAGAGGTAGGAGGATCACTGTAAGTTTGAGGCCATCCTGAGACTGCAGAGTGAATTCCAGGTCAGCCTGGGCTAGAGTGAGACCCTACCTCAAAAAAAAACCAAAAAACTAAAAGACCTAAAAAGTAAAAAAGAAAGAAACATTTTGGGACTGGAGATATGGCTTAGTGGTTCAGGCACTTGCCTGTAAAGCCTAACAACGTGGGTTCAATTCCCCAGGACCCAAGTCACAAAAGGTGACACATACATATGGAGTTCATTTGCAGTGGCTGGAGGCCCTGGCACACCCATTCTCTCTGTCTGTGTCTCTTCTATCTCTCTCTGCTTGCAAATAAATTAATAATAATAGAATAAACATTCTTTTAAATAAGAATAAGCATTCTTAGCCGGGCATGGTGGCGCACGCCTTTAATCCCAGCACTTGGGAGGCAGAGGTAGGAGGATCACCATCAGTTCAAGGCCACCCTGAGACTACATAGTGAATTCCAGGTCAGCCTGGGCCAGAGTGAGACCCTACCTCAAAGAAAAAAAAAAAAGAATAAGCATTCTTGGGCTGGAGAAGATGGCTTAATGGTTAAGGCATTTGCCTGCAAAGCCAAAGGACCTGGGTTGAATTCCCCAGTACCCAAGTAAAGCCTAATACACAAGAAGGCACATGCATCTGGAGTTTGTTTGCAGTGGCTGGAGGCCCTGGTGCACCCATTCTCTCTCCCTTTCTTCCTCCTCCTCCCCTTCTTCTTCTTCTTCTTCTCCTTCCTCTCTCAAATAAATAAATAAATAAAATACATTTAAGCCTTGGCTAGAGTGAGACCCTACCTCAAAAAATACACACACACAACACACACAAGTATATATATATATATATATATATATATATATATATATATATATGCATATATATATTTAAGAAAGAATAATATTCTTATTTTAAAAACATTTTCCTCTAGTTTGAATTAAAAAATTAATTTGCTTTCAAAATTAATTTGGTTTAGTTTGTGTGTTTTTATATACCTTTTCTCTGCTTCCGTTTATCCTTCCATCCCCTTTCCCCCTCCTCCCTGTGTTCTCCTCCAATTAAGCCTCCTCTCTGCTTTCCTAACGCATGTGTCCTTGTGTCCTCTTGCTCCTCTGTGTCACCCTCGCTCCCCTCTCCTGGTCTCTGATCTCGAATCTCAGCCTGTACTCCATCTCATCTTCCCGTATTTACATACATACACACGTTAAAAGCTAGGATCCACATACAAGTGAGAACATTTTTTTTTTTTTTTGTCTTTTGGGGTTAGGTTACCTCAGTATATTTCTTTTTTTTAATTTTTGTTTATTTTTATTTATTTATTTACTTGAGAGCAACAGACAGAGAGAGAAAGAGGCGGATAGAGAGAGAGAATGGGTGCGCCAGGGCCTCCAGCCACTGCAAACGAACTCCAGACGCGTGCGCCCCCTTGTGCATCTGGCTAACGTGGGTCCTGGGGAATCGAGCCTCGAACCAGGGTCCTTAGGCTTCACAGGCAAGTGCTTAACTGCTAAGCCATCTCTCCAACCCACTTAGTATATTTCTTTCTGACAGGGGCCGGGGGGGGTCGTTGAGATGGAATATCAAAAAGTGGTTTTTAATTTAAATTTTCCTGATGGCTAAGGATGTTGAACATTTCCAGTTTAAAAGATCAGGCGTAAGGGACTGCGCGTGTTTTTCCATGGTAACACTTGTGAGCGCCCTCTGTAGTCAACTAATGCGACTCATGCTCTGAAGATGGTCTTTGCCAACTGCACTTCGCAACATGCAAAAGAAAAGCTCTTTTTCTCATGGTATTTGGGGGAAAAAAAAATCTTGATTACATATGGTATTCTACTTTTGCAGATTAATAACAGAAGAGTAAATTTTTTTTTCCCCGAGAAAGTAAACTCATGAAATAAAATCTTGCCTAACAGTGGGAATTCCTAAAAGATCCTTTTGCTTACTTAACAAAGCCAATGTGCTTTATAAGCAGGAAAAAAATTATTTCCCCCCCCCCCAAAAAAAAAAGGTTAGGGCAAAGCTAGTTGGAAATGAAATGGAAAAAAAAATAGACTGTTGGGGGGGAAAAAAACTCAGCTAGGCACTAGCTTGCTGTTTCTTTCTTTCTTTTTTTTTTTATTTGACAGTGACAGAGAGAAGGAGGCAGGAGAGAGAGAGAGAGAGAGAGAGAGAATGGGCATGCCAGAGCTTCCAGCCACTGCAAACAAACTCCAGATGCATGCTCCCCCTTGTGCATCTGGCTAACGTGGGTCCTGGGGAATTGAGCCTCGAACCGGGGTCCTTAGGCTTCACAGGCAAGCGCTTAACCGCTAAGTCATCTCTCCAGCCCTAGCTTGCTGTTTCTAAGAGTGAATTTATTTGATGCTTGTAACCCATGCTGAGGTAAGGGATTAAACTAAATATCCCACAAAGATCCAGACTCACATTTCTGCCCAATTCCTGGCTCTGCTGCCCTTGTATGTCACTTCTATGAATCATATTCACCTCAGAAAGAGATTTCTAGACAACATGGCTTCTTGGTCATGGTCTCTCCCGCAGTACCATGCCTTCTGCTTTTTTTTTTTTACTTTCCTACAACATTACTTCAGGGAAGAGTTATTACAGAGAGGCCACAACTGTTTTAAATTTTACCAACTTTACATATGTTGAGCCCTAACCTCAGCTTACTCAGCAACAGCCTGGGTTAACCAGTGTTAGACAGATGGAAGATCAAGGTCCCTTGAGGAGAAAGACCTTAAGAAGACGGAAGCCTCTAATACACACCAATTGACTTGCTAAGGGTCTTAGTAAGTAGCAATTGTTTTTTTAATATTTTATTTATTTAAATATTTGACAGAGAGAAAGAGGCAGTGGGGGGGGGCAGGCCAGGAAGAGAGAATGGGTGTGCTAGGGCATCCACCGCTGCAAACAAACTCCAGAGGCATGCACCACCTTGTGCATCTGGCTTACGTGGGTACAGGGGAACTGAACCTGGGTCCTTTGGCTTTGCAGGCAAGCGCCTTAAAGGGCCTCCAGCCACTGCAAACAAACTCCAGATGCATGTGCCACCTTGTGCATGTTGCTTTACGTAGGTACTGGGGAATCAAACCCAGGTTATTGGGCTTTGCAGGCAAGTGCCTTAACCACTGAGGCAACTCTCCAGCCCACACTTGATTTTTCACCATTGTAAATTGCACAGATTTCTTAATTGCTGTGTATGGAATGCATTTTGGAAATGTCTGGTGCCATATTCAGAATAACAGAACACGAGTTGGAGAGATAGCTCAGTGATTAAATGCACTTGCTTGTGAAGCCTGATGGCCTGGGTTTGATTCTCCAATACCCAAGCAAAGCCAGTGGTACATGCATCTGGAGTTTGTCTGCAGTGGCAAGGAGCCCTAGTATGCCCATACTCACTCTTTCTCTCTCTCCCTCTCTTTCTTAAATAAATATAATTTTTTTGGGGGGGCGGGGAGGTAGAGTTTCACTCTAGCTCAGGCTGACCTGGAATTCACTATGTCATCTCAGGGTGGCCTCGAACTCACGGCGATCCTCCTACCTCTGCCTCCCGAGTGCTGGGATTAAAGGCGTGTGCCACCACGACTGGCTTGTAAAATATTTTTAAAATAATAGAAGAAACAAGGACCAGAGCTTTGAGGACACAAAGGGAAAAAGATTTCCACATCCCATACCCCTCAGGGTCCGCACAGCTCCGCCCAGTTCTCACCATGAGAATCGTGTATTCTGAGAGAGGTCCCTGTCTTGAGTGCTGAGTGCTTCCTTCCCTTCACAACTCTAGATCCGCGAGTTCACGTTTACTGGGGAGTCCAAATACATGCAGTTAAGAAAGGAAGAGATTGTGAACTTCAAATCTGAGCTCTCTCTCAAGCCATTTTTAAGGAAGCACTCAGACTTTGCACACACACACAACACACACACCTATTAATAGTGGTGGGATTCATTTATAGAGGTTTTCACTTAAACTGATGTGTGATTGTTTGCTCCTCAGGTGCATTAATTTAAAGGCACAGTTATTTCATCAAGTAACTGAAACTCAGACTGTTCAAGCTTAAGAAAAGAATACAGGGCTGGAGAGATGGCTTAGCGGTTAAGGCATTTGCCTGCGAAGCCTAAGGACCCCGGTTCGATTCTCCAGGTCTCACGTAAGCCAGATGCACAAGGTGGTGCATGCATCTGGAGCTTGTTTGCAGTGGTTGGATGTCCTGGCATGCCCATTCTCTCTCTCTTTCTCTCTCATCCCCTCTCTCTGTCTCTAATAAATAAATAAATCTTTTTTTAAAAAAAAAGAATACAATAGTTGCAGGCGTGGTGGTGCACGCCCTTAACCCCAACACTTGAGAGGCTGAGGTAGGAGGATTACTGTGAGTTCAAGCCCAGCCTGAGACTACAGGGAGAGTTCCAGGTCAGCCTGGGCTGGAGTGAGACCCTACCTCAAAAAAAAAAAAAAGACTGTAATAGGGCTTTCTATAGCCAGAAAGTGAAGTGTGCTCTGATCATATTACTTACATTTGCTTTAACGATATGATTCCAGCTCATGAGTTCGGCAGTAGACCTGGGGGAAAAGGCAGAACTTTTGTAGGAATTTAAACATTCGGTTCTCTTGGATCTAGTAAGAACTGCAAGTGAAATAAGACCTGCTAGGTCTGTGTGCGTTGTTGCAGATCAGCCCGCTGATCGGGGATCCAGTCCCTGCTTACACGAATGGTCTCACCATGGTCCTACAGTAAATTTAGTGCATGGAGACTAAACTTCACCTCCTGGCGCTCAGTTGTCAAGGTCCAGATGATTGTTATATAGGGCTCCAGTCTCCCTGTGTTCTTGAGAAAGCGGGACTTGGAAAAGTGCACGGCTTTTTTGGTTCAGAACTTTATGAGCATGAATCTTACACAATTATGCTCTGCAAGTGGTAAGGGGCCTGGACATTTCACAACCCTTTCTCAACTGCACATGGGAAAACCCGCTGCACGCTTGCTCCTTTACCACGGGACAGATTTGATCTCTGGGGAAACCTCTGGTTCCCTGAAGGGAAACGATGCTTTTGAGGAGTGGGTTCATTTTAGTGAACTCCACAAAGTAGCAGATCCAGGGACTTGGAGACCAAAATCTTTTAAAAAAATATTTCACTTATTTGGGCTGGAGAGATGATAAGGCACTGGCCTGCAAAGCCAAAGGATCTCGGTTCAATTCCCCAGGACCCACGTAAGCCAGATGCACAAGGTGGTGCATGCGTCTCTTTCTCTCAAATAAAATAAAAATAAAATATTTTAAAAATATATTTCATTTATTTATCTGAGAGAGTGTAAGAGAAAAGAGGCAGAGAGAGAGAGAGAGAGAGAGAGAGAGGAAGAAAGAATGGCACACCAGAGCCTCCAGCCACTGCAAACAAACTCTAGACACATGTGTCACCTTGTACATTTGGCTTTATGTGGGTACTGGAGAATCGAATTCTGCTCCTTAGGCTTTGCAGGCCATACCTTAACCATCAAGCCATCTCTCAAGCCCCAAATTATTAAGGCAAGCCCAACAGACTGGACTTTTTTTTAATTTTTATTTTTGGGTTTCCAAGGTAAAGCCTCACTCTAGCCCAGGCTGACCTGGAATTTACCCTGTAGTCTCAGGGTGGCCTCAAGCTCTCAGCGATCCTCCTACCTCTGCCTCCCGAGTGCTGGGATTAAAGGCGTGCGCCACCATGCCCGGCTCAGACTGGACTTTTTATATGTGTGTGTATGTGAGAGAGAGAGAGAGGAGAGAATTGGCATGCCAGGGCCCTCAGACACTGCAGTAGAACTCCAGACACGTGTGCCACCTTCTGCACATGTGCACACTTGTGTCACCTTGTGTGTCTAGCTTATGTGGGACCTGGAGAGTTGAACATGGTCCTTAGGCTTCTCAGGTAAGCACTTTAACCACTAAGCCATCTCTCCAGCTGTTTTCTTAAAAAAAAAAAAAAACTTTTTATTGATACCTTCCATACATACACACAATATACCATGAATATAATCTCCACTCACCACCCTACCTTTTTCCCCTCCCCTATCCTCCCTCAACTGAATCCCTTCTTTCCAAATACTCCCTGTTCTATTTTGATGTCATTTCCCCCCTCCTATTATACAGGTCTTGTGTAGATAGCATCACCCACTGTGAGGTCATAAATGACATGGCTGCTTTGTGTCTGGAAGACAGAATCGCAAAGCACTCCTCCTCTTCTTTCGGTTCTTGCATTCTTTCTGCCGCCTCTTCCTCAATGATCCCTGAGCCTTGGAGGGTGGGATAGAGATGTCTGCGAGGGAGTGCGGAACACTCCACTGTCCTTTCTTCTCAGCACTTCGAGGAGGTCTTGAGTTGGGTCTAAGTCCTTACTGTGATTTATCCCTGACACCTATCTGAACTTACTTAAGTTACCATCTCTATTGCCATCACTTCTGATCCCTTGTACCCGAAAGCTAGGTGCCGCTGGGAAGGTAAGGCTGGGCACATCGCTACAGTCTAGTGGGAAAAATAGACCATGTTGCTGTCCTAATTCTCCTTTTCTTTTTTTGTTTTTTTGTTTTTCGAGGTAGGGTCTCACTCTAGCTCAGGCTGACCTGGAATTCACTATGTAGTCTCAGGGTGGCCTTGAACTCATGGCGAACCTCCTACTTCTGCCCCCCCCCCCCCCCGAGTGCTGGGATTAAAGGCATGTGCCGAGAGTTCACCAAGTTTTTGAGATGACTTGAAAACATTTGTACTGAAGACAGAAGGAGTAGTTGACTTGGGAAGAGAAAGAGCTAAGGGGAGAAAATAGGATCCATCCTTAAATAGGGTTGTCGTGGTGACGTTGATTCTGGGTTGTCCTTAGATATATAACCTATGGGCAAGTGGAAAAATGGCAAGTTTAAGTTCAATGTAAAGACGGACTTTTTAAGCCAGTGCTGTCTAAACTGGCGTGAGCTCCCTTGTTATCAGAGGCTTTGACACATAACTACATGAGAACATGGCTGTCCTAGCAGAGTGGAGCCATGGGCTATAGAGAAAATGTATTGATCTACAGGCATATGACCACGGATTTACCCTTTAAATTTTTTTATTTCTTTCTCTCTCTCTTTTTTTTTTCATTGTTGTTGTTTGTTTGTTTTTCAAGGTAGGGTCTCGCTCAAGCCCATGCTGACCTGGAATTCACTATGTAGTCTGAGTGGCCTCGAACTCACAGTGATCCTCCTACCTCAGTCTCCTGAGTGCTGGTATTAAAGGCGTGTACCACCATGCCCAGATAAATTTTTATTCTTTATTAGAGACAGAGAGAAGGAAAGAGAGAGAGAATGGGTACGCCAAGGCCTCTAGCCCCTGCAAATGAACTCCAGACGCTTGTGCATCTAGCTTATGTGGGACCTGGGAAATCAAACCTCGGTTCTTAGGCTTTGCCGGCAAGTGCCTTAACCACTAAGCCATCTCTCCAGCCTGGATTTACCCTGTCTTGTCTGTTCTCAGAAGCTAAGCGGGGCCAAGCTAGATTAGTCCTTGGATGGGAGAAAATGTACTCGACGGATGTCCAGCATCTCTTGCTGTGTGTGACTTTCTTATGTAATGGAACTATGACTGGGGCTTTGTAAGCCCGAGATGGATGAAGTGAGAAGGGTACTTGACTATTTGTTGGAAGGGAAGCAAAAACAAGGGCTCCAAACAGTATAGAAACATCCCACAAGGGTTTGGTAAAAAATCAACTAAAGCCGACTGCATTCTTCTGAGGGTTTTTGAAAAGGAATGAAATGTATAGAATGAATTTGTTTTCTAAAAGTAAGCCAGGCATTGAACCAGGCATGCTGACAGATGCCAATAATCCCCAGAACCTGGGAGACTGAGGCAGAAAGATGGCAAGTCGTACATCAGTCTGAGTGACATAGTTAAGTCGAAGCTAGTTCTCTTGAGAGCTGATTATACAAATCCCATTCCAGCTCCCACCTGCTCGTACCAAACACTCACCCACCCGAGTATGCGTCTCCTGTGGACTTGGATTGTGCCCAGGCTCTACCTGTTCTGTGTGGCACAACCCGGAGGCCCTCAATTTGGAGCCTCCTCCAATTTCAAAGGTTTGTGTGGAATAATTCCGTGCAAGAGTGACTCTCACCTGGTACACGTATAAAGCCAGCACCAGAAATGAAACTGAAAAATCCCATTTCAGTTGGAGACAGTTCAGTAAATGTTTAACTTAAGCATAACATTCGTACCTCCCAAACAGTACAGATGTATTTGCTTCGACGCCAGTCCTCCTTTACAAATAAGAAAGGGAAGCCCTGGGCCAGGTAAGAACCCTACACTGTAACAGATGGATAGGTTCTCTGTCAATGTTCGCTCTGCCTGTAGTTAGCACGGGCCCTCCCAGCCACTGTTTCTCATTAAAACGGCAGATCTGCTATACCTACTTTTCTGGCACGTAGGTGTGTATGAAATCAAGAATCGTTCTCTCCTTCATCTTTCTATACCTCTGCCTTGCCTCCCCCCTACACCCCAAACACACACATCAGAAAGTCTGTGAGGCCAGAAGCTGTTTCTTGACTATGAATCCAGCTGCTCCTGAGATTTAGTGCCAGGACAAACACGTTAGCCAATTTTTCCCCTTATGTCTTCAACCACTATGAGAAAAAAAAAAAATGAATCAAATAGTCTCCCCGTGAGTAATTTACAAGGTGGCTGGTGAGAGCCGTGGACCCAGCCTAGCAGATAATATATTTCCATGTAAGTTGATACCAGGGTTATTTACTGGACTGTTAGGCCTGCCAACAAGCTCATGCCCGAGCCAGCATTTGAAAGCCTAGTAAGAAATCCGTGTTCAAAACTGTGAATTAAATAACTCTCCCAGGCTGCTCCTTCGCAATTTGGATTGTTAAGTCTCTCATGTTTACAGTTCTTAAGAAATGCCCAGATCATGTGTTGCCCCCCTATCCAAGATGAGCAGGGTACAATTGCAGGCCAGAGAAAACACACTGCCAAGATCCTTTCTACACATCAGAGTTTCCCCAAAGATAAGGGAGTCAGCCTCGGTGACTGAAGTTTGATCCGAACACTCAGGGGCTACTTTATCATTCTGTTATTTTTTTTAATTAATTAATTAATTAATTTATTTATTTATTGCTTCAAAGAGCTTTCGGAGATAGCCTTATTAGGATAAGCGGGGCTTGCAGATAGAGATACCATTCTTACAGCACTCTCTTCCAAGAATTGAATGGAGTTGGATAATGCCATAGTTCTGCAGGTCAGCTTTCTCCGTGGCTATTTCCTGGGCTTGTTCCTTTTCGCTCTGTCCTGACACAGCCTTCCTAAGTGATGCGAAACAGCAAAGAAATGCCAAACGGGCCAACAAAGGGAGGGCACATGAGTTACGACTGGGTGGGTTGGAGTGATGACGGGCTGTGCGTAAAGGAAAGTGGGCAGAGGACAGACTTAAGCTTGCTCTCGGGGCTGGTGGTCAGCATTTCAAGTTGATGTGGAGTCAATTAACTTACCTAGTTGGCCATCCGTTGTAGTATTTACAGGAGTCTTGAAGCTTTACTTTCACTGGTCTGTTTGCACGTGTATGTGTGTGCGTGCTATGGTGTGTGTGTCTGGGCAAGCACATGCCACAGCCCACGTGTGCAGGTCAAACAACCTGAAGGTGTCGATGGTCTTCTGCCACTTTCTTTGAGGCAGAGTCTCTTGCCACTGCAAACGAATGCCAGTCTGTCGTAGGCATATTAGGATCACAGACCCATGTGCCACTTTGCATTTAGCTCTATGTGAGCACTGGGGAGTCGAACCCAAGCCAGCAGACTTTGCAAGCAGTTGCCTGAACCACGGAGCCATCTTCCCAGCCCTGTGACGCTTACAATACTCTTCTGTGCTGCTTCCAGTATTAGCTTTAAAAAAAAAAAAAAAGGTTTTTAAAAATATTTTATTTATTTATTTGAGAGAGAAGAAGAAAAGAGGCAGATAGAAAGAGAAATGGGCACGCCAGGGCCTCCAGCCACTGCAAATGAACTCCAGCCCCCTTGTGCATCTGGCTTACATGGGTCCTGGGGAATTGAACTAGGGTCCTTAGGCTTCACAGGCAAATGCCTTAACCACTAAGCCATTTCCCTAGCCCAGTGGTCAGTTGGCTGTTTCAGTCTGGGCCATCAGCCTCATCTCTATAAGATTCTCAGGTCTGAAGTCTAGTCTGTCTGTCCTACAGGTCTAAATCCTCAGAGGTCAGGTTAGCCAGTCTGGCTTACGGTCCTTACCGTCAGAGACACATGAAACTGAGCTGTGACAGAAAGCCAGTCAGTTGACTGCAGAGGATGGACCTTGCCAATAAGCAATGCCTTTCTTCTTCTGGGTCTGCCACCCAGGGGTCAGTGTACACAGTGGTCTCAATTAAGGGTAGTCACATAAAAAAGAATCAAGGAGGGCTGGAGAGATGGCTTAGTGGTCAAGGTACTTGCCAGCCAAACCAAAGGACCCAGGTTCAATTCCCCGGGACCCACGTAAGCCAGATGCACAAGGTAGGGTGTGCATCTAAAGTTTGTTTGCAGTGACTGGAGGCCCTGGTGTGCCCAACCTCCCTCTCTCTCTCTCTCTCTCTTTCTCTCTCTCTCTTTCTAGTAAATAAATAAATTTTTTAAAAAATAAAGAAACAAAGAAAAAGAAATCTAGAAGAGCTGGGAATGGAGCAAAATGGCAGAGTGCTTGCCTAGCATGCACAGGGCTCTGGGCTTACATTCCAGCACCATAAAAGAAAAGTCAAAGGCCGCAGTGCTCAGAACTGCAAATCTGTATCACACCTTCCAAGGCTCAGGGTCTAATGCGGAAGAGGTGGCGGAAAGAATGTAAGAGCCAAAGGAAGGGCAGGACTCCATACAACATGCTCCCTCCAGACACAAAAGGGCCTGGATATCCATGGCCTCACAGTGCCTGATACTACCTGCATAAGACCATCATAAGAGGAGGAAAAGATCAAGGCATCAAAAGTAAAAGAGAGACTGATTGAGATGGGGAGGGGGTATGATGGAGAGTGGAGTTTCAAAGGGGTAAGTGGGAGGAGGGAGGGTATCACCATGGGGTATTTTTTATAATCATGGAAGTTGTTAATAAAAAAAATTTACAAATTAAAAAAAGAGAAAAGTCAAAGAAACTAGAATTTTTCCATTAAGAAAAGGAAGCCAAGCCGGGCATAGTGGCACACGCCATTCATCCCAGCACTCGGGAGGCAGAGGTAGGAGGATCGCCGTGAGTTTGAGGCCACCCTGAGACTCCATAGTGAATTCCAGGTCAGCCTGGGCTAGAGTGAGACCCTACCTCAAAAACCAAAAAAAAAAAAAAAAAAAAGGTACCACCGAAGTCAGCGTGGAAAGCCCCTGGTTCCAGGCACTGTGCAAGGAAACTTACAAGGGGCTGACAATGTCTCCTCTCACCCAGGCCAGTGAAAGGCGTGTTCACCTCGTGGTGTCCCGCCAGGTTCGACAGCACAGCCCAGACATCTTCCAGGAAGCTGGCTGGATCAGCAACTACTGCCGGTCCCCAGGCCCAGAGGAGAGGAGCCTGATTCCCAAGGTGAGGCCCAGCCAGGCATGTCTGCAGCTCCTGCAAGGAGCCGTTTCTTGGGAAAGCTGTGTACTCTCATGTTCCTAAGTGTTACCTCTGGACTTTGTCATTTCAAGAGACACTGGTCTACTTATGAAACATTTAAAAGGCCAAAATCCCCTCTTAGGGTTTGTGAGATAACAGGTGTCTCCCTTCCAAGCAAGGAGCCAGGAAGGTGCCAGGCGGGGTTTGGAAACCCATCTTGCAGGCTCTCTGATTATAATATGGGGACCTAAATTCTAGGCTAAGCCAAATACATGTCATATGTTTGCCACAAGTCATGCTGTGTAAGGACTGTTTTCCATTCATTTAGAAATGAAATAAGACATTTGCTTGGTTTCTGGTTTTTGAGTTTCCCAATCTGCCTGGAAATGATGATGATCCCACCTTCTATTTTTAATATTTTTGAGGTTTGCCCAAGGGGCTAGGAAGTTAATTGGAACATTTTAGCACGGAATGTTAGGGAAGGCAGGGACTGGGATATGTGTCTTGTTTTATGACAGTCAAATCTAGAAAATTTTATTTTTTAAAAATATTTTGTTCATTTATTAGAGAGAGAGAGAGAGAGAGAATAAGAGCACCAGGGCCTCCAGCCACTGCAAATGAACTCCAGACACGTGTGCCTCCTTGTGCATCTGGCTTATGTGGGTCCTGGGGAATCAAACCTGGGTCCTTTGGCTTGGAAGGCAAGCACCTAAGCTACTAAGCCATCTCTCCAGCCCTCAGAAAATTTTAAAACACCATTGGATCCCGCAGAATGCATCCATGGCCGGAGCCCATGCTTCTGACCAGCTGTTGGCAGCTGCTGCTTTTCAAGTAGAATGACTCGTACTTCTGCCTGTGGCTTCTGCTAGGTGCACCTCCACTTCTCCATTTTGGACAGGCGTCTAAGCAGCACAAGTCTTGTGTAGGCCAAATTAGGAGTCCTGTCATATAGCCTTGGCTCAGCATCCGTTATGATGACAGTAAACTTCCGTTGGTCATTTCCCCGGGATCTTATGCCATTATGTTACTAAAAGCAAAGGCCCTTATAGGTAGCCTGTTCTAGAAACAGAGAAGGTGGAATGTTCTTTTCTTGCCATCTCAGGCCACAAGTTGAGTTTTTGAGGGATGTGCGCAGAAAACATCTCTGCTTTATAATCGGAGAGCCTGAGATTTCACTCCCTTATCCTTAATCTCCAGTCGGTCATGTCTCCATAAACCCATCGATTCTGTATTTATTTATAATAAGTGATCTACACAGACCAAATATATCCTGGTGAAACATTTTATGCATACCTAACCCATGATATTTTCTTGCTAATACATACCATTAACACATTTAAATTACACTGACTATTTTTATTAGTGGAAAGCGATGTGAACTCATCTAATGAAAGCCTTTATCTAATTAACTGATTTTAGCTAAATGAAGTAGACTGTTAAATTTTCATTCGTTAAATCACTAAAACCAAGGCTGGCACCACAGCGTAGCTTTGTAATTCCTTCCACCTACTTGGGGAGTCATGGCAAAGCTGTGTGTCTGGTTTTCTGCAAGCACGCGCACAAACTGGCTGACTGGGAGAGCAGCTCTGCTCAGTCACAGTGCTCTTTGCCCTCTGAGACCCCCTCATAAGAAAGTGGCATGTGGAAAATGAAACTACAACTGTCTGATGGTTTTGTTTCGAAGTAGAGTGAGAAAACACCATTGTATCTTGAAATAGGCAAGCCGGGATTTGAGAGATAGAAAAGCTTCTTAACAGTTAAAAAGCTAAGGATGAATACACATCACGTTTAGACCTGTGGTCACCTGTGTGGAAAAGGAAAGGGACTGTGTGTGACCAGAGTGATGTCACATGGACACATCAGCCATATGCAGAACGCTGATTTCTGGTGTCTAGTTGTCAGCTGCACAGATATGTCCTGATCATCTTCTTTAAATTTGTATTTATTTATTTGAGAGAGTGAGAAAGAGAAAGAGGGAGGGGGAGAGAGAGAGAGAGAAAATGGGCACACCAGGGCCTCCAGCTGCTGCAAACAAACTCAGACGCATGCGCCCCCCTTGTGCAGCTGGCTAACATGGGTCCTGGGGAATAGAACCTGGGTCATTTGACTTTGTAGGCAAATGCCTTAACCACTAAGCCATCCCTCTAGCCCCCACCCCGTGTTCTTTATGTACTCTTTCAGATGTCTAAAATGTTTTATTTTCAAGATCCATTTCATATGACTTGTATGATAAAATACTTGGTTTCCCCTGTTTTTTAGTTAGCTTGAGCTATTTCATCATAATTTGTTGTTGAGCAATAGGGAACACTCTGAGATCTCCTAGAAGGGAGTGGAGAGAAAAGACAGAAAAAAATTATCTTTGTCATACTTTCCTCCTCCCTAACGTTAAGTTAGGCAACTCAGTGTGAGAAATTTATAGAGAGGGAGTTTTCTTTTTATCTTTTCTTTTTTTTTTTTCTTTTGGTTTTTCGAGGTAGGGTCTCACTCTAGCCCAGGCTGACCTGGAATTCACTCTGTATTCTCAGGGTGGCCTTGAACTCATGGCGATCCTCCTACCTCTGCCTCACAAGTGCTGGGATTAAAGGCATGCACCACCACACCCAGCTAAGTCATAGGCTTTTGACTAGGTTTTCAGTACCAGGCATGTATTCCCTCCCATGGAGTGGGCCTATGGGTCACTTCCCAACAGAGTTTTCTCCATGTTGTCAACTCAACCCACAGACATTCTGGTGTTTTTTTGTTTTGGTTTGGTTTGTTTTGTTTTGGTTTGGTTTGGTTTTTCGAGGTAGGGTATCACTCTGGCCCAGGCTGACCTGGAATTCACTCTGTAGTCTCAGGGTGGCCTCATACTCATGGTGATCCTCCTACCTCTGCCTCCCCAGTGCTGGAATTAAAGGCATGCGCCACCGAGCCCCGCAAGAGAGGGGGTTTTCTATTGCTAGGTGTATCTCTCTTTGGCAGGGAAGGCAAATGGTCATGGAAGAAACAGGACATGGGACACATTGGTGGTGTCCTAATCCCTGTGCTGAGTCCCTTGGTGCTAAGCTAAGCATCTCCTTGCTCAGTGCAGGCAAGACTGACTGACTGACTGACAAGTACCAAAGTGTGAAAGAAGATGCTGTATAACGTTGCATCCATTTTTTTAACTTGGAAAAATAATTGTTCCTGGGGAGTAGCTTAATGAGTAAAAATGATTGCTGTCCAAGCATGATAGCCAATCCCAGAACCCACATAAAAAGCCAGGTGTGGCCACGCACACCCGTGAAGGGGTGGAGACAGGAGAATTGCTGGGGCTCACTGAGATCCAGCCTGACCAAAACAATAATAATAATAATATGCCAGTAGTTATGAATGATGAATTTTCTGAAATGTTGATTCATCAGTTCGATCAGAGGTCCAATTCACTTTGTAGGTTTCACATTTCTCCTGGGTCCCTAGCCTCAGTTTTTACATACATGGAAACCTGACTTTTCCAGGGTAGCCTAAGGAATTTGAGATGATAGAACTATAGAAGCGGAGCACAAAAATGACCTCTTCATGTGTCCTCTGTGATGCCAAGGTGCATCGATCATCATATTGATGCAGATGGAGGAAATTATGTCTGTGGAAACCCACCGGGGCCTACATGTGCTGTGTTTCTCTGTCTGTGCCTTCAGCCCCTCCATCCTGCAGCTTATCGGGAGAAGGTGGTCAGTGTCCGAAAAGACCCCAGCGAATCCCTCGGCATGACGGTCGCAGGGGGTGCGTCGCACAGGGAATGGGACTTGCCAATCTATGTTATCAGCGTGGAGCCCGGAGGAGTCATAAGCAGAGATGGAAGAATAAAAACAGGTAAAAATAAAAGAGGGAATTAAGGTACTGTGGTGGCGGGGTCTCAAGAGGAGTTAACAGCTTTCTGGGTTAGGTAAATTCTTCCAGAATGAAGGCGAGCATATGAGAGTAAACCAGCCAGAAATCATATTTCTACTGTTGTCTGACCAGGACTAGCTTGAGTGTGGCTGCAGACCATGTTTCACTCCGCTTACTTTGTGAAGGTGGATGGAAAGCCAGAGCTACCTAGGGTATCCCTGAATGAGCAGGCAGCCTCTACGGTTGAGACCCAGTTGCCTCTAAGGCATAATTTGGCTCCATTCAAACTGATTCTGTGTGGAGTTTTCACAATGATAAAACTCGTTAATGAATTTGTTCCATTTTGTGGGCCTGGATTCAGTGGGATCACTAAGGACTGTGCTAGGTACTTGCGCTTGGTGGACAGTGTTTCACCTCTGTAATCATCCACGTTCTGGGCTGCTTCGAAGCATCAAAGGAAAGGGGTGTCCAGTTGAGCTCTGCGGGTGTGTGCCTCTCATAATACCGTCAACACATACACAGAGGCTGCATAGGTGAACAGCAGCGACTTTTCTGGTATGTGTGTGTGGCGTGTAGATGTCCGCACCTCACGAGCACATATGTGGAGGCCAAAGGACCACGGGTGTCCTGTATCGCTTTTCTGCCTAATTTCCTTAAGACACGGTCTCTCACGGAACCTGGAGGTGGCCCCCTCAGGGCTGGAGCTATAGGCTTGCGTAACCATGCCTAGCTTTTTATGTGAGTGCTGGGGCCTGAACTCCGATTCTCATGCTTGCCAAAAAAGAAAGCGCTCCTACCCACTGAGCCATCTCCCCAGTCCAAATCATTGTGACTCTTTTATGGGTTCCCATTTAAGAGTAAAAAGGGTTCTGAGAGCCGGGCGTGGTGGCGCACGCACATGGGAGGCAGAGGTAGGAGGATCGCCATAAGTTCGAGGCCACCCTGAGACTACATAGTGAATTCCAGGACAGCCTGAGCTAGAGTGAGACCCTACCTCGAAAAACCAAAAAACAAAAAGAAAAGAAAGGCTCACACTGTTTACCATGTGCTACAAGGGAACCCAGCCAATTGCCACTGTGAGGTGCTAAAGGCACGTGCCTCACTTCACCTCACCCTGTCCACATTCCCATTGATGTCCCCAGTCCTCCGGCCCCCTTTGTCCCAGTCACTCCCTGCCCCTGCACACACAGACAAGCTCCTATTTGCTCTCACCGAGCATACTCATGCTTCTCTGGCTGTCAGGTGACATCTTATTGAACGTGAATGGAATTGAACTCACAGAGGTCAGCCGGAGTGAGGCGGTTGCCTTATTGAAGAGCACATCTTCCTCGGTGGTGCTCAAAGCCCTGGAAATGACAGACCACGAGCCCCAGGAACTCTGTAACAGTCCAGAAGCCCTGGACTCCAACCACAACATGACCCCGCCCAGCGACTGGTCCCCATCCTGGGTCATGTGGCTGGAATTACCACGGTGAGTCTCAATGTGACATCCCTATGGTGCAGTGGGGGGGGGGGCAGGGGGTTGTGGGAGGAAATGATTATGTTTCTTGTATGCTCTGTCACTCTCTTGGGCTGATTCACGACACCAGCATCTTAATGTGGCCCAGTCTTGGTTGTGGAACTGTTCACAATCTGTCTTCCTTTTGGTAGATGAGATGCATGGAGAAACCCTAGGGCAGGAATGAAAGTCTGGGCGTGGAAACGCTGCCAGGCCATCCCTACTGGAAAGTGCACATAGTTGCCACCCACAGCTCTTTAGGTAGCCCGTACACGTACGTTCACGTAGCATGTGCAGCTGTGCAGGAGAGGTCAGCTCGACCAATAGGAACGATGCCTGTGGATTCGAGGGAACTGAGCTGCACCTGGAAAAAGTTCATCATTGCCGAATTGGCTGGTCACATCCCTGGGGAATACATGGAGGATGTGGCTTTATTCTGGCTTTTGGTCAGCCCTGACTGTCCAAACAACGTTACTGGTTTCTCAAATGCTTAAGCATCTTTTGGCTGGGGACGCCTCATAGAACATCTTTGTCACCACTCTTGGGAAATTCTTCGGGAGGACCCTGGTGGCTGCATTTTAGTGAGATCTAACTGAAGGCTTTCAGTGACGTGTTCAGTTGTTTGACGTAATGACTTCAGAGAAGGATTTGGGGGACCCTCCTCCACTAAGCAGCTACGTATAGGAACTGACTAGTCAAAGAACAGATGCCTCAGTGTTCACAGCTCTGCACCAGAGCATAAACCACTGGCCTTCAGACCCATGATGGCAAGAATGACTTCAGTGTTAAATGCTGGAGGTAGCCGGGTGTGGTGGCGCATGCCTTTAATCTCAGCACTCGGGAGGCAGAGGTAGGCGGATCGCCATGAGTTCGAAACCAGCCTGAGATTACATAGTGAATTACAGGTCAGCCTGGGCTAGAGTGAAACTCTACCATGAAAAACAAAAAAAACAAAAAAAACAACAACAAAAAAAAAAAAAGCTCAAGGAACTAAATAAATGAAAGCAAGATAGCAGATTTTAGAACAGTTTTCTTGAGGGTGGAGACCAATCTGCGCTGACTAAATAAAAACACATTTGAAATGCACTGTTTATGGGACAGTGCTTTGTGTCTCACTAAGGTCAGCCTTGGTAGGTCACTCAAGATGTGTCCTTTCTCCCCACTCCCTAGCCGAATGTTCACCCTGTCCACATGAGTTATTGGACTGGTGTTCATTGCTTTATACTGTGCCTTTCTTCTCTGCCATCCTGAGCCCAGGGGAGCTGTGCCGACAGCCAGCTTGTCCACTTCCGGTGCCACATCAGCGGGCAGAGGGCTCCACAGCTCCCGTGGCTTATGGGCAGACTCTCCGCATTCTTCCCCGCTGCCTCGTTGACGGCCTCTAGCAGCAATCTTAACATGGGGATGGTCTTGCTCAAGGCAAGGTCTGAACTTCTGTCTCCAGCTCTCCTAGTTGCTTTCGTATAGTAATTTTAAAAGCAGAAAGCGAAACGCCATCTTCATTCAGCGAGAGGTACCACAGCATGTCCCTGTATTGGGTGCTCTGATACTCGGGATGTACACCCCCATGATCCAGTGTCAGTTTTCAGGGGGTGAGAAAGATCCACTCCTAACTCCAATCTTTAAAAAAAAAAAAATAAAACTATTTTTAATTTTTAATTTGTTTACTTGGGGGACAGAGAGAGAGAGAATGGGCACACCAGGGCCTCTAGCCACTGCAAACAAACTCCAGATGCATGCACCACCGTGGTGCATCTGGCATACGTGGGTACTGGGGAATTGAACCTGGGCCCTTATGCCTCGCAAGCAAGTGCCGTAGGCACTAAGCCGTCTCTCCAGCCCTAACTCCAATCTTGACTCCTCAAATCCCCAAGATCTCTAGCTTCCCCTGTCACCGATACAGTACCATCATATTGGTATTAGCTTGCATGTCTCTAGCCGTTGGGAGTGAATGATGTAGTAAGGGGTTTCACGTGATTTGTCTTACCTCAGAGATACTCCTTTTACCTGTATTGCTAGCCATTTAGACAGCGAATGGGTTTAAAAAGACATGCATGGGGCTGAAGAGGTGGCTCAGCAATTGAGGCACTTGGCTGCAAAGCCTGACGATCCAGGTTCAATTCCCCAGTGCCCACATAAAGACAGATGCACAGAGTGGCCCATGTCTGGTTTGTTTGCAGCAGCTAGAGGCCCTGGTGTGCCCATTCTCTCTCTCTGTTTGCAAATAAATAAAAATATTTTGCAAAAAAAAAAAAAAACAACACATGCATAGAAATTTGCCTCTAAGTTACAAATATACAAACATTTCTGCCTTTCACTGACCAGAACTTGAGGAAAGCCCTATAATGTGTGATCCAGCCACTTACTTACGTTCTCCTGCGGTGGAGACGTATGGCCACCTGGCTAAAAAAAACAGGGCTAAGATCAGGGGAGCCATAGCAGTGTGAGCTGAGGCACACCCCAGAGAAAAAGTGGGCGTGAAGAGGGCAGCACTGGCACCCCAACATGGTGGTTTGGATTTAAGCAGTGGCAAGATCCCTGAGACAGGACCAGGCAAACGTGTTCCCAGGAGTCCACTTGACAGCGGCACACTGTGGGCCATGTGAGTCCCGTGCAGCGGCGCCGCATTCTCCAACACACAGACTGTCGACCGCTTGTCAATAGGAGGGAGGGCAACGCGAACACGGGTAACATGTGCTTTCTTCTCTGCGGGCTCGGGGCCTGCATTCCACATCTGGAAGTCTTTCCCAGCGTACGCTCATCTGGACTAGCGTGGTAGAAATATGCATTAACTCACTTCTCCTCTTTGCCTAAGAATTTAACCTTTTACTCTCCAGAAACCCCTGAAACATTTTACTCAGGATTGCCGACACGGAATGGAGAGGAAGCAGAGGGCATGTCCCTTTTTTTGTTTTCTAGCAAAAACCTTTAACGTTTTCTATTTTTAAAATTTATCTATGAGAAAGAGAGAGGGAGAATGGGCACACCAGGGCCTCCAGCCAATGCAAAACAAACTCGAGATGCATGCGCCACCTTGTGCGTCTGGCTCATGTGGGATCTGGGGAGTTTCAAATCTGGGTCCTTCTGGCTCATGTGGGATCTGGGGAGTTTCAAATCTGGGTCCTTCAGCTTCTCAGACAAGCACCTTAACTGCCAAGCCATCTCTGCAGCCCTTCTTTTTATTTTTCAAAATATTTTTATTGATTTATATGCAAGCAGAGAGAGAGAGAGAATAGACCCAGAGAGAATGGGCACAACAGGGCCCTCTAGCCACTGCATGCACTACTTATTGGTTCTACATAGGTACTTGGGAATCAAACTTGGGTCATTAGGCTCTGCTGGCAAACAGCCTTAAATGCTGAACCATCTCTCAAGCCCAACATTTTATTATTTTTTAATATTTATTTATCTACTTATTTATTTTTGCTTTTTCGATGTAGGGTCTCACTCTAGCTCAGGCTGACTTGGAAATCACTCTATAGTCTCAGGGTGGCCTCGAACTCATAGTGATCCTCCTACCTCTGCTTCCCGAGTGCCGGGATTAAAGGCGTTCACCACCACGCCTGGCTTAATATTTATTTACTTGCAAGGAGAGAGGGTGGGGGAGAGAAAGGACAATAGGTGTGCCAGGGCCTCCTACCACTGCAAACCAACTCCAGATGCATGTGCCACTTTGTGCATCTGGCTTTATATGGAGTCAAACCCAGGCTGCCAGGCTTTTGCAAGCAACTACCTCTAATAGCTGAGCCCTCTTTCCAGCCCAACCTTTGGCATTTTAACCTTGATAAAGGGGCACCATTTCCATGCTATGGAATAATAAAGGAGCCATGCAGTCACTGATACTTTGCCGCCCTTTGTATGCCAGACACTCCTCCAGGTCTCATGTGTTCCCTCCACTCTCCAGCCTTAAATTCTGGTGCAAAACGCAAAGCTTCTTGGAACAAATGTATAGAGCACATTTTAAGGGCCAACAATGCTACTTTCAATGCATAACGGATATTAAACTATTGTGCTATTACAGTTACAGGAAAAACAGTCTCACAGAGGTATACTTAGTGAAAATAAGAAAAAGCACTTTTTAAGCTTGGGGATTCAACTTGGATCAAAGATGATAAAGCAAATGATAACTTAATTTCAAAACTTATCTTCATTCTCAGTGATGGCCAGTTCCAAAACTTTATCTTAAGTTATTGTAGTCAAATTAGGTTACTTCTTAGAGACAGGAATTCTGGCCTTGTCATTTTCCTTTGTATCTTTTTACTGAAAAATAATTTTGTCTAATCAGTTTTCTTCTCACATAAAACAACTCAGGATACTAAAGGTCAAAGTGGTTAGAAAGCTAATCCAAGGTTGCAGGGCTAGTCTCAGATAGAGCGGGAAGCTGACCACATCGTCTTGCAGTTTATGAGTTTTTGTTTGTTTGTTTTGGTTTTTTGTGGTAGGGTCTCACTCTAGCTCAAGCTGACCTGGAATTCACTCTGTAGTCTCAGGCTGGCCTTGAACTCATGGCAATCCTCCTACCTCTGCCTCCCAAGTGCTGGGATTAAAGGTGTGCACCACCACACCCGGCTGCAGTTTATGATTTTAATCACTGTGCACTAGTGAGTCTGGGAGCATCCTCAAGAGGATGCTAAGCCTATATTTAACTTTAATAATTTAAGGTATGCCATTCTGCCTCCTCTACGATAAAGCAAGTTCTGAAGTTTGCATGAAACCCTCCTGTCGTTCACCGGGTCTGTCACATAGCCGTCAGAATAGGAAGGGAGCCTCCGCCTCCCAAGTGCTGGGATTCCAGGCAGCCCAGACCACTGTGCTCAGTTATGAGGATTCTGTTTATAAGTTCTTTAGAGCAACAGATAAAACTAGCTGTAAGCCATTTGAAGTAGCAGCAAACTGGCAGTTACGTTCCAGTAAGATATGTCTTGCTGGTGTAGCTGCATTGACGGAAGCTCTTCTGGAGTCACCGTAGGTTAAAGAACACTTGCCAGAATGAAATCTAAAACCAGGCTTCCTTTGAGAAAACCTGCCTTTGAGAAAAGATGTCAATTGAACAAAGCCATGGATTTAGGGACACAGTAAAAATTAGGAGCGATGTAAAGGCTAATGTGTTACGATTCTAGCTCATTGTTTTTTTTTTTTTTTTAATTATTTATTTGCAGAGAGAAAGGAAAGAGAGAATGGGTGCACCAGGGCCTCCAGCCACTGCATACGAACTCCAGACACATGCACTACCTTGTGCATCTGGCTATCATGGGTCCTGGGGAATCGAACCTGGGTCCTTTGGCTTTGTAGGCAAACACCTTAACCGCTAAGCCATTCCTCCAGCCCTCATTATTCTTTTTATGCGAGAAGAAAACTGATTAGACAAAATAATTTTTCAGAAAAAAAAAAGATACAAAGGAAAATGACAAGCCCAGAATTCCTGTCTCTAAGAGGTAACCTAATTTGACTACAATAACTTAAGATAAAGTTTTAGAACTGGCCATCACTGAGAATGAAGATAAGTTTTGAAATTAAGTTATCATTTGCTTTATCATCTTTGATCCAAGTTGAATCCCTGAGCTTATAAAAAGTGCTTTTTCTTATTTTCACTAGTTATACCTCTGTGAGACTGTTTTTCCTGTAACTGTAATAGCACAATAGTTTAATATCCGTTATGCATTGAAAGTAGCATTGTTGGCCCTTAAAATGTGCTCTATACATTTGTTCCAAGAAGCTTTGCATTTTACACCAGAATTTAAGCTAGTGGTAATGGTCATATGTAAATTTGGGCCAAAAAAAGTTTTAGCCTTTCTGAAAACAGAAAGGACTAATAAAAATACTGAGGTAACATTTTCATAAAAAGACAAATACTGGTTACTGGTTCAATTTCCTGCAGTCACGATAACCATCTACTATTATCTTGCCAACCTCTGCCATTTCTCTTCTTCTGTAAGTGGCAGTGAATTTATTTACAGATGGTAGGGTTCCAGACTTGTGATTCCAGTGTGAAAATAAGGATGAAAACCATTTTTTAGGATGGAGATAGGGCTTAGTGGTTAAAGATGCTTGCTTGCAAAGCCTGCTGGCCCAAGGCCAATTCTCCCAGTAAAGCCAGATTCACAAAGAGGCGCATGCATCTGGAGTTCGTTTGCAGTGGCAGGAGGCCCTGGTGCACCCATTTGCTCTCTCTCAATTTTTTAAAAGATCTTTTTAAAGTAAATTTAAGAATAGAAGAAATCAAAATAAGGTCAAATTACTCAATTTGTGATCAGTAAATTCCCCGTGGGTAAAACAATGCAATGAGCCAATGTCAAAGTCATCACAAAGTCTCTGGTGCTTTCTTGATTTTTAACACCATGAGAAATAGTTTAAAAACCAAACCAGCAAGAAATAGGGTATTACAGCTAGCCTGGTTCATGGACTCACTTTATGTTGTAATGCTAAATTGAGTTTTGTTTCGCTTTGAAGAGGGTATGACTCTCTCTTCTATTATCCCTCAGACAGCTTCTGGCAAAACAATGCCTTCAAATGCTTTGTTGAATAAAGCAATACATTAAGGAAGAATAGAGAAAATTTTGAAAAACCTTTCTTGGGCAGCTCAAAGACTACCTCATACTCGTGAACTCATTCAAGAGCTAAATCCGTCCGTGAGCTAACCATGATTTTCTCACTGGGAAAGATGACCAAAGTCCTTGCATTATGCTAGGTCTTCTTCAACTGGACCTAAATTGAGAGAATGAACTCAGAATTTTTTTAAAAAAAGAAAAAAAGCTCACAAATACATTCACAGGGTAAAGTCACTTAATCTCAAAGGTCACTGATCAAAACCAGCTGCCAGATTCCCCAGTGGGGAGTGAAGTAATTCCATATAAGAAAAAAAAAAAAAAATGCCCATCAGGCCCAGCTGACCAAAGCCTGACTAGCATATTGTTCTTGGTGCTACAACATCGGTTAGTATGCACACCACCAAAGGACAACAATAAAAATTAGTGAACGTCTGAAAGAGGACCCATGTGGGTACTTTCCCCCACCCTGAAGAGGCTGGGGAGACACTTGTGGCTTAGTATTAGGTTGAAAAGTTTTGCATTGGAAAAAAAAATTCGAAGTTTTAGATGGTTGGGTTTAGAGTTGGTCCACATAAAATACTTGTTAAAGGTCAAGTTAAGACCCAAGGGAGGTACTGAAAAAAACAAGTCAAAGGAATAAGAAATACTGTAGGCCGGGCGAGGTGGCACACGCCTTTAATCCCAGCACTGGGAAGACAGAGGTAGGAGGATCACTGTGAGTTCAAGGCCATCCCTGAGACTCCATAGTGAATTCCAGGTCAGTCTGGGCTAGAGTGAGACCCTGCCTCGAAAAAAAGAAAAAAAAGTACTGTAGTTTCAAGGAGTGCCTCTATGTACCCATCTGTGTAGTCAAAAGAATCCTAACTGGAAAAATGCGCTTGGATAGGAGTGGTCTAATTACTTCCTTTTTCCAACAAATGGAGCACACAACCTTCGAGGTGGGAATGTGAGGTGGTGTCTGGGGAACAACCGATTATAACTGTTAGGTAACGTGGTATTCTCACCGTTTCTGCCGGCTGAGTGCGCTCCTGGCTTCCAGGTTCACTGTAAAACATAGCTGATTATTTTACAGTAGGTTATTTTGTCACTAAAGGAAATCCATTCATACTTTTGGCTATCACTAAAAGAATTGGTTGCACATGCTGTCCGACAATGTGATATAAAAACTGAAATGAGCTGAATATTAGCACATTTTAAAGTAGTCACCAAACCCAAAGGCTTGTTCTATTTCAAATGAGTCAACAGTCACATGAAAAAAAGGTACACTAAGCTCAGTAGCAACCATGATGGAAACTTCAGTGCTTAACATTTCACAAGATCGTTTTTATTTGTTGTTGAAGGCAGTTGAGGATTTGAAGGTACAGTCTAGAAACAAAGGCCAGAGCTTCATTTTCACAATGTAAAAATGCTAACTTCCTGTCAAACCAGCTCCTGTACTACTGCTGCAGTAAGTAGTCACCAGGGGTCTCAGAGCACACCTCTCTAACACTGACCAGAACACGGTTTGCACTCCTGCCGGCGCACGTGGTGACCGAGCACGGCCGTGCAGTAGTGGAAGGCTTCCTGGTCTCATGCTCAGTCTTGGGTGCAGACCGCATTCCCAAGAAAGCTGTGGCTGCTGCTTCATCCACGCCTTTTGTTCTGTCCAGTTCCCTCCACACCAGCTTCATCTTCCTCCTGTAATTGCTCTTTTTAAAAATCTTCACTCGGGGCTGGAGAGATGGCTTAGCGGTTAAGCGCTTGCCTGTGAAGTCTAAGGACCCCGGTTCGAGGCTTGATTCACCAGACCCACGTTAGCCAGATGCACAAAGGGGTGCACACATCTGGAGTTCATTTGCAGGGGCTGGAGGCCCTCACATGCCCATTCTCTCTCTCTCCCTATCTGCTTCTTTCTCTCTCTGTCACTCTCAAATAAATAAATGAAAATAAACAAAAATAAAATTTAAAAAAATCTTCATGTATGTATGCGTGTGCCAGGGCCTCTTGCCTCTGCAAATGAACATTAGACACGTGTGCTTGTTTGTTGCATCGGGCTTATGAGGGTGGCTTGGGAATTGAACCCAGGCTTTCAGGTTTGCATGCAAGTTCCTTTAACCACCGAGCCATCTTTCCACCTCCAAAAAAGTACTCTTGTACTCATGAAATATGCTGCAATTTCCAGGCGTGGTAGTGCACGCTTTTGATCCCAACACTTGGGAGGCAGAGGCAGGAGGATCACCATGAGTTCAAGACCACCCTGACTCTACAGAGTGAATTCCTGGTCAGCCTGGGCTAGAGTGAGACCTACCTTTGAAAAAGCAAACTAAAAAGTTTTAATTTCCATTTTATTTTATGCCTGGATGCCTCTCCAAATTTACACAGGTATGAACTAGTATTTTCCATGGACCAAAGGAAATTGCACAGTTAACTAGCGTAGATTTGAATTCTTTTCATTGAGATTAACTGCTTATCCAAGGAATGTTTGCCTTCATAAGAACTATGCATGCCCACAAGTAAGTAAAAATTGATCTCCCTCAGTATGTTTCACTTACTGGTCTACAAGTATTTAGAAATTCTGAACTTTTCACTAATATAAATTCATGCATTAAGGCCACAAACTCTGGTCATCTTTCTCAGTAGACACACATAGTATGTGTTGGAATGGTGTTTCCACTGTGGTAAACAGGACCAAGTTCAAAAAGCTGCTGCTCAGCATAGAGGCCACCATGGAGTGTGAGAGGACTTATGCAGTGTTATTTGGATTTAAAGAAAGGCTAATGAAACTAATCATTAAAACGTCACTCTATAAGCCGGGCGTGGTGGCGCACAGCTTTAATCCCAGCACTCAGGCGGCAGAGGTAGGAGGATCACCTTGAGCTCCAGGTCACCCTGAGACTACATAATGAATTCCAGGTCAGCCTGGGCTAGAGTGAGACCCTACCTCAAAAAAAAAAAATTCACTGTAAACACATTGTTCTCATTCTATTTCAGGTCCTTATATAACTGTAAAGATGTTGTATTACGAAGAAACACAGCTGGAAGTCTGGGCTTCTGCATTGTAGGAGGTTATGAAGAATACAGTGGGAACAACCCTTTTTTTATCAAATCCATTGTTGAAGGAACACCAGCTTACAATGATGGAAGAATTAGGTAAGAGTGACTACTTAGCAAAAAAATAACATAAATAAAAAATAATCATATTTGAATATTTTGTTTTCTACATGTAAAGGCTGGTTCCATTTGAAAGAAAGCATATATTTATTGTACTTTTAGAAGGGAAGAGTCAGAAATTAAAACATTGTATCATTTAACTTCTAAAGAATTCAAAATTACATTCCCTCATGGTCCCATATTGCAATGCTCTATAACATAAGCTAAACGAAGTTTGAAGAATTTAAGTGGGGAGGAGGAAAATCTTTAATTAAAATTAAAATGGTCAGATGTATTAAAAGCTGGGAGCACCAAAATAAACTTGCATAACTACCTAGTAACAGACTAATGGCAGAGCTTGCTTTGTTTCCTTAGGTGTGGTGACATTCTTCTTGCTGTCAATGGCCGAAGTACGTCAGGCATGACACACGCTTGCTTGGCAAGGATGCTGAAGGAACTGAAAGGAAGAATTACTCTCACAATAGTTTCTTGGCCCGGCACTTTTTTATAAAATCAAAAATGGGTCTTAAGAAGCAGAAAAACCACAGACAGGCTAAGGGAAACAATGTATTTATCATGTCAATTTTTATATTTAAAGAATATATTGTAAAAATGCTAGGAAAAGTATGGCCTAATGAAAGTAAGTGACATCTCAGAGAATATTCTCAGAAATAAAAACTACTAAGGTTTTTATTCAATGTGGAGGATTTCTCCTACTCTACGCAAATTTAAGTTTGTATTTTTGTATTCAATAAGAAGCCCATAAGAAAACTACAGTGGTTTGTATACCCCCCTCTGGATTCAAATCATCAATTTAAATTTTAAAATATGGCATATGTTCAGTTCAAGAAAGAGGACATTATGAGCACTTTTAATTTCAAAGGCAGACTTTTAAAAAATCATTGCTGAGAAAATGTTCACCAAATAATAAATATTTTTCAAAAACTATAGTTGTCTCTTTATATGTGATCCTAATTAAGTTTACTTATCACCATTGAAAAGATTCTAGTAATCCACTTGTTTCAAACACCACGTTCATTCCTACCATCAATGACATTTGTCCCTCCCAGGGTTATCCCAGAGTTACGAGCTTGTGTTTTCTTAGTTTAGTAAGAAATGATGGCTGTATTCATATTCATAAGGGTCAATAACTGTATAAAAATGCCATATGCCGCTCAACCAATGAGCATTGGAAAAGACACCAAGAACGGCCAAACCAGCTTAACCGTGGCTCAGATACATGGCCATGAGGCAGTTCAACTTTGAGTCACAGTGACAAGGGTCTACACATGTGCCTGCTAAAAACTAAACATTATGTCCCAGAGACTACCAAAATGTCCTATGCATCTTAATGAATCTGATATAAAAGTACCTCATTTAGTTTACCATGGACCCGAATTTTGAACACTGAAAAGCTGCTATCAAAGACGTATCCAAGTTCGTCAATGTACCAAGAGCGCCACAGCAGGAAAGACTGGTTTCAACATGGAGGCTGAGAGCGGTCTTGGGCAGCAGAACCAACCTCTCAGAGACTGCTGTCCTATTCACAGGAAGACTGGCCATGGGGGCAGGGAGGGATCCTTGGCCTTCATCAGTACGGTGTAAGTACGTGGTTAACCTTAGCTCTGAATTCCCCGCTGACTCCATCACACTACGCTCTTGGATAGAAAGACATTACTGTCCTTTCTTTTTTAAATATTACAAGACAAAGATTTTTAACTTAACATGAAAAATTCACACTCATTTATTTTGAAAAAAAAAAAAAAAAACTTCATTCTAACATAACAAGATTAAAGGTAAATTTTTTTAAACATTATCCAGAAAAATAAGGCGATTTCTAGCATCTCTGAGCAGGACAACTACAGAGAGGCGGCTGTGTCTACTCTGCAGGCGCGGCCTCGGCGCTCTCCGGCTCAGGAGCGGGCTCGCTGCCGGCTTCTTTGCCCTCCTTGCTTCTCTTCGACTTCTTGTGCTTGTGCCTCCGGTGACTGTCTCCCTCCTCGCTTTCATGCCGACGTCTACTATTACTGGGAAGAAAGAAAAAGAGATAGAAGAAAATTGTGTTGTTTAAAAACATGACAAAATCCATGTAGTTTAAGTAAATGATCAATGTAAAAGTAGGCTTAGAATAAACTAATGCATTCATTTCTAATAAGCATATTTTGGAGAGTCAGTTTGTATGGGACTATCTAGGCAGAGATGACGTTATCAGGTTTTCACCACTGTCACCCCAGATTCCTTGTGTCCATTTACTTCATTCTGAAAGCTAATTATAAAGTAGAAAAATGAAGCATTCCATCAGAACAGGAAGTACTGGTCTATAGGGCTGATTTTCAGCATACGATGGGCATTAAATTAATGCTAATTTTGGTGTTTGGAGAACACAGGTCCTGGGATAGTTCTTTCAAGCAAACAGTGCTTTATATTTATTATAAAGACTGGTTCATATGCCCAAATTCTCCCTTTCCCAATAAGATAATGTAATAAACCCAAATCTACCATTATTGATCCCATGCTAATTTTGTCTTGGGATAAAAAACACAGCCTTGTTAAGATTTAAAAATCACTGCTGGTGCCCGCGAGGACGCGTCCACTCTGCTGGCTATCTGGCACCGTCTGCTGTCACCGCCGGGCTCCTAACCGCGTCACTCTGTTGCTGAAGAGCGCACCTGCGAGAAGACTTGTGCCTGGTCTCCTCCTTCTCTCTGTGTCGTCTCTCTCTGTGTCGCTCCTCCTTCTCGCGACTTGCTCTGTGGCGCTCGTAGCCTCGTTCTGCATACTCCCTGTATCTGTATCGTTCTTCATCGCTGCAATACAAGTGGAAACAAGGGTCTGGATACATGGACTGTTAATGTTAACTGACTGGAAGCGGAAACAGAAGACAACTGAAGCCTGCATCATACATGCCAAAAATAAAGTTTTGCAGGACTGACACTCACAGATTAATACTATTGTTAACATCAGAGAACAACATGTAACAGGGCACATCGTGCTATCTGTTCTGTGCTATTAAAATTTTCAAAACAGAGACAATATAAAAGTTCTGCTTTTTATTTCTGGAAGAAAATGGGTCCTATAGCTGTTTTTACCTTTTAATCAGCTGCGTTATTTTCTTTTACTCCTACTTTACAATTACAGCATATTTGTGTATCTCAGAGTTCTACAAAAATTCTTTACTTGGGGCTGGAGAGATGGCTTAGCAGTTAAGGTGCATGCCTGTGAAGCCTAAGGACCCAGGTTCAATTCTCCAGGTCCCATGTAAGCCAGACACACATGGTGACACATGCATCGAGTTCGTTTGCAGCAGCTACAAGCCCTGGCATGCTCATTCTCTCCCTCTCTAATAAATAAATAAAAGAAAGAAATCTTTTAAAAAAAATTCTTTACTTGTAAAGCTCTGGGCTCACAGTGAAGATGCTAAACCAGTGTGGCTCACATGGCTACAGGGTAGAAGACAGATAAAGGGTCCTTTTATTGATTATAGAAAGGGTACTATGTTCCCCTCAAGAAAAGAGGTATGAGTGTGAACAAAGCAATACCAAACAGCCTCTACAACACACACACTGAATGCATGAAGCCTGGAAATCCCTGTAAGTTCACATTGTGTATGTGTGTGTCTGTTGGGGAGGAAGACACATGTCTAATAACTTCAAATACCTAAACCTAAGTTACAGCTCCATTTTCTGGTTTTGGATGGAATTACACTAAAACTGAATGGATGGTCACACTTAGAAGTTTATTTGCTTCCCTAGACCTATCCCCTCTTTTATGTACCTTAACTGACATTCTTCTTTCTTTCTCTGAACCCTTCAGGTCTTTCAGTAATTTTTCAGAGGCAACAAGATATTGAAGAATCGGAGTATGAGCAGAGCCAAGTGAAAGCATATGCTACATAAGAGAACAAATCTGTTTGCCTAACAAAGTAATGATTCAGCAATTCTCTTTAATATCAGAACGTGCTGCACAAACTACCTGTGCCATGTTAAATTTCAAAACATTTTTTAAGTAAAAACACCTATGCTTTCACATCTGCGTTAGTGTATGCACACAAATGTCTACGTTTTGTCCTCACTAAAAATAGAGTCTTTGGAAGCCTGTCGTGTGCAGGGCAGTACGTCGGGACAGGCAGTGGAGAGCGAGGGTTCCTGCACAGACCACCCAGACCACACGCTCACTTTGCACTCATGCAATCAGTGTCCCAGACTATGCTATATGTAAAACCGGCAACAGTCTTTTTCAGGGTTTCTGTAGAACCGACAATAACATTAATAAATTATTAAGAGTATTTGGTCAAGAAGTGAAATTTGGGAGCTGGAGAAATGGCTCAGAGGTTAAAGATGCTTGCCTTCAAAGCTTTACAGCCTGGGTTTGATACCCCAGTACCCAAGTAAAGTTCATTTGCAGTGGCAGGAGGCATACCTGATGTACTCATACTTCCTCTTAAATGAATATATATATATCCAGGCATGGTGGCACATGCCTTTAATCCTAGGACTTGGGAGACAGAGGATCACTGTATGAGGCCACTCTGAGACTAAATTCCTGGTCAGCCTGTGTGAGAGTGAGACCCTACCTCAAAAAACCAAAAATAAATAAATGAATTGTTTTAAGTTTTCTGAAGCGAAACATTTCTTTTTCTCAACAATTTTTTTATTTTTATTTATTTGAGAGTGACAGAGGGAGGGAGGGAGAGAGGGAGAGAATGGGCACATCAGGACCTCCAGCCATTGCAAATGAACTCTAGATGCATGCACCACCTTGTGTATCTGACTTATGTGGGTTCTAGGGAATCAAGCCTTGAACTGCGGTCCTTAGGCTTCACAGGCAAGTGCTTAACCACTAAGCCATGTCTCTAGTGCCAAAACATTTCTTGTAGTAGTTACTGACCCCTAATAATTACTATGTCTCTGAAGTGAAATAAGCAAGCACAGTAGGCAAATGAGTATTTCTTCTATCCAAATATGAGGTTTTCCTTATAATGATTCCAACTACATTTACTTAAAGATAATTAAAGTTGGTTATCTCTTAATTTTGTTGTATGTACCCTCCCCCCGCCCCAGCCTAAAACTATTGTTGGCTTTGGGGCCTTGAGACTCGGAGGCCCATGTGACGGAGCCTCACAGCAGCCCGTGGCTCCTCCGTCCTCGCCCTTTGCTGAGAAGCGCTGTAGTGCAAAGGCTGCTCTGGGCCTGGAAACCATTACAGGTCTTTTCAAACACCCTATACTAAGCAGTCTCCTTTCTGGCCCACAATTAAAGCTGCCTAAAAAACAGATGTCAAAACTAGCCTGTAATTTTCAAAAAATGACCCTATAATTTGTAATGCAACACAGGCTACATACCATATTGCTTTAAAACATGCTTGTCAGTCTTTAGAAACCAGCAGTTTGTACTTCATTTGGATTTACCAAAGTATAATTATTTCCCTCTAGGATAATTCAGAAGACATAAAATTCCTTCACCTTTTACCTTTCTGGTCTTAAGCTTTTAGTCAAATTTCAGTAATACCCTACACCTCAGCACCCTGAAAATCAAATAAGACTCAACCAGTAACTTAAGTTTCAAAAACATCTGTACATATGTGTATCTGCAATGAAAGAGTCAGAATCTATCTTGAACACTATTATTTACATTAACAAAATTTAGGTACTCTACAAAAGTAATCCATTTTAGTCTTCTTTCCAACTGAGTTTTACACTAAGTTCCTTAACTATGACATGCACATTCTCCAGATAACAGTGCTACTCAAATATATCCATTTGAACTCCAATACAGAACTCTCTGGAAGTCCTACTCTTGACATTGGCAGAATCATGCATCGGAGTGACTCAAGTCAACAGCATGCATGCCACCATGTGATCACACGTACATGCCACTGTTCACTCATTTGGCCAATAAAATCTTACCAAGTATATACAAAGCTATCGGGAGCCATGGTGATGGTGGGGAGGATTCAAAAGTCTTTCTTTTCAGTTCCTTCTTACACTCGAACCAGTCCTAGTTAACATTATATTATGCAGCTTATCTATAAGAACAGTATATAAATATTCGTGTATTTTCAGGATAGAGCTTAGAATAGGGACTCAACATGTCAACTATATGAAAACTGAATTTAAAATATCAACTACATAGAAAAGAAAAAGAAAGTTACTGATTTTGATTAATTTTAAGACTATCAAAGATTTTAAGTAATCCTTCAACCACACTTTCAGCAGTTAATATGGCTCTACTATTAGCTTAATTTCTATATGCTGTCTCTTCACAACTTAACCTGACAAGTCAAGATTTAAGCTTGATACTACTCTATGGGTCTTTTGTGGTGAAGAAGTCTATGATACTATCTAATAAGAGCAAACCCTGAATACACTGTTTCATCTCACCAGGTAAAATACTTAAAAAACTGTGTACCTTAACACCTTATTGATCTTACCCATAAAAACGCATGGCATGATAAAAAGCTATGCTTCAGGAACTAGTTGTAAAGAAGGGACTCAGTGGAGGGGACCTAGGAGAGAAGGAATAGAGAGGGCAGCAGGAGAGGGTTATGATCATGGAGTAATGTGCCTATGTATAAACGCTGTCACTGGAGTTTTTAGAAGATTGTGTTTCGGGCTGGAGGGATGGCTTTGCGGTTACGGCATTTACCTGCAAAGCCAAAGGACCCTGGTTCGATTCCCCAGTACCCATGTTAGCCAGATGCACAAGGGTGCACACGCGTTTGGAGTTCATTTGCAGTGGCTGGAGGCCCTGGCGCGTCCATTCTCTCTCTCTCTCTCTCTACCCCCACCCTCTTCCACTGTCAAATGAATAAATGAATGAATGAATGAATAAATAAATAAATAAATAAAGTACTTAAAAAAAAGAAAAAAAACTGTGTTTCACCTACTTCAGTCTACACTGTCATGGTACTAAAATGGTATGCTTATAAGAAAGATGAGAAAATTACTGTTTTCAGTTTGATAATTTTTTTCACTGGAGAAACTGTCTAGGTAACAACACCTTCCCCAACAGTTTTCAAAACTGTACTTTTCTACTGAGTTACACTGTAAATCACTGATTCACTTACACATTATATATGTCAGGCATTATTATAGAAACTGCTGCGGATGCATAAAAAAATGGTTGCCCATGCCCTTAAAGAGATATAAGACTTAAAGAAACAAAATGCAGCCAGACACTATGGCCCATGCCTTTAATCCCAGCCCTCAGGAGGGCCATCCTGGGCTACAGAGTGAGTTTTGGGTCAAGTGTGGGCCAGAGTAAAATCCTGCCTCAAAACAACAACAAAAATGTTTATAGAGTATGTTGTGAAGGAAACCTTTCTTCTCTCTGTAGACTGTAGTGCAGCTGACAGAAGATAAATGTGGGCTAGAGGCCAATAATGTCCAAAGGCCACAAGGCTGAGGAGAAACAGGAACAAGAGAAGTGTGCCTACAACTGGGGCCCAGGACCAGAAGACATGGGTGACAGTGGACAAGAGCAGAGACCAGACTACAGAGTGGCTTGAGCATCACAGCATGAGAAAGGTGACATTTCCGAAACCCCACTAGTATATGAATTCTATCCACTGGCACAGAAGTTTTGATCTTCAATTCCGTATTTATTCCTAAATCCAACCCCCCTAAAGATATATCTGCAGGTTAAAAAAAAAAAGAAAAAGAAAAAAGAAAAAAGAAAGAAAACAAGTGCATGCCTTTAATCCCAGCACTGGGAGGCAGAGGTAGGAGGATCTCAGTAAACTTGAGACTACATACTGAATTCCAGACCAGCCTGGGCTGGAGCAAGATCCTTCCTCAAAAAAAAACAACAATAATTAAAATAAAATAAACAAAAAAAGTTGACTCTAGGTGAGATAGTAGCAAGTGTAACTGAAAGTAAATCTTGAGAAAGCACTTCGGTGTTCTTCCAAGAAACGGGGAAAGCTGAAATCTTTAGTTACCAAGTGTGTTGCCAAGAAAGGTATATTCATTCAAGTCTAAAATAACTGGTATCTGAGAATGTAACCTTATTTAGAAATAGAATCTTTGGGGCTAAAGAGATGCCTTAGTGGTTAAGGCGCTTGCCTAAGGACCCATATTTGACTCCTCAGGTCCCATGTAAGCCAGACATACAAGGGTGCACATGTATGCAAGGTGGTACATGCATCTGAAGTCCAATTGCAGTGGCTGGAGGGCCTGACACACCAATTCTCTTCTCTCTCTCATAAAAAAAATAAGAAATTGGGTCTTTGCATATATAATCTAGTCATGATAAGATCACAGTGATTAGACTAAGCCTCAGGGTGGAGAGATGGCTTAGTGGTTAAGGTGTTTCCTATGAAGCCTAAGGATGGGGTTCAATTTCCCAGTACCCACAAGATGGCGCATGCATCTGGAGTTAATTTTCAGTGTCTAGAGGTACTGGCATACTCATTTTCTATCTTCATCTTTCTTTCTCTCTCAGATAAATAAATATTTTTAAAAATCCCTCATATACTGAGCCTTACGCATGTTAACAGTTCACATATTCAAGCAACAACAAAAAACTAATAGCAAACCCAGGTTTTTCACTAGCAAACATAATATTCATCCAAGGACGCAAATATGAATGAAGGGTGAGAAGCTCCTAGATCATTTTAAGAATACAGTTCCACTGTATTACTTTCACTAACTAAAGTCAAAACAGAATCATGAAAAAACATTTACGATACTTACAGGCATAATAATACTTTTTTCAAAATTTTAAGTGTGTGTGTGTGTGTGTGTGTGTGTGTGATGCACGCATGCATGTACACATGTGCATGTGGAGGTCAGAGAGTGACTTCAGAGCGTGGGCTTCTCCCACCACATTCTGGAGACAGAGTCTCTGGCCGGTGAGGTCGGGAGTCTTCTGACTCCACTTCCCATTGCTTTAGTTGTGCTGGCTAGCAGATGTGTACACCACTGTGTGTCTGGTTTCATAGGGGTGCTAGGGGATCCAGATTCAGGTCAGCAAGTCTGCTATAGACAGCCTACTTATGCATTTCTTTAAAAACATATTTAGCAAATCACAATATATTAATTAGTTGTACATATTAAAAACCTGTAATACCTGAAAATATTATAATACATTGGAAATTTGTACATACTGTCAACTAATTAAAAGAGAAATACTTTAGATGACATAAATTTATGAGAAATAGAAAATTTGTGCATTGGGGGCACAACCTCAGGCATCCCTTAAGAACAGCATCTACCTATTTCTGAGACAGGGTTTCTCACTGGCCTGGAGCTTGTATATTAAATTAGAATAGCTGACCAGTGGGTCCCAGAGGGCTGCTGGTCTTTTCCTCCCAGCCACATGCCACCACATCTGTATTTCTTTACTGGGAATTGAACTCAGATCCTCATGCTTGCCAGGTTAGCACTTGACTATCTCCCAACTCTGTAACACTATTTTAAAGGATAAAAGAACAATAAAATTTGAAGGCTGGTGCTTTAGGAAATGGGAAGTCTCTAAGAACAAAAGGGCTTGATTTTAAAATAGCTTTCCTAGGTTGGAGAGATGTCATAATGGTTAAGGTACTTGCCGGCAAAGCCAAAGGATCCAGGTTTAATGCCCCAGGACCCATGAAAAGCCTGATATACAAGGTGGTACATGCGTCTGGAGTTCATTTGCAGCCGCTAGAGGCCCAGGTGCGCCAATGCTCTGTCTCTCACAAATACATAAAATAGTAAAACAGCTTTCCTAAAGACATTTTATCTTTTGAAGTAAACTGGAACTGATTAGTTCATAGCGAACAGAAAACTGAAGGCATAAAGAAAACACAAGTGTTCAAAGTCCTGCACAGTGCACAAACCTGTTGAAAACACTTGGAGTGGGGCTGTGATCGCGCTCCCGCTCTCTCTCTCTGGTGCGTTCCCTTTCTCGATCCCGGTCCCGGTCCCGGTCTCGTTCTCTGTCTCGGTCTCTGTCTCTGTCTTTCTCTCTTCTGGCATAATAATCCCACTGCTTGGTAGTATCCACAAGACTAGGCCATGAAGGAGCAGAGCCAGTAAGATGGGGAAAGGCAACTAAACAAGAAAACACATTAAAAACAAAGATTATGGAACCCCAAAAGGAAAAGACCAAACAAATAAACAAGCAAACAAACAAAAATGTCATTACATTCTAATAAAAACATTTTATAAACAGGAAAGAGAAATGTCACATGGTAGATGCCCACAATATTCAATGAAGGTTCAGTAATAAATCTCAAACACCAAGTAAGTCTTAGGTACCTCACTGAGCAAGAATAAGACCAGAAACGTCCTCCTATCAAAATACATCTCAGAAATGATAAGAGAAAATAAGACAACAAGCTATAGTTAAGGGCTGGGCAAGCACTTGACTAATGTTCAAAAGGCTCAGGGTCTGGAGTTCAATACCCAGGACTGCAAAAAAAAAAAAAAAAAAACAAGAATTCCACTTGAACAATAAAACAAAAGGCATGTAAGGAAACAAACAACAACAACAAAAATAGAATAAAGAAAATTAGTATAGAAAGAAATGGTGGGTTTAATAAATACATGGCAATCATACATGTGAATACAAACAAAATATACTGTCCCAAAACACAGGTTTTTTCCTTTAAATATAAACTACAATATCAAACCACAATAGGATATGTTACATGAAAAAGCTAAGAAGTTCTGTGGTGTCTCTATTAAAAAGGGGGTTCAGATAGTCTTTCGCTACATAGTTATTAAGTATGCACAGAAACTTTGAAGAGTAACCATTATAAAAATAGAAAACAAATAGTTTTTTTTTTTTTTTTAATTAAAAAGTCAGGGGCTTGGAAAGATGGCTTAAAGGTAAAGGCACTTGCTTGCAAAGCCTGTTTACTGGGGTTTAAATTTCCAAGCCACTCATGTAAAGCCAGACCCAAAAAGTGGTACAAGCATCAGGTGTCCATTTGTACAAGGCCTTGATGCTCCCCATCACACACATGCAAACGAATAAATAAATGCCAGGTGTGCTAGAGAGGCAAAGGTAGGAGGACAGATGTGAGTTCAGGGCCACTCTGAGACGACAGAATGCATTCCAGGTAAGCCTGAGCCAGAGCGAGATCCTACCTCAAAAAACAAACAAGGTTTGGCTGCTACTGATCAGAAACTGAAAACTGGAGTGACTGTGGCAATTTCTGAGAAGTGAGAAAACAGTGAAGTTCGCCACAGTTGACTTCCCTTTTTTATGAACAATTTCTTTATAGCATGTGAGGGTGTACTGAGAGCACTTTACCCACAGTATGACTTTTGTCACTGGAGTCAGCCCTCTCAAAGAGAGCCACTGCTTTGTGCACATAAGCGAAGCTTATGCAGTATTCCAGGCCCTTGATTGTAATAGTGTTCACAGTGTCTTTACCAGGAGTAGATGCCATCTCAAGAAACCATTGTCTCTGCTCCTGTGTAGAATGCATATCTTTACAAAACTAGATCTTTACAGAAAAAGATTTTTTTTTTCATTTACAGATGTGTTCTTTAATGTGTTTTGGACAAACTGATTGTTATTTGCATACATTTTTATATCTTTGAAACATAGTTTCACTGTATATCCCTGGCTGGCCTTGAACTCATTATGTAGCCCACGCTAGCTTCAGACTCAGGAAAATCATTCTACTTTGGGCTCTCAAGTGCAGAATCACAGGCCTGGCCCCCTTGCCTGGCTTTGCCTGCTTCTTGCACATATGTGTTAGTCTTTGGATACCTAATGTAATTATGTAAGTTCTTTGTTTGTTTGTTTCTTGAGGTAGGGTCTTGCTCTAGCCCAGGCTGGCCTGGAACTCACACCGATCCTCCTACCTCTGTTTCCCAAGTGATGGGACTAAAGGCGTGTGCCACCATGCCAAGCTCCTAGTGTAATTTTGTGGCTGTGTAAATGATATATTCTTTTGAGTGTTTTAAGAACTTGTTTAGATTATATTTGTTTGTATTTAGACACAAAATTTTAAAAATGGGTTTTTTTGTAACTATTTACTTTGCTTGAATTATGATAATTTACCTTGCAAGTCTATTCAGGCAATAAAATTACCTGCAGAAAGTATTTTTATTCTTTTGTTTTCAAATTCTTTTGGGCTTTTGGGTTTCATATTCTTGGAAGGACCCTCTCAATTACTGTTGATATACTGCTTTACCCTTTTTTTGTTGTTTGTTTCGAGGCAGGGTCTCACTCTAGACCAGGCTGACCTGGATCTCACTTGATAGTCCAATACTGGCCTCAAATGCACAGTGATCCTCCTACCTCTGCCTTTGCACCACCACGCTTGGCTTTATTACCGAGTTCTTAAAAGCATAATTTAAAAAATTATTCGTATTTGTGTATGTATGTGTGATATGTATGTGATGTGTTTGGTTATATGTCTGTACGTATATGTATGTGTGTATGTGTGCCAGGGCCTCCAGACATGTCTCCTCTTGTACATCTGGCTTATGTGGGTCCTGGGGAATTGAACCTGGGTTATTTTGGCTTGTGCCTTAACTGCTAAGCCATCTCTCCAGCCCTTAAAGTTAAAAACCAACAGTTTCTCCCTCTTAACTGATGAACTCAATACTGCTTTCTCTTTGTTGCAATTAAGATTTTTGAACTTGCCAGGGTGGTGGTGCAAACCTTTAATCCCAACACTTGGTAGACAGAGGTACGAGGACTGCTGTGAGTTCGAGGACACCCTGAGACTACATAGTGAATTCCAGGTCAGCCTGGGATAGAGTAAGACCCTACCTTGAAAAACTAAAAAAAAATTAAACATTCAATCCAAAAAGTATTGGAAAGGATGAAAGTGGGAGGGCAAGTTCAAAAATCTTTTTCGGGTGGCCTCAAACTCACAGCAAAACCTTCTTACCACCAAAAAGATGACTCTGAAAGGCCCAAGAGACATTAGCTTTTAACCATAAATATTTTTCAAATAAGGGAAAGACATTGTTGTTTAAGATACATCATTCTTTACAGCATTATTAGTACAGCCTTATATAAACATTACTTTCAGGGTTGGAAAGATGGGTTTAGTTAAGGTGTTTGCTGCCTGCAAAGCCAAGGTGCGATTCCCCAGTACCCATGTTAGCCAGATGTATAAGGTGGCACATGCGTCTGGAGTTCATTTGCAGTGACTAGAGGCCCTAGGGTGCCCATTCTCTATCCATTTTTCTCTCTCTCTGAAATAAATAAATAAACGCAGCATAAAAAAAACACAAAAAATTACTTTTACTTGCACAAGGAAAACAGTAACTTCACATAACTCATTTTATCACATTCACTTTATTGTGATGGCCCAGCAGTAAATCTGCTGGCTGTATCAATGAGGGATGTCTATGCTATCCAGTACACTCAGACACTCTCCAAAATCCAACCACACCACACTCCTCTCAGTTCACAAAGCCTACCTTGTTCCCTCTTTCCACTGTGTGTTCTTTGAACAGTGTGCAAGATGTGCTCCACTGCTGCATTCTGAATTAGAAGACCTGCCCGCTGAGCTCGGGAAACGCTGTCTCCACCCTGTCACTGCTGTCTCTAGACTGCCTTATAAATGTAAGGGTAACCACTATGTCTCATTATACCCTTAAAAGTTAGTAAGACACAGCTTTGTGAAAACAAATGAAGAAGCCCTAGGAGCAGGTAAAGCTGGTACAAGTGAGCACAAAAGAGGACCACTGTGTTAAGGAGGTAAACAGCTTAGCAGGGTGCCAAGACTCTCTCAACACTGAAAACTGAGGTAACCCTCAATTCTTTTAGAAGAAAGTAAGCTACAAATACCTATGATGCCATTATTTATTAATTCTTAAAAGGAAAATCCGTAACTAAATGAAGGGCTGAAGAGATGGCTCAATGGTTAAGGTACTTGCCTGCAAAGCCTAAGGAACCAGGCTCAATTCCCTAGTACCCACATAATGCCAAATGCACACAGTGGAGCATGTATATGGAGTTTGTTTGCAGTGGCTAGAGGTCCTGGTATACCTATTCTCTCTGTATCTCCCTGTTTGCAAATAAATAAATATTTTTAATAAAATAAATAAGTAAACAAAGTTTATTCTCTTAAGTAGCCTGGCATACTTAAGTCTTTTAATCTCCATCTACCCATCCTTCCTTGCCTCCCCTCCTTCTCTGTCCCTCCCTTCCTTTCTTTCAGGCAGGGTCTCACTTTAGTTGAGGATGATCTGGAGCTCACTCTGTAGCCCAGGCTAACCTCAAGCTCACAACGATAGCTTTCAAGCGCTAGGGTTAAAGGCATGAGTCACCAGGGCCAGTTTAATTAATATGTCTTAATTGTTCTCTAGAGATGTTATTTTGTTGCTTTCCAAATATTTAATAACTTCACTGATTCAAACTGAGTGTGGACAGCTAGTAACTTACCGTTGCCATAGGGAAACGCGCGTGCAGAGCGACTGTCGTAACCGGAGGAGTGTCCACTGTGAAAGGGAAAAACACTTTACAACTGTTGCAAATAAATACTTAATCTTAACAACTCAGTACAAAGAAAAAAAAACAGCAAAGCAAAAGTATAATGATTTTTGTTCCTATGCTACTCAGGCCAGCCTTGACTTCTTGGGTTCAAAGTGATCCTCCTCCCATTTCCTCCCAAGTCACTGAGGCTGCAGAGGCATGTGTACCTACAGCAAAATTTTAATTTAAATTAAAATGTTTTTTTTTTTAATTTTTGCTTGTACAGTTTAGCTTGAACCATACAATCAATTTCACCTTGGCTTATAGTTAGGAGGAGAAATGCTGAGGCTAATAGAATTTTTAGGTTGAAAAGTTAATCAATCAGTAATTTGGCCCCACTGACAGGATCAACAAATAATACCTCTCACTAGTTTGACTGAGAAACGAATATGTTTAGCAAGGACTTAATAAAACCAAATCCCTGTGTTCACCATTCACTTGTTATCAGTTTCTTTGAAAATTATATGGACAGTTTGACTGTACTGATATAAAGTTCTCACAATTTCCCTTTATTTTTTTTTTCAGAAATGGATAGTTTTGTTGAATATTTGGCAATTTATTAGTAACTTCCATCTGCCAGACCTGTGCTGGTGCCCTATATCACTATTTTAATCTTTACAACTCAATCAACCTCTGTGGTTAAAAAAAAAATCATAGCCAGGTGTGATAGCACACAGTTACTTCCAGCGCTTGGAGAGGCAGAGGCAGGAGGATCACTGTGAGTTCAAGGGCAGCTTGGGACTAAAGAGTGAGTTCCAGGTCAGCCTAGACTTGAATTAGACTGGGAGGGAGGGAGGGAAGATTGATCAAGTCTTAAAAAGATTATGGGACTTGCCTAGTAACTGTGATTCCAAACCCTAAGTTGTTAAACACATATTGCCATCATTAGAGGACCGTTCTTTAATGCAGCATTCTAACTAACAAATACAAGGTATAAAAAACTAAGGCTGGAGCCAGGTGCGTTGAGTCCTAGCACTAAGGAGGCAGTGGTAGGAGGATCGCCACATTAGACGACACACTGAATTTCAGGTCAGCCTGAGCTAGAGCCAGACCCTACCTCAACACCTCTCCCCCACTTCAAAAAATAACCAAACTAAGGCTGGAACTGGGGCTATAGCTCAGTCATTAGAGTGCCTACTTATCCTGCATGGAGCCCTGGTTTCAATCTCCAGTACTGCATAAGACCAAGTATGGTGGGGCTTGCCTGAAATGCTGGTACTTGGGAGCTGGAGACAGAAGTCATACTGACATACATATTCTACAAAGGCTATTGCTTTGTAGAGTGGATTCAATCCTTCCTTGTGTACACTGAGATGCAGGAGGGGAGCAGGGAGTAAGATTCTCTTTTTTACTAAGGCACATTATTCATGATTTTCAGCAAGCTAATTTTATTTCCCACAACTCTAACCAAGTTTAACATCTAGTTTATTTCATCACGGTGTCATAGATCGAAGGGATACTACTTCAAAATACTCTTTCATTTTCTTTGTTCTTTCGATATCCGTACAGGTCTAACATCTTATATGAAAGTAATTAATACAGATTAGACTTATAAAAAACAGACAAATGCTATGTTTATAACAATAAACCTCTGAAAGTATTACCACAGATACATGTGTAGGATTCTCCTGTCAAGAGTTATCAATGCTCAATAATTTTGAGAATACATACTTATTTACCTCTCTATTGTTGGAATAAGAGATGGAGGTGGAGCACCAGGTGGAGGAGGGAAACCTGAAACATTCAATAATAAGACAAAAATAATTAACAGGATTCACAGCCAATGTCAACAGTGAAACAACTTGCTGAGTATTCACTAGAATCTCTCTGGGGACGTGAATGTGCTGCTTCTCTATGTCATAATGAACAAATGGAGCTGAAACTTACAAGAGTCCTTTAGAATAACAAAAACCTTAATGAACAGTCCGGTCTACAACACAGAATACAAACTGGAGTCAGGACACCTGGTCTTATTTTCAGCACCACACACAGCCCATTTAGTAAGTATGAGAATGTTAGTCTCAATGCCTTACCTTTTTCATATAAAAAAAAACTGTAGTAGTGTTGCCACCAGATATGTTATACTTGAAATATTTTAGAAGAAAAGCAAGTAAAATTGTATTTACCTCTTTTAAAAAATATTCTGAGTTTCAGATGTACAGAAATTTCAGTAGCACATTTAATTTATAAATAAAATCTAAACGGTAAATGTATATATATATATATTCAAAGCTAGAACATTGGCCTTAAAATATTTTAAATAACACAATCCCAACCACTACTTTACAAAGAAAGGCAGGTGACGGGGATATCTGGATTAGTCTGAAGGACAATAATCCGTACCTTTATATGATGCTGTCAGCATTCTCAGTACTTTGTTATGACTACATGAAATGAGTAATGTGACTGAAAGGGGTCTTAGCAACTCATCTAGTCTGTACTTTCAAGTTCAGAGAGGCAACAAGAGAAGAACATTACAACCAAAGATTAAGATTCCTTAACTCGTGCCTACTCACCACTAGGAAATGTGTTAAAACGTAACATTGAAACTCCTCACCTGTAGTTCATGTGGCGTCATATGAAGGAGACAATTACCCCACTACCCTGTATATTCCCTGTCACCTTCTTGATATTTGAAACCCTTCCACTAAGCCTCCTTTTCAATTTTCTAGGTAAACAAGAATCCCAGTTTTTTGATCCCTTTTTAAAGCTCCACTTAAGTCAATTTTTGGTCCTGCTCCAAACTATCTGTCTATCACTATATCCAGTTTTAGAATCTATGTCTCCTTTACTAAAAAGCAATACAAACCCAAGGTTAGTACTGACCACAGCAGTGTACAGTCCAATTCTACATTACTCAGTCTCACAGTCACATTGCTTTTTAAACTAAAAAAGACATCTATTTCTCAGATTTGCTATGGTAAGTCTTTTTCAGCCACATTCACACACAATCAGGGACTCGATTTCACCTCTAAGTATGTGTCTATCCTGCGCAATCTAAGCCTTGTTATTTATTTCTGTTTGTCCAGATGAGGTGGAACTCAGACCCATCTTTTCAAGACCTGGCACCAGTCATTCATTCTCTTTATACTCCTTGATTTTGAACAGTGAACTTAGGAAACACTTTCTCCTGCTTTCACTATTGCACAATGAAAATAAAAGACTAGCAAAAATGTTAAAAAACAAAACAAAAAACCCTCACTGGCCACATGCCCATTCTTGTTCACTATGCCACTACATCAACACACAGTTCAACACCATGCTAAGAACCACCACCCAACCACTTATGAAGCCATCCAATTGCTGTGTGTTTCAGAATGTATTTTCTCAGTGTCATCACTGAATTAAGACAGCAGAGTGAAAAAAATCAGATGCCACAATAAAGTCAAAATAAATTATTTTTCTCTTGTAGTCACTTTATCAAACAAAAAAATTCATTGGCCAGAAGCAACTTTTTTTTACAATGATTGTTTATCTCATACTGTTTTCTTCACAAATTGTTAAGAATTTTCTCTGAATGTCTATTTCTATAGAAATGGGTAAGACAGGCATAAGAAAACTAATGAAGCAAGGCAGAGCTGAAAATAGGACCTTGAAATCCCAATAGCCTAGTTCACATTCTAACAGCACCAACACTGCCCCTCGTAACTGTAAGCTTGAAATCTCATGTTCATTAACAATGATGGAGAAAACATGAAAAAAAGTTTTACCTGGAGGTGGTACAGTTATTGGAATACCTAAAAAACAAGTGATGAAATTTAATATAGTAACTGGATTTCAGAACCTGTTATGTTTTTATGCCATCACAAAACAAACTTTGGAATCCAACCCCTTGCAAGCCTCATATCCTGGCTTAGCACAAGAGAAGCGTCTGTTTCTTGCAGACCAACAAGTCAAGTATAGCTTCCAACTTCCCTGATGAAGAACCAGTCTAACAACTTCATAACAAAAATTTTCCCCACTAGCTGTAATCACAAATGAAGTTAGACATCGCTTGAAGAGCACACTTGTGCATACACAAATATCAAACTCCTTAACATTAACAACATTAGCACGCTAACTGAATTTGATCATCAAAATCTGATTGTTAACATTTTAATGGGAACACTACTGCATGTAATTAAAGGTAACTGAAGACGAGGGATATTATTTACACTGCAAAGCTTAACGTGGGCCATTCAAGTGTTAGGATCGTTTTACTACTGCTACCAAGATAAAGGTCAATATTCAGTATTTTCCTTGACCTGTAAAAGCAGAGGAAGAGGGTATAGGAACCTCATATATATATATATGTATGTATATATACACATATATATATACACACACACAAAACCACACATATATGTAGAGCCCCAAGGCATACTAACATAAATATAGGTGATTTACCTCTACAGGTGTCAGAAAAAACAGTGAGTTTCTCATGATTTGTAAATATTACAAACTTTAAAAAATAAACTATAGATGAACTCTAAATTTACATTGACTAAATGTATCTATAAATAGTAATGTAAAATATATTTACTATAAGTACTAAAACTAAATCCTGTATTTTAAATTAAGAAATACATGAAGTTCAATTTATGTGGCATGCACACTACAATAATTACATTTATTTAAAAGAAAGTAATTTGCAAATCAGAAAATAGAAAAAATACAGGAACTTTTGCATGAAAAGTTTTCTACCATAAATAAATTCAATTGTTCAGAGTGATTAAATCCTATCTTAACAACTTCATCAAGCCAGGTGTGGTGCACGCCTGCAATCCCAGCACTCGGGAGGCAAGGGTAGGAGGATCTCCCTGAGTTCAAGACCACCCTGAAACCACACAGTGAATTCCAGGTCAGCCTGAGCTAGAGAAAGACCCTACCATGAAAAAACAAAACAAAACAAAAAAACGTCATCAAAACTAGTTCACAGGAGGGAGGGAGACTAATTTATTGACTAAATGCATACAAAACAGAACTGAACATTAACAGCTGTTTCCTTAACAACATGTATGTTTCATCAGAATAGAGCTTATATGAAAAGATTTAGAGCCGGGTGTGGTGGCGCACGCCTTTAATCCCAGCACTCGGGAGGCAGAGGTAGGAGGATCGCCGTGAATTCGAGGCCACCCTGAAACTCCATAGTGAATTCCAGGTCAGCCTGGGCTAGAGTGAAACCCTACCTCGAAAAACCAAAAAAAAAAAAAAAGATTTAAAGAAAGTGAATATGACCTTCGCCTAGCAACTGGAGCACCTGGTTTGCCCCACCCCACCCCCAAGATGAACAGGTATGCAGAGCCTGCAGAACTAGAATAAGTGAACATAGATACGAAAAGCAGCCATCCCATTTCCATAGTCATTTGACCCCCACAGAACTTCACTATTTAACCTAGCTTTCGCATTTAAATACATAATTTATTTGGATAACTAAGATGACCAAAATCAGTAACCAGTCACCCACTCAGTGGAACCATATATAATCTTAGTTAACTTCACCTGAGTAGGTGGGCAGCAACATGAATTCATCTATGCTTATTAGTAAATGAACTTCACTAAAATGTGAATTTAGGTTGCAGTGATGGCTCAACAGTTAAAGGCAAAGCCTGATGACCCAGTTTCAATTCCTAGTACCCACGTAAGAGCAGATGCACAAAGTGGCACATATGTCTGACATCTGTTTACAGTGGCAGGAGCCCTTGGTGCATCCATTCTTTCTCAAATAAATATTTAAAAATAAAATGTGAATTCAGGCTGGAGGGATGGCTTAGCGGTTAAGGTGTTTGCCTGCAAAGCCAAAAGGACCCAGGTTTGATTCCTAAGGACCCACGTTAGCCAGATGCACAAGGGGGCACATGCGTCTGGAGTTCATTTGCAGTGGCTGGAGGCCCTGGCGCGACCATTCTCTCCCCCCCCCCACTTCTCTGTCAAATAAATGATTTTTTTAATGTGAATTCATGGAAGTCTACAATATTATTAGTAGGTCCCATCAAAATTTAGTTCTCAAAAGCCGGGTGTGGTGGCACACGCCTTTAATCCCAGCACTTGGGAGGCAGAGGTAGGAGGATGGCTGAGAGTTCGAGGCCACCCAGAGACTACATAGTTAATTCCAGGTCAGCCTGGACCAGAGTGAGACCCTACCTCGAAACCCCCCCCCCAAAAAAAAATTTAGTCCTCAAAAACATTTAAGCTATGAAACACAGACATATGACCAAATTAAGTATGTCCCAAAAGGCAGTTAAAATTACAATCTTCTCCCTTTAATTTTAATCTTACTATAGTAGTGCCAAAGGACAGATTAAAAAAAAAAAACCTACAACTAAGAATACAACAATAAAAGAAAAATGGTATTACATACAGTTGCCTTTCCAAAGACATACATACATTTGTTAAGTTTACATGATAGAGAACAGGTTCGTCTAGTAAAAACCTTTATTTCATTGCAAGCATTGGTAAATAATCACTAAAACAGGCTATACTGGTTTTGTTGTTGTTGTTGTTATTGTTGTTTTTGAGGTAGGGTCACGCTTTAGATCAGGCTGACCTGAAATTCACTCTGTAATCTCAGGGTAGCCTCAAACTCAGGACGATCCTCCTACCTCTGCCTCCTGAGTGCTGGGATTAAAGGAGTGCCCCACGCCCAGCTGGAAATGGCTCTACTGTTGACGACACACACAGGCAATTCCCTGACACCTACCAAATATATTTTCAAACATCAGCCAGGGAAAGTTTCTGTGAGAGAGAAAGCAAGGCCAGCGCATTTGCATGTAAAAATCACTAGCACTCGGGGTTGGGGATGTGGCCCAGAGGGCATGAAGCCCTGGTTCAGCCTGAGCACATGATGAGCACATGAATGAGACCTGGTGGCCCTTGGGAGGAGGAGGCATGACCACCAGAAATTCAAGGTCATTATCACTTACACAGTAAGTTCCAGGACAGCTTGTGCTACATAAGACCCTGTTCTCAAACAAAAAAACAAAACAAAAGAAAAAAAAACACTAGTATTTGACTTTTGTTAACAAAAGGAGAAATGATGTTACAGGAAACTCATCTCAAAACTCGCTTTTCTCTCCCACTGGAAAACCCAATGGATTCAAACTCTCTCCCCCCACCCCCCTATCTCTCTCTCACATCCTGTGCTTCTTTTCTGCACCATTAATCTGTAAAATGTGTAGATGAGAACATGCTTATTTTCCTGGAAAGACTTCCCTAGTAACAGAAATTAAACAAAAACTTTAAGAAAAGTCAAAGCTTTAGGAAAAGTACCACTAGAGCTTTTGGGAAAGAAATCTCCACGTGGGCTGGAGAGATGGTTCAGCGGTTAAGGCGTTTGCCTGCAAAGCCAAAGGATCCCGGTTTGACTCCCCAGGACCCACGTTAGCCAGATGCACAAGGGGGCGCACGAGTCTGGAGTTCGTTTGCAGTGGCTGGAGGCCGTGGCGCGCCCATTCTCCATCTATCTGCCTCCTTCTCTCTCTGTCGCTCTCAAATAAATAAATAAATAAATATCTCCAGCTAAGGGACTGACTGTACCAGTGATTCTGAAAGTGGATTTGATTGTTTGTTTAGAAGGTTTCCTTTTGTTGTTTCTGGGGGTGAGTGCAGGAATGAGCATGCCACAACGTGCGTATTAAGGTCACAGGACAATTTTATGGTTGGCCCTCATCTTTCACCTAATTTTGAAGCAAGGATTCTTGTGTAGCACTACAGTTTTGAGAAATTCTCCTGCCTCCAACTCCCTCTTGCTATAGGTATACTAGAATTACAAAAGCCTGCTTTTGTTACATAAATAAATAAAGTAAGTAAAATAATACATAAGTAAGAAAGAAAAAGTAACAAACATGGCTAGGGAATCCAAACCCAGGTACTCAAGAGTTGCACAGCAAGTGTTTTATCCACTGCTCCCCAGTCTTTTAATGCATATAAAATTTATATCTGCAAACTAATCTTACTTATGACACAAGATACTACTTATTACAGATAATTGGCATTATTCTCTACTTTGAGTTTACTGAAAGCAGTGATGGGTTGGATTTTTACAAATAAACAAAAAAAAAAATCAAAAGAAAGTGAGTATAGTTTTTAGAGACTTTAAGGAATCTCATACATGTCCTTCCCTTCTCTCCATCCCCTAAAAGATCCTGCAAGTATTTATTTCTGGCAAACAATGGCAATATGAAGTATCAAGAGCTTAAAAAATGCTGTATTTATAAAACACCTTCTCAATCAAAAGGGATATTCATGTAAGGTAAGTCAACCTTGTGTAAACGCTACAGCTCTCTTTCTGTTCAGGGAGTCCTGGAAACACAGGCATGCAGTCCCAGCACTTGGGAGGCTAAGGCAGGAGATGGTCAAGTATGGGACCAGCCCGAGTAGGCAACACAGTAAGTTCAGGCCAGCACACATATCAAGACACTTCTCGGAAAACCTTATCAAACAAAAAACACTCTCACACATAAAACAAAGCTCCTGTCTTCACGCTTGTCTTCTGCCAAGTGTACAATGGGGTTTCCTTGAGGTCCTATGGCTTCTGGTATCACTCTTATAGATCTAATGATTAAACAAGAGAACCCAGTTCTATTAAATTACACAGCAAGAAGATTTGCAAGAGTATGAAACAAAACTGTTTCTTATCACTGTTCTATTAGTCTATTAAAGATGTTATCTTAGGACTGGAAGGATGGCTTAGTGGTTAAGGTGTTTGCCTGCAAAGCCAAATGACCCAGGTTTGATTGCCCAGGACCCACGTTAGCCAGATGTACAAGGTGGCACATGTGTCTGGAGTTCATTTGCAGTGGCTGGAGGCCCTGGCACGCCCATTCTCTCTCTCTCTCTAGACTGAGTTTGAGGTCATCCTGGGCTAGAGTAACACCCTGCCTCAATAAAAGAAAAAGAAAGCCAGGCGTGGTGGTGCATGCCTTTAATGTCAGCACTCAGGAGGCACAGGTAGGAGGATCGCCCTGAGTTCAAGGGCACCCTGAGACTACATGGTGAATTCCAGATCACCTGGGCTAGAGGAAGATCCTACCTCAAAAAACAACAAAAAAAAATAGTTTTGTTGGGAATGATGAAAACATTTGAGTGCAGTGATGGTTACAAAATGAATTATATGCTTACAAATGGATAAAACAATGAAATATATTTTAACACAATAAACAAAACATACACAAAATAACCCAGCCCATAATATCAATCCTATCGATGTTACCAAGGTTTTCCTAATTTTTAAGTATTGAAAACAGGTGTGGAATTAAACATAAGACAATGTGAATCAGGAAAATTTTTTAAAAAATCTTAGTTAAGGTGGGTGAGGTGGTGCACACCTTTAATCCCAGCACTTGGGAGGCAGAGGTAGGAGAACTGTCCTGAGTTGGAAGCCAGCCTGAGACTTCATAGTGAATTCCAAGTCAGCCTGGACTAGAGTGAGACCCTATGGGGGGGGGGGGGGGGAGGCTTAGATAACTGGATTTAAGAACACCTAATTCCTGCTCATTTAACCTTCCTACTTCTCTCACCCAGAAATGTATGTAATTCATCAGTGAAGGGCTTTAGGACAGCAAGAGTTTCTAAAATACATTATCATGCACATACATAATCTAGTAATACAGTTTTCTTACCAGGTACTAATCTATTTCAATTCAGTTAGTAAAGAAAATAACAGCACAAAGAAACTAATTTTAATTCTGTTAAGTTTTAATAATTACATAAATTTCTTAAGCCCTAGTATGTTCCTTTATAAAATCGGGGAAATGTCTATTTCAGATTCACTCTAGAATGAAAGAGTTAATACGTGGGTTTGCTCAAAAAATAGCTTAAAAAGTGAGCAGCAGATAGTATTAGATTCTATTTCTATTACTCAGAAGAAACATGAATTACAGTAATGTATTTCTAAAAAAACCTCCATACAATAGAATTGATTTCCTGGTTCATCAGAAAATGAAAACAGATCTTTTGAAAATTACAGAAGATCACGTGAAGCACTATTTGTTGTCAAGTTAATAGGTTATAAGGCTCCTGTGGTTTGTGATGATTGTCAATGTGACAGGACCTGGAATCACCTAAGAGAGATCATCTAGATTAGGCAGGCTGACTGAGGTGGGAAGACCCACCTGAACTGCAGACTGGAGAAAGGAGAGCTGGCTGAGCAGCAGCACTCACTGCTCTAGCCTGACTGCGCTGAATGAGAAGCACTGTCTCAAGCTCCGGCCACCATGCCTTCCCTGCCCTGATGGACGGCTATGACCCAGAACTATCAGCTGAAACGAACCCTACCTCCCTTTAAACCAATTCTCATCGGGTAATTTGTCTCAGCAACGCTAAATAACGATACAGAAGCACACTAAACACGCCAACATCTTGTATCTTGGTTGGAAGAGGACTCCACTACTCTTCATACAAATCACTTATGACCAAAAATGGCTTTGTCCTCGTGTGTTAACAAGGCTTCATACACATTTGCAGATGGTGGATTGAGGGAATGAAAAGGCGATGTATCTCTGTCAACTATTGGATGGTATCATGAAGATAGCTGTTTCCACCACCTCATAATTGTTATGAACTAGGTAATTTTACATGAACAATCATGTTTACACACCTCCAAACAGAGTTGATCACAAATCTTAACCTCCCATGAAGGGAATGTATTGGAATATTTTTCAGAAGTAACAGGTAGGTTTGTTCCACATAAATGTGGATGTACAGGCAGTTTATTTATTTAAAAGGAAAAACAACTGTTAGCATCAAAAAATATAGGTAAAATTAGTGTTTTTCACTCATCATATTTGTAACTTTAGTCTTAAAGGATAATGCAACAGAAATCTAAGTTTAACAAAGGTTACGTTAAAATACATCTAAATCAGTTCAAAGGTTTTACCCCTTTTGTCTTTCAAAATTTCTAAAGCAATCAAAGGAAAGGTTTAAGAAAAATGCAGTAGCTTATAGAACACAGCACTTACAAAAGAACCTGCTTTAGCCAGAGCCTCCCTCTTCATCTGGGTGGGAGTCCCAAGGTGACTGAAATCATAACATAGTACTGTAGAGCATTGGATGAGCATGTGGATGTGAAAACACAGCTTTCAATAGGGCCTTCACTCAGCTCTATTGTTTAGTAGTGCTAACTCCAAGCCAATATACTAACTGGCAAGTGAAAATCATCTCTGGTGTTATAGAAACATAAATATGTTGCTAACTTTATTAGCTAATGTAGGGTCAGGGAACGAGACATGACTGGCTGTGTAGGGAAACACAGATGACCATGCCCTGTATTTGTGCCAAAAGCTCACTCTAACAAAAACAGGGAGTAATTCAGGTCATTGCAAGAACTGATGCTCTTCCCAGCAAATAGGCCACCTAGGTACTACTTAAATCAGGACTCGAATTCACAGGACTACACTCCTTAAACACGAGCAAAAAAAACAAAACAAAACAAAAAAAAAACCCAAGAAGAGCATTAAAGGAAATCTATATACAAAACATGGAGCTGAGAATTAAGTATATAAACTAAGCAATATAAAATAATCAATAGTGCTCTACATACAATGCCACTGACAACCTGAAAATTATCAAAGATTTATTATTCTTATAAACAGAAGTTATGTGGCAAATAAATAAGAGTCATTTTTGTCATTACCAAAAACAGGGGGCTGGGGAGATGGCTCAACAGTTCAAGACAAAGCCTGACAGCCTGGGCTCAACTCCCCAGCACCCAAACAAAGTCAGATGCACAAAGTGGTGCCTGCATCTGCAGCATGTTCGGTGGCTAGGATCCCTTGAGTACCCATTCTCTCTCATAAATAAATAAACAGATAGAAGGACAGACAGATACAAAGGAACCTGTGTACTGCCACTGCCTATCAGCAACATCCTACAGAGCTTCTGAGTATTACACCAGGAAAGTATGCTTTCATTAATTCATATCATTTTTCTCCTAATTCCAAAAATAAGGTAGTATTAAATATATGAAAATGTTAGCCATTTGAGGCTAGTACTGGGCTGGAGAGATGGCTAGCAGTTAAGGGGCTTGCCTGTAAAGCCTAAGGACCCAAGTTCAATTGCCCAGTACTTATGTAAGCCAGATGCACAAGGTGAGGTGCTGCATGCATCTGGAGTTCATTTGCAGTGGCAAGAGGCCCTGGCACACCCAAATTCTATCTGCCTCTTTTTCTCTCTAAAATAAGTAAGTTTTTAAAAATGATATTGCTATATTTGCAGTATATAGGAAAATTCTTCCATTCTACCAGTAGTTTGCAAAAACATACACAAACTTGGAGGACATTATAAAAGTGAATTAAGACAGAGAGAGACAAATATTGCTTGAAATCATTTATGTGAAAATCTGAAAGAGACAAACTCAGAAGAGTAGAATACAAGTTACCACAAGCAGGGTACAGGTGGGAAGCATGAGTCACACTGTTCGAGGAGGTACAAAGCTTCAGATACAGAACTTAGTCACAGACATACTATACAGCAGAGCGGCTAGAGTGGAACTGTAAGTAGACATTTCAGCAATGCCAGGTGGAGTTGCAGGTCAGCCTGAGCTACAGTAAACCCTACTAAAGCCTTACTGAAATCACCTTTAGCACCAGTAATGTTGAATACGCCAAAAGAAATTCTGCATTGCATCCCCTTTTTTGAAAAGAAAAAGGAATCATTTTGAATCATACTACATCTTCACTATTCAGCACATAAATCTCTTTCATGTACTTTATTCTCAGGACAGTAAAAACCCAAGGAATGATGATGTCTGGAAGAAGCATGTCTAACCTACTTATTTTTCTGTTCTGACACAAAGATTCTCTAAAGCCACAAATCATTTTTCATAATATTTCCTCATCTTACTTGAGAGCTGAGATGATACTGGGGGAAAACATTAATGGCGCTAAGGCTGACGTGTAGAGCAAGGATAACCTCAGTGAAGAATGCATTCAAACCCTATCAAAAGGCTCCTAACTCTGACCTCAACAGACAGCTTACAACAAAAATAGATGTCACAAAAGAGAGAGTATGAGGGTACAAGGTTTTTCAGTAAGTTAATTTTACAACTAAAAAAGCAAATCCTGGGCTGGATAGATGACTTAGTGGTTAAGGCGCTTGCCTGCGAGGCCTAAGGACCCATGTTCGACTCCTCAAATCCCTCATTAGCCAGATGCACAAGGTGGTGCATGTGTCTGGAGTTTGATTGCAGTAGCTGGAAGCCCCGGCACGACAATTCTTTCTCATCTCATTAAAAAAAAAAATTTTTTTTTAAAGCAAGCCCAAGGTCTGGAGATGGCTTAGCAATTAAGGCACTTGCCTGCAAAGCCTAAAGACTGGGCTTCAATTCCCCAGTACCCCCATAAAGCCAGATACACAAAGTGGTACATGCATCTGGAGTTCATCTGCAGTGGCTAGAAGTCCTGGTGTGCCCATTTTCTGCTTGCAAGTAAGTAAATAAATATATTTATAAAAAACCCCAGCAAACCCTAAAAGTCAGGTGTGGTGGCACACACCTTTAATCCCAGCACTCGGGAGGCAGAGGTAGGATGATCACCATGAGTTCGAGACCAGCCAGAGACCACACAGTGAATTCCAGGTCAGCTGCGGTACAGCGAAACCCTACCTCGAAAAACAAAACAAAACAAAAAGAAAAGAAAAGAAAAGGAAAAAAAAAAAAACAGCAAGTCCTAATGCAAATTTCCATACAATGCTGACAGGACCAGCAGCCTGTCTGCCATGCACTAGTGCTTATATCCTCCCTAGAAGGAAGTGACTTTAAGCTCAATTAATTTGACTATTTTCATAAACAGCTGGATTAAGAGAAAATATTGAAAATGGCTTAGCGGTTAAGGCACTTGCCTGCCTAAGGACCCAGGTTCCATTCCCCAGTACCCATGTAAGCCAGACGCACAATGGTTAGGCAAGCGCAAAGTTGCACATGCCCACCAGGTGGCACAAGCATCAGTTCAATTTCAATGGCTGAGACCCTGGTGTGCCAATTCTATAAAATTTTTGAAAACATTTCTTTAAAGGCCACTGGATGAAAGATTAAAACTACATACAAAAATGGAATTTGAGGGCAATAAACTTTTTTCTCTATTATTGCTGATGTGGTTTTTAATAAACAAGAATATTTTTTAATTATTTTCGTCTATTTTTAAGAAGTAAACATTACATACACGTGACAAAGTAGAAGTTTCCTAAGAGAAAACCAGCATGCAAAGATCACCAGACTGAATTTTCTTTTTCTTTTTTATTTTTGAGGTAGGGTCTCACTCTAGCGCAGGCTGACCTGAAATTCACTATATAGTCTCAAAGTGACCTCAAACTCAGGGCACTCCTCCTACCTCTGCCTCCCAAGTGCTGGGACTAAAGGCATGCGCCACCATGCCCAGCAAGACTGAAATTTTAATTTCAATCTCCTGACAAGACAAAAAATTTTAAATCTACTCCAACCTAAAAGTAATTTTTCAATACAAGTCAACATAAGGCTTATAATTCAGTCAGAATTTACACATATACTACCAGCAACTTTGGTTTTGGTAGTATTGTATTTGGAGGTCAGTTTCATTGTCTTGTCTGATTTAGAATATTGTCTCTGCTATGCTGAAATAGCAAGACACACATGTCAATGTGACTCTACTGAAGGTAAAGTAATATCCAAGTGATATTTTTTATTATGTAACCAAAGTATTGTTTCCAAATATACATTTTCATTGTTAAATACCAAATGAAAGAAAAACTCACAGGTTATTTTTTGTACAAAATCAAGTGCTGTTTTTTCTTTTACTATTTACCTGGTGGTGGAATCAGAGGAGGAGCAGTGCTGACAGTCGGAGGAGGCGGGAGGAATGGCGGAGGTGGGAGGTGGGTGGGAGGAGCTCCTGGAGGGAAAAATGGAGGTGGTTTGCTAAAATTGTTGTCTACTTCAGAAGCCGATCTTTCAGAAAGGACCTAAAATTAGAACATAATTAATAAGAAAGATAAGTAAGTGTTCTTATCTAAGCTTAATCCTAATTAATTAATTTTACTTTCTCTAAGAAATGAAGTAAAAGGTGATTTTAATTCACATACATGTATTGGGAATGTAATATTTCTATGTGGGTTATGTATTTTTATGAATAATGTGAATATATATGCAGATATATACTTTAAATATTCATATTCAATGTCTAGGAAAAATAACTGAACTACCAAGCAAGCTTTTAATAAGAAACAATAAGAAGGCAGATGTGGCAGTGTATGCCTATAATCCTAGCACTTAGGAGGCTCAAGTAGGAGGACTGCTGTGAAAAAAGGGAAAAATCAGTAAGAATATTTCAGAGCTGGGAATATTGCTCAATGGTTAAAGGCACCTGCTCACAAAGCCTGCCAGCATGGGTTCAACTTCCCAGTAACCAAGTAAAGCCAGATGCATAAAACTGACACATGTGTTGGAGTTTGTTTGCTGTGGCAAGAGGTTCTGGTGCACCCATTCTCTCTCTCCCTCCCTACCTCCCTCTCCCCAATTACAATGAATAAATAAAAATATTTTTTAAAGAGATCTCAAATTAGAAACAAGAACTTATAATGTAGCAAGCACTGTGCTTGCAACTCAACCAAAGAGTTAAAGCAGTGCATTAACCATAGATGTAAATACTCGTTCAGACTTTCTGTGCGTAAGGGCCTATCCTCACCACACCAGAAGGTGTAAAGTGCACGCAAATAAACTGAGATTCAGGCAGTTAAGAACTGTAAGTAAGTTTTTCGTGTGAGCCTTGTAGTTTTTAGAACAAAAGCTCACACTGAAAAGATGTGGTGTTCACAAGATTTTGATCTATGTAAGCACCATCAGAAGCAGCCCACAACCACTGAAATGCAAGCAGGCCCAATCTGACAGATCTGGATGGTGAATAGGAAAACAGCATAAGCAGACAACATACTTCACAAAGAATTAACTTTGAGGATGCTCAGCAGAGTACTACAATCTACTTGAGCTAAAATTCACAGCACACTGGAAATTTTACAGGTATTCAGAAAATTAGAGCAAATGTATTTTTTCACTCAACAACAAAATTCCCTCAGAAATGTCACAACTAAGTAAACAACAAAGCTAATTACCAAGATATTTTAAATCACAATTTAAAAAATATTTTTAAAATGCAAATAATTTTAGAGGAAAGAAATATATAACAGAATCCCAATTTTGCTTTGAAAATATAACAAGAGGTATACCAGAAGTGAAAATATGAAAGTTAGGTGGTAGCATTATGAGTGATGCTTCTCTTTTTCTTTTTTCTTTTTTTTTTTTTGCAACTTTTCTTTTTATGAGGGAGAACAGCATGACAGTGGGGCGGGGGATGGAGGGAGCAGAAAGAGAGAAATTTGCCCACAGAGCCTCCAGCCACTGTAATCAAACTCCAGATATGTACGCACCTTGTACACATGTGCAACTTTGCACACTTGAGTCACCTTGTGTATCTGGCTTACATGGGACCTGAATAGTCAAACATGGGTCCTGAGGCTCCGCAGGCAAGTACCTTAACCACTAACCCATCTCTTCAACCCACTCTTTATTCAAAAAATCTAGATAGTCTATTTATAAAAAGTAGAACTTCACTAAGAAATTCAAAGGTTATAAATTTTAAATAGAAAGCTTTGGAAAGCTGGGGAGATATCTCAGTGGTTGGGGCACTTGTTTGCAGAGCCTGACTGCCTGGGTTCCATCCCCAGCACCCATGTGAAGTCAGATGCACAACTGGTGCATGAATCTAGAGTTCTTTTGCAGTGGCAAGAGGCCCAGGTGCACACATATTCTCTCTTTTTTCTCCCTCTCTCTCAAGTAAGTAACTTAAAAAAAAAGCTTTTGCAATAAATATAAGGTTGACTTTCTGCATTTCTTTATGCATCTGTGTGGGGGTACACGTGTGTGTGTGTGTGCACAGGTCAGCATGCTCAGAGGCCAGAGGACAACCACGGGTGTTGTTACTCGAATGTCACCTCCCTTTTTTTTGAGACAGCCCCAGGGACCACGAGCGCAGTGGCCACACTCAGAAATCATACATGATTCAAGGGTGGAGTCCAGGCCCTCATGCTGGCAAGGCGTGCGCTTTTCCAAGTCCCTGGCCCTACATATTTTATGTCTCTTTTTAGCACAAATGCACCTTACACACTTATCAGCACTATGAACACAGACCAAATTAAAATACAATGCACAACAATGGCTCTTTTGATACTAGACCTGTATGTTGCTGTTTTCATTTGCTCGCCGTCTTCCTTCAACTCGGCTGATAGTTATCGTCTGACCTATCACATCAATTGACCCAGGTAGCCGCCTGAAACAACAATTGAACTGATTACATTTCACTTAATTAGATGCTTGAAAAGTAATAAAAATATTAAGGAACAAAACACCTTTTGCAATGTATTGTAAAAGAAAAGTACACTGAAAAAACTTTACTGACTCATCTATTGCACTGTGATAATAAAATCATTTTATTAACAAGCTAAGCCAACAGACCCATTGATGATGTTAGATTTTGAGAATTTATATGCCTTTCATCTAAATTCACTTTTTTTTTTTTTTTTGGTTTTTCAAGGTGGGGTCTCACTCTAGCTCAGGTTGACCTGGAATTCACTATGTAGTCTCAGGGTGGCCTTGAACTCACGGTGATCCTCCTACCTCTGCCTCCCAGGTGCTTGGATTAAAGGCAGCTAAGTTCACTAATTTTTTAAATAGTCTTTAACTGAATTTATTTTTATGGGATTGAATCTGGCAGCAAATGCTAGACAAGTCAAAACAAAATTTGTTAGTCACTGTAATTATAACAAATATAATTTTATTACATGAGTTTTAAAGTTCCCCAAAAAGGGCTTGAAAAATAACGCTCATTTTGACACACTGAATATTCTGTTAGTGATATATGTCAAACACTGGAAAACATAAGATGGAAGCCAGGTTTTCATTTCTCATAACGACTCTTTAGACAGACAAATTCAAATACTGAAGTTATTGTGTAGTTGAGGAAGGACATTTAAAAAATCTGTATGTGGGCTGAAGAGATGGCTTGGCAATTAATGCACTTGCCTGCGAAGCCTAAGGACCCAGGTTCCACTCCCCAGGACCCACATAAGCCAGATGCACAAGGTGGTGCATGCATCTGGAGTTCGTTTGCAGTAGCTACAGGCCCTGGTGCGCCCATTCTCTCTCATAAATATAAATAAACATATGTATTTACTTACTTATTTTTAAGTCTATATGCCTAACAAGGATTAGTTCCTTGTAGACATAGGTAATGAGAACTGGGTACAAACTGCTCTTCCTCTTTCAGTCAAAAACAAGCTCCTCTACCCCTCTTTCTGTCAAATAAATAAATAAATAAAAATAAGTGTGTGTTCTGAGGCCAGGATTCCCCTCACCATTTACTGCTACCTAGAATCCATTATCACAATCTCTACTTGCACACTACTTCCTTCCCTCCTCTCTTCTAGTTTCCACTGTAGGAGTGGTCCCATCTCCCAGTTTTAAAATTGATTCCCATCAAAAGCAAATTCTCCCAAGTCTGACTGGATTTTCAGTTTAGATAGCCAATTCTCCAACTTAAAAAAGGGAGGAAAAGCTAAACCTAGCTAAAACTAACATTTTTTAAACTTTTTAATTTTTATTTATTTATTTGAGAGAGAAAGAGGCAGAGAGAGGGAGAGAGAGAATAGGCACACCAGGGCCTCCAGCCACTGCAAAAAAAAAAAAAAAACTCCAGTTGCATGAGTCCCCTATGTATCTGGCTTATGTGGGTCCTGGGGAACTGAACCGAAGTTTCTTTGGCTTCGCAGGCAAATGCCCTAACCGCTAAAGCTATCTCTCCAGCCCAACTTTTTCTTTATAAGGGGGAAGTTTCTAATAACCTCTCTTTAATCACTTATCTCTAAGGACTTTCAATTTCCAAAAATTCTGGGACATCTGAGAGTATTCATCTTTGAAAGTTTATCTTAAATTAGGTAAGAGATGTTTCATTAATTTTCACATTTTTAAAGGGACTAATCATTAAAAATGTAAAATGGCAAGTACTAGGTTTCTAAAAACATGCAGGTAGTCTTAACAAGCACAGTTAGGAGACAGGTCATAAACTGCAATTTCCTACATTTTCATAAGACCCACTTCATACACAGCAGGCTGAAGCAGACGTTAGGAAAATTCAGTGGAATCAATTTTTTAACTCTCTAATACTAGCTCAGAAAGTTACATTTTATATATCTATATAAATAGTGAAATTAAAAGGATGTGTAATAAGAAAAAAAGAATTAACCTGCAGTGAGGAAAGAAAAAGTAGGTTTTCTGAGCACTCACTGGTGTGGTTCAAAGCAATGTATTATATAGTGTAAAAAGCTGGAAGGAGGACAGGTAAGTCACATGCCACATCTCAATGAAGTAAGCAAAAACCGGTCAGCTGCATTCTAAAAAGGCATAATCTGGAGGGTTAAAAACATGATCTCAAAATCAGCAATCCTACTGATGGTCAGATGTCAGGGAGAATTCAGTGTTAAATAAAAGCAGTCTTACCTTAGATCCGGAGACTCGGCCCTCCCATACCGGTCCTGCCACTTCCCGACACTTGAGCTGGTTTTTCTAGAGGCAGTACTTGACTGAGACTGAGAAGAGCTGCTGTTTCTGCAGAGAGAAATTTTCTGTGGTTTTTTTCTTATGTATTGTTTGTTGTCTCTAACCCTTCCTTGTCTATTTTCTCCCTTGACATAGTTTTCTAAAGTGCTATGACACGTTCCTATAGTATCATTAAAGCCATAAAATACTTCTTGTGGTACTATCAGCTGCATTTAAATACAGATGTGTTATCAATAGTTGATTCACTCTGGACTATTTTCAGAAATACTCTTCAACATAATATGATGTCAAAATGAGAAAAGAACCAAAGGTTTGTTTTAAGTTCAAATATCTTATTAAGAAATAAATGAGCCAGGCGTGGTGGCGCCCGCCTTTAATCCCAGCACTCGGGAGGCAGAGGTAGGAGGATCACTGTGAGTTCCAAGGCCACCCTGAGACTACATAGTGAATTCCAGGTCAGACTGAGCTAGAATGAGACCCTACCTGGAAAAAAAAGAAATGAAGGCCAGGCATGGTGACACACACTCTAATCCCAACATTTGGGAGGCCAAGGCCAGAGGATTGCCATGAGTTTGAGGCCAGCCTGAGACTACATAACGAATTACAGGTAATCCTGGGCTAGAGCAAAACCATACCTGAAAAAAAACAAATAATAAATAGATAGATAGATAGATAAATGTCCATGCCTCTAATGAATTGATAACTTTCATTTCTATAGTTTCACAAAATCTTACTCAAATTTATGGTATTGTACCCCATACTTAACAATAACAAAGTATTAATAATAAAGTATTGTTAGCACAACCAATTTACAGTAACTCTGATGTGTTTCACAAAAGCCTTAAATACATGAATTTTATTAAAACTTCATTTCAAAGTGACTTGCAAAAGAAAATTGCAAAGGCATTATATTCCCAGTGACATATTCAGTAAAGAGCGCAATTATTAAGCTAGGTGTAAGGGCAAAACCCACCTATAACCCCAGCACTGAGAAGGCTGAGGCAGGAGGATCACGAATGGGAGGCCGTCCTAGACTACAAGGTGAGACTAAGGCCAGCATGGGCTACAAAGATCCCATCTCAAAAAAAAAGTTCTGCAATTTACACTCCTGCCAAGTCTTTAAAAGCCTAATCCTCTTTCAAAGCAACTGGAAAAATACATGTTTATCTGTCTATTTAATTCTGTCAACAGACACACAGGAAGAATAAACTACAAACTAAGTGAAATGAATCTATTACTATCAGTGACAGAAGACTGACCACCTTATATACATACACCTTTCGACTGCCTTGTCTTTAGATCTATGGTATGTTTTACACATGCAAAAAATAAAATTGTATCTGTAATCATGGAGGAAAAGAAATTGTATAAATGGAAACAGGCACAATGTACCAAGAAACATTTTCAGTAGTCACTGTAATAAACACGGTAAAGGAAACATCTGAACAGTGTTTCTACTGTTTATCCTTAGAATGAGGAAGAAGGGAGGAAGGGAAGGAGGGAAAGAAAGATAAACGGGGAGGAAGGAAGGAAGGGTGGGAGGAAGTTAGTTTCGTTTTAACTAAAAAAAGTGTTTTCTATGTTCTAAGCACTGTTTTAGCATTCTTTCCATAAATTAGTGTACATAATACATGCTTACAGATCAGGAAACCCAGCCCAACAAAACTAGGGAATTTGCCCAAGGACATACTACTATTACCTTTCAGAGCCAGAATTTACATATGTACATAATCATTTATTTTTGCATAAGTATGTGTAGATGGTACATACACATGTGTATGTATGCTCATTTGTGGTACACATGTGAGCAGGCACACATGCATGTGTGCAAGTGTGTGTGGAGGCCAGAGGCTGAAGTCAGGCATCATTCTCCAATGCACTGAGACACTGCTCACTGAACTGGAGATCACAATGACATTAGACTGGCTAGCCGGCAAACCCCAGGAGTCCGCCTGTCTCCACCTTCCCAGCTGGGCTGACAGGCAAGTGGCACCACACCCTGCATTTTACATGGCTCCTGGGGATCTGAACTCTGGTCCTCAGGCCTGTGTGGTACGCACTTTACTCTGAGCCATGTCCCCAGCCCCTAGAGCCAGACCATAAACCCCAGATGTCCAAGAGTCTAATGTCTTAGATTTAATATTGCAGAATACCATGAACTCAATGAGCAAAAAGTTCACCATGTAAAAAACACAGGGCTGAAGAGATGGATTAGTGGCTAAAGTGCTTGCCTGCACAGCCAAAGGAGCCATGTAAGCCAGATGCACAAGGTGGCACATACATCTGGAGTTTGTTTGCAGGGCTGAAGGCCCTGGCATGCCCATTTTTTCTATATCTGCCTCTTTCTCTCTCAAACACATTTTTTATAAAAAAAACCACAAAACCCAAAAGAATGCCTTTTATTATAAGGAACAATATTCCTCAGTTATCACAGCTTATTTATTATTATTTGGGGGGGGGCTTTTGAGTTAGGGTTTCACTCTAGCCCAGGCTGACCTGGAATTCACTGTGTAGTCTCAGGGTAGCCTTGAACTCACAGCGATCCTCCTACCTGTGCCTCCCAAGCGCCAAGATTAAAGGTGTGCACCACCACGCCCAGCTTAATTCATATTTTTATTAAGGACATACTTAGTATGGATACATCACTGTTGGTACCATCCTTTCCCTTAGCCCTGCTCCATTGTGCTGGGAGCCTTCCTCAGTGGGGTTGCTGGCATTCCCCATAGGGTTGTGAGTTATACACTGTGAGAGCAGCAGTCAGTTATTGGGGGTCATAACTTTTAATCAAACATTTGATGCAATCCATTAATACAAGCAATGACATTTAGATGTCTATGACAATTCATGAAAGTCCTGGATCATTTTCTTTCAGCTTAACTCTTAAGAATCGGTGTCTTAAAGCCTAGTAGCCTTAAACTTCTATAGTGTCTCTTCCATTAGAGTATTACCAAGTAAAACCTTCTAACAGGAACAAGTTATATAACAAAGAAAACAGATAGCTGTAGAAAATAAATGTAAACAACTGACAAGACAGTCCGGCTGGGAACTAGTAATAGCTGGGTTGACTTGCTTCAGGCCCAGATATGTCATCACCTTTATCTACTCTAAGATTAAACTGCTGACATCATCAAATGTCCTAGGTCTTACCCTATCCTTTGTGTCTTCCTTGTAACAGGGTCACAGGGTAGCAACCTGTCACATTTGCATGAAAATGACATTTTCCAGCCTATTTGCTGCTTTCAGCTAGTATTTAGTAGACACAAAGCAAGGGTCATTACTAAAAGCAAAAGAACAAAAGAAAATAATCCTAATTTGCAAAATTTTTCAGGCTGAAGTTCTTACCTGCCCCCTTCTACTAAAATCAGAAAAAAAGGCCAACAGATCTAGAGCCTCGAAGTCCAATAAATCTTTATGTAAGAATAATCATCACTATTGTCATCACTTCTGCTTTTTTGTTTCTTTAAGTTTTTGAACCAAAAGCAGTGTTCCAATTTCTGTTGACAGAAGACTGGGAGAATTTATACTTCATACAATACTACAGCACAGATACAATGAGACAAATACAGAATGACAATAGTCTACCTGCTGGGAGGGAGTCCACTCTTGAACAAGGATGGAGGAGAAGTAAACTCAGATTTTGAGGATGGAAGTGCTGCTTCCTTCTCTGAATTTCCAGTTCTCCCCTGCTGTACCTTAAAAAGAGACATGGGGGGTTACTCCCACTGTATGTACGAGAACACTGGAGCACAATGCACTGAAGATGTTAGCGAGTCTGTAACGTCTGATTAGAAGACTGTTCCACAAGTAAACAGCTACTAAGTTAGCATTAGGTGAAACTGGGTTATGGATCAAAATGTGCCAACCAGCGCTGGACAGATGCTCAGTCCCTGACATGTTGCCTTGCCAGCAAGGGAACTGAGTTTGATTGAGCCCGATACCCACATAAAAATGTCGGGTGTGGTATGCACCCCTGTAACCCTACTGAAGGGACAGGAAGAGCCCTGGGCTTACTGTCTAGTGAGTTTAGCCTATGGATGAACTCCAGACAATTATGACCCAGTATCAAAGTAAGTGAGCAGAGTTCCTGGGGATCATAACCAAGGCTGTCCTTTGGCCTCCACACATATGCACCCCAACACATGCTTTAAAAATAGCCCAACTATGCAAACACTAACATTTTGTTACTTGGAAGGCAAATTAACACAAGTCTAGAAGACTTTCCAAATTTATCCAGTTCTATGCATGTCTAGGGTTATGAATCCATGTTTCAGAGTTCAACAAAGACCTTGAAGAATTTTCCCTACCAGAGGACAATTGTCGGCATCCTGTTTTCTACTTCAGATGGCAGACACACACTGTAAAACCAATGCCAAATTTGCTCCTGAACATCAGACCCCCTTTCTCCACCTTCCCATCCCTGCTCACAGTACATCACAAGAGTGCTTGAAATCAGTCATCCATCTGCTTATTACTTTGCTGCCCTCCTTTTACTAACACTGAAGCCAGGCCACCCACTCCATAACTTCTCTAAAAGTTGTCAGCCTAACCCTTCTGCTCTTATCAGCTCTCTTATCACTCAAATGTGACCCGGGCCTATTCTAGAGATGTTTACACTCTTTGCTTTTATATTCTTCCCATCTTTAAAAATCATCATCAAATTACTAATTTTAAAACACTGTACTAGGGCTGGAGAGATGGCTTAGCAGTTAAGCGATTGCCTGTGGAGGCTAAGGACCTTGGTTCAAGGCTCGATTCCCCAGGACCCACGATAGCCAGATGCACAAGGGGGTGCACACGTCTGGAGCTCGTTTGCAGTGGCTGGAGGCCCTGGAGTGCCCATTCTCTCTCTCTCCCTATCTGCCTCATTCTCTCTGTGTCGCTCTCAAATAACTAAATGAAAAAAAAAAAAAAAAAAACACTGCACTACACTTAACACACACTGTGTTTGCTGTAGGCCCTACTTAAATTTCACTGTCCCTGTTCCATCTACATTCAGCATCACCCTCTCCATGAAATAAAGACCAAAAGAACTTCAGATACCCTGACTCTAATCTATCTGGGCCACTATTTCAGCCTGAGAAGTCACATGACAAGCCTGTCTGTAGTGACCTGACAATGTCCCCCATACTTAGGGGAGAGCCTTCAGAAGGTGGATCTTTGAGGGACGAGGTGTTGTCACGGGGGGAGGACACTGAGGTTTACTAGTACAGCCCCATCAGGTATTCACAGCTTACCCGGGGTCTCCCTCCCTGCTGATGGGACAGAAGTGATGCCCTGCTCTCTGCAGTGCCATGCTTTCCCTGCCACAATGAAAGCCAAAGAAAACTTTTCTTTCCATTTGCTGATTTTGGTCAGGTGTTTTGTCCCAGCAACCAAAGGTAAACTGCAACAAATCCATATGTAAATGAAAAAAATACCCTTGTGCATTTAAGCTATTAACTGTCAGGTCTCTTATTAACACTGACCAACCAAATCCCTGATACTTTCATATAATTAGGGTTTAAAAAAAATTTTTTTTTTTTTGGAAAATGAGTTACACTGCTTAAAAAGCGAAGCCATGTAAAATAAAGTATACTAATTGTAATGAGACAATGGTCACAGCACTAAAGCAAGGGATACTCAGAAACAGAAACAGATTTCATAGACATTTTTCAAGTAAAATGTCAGAACCTGATATTAGGGGAATTAAATACAATTCATTCACTAAACATACATTAAATACCTACAATAGCCTTGAACCTTATACTACTGAAAAAAATACAACAAAATTCCAAATCTCAAGGGAAAACACAATAAAAACAAGGGCAATACAATAAATATTAAAAATATAGGATAGGGGCTGGAGAGTTGGCTTAGTGGTTAAGGCGCATGCCTGTGAAGTCTAAGGACCCAGGTCTGATTCTCCAGGTGATATGTAAGCCAGATGCACATAGTGACACATGTGTCTGGAATTTGTGTGCAGTGGCTAGAGGCCCTGGCACACCCATTCTCTCTATTTCTCTCTCTCTCTAATAAATAAATAAATAAAAATAAATCTTAAAAAAAAATAGCATAGACGGGCATGGTGGTACACGCCTTTAGTCCCAGTCCTCGGGAGGCAGAGGTAGGAGGACCACGCCTTTAGTCCCAGTACTCGTGGAGGCAGAGGTAGGAGGATCACCGATCACCGTGAGTTTGAGGCCACCCTGAGACTACATAGTGAATTCCAGGTCAGCCTGGACTAGAGTAAGACTCTACCTCAAAAAGCCAAAAAAAAAAAAAAAAAAAAAAAAAAAGGAAGGAAAAAAAGAAAAAGATAGAAGATACTATTAGGGGCTGGGGAGATGGCTCAGTGGTTAAGGGAACGTCCTTGCAAAGCCTGCTGACCCAGGTTTGACTCCCTAGCACCCATGTAAGCAACAAGGGGCACATGCGTCTGGAGTGTATCTTCAGTGGCAACAGGCCCTGGCATGCCCTTATACTCTCTTTGTCTCTCTCTCTCTGAAAAAATAACAAATTTTTTAAACAGATGCTATTGCCAGGCATGATGGCACACGTCTTTAGTCCCAGCACTTGGAGGTAGAGGTAGGAGGATTGCTGTGAGTTCAAGGCCACCCTGAGAACACAGTCAATTGCAGGTCAGCCTGGGCTAGAGTGTGACTCTACCTTGAAAAACAAACAAACAAAAAGATGCTATCAGAACAAAAAAGCGCACGATGCCATGTGAGCATGTTAGTAATACTCAGAGTTGGCACTACAGCTCCAAACGCTCCCCTGACTACCAGCAGTTTATATGCAACTTCTCAGCATGTCTAACTGGCAGCTGAAGGTTAACATGGCCAAACTATTGGCTTCCCCTGATCTGATCTCCAAATTTTCCTCATATAAATAAATAATATGGTCACCTTCTAAGTTTCTTAGGAAAATGAAACCCTGTAGGTGATTGTGTAAATCATGTCAATATACAGTAACTATGTCAGCTTTATTTTTACAACACACTCCAAAATCCAGTTATCAAATGACCCTACGAAAACGTCCCAGTGTCTCTCAATTACTCTGTAAACTGCCTCTCTACTTTTGCTCTTTCCTTCCTAAAATCTATTCTCTATACAAAGCCAAAACAATCTCATTAAAAGTATAAATCAGATCTGGGCATGGTAGCACACACCTTTAATCCCAGTACTTGGGATGCAGAGGTAGGAGGATCAACGTGAATTTGAGGCCACTCTGAAACTATATAGTGAATTACAGGTCAGCCTAGACTAGAGTGAGACCCTACCTCGAAAAAACAAAAAAGCATAAATCAGGGCTGAGACGACTGTTCAGTGGTTAAAAGTTGCTTGATTGCAAAACCTTTGGGCACAGGTTCAATTAATTCCCCATTACCCAGGTAAAGCCAGATGCACAAAGTGGCACATGCATCTGGAGTTCATTTACAGTAGCTAGAGGCCCAGGGTGCACCCATTCTCAATGTCTCTCTAATAAATAAGAACAAAATAAAATAAAAATGTCTTTTAGGGGATGAAGAGATGGTTTCACAGTTAAGCGCTTGCCTGTGAAGACTAAGGACCCCGGTTCAAGGACCAATTCCCCACTACCCACGTATGCCAGATGCACAAGGGGGTGCACGCGTCTGGAGTTCGTTTGCACTGGCTGGAGGCCCTGGTGTGCCCATTCTCTCTCTGCCTCTTTATCTCTCTCTCTCTCTCAAATAAATATATATATATATATATTTTTTTTAAATACCTGTTAAAAAGTGTAAAGTAACTCATGCTCTCCTCTGATCTGCAAACGCTTCCCACTGCCATCAGAATAAAGTGACCTTCTCAGCAGGACTGCATGCTTTGGGCCCTGCATACCTCTCGGACCCAGCTTCCCTCTGCTCTTCCCCGGCTCATCCTTGCCACACCCGGCCTTAGCGGCCTTTTCCACACGCACACGCCTTCTTTGTAAGAGATGTTCTTTCTGTTTAAGACATCCTTCCTCCAAACTGTTTAGAGGCTCTCATCCAGGTGCACCCCATCTATGCTTTCATTTTTTGGTACTTTCAACTACAGGTCAAGAGTAGGCCAAAAAATTCAAAAAGAAGACAAACCCTAAGTTAAATCATGCAATTTCAATAGCATGATGCAATCCCTCCATCTCACCTGGGACACGAATCAGGCCCCGTCCACTGCATCATGCTTACATGACCATTTATCATTAGCTGTGGGGATGCTGGGGCATCACAGTGCTGATGATCAACTAACCCTCACTTTACTTAAAAATGGTCCCAAGGCTTAAGAATGATGATGCTGGCAATTCAGAATGGCAAAGAAAAGTCACAAAGTCCTTCCTCTCAGTGAAACTGTAAAAATTCTAACTCATTACTAGGAAAGCCTCTTATGCAAAGGCTGCTAAGATCTATAGTACAATTATTGAAACTACATGCATGGTTTTTATCAGTGTATTATTATAATTGTTCTTCTATTATTTTGTTAATATCTTACTATACCTAAATTTTAAATTTTATCATGCATATGTATTTCAGTTTTATGTATCTGCTAAGGGTCTTTGAATGTATTCCTCGTGGCCAGGCATGGCAGAGTGCACCTTTAATCCTAGCACTCAGGAGGCAGAGAGGATCTCTGTGAGTTCAAAACCTGCCTGGGACAAAAGAGTGAGTTCCTGGCCAGCCTAGACTACAGTAAGACCCCACCTAGAAAAACAACAACAAAAGAATGTATTCCCTGTGGATATAACGGGACCACTATATCACTCTCATTCTCCCTGGAGTGGCTCCCTCACTAGTCCTTGGCTGTCTCACGTTTTTGTTTATTTTCTTCGCAGAATTTCTGTCATCATTATCTGAAACCATTTTGCTATAAGATACTGTCTGCTGCCAATGTAACAGGATCTTTTTGTTAAATATATACTTTTATTTTTTTGCAAGCAGAGAGAGGTAAAAGAGACAGAGAGAATGCGCAAACCAGGGTCTCCAGCCACTGCAAATAGACTCCAGATGCATGCACCATTTTATGCATCTGGCATTATGTGCGTACTGGGGAATCAAACTCAAGTTGTTGGGCTTTGCAGGCAAGTGCCTTAACCGCTGAGCCATCTCTCCTGCCCACTGTAACAAGATTTTTTTTTTTTTTTTTTTTTTTGGTTTTTCGAGGTAGGGTCTCACTCTAGCCCAGGCTGACCTGGAATTCACTATGGAGTCTCAGGTGGCCTCGAACTCACAGCGATCCTCCTACCTCTGCCCCCCAAGTGCTGGGATTAAAGGCATGCGCCACCACACCCGGCTACAAGATCTTTTAATACACAGACTATGTACTAAACAAAGCTGTGTCCCAAGTGCCTAGAAAACAGGACCTAGAAAACTCAATGAACATTTACTTATTTGACTCAGGGACATAGCTTTAATGCCACTCCTGCAACGTCCTTCAGAGGGACATAAAGTTTACAACTACATACCTTTTAAAAAATATTTTATTTTTATTTATTAATTTGAGGAAGAGAGAGAAAGAAGCACATAGAGAGAAATAATAGGCACACCAGGGCCTCTAGCCGCTGCAAACAAACTCTAGATGCCACCTTCTGCAGCTCACTTTCGTGGATCCTGGGGAATCGAACCAGGGTCCTTTGGCTTTGTAGGCAAGCATCTTAAGTGCTAAGCCTTCTCTCCAGCCCAAGGACTGTATATCTTTAACATGACTGTTTAACAAATACCATCTTTTCCATTAAAACAAATAAAATGCACAACTATAGGGTCTATGGCTATCATTCTCATTTTTTTGCTCCAAATAATCTAACACACTGGTATGGTCAATTAACACTAGGAAGAAAGAAGGGAAAAGGCAGAGGGAGAGAATACAAGAGAGACTGCTATGTAGATTTAAAAGTTCATCAATGTTCTGAGAAGTGACAGTTGAGTGTTCAGTACAAAATGAGACATCTTTAATTGTCTATTTACTTTGCAAGAGGGTAGACAAAGAATGAGAATGGGCCCTCCAAGTCCTCTAGCCATTGCAAGTGAACTTCAGATGCATGCACTACCTTGTGCATCCAGCTTTATGTGGGTAATAGGGAACTGAACCCAGGTTGTTAGGCTTTGCAAGGAAGCACCTCTAACCACTAAGCCATCTCTTCAGCCCTTATAGTTTGTAATTTAAAAAAAGAAGAAGAAGCAATAGGGCTGGAAAGATGGCTTAGCAGTTAAGGCACTTGCCTGCAAAGCCAAAGGACCCAGGTTCAATTCCCCAGGACCCACATAAGCCAGATGCACAAGGTAGCACATGCATCTGTAATTCATTTGCAATGGCTAAAGACTCTGGTGTGCCTAATCTCTCCCTCTCAAGTAAATAAATTTAAAAAAAAAATTTAAAGCCAGATGTGGTGGCACACACCTTTAATTCCAGCACACAGGAGGCAGAGGTAGGTAGATTGCTGAATTCAAAGCCACCCTGAAACTACTGGGCTTTTAGAGAGCAAGACCCTACCTGGATAAAAAAGAAAAAAAAATTTTTTTGAAAGCCAACAGATAAAGTACAAGTCGATGGGGGTTTGTATCTACTATTATCATCTTTTCCCCCAACCAACTTAATACACTGGTATGGTCAATTAAAAACTGGGAAGATAGTAGAAAGAAGGTTGAAGATGAGATATGGGAGGGAATAGAAGAGCAAGATGGAAGGAGCAGATTTAAAATATGTGGGATGGTATGCATGCACATCTATGTCTCTTTACAATATAGGGAAAACTGAGAAGCTAGGAAGACAGTACAAAGTCATAAACATGTAAGGGCTAGAGAGGGCTTAGTGGTTAAGGCATTTGCCTGTAAAGCCAAAGAACCTTGGTTCGATTCCCCAGGACCAACATAAGCCAGATGCACAAGGCGGCACATGCGCCTGGAGGCCCTGGTGCACCTTCTTTCTCTCTCTCTCTCTCTGTCTCTCAAATAAATAAATAAATAATAAAATATAAGTATACATATATATCTCTCATTCCCAAATCAGTATTTTACATATATTTTTTAATATTTTATTTATTTACTTATGACAGAGAAAGAGGCAGATATAGGGAGAGAGAGAATGGGTGCACCACGGCCTCTAACCACTGTAAAGGAACTTCAGATGGTATGCGCTACCTTGTGCATCTGGCTTTATGTGGATACTAGGAAATCGAACCCAGGTCCTTATGCTTTGCACACAGTACCTAAACAGCTGAGCCATCCCTCCAGCCCCCCAAGTAAGTATTTTTAATAGATGGTACTTAAGCAGATTACCAAGGCAAGGAAACCACTGAACAACCAGCAAATACAAGCCTTTATTAATTCAGAATTAAATCAATCAATGACCTCTACTCAAGTAATGAAAGGACCTCAAAAATTATTCTACAGTAGATAGTAAGTCTATATAAAATACTCATCCACAATCTTTGATGAGAAGTTAGCCCTTAGTAGCTTTTATTTTGTTTTTACAAGACTAAGGTTAAAAAAAAAACAAAGCATATACAAGCTGACAGTTTTATAATGGCAGTTCTCATTACTGTTAGAAGAAACTAAAAAACACCACTATAAATTAACTAACTCCTTATTAGACAAACTTTTCTATATATTTATTATAATCAACTATGCAAAAAGTTCAATGCCCAGGAGCGACATAGAAAAGAACCTCATTATCCTTTAAAATAAGATAAACATCAAGAATTTCCGAACTATTTACAACAGAACAATACCGAATACTAACCCAGGTAGGATGTAAACTAAAACTAAATTCTCTCTGCAGAACTGTGTCCAGCAGAGTGGCTGCATCTGCAGATATAGCACATGCATAGCATGTGATGGGATTTTTAGATAGGGCTACAGTCCCCAAAGGGACAATGAATTCCATATCCAGACCACAAGAGGTCCCTGAGTATGTAACCCAATTTATTCACAGTGCCATTCAATATTAAGAATATCAGAAAGAAAGAAAAACGAATATCCAAACAAAGTTCAAAAAAGCAGCATGAAAATGTATATTAGTCTCTGGACATGGTCTCAGTCACATGATGGCATGGGGAAGCCAGAAGTTACTCTTGATTCCCAATAAAGTAGTATAAGCCTTCAGGTTTCCCACATAAACTAGTCCTTCATAACCCTATCCTTCTAGGAATTAATTTTGAAAATCAGTCGTTTTGCCGGGTATAGTGGCGAATGCCTTTAATCCCAGCACTCGGGAGGCAGAGGTAGGAGGATTGCCATGAGTTCGAGGCCACCCTGAGACTGTACAGTGAATTCCAGGTCAGCCTGGGCTACAGTGAGACCCTTCCTGGAAAAACCAACAACAACAACAAAAAAAAAACAGTAGTTTTTTTCCATTATGCTGAGTTTGTAGATGCTGTCAGAGAATGCCTAAAATTCCAGAAACCATCTTGAGCTACATCACAGTACCTGAAGATTGCAGCGTCAGAGAAATCATAAACCTTTTTTTTTTTTTTTTTTGGTTTTTCGAGGTAGGGTCTCACTCTAGCCCAGGCTGACCTGGAATTCACTATGGAGTCTCAGGGTGGCCTCGAACTGAGTGCTGGGATTAAAGGCGTGCGCCTCCACGCCCGGCTGGAAATTATAAACCTTTTACCACCATCCTCACCTTCTTTTTAAGAATTGGGGAAAAAAATAAGACAATGCTGCTCAAGTCTAAGCAAGTAAGAACTTAACCTATTGACACAACGTTTCTATCCTACAAACATGCATGAACTACATTCAAAACCACAACACAAGCCGGGCGTGGTGGTGCACTCCTTTAATCCCAGCACTCAGGAGGCAGAGGTAGGAGGATCGCCATATGACTTTGAGGCAACCCCGAAACTACATAGTTAATTCCAGGTCAGCCTGGGCCAGAGTAAGATCCCACTTCAAAAAAAAACAAAAAAAGAAAAAAAAATCCGCAACACAGAGCAGAAAACAGTATCACTTGGCATTGGTTAGTATGCTAGGATAGAAATCCACATGCTTACAGAAGAAGAGATAAAACAACAACCAGCAAATTTGTTAAGTCACCAGGAAGCTCAAAGTTTTTGGAAGAAAAAGGTAGCTATTTTCCACTTTGATTATTCTCAAGTGGTAGTATGGAGGCAGACTCAAGAACAAAAATGAGAGTGACCAAGGATAATTTACTAAAATTCACCTTAACAAGATTGAATCTGCCATCTTGGATCTCTGCACCTGGTGTAACTTCCATAGTACAGTCTTCGGCCTAAGTTAAATGACATATTCCCCATTAAGATACCACACAACTGTTAAAGGTTAGGCCATCTAAGACAAACTAGCTGTGGCTAGTCTGTGACTTGAAACCAACATAAGATAACCATTAAGGGTAAAAAAAAACACTACCAAGAGAACAAAAAATTTAAACTATCATGCAGCATTAAGTCACCTTTACAGGGAAAAATTGACTAATTTGAGAAGTCAACATGGGACAGGAGAAAAAACCGGGGTAGTCTGGAGTATCTACTCATTACCGTAATTTTATTTGTCGTTGAAGTAACTGGTATAACTTCAAGTCCCATTCGTATCCTCTTTTGTTTTTCACAGTAAGCTTTCCAGGTATCTTCATTAAAGCCATAATTAAAATAATCAGAAAGATCAGCACCTAAAGGTAAAACATTACTTTCAGTATGCAAAGATTTCAACTCTATGCAGCAGCAAAAATGAAGTATAAAAATGTAAGCTTAGTTATATATATGCCTGACAACTCCTTTCTAATTTTACCATTTCTCAGATTACCACCATGAAGCAGAGACAATAAAACATTTTGATTACTTCATTATTTCTTTTAGGTAATGGTAATAAATACACAAGTCTAATTACAGTAACTCAAGGCAACTATTGAGACTTATTATAAAAGTAATTCAGGTCCTTATCACTTAACATTTGCTTCAGACAATAAAAAAGACACTGAAAAAAATATTTTGAATTGATTCTCAAAACTTCTGAGGGCTGGAAAGATCGCTTAGTGTTTAAGGCGCTTGCCTGCAAAGCCAAAGGATCCAGGTTCAACTCTCTAGGACCCAAGTAAGCCAGATACAGAAAGGGACACATGCATCAGGAGTTCTTTTGCAGTGGCTGGAGGCCCTGTCGTGCCAATTCTCTCTCTCTCAAATAAATAGAAATAAAATATTTTTTTAAAAAGGAATAAAAAGCACTCTGATCACACTAAAAATGTTTTTTGAGATCAACAGAATCCACAATCATCTTACCAGGTTTACGCCATGGTTTATCTTCAAAAGAATCCAAATCAACCTCCAAAAGTGGGACTCCATTTATGCTCCCAGGTGCATCCAGGTCAACCCCTTTGACTTTGGATCCTGTTTGTTCACACACAGAATGGCAAAAAAGTTACACTAGCTAGAAGCTGGAAGAACCAACAGAAAATATCCTTTGACCACCCAGAGGATACACGTTTGCCATAAAGCAAAGCAGACAAAACATTCCTTATAAAGAAAGGAGTATGACTGGGCATCGTGGTGTGCCTATAATTCCAGCATTTGGGAAATGGTAGTAGGAGGACCAGAACATTAAGGTCTATGTAGCTAGATAAAGTATAGCCTGGGCTATGTGAAGCTTTATCTAAAAACAGGCAGAAGAGACAACCATACCAATAGGAAGTTACTATTTTCTGTGTGCCAAGTTGCTGCTTTTATGTAGTTTGGGGTAAAGTTTAAGCTTCTTAAAGAGTTATAAAGCAAATAAAGTAACAACAAAATTGAACAGTCAGTACAGCCTGAAATTTTTGTTATTGGCTCTCTAAGAAAAAGCGTGCCTATGTTGGTGATATATAGTCGAATATTCATTAAGAGAGCTGGTACCATCTACTTAGGACTTATTCTAAATATTGTGTCTTATTTTCCTATTGATACTACAGCAAATACAAATTTTACCTGTAGTTCCATAAACTCTTCCCCCTGTCTTAATGTTAAGATTTACAGGTGCTGTTCCATAACTCCTAAAACAAGAATAAAATTTACCTTGAGAAAGAGAGTACAAAGAAACAGGAAGATGTCCAATGTATTTACAATCACTTAGTACATAAATAAACTGGCACTCATATGTTTTGTACTAATTTTAAAAACCTGGCACTTAATAAAAGATAAGGTATCATCTCATGATAAAAACCCTGAAGAAACTAAAAACAGAAGAGAAATATCTCAACAAAATAAAGGCTATATGTGACAAACCTATAACCAACATCATATTAATTATGGAAATACGCAGAGAATCTTTACTAAAACCAGGAATGAGACAAATGTCTACACTCCACAGTGCTTGAAGACTTAGCTAAAGAGGTAGAGAAGGAGATTTAAGGGAAATAGGAAAAAAGGAAGTCAAAACATCCCTGTTTTCAGATGACATGGTACAATATGCAAAAGACCCTACTAGCCTCCACTACCAGAAAACACTTAATGAACATTGTGAGTAAAGCACCAGGACACAAAATGAACCTACACAAACCAGAGCCTTCCTATGAACCAGTAATGAACACACAGAGTAAGAGTGAGGAAAACAAGTCCATTCACAAGACCCCTCCCCCACCCCCCGCAGGGAGGGTCTCCGCTCTAGCTGAGGCTGACCTGGAATTCACTATGTAGACTCAGGGTGGCCTCAAACTCACTGTGATCCTCCTACCTCTGCCTCCCCTGTGCTGGGATTAAAGAAGGTGTTCCACCATGCCAAGCCTTTTTTTTTTTTAAAAGAGGGGAAGGATTCCTTGGAACAGACCTAACCAGGAATGTAAAAGAACAAAGAAATGAAAGAAGACATTAGAAGATGGAGAGACCTCCCATGCATATGAATGGACATAATTAACATTAAAATAGAAAAATTAGCCAGGCATGGTGGCACACTCCTTTAATCCCAGCACTCAGAAGGCAGAAGTTGGAGCAAGAATTTGAAGCAAGCCTGAGACTACATAGTGAATTCCATGACGGCCTGGGCTACAGCGAGGCTCTATCTCAAAAACCAAAATGGGGCTGGAGAGATGGCTTAGTGGTTAAGGTAGTTGCCTGCAAAGCCAAAGGACCCAGGTTCAATTCCCCAGTACCCACATAAGCCAGATGCACAAGATGGCACATGCATCTGGAGTTCGTTTGCACTGGCTAGAGGCACTGGCATGCCCATTCTCTCCCAAATAAATAAATAAATAAATAAATAAATAAAGTATCTTTTAAAACATCGAAATGGTGGGCTGGAGAGACAGCTTAGCAGTTAAGGAGCTTGCCTCCAAAGCCTAAGAACCCAGGTTCAAGAACCCAGTACCCATAGGCCTATTGCACAAGGTAGCACATGCATCTGGAGTTTGTTTGAAATGGCTAGAGTCCCTGACCCGTCCATTCTCTATCTGCCACTTTCTCACCCCCAAACCCCCTTCTCTCCCAAATACATAAAGTATTTTGAAAAAACAAACCAAAATGGTGCTGGGAAAACTAAGGTCCACCTTTAGGAAAACAAAAGTATACTCATAATTCACTATGAGCAAAACTCAATTCAAGATAGATCAAAAGACTTTAATATAAAACCTGAAGCTCTGAAACTGTAAGGAATATCTATCTGAAAAGTATTTCAGAAGCTCAGAAAATACATAAGAATTAAGAAAAGTGATCACATGAAATTAAAATGCTCTATACAGCAAAGCCTACAAGTGAGTAAAGAGATAGCATACAGAATGGGATTACATATTTGGCAGAATATGGTACAAATGGCCAATAAACTACGAAAAAAGATCAACATTTTTAGTCATTGCAGAAATGCGAAAAAAGAGAGGCCAGGCAGGTGGCACACGTCTTTAATCTCAGCAGCAGGGAGGCAGAGGTAGAAGGACTGCTGTGAGTTGAGGCCAGCCTGGGACTGCATAGCGAATTCCAGGTCAGCCTGGGCTAGAATGAAAACTTACCTCAAAAAAAAAAAAGAAAAAGAAAAAGAAAAAGAAAAAGAAAGAAAGAAAGAAAGAAAGAAAAGAAAGCACCACTGAGATGCCATTTCCATGCAGAATGTCTATCACTACGACAAGTAGCAAAAGCTGGAAGGTAGGAACCCTTATCCAATGCTGGTGGGATTTTCAATGTAGAAATCTGTATGGAGTTCCTCAAAAAATGAAAACTGAAGTAGCTTACATACCCAGTTATGCCACTCTGTGTATACATGAGAAGGCCTCTAAATCAGCATACTATTTGATACTGGTTCACATGCCCATCACCAATTCCTAAAGCTGGGCACAGTGATGAATGCCTTGAGAGGCAGGGGCAAGGCCACATCATGAGACAGAGGTCAGCCTGGGCTACACAGCCAGGCCACCTCAAAAACATTGACGCTCTAAGATGAGCACAGCATCTATGCTACGTAGTTTCCACACAGGCATTGTTCACATGAAAACCACTCACCCATACTGTGGGGCTCCGGTCTTGATGTCACCTATGGTGACGTGCACGTCATCCTCATCATCATCGCTGTCACTGTCACTGTCATCTTCCGTCTCAGTTACTTTCTGCATCAACATACAATGACAAAAGCATTCAATAATCCAGTTCAACATTTAATATTAATAAATGAAAAATATAACTATCCTGTTTTTTGAGATAGTTTTAGAGAAAGTTACAGGCTCCTAAAATTGCAACCTATTTCAACTCACTTTTAATTTTGATAGCCTCTGTAATAAATAGGAATAAGATTAAGAATAAAGACAAAGAGGGGTTGAGAAGATGGTTCAGTGGTTAAAAGCACTTGTTTGCAAAGCCTGCTGACCTGAGTTCAATTCCCCAGCCACCCCACATAAAGCTGCATGCAAAAAGTGACACAGCGGTGCAAGTATCTGGCACTCCCTTTTAAGTGGCAAGACATGCAATGGCAGGGACCCTGCCATATTCTCTCATTCCCCTCCCACCCTCTCTCTCTCTCTCTCTCTCTCTCTCTCTCTCTCACTCACACACACACACACACACACACAGAACAAAAGAAAGACAACTTTTACTGACGTCATCTTTCAGTAAATATATTTCTCGTGTGCGTACAAGCAAGCATCTCCCCAGTTCTCGTGTAAACACATATATATTTTGATTGTATTTAACTGACACCGTGCAAAACAGATCTAAGGCAATGGCCATACAGTAAGCTATCTATAACGTTTAAAAGTATTTGAGGGCTGGAGAGATGGCTTAGCTGCTAAGGTGTTTGCCTGCCAAGCCAAAGGACCCAGGTTCAACTTCCCAGGACCCACGTACGCCAGATGCACAAGGGGGTGCATGCATCTGCAGTTAGTTTGCAGTGGCTGGAGGCCCTGAGCACCCCTTCTCTATCTGCCTCTTTCTCTCTCTCTCCCTAATAAAAAAATTAAAATAATAATTTTTTTCTAATTTTGTTTATTTTTATTTATTTATTTGAGAGCAACAGACAGAAAGAGAAAGAGGCAGATAGAGAGAGAGAATGGGTGCGCCAGGGCTTCCAGCCACTGTAAACGAACTCCAGATGCGTGCGCCCCTTGTGCATCTGGCTAACGTGGGTCCTGGGGAATTGAGCCTCAAACGGGGGTCCTCAGGCTTCACAGGCAAGCACTTAACCGCTAAGCCATCTCTCCAGCCCAATAAAAATTTTTTTAAGTATTTGAGAAATTGTTGCCAAGAATATGAGTAAAACATTTGAGATTCAATGTCAATGTTACAAACTACTAAATAAGGCTGGGGAGTTGGTTCATTGGTTAAAGGTGCTTTTTTGCAAAGCCTGATGGCCTGGGTTTGATTCCCCTGTACCCACGTAAAGCCAGATGGACAAAGTGGCACACCCATATTCTTCATCTCTGCTTGCAAATAAAAAATATTTTTAAAAAACAGGTGTGTTGGAGGACGCCTTTAATTCCAGCACTCAGGAGGCCAAGGTAGGAGGACTGCTGTGAATTCGAGGCCAGCCTAAGACTACATAGTGAATTCCAGGTCAACCTGGGCTATATCAAGACCCTATCTCAGAAAAGAAAATGCCCCCCAAAATAAAAATAAAACCTACCAAGTAGGTATGGAGCAGTTTGAGTACCTTCAGCACTCACACACACAAGAGACTGCATGTAAGTAGGGATTTATAAAGCCTTTATTATGGCTCTAAAATACTTAAATGCTATTTACATAACAAATAAGCTTATCACCCAGACAAAATGCCTTTTTAATATATAAGTTCCACAATGCAGAATAATGAATTTTCTTCCTTTTACAAGATTAAAATGTACAAATTCATCAGAGAGCTTCCCAAAATATCTTAATGGTCATGAAGCCATGGACTATCACATTCAAAAAGCATTGCTAAAAAGCTGTAACATCCAACTTTAGGTTGTGAGACTCTATGCTAGCTTTGGAAATCAAGCTCACTTATATTTGGTTCATCTATAACCATTCAGGTCTTTGAAAGCAAATCAAGCCTTTGTACATGCTATATTTCCTCTGAAGTCTCCTCCCACTTTCTTCTCCCAAATCCTACATATACTTCTGATGGTACCAGATGAAGCAGTTGATACGGGAAGGGGCCAGATCACACAAGATGCTGAAGGTGAAATTAAATGCTGGTTTCTTTTTAGGCAAATTGTGAAGTCATTAAAAAAGATCTTAAACATGAAAGTGATTTCAAACCACTGCATGCATGTTACCGGTTTTGATACTCCATTCTCAGTGGTCTCATCTTCAATTCCAGATGGAGGATTGGCACTGTAAACAAAGGAGAAAACAAGTACACAAATACTGCTTTTCAAAGTACAGACAGATTATATTATCTTCAAGCTATGACTGGTAAGGTTTCTAAAATTAGGCTCTACTGGGTAAGCACAAGATTGTTAAAATTTGTCATTTGCAAAAGGCAAGAACTCAACATGAGAAGGGCTGAAATAATACACCCCTGCAGAATAGTTTTGCCTCGCATGCAGGAGGTCCTGAATTCAACCCATAGCACCACAAATAAAACTTGCACATGTGAAGCAGACTAGAAATGACTTCACAATTTGCTAATCACTTGCAATCTGATGGTAGGATACAAGTTTTTCACATTTTCAAACTATGCTGCACATACTTTTTATCAATTTTCCTTATCATAAAGTCTTTATTGTCTATCTGCTATGTATCAGGTACTTTTTTAAAAAAACATATTTTATTTATTTATTAAGAGAGAGAAAGAGCAGAGAGAGAGAGAGAATGGGCACACCAGGGCCTCCAGCCACTGCAAAAGAACTCCAGATACATGTGCCCCCTTGTGTATCTGGCTAATGTGGGTCCTGGAGAATCAAACCAGGGTCCTTAGGCTTCACAGGCAAACGCCTTAACCACTAAGCCATCTCTCCAGCCCTATCAGGTACTTTTATCATTGTAAAGGACTATGTAACAGTTTCCTCTGGTCCTTGGTGCCCATGAAAGTCACATTTATGATATGATTACAATATTCACTTAACATACATGCATATTTATTTTAGAATATACGGATAGCCCCCAAAAGAAGCTGTCTACTCTATTTTCATCTGCCTCACCACGATTGATGTAATGTGAATGATGCTGTGATATGTAACAGTGATATACTGGTATAATATAAATTTAATCTCAGAGAGCTTCATCTACAGGAAGCTGGTCACTGGAAGTGGACGTGAGTTTGCTTATTCTGGACTCCCCCCCCCCCCATATAAATGGAATTACAAGCTGGGCATGATACAAATGCCTGTAACCCAGCACAGGGGAGGCTGATACAGGAGCATCGACAAGAGTTTGAGGCCAGCCTGGGCTACAGGCTGAGTTTCATGTCAGCTTGGGCTAGAGGGAGAGCCTGCCACAAACAAATGGGATTACACACCATCATTTGTAACGCCATCCTTCACTCAGCATGTTTTCAATACTCATCCTAGTTGTAACATGTATCAGAACTTCATTCTGGCACAGAACACAGAATGGTATACTCTATTACAAATCATGTCACGTTTAATCTCTTCATCTGCGAGCTGGCACACTTGGGTTGCTGCCAGTTTGACTACTATGATAACGATGAGCATTCACGTACATTTGTGGTGTGGACATGTATTTTCATCTGTCAAAGGTGTACGCCTGAGTAAAGCTGCTGAGTCACGTGGTGCCTATGATCAACGGTTTGATGAAATTCCTGGAGTGTTCTCCAAAGCAACTGCACCATTGTAAAATTCTACCAGTACTAAATAAAGGTTTCAATGTCTCCAGTGTTTCCAAAACAACTTTTTTAAAAAAGTTTATTTACTTATTTTGCACATACACATGTATGGGCACTCTAGGGGCTCTGGCTGCTGCAAACTAACACCAGACACATGCATCACTTTCCTTGCATCACTTTTGCAAGAGTGCGGGGAAACTGAACACAGGCCACCAGGCTTTGCAAGCAAGTACCTGTAACCACTAAGGTTATCTTCCCTCAAGCCAACACCTTATTGGGTTTTTGTGTTGTTTTGTTCTTTCAAGGCAGCCCAGCCTGACCTGGAACTCACTCTATAGTCTCAGGCTGGCCTTGAACTCATGGTGATCCTCCTACCTCTGCCTCCCAAGTACTAGGATGAAAGGTATGCGCCACATACCTTTTTGATTATAGCCATCCTACTAAGTATGAAGTGGTATTTCTCCTACTTTTTTTTTGTTCATTTTTATTTATTTATTTGAGAGTGACAGAGAGAGAGAGAGAGAGAGAAAGAGGCAGAGAGACAGAGAGAGAGAATGGGGGTGCCAGGGCCTTCAGCCCTGCAAACGAACTCCAGACGCGTGTGACCCCTTGTGCATCTGGCTAACGTGGGTCCTGGGGAATCGAGCCTCAAACTGGGGTCCTTAGGCTTCAAAGGCAAGCACTTAACTGCTAAGCCATCTCTCCAGCCCTTCTCCTACTTTTTACATCAAAGTATTTCTTACATGCTCTTTTGTAAAACTATTACTTCCCAGACAGGTGTGGTGGCTCATACCTATAATCCCAGTACTTGGGAGCCTGAGGTAGGAGATCACCATGAATCTGAGGTCAGTATGGACTAGAGACCTTGCCTCAAACAAAAAAAAAAAAAAAAAAAAGGAGGGGGGAGCTGAAGAGATGACTTAGTGATTAACGTCCTTGCCTGTGAAGCCTAAGGACCCAGGTTCAATTCCCCAGAACCCACATAGGCCAGATGCACAAGGTGGCATATGCATCTAGAGTTCATTTGCAGTGGCTGGAGGTACTGGTGCACCCATTCTTTCTACCTCCCTCCCCCCCCCCACAAATAAAAAAAAAATTTAAAAGGGGAAAGATAAAATCACTATTCATTCCTTAGGACACTAAGTCATATAGTGAAAGCCATACAGCCATGTACTTAAGTGCATGAGTTGTGTTGAAGACAATATATATATATATATTTTTTAAATTATATATTTTTTTCTCTAAATGAGACGTTAATGATTTTTTTGTGTGCATGTCTGTGTGGGTGGCATTCCTCTTAGGTACTGTCCATCTTCTGAGACACACTTCTCATTTGTCTGGAGTTGCCAATTAAGCCAGACTGGCTGGCTGGCACAGCTTCAAACCCCATTTATTAAAATAATTATTTCGGAGAGGTGTGTAGGAGCGGTGTGTATGTGGTGCACACACGTATGTGCAGGTGCACATGGCTGGGTGGTGCAAGCAGAGGCTGAGGAAGACCAGGTATGTGCCCTGCCCCACTGCTCTTCTGCCCGTTTCCTTAGGACGGGAGCTCTCTGAGCTTGTGGCTCAACAGTTCAGTTAGACTGCCTGCCCAGCGAGCCCCGGGAAACATGCCCGGTCACACCACTTCTATACAGTGGTGCTGGGGATCACACCAGCTCAGGCTCACACGCTGGCCTACCAAGTGCTCTCACCCCCAGCCACCACCCCAGCTCCACCACCGGCTTATTTATGTACATGGGCTCTGGAAACTGAACTCAGCGTTTCATGCGTGGAAGGTAAACACTATCAATGCACCAATCTCCACAACCATCTTTTATCTAATAATTTGACAAAACAAATCAACCTTTTCAAAAAATTAGCTCCTTTGGTTCTGAATTGAAATTAACATAAAGCACTGAAATTATAGCCAAAGTACATGATGCCATCAAAAATATCAAATTATGGGCTGGGGACACTGCTTAGCAGTTAGGGCATTTGCCTGCAAAGCCAAAGGACCCAGGTTGGATTCCCCAGGACCCACATAAGCCAGATGCACAAGGGGTGCATGCATCTGGAGTTCGTTTGCAGTGGCTGGAAGCCCTGCCATGCTCATGCTCATGCTCATTCTCTCTCTCTCTCTCTCTCTCTCTCTCAAATAAATAAATTATAAAAAATCAAAAATATATCAAATTATAAAAGCAGTAATTTTCAGGACTTCTATATCAAAAATTTTTTTTTTTCTTTTCTGAGGTAGAGTCTTGCTGTAGGCCAGGCTGATCTGGAATTCACGTTGCAGTCTCAGGCTGGCCTCAAACTCAATATGGTCCTCCTACCTCTGCCTCCCAAGCGCTGGAATTAAAGGCGTGTGCCACCACGTCTGGCTTATTTAAAATTTTAAGATAAAATTTTTATAGTACCTTAATGATTATGTGCTATAATCTACAACTAAGCTCTTTAAGAGTAAAATATTACTCAAAAGCGAAGTCATCCAATCTTAAATCCAAACTACTAGCAACGAAGGCACATCTGATCCACAAATAGAAAAAATAGATAAAAACTATACGACTCAATATCCTCCAACTTTTAGTTATTAGACCAATGACTATAAAGAAACAGTTGGGAGGTTGGAGAGATGGCTTAGCAGTTAAGGTGCTTGCCTGTAAAGCCTATGGACCCAGTTTCGATTCTCTAGTACCCAAGTAAGCCAGGTGCAAGAGGTGGAGCATGTGTCTGTAGTTCATCTGCAGTGGCTGGAGGCCCTGGCACACCTATTCGCTCTGTTTCTATCTGCCTTTCTCTGTCTCTCTCTCTCTCTCAAATAAATTAAATATTAAAACTTTTTTTTTAAAAAAAGAAAGAAACAATTGGCAGACTCACTGTCACTCAATCTGCATAGACATCAACAGAAAATTTCACTAACCTGGCATTTTCTTCTTCTGGCCTTTCAACTTCATTTTCATCTACCAAATAGAATAAGATAAAATGAATAAAAAAAAAACCAACCAAGCTAAAGAAAGCAGTATTATGAAAATTGGAAGTGATCATCACGAGCACTAACCTAGGTCCTTTGCCAAATCACTGTGCACATGCACGTCCCACGGGCCTATAAGCACATCCAAAGTTAGATCACCTTACAATTGCTGAACAAGATACATCTATTACTGAAAAAAAATTCACACTTTACTGCTATAAAAATAAGCTTAAGAGTTAATGAAGATTTCCAGATCTTGGTAAAAGATACCCTCACACACATTCACCTTTCAGAGTACTACTGATGCTACCAAGTCAAAGATACTGGATTTTACGAGATTACTGCAGGTACAACACGGGGGAAGAGGAGTCTTGCATGGTGTCCAAGGTTCACTTTTACTATGCTATTCTAAAACAATTAAGGATTCGTGTTTTTAGGAAAGGAACAAACATGAAGCTTCAAATCTGATCCAATACAGGAGGAGGATTATGATTCAATGAAAGAAACAGGACACTAAACAAATCCCCTTCAAGAACAAGTAGAAGTAGAAGTAGAAGATGCGTGAAGCTGAGAGACGAAGAAATGACAGATGACACTGAAAATCACAAGCGTTAAGGGGAGAGACGTGAGGTGCATGCATGATGCGGGTTCAAAAGCAGTCTCTAACAAGAGAAAAACTTCACCTTCATATACAGGAGACACTCAGGGTTTTCTCAATGGACCGTAAATGAATTCCATCTCTCTCTTTTAAGTTAATTATTATCATTTCTAAAGCACGGCTTTCAGACAAGGAGGTACCCTTGCTTGCAGGTGCATTGCATGCAAACTGAGCGTCAAGAAACAACACGTTAGTTTTACAGCATTTAACTTTTATTTAGCTATGATGACAGAATGGCTGTTTGTGAACGCGAGGGACCAGGAAGGACCACCGTCACGACCCACTTCAAAGCTGCTCAGGCTCGATAGAAAAAAAGGCTAGAATAAAGAGTGCTAAGGCGGCGGCCAGGAGGGTGGAGCGGGTTCCCGGGAGCCTCGGCAGGGACAGGGGGCGGGCGTGGGCCGGGGACGCGCACGCCGCGCCGCGCCGCAGCCAGGCCGGCCTGGGCTTCTACGAGAGCCCGAGGCTGCAAAGGCCTGAGGAGGCCCCACGACGCACAGCGAGCGGGACATCCGGGAGGGAAAGGCCAGAGAGAAGCCGGGGGAGAGAGACAGAGACAGAGACAGGGACAGGGACAGGAAGTTCCGTACCGCCATACAGCCACTCTTCCTCCTCATCCCCTCCGGTGCCGCCGCTGAGCTCCGACACTAGGCGCTCCACCTCGCCGGCCGACATGGCCGCCGCCCGGCGCACCACTTAAAGGGAGCCGATCAACAGCCCCCTTTCCAACCCCCTAGCCCCAGCTTCGCCGCGCTGCCGCCCACCACCACCACCAGCACCGCAAGGCGCGAGAAGGGAGCGAAACCCGCCGGCGAGCGAACGCGGGCCGCGCGACACGCAGGCCCACGGCAGACCTCCGGCCCCGGAGCGCTGCACGGACCAAGGTTCGGCCGCACCGCGGGACCGACACCCCGCACTGCGCACGCGCGGCGGCACCCCAGCGGCGCGGCGTCCCTAGGTGGCTTCACTTCCGGGACGGCCACCTGCCCTGGGCTCGCGCGTGCGCACTGCGGCCGGTTCCGCCCACCGGGGCATCCTGCTTGGCTTTCTTTCTGCATGGCTTTTGAGCGTTCCTAAATAGGCTGAAGTTTCAAAAAAAAAAAAAAAAAGAGCTGGGCCGTGGTGGCTCACCCCGTTAATCCCAGCAACACTCTCTCGGGAGGCCGTGAGTTCGAGGCCACCCTGAGACTACATAGTGACTACCAGGTTAGCCTGAGCTAGAGTGAGAGCCTACCTCCAAAACCAAAAAAAAAAAAAAAAAAAGGCTGAAGTTCCCTCACTAACCCCCCAACCTTCTTCCATCTACTCCCTGGTTACCTTTGCCACACCATTGTCCCTTTCTGTCCTTGAGGCGTATTTTTTTTCCTTCCTCTCAACCTTTTGTTTATATAAAAAGCTCAAAACCAAGCCAGGCGTGGTGGCGCACGCCTTTAATCCCAGCATTTGAGAGGCAGAGGTAGGAGGATTATCGAAAGTTTGAGGCTAAGCCTGAGACTGCATAGTGAATTCCAGGTGAGCCTGGGCTAGAGTGAGACCCTACCTCGAAAAACCAAAAATAACTAAATAAATAAAAATCTCAAAGCCTGTCTGGAGAGATGGCCCAGTGGGTTTGATTCCACTGTAACCACGTAAAGCTAAATACACAAAGATCACAAAGCCCTTCATTCCTCACATGCATAACTTGATAGACAATCCTACTTACCTGCCCCAGTTTCACACACAACATATATGCATTCGTTGAAAAAAAAAAAAAACTTTAGGGCTGGAGAGATGGCTCAGCAGTTAAAGACACTTGCTTGCAAAGCCTACCTGCCATGGTTCAATTGCCAAGTGTAAGGTTCAGGAGTGACCAAGGACCACAGAGACCACTCTGAGGCAAAGATGTAAGTTTTTATTCTGGGAAAAGCACGAGCTGCCAGGACTGACTCTCAAGAGCAAAGCAGTCAGCTTGGGGTTACAGATAGTGGGCTTCATAGGCTCTTCAGTTGGGGTAAGGTGAGGAAGGGAAGGAATTTCTTTGTTGGGGCAGTAAATCTCTGTTCTTTACAGCAGCCATAGGGTGAGACCAGAAGTGACCCTGTGAGAGATAAGGCGGCAGTAAATCTAGACTTAGAGCCCTGTTAGACAGGGGAGGGATAATGGCTGGGCAATATCTCTGTCACCCTCCTGCTATAACTCCATTTTGTCCTGACCTAACACCAACTACCCACATAAAAGCTAGATATTCAAAGTGGCACATTCATCTGGAGTTTGTTTTCAGTAGCCGGAAACCCTGCGATGCCCATGTTCTTTCTCAAATACATAGGCATTTTTTGACAAAAAGTTTAATAGCCAATAATAAGACAAATATCAGACTAATACATTTTCTTTGCTTAAAAAAGTATTACAGGGGCTGGAGAGATGGCTCAGTGGTTAAGGCTCTTGCCTGCAAAGCCTGAGGACCCCAGTTCAATTCCTCAGTACCCACGTATAGCCAGATGCACAAAGTGGCCCATGTGTCTGGAGTTCGTTTGAAGCCGCTAGAGGCCCTGGTGTGCCCATTCTCTCTCTCTCTCTCTCTCTCTCTCTCTCTCTCTCTCTGTGTGTGTGTGTGTGTGTGTGTGTGTGTGTGTCTTTCTGTCCTTGCAAAGGTCACTTCATCTCCTACCTTCTCTTCCATACATAACTGTTACCTATTTGGGGTCCATCATTCTGAAATGTTCTCTATATTTACTTTAATTTTTTGATAGGAAAACCTAAGGTTGAAGAATCATAAAGGATGTAGTGTTATGGGTGCCACCCTACTACTTGTTTAAAAAAAATGCACATTTAGGTTGCTTTCAACTTTCTACTTTAGCAAAGAAAAAAGTACCCTCAAAATCCTACAATGAAAATTCTTGTACCCTCAAAATCCTACAGTGAAAATTCTTGTAACTGCTGTTGCATATCTGTTCAAGTGTTTCTCCAAACTAGATCATAGAATATGAGTGGTTTTGCTGGGCGTGGTGGCACATGGCTTTAATCCCAGCACTTGGGAGGCAGATTGCATGTGTGTATATATATATATATATATATATATATATATATATATATATACACACATATGTATATATATATATATGTATATATATGAACATATAGATATATATATGAGTGATTTTTATTTTCATATACTGTGTCAAATTTTCAGGCTACTTTTATGAACATATTTTCCAAATAAAAGGTAAGAAGATGATATAGGGTGGGTTAAAAATGTAGTTCTGGCTCCATCCTTGTTCAAGAGTGGACTCCCTCCCAGCAGGTAGACTGATTGAGAAACACAGAGGAGTAGTAAACAGGAATGGAAGCTAAGTCCACGAGGAAAAGGTGTGTAGATGTGGTATACAAGAAGCACAAACCAAGCATTTGCCCTCCACCACTTCATTTCATGCTATTTGAGCACACCATGTGGTTTTAATTCTCCTTATCTTTGAACAAACTTCTGCCTCCTCTCCCAGCTCCTTTGTCTCCAAGGAACAATTTCTTGCATTGTTCTAACTTTTGCTCTGGTACATTCATCTTTGTAAAATCTTTCTTGAGTTCCATTTCACCCTTTGCCATTTGTTTATTCAACAATTATTTTTGGAAAGTCTACCAAGTGTCAGGAACTCTTTAAGCCTCCATAGATTGAACAGGGAGTTAAAATTCCTTCCTTTGGGGGATGGAGATATGGTTCAGTGGTTAAGGTGCTTGCCTGCAAAGCCTAAAGGTCCAGGTTCAATTCCCCAGGCTGGAGGCCCTGGTATGCCCATGTTCTCTGTCTATCTCTCTCCTCTCCATCTCTCTCACTCTCTGCTTACAAATAAATTTAAAAATTCCTTCCTTTTGTGGAGTTTTTATTCTCATGGAAGAATAGAGCAATAAGCATATAAATATATCATGTAGATAAGAATTTTTATTTTTTTAACTTTATTTTTATTTGTTCATTTGAGAGAAAAACAGAGAAAGAGGCAGAGAGAGGGAGAGAGAGAATGGGAACACCAGGGCCTCCAGCCACTGCTAACGAACTCCAGACGCATGCGCCCCCTTGTGCATGTGGCTTACGTGGGACCTGGAGAATCGAACCTGGGTCCTAAATCTTCACAGGCATGTGCCTTAACCACTAAGCCATCCCTCCAGCCCAAGAATTTTTAATTTTATTCTATTTTACTTATTTTCAAAGAGAGACAGAGAGCATGCCAGGGCCTCTTGTCACTACAAAAGAACTCCAGGTGCAAATGCCACTTTGTGCCTCTGACTTTATATGAGTACTGGGGAACTGAATCCCAGGCCCCCAGTCTTTTGAAGCAAACAGCTTTACCACCAAGCCATCTCTCCAGCTCTAGATAAGTATTACAAGGAAAAAGTATAAGGAGACCCAGAGCAAAGTGATTAAGGGGATGAGACACAATCATATATGAGTTGGCTAAAAAAAAAAAAAAAAAAAAAAAAAAAAAAAAAAACTCTGATTGGAGGTATAAAGAGGGAGATCTGGGCTGGAGAGATGGCTTAGCGGTTAAGCACTTGCCTGTGAAGCCTAAGGACCCCGGTTCGAGGCTCAATTCCCCAGGACCCACGTTAGCCAGATGCACAAGGGGGCACACGCATCTGGAGTTCGTTTGCAGAGGCTGGAAGCTCTGGCGCGCCCATTCTCTCTCTCTCTCTCTCTCTCTCTCTGCCTCCTTCTCTCTGTCACTCTCAAATAAATAAATAAACAAAAAAAATTTTTTTTAAAGAGGGAGATCTGCACTGTAGAAGGAAGATAAGTTTGTGGCTTCCTATATAAATAGACTATCAGATCAGACAGTAGGGTTGGAAAGTACAAGTAAGTGCATCGAGGAAGTATATTGGGAATTCAAGGAACTCAATTGGGAGTGGAAAGGAATGAGAGACAGAATGCAGATAAACCTAGCGGTACTGCTGGTGGGGAGACAAGAGGAGCACATAGCCTGGGCTGCTTCCGATGACATTGCGCATCAGTCATCTGGTCACATAGTTGTTTTCCTCACACTCTTCCCTGGGCCAAATCTTCCTGCAAACAGGACATCTTGTTCATCTTTCATTTCCATGTGCTGCACGGTGCACAGTACTCAAGTAGATCTTTTGGGCCTTTGGTAAAAGAAATAACAGGAAGGGTCTAGTGCACGAGGGTATCAAAAGGCCTCCAGTTTGGGGCTGGAGAGATGGCTTAAAGGTTCAGCGCTTGCCTGTGAAGCCTATGGAGCCCAGTTCGAGGCTTCGATTCCCCAGGACCCACGTTAGCCAGATGCACAAGGGGGGCGCAGTGTTCATTTGCAGTGGCTGGAGGCCCTGGTGTGCCCAATCTCTCTCTCTCTCTCTCTCTCTCTCTCTCTGTGCCTCATTCTCTGTCTGTCAATCTCAAATAAATAAAGAAAGAAAGAAAGTAAAAAAAAATTTTTTTTTTAAAAAAGGCCTCCACTTTTGTCTTTTGGGTCTCCATGAAGTTCGGTGGTTTCATGGTACAACCCGTTGTCTTACTAAGGGACTTCTTTTCTGACTGGAAGGAGCTTGCCTGTCAAGACTTTGCTAAAACTGAACCGAAGAATGTGTGGATAATAATGGATGTACTGGAATTGACTGTGTGGCGGAGGTAGCATTTGACCCCAGCTTTGAAAACGATGATGTCTGGGAGCACAGAAGCTCATAAATTGCTAATAGCCATCCTTCCTTGCTCCCACACTGAGTCTCTTGCCCGGATATGCTTCCATAGTTAAAAGTGTCTTTATTTCCCCACGCACCAGGGGAGACTTCAAAGACAGGTAGTTGAATATTTTTTACACATCCTAACACTTGGCACATGATGAATTTATCAAAGTATGATACCACGTTTATCCCGAATACATTTGTTTTCCATTTTATTGTTTACTGCGATTTGTTGTTTGCAATATATATATACATACACACATATGTAGTTGATGGCTCAGTGGATAGGAGTACTTACCATGTAAGCATGAGGGCTTAAGAGGGCCTGATGTTCCCCGAGTTTGATCCTCCAGCATTCATATAAATAGCTGGGTGTGGCCGCACTTGCCTGTAACTCCATGGAGACTTAAGAATCTCTGGAGCCTGCTGGCCGTCCAGTCTGACCAAAGGAGAAAACAGCAGCTCCACGTTCAGTGAGAGATTCCATCTCATGGAAATAAGGCAGAGAAAGTTAGAGGAGGACACCCATGTTCTCTTCTGCCCTGCACAGACATGTACACACTTGTGCATACGCCATGCACACACTATGATATGCATACTAAAGAATGTAATAAACTGGGCGTCATGGTGCACACCTGTAATCTCAGCTACTCCCAAGGCTGAGGCAAGGAGTTCACTTGAACCCACAAGTTATCAGCCTTGGCAACCTACTAAGTGAGACCTCATCCCAAAACAATGCAATAATAATGATATATTTTCATATATGTATATCTTGAGAAGTATTGGAAAGGGAGTGTGTCATGATCAATGAATAAATAATGCAATAATAATGATATGTTTCATATATGTATATCTTGAGAAGTATTGAAAAAGAGGTGTGTCATGATCAATGAATAAATGATGATTAAGATGATGGCAAGAGTTGAAATTAAGATTAAAAACTTCTTGCTCAGGAGCCAGTGTGATCTCTGAGTGTCGTTTAGGCCTGACTGTTCTATTTGTTGCCAAATTTAGATTTCACATATGTAGTAATGTGCTAAAATTTACACATGAGTAAACTGATATATTAATTTGCTATCTGCCTTTGGAAAAATAACAGATAAAATGAATTTTCAGTTGTCAAAGTATTCAACTAGTTTGAAGCCAGCAGGTATCTTATTGTGAACTAGGCCTTTTTTTTCTTTTTCTTTTTTTCTAATTTTTATTTATTTATTTAAGAGTGAGAAAGAGGCAGACAGAGGGAGAGAGAGAAGAAGAAGAGAATGTGCCAGGGCCTTTAGCCACTGCAAATGAACTCCAGATGCATGTTCCACCTTGTGCAGCTGACTTACATGGGTCCTGGGGAATCAAACCAGGATCCTTTGGCTTTGCAGGTAAGCACCTTAACCACCAAGCCATCTCTCCAGCCCTGTAAACTAGGCCTTTTTTTCCTATTTGGATGACCAGAGTGATGGCACATGTGTTGAACCTTGCTTCTTTTAGGTACTGCTCTGAGGATTGAAGCCTGAAATAGCCATCCTATTCTGCATGTTAATGTCCTTTGGCATTAAGTTTTTTACTGCTAAAGTTAAATTTAAATTGCAGTCTTTCCTATTCACTTCTATGCTATTCAGAAAAGCTCTCACATGTTTTAATGACAAGAACAAGATCTTTTTTATTTTTGTGGTACTAGATTCTCTTTCACAATGCCAATCTTGTGGTTGTGGTCTCTGAATTTTTACACTAAGTGCTAATCATTCATAGAAAGGTGGTGGGAAATGGCCTCAATTTTATCAGAAATGGGAACTAATTGCTTTTTTAGTAGTAGACGTTCAAGTCATGGTTTAATTGCTGAGGCATCTCACCAGACCTCAAATCATATTTTAGTAAGGTAAATGTGATGGTCTTAAACACACATTTTGTCAGGAATTTGTTTAACTCTGCCATAACATCTAAAACCAAGAAGGGGCTTGCTGCAGAAAGCATCCAACAAAGAGCAACTTATGGGAGGAAAGGGTTTAATTTGGCTTACAGATTCAAGGGGAAGCTCCATGAAGGCAGGGGGAAATGATGGCATGAGCAGAGGATGGACATCACTCCCTGGCCAACATCAGGTGGACAACAGCAGCGGAAGACTGTGCCAAACATTGGAAAGGGGTAGCTGGCTATAACGCCCATAAACCCGCCTCCAATAATACATCCCCTACAGGAGGATCCAATTCCCAAATTGCCCTCAGCTGGGGACAGAACAGTCAGAACACATGAGTTTAGGGGGACACCTAAATCAAACCACCACAGGGCTTTTTCCTGGGTTCTTGTTACCATTGCCTCTAGTGACTGCCTTTGAGAGTTAATAGGTATTTCAAACTTATGACCAAAACAGAACTAGTGAATCACCCTCGCAAACTTGTCCTGTCTCATTCTCACACTCCCCCAGGTTTTCTGCATTGTATGATTAGTACCTGTCATCTAAATAATTGTTTCAACTCAAACCCTTAAGACCACCTTCGATTATTCCCTTTTCCTCCATTACCCCTCTGTATCAGTCAGGTTTGCATTGCTGGAAGAAATCACCCAACCAAGAGCAGTTTGTGGGAAAAAGTTTTATTTTGGCATACAGGCTTGAGGGGAAGGTCCGCGATGGCAGGGGAAAATGATGGCATGAGCAGAGGGTGGACATCACCCCCTGGCCAACATAAGGTAGACAATAGCAACAGGAGAGTGTGCCAAACACTGGCAAAGGGAAACTGGCTATAACATCATAAGCCCACTTCCAACAATACACTCCCTCCAGGAGGCGTTAATTCCCAAATCTCCATCAGCTGGGAACCTAGCATTCAGAACACCTAAGTTTATGGGGGACACCTGAATCAAAACACCACACCCTCTCACACCTATACAAATCCATGGTCAAGATCTGTTAACACTTCAGATAAAATGTGTCCTAAATCTCTCTTCCACCCTCCATATCCACTGCCATATAGCAATTCAAGTTAAAAAAAAAAAAACCTACAATGACTTCTCACATGTAACATGAAATCCAGGTTCCCTTACATATGACCTATAAACTTCATGATCTAGCAGTCTCCCTGACACACTCAAGTTGCATGGAGTAGCTGCAGAGGCTTTTGTGTTGCTTAACTTTTAGGGTTCTTTCATATCACATAATTCTTAGTCACTTTTTTTTTGTTCTTTTTTTGAAGTTGGGTCTTACTCTAGCCCAGGCTGACCTGGAATTTACTATGTATTCTCAGGGTGGCCAAAAACTCGTGGTGATCCTCCTACCTCTGCCTCCCCAGTGCTGGGATTAAAGACGTACGCTACCACAACTGGCTACACAGAGAATGGGTCTGCAGCTGCTGCAAACAGACTCCAGATGTATGTGTCACTTTAACATCTGGATTTATGTGGGTACTGGGGAATTGAACTCAGGTCACTAGGCTTTTCAGGAAAGTACCCTTAACTGCTGTGCCATCTCCTCAGCCCTCTTAGTTACTTTTTTGTTAGCTTTGTATATGTGGTTCCCTCACATTGCTGCTACTGACTGGATGTTCTGTGAGCCCCCTAAATTCCTATTTTGAAATTTTAATCCCCAATATGCTTATAATTGGAGTGGGGCTTTAGGAAAGAATTGGGTCCTTTTTAATAGGGTAAGGACTCTCATGTCCGTATAAGAAGAGCTAGGATAGCTTGCTGGTACTGTCTATGCTATGTGAGGACATAGACTAAACACAGCCACTCATGAACCAGGAAGGTAGCCCTTACCAGAAGCAGGCTATACATAGCCATAACCTGATTTCTTAGCCTTTAGAAATCTGAGAAATAAACTTCAACTTCTAAGCCATCTTAGTGGGTGAGACTTTTTGCTATAACCGCACAAAATAAGACAATCTCTTCTAATTCTTGCAGACCAAATCCCCAACTCTATCTTCATCTTAGTTCCATTTTATGTGTATGGCCAGTATTATAGCAGAAGGGAATTGCAGATGTGGCTAAATGGTAAAGTGAACGGTCAGTACGTGAGAGGTCATGGTTCTGTCTCTAGCACCAACAGAGAAAAAGAGGAGAGGAACAGAGAGGGAAGGAGGAAAGGAGAGGGAAATGTGTAGCAGAAAGCTGTCTGTACTCATTCACCTGCTCTTAAACCCAACTTTCTTCCAAGAACATCACTTCTCACCTCTCTGTGCTACATGACCACCATTTTGTTTTTTAAATAATTTTTTGTATATTTTTATTTATTTATTTAAGAGCAGCAGACAGAGAAAGAGGCAGAGAGAGAGAGAGAGAGAGAGAGAGAGAGAGAGAGAATGGGCACGCCAGGGCCTCCAGCCACTGCAAATGAACTCCAGACATGTGCGCCCCCTTGTGCATCTGGCTAACGTGGGTCCTGGGGAATCGAGCCTTGAAGCAGGGTCCTTAGGCTTCACAGGCAAGTGCTTAACCGCTAAGCCATCTCTCCAGCCCATGACCACCATTCTCTTTCACCCTGTTGTGCTGTGGAGTTGGGAGGTAGTGTTGCCATTTCTTTGACTCTTGTGGGCCTCTTTATTTTTGTTTTTTTTTTTGGGGGGGGGTGTCTCAAGGCAGGGTTTTACTCTATCCTAGGCTGACCTGGAATTCACTATGTAGTCTCAGGGTGGCCTCGAACTCATGGTGATCCTCCTACCTCTGCTTCCCAAGTGCTGGGATTAAAGGCATGTGCCACCACACCTGGCTTGTGGGTCACTTTAGAACATCATGGTTCTACTTTCCTGTGAAAATCTGCTCCTTCTTCACTCATACCATACAATGTAACCACCCCTTTCTCTTTTTATTACCCTGGTCCACAGATGATATGGGCATCTCACACGGGAAAAAGTCCCTTCTGCTGTCACTCGGCATCACAGTGAGTGGCTTGGTACATTCCAGTTGTTTCATGTTCTTTTTCACTTTCTGGAATCTACCCAACAGTCCTCATCACTCCACTGCCGCAGCCCATATCCAGGCCTGTATCCTGGATCTTACTAAATTTTACAGTTCCCTCCTGGATGTTAGAGACCAACTACTTTGTGACCTTAAATTCATATGCTCCAACTTTCTGTTCACTCCCTTCCTCCCCCACTTCAGTACCCTATTTTCTCCAACTTTATAGAGGTAGTTCCAAGAGTTCTCATCCATGACCCAGCCTGCACCCCTCGTGTTCCTCCATCATGTCTATAACTTTCTTCCTGCATGTGTTTGAGTCATATTGATTTTTTTTTTAGGATTCTACTTTATTCCTCCTTTCTCTGGCACTGACTACTGTTGGCCACGCTGTTTTCGAAAGCAGTTTCCCCTGTGACCTCACATTCCAGCTTCTCTTCTGCTAACCCAAAAAGACTACACATAATTCCAAGACTTTGTTAACTTCATCCTTTTTATGTTCCTTTTAAACCATGTTGAAAGTATTCATTTACTAATGATTTCCAAGTTACCAGATTTCTCTCCTGCAAACCGGAATCAGAATCAGAATAACAGCTTACTAGTCATTTCTATCTCTATTTCCCAAAGTACTTTCTCTTTTTTCCGAGGAGGGTCTCACTCTAGCCCTGGCTGACCTGGAATTCACTATGTAGTCTCAGGGTGACCTGAAACTCAGAGCAATCCTTGTACTCTGCCTCCCGAGTGCTGGGATTCAAGGTGTGTGCCACCATGCTGAGATAAGAAATATATATATTTGGACTTTTGAGGTAGGGTTTCACTCCAGCCCAGACTGACCTGGAATTCACTCTCTGTCAGGCTGGCCTCAAACTCACTGCCATTCTCCTACCTCTGCTTCCCTGAGTGCTGGTATTAAAGGCATGCACCACCACACCTTGCCAAGAAATTTTTAAAATGTATTTGCTAGAGAGAGAGAGAGTGTGTGTTTGTATTTGTGTGCAACAAGTTCTCTTGTCTCTGCAGAACTCCCGATACATACACTACTTTGTGCATCTGGCTTAATGTGGGTGCTGGGGAATTGAACTCTGTTCATTAGGCTCTGAAGGCAAGCGCCTTAACTGCTGAGACATGTTTCCAGCCCTGTGAAAATGCTTTTACAATAGCAATGTCCCAGATACCTATTAGATGCCTATTGACAAATAGCAAATGTTGAAAAGTATGTAGAGAAATTTGAAACCTTGTGCACTGTCAGTGGAAATGTGAAATGGCACACTGACTGTGAAAAGCAGGTTCCTTAAAAAGTCAACAGGGGAGCTGGGCATGGTGGCGCATGCCTTTAATCCCAGCACTTGGGAGGCAGAGGTAGGGGGATTGCTGTGAGTTCGAGGCCACCCTGAGACTACAGAGTGAATTCCAGGTCAGCCTGGGTTAGAGTGAGACCCTACCACGAAAAAAAAAAAAGTCAACAGGGGCAGTGGAGATGGCTCAGTGGTTAAAGGCTCTTGCTTGTTTGCCTGCATTCAATTCTCCCCCTTTTTTTCAGCGCCAGCAGCAAGGGACCCTGGCTCACTCAAAAATATAAAATAAACAAACATTTTAAAATGTTAATAACAGATTTACTGTGTTATCCAGAAATTTCATTCAAAGGTATTGAAAACAAAGCAGGGCATGGTGACACACGCCTTTAATCTCAGCACTTGGGAGGCAGAGGTAAGTGGATTGCTGTGAGTTCGAGGCCACTCTGAGACTACATAGTGAATTCCAGGTCAGCCTGAACTAGAGTGAAACCCTACCTCAAAAAACCAAAAAAAAAAAAAAAAAAAAAAGTTTTGAGAACAGAATCTGAGAGATATTTACACACCCGTGTCAAAAGCGGCATTATTCACAACAGCCTCAAAATAGAAGCAACTCAAGTGTCTATTGACAGATGATTAGAGAGACAAAAGGTCGTATGGACATACCATGAGATGTTATTCAGCCTTGAATATGAAAGAAACAGACACGCATTATAGCACAAGTGTTGGTGCACATATAGCACTAAAATGAGTTAATCACAACAAAACTAATATTTTATGATTCCACTTATGTGGAGTATCTATAGTAGTTAATTCAGAAACGAGAATGGGAGCTGGAAAGATTGCTCAGTGGTTAAAGGCTGCTGCTTGCAAAGCCTTCTGGGCCCAGCTTCAATTCCCCAGGCATCCATGTAAGCCAATGCAAAAAGAGTTGCCTGGCCTGGAGTTCATTTGCACCAGCCAAAAGGTTCTGGCATACCCCAATTTCACTCTCTCTCTCTCTCTCTCATGCACAAATAACTAAGCAAATTTGGGCTGGAGAGATCAGTCAGCAGCTAAAGGTGCTTGCTTGCAAAGTTTGATGACCTGGGTTTGATGCCTCAGTACCCAAAGAAGCCAGATACACAAAGCGATGCATACGTCTAGAGTTCATTTGCAGTGGCAGGAAGTGCACTCATTCTCCCCCCCATGCTTGTATATATAAAGAAACAACAAACAAACAACAAGTAAGAAATAAGAATGGAGGTTTCCAGAGGGTGAAGGGAAGAGGACATGAAGAATTGGTCAGATGTTATAGTTTCGAACATGTTCTGAAAGCCGGGAGCACGCCTTTAATCCCAGCACTTGGGAGGCAGAAGTAGGAGGCTCACAATGAGTTCGAGGTCATCGGAGACTACATCGTGAATTCCAGGTCAGCCTGGGCCAGAATGAGACCCTACCTCAAAAAAACAAAACAAAAAAATGTTTTGAAAGATGATGAAGAAATAAAAAGAAGAGATTACTCACTTGTTAAAGATACTTATTTCAAAGACTGCTGACCTAGGTTCAATTCCTTGTTATCTATGTAGAGCCAGATGCTCAAAACTGTTTTGAATTTACAAAACCAAAAGTTCTTGGATTGGTTTTACAGTGGGAATGTGCTTAAAGCCACTAAACTCTACATTTTAGGAGTTTATTTTATTTTATTTTTATTTATTTGAGAGAGAGAAAGAGGGAGAGAGAGAGAGAGAGAGAGAGAGAGAGAGAGAGAGAAATGGGCGTGCCAGGGCTTCCAGCCACTGCAAATGAATTCCAGATGCATGCACCCCCTTGTGCATCTGCCTTACATGGGTCCTGGAGAATTGAACCAGGATCCCTTGGCTTTGCAGGCAAACACCTTATCCACTAAGCCATCTCTCCGGCCCCATTTTATAAGTTTTTAAAAATATTATTTATTTATTTATTTATTTGAGAGAGAGAGAGAGAGAGAGAAAGAATGGGCACACCAGGGCCTCTAGCCACTGCACACAAACTCCAGACACATGTGCCAACTTGTGCATCTGGCTAATGTGGATACTGGGGAATTGAGCCTGGGTCCTTAGGCTTCACAGGCAAGTGCCTTAACTACTAATCCATCTCTCCAGCCCATGAACAGTACGTTTTAGAATGGTTAAGATGGTACATCTTAGATTTCTAAATATCAGTGACTGCCATATGAATCACAAAGCCTTTTAGTACCTTGCCTGTGCATGTGTGTGTGTCGTTGTTGTTGCTTGAAATGAGCTCAGGGTAGCGTCAAACTCTGGATCTCCCTGCCTTCACCTCTGGAGTACTGTGGTTGGCAGGCACCTGCCTCTAAGCGTGACGTGGCACCATCTTCTTAACATCCTTCGTACGTGCCACTGTCATCTCCTTTACTTTCATCACTAACAGCTCTCAACCAGAGTTGTTTCTGGTAACTATTTCCTAACTGTTGTCTGTACCTTAAATGCTTCAGTTCAGTTTCTTCCATGTAATCATCTGGAACCTTTGTTTACCAAGTGCAGGTGTTGAACTAATTATTTTAGCCACTAAAATCCCTTTAGAAGTTCTCTTGCATTCCTATAATTTAAAAGAGAAAATAAAGACATGCCCTGATCTCATCTTTTCCTTTTTATTTTTTTCAAATTTTTATTAGCAACTTCCATGATTATAAAAAATATCCCATGGTAATACCCTCCCTCCACTTTCCCCTTTGAAACTCCATTCTCCATCATATCCCCTCCCCATCTCAATCAGTCTCTCTTTTATTTTGATGATCATGACATCTCTTCCTTTTTAAAATATATTTTTATTTTTATTTATTTATTTAAGAGAGAGAAAGAGAAAGAATGGGTGCGGCAGGGCCTCCAGACACTGCAAACAAACTCCAGATGCATGCGCCCCCTTATGTATCTGGCTAATGTGGGTCCTGGAGAGTCGAACCGGGATCCTTTGGCTAAGCCATCTCTCCAGCCCCTTTTCCTTTCTTTTCTAGTTCCTTGCTCACATTTCTCCATAGGCCTTTTTTCATAAAATACATTTCAGCTATAGTAACTCATCTGTAGGTCCAGAGAGCATGTCGTGCTTTGTGTCTGCTCTGTGTTCAAGCTGCACTGTTTGTGTGTGTGCTGCCAAGAATTCTCCCCATTCTGCCCACCTGGCGAACATCTGGTCTTCTTGAGGCAAAGCAAAATTCAATTCTGTATTGAAACTCTTGACCACTTCCTCTCCCCCCCCCACTCAGAATGTATTTTTTTCTCCTTTGTCATTCCTATGTGTTTAAAAAGAAATCTCATTGCTTCTGGGACATTTTATTGTACTTATTCTTTACATGTGTGGGTCCTTTTATTTCACTATAATTCTTTTGAAGGCGGAGCTGTAGGTGATTTCTCTTTATATCCTCAATGCCCAACAGGGTATCTGGAATATTGTACATGTTCATGGCTCTGATTGAACACGGGTTGGTGGTGCATGCCTGTAATTCCTGCACTTGGGAGGTAGAGGAATGGATATCAGGAGCCCAAGGTCATCCTCAGCTACATAGAGCTCAAGGCCAGACTATCTCAGGAAAATATGTGGATTATATTATCTAGTAGATGACCTTTTAAAAATATTTATTTATTTATTTTAGAGAGAAGAGGGGGGGAGAGAGAGAGGCAAGAGAGAGAACGGGTACATCAGGGCCTTTTGCAGCTGCAAACAAACTCCAGATGCATGTGTCACTTTGTGCATACAGCTTTGTGCAGCACAGGCTGTCAGCCTTTACAAGCAAGCACCTTTAACCAATGAGTCATCTCTCCATCCCTAGATGGATCTTAATTGAACATTCAGCAAATATTTATTGGACAGTTACTATTTTCTAGGCTTGAGACTGCTAGTGTACAATCTTGTGATAGACATATCAAGGAAAACAGGAATGTTTAAAGTTACTCAGTGTTATGGCAAACATTTAGGAAACTATTGAATTGAGTACTATGTTCAGATGATAAGGAGAAAGTGGGCATGGTGTCACACACCTTTAGTCCTAGCACTGGGGAGGCTGAGGTAGGAGGATTGCTTTGAATTCCAGGCTGACTTGGAGCTACAGAGTGTGTTCTGGATCAGCTTGGTCTAGAGTGAGCCTCTGCCTCAAAAACAAAGAAACAAACAAACAAATGATAACAGAAAAAGATGAATAGAAAGGCTAGTAGAGATGAGTTACGAGAGAACCTCAAAAGTATAATTGGAATGATGCTTTTAAGAGTAAGTAATGGATTTGATTACCCCTTGGATCTTTGGACATCAGAAAGGAACATTGTTCAGGCTGGAGTTCATGCTGAGGTAGGGTGATAGTGGTAGGAGACAGAAACTGGCTAGGCAGTCAGGGTAACAGAACCCCAAATGTAATGGTTTTTTAATTCCTTGACTCAAGGCAGGAAATATCACTAAGCTTGCAGAAATCTGGATGTTACACCCTCCAGGTAAGATCTCTAGATCAAGCTTGCACCCTTCCTAGAGGACAGAAACTCTGATCCTTACCTAAGATGACTGGCAAAGCTGTAAACTCTGGTCTTTGTCCACAGCAACCTGCTGACCTGGTCTTCCTCACGTAGTCTTTGCTCATAAAAACCCAGATCTTAGTCTCAGAGGTGGGCTTTTCAAACCCCCTCTTGCCTCCTTGGGCAAGAGCTCCATCTTGCTTCCTTCTCTTATGTTCCAGGCTTAAACCCCCGTTTCTTTGTCCTAGTAAAGCTTTAAGCTACAATAAAATATTTCTAAACTTTATCCTCTGGCCTGTGGATTTCATTCTTCGAATTCATAGGACAAGGATCCAGGAACACCCCAAATTATTGGTGCATTGGCGTATAAGGAACCCAAAATTCCAGAATCAATTGCAGAAATGGAGAGGAAGAACTATCTTCTAGGAGTTTTGAAGCCGATCAAGATTTCAAAGCGGGAGAAAGATGAAAGAAAGACCACTTAAAAAAATTTTATTTATCTATTTGCAAGTAGAGAGAGATAGAAGAGACAGAGGGTGCACCAGGGCCTTCAGCCGCTGCAGACTCCAGATGCATGCAACACTTTGTGCATCTGGCTTTATGTGGGTACTGGGGAATTGAACTGGGGTCATTAGGCTCTGCAGTCAAGCCCCTTAACCACTAAGTCCGAGATCAATAGGTTTTTAAATGACGCTTAAGCGGGCGTGGTCGCGCACGCGTTTAATCCCAGCGCTTGGGAGGCAGAGGTAGGAGGACCACAATGATTTCGAGGCCACCCTGAGACTACATAGTGAATTCCAGGTCAGCATGGACTAGGGCGAGACACTACCTGGAAAAATCAACAAAAGTAAATAATAAATAAATAAAATGAGGCTTATGTGCAATAACGCGTACGACAGCAATCCAAAACTACAACCTGTTTCACAATGGGTGTTTTTATCACCTTCTCTGGCTGGTCACAGGTTTAGTCTAGCTGTACTTTCAGGGATGTGTTCACATCTAGGGACGATATGAAACGTCAGATTAGGTTTTATAATTACTGAGGGGGTTCTCAGCGGCCGGGGAAAGATAACCTGAGCAGACAGAGGGACATCAATAAACGCCGGTTAGCTCTTCCCCAATGATCTTCCAACTTTTACGAAAGGCCGGAACCAATGAATGCTACCCGCTTGTGTTTCCCGCGGGGGACTATCTTTGTCGTCATCCCGAGCGCCAAACTAGCCAATCAGCGCTCACCGACGTCATCACCGCGCGCGAGCAGCGGCGCCCGTCAGAGACTGGAACACGTGTCCTGTGTTGACTGTCCAAAGTCTAAAGGCACCGGGTTTCCGGGAGCCGTGAGTTTTGACAGAAGTTTTTTCTTGCTTGCCTACGAGTTCCCCGAGTCCACAAATCCACGCCTCACCCCTTCCCAGAGCATGAGCGCCCCGGGCGTGCAGTCGTTTAGCCAGCAAAGCTGGGAGCAGGTTCTGTCCAAAGCCAAGAGGGCTCTGGTCTACCTGGACGCCGCCAGCGCCGAGAGCCTGCACTGGAGCTGCGGATCCACTCGGCTCCTGGAGGCGGTGGGGGACCGAGCGTGTCACCTGAGGGAGTTTGGACCCGATGCCGCCGGTGGCCGAGCCGGGCAGCCCAAGGCGCTGTTCGTGTTGAGCCGTCTGCTGAAAGGCCGGACGGTAGACACCCTCCGGGACATCATCCGCCGCAGTCACTTCCAGTACTGCGTGGTGGTCACGGCCGTGAGCCACGCTGTCCACCTCACGGCCAACCACGTGCCGGCGGCTGCGGCGGCCGAGCTAGAGGGGCAGCGGCCGGTGTTCGAGCAACTGGAGGAGAAGCTGTGCGAATGGATGGGCAATATGAACTACACGGCCGAGGTGCTGCACATCCCACTGTTGTTCGCCCCTGCTGCTCCCCACCTGGCTTTGACCCCGGCCTTTGCTACTCTTTTCCCGCTCCTACCCAGCGATGTACATCTCCTGAACAGTGCCAGACCCGACAAGAGGAGGCTTGTCAGCCTGGGCGAGGTGGATGCCACAGCCCTGACCCCAGAGCTTCTGCTGCAAATCAGGTGCCTGGTGTCTGGCCTCAGTTCTCTGTGCGAACATCTAGGGGTACGAGAGGAGTGTTTTGCTGTGGGCACCCTCAGTCGGGTCCTCGCTGCAGATCTGGCAAATTATGCGCCTGCCAAGAACAGGAGGAAAACCGCTACAGGCAGGGCATCCGTGGTCTTTGTGGATAGAACTCTCGATCTCACAGGTAAGTTGACTTGCTAGTGGTACTGTTTTTTTTTAAATAAGCAGAGAGAGAGAGAGAGAGAGAGAGCGCGAGCACGCACCAACCACTAATAAACAGCCATGTCAGGGTCTCTTGTCTGTGCAAACAAATGCACCACTTTTTGCATCTGGCTTTACATGGGTACTGGAGACTCAAACCCGGGGCAACCATGCTTTGCAAGCAAATGCTTTTAACCACTGAGCCATCTACACAGTTCACCAATAGTACTTTTAAAAATATTTATTTGGACCTAGAGAGATGGCTTAGTGGTTAAGGCGCCTGCCTGTGAAGCCTAAGGACCCAGGTCCAATTCCCCAGATCCCATGTAAGCCAGATGCACATGGCAGCACATGTATCTGGAGTTCGTATGCAATGGTTAGAGGCCCTGGTATGCCATTCTCTCTCTCTCTCATAAATAAAAAATAAATTAAAAAAAGAGAAAAAAATATTTATTTGCACATGTGTGTGTGGGGGGAGGGGCGGGCATGCCTGTGTCTTGCCACTGCAAACGAAGGCCAGATGCTTGTGCCACTTTTTTGGCTGGCTTTACTTAAGTACTGGGGAACTGAACCCAGGCTTTGCATGCAAGTACCTTTAACCACTGAGCCATCTCCCAGCTACATTAGTAGTTTTCTTAAAAATTATTTTTATTTATTTATTCGAGAAAGAGGCAGAGAGATGGAGAATGAATGAATGAATGAATGAATGAGTGGGTGCACCAGGGCCTCCAGCCACTGCAAACGAAATCCAGATGCATGTGTCACCTTGTGCATCTGGCTTATGCGGGTACTGGGGCATTGAACTTGAGTCCTTAGGCTTCTCAGCAAGCACCTTAACCGCTAAGGCATCTCTCTCTAGCCCCCCACACTAGTAGTTTTTGTAGTTACTCTTCCAGGTGCTGGGACTTTTGATGATCCAGTGGATATTTTGCTGACCTCTGACTCTGTTAGGCAGGTTAAGACTACATAGACTAAATGGATACAGTTCCTAATTTCACAGGGGTTACAGTTTAGTTTTGTTTGTGGAGAGGTGTGTGTATAGACAAGCAATTGTGTTATCATTTGTTAAATGCTACAGTGGGTAAATGTGTCCTCAGTTTGCATATATGTATTACTGTCACTGTCCTGGAGTAAGGGTTACAAGAATTTGGTGTCTAGAAGTTTGCAGCTCTAGAAGTTAAACAAAAAAACAAAACAAAACAAAACAAAACAAAACAAAAACAAGTGGTGATCCTGTATGCCTTATGATAATAACACAATGTGTGTATTCCCATTATCACCCACAGGGTCATACATGATGGGTATTTTTTCTTGTGTGAGCCATTGAACCATTAGATTACTTATAGAGTTTCAGATCCTGAGGTTCAAAGATACTTTTGTGTCAGTTGGACCAACTCTGTGTTTTAAATTTTTTCTTTTTCTTTATGTTTATTTATGAGAGAAAGAGAGAGAGAGAGAGGGAGAGGGAGGAAGGGAGAAAATGAGCACACCAGGGCCCGTAGCCACTGCAAACAAACTCCAGATGCATGCATCACCTCGTGCATCTGGCTTATAAGGGTACTGAGGAATCAAATCTGTGTCCTTAGGCTTCACAGGCAAGTGCCTTAACCTTTAAGCCATTTTTCCATCCCTCAAATCATTTTTTATACAGATTAGAGACCATCTTGCTGTTCACTGATTAAAAATTGAACAGGTAAGCTGGGCACGGTGGTGCCCGCTTTTAAAACTAGCACTTGGGAGTCAGAGGTAGGAGGATCGCTGTGAATTTGAGGCTACGCTGAGACTACATAGTGTATTCCAAGTCAGCCTGAGCTAGAGTGAGACCCTACCTCAGAAAATAAGCAAACAAACAAACAAAAACCAAAAAATAAATCTTGAACAGGGAAGAGGTAACTAGGGCTTGATTTACTTTCACTCTAGAATGTCTTAAATAATGTTTTATAGTTTATTGAATAAAGAGAAACTAAAATTGTCTGAAAATGTAAAGTGCAGTAGAACTCTTGGCTTTGTATTCATTTTATAAAGGGAGAATCTGAAGTTACCATGACATTGATTGATTACAAGGGCTTAGTCTGTTTTTGAATCATGATATAGCACAAATTGAAATTATAAAATGTATTAAACGCTCTCAAGTTGGATGTTTGTGAATCTGTATTCATAGAAGAGCCCTTGGGAAATTATGGTCATATGAGTTGGCATTTTGTCATTCATTCCTCTAATGTCATATTTTAAATATAAATAGTTTTGATGTAATGTAAGGTTTTAATTTAATTTTATTTATTTATTTATTTTGTTTTCCTAGGTAGGGTCTTGCTGTAGTTCAGGCTGACGTGGGATTCACCATGTAGTTTCAGGCCGGCCTTGAATTCCTACCTCAGCCTCACAAGTGCGGGGATTAAAGGTGTACACCACCATGCCTGGCTAAATTATTTTTCTTTAAATTTAAATTTAAATTTATTTATTAGAGACAGAGAGAGGGAGAGATAGAGAGAGTGAGAGTGGGAGCACCTGGGTCTCTAGCCACTGCAAACGAACTCCAGATGCATATGCCACCATGTGCATTTGGCTTGTGTGGGACCTGGAGATTTGAACCTGAGTTCTTAGGCTTTGTAGGGATGTGCCTTAACCACTAAGCCATCTCTCTAGTTCTAAGTTATTTGTAAGTTAGGGAAATGTTACTTGTAGCAAGCATTGGGAGAAAATGAAGTTTTAAGGGAGTTCATTTCAAATATAATCTTATCATCAAAAAATCCCTTTGGTTAGAATTTTGAGAATATTAATTGTATTTTTTTGAGATATTAATTGTATGGCGAAGTTGGGAGGAAGGGAAGGAGAATGAATTATATTTTTTATCTTACTGTAAGGATACATATTCACCACAGTGAGCTTAGAAATTCTATATTAATGGAAGATTAAAATCTGTATTTTGAGAATTAATTCGATAAATATATCACAAGTTGAAAAAAAAACCAAACTATTCTTATGGACTAGAGGGACTCATACATGTATATAATTCCAGTATATAGGAGGCTGAGACAGGGGGATTGTTAATCTAGGCAAGCTTGCACTATCAAGGCCAGCAAGACCCTGTCTCAAAAACAAATGTAAACCAAGTAAGCTATTCGTCTACTTTTGAACATCTAGAATATTAGTACATGATATTTTAATCAATAAGTGATACTTTGCTAGTATAAATATAATAGCCATTTTATAGCTTGGCTTCTCCTGTTTGGGGCGTTTTAAGAAAACAGTCAGCAATTTCAATTTGCAGAGGATTTAATCACCCAGATTGTAGCTGCCAAGGAAGCCAGTAGAGAAAGGCCACTCTCAGAGACATACAGATACTTGTTGTGTAACATTTCCATAGATGACAGAGGAAAAATAAGATTGGGTTGGGAGAAGAGATCAGAATTTTGGCATCAGGCTTAAAGAAAAGTTATTTTAGTGCTAACTGCAAAGTTACAAAAGTTTTTATCTAGTGAAGAGGGAACTGGTGAAGAACAGTATCCATGATGCTGTAAGTATAGTATATGTATTTCAGTCTAGGTTAATGACACAATTCACTTGGCCTTTTGAGGCCTCTCTGGGTCCTTTAACCCCTTACATTGCCAGGCACTCATTCACTATTACACAAGCAGCATCTAGTTGGATGCTGGGGAGATAACCTTAGAACACTGACAACATTTGCCCTTGCAAAGGCACATTCTGTTTGTTTTTTTCCGAGGTAGGGTCTCACTCTAGCTCACGCTGCCCTGGAATCCTCCTACCTCTGCTGGGATTAAAGGTGTGCTCCACCACACGTGGCTTGTTTGTTTGTTTTGAGGTGTAATTTCACTCTAGCCTAGGCTGACCACCTTACAAATGCATATACTACTGGTAATCCAGCAACTTTGTTCTTTTTAAAAAATTATTTATTTATTTGAAAGAGAAAGAGGGGAGGGGGGAGAATGGGTGCACCGGGGCCTCCAGCCACTGCAAATGAACTCCAGACACATCTGCCCCCTTGTGAATCTGGCTTACGTGGCTCCTGGGGAATCGAACCGGGGTCCTTTGGCTTTGCAGGCAAGTGCCTTAACTGCTAAGTTATCTCTCAAGCCCAGCAGCTTTGTTCTTTAACATCACTAATTACCTTAGAAACAGACATACCTGCTCTGTCTTAGGACAGTTTGTTAGCCTAAGTTTTTTTTTTTTTTTTTTTTTTAACCACTCCTGGGTTTGAATTTCTCCTCCTTTGTAATTATCAAATTAATTATTTTCTTGATCTTGAACAGGAGATTATAATTGAATTTGCTGTGTAATTGAATCTTTACTTTGTCATTGAGCATACCGATGTCTACATATAGAATTGTTGTAACTATTAAGTGGATTATGGACATTGTAATTTTTGAGTAAAGAGCTGTTATGTGAATGAAGATGATGATGGTAATGGTGGTGATTCCTTGGATTCCTAGTTTGGCCTTTCCTTACTAGGTCTTCTGTCCTATTAATGTGACATGGCAGAAAAACAAAAAACAAAACAAACAAAAACAGCAACAGAGAGGGCCTGGGAAGATTGCTTAGTGGTTAAATGTGCTTGCTTGCAAAGCCTGCCAACCTGGGTTCAATTTCCAAGCCACCTACATAAGCTAGACACCATGTCAGGCATTCGTTTGTAGTGGCAAGAGGCCCTGCTAGACACAAACATGTACAAATAAATAAAAAATAAAACAATGAGAGAGAGAGAGAGAGAGAAAGAGAGAGAGAGAGAGAGAGAGAGAGAGAGCGAGCGCACATGCATACATACCAGGGCCTCCACCCACTGCAAATGAACTCCAGATGCATGTACCACTTTGCTTCTGGTTTTATGTAGGTACTGAGGAATCAAACTCAGGTTGTTTGGTTTTTATAGACAAGCACCTTAACCACTAAGCCATCTCTCCAGCCACATGTAATTTTATTTTATGTATTTGAGAGCGAGAGGGAGGGAGAGAATGGGCACGCCAGGGCCTTCGTCCACTGCACATGCACTCCAGAAGCATGGGCCACCTTGTGCATCTAGCTTATGTGGGTCCTGAGAATCAAACCTGGGTCCTTTGGCTTTGTAGGCAGACGCCTTAACCGCTAAGCCATGTCCTCAGCCCCCACATGCTAGTTTTGAAGGGCACTCAAGCATTTGTCCAGGTTGTGGGCTTACGTTTGCTTGCCTGGTTACACAGGAGCAGTTGGACATCATGGAGACAACTTGGCAGAGAAGATGATTTCAGTGCTCCCACAGCTTCCAGGCCACACGAACGACGTGATGGTCAACATGGTGGAGCTCACTGCACTCCAAGCCCTGGAAGACAAGCAGAATGTAATTGCACCAGGCTGTCTTGCCCAATCCAAGTAAGGGGTAGTTTTTGTCTCTCATTCTTCTCCCTCTTCCCCTTTTCTGAGTATCTCTGTAGAAAAGAAACAGCACTGGAGAGGTAGAGGCAGGAAAATCAGGAGTTCAAGTCCATCCTTTGTTATTTATTGAGTTCAAGGCCAGCCTGGGCTACATAAGATCCTGTCTTGGAAAAAGAAGAGAAAAGAAAGGGAAAAAAGATGCAGTGTTACTCATTACAAATGTTCATTTATAATGGATATCATTTAGAGAAAGTACTTTAAAAAGAAATAATCACATTCATTAAATAGAACAATAAGTCATAAAATATGGAATTTTATAATTGTGCCATTTAGATGTGATCACACCTTGTTCCCAAGATCAGAAAGGTGAGTCAGTTTATGGATGTCTGTTGTGCAGACAGCTTCACATGAAATCATGTCTGGGTTTTCTCAGATGATGGAAAAGCAACCCACACAGCTGTGAGCCAAGGATAGGCACATAATATGGTCTTGGGCATTAGTGGGAGAAATTTTGTTTCTAAGTATATTTTCTCACATGCTCAGAGAAATTAAAAAAAAAACATGGTGTACTTTAAGTCATGAAGTGTTTCAAAAATTAAAGAACATAGCTGGGCGTGATGGTGCACGCCTTTAATCCCAGTACTTGGGAGGTAGAGGTAGGAAGATCACCGGGAGTTCAAAGGTACCCTGAGACTACATAGTGTATTTCAGGTCAGCCTGAGCTAGTTTGAGACCCTACCTTGAAAAACAAAACAAAACAAAACAAAACAATAACAGCAACAAAAAATTAAAGAACATTTCTCCTGCATTAAAAAAGTAGGCATTCACCATTTCATCTTGTCCTTCCTTCATCTACAGTTTTATGAGAATGATTCTTATTGGCTTTAACAAGTGTTTTATTTATTTACGTACGTGTGTGTGTGTATGGGCATGGAAGAGCCTCCTGCCACTGCAAACGAACTCCATATCCATGAGCCACTTTGTTCATCTGGCTTCATGTGGGTACTGAGAGCTGGAACCCAGACTGGCAAGCTTTACAAGCAAACACATTTAACTGCTGAGCCCTATCTCCAGCCCCAGCTTAAAAAAAAAAAAAAACCATAAAGTATTAGAAGGGGACTGAGGAGTTAGTTCAGTGATTAAGTGTGCTTGCCTCTTAAATATAAGAACCTCTTGGGTCCAAGACCACCAAATTTGTGCCTAAAAGTCATATTAAAAAAAGCTGATGGCTGGAGAGATGGCTTAGCAGTTAAGGCGCTTGCCTATGAAGCCTACATGCACAAGGTGGCGCACGCGTCTGGAGTTCGTTTGCAATGACTGGAGGCCCTGAAACACCCATTCTCTCTCTCTCCTTCTCTCTGTCTCTAATAAATAAATAAAAATAAAATCTTAAAAAAAAAAAAAACTGAGTTAGGGTTGGGTAGATGGCTCAGCAGTTAAAGGTACTTTCTTGCAAAGCCCGTCATCGTGGGTTCAGTTCTCCAGCCGTCTACATACAGCCAGATGGGCATTTGTTTGCAGTGTCAAGAGACTCTGGTGCACTCATACCACAACCACACCAATGAAAAAAAAACAAAAGCTGAGCCCACGCTCATCTGTAACCCCAGTCCATGGATGGCAAGGACTGGAGAATTGCAGGGGAGAGACTCCATCTCCAGGACACAGGAAAATTAGTCATAAGAGAAGGACACCCCATGTTCTCTGGCCTTTGCAGGCACATACATGGAACATGCATCTTCACACATGTGCATATACTACACATCCCATAACCACACCACATGCATACGCTGAACACATATGCAAGAAAATATCCTAGGAAGGGAAAAGGTACTTATTTTTCTTATCTTTCTGTCTTGTATTTTTTTTAAACATATTTTATTTATTTGAAAGAGAGAGAGAGAAAGAGAATGGGTGTGCCAGGGCCTCTCATTGTTGCAAATGAACTCCAGATGTATGTGCTACCTTGTATATCTGGTTTTATATGGGTACTGGGGAATTGAACCCAGGTCCTTAGGCTTTGTAGGCAAGCACCTTAACTGCTGAGCCAGCTCTCCAGCACCTCTGTTTTGAATTTGGAGTTTCATATTATAGTTGAAATTAATTTGCACTTCTGAAGTTTTCAGTTTTTTGTCAGATAGTTAATAATCCCCAATGTGAAAAGAAAATGGAATGTTCCAGACCTAGTCTTTTTCTCTTTGCTAATACGTGCAATGGAGACATAGGTCAGGGCTTGCAGCCACGCGCAACGTCACTGTGACTGGAAATACGTCTAGCTGTTCAGATGGTCACTGAGAGGTTACTTCATAAGGACTTGCTATGAGCCTTACTTTAGCTTAAGTAATATGAGGACATAAATGGAGGTGAAATGTCATTCCTGCCTTTAAGGAACACTTTTGTTGGGTGTCAGGAAGTGCACTCAGACACAATAAAACAAATATAGAAATAGCATGAAATCAAGACGACTGTGTGTGCTACAGGTGTCAGTTCCTACAAGTGTCAAATTGTGATCTTTAGAGGGATGGTCTCATAGAAGTAGTGGTCCTTGGTTGATTGTATATTGGAAGATCACTTAAACGAAGATATAGAAACCGGATGGTCAGGGTCTAATGTGAAGAAGAGAGATCATATCAGTAGGCCACTACTGTCATCAGCTCTGTTAACATTTTCCAGAACATGCTAAGTATCTGTCATGTTCCCAGGCATCTTGTCTTTGAAAATTCTATGATTTTTTAAAAAAAATCTATTAGAACACAATGAGGCATGCAGTAGGATAAATATAAGAGTAAAAGTATCCTCTTAGGGTCACTGTGAGTTCGAGGCCAACCTGAGACTACATAGTGAATTTCAGATCAACCGGAGCTAGAGTGAGACCCTATCTACCTAAAAAAAAAAAAAAAAAAAAGCACTCTGGGAGTGGTAGCACATGCCTTTAATTCCAGCACATGGGAGGCAGAGGTAGAAGGTGAAGCCTGGGACTACATCATGAATTCCACATTGGCCGGGGCTAGAGCAAGACCCTACCTCAAAAACCCCCAAAATTAAAATAAAAAAAATCATTACCCCCCCCCCAAAAAAAAAACAACAACAACCGCCTTTTACTTCTTCTGCTTACAATGGACGTTGACGCTAACACTGAGGTCATACGACTAAGACTGTTGCAAAGAAGAGCTTCTTCTGGGGTCCCTGTGTGCTCTCTGGGCCTCATAGTTTGCAACAGAATATACTTATTACTTAAGCTAAATTGAATTGTTCTTTTCAGGTACTGACAAACAAAACCATGTTAACACAGCTTTGTACCTCATTGTTTCATGTATAGAATGAGAGCATTGCTCTAAATAACTTCTAAGTTTCTCCTTGTTTTTAAAACAAAGATCATCCTAAGTAGGCCTCCACTGTGACTCAGGTCTGCCTTTGAGTACATACCTAGACTGTGTCCCCTTATGTGTATTTCCTCTTCCTGGTCTGACACGAATGAGTGTTACAGAAAGTAAGATTAGACTGTCATCCAGCGATGAAAGTGTGGTCCTATGTGTCAGAGGCTAGTCCTAGAGAGATTGGAATAAAGAAGAAAGTTTTAATGACAGCCAGATTGATAAAATAGTGACAACAGAAATGTATTATAAAACATGCGTAGATATATTGAGACAACTTTAATCAAAAAGGTATAAAGTAGAAACTGGGAGAAACATGGTCGTTACCTCTATTGCTTGGAGTCTAAAGGAATTGCACTTATTAATTAGTATTTTTGCAAAGGAGGAATTGAACAAATCACAGGTTTGCTAGTATATATTGTATGTCCATCAAAGAACAATAACCACCACCTCTGACAAGTCTCCAAAAACCGCTCAATGACAGAGAGTGAGGATAAAAACCTACCGCTAAAATGCAAAACAGATGGGCGCTTGGCAACAGATGTACCTATAATGGAATAATCTTTAAAAAGCAAGTTTCAAACTATGCTGTGTGCTTTCATAATAAAAATTTATTGCTAATACAATTTTCATAATAGACCGTTTATAATTGTAGCCTTTGAAGTTACTGCCAATGCAAATGAGGGCTAAATCAAGAACTTAAATGTATCACAGCATAGCTGTGTGGTCTCTGTCCATCCCTCCCTGGATTGTGTGGAGGGCTTTTGGCAAGAAGGAGGCTGATATTCTTTTTCTTTTATTTTAATGTTTTAATTATTTATAAGAGAGAGAGAGAGAGAAAGAGAGAGAGAGAAATATGAATGGGCACGGCAGGGCCTCTAGCCACTACAAATGAACTCCAGAAACATGCGCCACTTTGCTGCATCTGGCTCATGTGGGCACTAGGGAATTGAACCTGGGTCCTTAGGCTTCACGGAAGTGCCTTAACCACTAAGCCATCTCTCCAGCTCCCAGGTGTTCTTTTGTTTTCATGTTTTCCACCTGTTGAAATAGGGTTCTGTTCTCTGTTCTAAACTCTACTCTTCTGATCCATGATTCCTTCAGTTCATCCAGTTGCCTGCCTGCGCTTACTCCGTCTGTCCTTGGCCCCTGGCTCTGGACGTCCCCTCAGCTGAGCTGCTGCTGCCCTTCATGGGACAGTGCCCACTTTCCTCCCATCACTCCCTATGTTCCTTCCAGTGAAAGCCGGAGGACTTGTCATGGCATATAGGACTGTGTACTTTTTGTTGTCCTGGGTTCTGTCTCATTCTTTCATCATTCCTTGTTCCTTCCTAGGCAGCTGCAGATCTTACTTCAGGTCTTTGGCTCTGAATGGTTCCAGCACCTGGATTTGCTTTTCCCACAATACACACTGGCCTCCTGTTTTTGTACTTCTTCTTTTTTTTAAAATGTTTTATTTATTTGCAAGGGCGGGGGATATGAGTGGGCGCACCAAGGCCTCCAGCCACTGCGAACAAACTCCAGATACATGCCTCACTTTGTGCACTTGCCTTACATAGGTACTGGGGAATTGAACCCAGGTCTTTAGGTTTTGCAGGCAAGCACCTTGGCCACTGAGCAATCTCTCCAGCCCCTTTCTTCTTTTTAGTAGCCCTTTCCTGTCCATCTTAGCACTTTATATAGCCCCTCTGTGTTTTATTTTTACTGCTTAGCACTTCTCACTTTCTAATATAGTTATCTCTATTGTATTTTAGTCTTTCCCTCTGTTAGAGAGGTATAAAAGGAAATCACCACAAGACATGTCATGCTGCATAAAATTTTTACAAATTGCTGCCTTCTATTTGCTAAGGATTTTTGCATTTGCATTCATATAATGTTATTCTACAGTTTTCTTTCTGTTTTCTATTGTCTTTGGTTATTGTGTCACAGTAAGATTAGTTTCATCAAATGAACTGAGAAGCATTCCTGCCTCATGTTTTCTGGAAAAGATTGTTTAGAAATATATGTGTGTGTGTGTGTGTGTGTGTGTGTGTGTGTGTGTGTGTGTGTGTAGCCTTTATAAGAGGAAGTTTTATTGTTAACCTTTTAGCATAGTAGTTTCAGAAAGAACAGATTAGCTCAGTCCAGTTGGCAGTTGGCAAAATCTAGTGAAGCAAGTGTCCTGATTGCCAAGGATTTAATTTGAATGCTTTTAATACTTAGCCATCTAACACTTCAAACATAATCCAGAACAAATGCATCATCTCCTTCCATTTCACTTTAATACCCACCTACCTCACTTCATTGTGGAAATATCTTCATTAAATAATTCCCAGAGGAACACAGTCCCTGGAGAATATAGCCTTGAGGCCAATGCACAAAAAAGAAAAACCTGAAATAAAACCCCGTATGATAATTTACTAATCTAAGGAAACAAAGCCTTCCAATATATTAAGAAATAAGTCCAGGGCTGGAGAGATGGCTTAGCGGTCAAGACGTTTGCCTGCGAAGCCTAAGGACCCAGGTTCCATTCTCCAGGTCCCATGTAAGTCAGTTGCACATGGTGGTGCACGCATCTGGAGTATGTTTGCAGTGGCTAGAGGCCCTGGGCATGCCCATTCTCTCCCTCCCTCTCTCTCTGTCTCCCCTCCCTCTGTCTCTAATAAATAAATGAATAAAAAAATAAGAAATAAATCCAGTTACAACTGCACTAATAGGTCTGTGTGAAGAGGTTTTGGTATAAATAACTGAAAATGGCTGGTTATTTACAAGATACATAAACAGCAGCGGTGCACCTAGCTTAACAGGTGCCCTCAGAAGCCGAAAGTGCTCTCTCCACTGAGGCCACGTACAAGAATCCATCTCTATCTTTCTCCTTCTCGTTCAGCTGTCCCATAGTTCGGCTTGACTGTAGGACTGTCTTATCCACAAACAGGAAGATTGCCTTCTCAGAAGGAACCTGGACCCTTTTCCTGATGATCCACACGAACTGAGCCACAGTGATGTCAGGTGGAACCAAGTACTTCCTTTGTCAGTGTCCCCAATCTGAGAGCCTGAGACTTTTTCCACCATCACTGAACCTGCTCGGGATATTTTGCTCTGATCTCCAATCTTCGCAGACTCTATACATCTGTGTTCCAGCGAGTGGTCCTCCTTGAACAGCCACTTCATGGCGGCGGTGCGGAGGGGACGGAGCTGGCTCTCGGAGCCACAGACTTCAGCAAACCAACCCCATCAATGATGCCAGACGCCTGTTTAGAAATATTTTGGAGTCATCCTAAATGCTTGCTTTAACTCTGTAATGATGGCATTGGAGATTTTTGTTTTGAGAGTTTTAAATTATGAATTTAATACTCTCACTAGTTGTAAGATTATTCCAATTATTTATTATTATTACGATTATATATATTTTTTGAGGTAGGGTCTTACTCTAGCCCAGGCTGACCTGAAACTCACTCTGTAGTCTGAGGCTGGCCTCTTAATAGTGATCCATGCTCGGCTCAATTACCTGTTTTACAATTGGATGGATCATGGTAGTTTTTGTTGAGAAATTGATCTACTTCACCTAATGTATACAGTGGTTCCTCATATTCTATTACTGTGACTTTGTATATGTGCTCTATATTGATATCTTCTGTTTCATTACTGATAATGGTAATTTATGTGTTTCTCTTTTTATATCTCAGTCTTGCCTCCTGAGTGCTAGGATGAAGGGCACGTGCTACCATGCCCAGCTTCTTCTGTTTGTTTGCAGTTTGATTTTTTAATATATTTTTGAGGTAGGAATTTGAATTAGAGATCACTCCTTTTTAAATATATAATGTATATATATATTAAATATTTTTATTTATTTATTTATTTGAGAGAGAGAGAGAGAGAGAGAGGAAGAGGCAGAGAGAAGACAGAATGGCATCCCAGGGCCTCCAGACACTGCAAACGAAGTCCAGATGCATGCGCCGCCTTATGCATCTGGCTTATGTGGGTCCTGGGGAATTGACCTGGGGTCCTTAGGCTTCACAGGCGAACACCTTAACCACTAAGCCATTTCCCCAGTCCCCTATAATATATACTACAATTTTTTTATTTTATTTATTTGAGGGAGAGAGAGAGAATGGGTGTGCCAGGGCCTCTAGCCACTGCAAATGAACTCCATACGCATGCGCCACCTTGTGCATCTGGCTTATGTGGGCATTGGGGAATTGAACCTGGGTCCTTAAGCTTTTCAGGCAAGCACCTTAACCCATAAGCCATCTTTCCAGCCCCAAGAGATTGTTTCTTTTCTAACCTATGCAGTTAATGCCAGAAAACTTTCTTTCAGCACTGCTTTAAGGTATGTCTCCCATTTTTTTACTTTAAAATTTTTATTTATTTATTTTATTCACGAGAGAGAGAGAGAGAGAGAGGCCAATAGAAAGTCAGAGAATGATGAGCACACCAGGACCTTCAGCTGCTGTAAATGAACTCCAGACACATGCTCCACTTTGTGCATCTGGCTTATCTGGGTCCAGGGGAGTCAAACCTGGGTCCTTTGGCTTTTTAGGCAAATGCCTTAGCTGCTAAGCTATCTCTCCAGCCTGTGGCTCCCAATTTTAACAAACTGTATATTCATTTTATTCTAGTTATTCTTTTTTTTTTTTTTTTTTTTTCGAGGTAGGGTTGCTCTAGCCCAGGCTGACTTGGAATTCACTATGTGGTCTCAGGGTGGCCTTGAACTCACTGTGATTCTCCTATCTCAGTCTCCTGAGTGCTGCGATTAAAGGCATGCGCCACCATGCCTGGCAATTCTAATCATTCTTTCTCATGACATCTCTTGAGAGTCTGGCTGACAGCTTATTTAGCATTGTGCTGTTTGGTGTCTAGCACGCTGGGTTGCCTGCCTCTGCTTTATACCCCTTCTAACCTGTCTGCATTTGGATACAGATTCTGGGGTGCTGCCACTACCGTGAGCATACTCTGGTGTGAGTATGCTCCGCATTTCACTTGACCTTGGACACCCTGAGCCCGGCTGCTGCCGCCTGTCCCTGTATGGACACACCTTTCTCCAGCTGCTTGGGTTCCACCTCGCATGAGAATTGTGTACTCATCCTGGTTATGCTCTGACACCCCAGCAGCCACCCAGCAAGCTTTTGTGCAGACCTTCTCCCCATCTTTTTGGACCATCGTCCCTACCTTTCATCTGGCAGCCACCACATCCACCAGCAGCTCCTTCGGGCTCTCAGGCTCCAGACCTCGAGGCAGCGTGCTGTGTGCGCACATGCGGCCTGGACTGTGACGCGCCGTCAGGACAGCTCTCTTTCTGGGCACCACCTCCTCTAACTTGAACTCAGTTACGAAGGACGTGCTGATTCTTTAATTTGGACTGAAGTACAAGGGAAGGCTCTGTTTGCTTGTTTTTTAAATTAAAATGAGCAGCACCTGAGACATGAGATCTGTGTGGTCATGTAGTCATTGATTTGACATGCTGGCTGTCATTTTCAGATTTACACTAACATAAATAAAGATTAATGGAAATCAGGTTCATTTTTGGATTTGTGCAAATCAGCTTGCCAACTGCATCTGAGTATTTGTTTCATGACTAATTTTTTAAGATTTTTATTTTTTATTTTTTAAACATTTTTTTCTCAATTTTTATTAACATTTTCCATGATTATAAAAAATTTCCCATGGTAATACCCTCCCCCCCCTTTCCCCGTTGAAATTCCATTCTCCATCATATCTCCTCCCCATCTCAATCAGTCTCTCTTTCATTTTGATGTCATGATCTTTTCCTCCTCTTATGATGGTCTTGTGTAGGTAGTGTCAGGCACTATGAGGTCATGGATATCCAGGCCATTTTATGTCTGGAGGGAGCACGTTGTAAGGTGTCCTACCCTTCCTTTGGCTCTTACATTCTTTCTACCACCTCTTCCGCATTAGACCCTGAGCCTTGGAAGGTGTGATCGAGATGTTACTCAGTACTCCAGTCACTTCTTTCCAGCACTAAGATACCTTCTGAGTCATCCCAAGGTCACTGCCATCTGAAAAGAGAAGATTCTCTACCCAAAGTGAGAGTAGCGTTAATATAAGGGTATAAATATTAAGAGAAGTGCTTACTGGGCAGTTTCATTTTATGACTTTTTAAAGTTAATTTACATTTGAGTTTTGAATCTAAATGTAGTCCTTGAAAAAGCTGATCTCAAGACTATCTCATGTAGCAATGAAGAAATGATTTTCTTTCTGGTTTTGTTGTGCATGGTGTTGACTAGGAATGTTGATAGTGGCTATCCTTGTCATGTTTCTAGCATATTTGGCATAAATACAGCTTGGTAATAACCTACTGTTTTCTCATAGACTTTTAAAAAGTGATTTATTTATTTATGAGAGGGAGAAGAGAGCGAGAGAATGAGAATGGGCGTGGCCTCTAGCCAGTGCAAACAAACTGTAGGCACATGTGCCACCACATGCATTTGGCTTACGTGGGTACTGGGGAATCGAACTTGGGTCCTTAGGCTTCGCAGGCAAGTGCCTTAACCACTAAGCATCTCTCCAGCCCTCTCATAGACTTTTATTTTTTTTCAATTTTTAAAAATTTTTATTTGACAGAGAAAGAGGGAAAGAGAGAGAAAGAGAGTGAGAGAGAATGGGCACGCCAGGACCTCCAGCCACTGCAAATGAACTCCAGACGCATGCGCCCCCTTGTGCATCTGGCTAATGTGGGTCCTGGGGAATCGAAACTGGGTCCTATAGCTTTGTAGGCAAACGCCTTAACCACTAAGCCATCCCTCCAGCCCTCTTATAGACGTTTAAAAAAAGTTATTTAAAAGTTTTACTTATTTATTTATGAAAGAGAGAGAGAGAGAGAGGATGAGAATATGGGTGCGCTAGGGTCTCTAGCCTCTGCAAACGAACTCAGACGCATGTATCACCATGTGCATCTGGCTTATGTAGGTACCAGGGAATTGAACGTGGGTCCTTAGGCTTTGCAGGCAAGTGCCTTACCTGCTGAGCATCTCTCCAGCTCCTCATGGACTTTTTACTATCTTGGAAGAAGTTGGTTCTTTCTTTCATTTCTCCAGGATTGATTGTGAGGGAGAAGGAACAGTCATACACTTCAGTGTCCTGACAGACTCTTGACAAATATTGTTTAAAATGAAGTGATAACTGTTGCTTATGCTGTCTGAATCCCATCCCTTTCATCTGAAAGTGAGGTTGTAATAATGCCTGTAGTATATGACTGTTAGGTTCACAAGCGACAACAGTAACTTAGATGCCTTGTGCAGGACCTTCAAAACGCCTTTGCTCCCTTTGGGGCCTCACATTAGCTTACTCATGTTTTGTAGAAAGCTGCAATCAACTAGTCTCATAACATACCTTCCGAAGTCCCTTTTAGCTAGTTCATTTATGCAGAGCATTTGACATCGGCAGTGGAGCATATGTTATCTGAAACTTGCATTGTTGAATGCTGATGTCATAATGCTTCTTTTTTAGAAAACTTTTTTATTGACAATTTTCATACATGTACGTAATGTACTTTGATCATAATCCCCTCCATTGCTTTCTTTTGTTCCCCTTCTTTCAGCTGTCCTCCACTGAATCCCTTCTTTCCAGCTAGTCCATCTTCTGCCTCTTCTGTTTTGGTGACTCCCCCTCCTCCATCACTCATGACAAAACCCTGTGTAGGTAATGACAACTGCCGTGAGGCTATGAACACAAGAGCATCTTCCTGTCTGGAGGACAGTGCGCCACAGCACACCTCCCCATCCTTTGGCTCTTACTGTCTTTCCGCCACCCAAGTCTCAGTGAATGCTGATCATTTAGGGCTTCTTAACTTTGCTTTTCCTTATGGAGCATTCCAGACATGTGCTTGCTGTCTTTTCATTTTGAGTTTCTTACCCTAAATTCCCATTTCTTTTACTAATGGTAATTCTTGCTATAAAAACCTAGAAGGAAACCAGAAGATTCATCTTTACTTTGTCCTAGGCGTGGAGCTTTTGAGATGGCTCACGGACCTTTGGTTATCGTGAAGCAGAGAAGTTAAGACAGCAGAACTGGTCCTTATGGGCCAACCAAGGTCCTCTACTTTTGCCACACAACATCACACACACACACACACACACGCACACACACTGTTAAAAATGCCTTAAGTTTTATGAGAAATGCTACTTCATCCTCACAAAAGGAAAAATAGTGTACTTGCTGTGTAAATGCATCTTCCCCATATGTTCTCTTTTCTATTCCCTAAGAAGATTGCAGTTCCAAAGCCACTCTTGTATGGCAAACTACTATACAGTCTTCTCTTCTTAGATCCGTATTCTACTGCTGTGCACTTCTAAAGTATGAGGAGAGGTGTTATAAATCGCCTTAAGAAAATATATGGGCATTAGGATGGTAGCTTAATTATAGTAGCAATACAAAGGAAGGAGGATATATTTTGGCTTCCAGTTTAAGAGGCTTATCAGGTTGTCATGGTGGAGAAGGCCTGACAGCCAGCGGGGGCCTTCACACCACAGAGGACCAGGGCACAGGGAGCTCTTAACTAGAATGAGGGGCAAGTATAACCTTCAAGCCTTCTCTCAGTGACCCACTGCCAGCAGCTAGGACCTGTGTTCCAAAAGTTCCACCCCCTTTGAAAACAGTGTCATCCATTGGGAACCAAGTGCTCAAACACATGCATCTGTGAAAGTTACTTCACATTCAAACCAGAACAGAAGGTAGGTAATAGGACCTACCTAAATTCATATTTCACCTGATTCAAAATCCAGACTACCAAGACCAATGAGGAAAAGAGAAAAGTAGGATATAATTTTGACAAATCAACTTCTCCAAATTTTAAGCTTTAAAAGCGTCATACATATTTGGTTTGATACAGTTGTGTTACCCAACAATGATAGATTCTGGAATGGCTTTATAACTAATAGTACAGTATATTATGCTGATGTTGAAATGACCACTTCTTCATGGAGTGGAATGCCAGGGACAAACAGCCTTCATAAAGTGTCACTAGCTGTCTTAGAGTTTCTTTCTTTCTTTCTTCCTTCTTTCTTTTCTTCCTTCCTTCCTTCTTTTCTTCTTTCTTTACTATTTTTTTATTAGTTATGGACATAATTAGTGTGTAAACAGCATATGTTGGTACCATCCTTTCCCTCATCTGTGCCCCTTTTCTAGAGGGACCCTCCTCATTGAGGATGCAGGGGTCATCCCCATGGGGATTGTGGGTCATGCATTGTGGGGCCAGCCATCAGTTATGAGAAATAGGCAATGTCTCTGTGCATAGCGTCCCAATTTGTGGCTCTAACAATCTTTCTGGCCCCTCTTCCGCAAAATTCCCTGAGCCATGTTGGGTTTATTTTAAGCCTACTTCAGTGATGAGCTCTTAAGAGCCTCTGGATCTTTGCTTTGGTAGGTGTTGAGGGTCCTCAGTGTCTATCTCCTTCACCCTTGTGCTGATATCAGGTTCACCGAGAAAGCAGCACTCTTGCTCATTGTCTTGGGTTTCTTGACATATGGATCAATCCTTAACTTCCATGTACTGAGCTTAAGGCAGGGCACAGAGGTGTGACCAGTTTCATCTAGTGCAGAGCTCGCCAGTGGAGCAAGTGCTGGTCTTTGGACCAGGTCAGAGTAACCTGAAGGGACTCAAAGTGTATCCATCCTTTAGAGGCAGAAAAATGTGCGGGGCCGGGGCGGGGGTGGAATGTGTATGTTTGGGTTTTAAGTAATTTAGTTGTGTTCATGATTTAAAGTCCTTATGTCTGGCTAATCCCTTAGGAGTCCATATGAGGAACAGTGTTTCCTAAGCTTCACTGGTTACGACGAGGAAAATACTAATCAATTATGTTTATTATAGGGCCCTTAATGAGCTGGTGGAAAGCAGCTGGACTGAGATGAAGCTCAGTAACCCTCAGTTATTTTCTGTGATGTCTAAACAGTGTATGTACTGGGCTTTGGGCACATGCCCATTGTAGCACTCACCGAAGGCAGCGTATAAAAGGAAGAAATGATGTAGAGTCTACCTTGGAAAGAGATGAGACTTTGATTGTATGTTGCTTGGAAATATTCTTCTACTGTTTCAGACATAAATCTCCTGTTTGTTCTGGATTTCATTTAGTTTTTGTAACACGTGGTTATGATTTCTGTGTTGTTACATTTTCCCAGTGCATTTATAACCTGGAACCAGTGACACCAATTTTCTCTTAAATATAGAGTGATGCGGAGGGGAATGTATTCTCTCAGGACGTCGGAAATGTTAGCATTATTGTTTCTGTGTGTGTGCATGTGTGTGTAAGGGTGCACGTGCACGTGTGCACATGTGGAGGCCGGAGGACAACCTCAGGGCTCATCCTAAGGATGCTGTTCACCTTTTCGAGACAGGGTCTCTCAGTGGCCTGATGCTCACCCGTCAGGCTAGGCTGGCTGGCCAGTAAGCCCAGGGACCCTCCTGTTGTCGTTTCCCAAGCCCTGGGATTCGAGGTGTGTCCCGCCATACCCAGCATTTCACACTGGAACTGGAGATTGAACTTAGGTGCTCATGCTTGTGAGGCAAGCACTTTACTGACTGAGCCGTCTCCCCAGCCCCTTATGAGTTTTGAATAGCGAACTAAAATGATGTAATTCACAAGATTATTATGCTAATGAAATATTTGTGATACACAATATATTTATTTATGCTTTTAAAAATAATATCCTTCCCCCATTTACAACAATACTGATTAATTGTGATTAAACAGTAGCCAAGCGTAGTGGTAGGAGGCAGAGGTAGGAGGATCGCCGTGAGTTCAAGGCCACCCTGAGACTACATAATGAATACCACATCAGTCTGAGCTATAGTGAGACCCTACCTCAAAAACAAAACACCCACAACAAAAACAAATGCGATTAAACAGTACTGATTATTCTTATTGAATAGATGAATGAAACGTTTTCTTATAGTATATGACATGTACAGCATGGAAGAGACGTGAAAGGAGGTGTTTGAGCTGGGCCCATGCTTCTGTTTTATTCTGCTTCTCTTTAAAAATGTACTCCCCTGTGATTCTTGAGCCTTATATCTTAACTTACCTTTCCAAACAATGTCTTTAATAGCTTGGAGACATTTCTTTTTTTTTTTTTTTTTAAAGATTTTATTTATTCATTAGAGACAGAAAGGGAGAGAGAGTGAGAATGGATTCGCCAGGGCCTCTAGCCACTGCAAACGAACACCAGACTGACTTATGTGGGACCTGGAGAATCGAACCAGGGTCCTAAGGCTTCACAGGCATGTGCCTTAACCACTAAACCATCTCTCCAGCCCATTGGAGACATTTCTTAACCATGGGACAGTGAATACAAAAGCTTGTCAAAACACCCTCCTTTTATTTATTTATTTTAATTTTTTTTGTTCGTTTTTATTTATTTATTTGAGAGTGACAGAGAGAGAGAGAGGCAGATAGAGAGAGAGAGAGAATGGGCACACCAGGGCTTCCAGCCACTGCAAACGAACTCCAGATGTATGTGCCCCCTTGTGCATCTGGCTAATGTGGGTCCTGGGGAATCGAGCCTTGAACCGGGGTCCTTAGGCTTCACAGGCAAGCGTTTAACCGCTAAGCCATCTCTCCAGCCCACACCCTCCTTTTAATTGTTGAAGCATGTATGTGTGTGTGTTCATATATATATACACACATGTGTATATATATGTGTGTATGTATGTGTGTGTGTATATATATGTGTATGTGTATATATATATATATATATATATATATATATATATATATATCTGCATTTTTCCAGTTCTGTCCTTGAGCAGCTTCTATATAGTATTTTGTATTCTAGTGGAGAAGTGGATTTTTTTTTTTTTTTACCAAAACTTCATGATTTTGACCAAGGTATTCAGACTACCATGCCCACATTTTTCTTTTCTGCAATGAAAGCAAATGACGGCTAGAGAGATGGCTCAGCAGTTATAGGTGCTTGCTTGCAAAGCCTGACAGCCGGGTACCTATGTAAAGCCAGATGTACACAGTAGAGTATACATCTGGAGTTTGCAGTCACAGGAGGCCCTGGTGTGCCCATACTCCTTCTCTCTCTCATAAATAAATAGGAAGGAAGGAAGGAAAGTAAGAAGGAAGGAAGAAAGATTTTTGTTTTTGTTTTTCGAGGTAGGGTCTAGCCCAGGCTGACCTGGAATTCACCATGTAGCATCAGGCTGGCCTTGAACTCTCAGTGATTTCCTACCTCTGCTTCCCAAGTGCTGGGATTAAAGGCATGCGCCACCACGCCTGGCTCAGAAATAAATTTTTAAAAAGAACATAGATGAGATGGTGTCTCAGGAACCTTGTCAGATGTGACTTCCTTTTTCCTTATTCCCATCTGTCAGGTGGTATAGAAGTAGTTTGTGTTTAAAATTAAAAAAAAAAAAAAAAACTATTCATGGGGCTGAACAGATGGCTTAGCAGTTAATGCATTTGTCTGCAAAGCCTAAGGATTCAGATTCAATTTCCCAGAGACCACATAATCCAGATGCACAAGGTAGCACATGCATCTGGAGTTTGTTTACAGTGGCTGGAGGCCTTGATGCACCCATTCTCTCTCTCTCTCTTTCTCAAATAAATAAATAAGTAAGACATTAAAAATACTATTCATTTATTTGCAAATAGACACACACCCACACACACAGAGAGAGAGAGCGCGCGCTTCTGCAAACAGCCTCCAGATGCATGCACCACCTTGTGCATCTGGCTCTATGTGGTTACTGGGGAATCAAACCCAGGTCATTAGGCTTTGGAGGGAAGCACCTTAACCTCTGAGCCATCTCTCCAGCTCTGTTGTATGTTTATTTTGTTCCCTGTTGTATTCTGGTTTCAAAAACAGTGCTTGGTACTTGGCATGCAAAAGTATGTTGAATAAATGAAGAAAACTAAAAATAAGAACATTCAACAGGCAGCAATGAAGGGGTTATACTTACTGACCAGGAAGCGCATTTATTCAGTTGTGGGTTAATGGTAAATACAGGTCTAATGCTGCCCTGGTAAGATCTTTCAGTGGCTCTCCGTGTCCTCTGGCTAAACACATAACCTTTGCACTTGCTCCCGAAAGTCTAGCGGATCTGCGCCCTCCTTACTGTTCTCCCTTCTCTTCCTTCTCTCCCACATGCTCATCCTCTTGGCTGCCTCTTTCAGGTCCTCAGTGCCCTGCCCCCCCCTCAACTTCTGGCTGTGCTATAAGCTGCTTCTTCCTTCGTGAGCCCACCTTCATCTTTGTTTCCAGCATTCACACCTTTGATAGCAGCTCGTAGTAAGAGATTTCATAACCTCTACCTTACTGTCCATTTCTCTGAGTGGACTTCCAGAGCTTGAGGAAAGAAGGTCTGTGCCAGACTTGTTCTCTCTTGTACACTGTCAGATGTCTAGTGCAACCCAGAGGGTGGAGACAGCAGAACACAGCCACTCATAGGCCCAGAATGCTGGCCTTCTAGAAAACTAAATTCCTTCTGTTCCTAATGTTCTATAGCCACCCCTACTCCAAAATTTATTTGGATAACTTTCAGTTGGTGCAAATATTATAATTATGATGAAATGGAACAAGCAAGATTTGACACAAGGAATGCCACAATTTCTACAGTGTCAAGGGTAAAATACCATTAGAAGGCTGGAACGATTTCTCAGTGGTTAAAGGCACTTGCGTGAAAAACCTGGGTAACCTGGGTTTGATTCCCCAGAACCCATATAAAGCCATAAGTACAAGGTGGTGCACATGACTGGAGTTCATTTGCAGTGACAAGAGGCCCTGTTGCACCCCTTCTTTCATCTTGCAAATAAATAAATTAAAAAACCCTTTAGCTGCACCTAGAACATTACTGCCATATAGTAGGTGCATCATACGCATTTGTTGAAGCCAAGACTAGTGGCACAGGCCTGTAATCCCTGCTCCTCATGAGGTTGGGACAAGAGGGTCAAAAATTCAAGACCTGCCTAGACTGTAGAGTGAATTCAAGCTTGGGTAGCTTGGTGAGACCTTGTCTCAAAATAAGAAGTGAAAAGAGGTCTAGGGTTATAGCTCAGTGGTACAGCATTTGCTATAGGGAAGTGTAGGTCCCAGGTTTAATCTCTCTGTGTGTGTGTATAAATAAATACGTGTTGAGGGCTGGAGAGAGAGCTTAGTGGTTAAGGTGCTTGCCTGTAAAGCCAAGGAACCCAAGTTTGATTCCCCAGGTCCCACAGATGCACAAGGTGGCGCACGCATCTGGAGTTTGTTTACACCAGCTGAAGTTCTGGCGTGCCCATTCTCTCCTTCTCTCTCTCTATCTGCTTCTTCCTCTCTCTCTCTCAAATAAATGAGTAAAATAAAATTAAAAAAATATATGTGTTGAGTGAGTGCATGAGTGAGACTTGTTGAATGAACATATGGAGGGAAGAGGGTTCTAGGCAAAGGGAGTAGCACATACCAAGGTCCTGAGTTAGGAACACACCTGACTCCTTCACTGGCCTAAAATCAAGCCAGTGTTGCTGAGATCTGATGGGTGAAGCCAAGAAATGGGAGATGAAGTTGTAGACACAGGAATGTGTACTATTGTATAAAGCTGTTGGTTGAAATAAGGAACATGTTTTTACCTTTAGTGGTAGTAAGAAATCTGGTGGTGTTTTGAGCAGAGAGAAATATGATCTGATAGCTATGAAAAGTTACTGTAAGCTGTCATGGCTTCCTGCTTGAATTAGTACAATAGCCTCCAACCCAGTCTTCAGCTCCACTCTCCGCAGTGAGTTCTGAGTGATCATTTGACAATGCAGATCTGATCACGTCAGGGTGTTGCAGACTGTTCAGTTGTCCTTAGAAAAGAAGTCTATAATCCTTGGTGTGGGTTGGCAGGCCTGGAATGACTTGATACAGGCTGAGGTGGGTGTCACACGAATCATTCTGCTTAGCTGTACTTCTTTGAATTTCCTTAAGAGGATTTCCAGTTCTTTCTTGGGCTCCCTGCCCACAAAGTTACTCCTGCTCAACTCCATTCTCACCTTTCCACTCCTTCCCGTGTTGCCGTTCTCACAGCATGGCCTCTGTCTGCTTCAACCTCCGTCCCGCACCTAGAAGAGGCGAAGGGTTGTGCGCTCCCAGAGCTGCTGTCTTTGAGGCCTTGGTGGAACATACCCAGTTCTTGCTTCTCTGTTAGAAGGCTACATCCAGGAGTCAGGGACTGGAGGCTTCTCTTTGAAAGCACAGACCACAGGAAGTGCTAGTATTTTCAAACAAATGCCTTTAACCACGGAACCATCTTGCCAGCCGCCCTTGCTGATATTTTCAAAGATAAAAGGGAAGACTACCTCTCCAGGGTCGAGGGTCTACTTCTTATAGCCTCTGTCAGACGGTTTTCTCTCCTCTTGAGAATGGCTGTGTTTCTTAGAGATGAAGTAACTGCTTAAGAAAAGTAGTCAAAAGGAAAGATGATAATTGAAATTTCTGTAATTTGATTAGCAACCCAATCTTTTAGAGCTCATTAAGGCTTACACTGATGGAAGCCATTATTCTGTGATGTAAAAATCTCTGACTCAGCTTGCTCTGTTTAAAATTAGCTGACAGTGTTTGTCTGGTTTGCTGTTGCTGTTGTGATTATTCTAATTCCGTTGGAATCATCCTGTGACTGTTAATGCGAATCCTGTGAGTAAGCTCAGCTTCCCGTGCACGCATGAAGAAACTATGTCCTTGAGTTCAGTCACAAGATAATGATGTGCATTCCCATTTCATCCTTAGTCTCCTAATTGCTCATCTTCCATTTGATTGAAGTAGCACCATGACTCATTATTCAGCCACCTTTAAAAAATTAATGCTGTCTTGTTTGTATTTTATTTGGTGGTGGATATTTCCTGTTTGTTTCTAGTAGACTGCATTTGACATTTCATGCTTGCCAGACCAAAGCAGCTTCTAAGATTTCCTTAACTGTTGAGTAAGTCTTGTGAATAAAAAGTCAGGAATGAATGGAAAGTACCATATCTTCCTGCTCAGAAGTCTCCTGAGAGACCAAGAAGCCATCTCCAACATCTCCAACAGGTTGTAATTATGTGTATATTATTGGCTTATAGTCTTCAAATATAATTTGTCAAAATAGTTTGATTTCTAAGGATACAAGATAGCTTATTTTAAAAGGATATACACTTCATATGTGTTTGACATTTTAGTTGCTGACAATGTAGGAACATTGTATTCCATAACAGCACAATGGATTTTTTCCTAAGACCAATATCCCACTTTTTGAAATCATATACTTCAAAGATTGTATTGTAACAAAAGTGTGTTCTAGTAACTATAATGAATGAAAATTTATGTCTTTGGAAAACATAGGCTAAGGTAGAAAATTGCTTAGTTTATATTCTACAAGCTGTAGGAACATTCTTTTCCAGTTCTTTTTATTATGGTCACTGGACTTGTGAAAGGGAAAAAGAGTTTTGATAAAAGAAATAACAGCATGGAATATACACCTATCTTTTGCTAATCTTTGGAAAGTTAATTAGGTTTGGACGTGTATATTTGGAGCACCGAACATGACAGAAATTTTAAAAATACAGGTTGTTGGGGTATGGTTGTGGACCATACATTCGGGAAGGCGGAAGTATAACTTTCCTGTTCCAAATTCTTCCATGGCTCCAGGCCTTAGAGAAATTAGGTACCTTTCTGAAAATCCTATAGCAAGTGAGGCCACTTTAGAATCATGATGAACACTGTGTTTGCCCTCATATTACCGCCTCTCCCCCCCTTGCACCTTCAGAAAGAAGAAAACAGTCCTGTACATACACATTCTGTATACACACTTTCTTTGCACGTCCTGAAATGTCCTCCTCTTGTTGTGTGATTAGAATTTTGTGTTTTTCTTGAAGCCTTTCTTTTCCATTCTGCTTCCTAGTTGACTTGTTGCTTCCTCTTTGGCTGCTTTTAGTGCTCATGCTTCCTTGGACTTGCTCATCCTTGCCAGTTGTCCATAGCAGTCATTCCCCAGCCGCTCTGTGTTGTTTGCGTAGATGTCTGTTCAGTCACTGACCATAGCGCAAGCCACACTTGCTTCCTTGTCATTCGTAATGCATGAGCTTCTTGGCTATGAGTCACTGAAAGCTTGTCTTATCCATGTGCCTGGGCTTGCCATGGTTGCTTACCTGATCACTCACTTAAACTTAAGAATAACAGACAAATAGTTGTCTTAGGGTTCTCTAGAGGACCTTTAATCTAACCACTGGGGAGACAGGCAGATTCCTCAGGCCTACTTGCTAGTTAGTCTAACTCAGTTGGTGAGCTAGAGCACAGTGACAGACCCTGTCTCAAAAAATTAAGGTGGGCAGAAGTAGATGGTAAGACCATATTGCTGAAGACTCCACATACTTGGGCTGCAAGGCCACTGAGAAATCCTGCTGGAACTGAGCTGAAAACCTCCTCCATGTAGACCAGCTGACAGAAAGCTGGAAGAAGCCATTCTGCATGTAGTTCAATGGGAGAGAGAGAAATCACCAGTGAAGATACTCAACAGTGGACACTGCAAGCCTTATATTTGGCCAGCCAGGCCAAATGAGCCAACGGGTGCAATAGTGGCACGTCTGTCATGGTGGAAACCAACTGCCCTATAATTGGACTGGAGGCCCACTCCATGGTGGGGAATACATCCCTGATACTGAAAACCTACAACAGGGGTAGTCATGAGCCCTAGGGGTGTAATGTCTGCTGCTGTCTGGCTAAATGTATATACTGTGCTCATCAAACTGTCCAGTAAACACTTCTCTTAATATTCATACCTATATATTAATGCTACTCTCACTTTTGGTTGAGAATCTTCTTTTTTTAGATGGCAGTGACCTTGGGATGACTCAGAAGGCACCATGGTGCTGGGAAGAAGTGACAGGAGTGCTCAGCACTGCAGTATCTCTATCATACCTTCCAAGGCTCAGGGTCCATTGTGGAAGAGGTGGTGGAAAGAATGTAAGAGCCAAAGGAAGGGTAGGACTCCTTACAACATGCTCCTCCAGACACAAAATGGCCTGGATATCCATGAGCTCACAGTGCCTGACACTACCTACACAAGACCATCATAATAGGAGGAAAAGATCATGACATTAAAATAAAAGAGAGACTGATTGAGAGGGGGAGGGGATATTATGGAGAATCGAGTTTCAAAGGGGAAAGTGGGGGGAGGGAGGGCATTACCATGGGATATTGTTTACAGTCATGGAAGTTGTTAATTAAAAAAAAAAGTTAAGGTGGGGAATGACCGAGGAAGACACCCGATGTCTGGCCTCTACATGCACGCGCATGCTCACACATATGAGCATGTACACACACATATACACAACCCCCCTAAATTTAAAAATGCATTCATTTTCCAAGTATTGATAACTGGATAATAGAAGAATTAGTAGGGCTTTAAGTAGAGGAAGAAATCCTTTGAAGGAACAGAAGTTACCCTTGTTTCCTTTATGTTCAGTTCTGAAAGCATTACTACAAATGTGTACACTTGGCTACATGGCAGAGGTCTTCTGAAGGAACACTGTCCTCATTTATAGTTGGGACATGGCGTGGTGAGGGAGACAGAAGCTACTGGGGAAGCGAGTCCAGATGAGCTCCTGCATAACACAGAGCTCTGAGCTGTTATCAACGAGCAATTGTAAAGGCTTCCCTAAGTGCCATCCTCCCAACTGAAGGCCCCGAGTGGAATACTTCAGGCCGTGCTACTTAGCGCAAGTCCTCGTGTTCATTAATAGGAAGCCTACTAATGAGGTGGCTTATTGAGTAATTTTTGAACAGGAGCTCTCATTGTTGATTGTTTTCTGCTTCTCAGACAATACATTATCTCACATTGCTGTCATTTTTAGACAGACATTCATATTTGGCTTAAATAGCATTTATGTCACTCTAGCAATGACTTAAACTCTGAAGTACTTCTAAGTGCAAAATAAATTAACACATATTTTCTCATACTCATAGTGGGAAGAAAAGCACAGTGCAGCGTTTCTTTCCACTAGTCACTTGATTTCACTATTCTCTTAGTTTCTCCATCCTTTGTGCCAGTTAAATGAACTAGACATTCTTTTATTGCATCCCGACACTTAGAGTCCATCAGTAAGAAAGACTGTGTTGATGATCAGAAAGATGTTGAAGTCTTTGTTTCTCTCAGTTCTTTCCATTTCCTAGTAGAAAGCTCTTAGCTGTTTGGTTTTGTTTTGTGGTTCTACTGCAGTGACTCCTCTGGTAAAACCCTGTGGGAAGCCTTGCTGAGCTCCAAGCACAAGGAGGCCGTGATGGAAGTGCGGAGACACCTAGTGGAAGCAGCCAGCCGAGAACAGCTGCCCATCAAGATGAGTGTGGGTAAGCTTCCCATCCTCTCCGTGCTCCTCCTCCTCCTCCCCCGCTCCCCGCAGGCTCTGAGGAAGCTCAGTAAGCAGGCTCCCAACCTCCCAGCCGCGGGCCTGCCTAGGCAGCAGAGTCTAGGTAAAAGACTTGAGTGCATTGGTGAATTACTGGAAGAGTAGAGAAGGAATATGTGCACACTGCCTTTGGGGCTCAGCAGTGACCAATTTTCTTAGACTTAACTTGGAAAGGTTAGGAGAGACCTTGCATACAAAGAATAATTCTTAATCCCAGCACTCGGGAGGCAGAGGTAGGAGGATCATGGTGAGTTCGAGGCCACCCTGAGACTACATAGTTAATTCCAGGTTAGCCTGGACCAGAGTGAGACCCTACCTTGAAAAACCAAAACAAACAAACAAAGGAACAAAACAAAAACAAAAACAAAAAGAATAATTCTTTTATGTTCTTAACTGATCTAGAACTTAAAAAATTTGTGGCCCCAAACCCTCCCCTTAATTCTGTTTTACTCATAATGGTAAAACAGAATGATAGAATAGAGTTTCCTTTTCTTCCTAATGGTAGATGTAAGAACTTCTTTGGCTTTGCATGATGGGCTGCCGTGTCAGTGAAGCCGTCTAACAAGACGCGCAGGCACTGGCTGCACTCACGCGTGGCGTGGCCACTGACTGTCCAGTTACAGGGGCGTGTGCTTTGTTCGCCAGGGAATCACATCCTTCATTTTTCTTACTTATTCATATTTGACTTTGTCTCTGACATTAGAACATGGCTGCAAGGGAGTTTATGTTTTATTTAACTGGCATTTTTCTTTTTAAAAATACCTTTTCTATTTATCTGCAAGCACAGAATGAGAGAGAGAGAGAGAGAGAGAGAGAGAGAGAGAGAGAGAGAAAGAGAGAGAGAGGATTGGCGTATCAGGTGCTCCCACCACTGCCAATGACTCCAGATGCATGGGCTACCCTGTGCATCTGGCTCCTCTTGGGCACTGGGGTACTGAACCCCGGGATGCCAGACCTTGCAAACAAGTGCCTTCAACTGCTGAGCCATCTCTCCAGCCCACAAATTTTTTTTTTTTTTTTTTTGAGGTAGGGTTTCACTCTAGCCCAGGCTGACCTGGAATTCACTATGTAGTCTCAGGATGGCCTCGAACTCACATCAATCCTCCTACCTCTGGCTCCCAAGAGCTGGGATTAAAGGCATGCGTCACCACACCTGGCTGCAGAATTTTTCTTCTGATTAAAAAGAGAAATCATAGAACTGATGCCTTAACTTTAGGAAAGAATTTTGGCTTTTTATTTTTTGTTTCTAAAATGCATTAATAATTTAAAATACAGAAATATTTGAATATAGATATTGAATCTGATTAGTGGGTAGAATATATTTCTGGAAATTTCTGAAAATTTATTTCTTTTAATAATGAGGCTTCTTCCTTATAGTATGTTCTTGGTATTTACTAAACATGTGTGCATCCTAATGGATAGGAAAGCAGAAGTTCAATGCTTAAGTTCTTTAGAAAAATTTAAAAATTATTTATTTGTGAGGAAAGAGTGTGAGAGAGAAACAGATCATGGGCATGTCAGGGCCTCTTGCTACTGCAGTTGAACTCTAGATGCATGTGCCTCTTTGTGCATCTGGCTTTATGTGGGACTCGAACCTGGGATAGAAGGCTTTGCAAGCAAGCACTGGTAGCTGCTGAGCCATCTCCCCAGCCCTAAATTTTTTTTTCAAGGTAGTGTCTCCCCCTAGCCCAAGCTGGCCTAGAATTTACTATGTAGTCTCAGGGTGGCCTTGAACTCATGGCAGTCCTCCTATCTCTGCCTCCTGAGTGCTGGGATTGAAGGTGTGCACCACCACGTCCAGCCCTAATATTTTTTAGTGAAAATTTTAATACGTGAACATGCTGTAACTTGACATTACTTTAGTTCTTGATTAATTATGAGTACAAACATCAAGCTATAAAGATGAAATAGAAAAAAATTTTGGAAGTAGAAGAATATAGATGAACCTAGGTGGAGTCAAATTAAGGAATCACAATAGGAAAATACAGTTATAACTTTCAGTGTCTTAGTGACTATAGATGGCAGCTTTAAGGAACATAATGATGACATAAAAAGTGAACATTACTAATGCTTATGGAGTTCTTTCAAACTGCTTTATCTTGTCTTTGTATGTGCTGTGTTATCTAATCGTTATAGTCCTTCTGTGAGATAGGAACCACTGATGTCACCCCTTTTTTTCAGATAAGGAAACAGAAAAATTTGTTTTAGTTGCCACACATCTGATGAGGGGTGGGACTGGAATTCAAATGCAGGCATCTAATGCCAGGGAACATGCTTCTTATTTCTGAAGATAGTGCTGCTTCTATATAGTCAGTGGCGAGGCCTCTGTGTTGTTTTGGAGGAGAAATAAAGTTGTTGCTTTGAGACCATTCTGGCATTTGACTATTCATTCTAGTTCCTACTTTTTTATCTTTTATCTTCCCTCCTCTCTTCTCCTCTTGTCTCCTCTTCTCCTCCTCTTCATTCTTCTCCTCTTCTCTTCTCTTTACTTCCCTTCCCCCCCTCCTGTACTTGGTTTTTTGAAACAATCTCACCATGTAGCCCAGGCTGCCCTTGAACTCAAGGTCATCTTTCCTCAGCTTCCTAAGCACTGGGATCACAGGTGTGCGCCAGCATACTCACTTCCCTTCCTCCCAGTCCTAGATCTGCATTACTAAGGAGTGTTTGTAGCTTATGGAGTTCCTTATTCTTAAGTATCTTGAAAGAACTGATTCATCCCATTAATCCGGAAGAGCAGGAATGCACACAGGATCTTGATGAGAAGGTTAATTTATTTTGTGTTTCAGTGATACAGAGCATAAATCAGCTTAAAAAAATAAATCAACTTTTATAGCTCATTGTAAGGACTCTTGAAACATTCTTAGGGAGCTATATCTTTAAAAAAATTATCAAAGCCACACATATGTATGTAAAGACAACCCCATGAAAAATTTAAGCCTTTGGGTTTTCTATCAACCACCCCCCCCACACACACAAAAAAAGGACAGATAAATTTGTTATCTTTATCCTAAAACTCCAGACATGGGTGTGGGGGGTGAGTGGGGGAGGAAAGAAACAGATGATTGTTAGCTAGATTAGCGTGTGCTCTGTCCTTATGCCAAGTACAATTTAGTGAAAGATAACACAATGTGGCTACCCATTTCTGCTTTGTATCACTAGCCAGAATTTCTTGTGTGTCTCATTTCTGTATACAGATGTGCAAGTATGAACAGTAAGAAAAAGAACTAGAAGTGTAAAGTTTACAGAGACATTGATGATTGAAAACTGCCCACTGTATAGCTATCATTAAACAGTTGCATTCTAGCGTTGTAAATGGCTAAAATGCTTTTTTTTCCCACCCTGGGAAAAGCAGCATTTTGAGCTATAAAATACTTTAAACTGCTCACTGCTCTCCATTTTACTGAAGTATAAATTTTTCTGTCTGCAGTAAAGGCTTCTGGTATTTTTGAGACATTAAACAGATTTTAATTCTAGACTGAGGGTTCTCTTGTGTTTAAAGTCAATGAAAGGGATTCCATGGTTGAAACCTCTGATCTTAAATATAAAATTTCTCAGCACAAGGTAAGTTCATATTAAAACATTATGAGCACCGATAGAAATAAACATCATTCTCTTAAATGATAAAAGTGTAATTGCTAAAACAAAGGAAAAATTTCATTTTATCATTGTTCATATAAACAGATGTCTCTTACTGAGAGCTTGTTATTAAATTGTCAGCTAAGGAGATATGTTCCAGAAAAGCAATTTTAAAAACACTGAAAGTGAATTGTATTTTTTCCCACTAGCTTTCATAATGAAAAATGGATATTGAAAGTCAAAAATAAATAGACCCTAAGAAATCCATTATTTGACTCTGAAATGGCCACTCAGAGGAGGAATGGATAGAAGTTGCCCATCTCAAACTTGTTGTAGAGAACTTTTCTCTGGGCACCGTGGTGCTTCCTGGAGCCTCACAGCTTTCTTCTGCTCTTTGAAGACAGGACGTGTTCTCTGGTGTTAGATCTTGTAAGAGCTGACATGAACGGACTTCTTCATGATACTGTCCTTTCTTTTGCAGCTAAACTTCTAGAATACGTCATTGGTGCTTGATGCTTCGTTTTCTTCATCATTTTAAATCTTAGGACTCAAGTGCATCCTGTGTACTAACACTTTCCTCCTGCAAATTTCCCTAGACTACTAAATTTAAGGACAATCTTCTCAGTTGTTGCTTTTGACTTCCTTGTAGTGTCCGCTTCAAACCTGTTCTACTTTCATGTACATCTCTGTTTTCTGTAAATTTAGGCTCTCCTGATTGTGATTGAGTACGAAATCAGTTATATATGAAAAAAAAATCACAATTTTGTTGCTTATTAACCAAGCTTCATTTTATCCATCAATAAAAGAATATATCTATTTCCCAGAAGTTAAAGGAGAATCAGAGCTGTGAGCAATATGGGTCATAATGTGAAGCAAATTAGAGATGATGTTTCCTGACCACATTTCTCATTTATGGGAAGACCTATAAGATGGTGTTTCTGACCACATTTCTCATTTATGGGAAGACCTATAAGATGGTGTTTCTGACCACATTTCTCATTTATGGGAAGATCTACAAGATGGTGTTCCTGACCATATTTCTTGTTTATGGGAAGATCTACAAGATGGTGTCCCTGACCACATTTCTCATCTATGGGAAGATCTATAAGATGGTGTTCCTGACCACATTTCTTGTTCATGGGAAGATCAGCAAGATAGTGTTCCTGACCACATTCCCTGTCTATGGGAAGATCTACAAGATGGTGTTCCTGACCACATTCCTTGTCTATGGAGAGATCTACAAGATGGTGTTCCTGACCACATTCCTTGTCTATGGGAAGCTCTACAAGATGGTGTTCCTGACCACATTCCTTGTCTATGGAGAGATCCACAAGATAGTGTTCCTGATCACATTCCTTGTTGATGGGAAGATATACTCAGAAACTAAAGTTTATTTGATGAGAGCTAATCAGTCCAAACAGATTGATTTAGATGAGTTCACCACCTTTATAGGAGTTGTATAAATTCATCATTTCCTCTTCACTTGTCTTTTTCTAAGCTTTATGCTGAATATCTACATTCTAATAACAGATTTTATGCAGAATTCAAAATAGTTTTACCATTTTTAGTTTTAGTTATGATTATATTCCATTACTTCTTCCCCAACTCTGTTTATACCCCTCCTCTATGCCACAACATCTAGAACTTTGTGGTCCCCCTTTTATAGAAAAAAACTCAAGTTAAATTTCCAGATGATAATTGCACTGATACTAATTAACTTCTGGGCCATGCTGTGTACTTGTCACCTGTAGCAGACAGCTTCAGGTTCGCTGAGATAAATTTCCAGACCAGGCACAATTATGGAGGAAGGGGTATTTATTGAAGCTCACAGATCAGGAGAAGTTCCATAAATGGCTGAAGAAGCTGGCCTGCCTTCACAGGCCCAAGCAGAGAGAGAGAAGCACAAGCCTAAAGCCACACAGCACAGCACACTTCAGGAACTCCAACTAGGCACACTTTGCATATCTTTAGATTGAAATCTGAAACCCACCACCACACCTTAAGATCCACCCAGTGACACTGCCTCCAGCCAGGTGGCTAAAGATGCAAACTACAAACAAATAAACAACTGAATATATTGGGGGCCATCTATTCTATTCAAACTACCACATCATCACTGTCTCTTTTCCATCTTAAAGGTGATGTGCTCTTTCAACCTGTGGAGCACTCAATTGGCTCTGATTTGTTAGCTTACCTCCCAAGATAGGAAGTCCTGAGCTGAACCAAGATACCATCTTGTCCTCCTCGTTTTGGTTGCTATATTTCTTTTAACCAAACCCCCAGATGAGATTAGCAATTTGTGTTCCCCGCTATTCCCATGCTTACTGCCATTTCCCACTATGTGTATGTAGCAATTCCTTCTAGCTTTGAAGTACAGCGTGGCTTTGGGCCTTGTGCTCATCCAAGTCTGGATGGAGAGTGGATGTGTTTTGATCATGTTTATGTCTTTTACCTTTATCATGGAGAATTTGTTTTTTGGATTAAGGGGAGCATGCATGCATACATGTACATGTGGGTGGGAGGTGACTTAGTAGTTAAGGCACTTGCCTATGAAGTCTAAGGACTCAGGTTCAATTCCCCAGGTCCCACGTAAGCCAGATGCACAAGGTGGAACATGCATCTGGAGTTCTTTTGAACTGGCTAGAGGCCCTGGCGCACTCATTCTCTTTCTGTCTCTCAATCTCTCTCCCTCCCTCTCTCTGTCTCTAATAAATAAAAATTAAAAAAATTGACATATCTTATGATATGTTGTAATTTATAAAAGATGAGAAAATTTAGGCAGCTCATAGGACCACATGTACTAATTAACTCATAATTGTTGTTTTAATGTTTTACCTATACCCCAATTTTGGGAAAAGGGAAGTGAGTGAAGTTAACTTTTTAAAGATTGAATAGCTAATGTTTTTTGTTTTTTTTCTGAGGTAGGGTCTCACTCTAGCCCAGGCTGACCTGGAATTAATCTCAGGGTGGCCTTGTACTCATGGTGATCTTCCTACCTCTGTCTCCCGAGTGCTGGGATTAAAGGCACGCACCACCACGCCGGGCTTTATTTTTTGAGGTAGGGTTTCACTCTAGTCCACGCTGACTTGGAATTCACTATGTAGTCTCAGGGTGGCATTGAACTCGTGGTGATCCTCCTACCTCTGCTTCCCAAGTGCTGGGATTAAAGGCGTGCGCCACCATGCCCAGATTATTTATTTGACAGAGAAAGAGGGAGAGAGGGTGGGAGGGAGGGAAAGAGACAGAGAGAATGGGCATGCCAGGGCTTCCATCCACTGCAAATGAACTACAGACACATGCACCCCCTTGTGCATCTGGCTAATGTGGGTCCTGGGGAGTTGAACCTGGGTCCTTTGGCTTTATAGGCAAACGCCTTAACCGCTAAGCCATCCCTCCAGCCCTAATTTTGTTTTAAACCTATGCAGTCGTGGAAGTTTTGCATATTTTGCTCATTTAATGCTCCTAATAATCTTACAGGTTTGGTACTCATTTTCACTCCCATTTCACAGGCCAGGATAACTGAGACCTGGAAAGATTTCCTGTACCATTTGAAACTCTCTTAATGATTCATCCTGTTGAGGCAGGGACTCTGCAGAGCCACACTCTTGCATTTCCTACTGGTTCCCTGTTTGCTATACCAGTATGGCCTACTGAGAGACTGTAGGACTAGACGGTAGGGCAAAGAAGCTACTTGCCGCTTCCGGTCTGCTCTGGGCACTGCGCTGCGAGTGTCAGGCCAACAGTCCTCCTCACTGGGGCAGTAACAGTGCCTCTCTGTGGTAGCAGCTCAACCCAGCTCACCATCCATGTTACTCTTGGAGAAGCAGCTTCATGGCCTGCCCTCCTCAGAGGCATCAGCCCAGCGGCAAACAGTCCTCCATTCTCAGAGGTCACAATATGTGTTGCTTTCTCCACCCTGGTGGTGGGCTTGGCTTCTTCCTAACGCCACCTCTGTGATACGCTTCGGTTTTCCTTCATCCACTCAGCTGCACAGTCAAGGTTCTGTGTGTTACATTTTCTGTACCTGAAGAGCTGACCTGTCTGCTGTCTTCTGAGAAGCAGGGCTCTACAGTCACGTAGCAGTGCACTTGGCACTTGTAATGTGCATCAGTCCAAAACCTTACCAGTGTGTATATCATGTTCTTCATTGGTCATCTGAAGAACTTGGTACATAGTAGATGCCTTAAAACTTCTTTGTTCAATGAATGGGTTGCTTGACAAATATGGGAGAGGCATAAAGAAACTAATATTTTCATTTTAAGTATTTATTTATGCTTACCAACTTCACTTTTCATGGTTTTCCACTGGAGCATGTGGTCATGTCTTCTTTCTTGGGCTTTTTTCTTGTTGTCCTCATGTCACTCTGTTCTTCTGAGTTTCTTCTTTCTAACTATTTTGTGCCTTTTCTTCCTTACTTCTGATTTTCTAGACCATATATTTGTGTATGTTTGGGTTTGCTTTGCAGATAGATTTCTTTGAGACATTCTCACTATTTAACCCAAGCTGGTTTGGAATTTGCTATCCTCCTGCCTCAGCCTTCTGAGTGCTGGGATTATAAGCGTGCATCACTATGTATGGTATAAGAATTTTTTTCCTGACTTCTTTTTCATTTAGGTAGGCTTTTGTATATAGAAGGGCTTCTAATTTTTGTACATTTGATTTGTGTCTTGCAATTTTACTGAATTTTTTAAATTAGTTCTGATAATTCTATTCTTTGGGGGGGGTTAATCTTTGGATGTTTTAGATGTGGGATCATGTCACTTACAAATAGAGATATTTTTATTTCTTTCTTCTTGATTTGGATACTGTTTATTTTTCTTATTTTATTGCTCTTGCTAGTACTTCCAGTACTGTGCTGACTAGATGTAGCAATACTGGGCATTCATGCTGTGATAGTTTGAATGGACGGCCCCCAATCTATTTAGGATTTTATTCAAGTTTGTAATTTAGACCTGCAGCCACCTGGCTGGAGCTGGTATCACTGTGGGTAGATTCTAGGGTCCAGACTTTAGGTGTGGGGGTGGGTTTGGAATTCCAGTCTGAAGATATGCAAAGTGCTTGTGCTTTGCCTGGAGTTTCCTGAAGTATGCTTGCTTATGGTGCTGGTGATGGTGTTGGTTTCTCTCTGTGTTCTGGCCTATGAAAGTGAGCCAGCTTCTTCTGCCAGTATGTAACTTCCCCTGGATCTGTAAGCTTCAAATAAATCCCCTTCCATAACTGTGCCTGGTTTGGAGGTTCATCCCAGCAATGTGTGGCTATCTCCTACAGAATTGGTACCAGGAGTGGGGTGTTAATGAGATAAATCTGACCATGTGGATTTTTGTCTTTTGGAAGTTTTTTTTTTTTTTTTTTGATAAATGGGCACAGACTTGGTACATGCAACTGAAGACACCTTCTAGAGTGATAGGCCAAGTTTTATGGACTATTCTGATGAGAGTTTGAGAATGCTAAGTGCAGAGAGAATTGAATTTGGAAGCTTGGCTTATGAACTTTCTAAGGGGAAGGAAAGACTGCATTAAACCTCATTGGAACTGGACTACAGGCATAAGGGCTGGCTGTATTCTGCTGTCCAGACCCAGAGAATTTCATCAAGGTTAAATTTGTAATGTACTAATGTGCTTGGCTAAAGATATGGGACTCAGAGATTTAAGATTTTAAGTTGAAAAAAACTCAAGCAAGTTTAAAATTACTGGCATAGAGTGGTTACTGAAGCTTCTATTGTCAAACGCATTAGCAGTCTTCAGGAAGATGGCCCAACTGCTTTACATTAAAACAATGGAAAGGATGCTCAAGGAAAGACTATGATAGACATGCAAACTCTTTTGGAAAAGAGTTAACTGGAGAAGGAACCTGCTCTTCAAGGTTATGATTTATTTCATCTCTGAATTAATAATATGGCTGTGTCCTGCATACCTGGTATTGGTTTTGGAAGCCTGAAAAATGCGTGGAATGGGTCATGAAGTGCACACACAGTTCCAGAAGCCACTACTGAGATGTGGTACAAGGCAGGGCATGATGACCCTGATAGGCTGGTAAAGTCATTGGAAGATGGACTATGGTTTGCATGGAGACCTGAAGATGTTTTGGATACACTGGGACTATGCAAGGGCTGCCATGGAGGCTGTATTTCCCAGAGGCCTGAGGTGTCTCGACAGCTCAGACTCTGGAGGCCTAGTTGTATTCTGAGCAAGCAGGGCTCTGCTGCTATTAGGCCTAGAGTGTGGGGCCTGGTCAAGTGTAGACAAGGGCTCAGTTTCCTTAGGAGGAGTGTACCACCTCAATTCAGTTGCCTGGTGCACAGCTGCTTTCCTGGTGTAGGGATGTTTGTTCCCAAGGGGCTTGGGCCATGTTGGCTTAGGTAGAGACCAGGGCTGGGCAGGGGGCATAGGCTTTAAGTAGCTGGGAGGCAGACCACAACAACTAGGGTGAGAAGTATGGAGTGCCTTTAATGTAGCTTGTTTCCAGTGGTTAGGGAGTTGAGCAGCTTGGCTAGGGAATGGTATCTTACCATATGTACCCACCAGTGTGATGCGGTGATGGAAGAGCCAGGACATGAAGGGATGCAGTGGCTATAGTCTTAGGAGTGGGAGGCACTATAGCAGTGGCTCTTACAAGATGACGTAGCACAGTAGCAGCTTGACCCATTGGGAGGGGACTGTCAAGACACAACGTGAGCTCCTTTCCTGGAGTAAGTGGAGCATGAAACCCATTATAGGCAGCTCCCTAAGCTGAAGTCAGGGCCAAGGAAGACTTCAGGATTCTCTAGGAGTAAAGACTGCAACATGTGCAGCAGTGATGGGGCCACTGCCTTCCTCCTGAAGACCTTCACATTGCAGAAAGAGCCTTTCCTGGTATGGATAGGGTATGTTAGTTACTTTTCTCATTGCTTGGTCTAAATTCCTGACGAAAGCAAAAAGGAAGGAAGGTCTTGTTCTGCGTACAGTTTGAGGTTACAGTGCATTATGGTGCAGAAGGTATGGCGGCAGGAGCTTGAGGCAGCTAATCACATTGTACCTCCAGTCAGGAAGCAGAGGGTGATGAGTCCTGGTACTCAGCTGGCTCTCTGCTTTTCATCCAGCCCAGGGCTTCATCACTATGGAATGGTGCAGCCCACAGCTAGGGTGGGTCTTCCCACCCTAATTAACCTAAACTAGAAAATCCTTCTCAGGCATGCCCAGAGATTTGTCTACTAGCTGATTGTAAATCTGTTAAGTTGATACTTTTTTTTTTTTTTTTGAGGTAGGGTCTCACTCTAGCTCAGGCTGACTTGAAATTCACTATGGAGTCCCAGGGTGGCCTTGAACTCACAGTGATTCTCCTACCTCTACCTCCCCAGTGCTGGGATTAAAGGTGTGCGCCACCACGCCCAGTCAAGTTGACCATTTTGACCATCACACAGGGGCAGGGAACAGCAGAGCCAAAGTTTCCTTCCCACCTCAGTGTGGCTGTCCTGAGGTTTGTGTCCGTCACATCTTGCTGTCCTGTACTCCAGAGCTCTCCTCTACTGTAGTTGTAGTTATTTAATCATCACATAGGTTCTTTTGCTGGGAAAGGAGGAACGTGAGTGGCTAGCACCTAGAGCAGCCATCTTGCTGAGTCATTTTTGAGTGCCTTCTTCTCGGAAGGGATTCTCAACTTGAGCATTTTGGGCTGGACTTGGGAAACCTAAAGAGCATGGTATGGCAAGAAGGTCCACAAGTGCCAGTGGGAGTTTCTTCCTCTCAGAAGTTCTTTTCAAAACAGACATTCCATGCTGGTCGTGCTGGTGCATGCCTTTAATCTCAGCACTCGGGAGGCGGAGGTAGGAGGATTGCTGTGGGTTCAAGGCCACCCTGAGACTACAGAGTGAATTCCAGGTCAGCCTGAGCTAGAGTGAGACCCTACCTCGAGAAAAGAACAAAAAACAAAAAACCCAAAAAACAAAAAACAAACAAACAAACAAAAACCCCAGACATTCCTCTCTAAGTCGGAGTGGACCCACAAAGGATATGGTCCTCAGCAGCCTGGTATTCCGTCCGAGGATAACAGGGTTCCGTGCTTGTCCTTGCTGTCTGCTGAGTTTATAAACAGTGAGGCAGCATGAAGTTAGCTTGGGAAGGCTGCATTTCTGCATGACTGTTTCTGGTGGCTTCATATTTCAGTTTTGTGTAACTTTAAGGATAGCTGTTTATGTTCTCTTGACCTGTGATTCTGCGGCAGTTAGCCTTTATTCTACACTAGCCTCAAAACAGCTCTTCTGGAAAATTTCTGAATTTAGGACATGTTGAACTGAATTGATTTATATAATTAAAATGCACTTTTCACATCAAGGCTCTTCTATTATTGTAATGCTTTAGAGCTCAAAAATTTATGTAATAAGAAACACATACTATTTAAAGGATATCCCAGAAAACCTTCTTCTGTATTTATGGTGTTATAAAAATGGACATCACTTCACAGCTGGGTTTTATCCAAGTTTACTATTCAGATGGCTGTATATACTGCCCTTCACATCCCCCTGGGAGAGGATTTATAATGTCTTCTCTCTCTTTCCCTTTAATAACTAGGTTCAATCTCTAATAGTCATCATGACTAGGAAATGTTTTTCTCATGTCTGACTTAAATCTCTCCATCTGCACATTAACCATACTTTTCTACCCTTTGCCCTCAATTGAGGTGGGAAGCAGGCAGTTACTATTACTCTCCTGTGGCTTTATCTGTTGAAAGACAAAGCTTTACCCATTGCACAAATCAATTGGTAGTAATAAAGTCAGATTTCCCAGAGAAAAATAAACATCTGTCCATTCTACATGGAACAGCTATTACTTTGCCTCAGAATCAAGAGTGTTCAAAAAGTAACACTAGAGCACGCTTGTATAAAATTCAAATGACCACATATGGAAAACGAAAAGTGAATATACAATACTCCCATTCTTTTATTACTACCATCTTGCTTTTCAAAGTAACTTTAAATTTATTTATTTGAGAGAGAGAGAGAAGATAGAGAGGAAGAATGGGAATGCCAGGGCCTCTAGCCACTGCAAATGAACTCCAGACTCATGTGCCACCTTGTACATCTGGCTTTACGTGGGTATTGGGGAATCAAACCTGGGTCCTTAGGCTTCACAGACAAGTGCCTTAACCACTAAGCCATCTCTCCAGCCCTCAAAGTAATTTTAAACAACTAAATTACATCTTTTCTTCCAAGAATTTTTCTATGTAACTAGGTACGAAAGTAAATAAATAAACAAATGAACAAGAGAAGAAATAAAATTTAGGTGTTGTATCAGACAGCTTTAGGTTCGCTGAGATGAACTTCCAGACCAAGCACAGTTATGGAGGAAGGGATATTTATTGAAGTTTACAGATCCAGGGGAAGTTCCATAATGGCAGAAGAAGCTGGCCTGCCTTCACAGGACCAAGCAGAGAGAGAGAAGTACAAGCCTAAAGGCCAAAAGCCACAGCACACTTCAGGAACTCTAGCTAGGCACACTTTGCATATCTTAGATTGAAATCTGAAACCCACCACCACACCTTAAGATCCACACAATGGCACTGACTCCAGCCAGGTGGCTGCAGAAGCAAACTACAAACAAGCAACTGAATATATTGGGGGCCATCGATTCTATTCACACCACCACAGGTGTATAGTAATAGCTCTGCCATTTGGCTTCCATAGCATTTTTCCCCTTGCTCCTATAAGAGTATTGACTACCCAGCATAAAATATCATCATTGAAACTTAATATGTAGTTGTGCTTCCTTGGAACATCATGTGTGTTAGAAATATGTTAAGTTCAATCAGATTTGTTGTATATGAGGATATTGTACAGCAGGGAAAATGGTTAGTTACAATCCACCAAAGTGAAGTATTCACTTACTTTCACTGCATGTCTATCTACTAGAAATGAGAGCTCATGCCTACCAAAGACATGCATTAGACATATTAGGAAACTCATAGTATTATTATAACAGCCCAGACTATAAAACACAAGTTTGTTTCAATAATAGAATGGATATGGAAACAGGCATATCATATGAAGTCATAAATGCAGCTTTTTAAAAAATACCTGGTGCCTATGAGGTATTTATTTATTTTTATTTATTTGAGAGAGAGACAGAGAGAATTGTCGTGCCAGGGCCTCCAGCCACTGCAAATGAAGTCCAGACACATGTCCCACCATGTGCTTATGTGGGTCCTGGGGAGTCAAACCTGGGTCCTCTGGCTTTGCAGGCAAGTACCTTAACCGCAAAGCCATCCATCCAGCCCCTAAACGCAGCTTTTTGATGTTGAAGAAATGGAGCCAGGCACAAAAGAGTGCAGTGATAAGCCAGTCTCAAAAGCAGAGAAGGAAACGGCCTGTCACGTTAGATCAAAGTCAGGGTCTCGTTTTCAGGGATTGTTGTCTGGATGAGCATACAGGAAGTCTTGCGTTCTGCATGTAGGCTGACCTTGAACTGGGAGGTGGCTACATCGACGGAAATGGAAAATGATTTGACCTCTTTGCTTATGGTTCGTGTGCTGTGCTGTCTGCACGTTTTATTCCTCGCTTGCCGTTTCCACGTTACCTGTGGTTTTTGAGTTTGCAGTGTCCCATGGTCCTCTGTACCGGTGAATCCTTTCACATACTCAAGGCAAACCCTTCTATGGGGGCAGGGGATGGATCATTCCTTTTTCCCTGTCATTCCCCTTCTGCCTTCCAGAAATTTATACTCCATTAAAGAAAAAAAATGCATGACAATAGTTTTATTGTGTAAAAATTGACAGATTTCGATTGTTGCCGTATCTCTGTTGCTTCTTTGTTTCTTGGCACAGCTACGTACACTTATGTCTCCCAGCTGGAAGCTTCGTCCAGGCTATATTTTAATAGGCATGGATCATTTTCATTTGGGCATAGGGTTTCTTTTTGGAATGATGAAAATATTCTGAAATTACATAGCAGCGATCATAGTACAACTCTGTGAATATATCAAACAAAACTCATTGAATTGTACATTTGGGTAAATTTTATGGTAGAGGAGTTATATTTCAACAAACTATTACCTGAAAAAACCTCTCATAAACTAAAAATATCATTGTGGAAATAAAACACTTGAAAAGTTTAAAGATAAGTCAAGATAATACCCTATAATGCAAGGAAAAAGAGAAGAACATTTAAAAGATGGTGAGGTAGGAAAAAAAAGGCAGGGGGCCAAGAAAGAAAAAGCAGGGGCTTGAGGAACTGGTGTATGTTCAGGGTGGACTCTTGAGCCATTCTTTACAAAATTCTCCACATACAAATTTTTGGCTCTCTATGCAAACCATTGACATCACATTCAAGGTTTTCTCTACCGGTCTGCTAGTGGATAGTTTCATAAAGTAGACTTGCCTCATTGGTGTATTTGTCCTTTACATGCATTCCTGAAAACCTTGTGTTTTGCAAAAATCACATGATATCAAGGCAAAAGAACAATTTACTCAGCAACAGCCCATTCAAAAAAAAAAAAAATCTGTATGCTGGAGAGATGGCTTAATGGTTAAGGTGTTTGTCTATGAAGCCTAAGGACCCAGGTTTGATTCCTAGAACCCACCTGAGTCATATTGCACATGGTGGCACATACATCTGGACCTTGTTTGCAGTGGCTGGAAGCCCTGGTGTGCCCATTCTTTCTCTATGTGCTTGTCTTTCTATCCCTTTTACTCTCTCTTTCTCCTCTTTCTCAAGTAAATAAATAAAAAGTTGTTGGGCGTGGTGGTGCATGCCTTTAATCCTAGCACTCGCAAGGCAGAGGTAGGAGGATCGCCATGAGTTCGAGGCCACCCTGACACTACATAGTGAATTCCAGGTCAGCCTGGGCTAGAGTGCAACCCTACCTCGAAAAACCAAAAAATAAAAATAAATAAATAAATAAATAGTAAAATAATTTTAAAACATCTATGGGCTGGGGAGATGGCTCAGTGGTTCAAGGCACTTGTTTGCAAAACCTGAAGGCCTAGGTTTGATTCCCCAGTACTCATATAAAGCCAGGTGCACAAAGTGTAGCATCATCTGGAGTTTGTTTACAGGGGCAGGAGGCCATGGTGCCTCATTCTCTCTCTCTGTCTGGCTCTTTGTGTCAATAAAAAATAAGTTATAACTTAAAAATCTATGCAAATGAGAACATTAACAAAAAGAAGAATTTTGATAAAATACTAGTACAATTAAAAAGGCAGTGAATTTCTCCTCATAAATGTTTCAGCAGATTTAGGACTTGATATGAGGACCAGAATTGAAGGTGACCCCCCTTGAGAAGAGGTGGAAGGAGTGGAGCCTGTTGAGTTTTGAGGTCATTGAGGCCATTGAAGAGAGCAGAGCTCTGAGGAGGAGGAGGAGCAAGAGGAAGAGGAAGAAGAGGAGGGAAAGGAGTAGGAGGAGCAGGGGAGGAACGGGTGCTTTCTGCAGCACCAGCTCCTTTAGTGCTGCTCAGCTGTGCTCGTCTGCTTTTATTTTCCAAATCTATACTCCCCCCCACGAGCTTACTGTATTTTATGACGTTCTGTAACATGTTGAATTGGTGACTGATAAAGCTTACGGGTCTTCTCTAAGCAAAGTTGAAATGATCAGCTCTTTCTCTTCCTTTAAAGCAAAATAAATAAGAAAAATAAAACATAATAGCTTTTCTTACTTGAAAACTGCTTTTCAGATGTCAGAGGGTCACTTTTCAAAACGTTGCCATAGGTCATTGCAGTCTTGATATAATGTAACTCATTTCATGGCTCCTAAAAGTGTCTTGCAAAGCCTTCTAGGTTGACATTTTAAAATCACCGTGTAAATCTGCCTGACAAGTTTTTCTTTTTTTCCTGGAAAGTGAGGTATGGATAAACGTTCTGTCCATTACTTGTTCAACACCTGGTGCTAGTTGCTTGCTGTTTTAGTTGACGTGATCTAGGGAGCTTTATTCAAGTCATTAATCTCATGGTAGTCAATTAGTTTATTTCCTTTTTTTTTTGTAAGGCTATGAATAAATTTTGAAAATGTCACATACAAGCCTATGTTTTAGAGCATCTGCGTGAAATACTCTCTTACTGAGTTCCAAGGAGTATGTGTCATTAATTTCTTTCCTTGGGAGACATGAATAGACATTTCTTTGTTTTTTTACTTGTTTATTTATTTATTTTCTCAATTTTTATTACCATTTTCCATGATTATAAAAAATATCCCATGGTAATACCCTCCCTCTCCCCATTTTCCCCTTTGAAACTCCATTCTCCATCATATCCCCTCCCGGTCTCAATCAGTCTGTCTTTTATTTTGATGTCATGATCTTTTCCTCCTCTTATGATGGTCTTGTGTAGGTAGTGTCAGGCACTATGAGGTCATGGATAGCCAGGCCATTTTATGTCTGGAGGGAGCACATTGTAAGGAGTCCTACCCTTCCTTTGGCTCTTACATTCTTTCCACCGCCTCTTCTGCATTAGACCCTGAGCCTTGGAAGGTGTGATCGAGATGTTACTCGGTACTCTAGTCACTTCTTTCTAGCACCGTGATACCTTCTGAGTCGTCCCAAGGTCACTGCCATCTGAAAAGAGAAGATTCTCTACCAAAAGTGAGAGTAGCATTAATATAAGGGTATGAATATTAAGAGAAGTGCTTACTGGGCAGTTTGATAAGCATAGTATATACATTTATCCAGACATCAGCAGATGTTACACCCCTAGGGCTCATGACTACCCCTGTTTTAAGTTTTCAGTATCAGGGATGTATTCCCCCCCCATGGAGCAGGCCTCCAGTCCAATTGGAGGGCAGTTGGTTTCACCATGACAGACGTGCCACTATTGCACCTGTTGGCTCATTTGGCCTGGCTGGCCAATTATAAGGCTTGCAATGTCCACTGTTGAGTATCTTCACTGGTGGTATCTCTTTTTCCCATTGAACTGCATGTAGAATGGCTTCTTCCAGCTTTCTGTCTGCTGGTCTTCATGGAGGAGGTTATCAGCTCAGTTCCAGCAGGATTTTTCAGTGGCCTTGCAGCCCAAGTATGTGGAGTCTTCAGCAATAGGGTCTTACCATGTATTCCTGGTGGGAAACCAAGGGCCTTGGCAATGGCCTATAATGTTTTGAGGGCATCAGGGACCTCCCTGGCCAACAACTCACTGGAAGTATCCCATCCTTGGCACTGAAAATTTTCTAGCAATGATCTACGGGTTCTGTGTGTTCCATTGTCCAAAATTGGAGGATTCCGTATGATTTATTTATATCCTCCTAGATTTTGATTAGCCCTCCCTCCACCTTTCCTTTACTTAATCTCTTCCCCTGACCTCACTTTGGGCCTTTTCACCCCCGTTAATCTATTCTTCTACTTACATATATACAATACCAACCTATTAAGTACCCTCCTCCCTTCCTTTCTCTTCCCTTTGTATCTCTCTGTCTCTCTCTCTCTCTCTTTTTTTTTTTTTTTTTGTGGTTTTTCGAGGTAGGGTCTCACTCTAGCCCAGGCTGACCTGGAATTCACTATGGAGTCTCAGGGTGGCCTCGAACTCACGGCGATCCTACTACCTCTGCCTCCTGAGTGCTGGGATTAAAGGTGTGCACCACCACGCCCGGCTCCCTTTGTATCTCTTTGAATAGACATTTCTTCACCCCAGATAGGGCACAGACAACAGACCACAGTATGATTGTACCAGAGTACAATTGGACAAACCAAAGAGTTTATTGGGGTTACTTACAGAGCACAGGTGAGGGGTCGTTTAAGGAACATGGATGATTAAAAGGCAACTGAGTCACCAGGAATCCCACCTCAGCCTTGGTGAAGGAGTGCTGCGTCCCTAGAGCTCACTCCACCACTGGCTGGCAGTTCCCCTGGTTAGAAAGTGCCTCTCCAGCGATGTTCATGCTTCTGTAACCTTGTGTGTGTGTGTGGGGGGGGGGGGCTCTAGTGAATCTTCTGTTTCCTGGGATTTGTGAGTTGTTTACTTCCTGAATCTTACAAGCTTTCTCCTCCAAGAGGGAATGATTTAATTTGGAGGAAGTTACTCTCCAATAGTATATTATTCCAGTTAGAAACAAGATCTACTTTTTTCATTTTTGGTTTTTCAAGGTAAGGTCTTGCTCTAGCCCAGGCTGGCTGGGAATTCACTATATAAATCTCAGGTTGGCCTCTAACTCAGCGATTCTCCTACCTCAGCCTTCTGTTTGCTGGGATTAAAGGCATGCACCACCCTGCCCAGCCTCAGATCTTGTTTTATGTCATAGTTGCTGCCATGTTAGTGGCATGTGTGTGTAAGAAAAGTATCTACTGTGCAAAGGGGACAGATTCATCGCTACTGTCTGTGGAGTGCTGTTGCATTTCCTATTCTAAAATATACTGTTTGCTCCACTAGAGGGTCTGTGAGGAGTCCAGAAAAGTCCTTGAATCCCAAACCCTGAGGCAGTTCATATTTGAATTTAACCAAAGAATTTGGCAAACCAAACTGAGAAGGATAATTATTAAATTATTATATTTACTTAGGGAAGTATAAAACTAAGGGAAGAAAAAAAATGATATGCCCACATGATCTGAGAGCCCATGTAGTGTGGGTCTGGAGGAAACATGAAAGGAGATTTAGAGAGAAAAGGAGAGAAAGTACAGAGAGCTTCTGCCATGTGGAGGGCAGAGGGGGCCCAGGGGGCTCTCTCCCTTCTTTGCCCAGCTAGGTCGAGAGGAGGGGAGACTTACCAGAACCTGGAGGTTCAAGAGTGATGACCGGGAAGCCCAGAGAGAGGCCTATGCCCTATTTGTAACCTTATTATGGTGGCTCAGGTGAACCAGAGAGACAGCTGATTGGTCTAAGATAGAGGCTGTTCTGGGGCCCGAACTTGACCAACCACAATGTCAGGATTAGATTTGAATTCCAGGAAAGGAGACCTCCCTCCCTCCCAGGGCTCAGGTGTGGAAAAACAGGTGTAAGGAACTGCTTTAGGCAAGAGATAAGGAGAGGCCAGATTCTTCTCTGATATGAAAAAGAGCAGACTGTAGGGGCAAGCCCAAAGACATTCCTGCTTTTTATTTTCAGAGGCCCAGTCACCCTAAGTGCCTAAAAAAGCTACCCGGAAAAAAAAAAAAAGCTACCCGACTCCCTCTTACTCCTTTAGATGACATACCTTATGCAGGAGGTGCCGTTACCCATGTATGGACAGAGTCTGAGTCTCTGCTAGGAGAAAAAAGATTCAATCTCCACCAACAGTAAAAGATTCAACCTTGTTTTCTAATTGAAGACACCCCCTAAAGCTAGCATATGGTGGGGTCGGGAGGTGACCGAGGACTGAATGAGGCCCTAGTTCTATCCCCAGAAACACACATAGAGCCATTTTATGTCATTACAATAGAAATCTAAACAGGCCATCTGATGTCCTTCTTTGGTGATTCCCATTTCCCAACTCTCTCTAAAAATGATGCACACAGAGAATCTTCACACTTTTGAGGCATATTTTTCCTTAATAGTACTTATCACCCTCATGATAAGAAGTATTTGTGTGATTGCTGAACCCAGAACCTTGCACTGAACTGTGACCCTGCCACCCAGTTTTTTTCCAGTCCTGGGCATTCACTCCAGAGCCTTGCACAGTTTGGGCAAGCATGGATGTGTCTCTTGAGGGACTGATCTCTACATGTTCAGGAGCCACGCTGCTGTCATCTGCAGGACAGCATGTGGACAAAGACGTGGAGCTGTTACCTGTACCATCAATGGATTTCTTTTGCTTTATATACATGCACACACAATTAGAAATCCTGCCGCTTTGCTTCTTGGATTCCTGTATCATATGTCATGGGTAGCTATTCTAAGTTGAACTCAAGACATATTTGTTTGTTTATATTTATTTATTTGAGAGTGACAGACAGACAGAGAGAGAAAGAGGGAGAGAGAGAGAGATAATGGGTGCACCAGGGCCTCCAGCCACTGCAAATGAACTCCAGACACGTGCGCCTCCTTGTGCATCTGGTTTACGTGGATACTGGGGAATTGAGCCTTGAACTGGGATCCTTACCCTTCACAGGCAAGTGCTTTACCACTAAGCCATTTCTCCAGCCCTCAACACACACACATGCACACACATACATATTTTGAAATTATTTTTAGTTATTTATTTATTTGAGGAGAGAAAGAGGCAAAGAGGGGGGTGAGAGAGAGAATGTATGAGCCAGGTCCTGCAGCAGTGCAAACAAACTCCAGACACTCACGCCACCTTGTGCAGCCAGCTTATGTGGGTCCTGGGAAATCAAACCAGTCCTTTGGCTTTGCAGACAAGCACTTAACTGCTCAGACTTCTCTCCAGCACTTATTTGTAGATCTTTATTTGAATTTGAAATTATCAAATGAGCCCTACTAGCTATATGACTTTGGTCAGGTGGGTTAATATGTACTCCTTACCTTCAACATTCAACTGGATAGAGATGAAGTTTACTGTGGTCCCTATGGTGCTGGAAGGAACACAGGAGCTTAGGGAATTTGCTGGTCAACTCTGGAGTTCTGTGCAGATATGAAAGAGGTATTGTTCATAGCACGTTCTCATCGTTTAGTAACATGGGGAGGGAACACTGACTAGTTGTCATGTTTCTCCAGGGCGAGTCACACCAGGGCAGCTCATGTCCTATATTCAGCTTTTCAAGAACAACCACCAAGCTCTGACTAGTCATTGTGGGCTCCTACAGCTCGGGCTGGCCACAGTTCAAACTCTGAAACATCCACAGACCACCAAGTGGGACAACTTCCTGGCATTTGAAAGGCTCCTTCTACAGGTATGTTGCTATGGAAGCATTTTGGTATGTTAATTACTGAAGTTTTGACTTCCAAATATCAAAGTTTTCCAGGGGAAAACTTTGATATTGATTATGTTTAGTAATAAACCATATGTTGGCATGTGCCTTGCATCAAATTCTGTAAATGCTACCCAGTTAACATTCAGGTAGAACATTTTCCTCACTTATTTAATTTTTTTTTTTTTTTTTGAGGTAGGGTCTCACTGTCACCCAGGCTGACTTGGAATTCACTGTGTAGTCTCGAACTCATGGCCATCCTCTTATGCAGTCTCACGCTGGCCTCAAACTCACAGCAATCCTCCTACCTCTGCCTTCCAAGTGCTGGGATTAAAGGCGTGTGCCAACACTCCAGGCTTTAATTTGTGTGTGTGTGTGTGTGTGTGTGTGTGTGTGTGCATGTGTGTGCGTATGTGTTTGTCATCTTTGGCTTCCCAATCCTGACAATGTGTTTTTGAGCACTTAAGTAATTTTTGAAAACTTCTTTTCAATTTTACGCCAATTTGACCCTTCTTGGTCTTTATGGCGTCTTTATTCATTTCCCGATACTTTTCCTGTGAAGTACGGTGCATTTCTTCTGACCTTACACAGTCTATAACCCTTAAATGCCACAGAGCGTGTGCCTGAGGGGATGCTTAGCTTAGCAGCAGAAGATGAAGGGAGGGGCCCGTGTGTAGTGTTTAGACGGAGCCCTGTGTGTAGGACAGGGACTTCCATGGTTAATAAAATATATTACAGGAACCTTTAAAAATGTGTGTTTGGGGGCTGGAGAGATGGCTTAGCAGTGAAGCACTTGCCTGTGAAGCCTAAGGACCCCGGTTCGAGGCTTGATTCCCCAGGACCCACATAAGCCAGATACACAAGGTGGTGCACACATCTGGAGTTCGTTCGCAGTGTGGCTGGAGGCCCTGGCGCGCCCATTCTCTATCTATCTGCCTCTTTCTTTGTCTGTTGCTCTCAAATAAATAAAAAACAAATAAAAAATAAATGTGTATTTTATATTATAAATTATAAAGTATTTAAATATCATAAAGTATTTTTACTTTTACTTTAGAGGTAATCATAGCTCTATTATTTGCTTTTATGTTTTTTTTTCCTTTGTTTTTCGAGGTAGGGTCTCACTCTAGCCCACGCTGAACTGGAATTCACTATGTAGTCTCAGGGTGGCCTCAAACTCACAGTGATCCTCCTACCTCTGCCTCCCAAGTGCTGGGATTAAAGGCGTGCGCCACCATGCCCAGCTGCTTTTATGTTTTTTTCCTAACTATTTATTTTTATTTTATTATTTTTTGTTTATGAGAAAGACAAACAGAGAGAGAGAGGGAGGGAGGGAGGGAGAGAATGGGCATGCCAGGACCTCTAGCCACTGCAAATGAACTCCAGACGCATGTGCCACCTTGTGCATCTGGCTTATGGGTTCTGGGGAATTGAACCTGGGTCCTTAGGCTTCACAAGTGAGCACCTTAAGTGCTAACCCATTTCTACAGCCCTAAATATTTGTTTTTGTACAAATATTGGCTTTTCTTTTTCTTTTTTTTTTTTTTTTTTTTTTTTTTTTGGTTTTTCGAGGTAGGGTTTCACTCTAGCCCAGGCTGACCTGGAATTCACTATGGAGTCTCAGGGTGGCCTCGAACTCACGGCGATCCTCCTACCTCTGCCTCCCGAGTGCTGGGATTAAAGGCGTGTGCCACCACGCCCGGCTAAATATTGGCTTTTCAATTTTCTTCTTTAAATTGTTCATTTTTATACTTTGCTTATATTGATTTAATCTATTGAATCAGAGAAAAACTGCATGTATTCTCGATGTGCTATAGTTAAATGGTGCAGATACTTTTGGTTTACAGTTTGTCTGATTTATTTATTTCATATTTATAGTAGTATAAATAATCATTAATAATTGGGTCATTTAAAACTATAAGTTCCTGAATGTTGACATTTTCTGATAGAGGTATTCTAAAATGTCTCATAATGAATTGACCAATTAGCCTATATATATATATATGTATATATATATATATATATATGATGAGGCCCACATAGATGGTCTCTGCCACCCTGCTGAGACCTCCCCACTCAGTGTCCTTCTCTCTTTGCTAGAGCCCGCATGTCCCAAGCATGTGAGCGCTGTCCACTAGTGGCACAAGTGCCCTCCCCCACTCCACTTCAGCTTTCATCCCATGACCCGTGACCATGCCACAGACCCCTCCTCACTATACAGGGACTTTCACTCCCCTCTCTGGATGTTCTCACTTCATCAGGCTCTAACACTCTATGTGGGGTGCTGTGGCCTCCACCTCACAGATTCTTCATGATTCTCACAACTCCCTGTCTGGATGTTCACCCCTGATAAGGCTGACACTGACCAGGGACATGTGAGTCCATGGCTGTTGCAGTCAGGTTCACATTGCTGGCAGAAATCACCCGACCTAGAGCAGCTTGTGAGAATAAAGGTTTATTTTGGCTTACAGGCTCGAGGGGAAGCTCCATGATGGCAGGGGAAATGGCAAGAGGAAGCTGACTGTAACACCCATAAGCCCGCCCCAACAATACACTGTCTCCAGGAGGTGTTTATTCCCAAATCCCCATCAGCTGAGAACTTAGCATTCTGAACACCTCATTTTATGAGGGACACCTGAATAAAGCCACAACAATGGCTACTGCTACTCCCCTCTGTGGACGCCATCACCTGGTTGGGCTCTGACACTGACGGCTTCTCCACATAGGTCCTTCGTGATCTGACACTGACGGCTCCTCCACATAGGTCCTTCATGATCTGACACTGACGGCTCCTCCACATAGATCCTTCGTGATCTGACACTGACGGCTCCTCCACATAGGTCCTTCGTGATCTGACACTGACGGCTCCTCAACATAGGTCCTTCGTGATCTGACACTGACGGCTCCTCCACATAGGTCCTTCGTGATCTGACACTGACGGCTCCTCCACATAGGTCCTTCGTGATCTGACACTCACGGCTCCTCCACATAGGTCCTTCGTGATCTGACACTGACGGCTCCTCCACATAGGTCCTTCGTGATCTGACACTGACGGCTCCTCCACATAGGTCCTTCGTGATCTGACACTCACGGCTCCTCCACATAGGTCCTTCGTGATCTGACACTGACGGCTCCTCCACATAGGTCCTTCGTGATCTGACACTGACGGGTCCTCCACATAGGTCCTTCGTGATCTGACACTGACGGCTCCTCCACATAGGTCCTTCGTGATCTGACACTGACGGCTCCTCCACATAGGTCCTTCGTGATCTGATACTGACGGCTCCTCCACATAGGTCCTTCGTGATCTGACACTGACGGCTCCTCCACATAGATCCTTCGTGATCTGACACTGACGGCTCCTCCACATAGATCCTTCGTGATCTGACACTGACGGCTCCACCACATAGGTCCTTCGTGATCTGACACTGACGGCTCCTCCACATAGGTCCTTCGTGATCTGACACTGACGGCTCCTCCACATAGGTCCTTCGTGATCTGACACTGACGGCTCCACCACATAGGACCTTCGTGATCTGACACTGACGGCTCCTCCACATAGGTCCTTCGTGATCTGACACTGACGGCTCCACCACATAAATCTTTTGTGATCTGACACTGACGGGTCCTCCACATAGATCCTTCGTGATCTGACACTGATGGCTTCTTGGCTTCTCCACATAGGTCCTTCATGATCTGACACTGATGGATCCACCACATAGGTCCTTCGTGACTCTGACAGCTCCAGGGTGATTGCTCTCCCTCCCCTCAGCCTTTCTCTGTCCCAGGGTGACCTCTTCATTCTGCTGCCTCACTTCCTCCCTCTGAGCCCCGTTTTTGGCCCCAAGGTGTCCTCTTTACCCCCTGGATACTCCTGCTGACACTTCCTCACCTTGCTCAGGTTCAGATAGCCTGCACCGGGCCTGTGCCCATCTTCCATGTGGATGGTCCTGCAGCCCTCGGGTTTGAACAACCCGTGCTAGGCCCTCCCTCCTGAGCACGGATTGACTCCTCGCAGGCTGTGGTGCTGACAGCCTGCACAGGGCTTCTGCTGGCTTTCCTGTGGACATCCTCTCTACCTGACGACAGGCTCTAAGCCACCGTGGCAACCTTCATGTGCCCTGCCCTGCCCTGAGGCAAGATTAGCCTCACTTCAGGATTCTCAGTGAATCACAGCATCTCAGAACGAGACTAGACAGAGTTTTTCTCCTAAGGATGATAATCTGTCAGTCTACTAGAGGTTTCTGAAGAAATTGGTCAAAATATTGATTCTGTCATCTGCCACCTTCTATTTATAATTAACTATCAGAATCTTACAGCATATTAGGTTGTTAGACATAATCAGCAAATAGAGAACGAATAAAAAGACTGGGGAAAGATGTAAACATTTAAAGTATTAAAATGCTATTCTATTTATTTATTCATTTATTTTTAGGTAGGGTTTCACTCTAGCTCAGGCTGACCTGGAATTTACTATGTAATCTCAGGGTGGCCTTGAACTCACAGTGATCCTCCTACTTCTGCCTCCCGAGTGCTGGTATTAAAGGTGTGCGTCACCATGCCTGGCTTAAAATGCCATTCTTAATGTATTGCATATGACCTAGGCTAGCACTATATTCTCAGAGTTTTAGCATAGGTTGACCTATAAACTGGCTTATGAACATGCTGACTTTATATAGCATATATTCACCCATTAGTGCACAAGCCATAATAAATGCTCAGCTGTGCTTCCTTTCACAGACTTTGGTTAGAAAGGGGAGTGTTTGAGTTTATTTTGAACATGAGGGCAACATTTAGCTTTTCCCAAGGGTTTTGAGCACCACTGAGAAATCCCAGCCAGTGCTAAGGGTTGTTTATTTCTTCAGAGACTCCTTTCCACCACTGTCGAGCAGGCCCGCACCCGTGGCACGTCAGTGTTGACTTTATGGCCTAAGCCACATTATGGACAACCCTGAGTAAGAGAATGAAGTCACTTTTGGAACCTATAATCCAAAGTGGCTCACAGCGTTCTGCTCACTGCTGGCGTGTGAGCCAGTGTGCTAGTGATCTAGTGGGGAGTCCACACCAGGCGTGATTTTTTGTTGTTGTTGTTTTTTGTTTTTCAAGGTAGGGTTTCACTGTAGTCCAGGCTGACCTGGAATTCATTATGTAGTCTCAGGGTGACCTCAAACTCGTGGTGATCCTCCTACCTCTGCCTCCCAAGTGCTGCGAGTAAAGCTGTGCACCACCACACCTGGCAGCTGGTTGATTCTGTGGCTTGTGGGATTCTCTGCTTGTTCACACTGTTGGTGACCATTATCCCCAACAGCTTACAAAGTACTCTCCAGCACTGTGAAGGCTAGCCTGCAGGGAGTGGCTTCCTTCTCTGTTCAGTGGGATAACTTTTTGGACATCATTTCCTCATGGTAAAAACTTTCAAAATCCTTCCATTTAGCTATTTGAAATCTACAATAAATTAGTGTTACCTATATACTATATACTATACTATATACAATATATGCTATTCTTACCCTATGGTGCAAGAACACACTACCACACTATGACTTCTTACTATTTGATGTTAACTATGATCACCCTACCATGTAACAAGGCATGCAGGAATTTTATTTATTTATTTATTAGAGAGAAAGAGACAGAGAGAGAAAGAGAGAGCGGGAGAGAATGGGTATGCCAGGGCCTCCAGCCACTGCAGATGAACTCCAGATGCTTATGTGGGTCCTGGAGAGTTGAACCAGGATCCTTTGGCTTTGCAGGCAAATGCTTTAACCACTAAGCCATCTCTCTAGCCCAGGAGTTTTTTTTTTTTTTTCTTTTTATCTTTGTTTTCTTTCAGAGTATAGATTACTTAGTTTGTAGTTACAGATATGAAGATTTTCTTTTGTATAATGTAGTAAGAGTGTTTATTTCCTTATCTAAATTTGAATAAGGTATTTTGTCATGTCATTGTCAAGCCTGTGTGAGATTATGTTTCTATCACTAAGTTCAGACTCCAGCACACAGTAAATGCTCAATACATGGACATTGTGATATTTATCATTATTCTTTTAGTTGAGCCAAATGTATTTAAAATGCTAACTTATTTTATGTGAGGAATGCCTTTTTTATAGTTTCACCTAGATTGTTTTCTTTAATTGAAACTTACTGAGGAAGAATGAGTATCACTTAGAAAAGCATTGCTTTTTAAAAATTTATTGCTTGATAATGCTTAGTAGTACTTTTCTTCAAACCTACAATGTATAGCTGATGTTTCATGCTAATTGTCACAGGAAAAAAGCTTTTATTGAGTGTGATATAATTTACTATGGTTATAAAAATGCCAGCAAACTACAGGGTAAAGGAAGCAGCTGTGTTTATAACTCCTAAAGCACTGACTTTGTAAACGTAAATGTATTATTCACATAGAATGTCCAACTTAGAAAATGAATTTTAAATAAAAAAAACAACAAATGAGTTATGAAGTCATTCAAGACTTTCAGGTCTAATACTGCTTCACTTAAATTTTGTCTGTCTCTGCAATGAAACATAAGCATACTACATTTTTAAGTTGCTAAAGCACCTTTTAATGGGTAGGTTTCTTTTTATGAATTAAATTTTAGGTTCTCTTTTTCTAAAACAAACTGAGTTTATCTTAACTAAATGACAGCATGTCTGCTAGTTATATGACAAATCGGTGGGTCTACCTTCTGAGCTCTCTAATGCTTGTATAAGTGCTCGGGCCATATGGCTTGACTTGGAACAATAATGGCTCGTTTTAGCTACATTCTCAACTTCATCCCTCCCCTTGGGAGGTCCCGTTTTATTGTGCCTTGTTTTGAGCCATTTATAATAACAGAGATTGAGGGGTTTTTGGGGGGAGGGGGAAGAAGTTTTTGCCAGTCTGCTTCCCTTGTGACCACAGGCAGTGGCGTCCAGAGTCATTCAGTACTGTGGCCCGCTGACATTTGCAAACACATCTATGCTATCATTTGAACAGATGAGGAAGGAGACTGAAGAGGATGTTCTTTTCACTCACACTGAGATGCTATTTGAGACAAGGGAGAGATTTGGAATTAGAAACTATCATGACTGTATTCTATTCCCTCTCTCCCTTTTCTCTTTTCTGCAATGCTGGGGATTAAACCCAGGGCCTTGTGCATGCTAGGCAAGTGCTGTGCCTCTGAGCTGTCACTTCTACTCAAGGGAGAGATTTTTGACAGGGCTCTTCCTGAGAAGGAAAATTGTGGGACACACTTTTCACAAAACTCCATTAAAAAATAGCTTCAGAGGCCAGCATCTGAGCCCAACAGCTCTCTTCCCTGGTTTCTTTTCGGGTTTTCTTAGGCCCACTCTTGGCCTCTCTCTGACCTTCCATGTCTCTCCTAGTGACAGCGCTGCTCGGTGCTTGGTTACCTTGCGGCAGCCCCGTGAGCGCAGACCTGCCTTTCCTCATCGTCCGGGGCACCGCAGTGCTGTGTGCTCTTCTCCCAACGCTTCCTTCTCCACTTTTCTTCAGAGCAAACTGGCCGTGGAGAGCTGTCAGTCTGCTCTGTGCCTTCATGGGTGGCCTGTCCCAGTCAGGGCTTGACTCTGACTAGGAGCAGAAAGCTGTCCGAGTCTCAGCACCATATTAACAAGCCTACTTGGCTCCCAGCCCTGACCTTCTGCCACTGCTTTCTGTCTGCACACTCATGTAGCGTTTCTTCATACCACACAAAGACTTACCTCAGTGCCACACTCAATGTGTTGACGTTTAAAGAAGGTTGTTGGAAAAGCCCCGATGAGTAGTATAGGGAACTGAGTGGCCTGACATAGGGTCCTCAGGTGCTCATATGATTTCATTCTTATTACTGAACAGGACCTCTGTCTCCCTCTTTTTTTTTTTTTTCATAATTCAGAACCCCTGGGGGGAAGAATACTGCCTCGCTTATAAAAAGAAGAATTAATAAACTCAACCAGTTCTCAGAAATAGAAATCTGCCCATCACATTTTCACCTCTCTAGGGGAGCCCTTGCCTTCTAGCTCTTTGCCAAGAGACGTGACACTTCTAAATGAGAGTGGAAAGAACAGAAAAGCCTTTTCCAAAAGAATCGTGTCTCGTTGCATATAATAACCTCCTCTGGAGCACATGCTGTCTGCTAATCAGTGAAGTTATAAAACTAACCAGTCATGGCTTCTCGAGCATGCGCACCACTTACTCTGCACTGTGGATTAGATAGCATAGTAGTATTGTTGGTACCATCTGTAGGGATGCAGGACCAAATAGTTTCTGTAGGATGACCTGATACCTCAATGTGATAAAAATAAGTTCAGGATTCAGATCAACTAGTTTTTAAAAAATATTTTATTTTTATATATTTATTTATTTGAGAGAGACAGAGAGAAAGAGGCAGAGAGAGAATGGGCACGCCAGGGCCTCCAGCCACTGCACATGAACTCCAGACGCATGTGCCACCTTGTACATCTGGCTTATGTGGGTACTGGGGAATCAAACCTGGGTTTTTAGGCTTCACAAGCAAGTGTCTTAACCACTAAATCATCTCTCCAGCCCCAATTTTTTAATCAAGTTTTTAGATGAATCTTTTAAACAAGGTTTGAATTTTTGAACCTAAGAACTATATGGTCAGGAGGGATAAGTTATGAAACTTACCATGAGCCTACTGCTAGTGAGTATAGGAGCCGAGTTAAGACCCAGTGTGTCTGATACTGAAGCCATGCTCTTTGCTGTTAGACATTACTGGAATATCTGTCCTGGGGTGGGGCATCAGAATGACCAGTGATCACTTTTTCTCACCTCCCTTCACACTTGTTATCGGTGTGAGGATAAAAAGTTTTAACAACTAACTCAATAATAAAATACTCAAGTTATATACAGTGATAACTTTCTCTGTAAATACTAGGATCCTTAAAATGTAATGTTTGCCACTAACTTTTCTTGTAATATAATATAGAGATTTTTGCATCTTGGGTTAATTTGATGCTTTGGTCTTCTGACTATCTGCAGTATTCTTGGATGTATAAATCTTCAGGGTAAGAGCTTAAGATGCCAGTGGTAGCTCTTTTTTTTTTTTTTTTTTTTTTTTTTTTTTTTGAGGTAGGGTCTCACACTAGTCAGGCTGACCTGGAATTCACTATGTAGTCTCAGGGTAGTCTTGAACTCACAGTGATCCTCCTACCTCTGCCTCCCAAGTGCTGGGATTAAAGGCGTGCACCACCACACCTGGTTTGGGTGGGGGGTGACTCTTAAATGACTCTTAGAGTAACAGCAAAAGTGACCCCAGGTGTTAGGTTTGCCTGTTATGTAAGTACTGTAGCAGGCTGGGCAGACCATAATACTTCAAATTCTAAAATTTAACTGAACAATATACACATTCAATCAAAACCAACATGGAGTATTTAGATAAGAGTGGGTATTAAAACGAACAGATAACCTAACTCTGTCACAGTCCCTCAGGCTGTGTGTTGACCCACACTCTAAATCCTGTCAACTGGGAGGCTGAGATTTCTGGTCTGTAAAGGGTTCCAGGTCAGCCTGGGGCTGAGTGAGACCTTACCCACATGAAGGACAGAAGAAGACAAAGGCATTATAAATCAGGAAGCAACAAATGTCAACCCCAAAATATAGCTTATTTAAGAAAGGCAGATCCGACCATCATCAGATTTAACACATATTTTGTCCTGACATGGAAGGTGCAATTAGCACTTCCAATGTGGGCCTGTATACCAGGCTTTTTGGCGGGTGTAAGCCCAGTTACCTTTTGGGGTGGCTTTGGTCTCAGCCATGCTGTGCGCCCGCTTAGGTCCCTCTCTCCTGCGCTGAGGGCTCAGGTAGGCTGGCTGGGTTGTGGGTCTCTGCTCATCACTGGTGCTGGGTTCTGTGTAGCTGAGTCCCTTCCCCAGGTCTCAGGTGGTTGCTACTGGGTGGGGGAAGGGAGGCGGTAGAGGGTGTCTGAAGTTGTACGGGAGCTTCGTGGCTGGTCTTTGCCATCCAGCTGGTGCCTGCTTTCTTCTCCTTCAGGTTTCTTGAGTTTGTGAGGAGGCCGGTGTGAGTGGAAAATCCCTTCACCTGGTTTTTCCTGCGGCTCAAGCAGAGCCTGGTGGCTGCGGCCGCATGGACCAGTGGTGCGTCTGTGGTCTCTAGATGCTCTGGGTTTCTCCTACTTCTCTGCTGTGGTTGATAAGTTCTTACACACCTTCACTTTATAGTAGTAGAGTGTATTTTGTTGATTTTCTGTTTAGTTACCCCTAGGTTGCTTTGGCATGACTTCTGCTCCAGCAACTTACCCAGAAGTCTATATCCCACTAATTTTTCTTGATTCTTGGTATATTCTTGCATTCAATTCACTCTTATCTTTAGTTTTACTCCTGAATAAGTCTTTAATTAAACCTTATGAGATGTTTTATTTCAGTGTGTGTGCATGCATGTGCATGTGTGTGCGTGTTCCTATGTGTGTGGGTGGATGTGTGTATGGTTACATGTGCACATTGATTGTGCAGAGGCCAGAGGGCAACCCTGGGTGCCATTTCTTAGGTGCTGTCCATGATTTTTTTGTTGTTTTATTGCGGTAAGGTTTCACTCTAGCCCATGCTGGCCTGGAATTCACTATGTGGTCTCAGGGTGGCCTTGAACTCACGGCATTCCTCCTACCTCTGCCTCCCGAGTGCTGGGATTAAAGGTGTGCTCTACCACCCCCGGCTCAGTTTTTTTAATTTCACTTAAAAAATATTTGCAGGTAGGTGTGGTGGGCAGAGAAAGATCAGGGGAGAGAGAAGGGGAGGGAGGGGCCAGGGCCTCTTGCCACAGCAAACAGACTCCAGATGCATGCACCACTTTGTATCTGGCCTTATCACGAGTATTGGGGAATTAAATGTGGGCCAGCAGGCTTTGTAAGAAAGTGGTTTTAGTCACTGAGCCATTTGCCAGCCTTTAAAACTTGTCGTGGGCAACCACCGCACATAGAGATAATGTGCCATCCTAATTCTTTCCACCACCCTCCCTTTTCCTCCTGAAATTCCTTCTCCACTAAATCCCTTCTTTTCAAATAGTCTCTCTTTTATTTTAATGTCATCATTTTTGCCTGGCTGTCATGCAGGTCTTGTGTAGGCAGTGTCAGCCCCTATGAGGTCATGGATATCAAGGCCACTTTGTGTCTGAAAGGCAGTATTGAAAGCACTCCTCCCTTCCTTGGGCTCTTACATTCTTTCCACTATGTCTTCCACAATGGTCCCTAAGTCGTGGAAAGTATGATACAGATGTCTTACTTAGTGCTGCCCAGGCTGACCTGGAATTCACAGTGTAGTCTCTGGGTGACCTTGAACTCACGGCGATCATCCTACCTCTGCTTCCCGAGTGCTGGGATTAAAGGCGTGCGCCACCAGCCTGGCTCCATTGTCACTTCTGTTCAGCACTTTGAGTCTTCTCAGTGGTCACCACCATCTGAAAAGAGAAGCTTCTGTAACCAAAAACATGGGCATAGGGCTGGAGAGATGGCTTAGCGGTTAAGGCACTTGCCTGCAAAGCCAAAGGATCCCTGTTCTACTCTCCAGGACCCACGTTAGCCAGCTGCACAAGGGGGCACATGTGTCTGGAGTTCATTTGCAGTGGCTGGAGGCCCTGGTGTGCCCATTCTCTCTCTCTCTCCCTCTTTCTCCTAAATAAAATATATTTAAAAAATATGGGCATAAACATTAGTATTTCAAGGGCAGTCCAGGGCCTGGCATGGTTGCTTATGCCTTTAGTCCCAGCACTTGGAAGGCAGAGATAGGAGGGTTGCCATGAGTTCGAGGCTAGCCTGGGCTAGAGTGTAAGACCCTACCTCGACAAACCAAGTAAAAATAAAAATAAAGGCAGTCTAGAAAACAGTATTAGTTTGCCCTATGGGGCTTATGACCTTTCCAGCCATAGGCTTTTAAAATATTTTTCTAAATATTTTTATTTGGAGAGAGAAAGAGAGAGAGGGAGGGAGAGAGAGAATGGGCATGCCAGAGCTTCTCACCACTGTAAACAAACTTCAGATGCATGTGCCACTTTGTGCACCTGGCTTTAAGTGGGGAATCAAACCCAGGTCATCAGGCTTTCCAAGCAAGTGCTTTAACTGTTGAGCCCTCTCTCTAGCCCAGCCATAGGGGTTTTTTTTTTTTTTTCCTGTTTGGTTTTTCAAGGTATGGTATTGCTCTAGCCCAGGCTAACCTGGAATTCATTATATAGTCTCGGGCTGACCTTGAACTCACAGCCATCCTCCTACCTCAGCCTCCTGAGTGCTGGGATTAAAGGCGTGTACCACCGTGCCTGGATAAGCCCATAGACTTTTGGTTAGGTTCTCAGCTCCAGGCGGGAATTCTCTTCCATGGAGCGGACTTCAAATTAGAGTGCAGCAGCTGTTTTCCCCTGTAATGGACATGCCATCACTGAACTGGCTGGCACATGTGATCTGATTGATCAGCTTGTAGGATCTACTGCTGGTTAAGACTGCTGGCCTTGCTCCCTCATCAGGCTGCCTAGCTTTTTATGCATCATGGCGGCTAGTCAACAGGGAGGAGGCCCCATCAGCTACAGCTTCAGTTCTCGGTGTCCAAGTGTGCGGTGTCTTCAGCAATAGAGTTAACGTCTCGTTCTGGTGGACAGCCGAGAGCCTTGGCAATAGCCTGTAATGTTTTGGGGCATCAGGAGCCTCCCTGACCAGTCATCCACTGGAGGGTATATTTGAGTCATTGGTAGAAAGAAAGCAAGGATATAGAGAGAAATAGAAGAGAAAGAGAGAAATGGAAACTAGAAAACTATAGCCGTGGATGTTTGGTTCCTCTGTCCGAAGTACACATTGACAGGTTAGGAATTAGGTGAATCTGTGCCAAGCACCTGATTGAAAGGGAGAGTCAACTACGTAGGCTATGTGAACGATAGCTTTTAAACTGGGCTTGCCTCCCGAGCGGTGATATCATGTGTTATTCCAGCTGGAAGCCAGCGTTAGTAATCAGGCGAAGTAAATTCAAGACTAACAATTTTGGTTCCCAGTGTTCTGTGGGCATACCAAAAATGTTTCAGCTACAGGCTCTATGCCGGTGGCTGAAGGTGCATGTATGTGAGTGAGTCTTCCTCTGGTGAAAAGCAAGAGGACTCCAGCAATTATGGTTTGCCTGACTGGAAGGGGCGGTGTGCTGTTTCCTTACCCTGACTGGGTCTTCTATCCTGAACCACGCCCTGTGGCTGTTTAGGCCCTGCTGGCCATCCCACTGGTTGATGGAATTGTTTGTGTCTTCTCAAACATCCACTTTTTTTTCTTTTGGTAGTGCTGGGGATCAAACCGTGCTAGTTAAGCAATCGGCCTCTGTGTTATACTCACAACTTCTAGATGTCCCAGAGAAAAAGGAAATAAGACTGTCTAATAGAATGTTTTCTTCTACATGAGTTACCCATAGAACAACCAAGTCTGCTTATAGCCATTTATAGGACATCTTAGGGATGACCCAAAGGCATGGTTTCCAAAAGGGCTCTTATGTGTCAGCTGGCTGAATATCTAGAACATTCTATTCTGGCTTAGAGATTCTGGGGTTCCTGAAGATTAGTTTAACATTACTGAGGACCTGAGACCAGACAGGCAGATTAGATGGATGTGTAGATTTCTCCTTGGTTTTTCACCATTTCTACTCTCAAGAGGCTGAATGGGGTGAATTATTTAGTGAAATATTTGATTTGGTTTTGATCGCTGGCTACTAATCTTCAAAAGTTAGAGAACACTTTCAAGAAATCTCAAGTCTTTTTCTGGCAGGAAGGCTAAGCCTGGCTTAGTTGAGCCCTGCCTGCTCGTCCTGGGTTTATGAGAGAGAGTTAAAAAATTACTTATTAGTTAGAACACATATTCTTTTTTTAAATTGGGCTTTATTTATTTGACACAGAGAGAGAATGAGGCAGGGGAGAGAGAGAGAGAGAGGGAGGGAGAGAATGGGCATCTCAGGGCCTCTAACCACTGCAAATGAACTCCAGATGTGTGTGACTCCTTGTGCATCTGGCTTTATGTGGGCACCAGGGAATTGAGTTTGGGTCCTTATGCTTTGCGGGCAAGCATGTAAGCTGATGAGCCATCTCTCCCACCCAAAACACCATATTCTTAACAAAATTCTTTCATAACACACTCAAAAATCTCTTGACTTTGAATTCTTTTTTTTTTGTTTGTTTATTTTTACTTATTTATTTGAGAGCGAAAGACAGAGAGGGAGGGGGGGAGAGAGAGAGAGAGAGGGAGAATGGGCGCGCCAGGGCTTCCAGCCACTGCAAACAAACTCCAGATGCGTGTGCCCCCTTGTGCATCTGGCTAACGTGGGTCCTGGGGAATCAAGCCTCAAACCGGGGTCCTTAGGCTTCACAGGCAAGTGCTTAACTGCTAAGCCATCTCTCCAGCCCGACTTTGAATTCTTAAAATAGTAAATGAGCAAAACAAAATGGCCAAAGAGCCTATTCCAAGGGAAAATATGCGTTAAAGATTGACAGAACAATGCGCTGACATATGAGGCTATTTCTCTTGTTATGTACCTGAATGATTTTTCTTTAAACCTTTATTGCGGTTTTACAAGAGATTACAAAAATTTTCTTTTCCTATTTAGCCCAAATATAGGTGATATAGTTTTTGTATGCTTGTTTATTTTTAGTGACCTGTTTTATTTAGTGTAAAAGCAAAAGACAGATGCAATAGGAAAAGTATTTGCTATACAAAGACTGACGTTTAAAATGTGTTTAAAAAAAAAATCCATTCCTGGATAAGAAGTGTTTGAAAGTTGTGACCAAGTTGGGAGTATCTGCCCGCACCTGTGTCTCATCTCATGAGACTGATGCAGAAGGGTTTCTTGAGCCTGCAAGTTCAAGGCTTCGTAGGTAGCATGGTGAACCCTCCATCTGTGGTGGTTTGATCAGGTGTGCCCATAGGAGCAAGTGCTCTGAATGCTTGGTCCCCAGCTGGTGGCAATTTGAGAGGCGGAGCCTTCCTGGAGGAAGAGTTTTCTGGAGTCAGGCTTAGGGGTATCATAGCCAGCTCCTTGTTGCTAGAGATCAGCCCGCTCTCCTGCTGCTGTGTTCCATGTGCTGTGGCAAGGAGGTGAAGTACAGTCTCTGCTCATGCCATGCTTTCCTCTGCCATCATGAAACCAAATAAATACTTTCCTTCCGCCTTTAGTTGCATGCTTTGTCCCAGCAATAAGAAGGTAACTACGGAGTAGGAGTAGGCCACGTCCCTGCTTCCTGGCTCCTCCCAGTTCCCTGGTCCTGAAGGAAGGAAGGTCCTGTTTGAAAGACTGGAGGAGATAAACCACCCCTCGCACTTCAGCCAAGCCACAGCTGAATCCACAGAGGAATTGGGGAGAAGAGCAAGAGTGTTGCTTCCATGCTGAACCTGATAATCAGTGCCAGGATGTAGGAGACAGACCCTGAGGATACTCAACACCTACCAAAGCAGAGATCCAGAGGCTCCTAAGAGCTCATCACTGAAATAGACTTTAAAACTCACCCACCACAGCTCAGGGAATTTTGTGGAAGAGGGGTCAGAAAGATTTTAAGAGTCACAGGTTAAGACATCATGTCCAGAGGCATTCCCTCCTCCCAAAAATAACTGAATGCTGCTCCCACAACACATATACTACAACCCCATGGAAAATGCCTGCAACCCCGCTGAGGAGCGTCCCCAACGGAATGGGGCCAGGGATGAGGGAAAAGAGGGTACCAACACATGATGCATCCATACGAAACATCTTAATGAGATACCACCTATAATCCCAGAGCTCAAGACTCTGAGGCAGGAGAGTCATGAGTTTGAGGCCATGTGGGATAAGTAATAGCCTATGAGAGACAGAGACAAGAGGGAAGGAGAGGACAAGAGAGGAAGAAGGAGAGAATGATGATGAAGATGAATATGAATACTGAAAAATACATCAAGTTGATTATTATAGTTCTCCATGAGTAGTAGCTTTTCTAGTTATTTGTTGCTTCTTGGTAAATAGATTGTGTAGAAAACGTTTAAAGAAGTTCTTTATTACAACCTATGATCTTGGATGGCAAGAATTCAGGCAGGGCTCAGCTGGACAACCCTAAGGCTCCTCATGTCATTGTTGAGGTTACTTGGTATTATTCACTGGTAGAAGGAGGACCCAAGATGGCTTGGTCCGTATGTCTAGGCTTCATAGGGAGTAGAAGGGTGGCTGTAGGGCCTTCCTATGGCCTCTCCAACATGGCATTGCAAGGTAGTCAGACTTCTCATGTGGAGGCAGAGTCTCCCAGGAAAAATTTCATTGAAGCTGCAAACTTCTTATAACTTAGTCTGGGAGGTCTCACAACTAGTACTGTCCAGGCCCAAGGGGAAAGAATAGGACCCCATTATCTAAGGGAGGAGGAGCAAAGAATTTGTGAGCATCTTTATCCACCTCAGCTGAATAGAGTTGAGTTTTATTTTCTTTGTGCTTGTCTGGGTCTGCAATATAAATGTGTGTTTTGTATAGTACAGATGTGTTGTTTTTACACATTTTGAGCACTCTGAATGAGATTTCCATAGAGTTAGCATGGTGTTTATCACAGAGCCCTGTATAAATGTCCAGTGCACCAGTATTATCTTGTTTCTCTTTCATTAGAATAGGAATGTATTGGTGGACTTCTGGTTGGGGAAGTAGCTCAGGGTAGCATCTCTTGCCTAGCATGTGCAAGTCCTGCATTTGATTCCCCAGCCCTCATTTTAAGAGCTATTAAAAAGACATAGTTGTGATTAGGTAAGCCAAATAGGTTCTCCAAGGTTGGGGATTCATATGCAAGGACAGAATTCTTACAGCACTTGACATGTTGCGGGATCTTTGAATATGGTTGGGGGTGGGTGGCTGTACAGGACATGATGGATAAAGTTCAGAGATAACCTAAGCAAGAATACCTAGGCTTAAGTTCCTCCAACAGACTGTTGAAGGTTAAGGCAAATGAAATTTTACTCCTCACCACTTAAAGCAGTCTTACTATCTGGTCCCAAGTTTTTTCTTTTTTAACTTTACCACAATTTTATGTTTTAATTCAGACCATGTAATGAACTACATGTGGATAAGTTTCCTTTTAAGCTAAAAAAAAATAAAAAGAAAAATTTGGAGAATATGGCTGTCTAAGTCATATTTCTAGGTTTAAAAATAAAGTGGTTTATGTGCTTTATTTTCAGAAGTCCATGGAAGTGAGCATGTGTCCATCATCCCAGAGTGCTGCTCCTGCCTGCTGCGCTTATTAGCTCTCTCCGTCCTGTCCCAGGACTCCAGTGTTCACGTGCCATATGGGCTCCACATCTGGTGGCCAGCCCGGGTTCTTTTAGGGGCAAAAACAAAACTTCCTTTGAGGGACTACATAAATACATTTCTGCAGAGTCCGCTACTGCCCTTGTCTGCAAATATGCGGGTCCCCAATCCAACACATAGCGCTGAGGTCATATTACTTTTCAAAGCTCACAGTAACGAGATAGGACACAATACAAATTAGGGCTTTAAACTCCTTGGCACAAGTTCTTTTCCCCCAGTACATTACTTGTGATGATATCTCTTTGATGTTTTGACATATCTCTGAAATCATGATTAAATATGGTAAGCAGAGCTAGTACTGACTTGTTCCAGGAAGATCATTTGGAATCAATATTAAAGGGGGAAGAAGTGCTGTCTGGAATAGCTCTTTTACTTCTAATAAATTTAATTGGTGTTACAGTTCCAAGTTTTTTTTTTCTCCTTCCTCCAGAACTGTCATTCAAGTACTTATCATAATCTGTTATGAAACCAAATACAAACTCCAAATAAAACAGTGAATTCAAGATATTAGTAGCAAATGTTTGTCACTTAATGTTTTTAAGGTTTATTACAGATATCCACTGTCCTATTCATAAAAATGACAAGCTTTTGGGTAATGCTTAAAGCGGTCAGCTTGCAGTCGTTAAAAAAATCATTTCTCCCATCAAAGTCTGGAGCAGTGTGTCAGAGTCCGTGTGTGTGCACTGCTTTTCTCTAGCTGCCTAAAGACTGTCTTGGTGTTGCAACCAGAACTCGGTATTATATATTACTGAGATTATATTATATATTACTGAGATTTTAATTCTTAACTCCTTAAGTTAGTGTTGCTTCTCTCACTGTTTTAGAACGTGATTAAATTTTGTACAAGTTTTCTGTGTTAAAGGAAGGGAAGCTGAAGGGCACGATAGGATCCAGATGAGCCGGTTGTATGGAAGCACGTTTTCAAAGTGTTAACTGATGTGAAGAGCTGTTAGAGTAATGAGCCTAGGGGGAGTACAATATGACCAGGAAACTTGCTGATACTGAGATTTGACTCTTTGGAAATCATGTCAGGTACACCGGGAACAAAGGGATACAGTCGCAGAATCAGTCCCAGGTGTTGCCAAACACAGTTTTCTTTGTTTTTCCCTTGCTGCCTTTTTTAAGTCGGCTCACCTGGTGACTGACGGTGTTCAAGGCCTGGATGCGTCACCAGCTGTATACAGTTCTTTCCATCTCCTCAGTCACCATCCTCCACTGAAAGCGATCTGTTCTTACTCTCCTCCAATTTGTCTCCTGGAAATAGTGCTTTTTATCTTAACCTGATTGTTCTCCTCCACTACAATAGTCTTGACTTGAAATTTATGTGGGTAACTACTCAATAAACCCAAGCAATCAATCATCACAATCCTAGCAACATCCATCAGATGGGAATTCCTATCACAACTCACCATTGGAGGGCGAGCTACAGGCGAAGAGGCACCATCATCAAATGGCGGTACTATTGTCATGACTAAGTTATTGGCAAATGAGAAAAAAGTCATGAGATTCGCATTGATTAGGTTTCTAATTTACTTTCACAATTTCCATTAGAAGGCAAGATCTTGGTAAAGTGAAGACACACAGAGTACCTCAGCCTCAATAGATAAGGACTCCTGTGTTCTCGAGTGGAAGGGTCTTATCTTCAGTTGTTGAATTCTTTATGGTATCTTTCTTGATTAAAAGAGACTTTCTCTACTTCTTTCCATAAGAGCAGTCTGTCATGATCAATATTACATCCTGGCAAGTGTCCAGGGAGAGTTGGTTAACCTTTCCCAACCATTTTCTGCACTTATGGAATCAGGTTAGCTCATTTATTTATTTATTTATTAGAGAGAGAGAGAGAGAGAGAGGGAGGGAGGATGAATGGGCTCTCCAGGGCCTCTAGCTGTTGCAAATGAACTCTAGATGAATGTCCCATCTTGTGCAGCTGCCTAACGTGGGTCCTGGGGAATCGAATCTTGGTCCTTTGGCTCTGTAGGCAAGTGCCTTAACCACTAAGCCATTTCTGCAGCCCCAGGTTAACTTTTGGGTGACACATTATACACTGACTGTCAGGTTGTGGGTCTCTAAAGCAGAGATTTGATCACTGCAGTAACTACTGCTTCTCCTGCTCCTCTGCTAATTACCACCATGTGATTTTCCAGGACTTTAATAATACTAGTGTTTTTTTAAAAATATTTTATTTTTATTTATTTATTTGAGAAAGAGTCAGACAGGAGAACGAAGGAGAGAGAGAATGGTGTGCCAGGGCCACAAGTCACTGTTAACTGTTAACTCCAGACACATGCACCATCTTGTACATTTTGCTTACATGGGTCCTGGGTAATTGAACCTAGGTCCTTTGGGTTTGTAGGCAAGTGCCTTAACCACTAATCCATTTCTCCAGCCCCAATATACTAGTGTTTTTTTTTTTTTTTTCCCCAAGGTAGGATCTCACTCTGACCCAGGCTGACCTGGAATTCACTATGTAGTCTCAGGGTGGCCTCGAACTCATAGCGATCCTCCTACCTCTGCCTCCTGAGTGCTAGGATTAAAGGTGTGCTCCACCACACCCGGCATAATACTAGTTTTTTTTTTTCCATTATTAAAATAAGTACCATGATCCAACTGCAGTTAGTTTCTACCACAGTCTGCACAGGAACCTTTATTTTGTTCTATTGAAAGAAAAGATAAGAACATTTCTAATACCCTTGCATATACTTTAAATTTATTTCAATTTTATTTTTATACATGCATAATGTATTTTGAAAATAAACTCCCCATTATCTTCTCTTGTCCCCTCTCCCTTTCTCCTTCCATTGAACCTCTTCTGTTTAAAATTATTTTCCTTTATTTGAGAGAGAGAGTGAGGGAGAATAGAGACTGGGCACCCCAGGATCTTTTGTTACTGTAAATAAACTCCAGATGTATATGCCATTTTGTGCATCTGGCTGTACATGGGTACTAGGGAGTTGAACAGAGACTGGCAGGCTTTGCAAACTAGCACCTTTAGCCCCTGAGCCATCTCTTTAACCTGTACCTCTTCTTCTTTCCAACTAGTCCTGCTTCTACTTTGATTTTTTTTTCCTTGTTTGTATGTGTGACCCATTGAATTTAATTAGAATTGCCTGAATGAGCATAGATGGGAAATTATTTACCAGAGCACATGCTACTCAGTGGCTACATTGCTTAAAAAAAAAAAAAAAAAAAAAAAAAAAAAAAAAAAAAAAAAACCTCTCCCACTTCCCTAGCAACCATGGACTGCCAATAACTCTGCAGGGAGCTATTGGGCCTTAGAGAGAGAGAGAGGGATAGAGAGAGAGAGAAGAACCACCACACCTTAGGGCTGGACCCTAGGATCTACCCACAGTGACACCTCCAGCCAGATGGCTGCAGATCTAAATTATAAACTTTAATCACATCGTGAATATTGGGGGCCCTCCATTCAAACTACTACAGCCCTCATGCCCTTCCCCATGAGCCATAGCAGAATGTTGATGGGCTCAATATTATGCAGGTAACAACACTCACTTTGAGATCATAACTGTAACAGCCACAACACAGAACTTTACACTTGCATTTCAGTCAAGTATATTCGTTTTCTTAGAGGAATTCCTTTTCCTCTAGGCCCTTAACAGCAGAATCAATAAGAACTAAGGTTCTAGGGGGCCTCTCATCATATATGTGAAGTCTTTCATGTCATCTCTGAATCATTAAATATATGAAGCTACAGTTACTAAGATTATTAACTTCTTTACTATACAAATTCTATATAATTGTGTATGTGCATGAATTGACATACTCTGAATAAAATGCCTGGCCAAATTTCATAGATGAATATGTTTGAGTTTCTGATAAATTATAGGAATTTTATTTATTTGAGACAGTGAAAGAGAGGAGGGAAAGAGGCAGAGAGAGAATGGGTGCACCATGGCCTCCAGCGACAGCAAACAAACTCTAGATGCATGTGCCACCTTGTGCATCCAACTTTACGTGGGTCCTGGGGAGTCTAACCTGGGTCCTTTGGCTTTGATGGCAAGCACCTTAACCACTAAGTTATCTTTCCAGCCCAAATTACAGAAAATTTTAACACAGCCACAGAAAAACTCATTCATCTAACAAGTAATTATTGAGGATACTATGTGATTGGTCATTGTTGTTTCATGTGGTTAGGTTAGAGCAATGAGTGTTACATAGTCTGCTTTCATAGAACTTATGTTCTCGTTAAGAAAACAGATGCCAGACGGACTCACAAATATGTGAAGCTTGTCACAGTGGTAAGCATGCATGGCAGTAAGCTTGGCCACCATGGACTGGCGCCTTTGCTGTATTGGCTGTTACATCACTTGGCACTATTGGAGAGAAGTGCCATGATGAAGAGTAAAGCTAGAGCTGGGCGTGGTGGCACATGCCTTTAATCCCAGCACTTGGGGGACAGAGGTAGGAGGATCGCTGTGAGTTCAAGGCCACCCTGAGACCTGAATTCCAGGTCAGCCTGGGCTAGAGTGACACCCTACCTCGAAAAACCAAAAAAGAAAAAAAAAGAATAAAGCTGGGCTTCAGACATAATGAGAAGCAAGGATTGGAAAAGCCTCATACATGGTGTGTTAGTCTTTCCATCACCCGAGAAAGCGAATGAAAGGGAGGATGGGTTTCTTTCGGTTCATGGTTTCAGAGGGTTCAGTCACTGGTTGTGTGGCCCCATGCACCTGGGCAGAATGTTATGATAGTGGGAGCACAGGCAGAGAAGGTTCTTTACCTCATGGTGGACAGGAAGAAGAGAGAAAGATTGGGATCCCCGGACAAGACACAGACCCTGCGGACACACTTTCCATGGCCTGTTTCCTCTAGCTAGTCCTTACTTCCTAAAGCTCTCAGTATTTCCTAAGATAGCGCTGTCACCTGGGGACATCACTTTTGATACATCATCCTTTTCAGAGGTCACTTCATATCCAAACCATAACATATGGGATGACTAACATGGCATGTTTCTGAAGAAGTAATATTTGGGGAGCGACCTGAGTGAGAAGAAAGGCTTGAGAACTGCTGGAGAGAGGATTGTAGGTGGAGGCAGGAGGAAGAGCAAAAGGCCTGTGACAGGTTGGAGGTTTTTGCTGGTTGTGGTAAAATGGTGATTGGGGACTCTGGAAGAAACAGTGGTGATGGGGTGGAGGTGATAAAAGCCATTGTTACTATTGTCATTTATATTTTGATCTTAGAATGTCTTAAAATATTGATAAATATTAAAGACCACATGACAATAATGAATAAGGAAGTTTGAAGAACTCTGCCTTAAAATTCCACTGAGACTCTTTTTTATGCTTTTATTTGCCTATACATCAATATTCTTGAGTTTTCTTTTCTTCCTCCTTCCTTCCCTCCCTCCTTTCTTTCTTTCTCATTCTTCTTTTTTTCTTTGTGTGTGAACTCTTAAATTATTAAATATGTATGCATACATGTATGCATGTGTGTGTATTTTTACTGAAATAAAGAGCTTTTCTATTTTAAAATATTTTATTTATTTATTTATTGGGGGGGGGGAAGATAGAGAATGAGAATGGGCACACCAGGGCCTCATGTCACTGCAAACAAACTCCAGATGCATGTGCCATCTTGCGCATCCAGCTTCACATGGATACTGGGGAATCTAACCTGGGTCCTTTGGCTTTGCAAGCAAGAGCCTTAACTGCTAAGCCATTTCTCTACCCATAAAGAGCTTTTTTAAAGGGCTAACTGAAAGCAGGTAGACTTTGGAGGTTACACTCACTTTGTCAAATATCTCCTCCCCAAAGAGGAATGAATTAAGGTGGAGGCATTTTTTCCTTCCTTCACCCCAAAGGTTTTGTAGTTTTTCTTTTGGTATGTACATCTCCAAAGGAAAATTTTCTTGTACACCTGCAGCAATAAAGCATAAAAGGATTCTGATCTTGAATTCTGCCTTTACTCACCTCTTTCTGCTTATGCCCAAGACAGTCATGTCTCAAGTTTTATATGCAGTGAGCTTGTCTTTACACATAAACTTTGTTACAAAAGTAGTACATTTTGCACAAAGCCTACAGAATGACTTTAGTGCAGTCATCATAGCTAGAGAGTTTTTTATGTGCACCATATGTGTTTACACACACTTCATTTATCATTGTTATTGAAGTGTTTCCATATTTTAATAAGTAGGATAGCCAGACTGTTATACTCAGGCTGAATATGTTCCTTGGCCTACCAGCACCAAGTTAACTATTTGGTTTTCTCTCATGTGTAGCCTCTTTCTTTACAAAATGAACTTTATTTTTTTTTATTTTTTATTTTTTTTTTGGTTTTTGGAGGTAGGGTCTCACTCTAGCCCAGGCTGACCTGGAATTCACTATGGAGTCTCAGGGTGGCCTTGAACTCACGGCAATCCTCTTACCTCTGCCTCCCGAGTGCTGGGATTAAAGGCGTGCGCCACCACGCCCGGCAAACTTTATTTTCTAATAAGACAGTAAGTTCTAATATTTCTAGTATTTTCCAATAAGTAGTAAATGTGCTGGCTTAAAAAGTGCTGATGTAGTCATTGTGAAGGAGCTCAGGTTTACTTGGGAAACAGAATTTGAACGGTCCATTTGATTTCTTTTAAAAATTACCATCATGGGAAAAGAAAAGGTCCCAGGTGGCAGTTGACAAAAGCTTTATTTACAAACAGTTCTTTCTGTACTTTGTTGAATATCGGTCATTTGTCCGTGATTCCAGTCCCTTCCACTTTAACACACCCACACCCGCACCCTCCCCCACTCTTCCTAATACTTTATGTGGTGTTCTGTCTGTGTGCCAATAGCTTGTTCTCTTCTGATTGAACGCCCTTTCTGTGCTGAGTGTCTTGTCCATTTGGGAAGCCAGAGGGCGAATCCTTACTGAGCAGGAAGTTGCCTTCATCACTGTGTCTCAGCCTGTGTGTGCTGAGGATCCAACCAACCTGACCCGCCCCCCACCTTTGTATTGTGTTCACCTGCAAGCTCTGGCCCTTACAGGTTCTGATGTGGTTACCTTCACTAACTTTGGGGAAGCAAAGGACATTTGATTTTGAGGTGAGGAAGAGAATTCCCCAACAGTGAATCCTGAATTTTTTTTTTTCTACAGATGCCTTGCTCCAAATGAACAAACATACATAAAGTAGTAAAATTGTAGGCAGAAAGTCACCTAGCATTCAAACTCCTTTGCTGGCATCTTTGGCTTTTCAGTGTATTCAGTGTATGGACCAAGACCAAAACATGATTGTAATAATTTTGATCATAGGACTTCTTTCCTTTCTTTTTATTTTAATTTTAATTTTACTTTTATTTTTATTTATTTATTTGAGAGCAACAGACATAGAGAGAGAGAAAGAGAGAGAGAGAGGGCGCACCAGGGCCTCCAGCCACTGCAAACAAACTCCAGACGCATGCGCCCCCTTGTGCAGCTGGCTAACGTGGGTCCTGGGGAATCGAGCCTCGAACTGGGGTCCTTAGGCTTCACAGGCAAGCACCTGACTGCTAACCCACCTCTCCAGCCCTTCTTTCCATTCTTGAGCATGGCTATAGATGCCAAACCGTCTGCATTTATCTCAAGAGTAATCAATACGAACTATTTTAGAAATTAAAACAAAAATCTTAAAAGTACTTATTAAATATTTTAAGAATGAATGTCATTAATTAAAAATAATGTGCATGCTAGCACGACTACATTTTCCATGAAAGTAACTATATTTTTCCAATCAGAAAAATTAGTGAGGCAAAATCATTGTTTTATATTTTATAAATCTCTTTAATGCCTGGCTTAATCAAAGACAGCTGTGCCCTGTCCACTTCTGCATCCAATCTGTTGTCAGATCACACATCACACAGCTTCTGGGAAACTTTACTATATGCTCTGGAGAGAAGGAGAGTGAAAAGGCAGAAAAAAGGTATATTATTATGAAAATAACTCTGACCTCCTGGAACTCCTGGAAAGGTCCCGTAAGGGTTCCCTGACCACAACTGAATCATGCATTTAGATTCACTTCCATGCAGCCTGTTCGAACCAGCCCTACAGCCAGCTCCTCTCTGCCATGTGTTCTCCTGGCTACCCCACTGGTTAGGGAACAGCATAGAGTTTACTTAATATAGATTATGCTATCATGGGAGAATTCTTCAATTCAAGGTATTACAAAAACAGAAGGATTGCCAGGCGTGGTGGCGCATGCCTTTAATCCCAGCACTCAGGAGGCAGAGGTAGGAGGATCACTGTGAGTTCGAGGCCGCCCTGAGACTACATAGTGAATTCCAGGTCAGCCTGGGCTACAGTGAGACCCTGCCTCTAAAAAAAAAAAAAAAAAAAAAAAAAAAAAAGGATTAATTCAGAATGAATGGATCACTTCCTATGGTTCAAACTATAACTGGAATCTTATTGGTGATCAGAACTGGAAGGTGACTGGCTGATTGAAAAGCAGCTCGAAGAATCACTAAAAGATACATAGATCTGTTGTATACATACACATGGAAACTTTATCCTGTGTAAAGTGTTATCCGTTACCGTTAAACCAATCTCTGATGTAGTTCCAGGTTTTGTCTCTAAGTCAGGGGTTTCTAGCAGGCGGCATAGCGCTTTCCAGCACCGTGACAGCTATCCACCAGGGAGGAGACTTTCAGCTCAATCCCAGTCAAGTATCTTCTCTCTGTGTTGTCATAAGCATTTCTAAATCTAGATTAACTTAGCACAACTGTTTCCTTCACATGCTTAATGCCATGAAGATCTCCGAGAGCTTTTTTTTCCTTTGCTAAGAAATATTTGCCTGGGCCTTTCCCGGGCAGCTTCACCCTCTTCCTCAAAGCCAGTTTCTTTATGTGGATAAGTTTATCTTCTCGATTCCATTTGTATTTTATTTGAATTTTTTAAAATTTATTTATTTGATAGAGAGAGGGAAAGAGGCAGATATATATAGAGAGAGAATGGACACGCCAGGGCCTCCAGCCACTGCAAATGAACTCTAGACGCATGCACCCCCTTGTGCATCTGGCTTATGTGGGTCTTGGGGAATCAAACCTGGGTCATTTGGCTTTACAGGCAAGCGCCCTAACCACGAAGCCATCTCTCCAGCCCCATTTTTATTTTTTTAAATTTATTTATTTGGGGTGGGGGAGAGAATGAGAATGACCACATTGAGGCTTCTAGGCTCTGCAAACAAAGTCCAGATGCATGCGTCATTTTGTACATTTAGCTTTATGTGGATACTGGGGAATCGAATCTGGGTCCTTAGGCTTTACAGGCAAGTGCCTTAACCACTAAGCCATCTCTCCAGCCCCACTTTTTTTTTTTATTGGCTATACTTTCATTTCTGTTAGCTAATTTCCATTTTCAGCTTTTGGTAAAACTGTCAAGGGACAGTTTTATCATTGAAAGGCAAGGGGAAATATAAGTAACACTGTGCTGTCTTTCTGTGAACTGGCAACAGATATGTAGTGACTAATCAGTGACCGCCTGGAAAGCAGTGACATGATTAGTCATCCATCATGATGCACATCTGTTTTTTAGATTGTGATTTGTGTATGGAGAAGCCAACAGTGACATGTGTACTTTATTAACCCTGTTATTACATCAAGGTAATTGGAATTTCAGCAGTCTGGTGGTGGTGGTGTTAATAGTGTTAATAATGAGCAGGCTAACATTATTCACAACTGAGTCTGTTAAAGTACTGTGATTCTGCCTTTTAAAATTCATTTTCTGTATTTCTTGAGTGAATAACCACCTTTCTTTAAATTTATGCTGTACCTCATAGTAATTTTTTGCCTAACTTTCCATAGCCTTTGGGGAATCTATAATGTTCCATAAGAATAGTTGGGTTAGGGATGGGGTTTGTTTTTGTTTTCTTTTTATGTGTTTCAGCCCTTTTCTCCTTCTGTATATTCTCTTATTGTCCATCAAACATTATTCTTGACTGATATCCTTCACATTTTATTTGCATTTTTTTTCCCCTGGGAGGGAGTCACATTTTCTCATGTCTCATTGTTATACTTCTTGGTTTCCTTGATTGGGCGGAGCACGTCCTTTAGGTGTTTTTGGAGGTAAACATGGTGGACAGCCTGGGACACACTGCTGATGATAGCTGTCAGCGTGCCTGACTGGGCACCGCTCGTGCTCACTGCAGGGGAGGCAGATGGGGTTCAGAGCCGTTCTTTACTATCAGCAGATCCCTCTTCTCTCTCCCATACCTTCCTCTCTTCATTTCTCCCGTTTTTGTGAGGGACATTATATAGGAATTTCCTGAGAAAGAGAACATGTGGAATGTATCTTCCTAGACCTTGAGTAGCTAACGATGCCCGAATGCTCTTCTCTTATTCTGTCAGTAATTTGCCCGAGTAAAGAATTTCAACTTGGAAATAATTGTCCTCTTTGGAACTTTAAAGGCATAGCTCCACTGTTTTTTTTTTTTTTTTTTTTTTTTTTTTTTTTTGCTTCCTGTTGCTTTGGATGTGAGAACCTGTCCTGACATTTCTCAGTACATTTTCTTCTCTAGGAAACTTATTGGGCCTTGAATTTGTTGCTGGTTCTCTGAAATTTTATAATTATGTGCCGTGAAGTATGTCTGTTTTCTCTTTTTTGTTTTCATTTTTTTGTTATTTGCATGCATTCACTGTATACGGCGTTGAGTTTCATAAGGACATTTTCACACAATATGTAATGTACTTTTTGTTTCCCCCTTCTTCCTCCCCCCGCCCCCAGTTCTCCTCCTTACTCTCCTGTTAGTCTCCTTCATTCCCCTGGACAGTTTCACATCTACTTTCATGTCATATATACACATGTGACTTTATGTATCTATATAAAATATAGGATCCACAAATATGATGTTGGTCTGAATTTTACTTAACTCTTTTTTTTTTTTTTTTTTTTTTGGTTTTTCGAGGTAGAGTCTCACTGTAGCCCAGGCTGACCTGGAATTCACTATGGAGTCTTGGGGTGGCCTTGAACTCATGGCGATCCTCCTACCTCTGCCTCCCGAGTGCTGGGATTAAAGGCGTGCGCCACCACGCCCGGCGTTTACTTAACTCTCTTAACATGGTACTCTCCAGTTGTATCCAGTTCTTGCAAACAACAAAGCTTCTTTCTTTCTTTCTTTCTTTCTTTTTTTGAGGTAGGTTTTACTCTAGTCCAGGCTGACCTGGAATTTACTATGTTGTCTCAGGGTGGCCTCAAACTCTTGGTGGTCCACCTGCCTTTGGCTCCCGAGTGTGGGGATTAAAGGTATGTGCCACTATGCCCGGCCCCATAATCTCTCTCTTTTTTTTTTTTAGATCTGTTTTTATTTACTTATTTAGTAGAGACAGAGGGAGGGAGAGAGAGCGGGAGAGGGAGGATGGGCTTGTCAGGGCCTCCAGCCACTGCAAGTGAACTCCGGACACATGCTCCACCTTATGTATCTGGCTTAAGTGGGGCCTGGAAAATTGAACCTGAGCCCTTAGGCTTTGCAGGCAAGTGCCTTAACTGTGAAGCCATCTCTCCAGCCCCATAATCTCTTTCTTAATGGATGAATAAAATTCCATTAGAAACACATACACATGCGTCACATTTTCTTCATCTACTTCTCTGTTGACAGACACCGACATTGACTCCATAACTTAGCCAGCGAATGGTAACATTGACATGCAGACATCTCTGCCATATGTTCACTTAAAGTCCGTTGGGTAAACACCCAGGAATGGCATGGCCGGTTTATTATAGAACACTTGAAGATTCTTTATCTTGTTTTATTCATTGATATTTTAAAACATGTTAATGTATTTTTGGTCATCCTCTCATTTTCTTCTCCTTCCCCTTCCCCTCCCTCTCCCCCGGAAACCCTTCCCAGCCGCTCCCTCTTGTCCTTTGCTGTCTTCGTCTTGCACGCGTGGCCCAGCAGATCTAAGTTCACGCTGCTTGCCTGGGCATGGGTTGGGGGTGATTGACTGGAGCACACGCAGCCTACTGGTGGTTTTAGTCCTGAAGAAAATGTCCCCTCCTCCAGAAACCAGTAACTGCCAGTGACTCCGCAGCGAGGGGCAGGGGCCTCACACCCTCTTTCACCATCCATGACATTGCTGGGCCCAATATTGGAATTGCGTATTCTTTTGCTCTTGGAAATTATCTTGAATCTCTCCCTCTCCTCCCACCCCCTGTCTCACTGCTTGTCTCTTTCTTTCTTGTTATATGATTCCTTTTTTTTTTTCTTTCCATTTTTGTCTGTTTTCTTTTTCTTTATTTCTGTTATTTGGATTTAACCCCCTTAACTGGTCTTCTAACGTTAAAATCTTTTTTCTTCTGTTTTCTGTTTCTTTTGTTTGCTGTTTATTCTTCCAGGAGATATCCTGAACTGCATTGTTCAAGCCTCTAATTTTATTTTTGCCATCATACTTTTAATGTTACAAGTCCCCCCCCTTTTAAAAATTTGTTTATTTATTTATTCATTTTTATTTGAGAGTGACAGACAGAGAGAGGAAGAGGCAGATAGAGAGAGAGAGAGAATGGGCGCACCAGGGCCTCCCGCCACTGCAAACGAACTCCAGACGCATTCGCCCCCTTGTGCATCTGGCTAACGTGGGTCCTGGAAATTGAGCCTCGAACTGGGATCCTCAGGCTTCACAGGCAAGCGCTTAACTGCTAAACCATCTCTCCAGCCCCCCCTCCCCCGCTTTTGTGGGCTGGAAGGTGGCTCAGTGGATGAAGATTTCCAGGCAATACAGGGTACCTCAGTTCAGATCCCCAGACCCCATATAAAAGGGCTTCTGTTATCCCAGTGTTCCTGTGGAGAGAATGGAGGCGTAGGTGGGAAAATACCTTGGAAGCTTCTCAGTAGAACAGTGAGCAGCGAGGAGAGAGTCTGACTCCAGACAAGGGGGAGGTGAAGAGCGGCCCAGACGTTCTCTGATCTCCACGCATGCGTCCTCAGACTCCCATGTGCATGCACCCGTGTATATACACACTAGAAGATAAATACAATTCTAAAACATGTTTTTATGAATGTGTGTAGACATGTAAATATCTGCACTCTGAATATCATTTTAAAATAGGACCATTCTCTTGTTATTTTCTCTTTAAGGATGCATTGTTTATTAAGATCTGTTTTTTGGTGATTTTTCTATGTTGCTTTCATTTTAAAGTTGTTTTCTTTTCCATCTTCGGTGCTAGAAGCTGTTCTCAGGTATTGGGTAATCCCTGGCCTAGGGATCAGGAGCAGAGCTCTAGCATGGCTGCTTGAACATGCTGGGACTCCAGTGGGCTTTGAGGTTGATCAGCAGCGCACACGTATGATCACGTATGGCGGTCATGTGGGGTGTTCGGTGAGAGCAATCAGAGCTCATATGAGTGCTTTCTCCTTGAGACACACGTGTTCCTCCACAGAGCGCTGTTCCGGTTTCCAGGACAAAAATGGAAGATGTCTGGGCGCGTCTTCTGGCGTCCTAGAGGAAGAGAAGCTCTGCTCCAGCCCTTGCTGTGTCCACACAGTCCTTCCTGCTTTGCCCAGCCTCTGTGTGGCTCTCTCAGCTAACACCCCTGCCTGCTGGCAAGGTCGCCGGAGGGCACTCGCTGAGTGATGTGGGAAGTTGGCAGTTAGAGATACAAAGTCTTTTCAGGCCTTCTCCCGCTTACTGTGATTTCAGCTGCCTTTGGGTTTTGGAGGCATCCCCGGCTACCATCCCCTGACTTGTGAGGATGCTGTAAGTGTCCATGTTTGTTTCTCAGCCTTTTACCAGCTGGAATTTGGCTGCTATGGTGGTGGGTTTTTTTTTTTTTTTTTTTTTTTTGTATTTTTTATGTGTGTGTGTGTGTGTGTGTGTGTGTGTGCTTGAGAGAGAGAGAGAGAGAGAACTGGTGCACCAGGGCCTCCAGCCATTGCAGTTGATCTCCAGACACAGTGCCATCTTGTGTGCTTGTGTCACCTTGCGCTTCTGGCTTATGTGTGATCTGGAAAGTTGAACATGGGTCCTTAGGCTTCACAGGAGAGCGCCTTGGCTGCTGAGCCATCTCTGCAGCCCCGGCAGCTATGGTTTTCCTGACTTCATTAACAGATACCCATTGGCTTTCCAGCTTCTGACATTCTATTGTCCCGACATCTCCTCCCTAGTGTTCTTTGCACTTATAGGGTGACTCATTACAGAATAAAGAACAGGGCCAGGGAGATGGCTCAAGGTTAGAGCCACTTGCTTCCAAAGCCTGAGAAACTGGGTTCAATCCTCTGGTGCTCAGGTAAAGTCAGATACACAAAGCAGTGCAAGCATCTGGAGTTCGTTTGATTGGCAGAGGCCCTAGTTTGCCCATACTCTCCTTTCCTCCATCTCTCAAATAAATAAATAAAATATTAAAAATTAAAAATCTTCCGGGTGTGGTGGCGCACACCTTTAATCCCAGCACTTGTGAGGCAGAGGTGGGAGGATCGCCATGAGTTCAAGGCCACCCCGAGACTACATAGTGAATTCCAGGTCATCCTGGGCTAGAGAGAGACCCTACCTCAAAAAAGTAGAAAAAAAAAAAACCCTATAGAATACAACTTTTGGGGTTTCCTTTTTGATAATTTTAGTAGGGTTTGGGGAGGGAGTGCCGCACTTACATGTGGGCATGCAATTTGCCAACTTGGCCCTGAACTCTTTTGATCTTTCTGCAATTGATGATCCCACTTACAAATCTTTAATTATGCCTAATTATCTCACTGAAGTTAAAGGCCAGTTTATAGGAAGATCTGACTGTATTGTCTCATTTTTAAAATATGGTCCTGTTATTTATAAATGGTTATATCAACTTTGTTTTCTAGCAAATACTCAAATCTTTACCAAATATTTTATGTTTTGACATGGACAGTGAACTTATATGATTCTTATCAATTACCAGTAGAAAAAAAAATAAGTGTATGTGTGTATTACCTCTGTGTTTCTTTAGACTGAGTCTGTCTGAAGCCACATGAGTCATAATGTAGATTAAGTTCATACCATTAAGCCAGAACATACTGCAAAGACCTTTGAGTAATAAAAGTTGCTGAGGTATAGTGGAGATTTGATCTGGACACACGTTCACTAAACCAGAAGCTCTGCAGGAATACTTTTTGCAGTTATTAATACAGTGTTTATCCTATCTTCTGGCTTCCCAAACAGGAAGCTCCGATCTTCTTTCCAGAAAAGATTATTGGCTTCCCGATAAGTAGAGAAAAAACTCTGTTCTATTAGTCATGGAGACACTGTTTGCACTTCCCTCCCAACTCTGATTAAGTCAGGATACCACTGTCCTTTTTATTAAAATCTGCAATCCACTTTAATAGTTCACAGTTTCCAGAGATTCCTTTTTGGAATACTTTTTACATTTTGCAGTGAATTTTTGTTGAACGTGAGCTTGGAGGTGAAGGGATGGGAAGAAGAACAGACATTGCTCAGTAGGGATTAAGACTGGCCTGTGTTACAATGACGCTAGGGTTTTCAGATTTCAATCTTCTGGTTTAAAGTTTTCAGGTGCAGAAGAATCATCCGTCCCTAGGAAGAGGCATATTATCCTCACATCAGCCTGTGTTTCTAATTTTGTCTCTTGCTGTCAGCGCCATACTAAATTGTGTCTCTCAAAATTGCTGTGTTGATGTTCTTACTTTCAATGTGGTAATATTTAAAGATGAGACTTTGGGGAAGTAATTAGGTTTAGATGAGATTATGACGAGCATGGATTAGTGCCCTTATAAAAAGTGGTACTGTTGCTCCCGCTCTGCCTCCTGTGAGAACACAGAAAGAAGCCAGCTACCTGTAGGAAACGAGCTCTCCTTAGCACCTGACCACACCATCGCTCTGACCTCAGGTTTCCTGTTTCTAGAACTGTGAGAATACAACAGTTCCTATTGCTAAAGCCACCCAGTGTAGAGGATTGTAGTACGGCATCCAAAACTGATTAGTAGGTTCACGTGTCCTGACACTGGTCATATAGGAGACAGCCTGGCTTCAGTGTATCTGTGTTCTGGAAATTCATCCTAGCAGATGTTTAGTCACACCAATCAATTTGCCAGTTCTGTGAGCATCAACACAGTGTTCAGTGATTTAACTTATTTCTGTTCCTGATTAGCTGATATTAATGTCATTTCTCACAAGTTACCGGGCTTCCGTCCCATAAGCCTGTCCCTTCTTCGGGTGCCAGCCATAAGCCCTAGGCTACTCCTTTCATCAGCTGTCTATGAACCAAGGGTTCCCAGCACCCCTTCCTCAGGCTTTATAATTTCCTAGTATAAACTGCAGAATCCTAGACAGCACTTTGTTTATGTTTATTACTTTTATATAAAGGCTACAATGCAGGACCCACCAAGAGGAAGCCAGGTATGTGGGTGGGGTGTTTTCATGGTCCACCTGCCCCAGCAAGTCCTTGTGTTCACAAGCCAGAAGGTCATGAGGTCTCAGTCAGAAGTTTCTGCAGAGCCCAGTCTCTAGCCCCGCCTCTTCTCATAGATTGGTGGGTGTGGCTAAAAGTTCCAGGCCTCTAATCACTTGGTCTTTTAGGTGACCAGCCCCATCCTGATGTCATGTAGGGTCCCCACCATAGTTGCTTCATTAGCATAAGGTCAAATGTGTACCGTAAGGGCTTGCAGGATTAATAAAATTCCGTTTAAGGAAATTCTAAGGGATTTCAAGAGTTCTTTGCCAGGAACCATGGCAAAAGCAAAATCTGTTTCTTGCTATACCACAATACCAAGTTCATGCCTTAGTGTTTGTGCTCATCTCCTTGCTCATCATGAGGCATGTAAGAGGCAAGAGAGGGAGGGAAGTGAGCATTTGTGTAGTATGCTGACACACTTTGTAATGGATATGACTAGAATAAGGAAAATGTACTCCTGTCAGGAGAAAATGCGCCCTCCTTCCCCGCCACAAAGCCTTTGTCCAGAGCTGAAGTAAGCGTGGGCTTTTGGGGGCCAGAGTGCTCACATGATCTCTGCTGCGGAAGAGCCTTGGCCCCTCACCCGACTTAAAACAGCCTCGGTAGGGATATTTTGGTTGGTGAGAAACTAATTAGAAGATGGGACTCTTACATGCTCTTCAAGTGACCCGGAGTGTCACGCAGATGTTTCAGGGAAACGCATACCTGCTGCTCTTCCATGAGCCAATTACTTTGTGGTAACTGTCAGAAGCCCCCTTTTTGCAATAATTATGAAGAATTATGTCCCATCTGGAAGCTCAGACGTGGAGCTCAATTTGAGGGAAATTTGGTGGTAATTATAGGCCTAGGGTTTCTGTTAAGTCTTGAAAAAGAGCTTATCACCACAATTGGAAAGAACTCGGTAAAAAAAAAAAAAAAGGTGTAGGGGCTGATGCTGTTCTCCAAGAGACACACATGATAAGCTCCCCGAGAAACATTAAGCAAACACTGTACTGTGCACACTTACTCACAAGACGTAAACCAAGAGTCCCTCCACTCAAAATCAGCAGCAGACAAGGAGGGAAAATATATGTCATAATAAGAATATAGTGAACCATAGTAAAATAAAGAAAAATAAAAACCTTGAAACTAGCCGGGCATGGTGGCGCACACCTTTAATCCCAGCACTCGGGAGGCAGAGGTAGGAGGATCGCCATGAGTTCGAGGCTACCCTGAGACTCCATAGTGAATTCCAGGTCAGCCTGGGCTAGAGTGAGACCCTTGAAAAAACAAAAAAACAAAACAAAACAAAAAAAACCTTGAAACTAAAATCTATACCGTTTAAGTTATACTATGACCTTTTGCTGGTTTCTTACTGTTTTTGCTGGTTTTACTGTTCTTGGGGGCCTCTGTCTAATCGTAATACTGAATTTTTGAGTAGAATTATGAAATTAAAAAAAGGCCGTGTTTGAGTTTATGATACCTTTGAGTTGAAATTGATGATAAACAGTCACTTTCTAAGACTGAAGGATATTTATTTCCTTTAAAATCAAATAATGAATTACTATTCTGTTGATCACATTAAGACTTTCGAGTATTAAATAAAAGGTGTTTTTTCTTTTTTTATTGACAACTTCCATATTTATAGACAGTTAACTGTAGTAATTCCCCACCCCACTTTCCCCTTTGAACCTCCACTATCCATCATATCCCCTCCCCGTCTCAATCAGTCTCTCTTTTAATTTGATGTCATCATCTTTTCCTCCTATTATGATGGTCTTGTGTAGGTAGTGTCAGGCACTGTGAGGTCATGGATATCCAGGCCATTTTGTATCTGGAGGAGCACGTTGTAAGGAGTCCTACCCTTCTTTTGGCTCTTACATTCTTTCCGCCACCTCTTCTGCAATGGACCCTAAGCCATGGAAACTGTGATAGAGATGTTTCAGTGCTGAGCACTCCTCTGTCACTTCTTCTCAGCTGTAGTCATCTCAGTGGTCATCACTATCTGAAAAGAGAAGCTTCTCTAACCAAAAGTGAGAGTAGTGTTAATATATAAGTACGAACATTAAGAGAAGTGCTTACTGGTCCATTTGGTGAGTATAATGTATGCATTTTAGCCAGACACCAGCAGGTGTTACCCTCCTAGGGCTCATGACTTCCTCTGTTATTGGTTTTCAGTATCAGGTATGTATTCCCTCCCGTACAGTGAGCCTCCAGTCCAACTAGAGAGCCATATTTTCTGCCATGACAGACGTACCACTATTGCACCCATTGGCTCATTTGGCTTGGCTGGCCAAATTTAAGGCTTGCAGTGTCCACTGTTGAGTATCTCCACTGGTGATTTCTCTCTCTGCCATTGAAGTGCATGCAGCATAGCTTTCTCCAGCTTTCTGTCAGCTGGTCTACATGGAGGAGGTTTTCAGCTCAGCTCCAGCAGGATTTCTCAGTGACCTTGCTGCCCAGGCATGTGGAATCTTCAGCAATAGGGTCTTGCCATCTATTCCTGGTGGGAAACTAAGAGCCTCAGCAATGGCCTGTAATGTTTAAATAAAAGTTTTAATCACTGGGGCTGGAGAGATGGTTTAGTAGTTAAGGTGCTTGCCTTTGAAGTCTAAGGACCCAGGTTTGTTTGATTCCCCAGTACCCATGTAAGCTAGATGCACAAAGTGGCGAATGCATCTGGAGTTCATTTGCAGTGGCTGGAGGCCCTGGTGTATCCATTCTCTCTCTCTCTCCTCTCCTAAGTAAATGAATATTAAAAATAAATTTTAATCACTATAAGTAATGTGATGAAATGTATTCTTGGATTACCATTATGTGAAATTAAAAAAAAAACTACTGTAATGGATCTATATGTTTTATTCTTGGAAACTGAGAAAGACATAGTCCCCCCGCATCACACACACCTCCCCAAACTCCCAAAGCATTTTAAATATTGGAAGCCAAGCATTCAGTACAAACAGTTTCAGGTTCCATACTTCCTAGCAGCCCAGCCAGGAGCATCTAAGGCAGATGGAAAGAAATAGTTTACTTCTGGAAAATATAAAGGCATTCTTGTACTTGTAAATATTTTCTTACCCCATATTTTTAAAATTAACGTCTAATTAGCATGGGTCACATTGACTTGTGTTTATAAATCAGCTCTGCATTTCGTTTTAGACAGAGATGAAATATTCATTCATTTATTTTTTTTTAACCATCTCCCAATGTGATATTGTATTTACAATAAAGAACATCTGGATATTTGCAACTGGAGAAGTTTTCATGCTTTGGAAATAGGACATTCAATAAAGAGCTCTCCCTTGACTGCTGAACAGTGATCGGCCATGTCTTAGATATTTGGGTAGATTTTTGTTTCTTATAAAGAGCACATATTTTTTGTATCATTCAGGGCATCCTAATATGGTAGGTAAGTGGTGAAAAGCAGGTTGGGCTTTAAGATTAAAAAAATAGAAATTTTGTAATTAATTAGGGTAATTATGCTAGCATGGTTGAGTCTTAATGAAGAATAATGGCCCTTTTTCCTCCTTTGGCCTGGCCTTGAAGCCTTCCTAGTGGGTGCACAGTGGTGCAATAGTGCCCCCTACTGCATCACTCTGAACCTCCAGAGAAAAACAGAAGACAGTGACTGCGGACAAGGACATCTCATTACAGCTGGCATCTTAACAGCTTGTTCTGAAGAGCAGTCCAGGCCTCTAAAGTGCAGAAATCTAGAATACCAGTATAATGCACGCTTTGTTTTTTAGTTTGTTTTCGAAGTCAATGCTGTTGCTGAGTTAAACAGATGAAAGTCCCCCCCCCCACACACACATTTAGGAATGGTGGATAGAGGTTTTGTGAATGTGTTTTTCTTTCAATTAGAATTGGTTTCAAGGAATTTTACATCTTGGAAAAAAGCACACAGGATATCTTTGAGGCTGAATAAAGAACGGCGCTTTTGTCCATCCTCAGTATGGCTTTGGTATTTTTAATAATAGGAACGAATCTTGTGGTAGAGTCTGTCAGTTCAACCAATCATAGTTTGGAGTTCATCCAGCCTTAACTGTCTGTAAACAACTTCAGGTTCTTTTTCACTGAGTAAAACTAATTTCATGTGCACAAGCCTTCAGCATGAATTGCATTTTGACTGCTTTTATTTTGGTGAAAAGTTGATTTTTTTCCCTCTCTTTCTTTTTTATGGGTAGTGCTTTAACAAAATGATTTTGATGACATTTCTTTTGCCAGTGCATAGTTTCTGACATTAAAAAACAAATCGAAAGCCACTTATCATATGAATCATTGTTAAAGTCACCAGTAATCCACTGTGTAAAATCTCCCTGTAAAGGCACACGGGCTAGGGGCTTAAACCTGGAGCACATTAAATTAGTTCCAGTCTCTCGTGAATGGGTTTTGCCTGGCTTGCTTAGGCAGGCAAAACGGAAACAGGCAGTTTATAACAAGAAGTCTGCTTTAAAAACCATGGGGTCTATTGGAGAAAGATTTATATCCCCCACTTACATAAACAGTACAAATGTGGACTGCAAGTAGGAGGGAAACCTTTATCGAGATCTCTTGAGGAGCTTTTTCACTGTGAGTCAAATGGACAGCATGCACTGTTGTTTGAAGATACGCCAGCTTTCCCACAGCCATCGTCTTCCCTGCTTTGCTTGATTAAAATGTAGCATTGTGAAGACTAACCAGACCACCTACTTTTAATTTATTTTCATGGTGAGACTATGTTGGCATCAAAAGTGGAGCCTTAAGAAACTCTGTTCCAAAGGAGAAAATTATCATTTGGGGGTTAAAAAAAAAGACAATATAATTATGTAAAGTCTGGGGGTAATGGAATCTAGACATCAGGTTATATCACCTCCTGATTTAAAATGATTTTACATCTAAGCGCTCTCCTGGATATCATGTTGTCTTTGAGATTGTAATAGAACCCAGATGAGGCTTGAAATGTTTGGTCCAATAAAATGAGAAAGTCTGAAAGGAAAGATTACCAATGGAGATTAGAATAGCTATTTATTTGATATTTCACATATGGTGAATTTAGGTTTATGAACTATATTTCTGTTTTCCTCTCATTTGGATCTATCTCATTTGAAATACCTTGAATTTCCATAGAAACACACTTTCTTTTGGGCTTGTTAACAGTGGCTACTTTTTAGTCACAATTTGGGTGGGACTGAATCCATTTTCCTTAGGATTTCTTCCACCCGTTGGAAAATAGCACATCTGCCTTTAGCATTCTTAGTTCAGTGCAAATATGAAGTCATTTGAAATGTCCCTTAAAACCAGTATGAATGTACAGGGGGCAAATGTGGACAAAACCTGTAATGGTTTACCCATGACCAAAATTGAATACAAGAAGAGAAGAGGAAAATGCAGGGGAGTAATATGGTTGGGGGAGGAGGAGGAGGGACAGGAATCAACAAAGGCAAATTGTACTTGAAAATGCCAGAATGAATGGTTTCTCAACATATGCCAACTTTAAAGAAAAGTTTTAAATCGAGGCCGGTTATCAGAAGTGTTGAAAGCCTGTGAGGGGCGAGTCATGAAAGCAGGCCCTGCCGGAGGAGCGTGGGGGCGCGGTCCCAAGAAGGACCGTCTCTCTTTGCCTACCAACCCCATTTTACTTGACAGCAACTTGAGGCAAAGGTTGAGCTCTGAAGAAGGAAAATCGCACATATGACCTCAGTGTGTATGCAGAAGTGCACCGTGTCATGGATTCAGCATGGAAGAACTGGTTGATTCAGTTAGACTTCCTGGTCAGTAACAGCCTCCTCTTCCTCCTGCTGATAATTTTACTGGGCCTCATTTATTGAGCTTTTGAATACACTATGTGTCAGACTAAGTATTTTCTTTCCTTTTTTATTTTTCTGAGATAGAGTTTCACTGTAGCCCAGGCTGATCTGGAATTCGCTATGTAGTCTAAGGCTGGCGTCGAACTCACACCAGTCCTCCTACCTTTGCCTCCCAGTGCTGGGATTAAAGGTGTGTGCTGCCATGCCCGGCTCAGACTAAGGGGTTTACACCTGTCTTTGTTAATTTGCAACAAGTCAGTTTTACAGATGAGGAAGCTGGGATGCAGAGGGGACAGGCCCTCAGTTCACAGCACTCCAGGCAGCAGTGCCTGCTGAGCCAGCTGTTCTGACTTGGGAGCCCATGCTCCTCACTTGTTTAATCTCTACATGACGTATGTTAACTTTTAATATTTTACTTGTTTATGAGAGAGAGAAAGAGAGAGAGCAAGCGAGCACGGGAGCATGCCAGGGCCTCTAGCTACTGCAAACAAACTCCAGATGCATGCACCACCCTGTGCATCTGGCTTATGTGGGTGCTGGGCATTCCAACCTGGGCCATTCGACTTCACCCACATGCGCCTCAACTGCTAAGCCATCTCTCCAGCCTGCATGTCAACATGTCAACTTTTGGTTGTTTTGGTTTTTGGAGGTAGGGTCTCACTCTAGCTCAGGCTGACCTGGAATTCACTCTGTAGTCCCAGACTGGCCTCAAACTCATGGCGATCCTCCTACCTCTGCCTCCCCAGTTCTGGGATTAAAGGCGTGCACCACCACACCCAGCTGGCATGTTAACTTTTAAAGCCATTGGGATTCATGTATCACACCACAACCTAGGATCCTACAAATGCCCAGCCATGCTCTGTTGAAGTCTTTGAGATTTTCATCAGCACCTCTCTATGTACCTAAGCCATGCTGTTCAGATGAGAGGCCTGAGCATGAGCTGCACTCTCATGTGTGCATGCGGGGTTGGAGGCAGGGGGATGGGGATGACTAGTCTAGAGGACGTTCACAGTGAGGAAGAGAACCCTTTGCAAAATGGCTGACACTCTGTGCAGAAGAATTAACATGATGCGTAGTTCCTCTTATCTACGGGTAGTTGATGATCTGTCCCTCCAAACAGTGAAATCACCCTAAGTCTGTGCAGTCTCTAATGACACAATTCTACAGTGAAAAGCCTCTGGATTCAAAGATAAACTGAGCTGAAGCTGAAGGTAGCAGAGTTCTCAATCATTTATAATCTCTACTTGATTAAGATTTAGCAATTTGAAAGCCGGGCATGGTGGCGCACGCCTTTAATCCCAGCACTTGGGAGGCAGAAGTAGGAGGATCGCCATGAGTTCTAGGCCACACTGAGACTACAGAGTGAATTACAGGCCAGCCTCAGCTAGAGTGAGACACTACCTTTAAAAAAAAAAAAATTGGGCTGGAGGGATGGCTTAGCGGTTAAGGACCCTGGTTTGATTCCCCAGGACCCACGTTAGCCAGATGCATATAGGGGCACACGCATTTGGAGTTTGTTTGCAGTGGCTGGAAGCCCTGGCGCACCTATTCTCTCTCTCTCTCTCTCTCTCTGTTTCTCTGTCTAATAAATAAATAAAAATAAAATGAAAAATAAAAAATTGAGAAATTTGACCTATGCTCATTAGCATGTGGAGAAAAGAATACATGTTATTAGAATGGATTTTGTAATGAACTGTTAATGATAACATATATTAGATCAGGTCTAAAGAGTTTGTGATTGATAAGAGTGAATTTCTTCTTTACATAGTTGATATAAGCATTGACTAAAAGAAAGAAAATTCCAAAGGTTTAAGCTAATCTGGTGGCAGTAGATCTGAGGGGAGAGGAGGAGGAGGATAAAGAGGAGGAAACACCCCTACTCTTGTTTACCGTGCTTACGTGTGAGATAAAAGGTGTATTTAAAATTAATCATTAGAGAAATGAAAGTTGTGATTTAGTTGTACATTGTATGTGTATAGGACTGCAGGTTAGCTAAATTCCACTCTATCAGCAGTGAGAAGACAATAGATAAAATCCCCCAAAGAAGTGATTTGCAGAAGTGGTAAAACACATTCCTTGCTGGTACTGAGCCCCAAGCAACCAGAGCCCATGATCACCCATCAGTGGTTCCCTCTGGGAGGCAAGAGTGGGTTGCAGAAGGATGAGGTGGGTGCTGCTGGTTCTCTCTGTAAGGCTCTCACTGCTATTTGTATTAGCTTAAAACAACTATAATAGACATAAACGCATAATCAAGGTTCTACATTTTATAAGAATTAAAAATGATCCTGTCATATGCCAGTTCCAAAGCAGAGCTCCAAGAAAGTGAGTCGAATGCAGCCCTGCTCCTGGCTTTGTTGAGCCTCAGAAGCTCCCTTTGTTGGCAAGGTGAAGGTTTCTAAAAAGGACATCTTTCATAATCCACTTGTTAATTAGGCCAGAGTTTCTGATGACTAAATAAACCTGACCGGTGACCTGAGGACCATGTTGATTAATTTAAAATCGCAAATTACTGAGCTCCACAGATTTAAATGATGGATGCAGTGACCTAATGCCTCAAGGGCTTCTTGGATTGTTTTTGCCCTTTCACTACTGTTGCAAGAATGTCTGTACTCTGTAGGTCTGTTTCTCTGTAACAGAGAATCAGAACAACCTTGACTGTCTGGAGTCTTAAAGCTGGTTCCCCACTTAATGAAACTCTGTGAAGCTCTCTTTGGAAGGAGTGGAACCCTAGCCTCACATACCTTTTAATACCACCATTTGTGCTAGTTCCCTTTGCAGATTTATTTTTGCTCATTTCTTACATTGTCATTCCTAGATAGGCTTTTTTGGTCATGTACATTTTCCCTGAAAACCTATTTGGCTGAACTTACATGACCTTGAACTTATCTTTACTTCTCAGGAAATTTAGTCACTTCCCAGTTTAGCACTCTGACAAGTTAGATGTTATTTATGCTTATAATGTTTGTTAAAAAGGAGATCATTTTAATATGTATATTTTTATATTTCCTGGATATGTGATCTTAGAAATTTTTTTCGTGCTAGTGTTGCAGTCAGGTTCGCATTGCTGGCAGAAAACACCTGACCAAGAGCAATTTGTGGGGAAAAAAAGGTTTGTTTTGGCTTACAGACTCGAGGGGAAGCTCCATGATAGCAGGGGAGAATGATGACATGAGCAGAGGGTGGACATCACCTCCTGGCCAACATCAGGTAGACAACATCAACAGGAGAGTGTGCCAAACACTGGCAAGGGGACACTGGCTATAACACCCATAAGCCCACCCCCAATAATACACTGCCTCCAGGAGACATTAATTCCCAAATCTCCATCAGCTGGGAACCTAGCATTCAGAACACCTAAGTTTATGGGAGACACCCAAATCAAACCACTACTGCTAGTAAATTGAATAATCAAACTTTCTCAGTGTACTGCTCTTAAAGATTAATGTATAAGATGCTATTGTTTTATAATACCCATCATAATTTTCTTTTTTCTTTTTTTTCATGAGGCAGAGTCTCACTCTAGCCCAGCCTGACCTGGAACTCACTTTGTAGTTCTAGACTGGCCTCAAACTCACAGCAGTTCTCCTACTTCTGCCAACCAAGTGCTGGGATTAAAGGCATGTACCACCACACTTGGCCCATTGTAATATTTTTTTAAACTTTTTTATTGACAACTTCCATAGTTATAGACAAGAAACCATGATAATTCCCTCCCCTCCCCAACTTTCCCCTTCACAAATTCGCTCTCCATCATATCCTCTCCCTTTCTCCATTAGTTTCTCTTTTATTTTGATGTCATCATCTTTCCCTCCTATTATGAGGGTCTTGTGAAGGTAGTGCTAGGCACTGCGAGGTCATGGATATTGAGGGCAATTTCTAAGTCTGAATGATTGCATTGTAAGCAGTCTTTCCCTTCCTTTGGCTCTTAAATTCTTTCCACCACCTCTTCCGCAGTGGACCCTGAGCCATGGAAACTGTGATAGAGATGTTTCAGTGCTGAGCACTCCTCTGTCACTTCTCAGCTGTGGTCATCCCAGTGGTCATCACTATTTGAAAAGAGAAGCTTCTCTAACCAAAAGTGAGAGTAGCATTAATATATGGATATGAAAGTTAAGTAAAGTGCATACAGGGCAGCTTGGTGAGCATAATATATACATTTAGCCAGACAAGAGCAGGCATGATACTTCTAGGGCTCATGACCTCCCTTGCTAGAGGCTTTTGATTAGGTTTTCAGTACCAGGCATATATTCCCTTCATGAGGTCCCAGTGGTAGCTTAATGGTTTTATTACCTGAGCAACTGGGGTTATATTCAGAAAGTCATTGCCTATGCCAATGCGTTCAATGGTTCTACTTTTTCCTCTAGCAGTTTCAGGTCTAATATTAAGTTCTTTGATCCATTTGGACTTGATTCTTGTGCATGGAGTAGAAGGATCTATTTTAATCATTCTACATATAGATATCCAGATTTCCCAGCACCGTTTGTTACAGTGGCTGTCTTTTCTCTAATGAATATTTTTGACATTTATGTGAAAAAATCAGGTGGCTGTAGCTGCCTGGATTTACATCTGAGTTCTCTATTCTGTTTCATTGATCTACGTGTCTATCTTTGTGCCAGAACTGTGCCATTTTTGTTACTGTGCCTCTGTAATATAGCTCAAATTTGGGTATGGTGATGCTGCCAGCCTTATTTTTCTTGCTAAAATTGTTTTGGCTATTTGAGTTTTTTTGTGCTTCCAAATGAATTTTAGGATTTTTTTTTCTATTTCTGTGAAGAATGCCATTGGAATTTTGATGGGGTTTTCATTAAATGTGTAGAGATTGCTTTTGGTAAGATTGACATTTTCACAATATTGGTTCTTCCAGTCCAAGAACATGGGATGTCTTTCCATTTCCTAGTGTCTTCTATAATTTCTCTCTTGAGTGTTTTAAAGTTTTCATTATAGAGCTCCTTCACTTCCTTGGTTAGGTTTATTCCCAGGTACTTTTTTTTTTTTTTAAAGGCAATTGTGAATGGGAGTAATTCCCTGATTTCATCCTCAGCATGCTTGTTGTTAGCATATAGGAATGCTACTGATTTCTGTGTGTTTATTTTGTACCCTGCTACATTGCTAAAAGTGTTTATCAGCTCTAACAATTTGCTGGTAGAGTCTTTAGGGTCCTTTATATATAGAATTGTAGCATCTGTAAATAATGATCATTTGATCTTTTCATTTCTAGTTTGTGTCCCTTTTATGTATGTCTTATCTCATTCTGACTGTGCCCTCCATAAACTGATAACCATCCATGATGTAAAATGCAATGCATTCAGTCCAACTTTAAAAGTCCCCATATATGTGTGTGTGTGTGTGTGTGTGTGTGTGTGTGTGTGTATACACACACACATATATATATATATAATATTTACCAATCCTAATGATGTCCAAATGTCCCTGTAATCCAAGGCCTTTTAACTGAGCCATAATACCAACCCCCCCCCAAAAAACCATAATGACACAGAATAAACACACTGCAAAAGATGGCATTGGGCATAGCAAAGAAATATTCGGCCAATACAAGATTTAAAACAACCAGGACAAACATCAAACTCTGTAGCTTCAAGTACAACAACCCTAGCCAGTGACAAGTCTCCAAGTCCAATAACCCTAAGCAGCTCGGCTTGCTCCTTTGCCGTGTGAGGAGAATGGTGCTAAATGTATTCATTCGCCTGTATTCGTACAGTTTGGTTATGAAGTTAAGCTTTTTATTGATTACAAAGTCTGAAAGCCACAAAATGCACACGTGCACGCACACAAACACATATTTTGGAACATGAACTGTTTTTTTTCTCTTTGCTACAAGCAAGCATTTTTTCCCTGAGAGCCAAGAGGTTCCTTTAACTGTGCAGAAAGTAATGAGTTACGGCGTAAACATACCCTAGGAGCATTTCTAATATTTGGACTGTACAGATCGCTAAATCTTAAATTTATGTTTGCTTTTGTTTTGTTTTGTTTTTCCTTTTCGTGCTGAGCAAGCATGGGATTATGGTTTTAGCCTTATCCACTACTGCCTGAGTTCCTTTTCTTTTTTACACTGTTTCACTGTTAAGCATATGGCGCCCGAGGTGTTTTTATGATTGAGTTGAACTTTGCCATCACTCAGGTCCCACTGCTTGTGGAACCAGTGGGCAGAAGCTCAGCACTGCAGGTCTTTCCCGGGAGCAAATACAGACACCATCAAGGGCTTGTTCTCTTATCGGGGGGTATCACAATCTTTCCTTTGGGAAATGGTAATTATTTCTTCTCTTTTTAGTTGTTCTTTGGTAATTTCATGCATATATGTTATAATTGGATCATATAGATCTCCCATTTACCCTTTCCATTGAACCTTTCTTCCCCATCACTGAAGAGAATGACCCCTTCTCTCCCAGAACCAGCGACTACCAATAGCTCCTCTGAGATGGGTGGGGCCTCATGAGTCTCTCCTCCACCCCCGACCGAATGGTGATTGGTCCTGTCATGTGCAGGTAACCACAGCTGCTTTAATTCTGGAGTGCAATGGCCCGGTGCTGTCCAAGTGACAGAGTTCCTCAGCCTTCCTCCCAACTCCCCAGTTCTTCTGCTTCCATGAGGTTTCCTGAGCCTTATGAGAAGGTGACATAGATGTCCCAGAAAGGGCTGAGTGGAGACCCATCACTTATTTTCATTGCTTTGACCAGTTATGAGCCTCAGCATTAACTACAGCCCACGGCAGAGTGTTTTTCTGCAGATTATTATTTTCTTAGTTATAAAAATGTTAGCATGCAAAATTTAGAAGATGTTATAGCTTTCCAAAGTGAACCATAAATTCATTATCTAGAGATAATGTGGGCATATTGCCATTTTGTCTTTGAGGTCATTTATACACACAATTTCTTTTTAAAAAAATTATTTACTTAATTAATTTTTGAAATTTTTTTGATTTTATTTATTTTTATTTATTAGAGACAGGGAGAGGAGAGAAAGAATGAGAATGGGTGTACCAGGGCCTCTAGCCACTGCAAACAAATTCCAGACGCATGCACCACCATGTGCATGTGGTTTACATGGGACCTGGAGAATCGAACCAAGGTCCTTAGGCTTTACAGGCATGCGCCTTAACTGCTAAGCCATCTCTCCAGCCCTACGCACAATTTCTTACAGTTTTAATGAACATGGATCTATCTAATAATGCTGTTCTATAACTTTTTAATACATGGCATTGTTTATCTACCTTAAGATCACAGCATTCATAGCTTTGCATAATTACTAATCATTCTGTTGGTTCAGTAGATTATGTCCAGATTTTTATTCTTAAAAACAAGGCTGAAGTTTATATCTTTGTACATACTGTGACTTATTTCTTTGGCACAAATGCTTACCTTTCTTAGATTAAAAGGTATGTACAGGGGCTGGAGAGATGGCTCAGTGGTTGGGGCGCTTGTCTGCAGAGCCTAATGACCTGAGTTCAATTCCCCAATACCCATATAAGTCAGTTGCACAAAATGGCACATGCATCTGGAGTTCATCTGCAGTGGCTAGAGGACATGCCACTCATTCTCTCTCTCTCTCTCTCTCTCTCTCTATATATATATATATATATATATATCACTTTGCTAGCAAATTAATAAATAAAATAGTTTTAAAAGGTATGTACACTTTAAGACTTTTGATGATCATCAGAAATCTGCCAACTTAAGCTGTATACAAAGTTTGAAAAGCACGCTAGGGTAGTTTGAATAGACGGCCTCCAATATATTCAGTGTTTTATTAGTTTGTAGTTTGCATTTGCAGCCATCTGGCTTGCAGGCAGTGTCACTGGGAGGATCTCAAGGAGTGGTGGTGGGTTTGAGATTTCAATCTAAAGCTATGCAAAGTGTGCTAGCTGGAGTTCCTGAAAGTGTGCTGTGCTGTGTGGCTTTTGGCTTTTGGCTTCTCTGTCTCTCTGCTTGGCCCTTCTGCTATTATGGAATTTCCGCTCGATCTGTAAGCTTCAATAAACATCCCTTCCTCCATAACTGCACCTGGTTTGGACCTTCATCCCAGCAAACCTGAAGCTGTGTGCCACACATGCCTAATGATCAAAAATTAAACCAAACTAAAACAAAAATCTTTAGCTAATGCCCTTTAATTAAATAAAGTGGATGTTGTTTATTTTGCTGATTTTTAGTTTGGTAGTTTTTGAGATGTTAAATTCTGCTTACCTTTTGCCTTTTTCTTTACTGGAGTTTTTATCTTGTTAATTTATAAAAAGAGTTTAGACATTTAGAATAGTAATCTTTCATGTTTTTCATTTGATATTTGTTTAACAATTGGTATTTGTAGAGCATAGGTGTTATTTTTATCAGTCAAACCCATTTTTTCCTTCCTTTGCTTGCTTCTCAGATTTATGAAGGCTTTATGTCAGATGTGATCTGTTTCATTTCCCTGTATGTGGATAGTGTTGTTTCCTCCCTCACTGTACAGACCAGGAAACTGCCCCTAACACCAGCAGCATGGGATTGAATTCCTGAATTCCTGCAGCCTGACTCTCAGCTGGCTCACTTGACCATTTATCTGGTTCCTTTCTTGCTTGATTTTGCTTGGGGTGTCTGTTTAAGCCTTCTACCTCTCGTGATTATAGAAACAGTCACCTGCTCTTTGTTTTAGCATAATTGTGATTTAAGGCTTACCCCATATTTAAATGCTTATCCCATAATTTCTGGGACCTCCTTTGTTTTATTATCTACAAACAGAGAATAATAGCTTGTTGCTTTTTTATCCACAATTCTTTCTTTGTTTTTAAAGCTATTGCTAAATTCCTATTTTGCTTTTCCCATATTGAGACTACTGTTAGTTCAACAAACATTTCCTTGGAATACTCTTTGTGCTCTTTGTGGAATACTCTCAGCAAGGCACTGTAGAGACGCAAAAATGAGTAAGGCAGAAACTTTCAGCCTTTCCAGAAACTTGTGATGTAATGGAAAGGGAAACATGCGAAAAGGACTTCAGAGTGACATGATAACGTCTGTAAAACAGCTGTGCCTAATGGAGTGGGGGAGGGGAGGAGAGACAACCATGTGCGTTGATGGGAGTAGTTAGGAAGGAACTTGTGAGGAAGTGACACTTCAAGCCAGACCCTGGAGGATGGGAAAACTGAGACTGTAAAATGGGGACAACAGACCATCTTATAGGGCTGTGTCAAGAGCAAATGAATTAAGTACACAAGAACATGTAGAGCATGACTAGCCTGCAGGATAGGCTAAAATAAACACTGTTTTCAGGATTGTGTCTAGAACGAAATCTTGAAAAGCGCTAGTTGTAGAGTAAGTCCCACTGTCGGTTTACTTGTCCAGCATTCTCTCTTAGTCTTTTGTAGTTGCTCGTGGTGTCCTGCCTTGCTTTCACAAAGCTATTCATGTTGTGTTTGAAGGAGGTCAGGATACTACTAAAGGAAAATAAATTTAATTAGGTTGGAGCCAGTTTTATTGAATTTTATATATCATGCTTTTATTTTGAAAATTGTTCATTTGTTACAAATTAACCCTAGAAAAAGTTTAATTAAGAAAGTCTGACAGTCTCAGTTATAGATTGTAATCACAATTAAGTATCTTCAAATAGTGGTGTGTGTGTGTGCATGCACGTGTGTGTACCTTTTATTACTCTGAAATGGTGGCTAAAATAATGTGCTTGAGTAATTAATTCCCTTTTATTTCAGATAGTGGGTATAATTTTTAAAAACATGCTTGAGGGCTGAAGAGATAGCTCAGCTGTTAAGGCGCTTGCCTGCAAACCCTAACAATCTGAGTTTGATTCCCCAGTACCCACATAAAGCAGGTGCACCAAGTGGCACATGCGTCTGGAGTTCATTAGCAATGGCTAGAGGCCTTGGTGTGCCCATTTTCTTTCTCTGCTCCCCCTTCTCTCTGTCTCTCTCTGCTGCTGATTTGGGTGCTTAGAGGACTCTCTGACTAAAGGCAGATAGTCATTAATTCAAAGATCAGGAAGCTGGGGTCTTGAGCCAGTACAGGGTCTTGAGAGCAGCACCACACAGCCACCCGGCACCTGGGACCGAGATAGGCCTCGTGGTAACGGATGGCTGCTAAGCCCGTTTCCATGGAACCTTGAGAACAAGAGCCCTTTGTCTCCACTGTGAGAGAGATGGTTCACGCAGAAGAGCAGCAGTATGGACAAGAGGCTCTTGCAGCTCTTGATGGTCATTAGCATCTATGGTGCATTGGAATAGATTAGGACGAGGAGCCAGATTGCCTCCTCCTCCTCACAGCTCTCTTCACACCCCTCAGAACCATATCATTCCCTCTCACTAGAGCTCATTTTCCTTGTATTCTTACGGGGTTGGAGAGGAGAAAAAAAACAGGGCTACTTCCAGACCCCATGACCCTTGTATAGGGATTAGGAAAGGGTCTCCTCCATGCAGACACACCAGTGCTTATGTTGGAAAGTTGCCATAGTCAGCATATACTCTCCCATGTCTGGGATTTGAACGTGCCCCTATCTGCACTGCACACAGCCATTTGATGGTGCTCTGGAGGTGATTTGTTATAAGGGAGAGAGGAAAAAAGGTGATAAGGCTGCTTTGAAGAGTCTTTTCCCCCTTCGTTCTCTCAATAAAAGCAAGACATATGAATACCAGAAATAATTGCATGATATAAAGGTGAGCAAGCTTTTATCATACCATATTAAGTCGTATTAAGTCAGCCCATAGCACTGCAACTGGAAGTTTGGACTACATTGTTCTTTCTTATTCAGGCCTGTTAGGGCTCCTCATTCACTGTGTCAACTAATATCATCCTACCTCCAATTCCAGGTGCCCCAATATGGTCAGTGTCATTCAGGTTGAGAAATTCCTCCTCTGTCAGGAAAGGCACCACACTACGGTTGGGTTTGAGTGACAGCCCCTCTAGCCCCCCTTTTCTGTTTTTATTTTTTGAGGCAGGGTCTTAATCTAGCCCTGGCTTACCTGAAATTCATTCTGTAATCTCATGCTGGCCTCGAACTCACTTATGATCCTCCTACCTCTGCCTCCTGAGTGGTGGGATTAAAAGTGTGCACCACTATGCCCAGGAGAGAGAGAGAGAGAGAGAGAGAGAGAGAGAGAGAGAGAGAGAGAGAATGAATATGAGGGCCTTTAGCCATTGCAAATGAGCTCCAGATACATGCACCTCCTTGTGCATCTGGCTTTATGTGGGTACTAAGGAAAAGCAAACTGTGGTCATTAGGTTTTATAGCCATTTCTCCAACCCCAAGTTTGAACTTCTCGAGATGGGGATAATACATTCCTTGTGATGTACACAGAGTCTAGCGAAGTCCCAGGACCTTCCTGGGAACCTTTTCTGCTCTTTCTCTACAAGATCAAATAATTTTAAACTATTAAAGGTTATTTTAATTTTCTGAAGAATTTTGCATAATGAAGTACCAATTGAAATTGAACAAAGATATAGATAACTAGTGTTTAAAAGAGAAAAAATTAGTCCTCTTACCTCACTCTATGCCTCTCTCCAGCTTCTGCATGGTCTTTACTTCTAGGAAGCTTTCATTACGTGGTGTCACAGTCTAGATTGTGTGTCTCAAATGCGTTTCGCCATAACTCCAGAAATGCTACTTACTATCTTCCCACACTCTCTCTTTTATAATTGTCTATTTCTATGTTTCTATCTGTTACTAGATTCTGAACTATGAAAGGAGATAGGAATCGATCATTTACCAATGTATTCTCTCTACTTGACACACAATTCTGGAATACCCACTTGTTAAATAAATGAATGTGAGAATGAATGGATATAAGGAAGAGAGGGAGTTTACAAAGCTAACAGAAAGGACACAAGAAAGCTGGGTAGGTGTCAAGTGCCCATATCTAACTACACTTGAGAGACTGAGGCAGGAGGAGTACTGAAGTCCAGAAGTTCATGATGAGTTTGGGCAGCATAGTGAGACCACATTCTAAAAATTGGGACAGGGGGAGAGAGAATGAATAAGAAATAGAAAGAAGTCAGGCTGGAGAGATGACTTAGTAGTTAAGGTGCTTGTCTGCGAAGCCTAAGGACCCAGGTTCAACTCCCCAGAACCCATGGAAGCCAGATGCTCAAGGTGACCCATGCACACAGGTGGCGCATGCATCTGGAGTTTGTTTGCAGTGGCTAAGGCCCTGGCATGCCAATTTTCTCTCTCTCTCTCTCTGTCATAAAAAAGACAAAAAACAGAAGTTTATTTGATCTCATTAAATGGATCTGTTGAAAATGTCTGACCCACAATAGTGGCCGGCCATTCAGAGGCATGGTCCAGAAGCTTTTGCGTCTCCAATGGCAGCTTGTTCATCATGCTGCTTATTCCTTCTTCCCTCTTCAAGTTCCCACAAGCTTATGGGAAGAAGCAGAGGTGAGCAGGTGTGGCAGACATGGCAGCACTTCTGTCTTGGCCTGTCACTCTGCAGGCCAGGACTGCAGTCCCCTCTCCTCCCCTCCCCTCCCCTCCCCTCCCCTCCCCTCCCCTCCCCCTCCCCTCCCCTCCCCTCTCCTCTCCTCCCCTCCCCTCCCCTCCCCTCCCCTCCCCTCTCCCCTCCCCTCCCCTCTCCTCTCCCCTTCCATCCCCTCCCCTCTCCTCTCCTCTCTCCTCTCCTCCCCTCCCCTCCCCTCCCCTCCCCTCCCCTCCCCTCTCCCCTCCCCTCCCATCCCCTCCCCTCTCCTCTCCCCTTCCATCCCCTCCCCTCTCCTCTCCTCTCTCCTCTCCTCTCCTCTCCTCTCCTCTCCTCTCCCCTCCCCTCCCCTCCCCTCCCCTCCCCTCCCCTCCCCTCCCCTCCCCTCCCCTCCCCTCCCCTCCCCTCCCCTCCCTTCTTCCATCCCCTGCCCTCCCCTCTCCTCCCCTCTCCTCCCCTCTCCTCTCCTCTCCTCCCCTCTCCTCTCCTCCCCTCTCCTCCCCTCTCCTCCCCTCCCCTCCCCTCTCCTCCCCTCTCCTCCCCTCTCCTCTCTTCTTCCATCCCCTCCCCTGCCCTCCTCTCCCCTCCCCTCCCCTTCTCTCCCCTCCCTTCCCCTCCCCTCCCTTCCCCTCTCTCTCCTCTCCTTTCCTCACCAGTTCCCGGATGACAGAGGACTCCAGAGTTGTGCACTTACTATTCTGCCAGGTCCGAATAAAGTGTCTGGATACTAGCTGAACTTTTGGGCATTGCTTATTTAGATTTATTTAGATTATTTAGATTATTATTATTATTTAGATTTTAAAAATCTATCCAGTATTTTTAGGCTTGGAAAAACATATTCTACTTATGCCATAAATTATAGCTATTTGAAAGAAGTTGCTTGTATAGGTAGACATGTTCTTGTTTGACTATGTAAGTTAATTTAAATCTACATATTCAATGGCTCATTTTTATCATACGTATCAGTTATACAAACTCCTTGTACATTTAAATAGCTATTTGGTCTTGTTACATGTATAAGTGACAAATTAAGTTTAGTAGTATTTTACTTATAGTTAAATGATTTGGAAAACATTCCAATTTGTCGTGAGTAAATTTGTGCATTTAGTTTCTTCATTTGTAAAGATAGGAAATTTAAAACTTTAAAACCGGCTTAATTATATCATATTACATTCAAGAAATAAAGTTTATTTTTAAATAATATTTTCTTCATACAAAGATGAAAGAGTTATTAACTGTAAAAGTGATTTAAATTTTTCTGCTATTTGTTAGGGCACTTGATGAGTTCTGTATTTCAGTTCAGACTCTTAGGAAATACCATGGAGATGGCTAAAATATGCAACCATTGTTGGGTGGGGGAGTTTTATCTACAGTCAGCAGAATATAAACCCCAGAGAAAACTGAAATCGGAGCTGAGAGTGGCTGTACTCAACGTGGTACAGTGGTCTGTTGCAAACATGCAGAACGGTTGTGCGTGCTGCACTGCATGGGCTAGGATGATATGAATCTCTGCTATAAGCAAAATCCTGCATGCCCACTGCCCTGAACAAAAAGCATGTCTTTTGAGGACAAGGGTTGAGGCATGGGGGTCTGGGGACTCACTGTTTCGTATTAGCAGATGTTTCTAACTTTGTGGTAAATTTACTGTATACCCCCTCCAAGCCCCAGAACTATAACAAAAATGGGAAATAAACCAATATCAAATTTCATTAATGTGAGGCTCATTTTATTCTTCTATGTGTCTAGTTTAATCATTCTAATGATGTAGAGATGGAGACTAAGAGTTGACTTATTTTCAGGGTGTGTTTGGATGTGCTTAGTAAAAGGAGAAGCTACGGGCACAGGGACAACTAGGTACTTTGGCCCTTTCTTTCACGATATGCTTTCTCTTACTGTATACTGCTGCTGTTGCTGTGGAGACATGACAGTTACTATGATGCAAATTCCTTTGTGTGTGATCCATTTCCCTTTTATTGCTTTTCAGATTTGTGTGTATGTATTGAAATTTTATAGTTTTATAATGTCTGTTTTTGGATTTCTTTACATTTGTCCTACTTGGTGTATACTGTATATTTTATGTCTTGTGATTTATGTTTTTCATCATTCTGGAAAAATCCCATATATTATCTCAGCCTGTATTATGTTTCTTCTCTATTTTTTAAATTTTGGAATTCCAATTAAACATGTAATAGACTTTCTCATCTAATGTTCTTTTCATATTTTTGTCTTTGTATGGTTTTATGATTATCTTTATATTTATCTTCTATTATATAGTTTGTATTCCTTTGGACTGAACATAGATCTTTATGTATCCTAGGCAAGTGCTGTCCCAAGGAACCATTTTATCATCAACATTTGAAGTTAGTGTTTGAACTTTTAACTTTGTTTTTAAAAATATCTTATTTATTTATTTGAGAGAGAGAGAGAGTATGGACGCACTAGGGCATCCTGCCACTGCAACAAACTCCAGGTACATGTGCCACCTTGTGCTTTATGTGGGTACTGGGGAATCAAACCCGGGCAAACAGGCTTTGCAAGCAAGCACCTTTAACCACTGAGCCATCTCCCCAGCCCTGAACTTTTTTTGTAACTTTAATCATGCTTTTCATTTTAAGGAACTTAATTTTTGCCTTTACCCTTCACATTATTTTTAACAGTCTCATTCCTTCCTTAATTATTTTATTTCATCTTTTATTTGAATATTTCTCATATAACTTGTTTATATCTTTTAATTTATAATTCCACTATTGAAGCCACTAGGATCTGAATCTACTGTATGTTATATTTGTATGCCTGCATGATATGGGATGGGGAATGAACATGTAGAATTGTTGTGTGTGATCAAAGTTAAATTGCTTTCAGCTTAAATAACTTTGTACAGTTATCAAATGTTTTACGTAAGCCTTGCGCTAATCAGATTAGTTTGTTTTTCTGCTGGATATCTCATAAAGAAAAGAGATTTAGGGGCCGGGGTGATCGATGGCTCCCCAGTTAAATGTGTTTGCTTACAGATACCTGTGGGCCTGTGTTCAAGTCCTTGATACCTATATATATCCTGATGCATGCAGAAAGTGGTACAAGCGTCTGGCATTTCATTTACCATGGCAAGAGGCTCTGGCACACATATGCACACACACACACACACAAACATGCAAATCAATAAATAATTTTTTTTCGGTTTTTTGAGGTAGGGTCTCACTCTAGCCCAGGCTGACCTGGAATTCACTATGGAGTCTCAGAGTGATCTCAAACTCATGGCAATCCTCCTACCTCTGCCTCCCGAGTGCTGGACTAAGTAATTTTTTTAAAAGAAGCATATGTAGCTGACAGGTTTTGGTGGTCCAAGGCATTTGCTGGTTGTGGGAAGGGAGTTTTGGCTGTACCGTATGATGATGGCATAATGGTGGGAATGTGTGTGAGAGGAGGATATCATGTGGAGAGACAGGAAGACAGGTGGAATCTGGTTCAGGCTCAACTCTTTGTTGTGGGAGCTGAGAGGTCTCATGTGAATCATATCAATCCTTTCCAAAGCAAGTGTCCCAGTGACCTAATACTTCTCATTAAGGCCCACTTCTTACAGATTCTACTACCTTCCAGAGTTGTCACAATGAATACTTACCTGGCAGAGGAGATACCATGATCAAAATTTTCAAGATTGACCAAGATTCTGCCACGCAGGCCATTAAAAAACAAACCATATCCAAACCCATGAGATATGGTTAACCATGAAGCACAAGCCTATAATAGATGCACAAAACATAAATATAGGATTCAAAGAAATAAATAGAAAAGCATCAAACTGGAAAGCAAGACAGCAAGAGAGGAGGAAGGAAACAAAGTATCCTTAACACAATCAGAACATAAATCCCAACATGCCAGTACCATGTCCTTATCTAGTAATTACTATGAATGTAAATGGATTAAATTCTCCAAAAGTGACATGTTAATGAATGAATTATAAAACAAGACCCATTATGTTTTGCCTATAACAAACTCTCCTTAACAACACACATAAACTAAAAATGAAGGGGTAGAAAAAGAAATTCCAGGGTTGGAGATATGGCTCAGTGGATGCAATGTTTACTGCTCAAGCATGAGGAGTGGAGTTTGGACCCCCAGCCACACATAAATGCCAAGTGGACATGGCAGCTGCTCGTAATCCCAGTGTGTGGGAGGTAGAGACAGGGGGGTTCTGGGACAAGTTGGGTAGCTAGACTAGCTGGATCTGTGAGCTCTGGGCACAAGTGGGCTCTTTCTCATTATATAAATAGGAGAGGGCTGGAGAGATGGCTTAGTGGTTAAGGCATTTGCCTGTGAAGCCTAAGGTCCCAGGTTCAATTCACTAGTACCCACGTAGGATGGATGTACAAGGTGGCGCATATGTCTGGAGTTCATTTGCAGAGGATGGAGGCCCTAGTGCACCCATTCCTCTCCCTAATAAATAAATAAAATAAAGAGGAGAGTGACCAAGGAAGATACTCAGTGTCAACTTCTGGCTTCTTCATTCATACACATGTGTATATACCCATACACATGTGCTCAGACTTACAAACGTGCATAGACACGTGTACGTACACCACACACACACAATGAAGAAGATAGTGAAGATGTTGCATACAAGTTGAAATCAGAGGAGAGCAGGAGTAGCTATTGGACTAAATAGATGACATCAACATCTGTCAAAAGGACAAAGGACATTATTTAGTGAGAAAATGGTTAATTCATCAAGATGATGTAATCATAGTGAGTATATATGCACCCAACACTAAAGCACTTAAATAAATGTAGCAGATATTGAAGTATCTGAAGAGAGACATAGGTTTTTTTTTTTTAAAAAAATACTTTATTTTTTACTTTATTTGAGAGAGAGAGAGGAGAGAGAGAGAGAATGGGTGTGTCAGGGCCTTCAGCTACTGCAAACGAACTCCAGATGTGTGTGCCCCCTTGTGCATCTGGCTTATGGGGGTCCTGGAGAGTTGAACTGGGATCCTTTGGCTTTGCAGGCAAACGTCTTAACCACTAAGCCATCTCTCCAGCCCGAGAGATAGATTTTAATATAGCAATAATAGTAGATTTCAATGACCCATTTAATTTAAATTTAAACCAAATATAAATTTAAACCAAACAAGACTTTTTTTTTTTTTTCAAGGCAGGGTCTTACCCTAGGCCAGCATGATGTGGAACTCACTCTGTACCTCTAAGTTGGCTTTGAACTCATAGCTATCCTCCTACTTCTCTTCCCCTTCCCCAAATGCTGGGATTAAAGGTGCATGCCACCACATCGGGTTCTAACAAGACATTTTATCTAAAAGCAGCAGAATGCGTTCTTCTCAAGTACAGTAGAACATTCCCCAAGATGATCACATATAAAGCCACAAAAAATCTAAATAAGGTTAAAATTATATCACTTTTTTTCTAGCAACAATGACATGAAGCTAGAAATCAATAACAGGGGAAATTATGAATATGTGCAAATTAATTATGTCCCTGAATCAACAATGGATCTAAAGAGAAGGAAACTTCAAATATGCAACCTGATGCTGCATGTTAAGAAACTAGAAATGAACAAACCAAGCCAAAAAGTTGACAGGATGAAAGCAACCAAGATCAGAACTGAAACAATAGAAAAACTCAGTGAGGTGAAAAGCACATTTTTAAAAAAGATGAAATCACTAAACCCTGTGTAATCTCACTAAAAAATAGTAATTTAAGGGGCTGGGGGGATTGCTCAATGGTTAAGGTATCTGCCTGCAAAACCTAGTGACTAAGGTTTGATTTCCCAGTACCCTACATACGGCCAGGTGCACAAAGTGGCACATGTGTCTGGAGTTTGTTTGTAGCTACTGGAGGCACTGACATGCCCATTCTGTCTGTCGGTCTGTCTTTCTGTCTTGTCTCTCTTCTCTCTGTTTCCCTCTGCTTGCAAATAAATAAAAAAAATGTTTAAAAAATGGGGACTCAAGTAAATCAGAAGTGAAAGGAGACATTACAACTGATACCATAGACATACAAGGATCATTGGCTATTACTGTGACGCATTATATAGCAGTAACTCGGACAATGTGGAAGAAATGGCTAAATTCCAAGACACACAATCTATTAAGAGTAAAAACCCTGAAGGTTCACTAAAAGTCCAACAGAAAAACCAGTAGGAAGTAAGGGAGTGAATCAGAAATCAAAAGGGTTCTGTGGAAGGAAAGCCCAGGACCTGATGGTTTACTGCTGATCTGCCAAGCATTTAAAGAACACCCATTCCTTCTTAAACCTTTCCAGAGTATTAAAAAAGGGTGAAGTTTCCAAACAGTCTGGTATCAGGTGAGAAAACAGCAAAAGACAGGAGTAGCAAAGTCAGTATTTCTGACTAACATAGTTGTAAACACCCTCAACAGAATGGCAGCGAACCACATTCAACATCAACAGGATCTGAAAAGTATTACTTAACACCAGTCAACCTGGATTTCTTTTCAAGATACAAGGAAAATTTGACATTCAATAAATGTCAATCAATGTAATATGGCACATACATTAACAGAATGAGGGACAAAACCCATAATCATAATTGCCATAGATACAGGGAAAAAGCACTGGGAAGATTTGCATAGTAAGACTCTTAACAAATTAATTATGAAATGAAGGTACCTCAGCACAATAAAGGCCCTGTATGACAACCCATGGCTAATATTATATCCAGTGAAGGCCATGTATGACAAACGCACAGCTAATATTAATTATACCCAGCGAAGGCCATGCATGACAAACACACAGCTAATATTCTACCTGGTGAAGGCTGTGTGTGACAAACCACAGCTAATATTAATTATATCCAGTGAAGGCCGTGTGACAAATGCACAGGTAATAGTCTACCTAGTGGCGAAAAATCTAAGCTGTTCCTTCAGCATCAGAAATAAGTCCTGCCCACTTCTATTTAATGAAGCATTCGTCTTTTCTAGAGCAATTAGGAAAGAAAAAGAAATAAAAGGCATCTAAATAGGAAATGAAGACATAAAATTCTCAATGATGGTTGCTGACATGACCTTACATGACGTTGCAGTCAGGTTCTCATTGCTGCCAGAAAACACTTGGCCAAGAGCAGCTTTTTGGAAAAAAGGGTTTATTTGGCTTACAGACTTGAGGGGGAAGCTCCACAATGGCAGGGGGAAATGATGGTATGAGCAGAGGGTGGACATCACCTCCTCACCAACATCAGGTGGACAACAGCAACAGGAGAGTGTGCCGAACACTGGCAAGGGGAAACTGGCTATAATACCCATAAGCCTGCCCCCAATAATACACTGCCTCCAGGAGGCCTTAATTCCCAAATCTCTACCAGCTGTGAATCTAGCATTCAGAACACCTAAGTTTATGGGGGACACCTGAATCAAACTACCACATTCCACCCCTGGTCCCTATAAACTGATAACCATACATGATGTAAAATGTAACACATTCATCCAGCTTAAAAAGTCCCATAATTTTTTTAAAAAAGGTTTTTTTTTAAACTTTACTTTTATTTATTTATTTGAGAGAGAGTGAGAAAGAGGCAGAGAGAGGGAGAGAGAGAATGGGCGTGCCAGGGCCTCCAGCCACTGTAAATTCCAGACGTGTGTGCCCCCTTGTGCATCTGCCTTACATGGGTCCTGGGGAATTGAACCGAGGTCCTTTGGCTTTGCAGGCAAAACGCCTTAACTGATAAGCCATCCCTCCAGCCCAAAAAGTCCCATAATTTTTAACAATCCCAATGATGTTCAAACATCCTCATAGTCATCCTCATTTAACTGAGCCATAATACCAAAAACAAACAAACAAACAAACAAACAAACACCCCATAATGACACAGAATAAACATTCACACTGCAAAAATTGGCATTGGGCATAGCAAAGCAATATTCAACCAATACAAGATTTAAAACAACCAGGACATGGGCTAGAGAGATGGCTTAGCGGTAAGGTGCTTACCTGTAAAGCAAAAGGACCCAGGTTCCATTCCTTAGGACCCATGTAAACCAGATGCACAAGGTGACACATGCATCTGGAGTTTGTTTGCAGTGGCTGGAATCCCTGGCATTCTGTCTGTCTCTTTCTCTGCCTCTTTGTCTCCCTCTCTCAAAAAATTAATTAATTAAAAGAAGATAAAACAGCCAGGGAAAACATCACACTCTGTAGCTCCATGTCCAGTAACTCTAGCCAGTGACCAATCCTCAAGTCTGATAATTCTAAGCAGCCAGTTCATTCCACAGGTGTTTTTTTTCCTTGTGTATGCAAAGGACATTGACATATTGACAAAGGATGGATGTCATGAAAACTGAAGTATCAGCCTGTTTTTCTTCATAGTCCAGTATTCATAATGACATGATTTACTGTAGCCAGAAGAAAGAAGAAACTGGAGTGTTATTTGGTGAATGAACACAAAATGTAGTATACATATGCAATGGACGATTATTTAGCTTTCAGAAAGGATTAAGGCATGGGGAGCTAGCTCAGTGGTTAAGACACTTGCCTGCAAAGCCTAATGGCCAGAGTTTCTGAGTTCGATTCCCCAGTACCCTACTATATCCAGATGCACAAAGTGGTGCATGCATCGGGAGTCCATTTGCAGAGACTGGAGGCCCTAGTGTGCCCCTTCTCTCTGTCTGTCTCTCTTCTGTCTTCTCTCTGCTTGCAAATAAATAATAAATAAATGAACAAACAAACATATTTTAAAGAAGAATATAATTCTAATACATAGCACAATATGAAGATTCCCAGAAGACATTATGCCAAGTAAATAAACCTAGAAGACAGTACTATCTAATCCCGTTTATGTGAGGGGTCCTAGAGCTAGTCCAATTCAGAGACTATACTTAAAATTAAAGATTGTAACTTTAATGTTACATGTTACCACAGGAATTAAAAAAAGCAAATCTGGGCTGGGAGATGGCTCAGCAGTTAAGGCACTTGCCTACAAAGCCTAATGACCCCAGCTCAATTCCTAGTACCCATGTAAAGTCAGATGCAAAAAGTGGTGCATTCATTTGGAGTCTGTTTGCAATGGCTGGAGGCCCTGGCGTGCCCATTCTGTCTGTTTCTCTTCTGTCTCTCTCTACTTGCAAATAAATAACTAAATAAAAATATTTTTTGTAATTAAAAAATATTTATTTGAGAGAGAGAGAGGAAAGAAAGAAGGAAAGAAATAAGGAAGGAAGGAAGGAAGGAAGAAAGAAAGGGCATGTCAGGGCCTCCAGCCACTGCAGACGAACTCCGGATGCTTGCATTACCTTATGTACTGGGTTTACATGGGCATCTTGTGCACCTGGCTTACGTGGGTCCTGGGGAATTGAACCTGGGTCCTTTGGCTTTGCAGAAAACACCTTAACTGCTAAGCCATCTCTCCAGCCCTATTTTTGTAATTTTTAAAACTTTTCATTTATTTATTTATTTGTCTGAGAGAGAGCAAGAAAAAGAGCAAGTCTTGAATGGGGATCGGTGGGCACTGGACAGGTGCTCTCTAGGGGTATGTAAGTACTTCTGATCCACCAGCCCTCCAAATAGAAGCCTCCCATTGGAGGCTTGAAAGTTAAGAGCTCATCTTCTTTATATTCCATGAGAGCCTGGTGAAGCACGTGGTACTGTTTGAGAACTTGAGACCCCGAGATTCAAATGCTTAGCTATAGCTTAGAGGTATAACAGACTTAAATTACAGCCTTTAAGGAAATGAGGTGTCCACCTTCTAAATCTATACTGGTGCATTTTGGAAAGAGGAGGATGATATTAGAGCCCTTCAGTTAATTTCTGTAAACTATGACTTGAAGAAATCTAGAAAGGCTTTCTATGCCAAATGATTGTCTAGTTGCCATTAAATCAGACACCTAGCCACTAAAGAGTCATCTCTCTTCTCTCAGGTTCTGTTTCTCCTCTTTTATTTTTTAAATTTATTTATTTATTTGAGAGAGAGAAAGAAATAGAGAGAGAAAATGGGCATACCAGGGTCTCTAGCCACTGCAAGCAAACTTCAGATGCATGTACCACCTTCTGCATCTGGCTTATGTGGGCACTGGGGAATTGAACCTGGGTCGTTAGGCTTCATAGGCAGATGCCTTAACTGCTAACTCATCTCTCCAGCTCTAAGTATTTTTATCTATTTATTTATTTGCAAGCAGAGAGAGAGGAGAGAGACACACAGAGAGAATGGGCATGCCAGGGCATCTAGCTGCTGCAAATGAACTCCAGATGCATGCACCTCTTTGTGCATCTGGCTTTCGTGGGCATGGGGAATCAAACCCAGGTCATTAGGCTTTACAGGCAAGTACTTAAGTGCTTTAACCTCTGAACAATCTCTCTAGCTCCTGCTCTGTTTTTCCTTTTTCTTTTTCCTTTTCTTCTTCCCTCCCTCCCTCCCTCCCTCCCTCCCTCTCTTCCTCCCTCCCTTCCTCTCTCTCTCTTTCTTTCTTTCTTTTTTTTGAGGTAGGTTCTCACTCTAAGTCATGCTGACCTGGAACTCACTCTATAGTCCCAGGCTGGCCTAGAACTCACAGAGATCCTCCTATCTCTGCTTCCCAAGTGCTGGAATTAAAGGCATGTGCCACCGTGCCCGACTCTCATCTTTTTAAGTGTCAACTTCTCTTGAAAGAATTCAGCCACCTAAGGGTTGTGTAGCCTTTGACGTTGTGACATGATCTTGATGTCTACACGTGTTGGACTGTATTCATAGCTGTCCTGCGAGGCATGTGGTCACAGGCTGTAGGTTGGACACACCTGCACAGTGTGTCTTGGAGGAGGAATGGCTTCCTTTGCTGCTCTGAAGAAACCAGCCAGTGAGTTCTGGGAGGAGACAATGGAATACCCAAATCACAAGATCGAAAGCAGAGGCCATTAAGGCAAGTCTGCTGACTTACGATTCTATTACTTATACCTTTAAAAATTCATTTTTATTCATTTACTAGAGAGAGAGAGAGAGAGAGAGAGATTGAGAAAGAGAATGGGTGTGCCAGGTCCTCCAGCTGCTTATGAGGGTCTTGGGGAATTGAACCTGGGTCTTTTGGCTTTGCAGGCAAGCACCTTAACCACTAAGCCATCTCTCCAGCCCCGCTATTCAGGCCTTTTATTGGAGCTTGTTTAGCCATCTCCTCTGGAACAGAGAACATTTAGTCCAGCCTGAAGAGTTGCAGATGGGATGTTGCTAGAAGGCACTGGCTCCACTGGGCCTGCAGCTCTGTGCAGGCAGGTTAGGAATGTGAGGAGCGGTGCTGCGCTTCGCAGTCTCTGTGGTGGTGCCCGTTACTCTTTTGAGTTGGAAACGCTGGCCATCCGCACACCCTTCTTTACTCTGACAAGAGCTGTGAAATGTGTTGAAGCAGCTCTTAAGATAACAGTTTATGGAGATCTTTTACACTGGCTATTTTTTTTTTTTTCTTTTGAGACAGGGTCTTGCTATGGTCTAGGCTGACCATGAATCAGCCTCCTGAGTGCTGGGATTACAGCACGGGCCACCAGGCCTGGCTTCCACAGGCCTCTTCTACTGCGTGTTTTTTTCTGTCTCCCCAAGCATTTGGTAGTCGTAGCTTTGCCCTGTGGATCTACTAGCACCGGCTAGGGAATGCCGCACCACGTTCTCCAGTAAAATAGCTTGGTTTATATTTTCATGTTCGCATAGATCTCCTAATTTGCCAAATGGAACTGTTTTTCTCAAGTCAGCGAAATGATATCATTTCTGTTCCTGGTAAGAGTTGCAAAGCTGTTGCTTGGCCAAATCAAAAAAGCAAGCAAGGAAGGGAGGAAAGAAGAAAATAAAACAAAGCAGTTTTAAAGATAATGTACTCATTTGACGGGATAGTTTGTAATGGGGACAAAATCTACCAATGGTTCAAGGGAAGAGCGGCTGTGCTGAGTTACCACTGACAGAAGAAGTCTTTTTCTGATGAGGGCGTAGAAAACCTAGCACTGACCTGTTTTTATTATTTATATTGGTTCCCTAGATGATAGACAAACAGGCCTAACCTGGGGCCAATAGTACCAGCAGGAAATTCAGGTCACGGATAGTTGCATTTTAAAAACTCTGGTTCTGAGAGGCTGCCCTGTCATTGTAATTGATGGACGACAACAGGGCTCAGAGCTCTTAAATCATTAAAGGTGGTCAGATACAGACAAATGGCTGGCGGTTTTTGTTGGATGCACAGTTCCCAACTCCCTGTGGTACTCTGTCCTCTCAGAAGAAGTCACTTGTTCCTCACTTTATGCCACTTATGGCCCTGCTGGCCTGTTTACAGAAAATAGCCCCATCCACTTTGCAGTTCTGTGTGAAGTCCAGCATCATGCCTCTTCCCAAGAGTTGAAGAAAACACACAGGAAAGTTTCTGTCCCCTCTAGAAACATCTGTGCACTTGAACTGCGCAGCCATTGACGTTCTTTCCATTGTTGTCTGAATTCAGGGCTTTTCCCTGTCCCCCTACCCAAAGGTACATGGGTCCTAAGGTGTTGACTTGCCAAGTTCTGTAGGCACCTTATGTTTTCCTGCTCTTGCTTAGGATAAATACTAATCTGTAACAAGAACTCTAAGTGGATAGCTCTGGCCTTCCCAGGACACAGGAAATATGGCCTGGTATAATGGCATTTTAAAAACTTTTCATGGAAGTAGAATATCCTATTGAAAAGTAGAACTCGGTGAATTTTGACAAACTGAAGTCAGCTGTGTAAGCAGCATCCAGATGAACCTGGAAGATTACCAGCAGCCCGGAACCCTGCTCCTGTGAGTCCCACTTACTCTGTCTTCTCAGGGGTTAGTTAGGAACACCGAGAAACAGGTTCCTTTCCCTTGCTCTCTGCATTTCACATAAAGGGGATTATAGACTAGGTTAGTTTTCTGATTTTTTTAAAATCCAGTATTATATTTGTGAGATCTGCCCCCTTCCTTGTTTTATGATGTTGTAGGTCGTTCATTCTCATTGCTGTATAGTATTCCACTGTGTGACTGTCCCATTTTAATGGCTGAGAAAGTTTGTAGAATCTGTTTTTTATATCCAGGAGACTTTCAGTATTTCTCTGCTGCCTCAGAATCATCTGTTCTCAGGCACAGGAAGCCAGTTGCTTCTGAATTCCCTGAGTAGAGATTAAACTGGGGGCACCACTTGGGCTTCGAGTCTGTCTCTCGTGCTTATTTGCGTTCACTCGCTCTCTGTTTGTTAAGTCTTCTATGTGCTCCTCACTTTCTTGACTTTCTCGTGCCATCACTTTTATTTCTCTGGACCTGGTCTTAGACATCTTCCTGCTCCCAAACCTGTATGTGTACTGTTCTTACATTCCATACCAATTCTTTCCTTTCTACCATGTCCTTTGAACCCCTGCCTCCTTTTCTGACCTTCCTTGTAAAAACCTGAACTACTTCTAGACACTTCTCTTTCTCTCCCACTCTATTATCAGTCCATCAACAAACCTTGATGGCTTTAACTTTAGAACATTTCCACATTCAAGCACTCCAAACTGCTTTCAAAGTTCCCACTTTGGTCCGAGCCTCAGTGTTTCTCAGCTGGGTTATTGAAACGGTTTCCTGGCTGAATCCCTGCTTCTTCCCCCGTCACCCCACGCTCTCTTCTCTTCATCACATTCTGAGTGGTACTCTTCACAAGCAACAGATCACATGATTCTCTGCTCCAAACCCCTCCGACTTCTATCTCAGCAGAAGAGTGTAAGTTCTAGCGGTAGGCTGGCTGGGCATTCCTGAGTGATCTGGTCCCTCCTCTGCTTCCGGTCTTACTTACCTACCTTCCTTTTCCCTTTCCCGAAGAGCCTGTGGAGACAGCTTCTACCCCATTGGTCTGGCATGTTCTCCCTGCTCCTTCCCATCTGTAGCCCACTCCATAGTCCTTCTTAAAGACCATCTGTATCCTGTTTCCTGACTTGGGGGCTGGATTCCTTTTAGAGCACTGTCTCACAGAACATTGCACCCTTTCCCACATAGGAGTACGTGTGCATAGAAAAGTGCTGTTTGTTAGCACACACTGAGTGCTGTGCAGTATGATAGCCCTGGAGGCAAGTACCCAGAGACACTGCTGCCTGAGCCCCTGCCAGCAGCTGTAACTAGGGCTTGAGGGTGAGGTAACCATGGCATGGCAATATCATGACAGGCATGTTTGCCTTAAGAACCAGGACTGTGTGGCACCTCTGTGGTAGGCGAGCTTAGCTTACTGCTGCTTTTGCTTGTCCATGAATTAACCATTATTCCAGCGGGTCCTAGTCAGCATCCCTGTGAGACTCTCACCTCGCAGGAGGGTGTGGCTCCGTCCCCTGCAAACTTCAGTTTTTCTTTGACTGGGAAGCACTGGAGAACACATGTGTGTTGGGTCATTTGGAGAAGCAGTCTTAGTTCTGATTCCAGTTTGCCCATTCACGAGCTGACATCCTCGACAAGCAACCTTTCTCTCCGGTGAAATAACACCTACGGTGCGGCCGGGGTAACTGGGAGGAGGAGGGAGGCGACCTGCCACCGCAGGCTGTGGATCTAGGTTTGTTTCTCTTCTCTGCTTCTGCGTCAACTCGTTCAGTGCAGAAATGAGCGTGCGCTCAGTAGCAGCTGTGTTCAGAGGAGCAAGCTGGGTGCTGGAGATGGCATTAAGAATACGGTGTGGCTTTATGTCTTGGCATGAGCTGGCCATGAGTAAATAATGAAACTCGGGTGAAAAGAACCATGTTAAGAGGCTCCTCTGGGATCATAACTAAGCGCATTTAACTCAAAAAGGGAATTTCAGAGAAGATAATATTTGAGGTGAATCTTGAGGCAAAGTGGAGAAAAGAGAAGAGAACATTCTCTGCAGGGAGATAAGCCTGTGTAAAATTCATGGAGGCAAGGGGGAATTGTTCAGAATGCTGACTTGTAATCTGTGAGGACAAGATCCGTGGTGGATGAGGCTGAGCAGTTAATTAGGGCCGAGAAGGTAAAAAGCATGGGCATGCTATGATAAGAGCTCTATCAGGAGGCCTTTATCATTCAGTGACTCTCCACATATCACTTTTTGTGTACAAGCACCTTAACCGCTGAGCCGTCTGTCCAGCCCCCTGTATGGCACATTTGTTTTGGAAAAGAGGCAAATCATGGCTGGAGATAAGGATAATTGCAGCATAGGCAGAGAAGAAAGGATGCATATATAAGAGCACTGGCACTCAGTCACTGATTTGACATGGTGAGGACAGAGAAGAACCCCAGCAGAGTCAAATTTCTGACGTGGCCAACAGGAAGAATGATGGGACCACGCTGCAGCATAGAGTACGCAGTATGGACGGAGTTCGAAGGTGCAGAACTGACTTCAGGGGCTGAGGAGATGTCTCAGTGGTTAAAAGAGCTTGCTTGCAAAGCCTGATGGCCTGGGTTTGGTTCCCCAGTACCTATGGGAAGCCAGATGCACAAGTGGCATCTGGAGTTCATTTGCAGTGGCAAGAGGCCCTGGTGTGGGCATACACATACACACTCTCTCTTACACACACTCTCTCTCTTTTTCCCTCCCCTCTCTCTTTTTCTCTCTGCTTGCAAATAAATAAAATTAGAAACCGACTTTAGCTTTAGACATATTGAATTCACTTTGCAGGTGGAAGGTGCAACTGCAAAAGTCCAGTAGGATGTTGGGCTAGGTGGTGAAAGGAAGAGAAACTTAACTAGAAATAATATGTTCGTCACTTCTGGTAGTGAATAGTCAAGTTAATGGTTACACAAAAACCAACCTTCAGCGGCTCAAGTAGGATTGCTCATTTCACTTTCATGCTGCAGTCTGGGCTGCTTGAGTGGTCTAGTCCAAATGCCACCCAAACAATATGGTCCTCGGACCAACAGCATTGCCATCAACCTGAAAACTTGGCAGAAGTGAAGAATCATCAGTCTGTGTCCTCACACCTGGCAAATTTAGCCAAAATACCATGTACTTTACATGCACTTTACATTTTGGGAAGCTATGGCCAGGTGTGGCGGCACACTCCTTTAGTCCCAGCACTGGGGAAGCAGAGGTAAAAGGATTACCTGGGGCTACAGAGTGTGTTCCAGGTCAGCCTGGGCTAGAGTGAGACTACCTTGAAAACAACAACAAAAAAAATCAAGCTAATTCAAGTACGTGTACACACATGTTCATAGGAACAATATTCACAATAGTCAAAAGGTGAAAACAGCCCAAATGCCCACAGCTGAGAACTGGATCAACCCGTGAAGGTATATGTCTACAATGGAACACGACTCAGCCGCTAAGAACGAACCTCAGGTCCTCAGATCCAGGGCACCCATCTCCCTTTATCTCGAGACCATAGTCTCATCCTTCCTCTCAGAAAACTGTGTTGAAGTTGGCTTACGTTCACTCTGCCTGCATTTCAACTGTGGGACAGGGCGAACCGTATAGAAAACGATGAATTTTCTTCGTTGAATGTGATACCTTTGAAATATTAAATGTATTTACTATTAGGAATTAAAACAAAATTAAAAACTTTCATTTACCCCTTTAAAATTAGTAAGTCCATTAAATGCTAATACTTTATGAAAAGTGACTTTATTTTCCAAACTGAAAATGAGTGAGAGAATGGCATTGGTTAATATTTTTAAAAATCGGGCTGGGGAGATGGCTTAGCGGTTAAGCGCTTGCCTGTGAAGCCTAAGGACCCCGGTTTGAGGCTCGATTCCCCAGGACCCATGTTAGCCAGATGCACAAGGGGGCGCACACGTCTGGAATTCGTTTGCAGTGGCTGGAGGCCCTGGTGCATCCATTTTCTCTCTGTGTCTCTTTCCTTCTTTCTTTCTCTGCCTCTTTCTCTGCCTCTTTCTCTCTGTCTGTCACTCTCAACTAAATAAATAAAAATAAACAAAAGAATTAAAAATATTTTTAAAAATCTTGTTAATATGTCCTTGATAGAAAACAGTGGGGCGCTCGTATTTGCTTTTTCATCAGTGTGTTGCCATATGTTGCTTTGGTGGAAATATATGAAGAAAATCCAGATTTATGCAAATACGTTGTTGGAATAAGAAGGAATATTTTGATAGCTTTTTCAGATGCTGGTAGATAATCTCTTCTGATACCGTATTTAAGCTTTCTGCTGTATTTAAGGCTGTAATGTGGAATTGAACAGCATATCAAGGAGTGTTTTTATTTCTTCACATTAAATCCACTGGTCTTCTTTATTTTAATCAGTTCTCTTTTGTAGACCAGATTTTCTTACATCATGCATTGGTCATTTGAAAAGCTTTGGCTCACTAAAATTTACAGATCTTCCAAATGTTGATGCTTTTTATGATGCAAATAAAACATTCACATTTAAATGTATCTCATCAGATGGCAGTGGCAGAGACGTTCTCCAAAATTCTGAGCTTTGCCAAAAAGCCAAGGTTTTGTCACTGACAATAAATATATCAGATTTTTCCTTGAAGGAATAGGCTCATTTTGCCATTTTTTTTTTTTTTTTTTGAGACAAGGTCTTGTTATCTAGTCTAGGCTGGCCTTATACTCACTATGTAACCCAGCCTGGTCTTGAGTTTATATTCCTTCTGCCTGAGTGCTGGAATTATATGTGTGCCACCACGCCTGACACTTCACTTGAGTTTTTTTTTTCTTTTTCAAGGTAGGGTCTCACTCTAGCTCAGGCTGACCTGGAATTCACTATATAGTCTCAGGGTGGCCTCGAACTCATGGCAGTCCTCCTACCTCTGCCTCCCGAGTGCTGGGATTAAAGGCATGTGCCACCATGCTCATCCACTTCACTTGATTTTTATAAAATGTTTGCCAAATAGCCAAGTCTTAATAATGGCAATTTATTTGTCATTATTTCAATAACAATGGGATTGCATGAGATAAACAATTAGTTCAGTTGCCAAATCAAACAATTGCAAAGTGCATTGTCTAGAGATAACCATTGTATAACCTCATTTTCATTCTGTCAGTATACTGCAAAAGAGATGATTAAAGTTTTATTTCTCCCTCTGTTCCTTGTCATGGTCTTAGTATGTAGCTCAGACTGGCCTTGACTTAGTATTCCTGCCTCAGCCTCTTGAGGTCCTGAAAATACAGGCATTTACTATTAGGTCCAGCTTCATGAAGGGAATTCTTAAATGAAGCTCCTTTCTCCTCTCCTGTCTCCACTCCTCTGTTTCCTCTCCTCTTTCCTCTCTCTTCCCTTTCCCTCCCCTTTCCTCCCCTCCTTCTCTTCTCCTCCTCCTGTGTAGCAGGTCTATTGCAAGTGTTTTGGGGGGTACAGAAGTCCCTGGGCACTTTCTTGGTCCCCCACTGGAATAGCTCATCGGCCTACGAACACTGGCTGAGAGGATTTCAGAGATAGGCTTCCCAGCAGTGGCTTGAAGTTCCACTGAGTGTCTGCAGGTCTGCCTTTCAGTGGAGCAGGTGTGGAGCCAGGCTGGGCCACCCTGATGTCACACAGAGTACACTCCTGATGTCAGAACAGAGACCAGCCCTCGACTTTGCAGAGATATTTTGATTCAACTGAAAGGTCAGTTCTAAGGACAACATGCCTTTACAGAGGGCCTTTGTGTGAGGTTACCAGGGACGGATTCAAGAATAACATGGGCCCCAGACTGCAGATAAACAGAAAGCTTTGTCATTCTAGACAGCTCTAGTCCTCTACCTCCTGCTAGTAGGTCCACTTATATAAAAGCGAATGAGAAATTTAATCCATGCTACTTTACAAAGAAGCCTTTAAAGCTTTTTTTTTTTTAGTTAAAAAAAAATCTCTCTCTTTGGTGGGTTCTGGCTTGCAGGTTCTTTTCCAATGGTAGCATTAGTAATGTTTATATTTCATTTGACCTTTTACTAACCTGCAGTGAAATCTGCGATGTGGTTTTAAACCCAGTATTTGTAGGCTGCCCACCTTATTTGAGACTACCAACTTCCTGTTCCTAGAAGGTGTGCCATTCTCATACCACCTGTCTTAACTAGTTCTACTGGGTAGGAAAGGACCTTGTGGGGCACTAGAACCTTGTGGGGCACTAACTTTAAATGTATTGGAGAACGCATGCCAGGCGCAGCAATGTGATTAGCCTAGTAACATATAGGTCACTACTGTATATTCCCAAATAAAGGAAAATGTTTTCTGCAAAATTAGCCCTCAGAAAAGAGGGAGCCATCTTATGTTTGAGTCCTTTCAGAACCTGCTTTATTGCAGGCATTATTCTATTTTAAACCACAAAGTAGTCTGTCCCAATGTTATATGAATGGGTGCCTATGAAATGGAGTTACCAAATATTCAGACATTTATAGTATTATTTCTGTTTTATACAGACAGAAATTGAGACTTGGAGGAAGTTAAGTAATTTTCCCCAGGTCATACAGCTAATAGGACAGGCCCTCTTTTAAAAAATATTTTTATTTTTTGAGTGAGAGAAAAGAGAGAGAGAGAGAGAGAATGCATATGGGCACAACAGGGCCTTTTGCTACAGCTGCAAATGAACTCCACATGCATGAACCACTTTGTGCATCTGGCTTTACATGGGTACTGGGGAATCGAAATCAGGTTGTTAGGCTTTGCAGGCAAGTGTCTTAACCACTGAGCAATCTCTCCAGCCCTGGAGATCGGTCCCTTTCAAATGTCATCTTACTACCCATCTTCACTATTAATGTGGTTGGGCTTTTTAATTTTTTTTTAGTGCTCACAAGTTTTTATTTTTAGGTTTGATAAAGATTCTTATGTGTTTTCTAAATATACAGACAAGACAGTTTTGGAGGTTTACATACATGTCTTAGGACACTTATATTAGGTAGGTAAATTTCATTTAAAAAATTGGTCTCCGTAAGAGATCTTCCCAGAGAGCTTTGATAAACAGCAGGTAGAAGAAAGTGTATTTTTATGTTTACAGTGTTTAAAAGCAGGGATACAACAGGAAGGAAAACAAAACCAAAAACAACCTTAAGTCCTAAAGTGACTAGAAAAACACCTGTTAGTTCTAAGTGTGTAGGTTAGGTATCATCATCAAGTTTAAGGATCTGGGTGACTGAATGGCACAAAAACAGGGGCTTGTGTCTAGTTCTTCAGATTAAAAAAACATTCTTTTGAAGAGTGAAAATAGCCACAGCCCACTAACAGCATCTGCTACACTGAGGTGTGTCTTATTTAAGTCAAAGTGACAAAAACAACCACTTCATTAGAAGAAAATAGAAAGGGTGTCTACTAGGGAGGGGAGAAAGTATGCTCACAAAATTCCTAATGCAGCTGTTTTATAGGGAAAATATAAATTTACGAAAATGTTATTTAAGAGGCACCAACAAAGCCTCCTAGAAAGAGCGGGGCTTCAGAATCAGGCTGATCAAACCCTGCGATAGCACAGGTGTGGGGAGTGGGCAAGTTTCTGAATCTCTCTGAGCATTTCCTTATCTGTGAAATGGAAAGAATAGCACCTACCTTATGGGATTGGAAGTAACAGCGCACACAGCACAATGGGTAGTGTGGGCAGGCAAAAGTGGGAGCTTGTGGAGTTGGAAAAATGAATTTCTTTCAGTTTCTTTCATCACTTTCCCCTTATAACACTTCAGTCATCGTTAGCCATTTTCAAGGTGCAATCCTTTCATTTCCTGTTTTCTCATACCATTTTTTCATTTCTTCTTTCCCATTTGGCGCATCTATTATTAGACAATTAACATGTACTATGTATCTAGTATAAACCTAGTGTTCTACAAACTGCACTGAGTTAATCCCATTCACTTGTCTCTAGCAGGATGGCTTATACTTAAACCAACTATTATTATTATTACTATTATTAGTAGTAGTAGTATTATTTTAGCTCCAAATTTTCAAAGCCACTAGTTCATGTCCAGTTTCCTTTTCCAATGTTTTCCCTCCTAAACTTTCAACTGACATGGTGCTAAAATTTAGAAAATTACTAGTAAATAAGAAAGCGATGAGGTCCAAGAGCCACGATGGAAGAGGAACCATAACGAAGTACTGTCTTGAGAACCCAAAGACACAACGCATGATGATTAATGAGAGAGGGATAGTTACTACCGTTCTGTATACAAAACTTTATGTTTTTCTCATCATTAAAATTAAAAACTCAGGCTGGAGAGATGGCTTAGTGGCTAAGCGCTTGCCTGTGAAGCCTAAGGACTCCAGTTCGAGGCTCAATTCTCCAGGACCCATGTTAGCCAGATGCACAAGGTGGTGCATGCGTCTGGAGTTCGTTTGCAGTGGCTGGAGGCCCTGGCGTGCCCATTCTCTCTCTGCCTCTTTCTCTCTATGCCTGTCGCTCTCAAATAAATAAATAAATAAAAATAAACAAAAAATATAAAAAATTAAAAACTCTAAAAGAATTTTTCATTTAATATAAATTACAAAAGAAAGCGTCACCAAATGTACAACGTAATCCTGCCAGACATATAGACAAAATTATGAGTATTCATTCCATGACGTTACTGAGGCCAATCAAAAATTCTTAGACATCTATCCAACTTCCTGGAGTTGTTGTGCTAGCAGAAAAGAGGAATATACTTTAAAAAATAGAAATGTCCAGTAGTATACCTTAGTACTGAAATTAAAGTTCTAGAGGGAAAAAGGCAGTCCCTCAAGACCATGAAGCAAAGTAAATTAGGCAGTCAGCAAGTAGAAAAAAACATCTGTCGATTCTGTTTCTGGTAAAACGTTTACTTCAAATAAATTTTTATATAGGCTGAGGCTAATATATTCAAGAGTATAAACATTTTTCCTTTGGGTTAGGGTTAGAAACAAGTTGGGAAATCCCTGACCTTTCCCTTCATCCTTATGAGGAAATCCCGCTGTAAAAGCAGGGCTCAGAAATGGATAACATCTCTGCTGGCGCCATGCGTTTATGGGCAGCACAAGGAAAGTCTAGTTCGCCTTCCAAACCAAGGTGGCACGGGCACCTGTCTGTCTCCCTTTGCCAGTGGAGCAATGCCCGCTGCTCCCTGATCTTGGCAGGCGGTTCTGACGGTGAGGAGCTCTTCCTTACACTGAGTTGCGGAAGTCTTTGCTGCAGTTTTTTCAGTCTGCCATGAAGGAGATCCCAGTGTGCCAGGAGCTGAATCTTAGCAGTGTTTTGCTTTGCCTTGCCAGTAAACATTGTTTGAAATATTCTTATTTTGCTAGAGGAGACATAGAGAGAGGGAGGGAAGGAGAAGAGGAGGAGAGAGAAGAAGAGAAGAGAGGGGAGGAGAAGAGAGGAGAGAATGGGCGGGTCAGTGTCTCTTGCCACTGCAAACAAACTCCAGATGCATGTGCCACTTTGTGCATCTGGCTTTATGTGGATACTGGGGAATTGAACCTGGGTCATCAGGCTTTGCAAGCAAGCACCTTTAACTGCTGAGCCATCTCCTCAGCCCCAATAGAGATGTTTGAAGAATAGTATGATTTACAGAAAAGTCTCAAAGAGAATACAAAACATTTTTATATAACCCTCACCTTGCTTTTACAATATTATTGTAACCCATTTATAAAAACCAAGCATGGCATATCAATTACTTTCTTATTGCTGGAGCAAAATACCCAACTAGAAGTAACTTAGGGAAGGAATGGTTTTTTAAATTTTTTTCATCTTAGAGTTTTGAGGGGAAGTCCAGCACGGCAGGAAAAGTTTGACAGGAGCAAAAATCTGGTGTCACATTGCCACATCAGCAGAGAGGAAATAGAGAGGAATGCTCAATGGTCAGCTAACTTTCCCCTTTTCATACAGTTCAGGAACCCAGTCTGTGGGATAGTGTCACCCACTGTTAGGGTGGGTCCTCCTGCTTCCACTAACATAACCCAGAAAAATCCCTCATTAACATGACCAGAGATTTGTTTCCACGGTGATTCCAAATCATGTCAACTTGAAACCCAGAAATTAACCATCACACTTGGGCATGTTACTGTTAACCATAAACTGCACACTTGGCTCAGATTTCCTTAGTTTCTTCCTGGAGTCCTTTCTCTGCTGTAACATCATGTTCAGGATAATGTTATATTTGGTGCTTATGTTTTTTTTTTTTTTTTGGCCTCATTTGCCATGTGAGTTTTCTAGTGTTGTTTTTCATGACCTTCATAATTTTGTGGAATAATAGACAAGCATTTTGTAAAATGCCCCTCAAATGGGATTTATTTGATGGTTTGGGGTTCTAGACTTGGGAGAAGAATACTGAAAAAGTGAAGTGTCATTCTCAGTGTACATATGGCTTCTGACTGATTATGTAAGCCTTGATTTCCTAGATTAGGTAGGCTCATTTCTCCTTTCTTTTACATAGTGTGCTTTTTAGAGCTGAGTCATTATATACAGCCCATATGTAGAGGGTGAGGAGAATATCTGAATAATTTATTGATGTAAGTTAATATAGTTTACAATATGTTTAAGTATTGCTGCTTCCCCTACACTTATATATATTCAGTGGTTAATTTCATCAATGGGAACTGATGAATATTTATTAATTACTTTGAGCTATGAGCAAGTGCTACTTTATTTTTTGTTATTGGTCCAACTTTGGTCATTGGGAAGGCTCGCAGTTGGTTCCTGTGTCCTTTTGACACATCCCATTTCTTTTTTTTTTTTTTTTTGGTTTTTCAAGGTAGGGTCTCACTCTAGCCCAGGCTGACCTGGAATTCACTATGGAGTCTCAGGGTAGCCTCGAACTCACGGCAATCCTTCTACCTCTGCCTCCCGAGTGCTGGGATTAAAGGCGTGCGCCACCACGCCCGGCTACACATCCCATTTCTTTTGTTCCTTTGAGCCTTTCCTTAATGTTCACACACTTTTTGGCATTCCAATGTCATCCAGGTGGTTCATCTGGTATTTTTTTTTGTCATATCCTTGGAATCAGTCATTTCTTTGGAAGTCCCAGATATATTTTATGAAAGACTACGTATTATAAACTCCTAAGTTGTGGCAAGCAGATGTCCTTGCTACTGAGGTGTCATGACTTTTCAGTCATCTCAGAGGACACACACAGTTGGATATACACAAATAAAGGCCAAACCATGTTACATACATACCTCTAATTATTTCTGGTTTTGTGTGTCTGCCTTCAGTAAAGCTGTCCTTTTCTGAATATTCCATATTTTTCTGAATAACCAACAGTAAGAGTAAGAATTACTACCTTCTACTACCAATCTTAAAATAAAAGGGTTGGGGGAAGAGAAAATGAAACAAAGACCTTGGGATATGTGGCTTGCATCATTTCCCAGGTGAAGATATCCTAAGATGTTAGGGAACTCATTAGTAGAATGGTCAACATTGGAATCAGGCTTCATAATGGCATCTCTTTATTTTCCCATGACTCATGCACTTTTAATGCATGGTCAGTATTCTCTGCTTTGTATTGAAGGCATTAACTTATTGAGATGCTGTTAAGCATAGTTAGAAGGTAATTTTGTTGCTGTATACAAGAGAAGTTGTGCTACAGAGTCACTAATAGTTTTTTCTCTCCTGCTTGTATAAGACCATATGAGAAGGCGATGCCCTGAAGAGCACATGTTTGTGGGTGAACCTTTACCCCGGTTTACTTTTTAAAACATTTTTAAGATATTTGTTTATTTATTTACTTGCAAGCAGAAGTAGAAGAGTAACAGACAGAATGGGTGTCCCAGGGCCTCCAGCCACTGCAAACAAATTCCAGATGTATGCGTCACTTTGTACATCTGGCTTTACGTGGGTACTGGGGGATCGAACTTGGGTTGCTAGGCTTTGTAGGCAAGTGCCTTAAGTACTGAGCAATCTCTCCAGCCCCTGATTTACTTTTTTTAAAAAAAATATTTTTTATTTTACTTATTTATTTGACAGACAGAAAGAGGGAGAGAGAGAGAATGGGCGCTAGGGTTTCTAGCAAATGAACTCCAGATGCATGTGGCACCTTGTGCATCTGGCTAACGTGGGTCCTGGGGAATAGAACCTGGGTCCTTTGGCTTTGCAGGCAAATGCTTTAACCGCTAAGCCATCCCTCCAGCCCCTGATTTACTTTTTCATAACTATTTTTCTGAAAATCCTTCTGCTCTGAGGAGAGAAGCAAAGGCCCTCCTAGGGTGGACACTTTATGTGTATGCCTGCTTTTTAGAAATGGGTTGTGACGCATTGAAAGAACCTGTTTCTTATCCAAGCAGCTGGAGAGGAACTCAGGAGCAACTGTGCCAGTTTCCGCCTCTGTGGCCCTCCCTTGACAAGCCAACCTCATGGCTCCTTTCTTTTAAAATTACTTTTGGCAGCCCGTAGAGCAAAGAACCACTGAGGGTTCCAGTCCTGAGCTGTGGGACAGTCCTAGGATGTCTTCAAACCTTTTTGCCCCTGTTACTCCTGAGGATTGTATATTTATACTTCATGAATCACGTCTCATCACCATGTGCCCGTGAGATCTCTGTCCTTTCTCATTCTTACCTTAACCAGTCCAAAGCTTAGCATTTTATTTCTGTGTATGAACACCATGAGCATCTAATACTTTTATTGGAAATAAATGGTAACAGCTGCTTTTGTGTGTACAGCATAGAATTATGAATCTTAACCTTGACACGATCTCTCTGAATTTGTCCAGGTGTGGAAATAACTAGATCTTCTTGTTTGGCATGGTCATCGCAGTTTGCAACAGTTTTCAGCTGTTTGCTATTAGCATCCTGTTTAGAGAGTCTCCATAGGTCTTTCTCTCCCAGTACTCCTTTCCTAGCATGACTTCTCCCACATCAAAATGTGTATATCTACACACACAGATATGTACCCCACCTCGCCCTCAGCATTCCTTTCCTCTGCAGTGCTCGCCATTGTCTGTGGCCCACAGAGGGCATTTCTACAGCTCTCCACTGTGCAGCTGCTCACGGAAAGCGAATGTGACAAGGACTTTGTCTTGTTCACTCTACGTCCCCAGACTGGGAAGGGTAGCTGGGACAGAGACTCCGGCACGAATGGTTGCAGATTCTGATTATTGACCCCTGATTTGAATATAAATACAAATAGTACAGTTTCATTTCATGGATTATTTAATGTTGTAGGTGAAGAAAAATCAAAATATTTATTAATATTTAGTTTTATTTATTTATTTGAAAGAGAGAAAAAGGCAGATAGAGAAAGAATGGGTGCACGAGGACCTCCAGCCGCTGCAAATGAACTCCAGATGCTTGTGCCACCTTGTGCATCTGCCTTTATGTGGGTCCTGGGGAAATGAACCTGGGTCCTTTGGCTTTGCAGGCAAGCATCTGAACCACTAAGCAATCTTTCTAACCCAAATCACATTACTTAAAAGGAAGATTTATCTTATAACTTACATGAGAGATCATTCCTTGGGAGTTTACAATTATTCTGATAATGCAATGCTATTATCACAAAGAATCTTGAAATTTTTCTACTACATTATCATTTAAGAAGTTGGTGGAAGAGCTGAAAACATTTTAATTAATTAATTAATTAATTTCAGAGAGATAGAGAAAAACAGGCAGAGAGAGAGAAAGAGAGAGAGAACGAGAGAGAGGCAGATAGAGAATGGGAGCATCAGGGCCTCTGGCCACTGCAAACGAACTCCAAATGCATGTACCATCTTGTGCATCTGGCTTATGTGAGTCCTGAGGAATCAAACCTGGGTCCTTCGGCTTTGCAGGCAAGTGTCTTAATCTCTAACCATATCTTCAGCCTGAAAATATTTTTTTTCAGTATTTAGACAAATTTTCCTCAGATTCCCCCAAAGAAGTGGATTTTTGTTGAAAACTTCAAGTGTCTGAAGTACTTACCTTTTCTTCTTTCTTTCTTTCTTTTCTTTTCTTTTTCTTTTTTTTTTTTTTTTTTTTTTTTTTTGGTTTATCAAGGTAGGGTCTCACTCTAGTCTAGGCTGACCTGGTATTCTTCACTATGTACTCTCAGGGTGGCCTTGAACTTATAGCGATCCTCCTACCTCTGCGTCCTGAGTGTTGGGATTAAAGGCGTGCACCATCACGCCCAGCTACATTTTCTTATATAGGGTTAGTGATCAAACTCAGGGCCTTGCTCATGCTACCATTGAGCTATATCCCCAGCTCTCTGAAATAATTATTTTCTTAAATTTCATAGGATTGTATTTGTTTAAGTAATAGAGAGATGATGTCAAAGGGCTTGCAGGGGCTGGGCATATAGCTCAGTGATAAACCCTGGCTTGGGATGTGTAAGGTTCTAAATTTATTGCGCAGTACCACCAATAAATAAATAAATAAATATTATTTTAAAAAAAAAACAGCTTGGTGGCCGGGTATGGTGGTGAACACCTTTAATCGCAGCACTGGGGAGGCAGAGGTAGGAGGATTGCTGTGAGTTCAAGGCCACCCTGAGACTACAGAATGAATTCCAGATTAGCCTGGCCTAGAGTGAGACCCTACCTTGAAAAATAGATCATACAAAAGGAGGGGGCCGTGCTATTTGACTAGCTAGTTTATAAAATAATGCCAAAGTTCTTATTAGCATTCTCTCCAGGACAGCTGAACGTAGAGGTGAAAGGTAATTTGGTCAATGAACATCATGGGCTTGCTTGTGAGCTGTCTTTGGACTACTGTGGAGCATAAGCTATGTCTTCATACCAGGCTGACCCGTCTCCCTCTGCCATCTTGTGCTTCAGAGCATTGGGGATTCGGCCATGGCTGTAGTGGTAAACCAGCTGCTGCCTATGATCAAGCCTTCAGCCCAGAGGAGCGGCGATGACTACAGCCCCGAGGAGCTGCTCGTCCTCCTCGTGTACATCTACTCTGTCACCGGAGAGCTCCCAGTGGACAACGACCTGGAAGAGGCTGAAAGCCAGGTGAAGAGAGCACTGGCTCAGGCCTTCTGCGAGGAGTCGGAGCTGTCGCCTCTGCTGCAGAAAATCACAGGTGAGTGCGGAACAGAATTCTAGAACAAAAGTGCTGGTGATCTAGAAGCCAGGCTTAAAAACAAAGGCTGTCCTAGGAAGAGGCTGTAACTATCTCTGGTGGAGCTGTTAGGAATTTCATGGGATTGTAGAATGGCACTTGCTTAAGTACTTTTTTTTTTTCCAGTAGTGGCAATGGGCTGACCTTCCTAAGTGCTTATCATCATCCTTGGACTCAAACCCTTGTTAAAATAACAAAATACTCATAGTAACTATAAAATGTAGTGTGCAAACCTCTGAGATAAAAGGCCTCTATTCACAAAGTCTCTTTGAAAGTTTGAATTGTCATTTCAAACTTTATCACTATTTTTTTTGTGTGTGTGTAATGTTACACAATGCCATAGGATTAGAACTTGCCATTTTCAGGAATAGTTTCCTATTTGGATATTCATTTAAACTTGGATTAATTAGTAATTAGCTAATTATCTCAAGTCCTTAAGAAAAGCAGGCCCTGGTAGACATAATTCTAAAAACCTCCCTCTTTTCACTTAGTAAGATCTGTGATGTAACTCACAAAGGCATCCATCTGTGATATATTGGGTCAAATTCAACAGTTACATGCATTTTATATAAAGCTAATTTCCATTGGTATAAGTTACACTGCTGTCTGGAAGTTAGAAGTTATTAAAACTTATTCATGAAATATGAATGCTTGAAAACATGTCAACTGTTCAGTCATTCAGTCAGTCACTCGTGTGTGTGAGTTTAGGTGTACGTAGACCTCTCCGCTCAGAAAAGCTCATGGTGCCAGGCTCCTTAGTGTACCATGCATGGATGCTTCATTCAATGCCTACTGTTCCTGCTAACCTTTCCTCGTGTAGGGCATGGAAAGTAAACCCTGGTGGGATAGAAACCAGGTGAAGTTTCCACTGAAGGGAAACTCTTCCTTGCTTAGTATAGAGCCTGTTTGCCAGCCTAAAATTTACTTAAGCAAAACTGTGGAATGTTGCTATTTCACTGACGACAGTACTGTATGTGATTAAATGTGCTTGTTTGACTCTAAATAAATATTGACTTAGTTTTAATATATTTTATATGATGCTTAGATTTAAAGTTTTAATGCTAGGAGAATTTAATGAGAAATTACACTTGAACTGTATACTTTCAGTGATTTCAGGGATAGTATGAATGTTTCAGCCAGTGTTACTAGTGTTGATTTTGATGGTGTTTGCACGTTGCCACGTTACTGTTGGAACTACGGCCATGCACGAAGAGTGTCCCTATAATATTCACCCGGGGTGTTCACTGACTTATTTTCATTACTTTCTTTACTTATGGTTGCTCAGGATATTGCACTTTCTTGCTTTTAAAACACTTCTGTGAATTCATACTTATATTAAGAAAATTTTCATAACCTCAGACTGTGAAGATTAAAAAATGAAGAAGTTGTGGAAATTTTAGTGTATCTTCAAACTTTAGATGTGTCTTATTTTATGATATTAAGCATAATTCTTGCCTGTACTAACTTTGGATATGTGGTTTGAATGGGTGTTATTTTGGCACATGTGAACCAATCACTAGAGAAAACAAATGTAAACACACACATGTGCTCAGCAGCCTCTATAGACGCCACAAGGCTGTTATTGTTGAACATAGACTTGTACTTGGCCAGTATGGACATCTTTAGTGTGTAGGTTGAGAACTCAAGTGTCCTGAAAGGAAGGGCTCATAGTTATAGTCAGCTGCTAAAGAGAATATGTAATCTACATATTAGGCAAAAATTAATTACACAGTATTGGGGCGGCTGTGACCCATTTTGGTAAAAATAGGAGGAATTTCTCAATGTGTATTGATGGAATTGGCTTATCTCCCAAGTGTGCCTAGTATCTAGTATCCTGGAACGAGGTTAAGCTGGCTTTTTCGCTGAACTCTTTCCAGTGTTGTGCTTAAGTTATCCCAGGTATAGTTGTGGCTTTCTTGTCACTGAGTGTCGGAATTTATTGATGCCTGATGTATATTTGTGCTCAATGAAAATTTTGTTAAAAAGAATTATCAAGGGCTGGAGAGATGGCTCAGCAGTTAAGACCCTTGCCTGCATGACCTGAGTTTGATTCCCCAGTGCCCATGTAAATCCAGATGCACAAAGTGGCACATGCATCTGAAGTTCATTTGCAGTGTCTAGTGGCCCTGGTGCACCCATTCTCTCTCTTCACTGTCTCTCTCTGCTTGCAAGTAAATAAGTAAACTATGTGTAAAAAAGAATTATTGAAAACGATCAATCAGTATAACAATTTTACTTAACTGTTGATAGGATAAGAAAGCCACTCTTTCTCTGTATGCATGACCTAGCCATCTCTGAATTGCTGGGTGATAGAACTAGGGTTTGAGGCCAAGTGCTGTGGATGTGGATCCCATGTCTTTGCTTTTTCATTTATTTTTGACAATTTCATACTTCCATAATATATTTTGATCTTATTCACTTATTATCTTCTCTTGTCCCCTTCCCACCCAGCCCCTTCTCCACTAATCTCCCTTCTATTTTATGTCTTTTTTATTTTAGGGATGTTTGCATGAATGTGGGAGGAAGGGTAATTACTACACCAAAGGCAGTTTTCTCAAAGTTGTATCAATGAAGAAAATGTCTCTACCTCCCCCCAGGAGCTATTAACTGGCAGTAGCTCCTCAGGAAAGAGTGGGGTCTGGTGAGCCCCTTCTCCTCCCATGATGAAGTGTTGACAGGCCCAGTCTTGTGCAGGTGAACACAGCTGCTGTGGGTTCATGAGTGTGACAGGCTTGCCATGCGCAGAAGTCAGCATTCCACAGCGTTCTTTCCTATCCACCATTGCTCTGCCCCCTCTTCCAGGATGTTCCTTGATCCTGGGAGCCAGTGGTGTAGGTGTCCTGTTTAGGGCTAAACACTCAACAGTCGCTTATCCTTAACACTTTGACCATTTATGAATCTCTGAAGTAACCACTTCCCAATACCAAGAGGTTTCTCTGCCCAAGGCTGAGAGCAGCACTAGTCTGTGGGTGTATACTTAAGTATTTAGAAGAGCCCATGACTTGAAACATGAGATTCAAAGCCTGCTGTAAGCCCATTGGAACCGCTGTATTTCTTACATGTTATAGCTCATGTTAGGTTACATAAATGGCTTCATAACATGCATGCTCAACTGCTCTGTCTTAACAGGCAATTCATGTTGAAGTTAGTATTTTAGATATGCTTTTCATGTGTTTGTATTAGCTATTTGTAGATGTTTCCCATGCCTTCCTAGTTTCATGCACCCATCTTCTTGGTTTCTTCATTTATAACAAGAATTAAAATATTATACCTAGCCACAGAATTCTACTGGTTGTCTAGCTGTATTAAGAAGGAGTAATAAACTTTAATTCTGCTTATTTCAATAACATCTCTTGGATGTGAGGGCGATCTGGCTGCAACATCTGTCACCCCACTGATCGCCAGGGTTGGTTCGGCTGATCTGGCTGGCTAGGCGGGTGTCCCCTTCGTCCCTCACTGCCCCACGTGTGTCCCTCCGGAAGCTGTACGCTGGTCGAGAGCACGACCTTCCTGAATAAGGAGGAAGGGTCTTCGGTCAAGGGTGCACAAGCAGCTGCGCTCCCCTGCTAACCTCCAAACAAGCTCTCAGTAACATCTCTTGACAGCAATTGCGTGTGTTTAAAATTCATATTTCCTTTTATCTATTCAGTGTGTAATTTATTTCTAACAGTTTCTTTCATGTCCCTCTATTCTTTCTTTGCATGGGAAGGATAATAAGAAACTGGTAAACCAACGCAAACTTAGGCATGTTGGTCAATGGCGGCATGCTATTTTCTTTTTAATCTTCTCTCTTTTTAGTAAATTTGTTGTGGGGGGGATTTCTAGTGTAGTGGACAACTCTCTCTTATTCTGACAGAATAGCTGGGATTGGCCCTCTGGGTCTGGGCTGGGGAGCTGGCCTGGCCACGTTCTACTTCCTTAGTCCTGCTAAGTTCAAAGAGAGTATCAGCTTCTGTGCACTTGAGCATTTGCATGCCCAGCCCAAGAAAAACAAAGGAAAGCCATTTGAGCTGTCTTCAGAGAACACAATTAAATGTGAATTCTTAAGATCTGTGTCAGCTTGGAATGCCATCCTACAGAGAGGAATATCAAGAAAAGCATGGGATTTGGAGGCAGAAATCCTTGATTCAAAAGTCCTAGTTCAGCCGTTTCCTAGCAGTGTGGTGTGTTCATGGGCAGATCTGCATCTTGAGCCTTGATATTCGACATAATTGGCCTATTAAACACTTGTGATATTGTTGAGCATAAAATGTTCTTAGTGTGAACTAATTTGGTCCATAGGGGATCATAAATAAATAATTATCACTTTATAGCATCTGACTGCCATATAGGGTTGAGCTCCTCAAGCCTTTTCACCTGGTGGTGTGCACAGGCAACGAGAGGGGACGTCTGCAAGGAACGCTGAGGCGGGTGGGCAAGACTGCCACGGTCTGAGGCACCAGCCCTGGGGCCACTGGCCACTCTGGCCCAGCAGTTGACCCTTGGGCTAAGGTGGAGCAGTGTCTTGGTGCGTCTGCAAGGCTGTTAGGAGCTGAGCAGTGCTGTCAAGGAGGCTCATCAGAAAGCTGTGACTCAGGCCAGAGAGACGGCTCAGCAGGTAAGGGGCTTCTTGCACAAGCATGAAGGCCTGAAGCTGCCCGAGCTTGAATCTCCAGAGCCTAGGTCAACAGCTGGAGGTGACCGTGTATGGCTGTCAGCTGGCTCCAGGAAACATAACAAGCTCCAGAGTCTCCAGTAAGAGACTCTGACTCACAATAAGACAGGGCAGAGGGGCGATGGGGCAGGACCCCCGATTTTCTGCTCCCCACCACAGGAGTTCATGGGCACTACAGGGACACACACATATTCATTCAAACAAGCAAAATGAAAGGAAGGAAGGAAATTCTGAATCAGGAAGCGAAGAAAAAAGAAAACCTCTTATATTCTCAAGTCCTCTGTATCTCTAAAGAAGTAATTATCCATGCCTATGAAGGAGTTTCGCTTTGCTGTATGTCCACCTTCCTTCTACCCTTTCTACCCTTTCTTATACCACCTTCATCGTTTCCCCACTAAATTCTGACTTTCTTCTAAGACCCTTGTTTTTCCTGCACATTTGCAAAAAATACATAAATCCAGGTACACTTTTGGGAGGTCTTGTAATTGCCCAAATTTTTATGTTACATAGGACTCATAAGGCAAAGCATTAGTATGTTTTATTTTTTAAAATATTTTTATTTATTTATTTATTTGAGAGGGGCGGGCAGATAGAATAGGTGCACCGGGGCCTCCATCACTGCAAATGAACTCCAGAAGCATGCACCACCTTGTGCATTTGGCTTGTGTGGATACTGGAGAATCGATCCTGGGTCCTTAGACTTCCCAGGCAACCTTAACCTTAACCACTAAGCCATCTCTCCAGCCCACTGTTTTATTAGTAGAACAATTCTTGGAAGTTATCTGTTCATTTTGCAGTTGAGTGTGAGGAAATCAAGGCCACCCATGTTAACTGCCTTGCCTGCAGCCAGCAACCAATTATCCTATTCAGTGCAGAATGGGACTAGAGTCTGTATCTTGACTTCCAGCCTAGAGTTCATTTTACTAGACCAGTGATTTCCAACCATTGGTTCATGTATTCTTACGAAAATATAGGACTTGGAGACAAGGATCATCATAGAATGTGCCTTACGAATCATCTAAAAACTAAGGCCTACTCCTGTGGATAGACAGCTATATGTTGCAGGTCTATTGTGATTTATAATAACAAATTCACTTAAAATATTGCTGGATTTATAGGCTATCTCCTTTGTTTCTTTTAATTATTAGATTCTATAATTTTAATTATATGGTATCTTCATACTTTGAGAATATTTGAGGGCTAGAGTGATGGCTTAGTGGTTAAGATGCTTGCTTGGGAAGTCTAAGGACCCATGATTGATTCCCCAGTACCCATGTAAGCCAGATGCACAAGGCGGTACATGCCTCTGTAGTTTGTTTGCCATGGCTGGAGGCCCAGGTATGCCCATTCTCTCTCTCTCTCTCTCTCTCTCTCTGTCTGTCTCTTTTTTACTCTCTTGTTCTTAAGTAAATAAAACATTTTTACAAAAAAAAATTGAAACCATAGGTCACAATATGGCAATAAGAATCTCAAATTCAAGTGCTTTTAGGACCCAGAAATTAATATAAATAAGTAAATTAGGTTAGGTTTTGAAAAAAAAAACCCAAATATTATGATAAATGGCACTTGGGAGGAATAGTTAGGAGGATCTTGTGAGTTCAAGGCCAGCCTGAGACTACAGAGTAAGTTCCAGATCAATCTGAGCTAGAGTGAAACATTACCTCAAAACCCTCACCCCCCCAAAAAAAATTATATTGTGGTATGAATACTGAGCATGAGATATACCGTCTTAACAGTTGTTTTTTTTTCAAAACAGGGCCTTATTCTTAGCCCAAGCTGGCCCAAAACTCAGGTTGCAGGTCTAGCCTCCAGCCATCCTCTTGACTAACTTAACCATATGGTCTGATATTGCTACCATGGGGACAGTGTTGTCACAGATCTCTAGAACGTGTCATTCTGCAAACAGAAACTTAGGTCATTGATGGGTGATTGGCAGCTCCCTGCTTCTTTGTCCCCTTCCACTCTGTCCCGAAGCCCTGGCCGTCCCTGTTCCACTCACTCGCTCTGAGAATTCCTAGTGTGACCCCCGGCTGACTGGAGTCCCACAGCGAGTTGTCTTCTGTGATTGGCTTCTTTCATTTAGGGCTAACATTCTCAGGGTTGGGTCGTGTGGACACACACCGCACACTTTCCTTCCCCCCAGAGGCGGGATCATAGTATTATTCTCTTGAAGAGATATTGGCATCTGGTGCTTACTGCAGCATTTCTCACAACCACCGAGATGTGCAAGTCTTGAAAATGTGTTTTTAAAAATATTTTATTTTTATTTATTAATTTATTTGACAGAGAAAGAGGGAGAGAGAGACAGAGAGGAGACGGACAGAGAGAGAATGGGTGCACCAGGGCCTCCAGCCACTGCAAACAACTCCAGATGCTTGCACCCCCTTGTGCATCTGGCTAACGTGGGTTCTGGGGAATCGAACCTGGGTCCTTTGGCTTTGCAGGCAAATGCCCTAACCACTAAGCAATCCCTCTAACCCTGAAAATGTGTTTTAATTGGAGTAGTATCCATAGGGACAGAAAGGTGTATTCTGAAATTTGATTCATTATTGCAAGAAAACTATGGGATGAGGGAAGGACGAATGAGAAAGTCCCGTCCGTAAGGACGCTGGCAGGAGGCCAGTCTGTGTGCTCTGCACTGGGTTTCTCCTTCAGCCCCAGTAGAAACCTCTGTCAGCTGTGAAAGAGGAAGGAGTTGGACATTGTTTTCCTTTGGGTTGTGGAAAGCAGTTTATGTCATTTTAAGGTCTGCTTTCCAGAGGAGAATGTATGTGTGCTCTTACCCAGAATGAAACAAAACCACGCTCTACAGCCAGCAGCAAAAATGTGCTTGCAGTCACTTGTTCATAACCATTTTCCTTTGATTTTGACAAGTTCAGGTAAACGTAGGTTGTACAGAAATGGTCATAGCTGCATATGGCTGCCGGTCAATTATAAAAGCTTTTTCGTCTCCATTAGCCAAAGGCGTTGGTGCTCACGGAGCAAAATTATTCTTAGTAAAAAATGAAGCATTTCCAAACAGAGAATTGCTTAAAAGAACAAGGAGCTAATTAGAATTCCTAAGCTAATATTTCCTTAGCTATCACTTCTGCACCCTACCTTCTGCGTATTTCTGCCCTGGTGGACGTGTTACAATTGAAAAACGCTTTTCAAGTCTTCAAAAATTGTTCCCTTGAGCATACCTTCTGGCTTGGCAGTAACACACGATTGCTATGGTAACTCAGAGTGAACCTGAAAGTTCATCATCAGCCTTCATGAATGAAAACTTTAACTTCTTACAGTAGGTGACAATGTACCACTCATGACAGTGGGATGCTCCCATCCAGCTAAAGGAACATAGCATATTAGGGAAAAATTTGTTTCAGCATTAAAAAAATTATTTACTTATTTGCAAGGAGGGAGGGAGAGAGGAACAACGGGTACTCCAAGACCTCTAGCCACTGCAAAAAAAAAACTGCAGACGCACGCACCACTTTGTGCATCTGGTTTATGTGGGTGCTGGGGAATCAAAGTCAGGTCGTTACACTTTGCAGGCAAGTGCCTTCACATCGAAGCCATCTTTCCAGGCCCGGTTTCAGCATTCTGCCCGATCTATTGGTTCTCCTTTCTGCATTCTCACGCATTATGCATGCCAAGATTGGATGCTTCCATGAAGAAGTATGCCTTCATTTCTGTTGTTCCAGATTTCTTGTTTCAGACATGCCAAAACAAAGCAAAAGACAGCTTGAGAAGTAGTTGTTTTCCGTCATGGTTTACAGCACTGTTTGGTAAAAGAATGCCTATTTTTTTTTTCCCCTTGATTTCTAAGATTTCTGCTGGAAACTCTGATGAGGAACATATGTCTGCTCTCCAATCACTCCCCTGAGAAATGTTGGAACTGTTACATTTAGTTTTACTATCCAACATATTAAAATAGTTAACCACAGCACACATTACTAAATAGCCATATCAAGTGAAGTCTAAAATGTTTACTATGTTTTAAATACATCACAAGCTGTACAAAAAGGTACTTAGAGCTCTACTGTGGTAGCTAACTAGTAAAGCAATCATGCTAACGTACTAAGGGATCCCTACAAATTACTTTCTCAACTATTGAATTCTTTCACACCACATCACAAAAATCAGCCATGATTAACTAAGGCACTGAAACTGATCTTCTTGTAGTGATATTTATACGTGTATAAATGCATAAGGCAAAATTTCCATGACACTGATTTTGCATTAACACACAGTGCAGTCATGCACCAAATAATGACATTTCAATTAGTTTTGGATCCCATACAGGACAGGGGCCTTATAAGACTATGACTTTGTTTCACTGTATCTCTCCCTCTGTCCCATGCATGTGTCTGCACACACATATGAGCCATGACACACATGTGGAGGTCAAAGGATGACTTTTAGGTATCTGCGCTGCATCTTTGTGTGAGACAGTTTCTTGGTGCCACAAAGTGCCAGACTGCCAAAGAATGTCAGACTAGCTGGCCTGTGGGCTACAGGTGCTCCTGGCTCTGCCTTCCATTGTTGTCTGCTTGTTGGGGTCACAGATGCAAGCACCACCCAGAATTATGTGGGTGCTGAGGGATTGGAGCTGGGCCAGAAGGCATTGCAAGCAAGTACCTTTAACAGCTAGCCTTGCTGTATCTCTTGATTGAAGCAAGAGCCCATATAAAGTGGTTGACGTATATCATCTGGAGCTGTATGAATACACTCTGTGATGGTCACAGGACAGTGGCACCACCTAATGGTGTGTTTCCCAGAACATAGTGTCATCGTTAAGGGGCACTTCCTTGACCCTAAGTATGCATTCAATTGTACCATCATTTAAAATATTAGTCCTTGGGACTGGGGAGATGGCTCAGTGGATGAAGTGGTTGATGCACAAGTGTGGCTACATGGGTTCAGATCCCCAGGTCTCCTGCGAAGCCGGATGCTGGGTGCTAGCATCTGTTATCCCACTGCACCTCATGATTGTCCCTCCAATACTCAAGTGGCTGCAATCATGGCTGTTGTGTAATTAGAGCTCTCAGAGTATTAGAAAATCAAGGATGGTTGTTTGGATAACATTTAAGCTTCCATGCTTTTATGTTTCTTAAGGATACTCATTATTGGGTATTTTCTGATGGCCGAAATGGTATTTATTCATTTTAAGATGGTTAAGAGACATTTTGCTTCTTAATAATCACAAACTGAAAGTTAAATTTACCTGTGAAGTCACAATCCAGAGAGGATGTTAGTATTTTGGCCTGTATTTGATGCAAAAATCAGTTGGTGAATTTGCACATGCAGGAAATGCGAGGTAAGGTTTCAGTAAGATACTGTTGACACATGTCTTGAAGTTGATCTTTGAAGGTCATGGTGCCCAGGATGGAGAAGGCCCAGGCATACACAAAGTCAACTTGAAGACACTTAAGACTAACTTATCAGAGAAGTTCATGAGAATGCGGACGTCCTAATGCTTATGTTAACAATGTTAGTAGGTATTACTCCTACAAAGTAAAACTACCTCTGGTCCCAAAAGGGAGATCACTAGGATCTTGAGCGTGAGGAGAAATATCTCAACATTTCAGCCTAAAATTACAATGAAAGAATTTAAAAGAGACACATCAAATTTTAGATTTAGACTTATTTTATGATGTGAAAGATTAACATTTTTTAATAACTTTTGTTTATTTGTTTGCAAGCAGAGAAAGATAGAAAAAAGACAGACACAGAGGGAATGGGCACACCAGGACCTCTAGCCACTGCACATGAACTCCAGATGCATGCCCCACTTTGTGCATCTGGCTTTACATGGGTACGCTGTGGGTACTGGGGAATCGAACCCAGGTCGTTAGGCTTTGCAGGCAAGAGCCTTAACTGTTAAGCTATCTCTCTAGTCCAAGATTAACATTTTAAAAAATGTTTTTTAATTTATTTATTTGTGACACTGAGAGAGAACCGAAAAAGAAAGAGAGAGAGAGAGAGAGAGAGAGAGAGAGAGAGAGAGAGAGAGAGAGAGAGAGAATGGGCGCCCCAGGGCCTCCAGCCACTGTATAGGACAGTAACTCCAGATGCATGTGCTGTTTTGTGCATCTGGTTTTATGACAGGCTTTGCAAGCAAGCCGCTTTAACTTATATAAGCCATCTCTCCAGCCCAAGATTGGCATTTTAAAAACCCAAAGGAGAATATATGTTTTCAGATCCAGCGATACTGATTTGTGTTTTAAAATTTAGTTTGAAAGATAACCAAACCTGTAATTCTTCTAGAAGCCTGCCGTTTTCTGTTTTTGTGTGATGTCTGTCTCTTCTGTCCTGAGCACCTGGACTGAATTGGTTCCTAACTAAATGGTAATTTTTACTGAAGTGTGTATAAAATGAAGCCCCTTCTTTCCTTTCTCTCTCTTTTTGATTCCTTTCATTTTTTTTAAACACAAAACATACGCTACCCCTCCTCTTCTGTGCCTTGATTTGTTGCTGGCCTGATAGAGAGCCAGCTGGAACAGGAAGCCGATCTGGTGCAGTGCTCATTAACAATTCACATTTTCTAAATGCAATGAGGATGAGAGCTTTCACTGTAGAAGTGGTGGTTTTATCCACACTACACGCTAAAATGACTAGACTCTGTTTCCTTATTTTTGTTGTGGTGGTTAAAAGAAAAAAAAAGACCATCTGACCTGGACTGTTCTTTTCACATAGCAGTGTGGGATTCAGGATTTTTTTTCCTGTGCATATCACCACCTGGCAAAGAACTCAGCCCTTAGCCAAGAGAGGATTCTCCATAATTAAAATGTGTTTGGGAACTTGCTGGCTGGGGATGCACACCCTCCTGATGAGGGCGTAGAGGCCTCGTAGCAAGTAAATAATGGTGCACTTGCCACAGCTTATAGTGTTCTGCCTCCATTTATGAGAATGAAGCACATTCATTTATACGGAATACACACAGAATGCTTTACATTTTGTTTCCAGAAAGCAGTTTCAATATAGTCTATAATTATAGCTCCTTTTTGTGTGTGTGTGTTTTAACTTTAATCTCTTTCCTGCCATTCCCCTTACCCTTTTTTGTTTCTATTCTCATGCCTTTCTGAGAAAAATCTGAAAACATGCACAGTCCATAGTTTTACTAACTGAATAGTTTTGGAGTTTGCACAATTTTCTTGATTTTTTTTTTTCAAGTTGTTCTCCTTGGGAACATAGGAATTCAGACAAGATGACATCATCAGAGATGAGTAGAAGACTTTTATTTTAGAAATGAACATTTTAAATAACTTTTGACTTCAGGGTGATGAGCCGCAGCCACGCCAGTTACTGGGTTGGAGATGTGGAAGCCATTGTGTGTCTGGGAAGGACAGCCATACCCTAAGTTTTTATATGACATGTGTAGAAAGAAAACCAGAACTGTTCAAAGTATCGTTATTGTTATTATCTTTGTAGTCCTTGCTTGAGTGAAATCGTGCCTGACTCTGTTGTAAAGTCAGGTTTGAGATGTGTGTGTGTGTGTGTGTGTGTGTGTGTGTGTGTGTGTGTATGTGTCCCTCCACACTATATGTAGCTCTCACCTCTAGTGTGAGGGATCCAGCCTTCTGCTTGTTCATGCTGGCAAATATTCTAACACTGAAACAGTGAGCCTTTTGCCCAGCCCATATCTTGGGGTTTTAATTGACATTGTTTTTTTTTTTTTTTTCAATTTGGCAGTGAAAAAATATCTACATTTTACACTTGGCAGAAATGCACATGATCAGTCAGAAAAAAAATCTGGGACATTATTCTCTAGGGTAGGGAGAAGCCAAAAACAGTTACTAAATAGTCTGGTACTCCCTCCAAGTCCTGTGTGTCTGGATTACAGGGGCACACCCTCAGTGCTGGGCTCTGCAGAACAGAAGGGTCAGCTTTCCATGACCACCTCACTCTCTAGGCCATTTTCTTCTTTCACTCCTTTTGTACCAACCACAAGTCTTTTACATCCTTAAATATATTAGACTCCCTTTATCCTGGAGTTCACTCAACTGATTCCTCAGTGCAGCCCAGTTAACCCTTCAGAGCTCAGTCCAAACCACTGCTCCTGAGGCTAGCCTCTGCTGGCACCCCACACTAGCTCAGTGCACCCCAACCCTGTCATGTGTTTTAAATGGACATAACTTATTACGTAATTGTGTAATAAATAACTAGTGTTTGGCCTTCCCTCCCAGACCATAAACTCCATCTGTTTTGCTCACCACAGTATCTCAGGAGCTGGTCATATATGGAGGCACATAGTAGGATCTTACTGAGTGTTCATTGAATGATAGAGAATGATAAGAAGGAAGATCCACCACACTTTCCTGTAACACTTTGCTAAAGGGCAGATATGTTGTAAGTTCACCAGCAGACCTCTGCTTTGGACAATAGAAAGGTTGGGTAAAGAATAAAACAGAGGGGGGCTGGAGAGATGGCTTAGCGGTTAAGCGCTTGCCTGTGAAGCCTGAGGACCCCGGTTCGAGGCTCAATTCCCCAGGACCCACGTTAGCCAGATGCACAAGGGGGTGCATCTGGAGTTCGTTTGCAGTGGCTGGAAGCCCTGGCACACCCATTCTCTCTCTCTCTCTGCCTCTTTCTCTGTCTGTCGTTCTCAAATAAATAAATAAAATAAAAAAAAAAGAATAAAACAGAGGGCTGGAGAGATGGCTTAGCGGTTAAGCTCTTGCCTGTGAAGCCTAAGGAGCCTAGTTCGAGGCTCAATTCTCCAGGACCCACGTTAGCCAGATGCACAAGGGGGTGCACACGTCTGGAGTTCGTTTGCAGTGGCTGGAAGCCCTGGTGCGCTCATTGTCTCTATCTATCTATCTATCTATCTAACTCTTTCTCTCTCTGTCACTCTCAAATAAATAAATAAAAATGAACAAAAAAAATAAAAAAAAAAGAATAAAATAGAGCCAGGTGTGATGGCGCACGCCTTTAATCCCAGCACTCAGGAGGCAGAGGTAGGAGGATTGCCACCCTGAAACTACATAGTGAATTCCAGGTCAGCCTGAGCTCGAGTGAGACCCTACCTCAAAAAAAAAAAAAAAAAAAAAAAAAGTAAAATAGAACATCGAAGGAAAGCATGAACTGTCAAGGCATTTTGAAATCCCATTGCTTGAAATACAGTCAGGAAAATAGTTTATGTAGCATAAACAAATAACAGAGGTTGTTACTGGACATGTTGCTTTGTGTTTTAGTACTTTCATGCAACCAAATTTTAAATCCTAGAGACTTTTGTTTAGATTAACTGCTTCTTCCCTTCACTTCTCTTCACTGTTTTCATTTTCTTGCTTGTCCTTGCCTTCTGTCCCTTTCTCTAGAGTTCCTGCTCAGGCAGTGAGCACACCATTCAGCAACACTTCTCATCAAAGCATTTTAAGATCATCTTTTAACCCTCTGCTCTCCTGGAAGTCTTTCTCATCATGATCGTTGTGGGGACAAAACAGGAGGAAGAACTGAGGACGGTGAGGACTGACCCGAACGTGGTCCTCTGACCTCCACTAGCACACCATGGCATGCGCACATGCACACACCTACACACAATAAGTAAATAAATAAAATCATTAAAACCACATATACCTACCATTTATTGAGCACCTATAAAGTGCTCTGCATACTTTCCTGCATCTGGTCCTCACTGCAACCCTGGGGGTAGCTGTTACTACCCACTTCCGCAGAAGAGGAAGATGGGCTCAGAGAGGCCCAAAGGTGAAGGGGCAAGAATTCAAGCGTAGGCCCATGTGGGGCCAAAGCTGGGATTCCTCATCTCTGGGCAATATTACTTACTAATTCTGACTGAGCTGCTCCAGCACTTCCTTCCACCTATCTGCTGTCTATTCTCACTGTTGGTTGGGACACAGCTGTCCCATTTAGTGGCTGACATTTTTGCCCCAACAGGAACTCAAACTGAAGGTGCTAGAGCTGGTCAGGTTCAGAGTTCAGAGCCCAGGAGCCTTTTCCTTTGGCTCTTTCATTTAGCACCAGAGTAGGAAAAGTGTAGGAAATTACTTCTTTTATTTATTTTTATTTTTATTTATTTGACAGAGAAAGAGGGAGGGAGAGAGAAGAGGAGAGAGAGAGAGAGAGAGAGAGAGAGAGAATGAGTATGCCAGGGCCTCCAGCCACTGCAAACAAACTCCAGATGCATGTGCCCCTTGTGCATCTGGCTAACGTGGGTCCTGGGGAATTGAACCTGGGTCCTTTGGCTTTGCAGGCAAATGCCTTAACCGCTAAGCCATCTCTCCATCCCTAGGAAATTACTTCTTAGGCATGACCTCAGTAGGCCAGCTTGGTTTATGTGGGCAATGTCATATGATGGACATGAAGATAAGAGCCATGAGATTGGTCTTGGTAGTTACTTCCGTTAGTGTCTTTGATTGATGTCTGCTTTTACAACTCACACTGGTGGTGCAGCTCTACTCATGTGCGGTCAGAACCCGTGACTTAAGTTTGTGTCGTGTGAGACACCATGCAGGCAGGCTGCCTGGAATGTCGCTTTCTCCCGCGACAGGTCAAGACCACTTGTCTCGCACCTTCTCCCCTGGTCTTGTCTTTTCAACACACCCCCGTGAATGAGAGTACAGGCTTCAGGTGACCCTTCCAGCAATTCACAGGGTCGCTTCAGAGCTGGAAGGGACTAGAAGTAATTGTCCATGGCAGCACTCTTCTGATCTCCCCATTCTTCCCTTCTGCCTCTCAGAAGCAGCCTGCATCGCAGGTGCTCACCATCAAGCCTTTACAGCGCTGCACTCTCTCTCTGGTTCAGCCTGCTCAGTATTTGTGATAATGCTGGATTGAATTTGAACCAAAACACAGACTTCACATGAATAGATGGATTGATTGATTTCATTTTGCCTTTGAAAAACTAAATAATCTAGGAAATGGTCATAACTGATTGGTGACTTCTTCGAAGAGGCCTGTACCCCCAAGAATCTGTCCTTTGCTTCATTTTCTGGCATTTCCTGTGGCCCCCGCCTCTCCATCACTTTTGTGGTCATGCGCCACTTCCTTGTTCGTGGAATGAAAGAGCAGCAAGCAGCGATTCCGAGCCAGTTGGAAATGGCTCACTCATCACCCACTTCACTGTAAATGGAACTGGATTCACATGGCATCGATGTCCCTTGAGTCCAGAAGTGTTCAATGACAGGGGGAGGCACATGGTAACCACTTGACAGACATCTTGTTAAATGGACGAATGTACCACTGGAATCCTGGGTGCTTGGGGACTTGGGGTCATTTATTTGGCTGGAAGAAGAGACACAAAAGGGCAGTTTGGGAACATTAATAGCATCCTTAAATACATGCAGACTGGATGACAACTAATAATTTTTCTACTTCTATGGAATACAGGATTTTATTTTTATTTTGTGATAGTTTTTGAGCACCGTAAGTCAAAAACCCTTTTGGGGACATTGAACTTCGACGACTTTACAAATTTTAACAAATTATCTTTCTTTTTTTAAAATCTTCATATGTTCCATGACCACAACGATATTTATATGCTTTATTATTTATTTATTTATTTATTTATTTTTTGAAAGTGACAGACAGAGACAGAAAGAGGCAGATAGAGAGAGAGAGAGAATGGGCACGCCAGGGCCTCCAGCCACTGTAAACGAACTCCAGACGCGTGCGCCCCCTTTTGCATCTGGCTAACGTGGGTCCTGGGGAACTGAGCCTGAACCTGGGTCCTTAGGCTTCACAGGCAAGCGCTTAACCACTAAGCCATCTCTCCAGCCCACAAATTATCTTTCTTTCATCCAAACAAATGTCTCTCGGGTTTTGTTGGGTCTGAGAGCCTCTAACCTGGTACTCTGTCTGCCAGAGTAGGCTATTGAATGGGACCTATGTGTCTCTGGTGTTGACCAGAGTCTTCTGTTAGGAACACCCAGGCTCTGCCCCGAGCAGACAGACTACAAGTAGGAAACCTTCTTACTGTGGTGGCTTTAGTCACATGGAGCCACAGGTCACATGGCTTTGAGTACTGATTCTATTTGTGACAGAGTCCTGAGCAAGTTATAGAACATTTTTGTGTTGATTTTTCTCATCTACAAAATTGGCGTGTTGTGCCATGAATCCCCGTTGTCAGAGCAGGACCTGGTTCTTGCGGTTCCTACCTCGACAGCCGCTACTCTGGGGTGCTGGGCGCAGCCCTCACGTTTGCCTCAAGTGTGGCAGTGCAGCCACTAAGAACCCTGGAGGTTCAGTTTGTCTCTCTTCTGTCAGCTTCATGGAGGCGCTATTGATGATTGTGTATATAGTGCTAATTTTCCTTAAAGGCACTTACTGCTTTGGGAATGACCACATCCTCTTGTTACCAAACTGTAAAAATGTTGGAATATTATTTCTCCTCCTCCTCTTCTTTTTTCTTCTTCTCCTTCTGTTCTTTCTCTTCCTCTTCTCCTCCTCCTCCTTCTTCTTTTATTCCTCCTTCTTCCTGTTCCTCCTCCTCTTCTTCCTCCTCCTCATCTTCCTCTTCCCCCTTCTTTTATTGTTCTTTGTTTCTCTCACCATGCCCAGTGCTGGGGATCAAAGCAAGGGCCTCACATACACTAGGCAATCACTCTACCCTTGATTTACATCTCGAGCCCTTTCCCCTGATGTCGAATCAAAGCAAGAACCTTTCAGGTACGTGCCCAGGTTCCATGGCTTTCCCAGTTATACACGGCAGAAGAGGCTGTTTGAGGGAAGACGGGGATCCTCCCACTGCAGTTATTCCTTTTTAATGATCACAGGTTCACTTACCCCACAGATGTTTGAAGGAAAATGAGGCTCTGGTCCTATGTGAGCTCAGCTTTGGAATGCACTATGAGCTCATGCTGATCAGCCAGGGTTCTGGGTTTCCTCTGTGTGATGGAATACCTCTGTGTGTCTGTTTTTCCCGGAAGATTACAGCTTCTCTAAGGGCTTGGAAAGTTCTGATAGGAAAATCTGCCATGCCTGTCCCATACACGGGCCGTCTTCACTAGCTGAGCCGTGTGTGTGTGTGCTAACCTTAAAGAGATTTGACTTTTTCATAGACATCCAACCATGAGAAACTTTAGCAGACGTTTTTGTACTTCTATTTTTTTATCCACTGCTGGCTAATTTTGAGCAGAAACTTCATTTTAGGGGCAACAATGTAAAGAAAATATTTATGTTGTGCTCTTTGTTTCCAGCTACTTAAAACTCCTTTTAGGTTTATCCCAAGAAATAGCGAGTTTACTGAGAGTTAGACTTGGTGCCCACAATGGCTTTTGTAATCCTTTGTATACAGATACCATTAAAACAAAAGCCTTCCATTTATTTTTTAAAATGTGAACGCTTTTTTTTTTTTTGACCTGCATCCCCAATGAGGAGCGCCCCTTTGGAAAAGGGGCAGGGATGAGGGAAAGGATGGTGCCAACATGTGTTGTTTACATACTAAGTATGTCCATAACTAATAAAAATAAATTTAAATAGAAAAGTGAATGCTTTGCACGCTATATGAGAACATGTGGGGTTTGAGAGGTGTAACGGGAGGGTCTCCTAGGAAGTCTTCTGCAGGCAGATTGGGATGTACCCCTGCCAAGTCTGCCTGTGACCTGTCGGTTTTATCACCCACCTGTCGGTGATGAACGTGAAAGCACGTGCTGTCCAGAGTGGCTGGCAGGTAGCAGTCAGTAGTAGCACACGGACGCTGTTGCTGGAGCTGCTAGCACGCCTGCTGTGAATGTGGAGGAGAACTCTACTACAGCTATGACCTCTTGCGTCCACAAGGCTCTTCCTCAGCACTTTTTATTCTGGTCGAAATGTTTGAGTTAATTTTTTATGATCACAGCAAATATTATTGCCCAGCGGTAACTACTGCTCATAGGTGGCAAAATGCAGTCCGCAGTATGACCAATAATGTTGACTTGTAAGTGCCAGGAGACCATGAGCCGCTTTTCTTTTCTTTTCTTTTTTATTGGTTGTTTGTTTGTTTTTGAGGTAGGGTCTCACTCTAGCCCAGGCCGACCTAGAACTCACTGTGTCGTCTCGGGGTGGCCTCGACACCATGCGCTTCTTGAGCTGGCCATTTCAGTAGCTCTCTCACTGACTGAGCACCTACTGTGTGTCAGGCCGGTTCTGGGCATGCAGCTGCCCTCAAAAAGCTCCTGCCCCCAATTAGCTTTTGCCTTAATGACATCATTTCTTCTCCCTTGTATGTATACCTTTTCACATGACGGAATGCCTGCCTTGTAGGAAATGCTCCAGTACTGTGGGCTTGGGTGACCTGGGTGTTAGTTAGCTGAAGTGGAAATCCCATGTGCCCTTTGTGGGTCTGGCTCCCTGGACTGCTTGGTCACCCTGACATGCACCCTTTTGGGGACTTGTCCTTTAAGGAAGAAGAATCTAAGGCTTTCCACCCAAGGTCCACCTCGTCTTGATGTTTTATGTTTTACAATCCACACCAGTCTGACTAGATAGAAATACAAATTTAGCTGACTGCTGTGTTCTTGATTGTGAGGTTCTTTGCTGTGATCCTATATATGTAGTTTTTTTTTTTTTTTCTGTGATATTTGGGTATATCAAAAGACTTGTAAAAGAGTTAATAAAAATACAAAACAAGGTTGAAAAACCTGCCCTTAATCTCTGCAGCTTGAAAGAGTCTTTTTTATAAATGCATACAAAACTCCAGGACAGCCTGCATGCCAGCAGCTCCCCCCCCTTCTATATCTCTAGATGAAGAAGGTGCTAGTGGGTGGGGAGGGAGGGTGGCAAGAGGAAGACCTGCTTGCTGCTTAGGCTTGTATTCTATGCTTTAGCTTCCAGAAAAATCACCTCTGAGGTGATCCTAATAGCCCCACAGTACAGAGGAAGACCCCGAGGCTCAGAAGTTAAGACTCTTCCCAAGAACAGCAGTAAAGTGGGAACAGAGGCTCGAGTCCAGATGCATGGATCCAAAGCCTCTGTGTGCGGGCATGAGGATGTGCCCGTCTCTCCCCCATTGATATTCACAAAAGTTGTATATTGACTTAATGAGAAAAAAGATGTGTTGATGCCATGGGAGCATCCTGAGAACTTGAGATGCTACTCCGTCTGTTCAAGCCCACAGGCTATGATTCTTTGCTCATATAAGTAGAAACTTTTTATGTTTGTTTGTAAGAATTAGCTCTTTTTCCATTGAGATTGCAAGTTTTTTTTTTTTCCCTACTATTGCAATTGTTTACGTCTTCAGTTAGAATCTGTTTAGATATTGTTGTGGGCTTTTTTTGTTTGTTTGTTTGTTTTTTGCTTTGTTTTGAGGTACAGTCTCATTTTAGTCCAAGCTGACCTGGAATTCACTGTATAGTCTCAGGGTGACCTCAAACTCCCAGTGATCCTCCTACCTCTGCCTCCCCCGTGCTGGGATTGAAGGTGTGCACCACCACACCTGGCTGCATTTTTATTTTTGTTTCATTCTCTGCATAGCTAGTCTGTTAAAAATATCCCCCCCCCTTTCTCTCTTTCTCTCTCTCTCTGGTCTTTCTCTAGCCCAGGATGACCTGGAATTCACTATGTAGGCTCAGGATGACTTCGAACTCATGGCAATCCTCCTGCCTCTGCCTCCTGAGTGCTGGGATTAAAGGCATGTGCCACCATGCCTGGCTCTAATTCTGGATTTTTAATGATAACAGAAGTGAAATCTTAGAGGTTTGTGTTACTAAAATGACTAGTATCAGAGTAGTGCTATTATTATTTTCTTCACTAGCTCCCTGATATTCATTCTGGTCTCCTTTTAATATAGTTGTTCTATCATGTAATCATGTATTGGTATTTCTGGAACTTCTAAACTACTTTTTCCCTTATACTTTCCACTGAACTGGAATGAGAATAATCTCAAGTATCTTTTAAAACATTTTATTTACTTATTTATTTGAGAGAGAGAGAGAAAGAGAGAGAGAGAGGCAGGAAGATAGAGAGAGAATGGGTGCAGCAGGGCCTCTAGCCACTGCAAACGAACTCCAGACACATGTGCCGTCTTGTACATCTGGCTTATGTAGGTTCTGGGGAATTGAACCTGGGTCCTTTGACTTTGTAGGCAAGCATCTTAACTGCTAAGCCATCTCTCCAGCCCATTTTGGTGTCTTGTCTACTGTGTTATAAATATTTCATTCCATACATATTACTCACAAACACTTAAAAATAAATATAATAGTTACTTTTAGTTATGGTGACCTAAATACCTTATAGAAACAACTGAAGGGGGTATGGACTTACATGGCTTACAGTTTCAGAGGGCTGTGTCCATATTCACCTATTCCCAAATATGGTCAGGACATCATGGCAGTAGGAGATATGGTGGAAGAGATTTGTTCACCTCGTGGCTAATCTGAGAGGAGTGAGGAAAAGATGGCAACGGGGGTGGGAGGCTGGAGAGAAAGAACAAGGAAAGGAGGGAGGGAGGGGTCAGGTATAATATGCTCCTAAGAACCTGCTCCCATTTCCTACATCCTCCAGCTAGACCCACCTCCCTAAGTTTTCAGGACTCTAAAATAATACCATCAGCTGGAGACCAAGTATTCAAAATCTGCCTTCAGGGGGCATTCCAGATTTAAACCATAACATCCTCAGAAGACTAGACCCACCAGGGAGACTAAGTGATGACATGAGCTAACAATTATGATTGGTGGGCACCGGCTAAGAAGAGTGTAATGATAATTTACTTTCTTCCGTTTCAACTTTCTGCTTTGTGAAATTTTGTGAAAGCACATGGAAAAAAATACACTTAGAAATTGTCCTATATATGACTTTGTGATTTGGAAGGCTCACGAAGACTAGCAATTATTTACTGTTTGTATTCGTGTGAGGGGTATGACTTTGAACTTGTTTTGTAGCCCTAGTGTGATGGTAAATCTTGATTGTCAGCTTGGCTGGATTGGGAAGTATCTGGGGGATTAGTAAAGCACTCTTCTGGGTGTTTGTGAGTACAATTTCCAGAGATGACTGACATGTAGGAAAATAACCAAGGAGCAAAGTGGTATGATTAGCACCATTCAATATGCTAGGAGACCAGATGGGATAAAAGTAGGCAAAGAAAACTGCCAATATTACAGATATGTTCTTCTCTCAGTGTCTTTCTCTCTCTCTTCCCTCCCTCTTTCTTCTTTTCCCCCTACTTCTTCTTCCTCTCCCTTTCTACTTCCTGACCACCATGATGTGAGTTCCTCGGCCCCGTGACACCTTAAAACCTTAAGCTCATAAATCTTTCCTTCCTTAAGTTTCTGTCAGGTATTTTGTCGCAGTGATAAGAAAAGTAACGAATACACCAAACTGTCCTTAAAATCATGACGTCTACCTCAGCTTCAAGTTCTTGGGTTACAGGCATGCACCCCCATGCACGGCTGTTCGCGTATTTCTAAACATTAGTGGTGGTGGACGTGACAGAATCAAAGTAGTGCTTGTTTTCACGAGCGGGGTTTGGTCCGATGTGTTTACAGCTGTGCTCTTTGTACCTAAGAGAATCCTCATTGTGTATTACCAAATGTTTGTTGGTAAATTCATGAATGGTTTCTAAAAACCTCACTGTAAAAAATAAGCAAAAAAAATGCCCCTAGGGCCCTAGTGCTGACCAATAAGACTTCACAAACTAGAAATTTTCCTTCAAACCTGTTTCTTTCCTGCAAGGCTCTTATAACTTTGTTGCTGGGTGCTCCTTTCACATGCCTATTGCACAACAGGGAATCTCAGAATATGGGATGAAGAAGGCTTAGTCTGCCCTCAAAGAGCTTCCGTCATCTGAGGCAAAACAAGCCAGCTGCTCCTGGTGAGGCGCCCCCTCTGGTGACTTCATTTTTCACCGCTCAGCATTTTCAGTGAGTTGGACTCGTGCCTTTTCTAAAGAGCATTGCCACGTATGATTTGAATCCAGCAGAAAGCCCAACTGTTTGTGGGAAGATGTTTGTTTTGTGTTTATTTTTGTTTGGTTGCCAAAATGTTTTTACTTGTCACATCCCTTTTTTCTTTTTTTTTTTTTTTGACCGGCTTCCAGAAGAATTGTAGATACAAAGCAACAGATGGCCACAAAGATGGTTTCGCAATGTCCCTTGGGTCTAGCAAAATCCCACTTGCCACCCAGACATGACAGTTTCTGACAGACCTTCAAAGCTTCTGCAGCTTGCTTTCTCTGCTAAACTATACAGTGCCTGAGCATCAGCAGAGCGCACGTACTGTGAGCAAGCAAAGCAGCGTCCTGGCTGCCGGGAGTCTCCACAGAAGCAAAGGCGTCATGCGTTTGGCGCAGATGTCGCACAATGAATTTTAACGGTTGTGCATGTTTTGAGATGTCACAGGGGAAATATGTTTCTATCTTTACAACTTTAGAAACGGTGGCGAACAAAGATTTTCCAGGAATTCATATCAGGATTCAGTTCAGATGCAGGTTCTAAAAGTAATTTTAAAGTATGGGAACTCTGTAAACAGATAGGCCATCTTAAGGTGGTCCATACATCTCCATCAGCAAAGAAACTGGTGCGATGTGGGCTGCAGAGATGGCTCAGCAGTGAAGTGCACCGAGGGCCATGGGGTCCTGGAGCCACCTGAGTTTCAGTCTCCAGATCCCGCATAAACAGCTGGGCATGGCCACATGCACCAGTAACCCCAGTTCCACAAAGTGGAACAGAGACCATGGACTCGCCTGGGCGCACGAAAACAGCAAGCCCCAGCATCATTTGAGACTCTGACTCAAATAAGAATGAGCAGAAGAGTGATAGAGCAGGCCACCCTATGGTCTGCTCAGGCCACCTCAGGTGAGTGTCCCCACCCACAGGCAAGCACATGGGACCCTGTAAGGGCACATTCACATACACCACACAGGACCCAGATTAGATACACACGAGAAAATAAAAAATTGGTCAGATTTATTTTTATTTTTTTTAAATATTTTATTTCAAAGTAAATTTATATCTTCTGTGACATTTTTAATTCACTCACTTCATAGATATATATTCCCACTGTAGATGTAGAATTGAGCATAGAAAACTTAACTTTTGTGCCTGTAGAGGAGTTACAAGCTGCTTAAATGGTATGTGTCAAATGAATACATATAAAAAATTCCATACATTTTCATTTTAGTTGTTTCATAATGATAAGTTTCATCAGCATTTTGTGGCTACGAAGAACAATTTGACCTTATCAAAATCAAAATTAAAACTTTTACTTTAAAGGACACTAACAACATCAAACAAAGAATCAGAGAAAACATTTCAAATCATGTGTCTGGTGATCTAGTGTTCAGAATATGCATAAAAAACTCTTGAGCTAAATACAAGCGTACATTAGAAATATTGCAGGTTCACTTCCAGACAACCATAGTAAAATGAACATCACAATCAAGTGAATCACGTTTTAGTTTTTCACTTTTTTAGTTTCCATGTGTATAAAAATTATGTATTTCTTACATAGTACTCTATTAGGCCCCATATAGCACCATGACTTTGAAAAAACATGTACCTCTTAATTAAACAATACATGATTACAAAACAGTGCTGACAGTCGTCGACCACTCAGCTCAGAGTCCTGATGCTCGCAGAGAGCCTGCCTCAGTGTCCTCGACTGCTGACTGACCAGAGCGCTGTTGCTGGAGGCTGGGCTGCTAACTTCTTAAAGCAGTACAGTGTGCTGCAGGCTCTGGCCTAGCCTTTCATGAAAGATGTCTTCTGTCATGAATGCCATTCCATAGCATTGCACATGCAGTAGATCTTTCTTTCAAAATTGGGGACAGTCCTTTGAAACCCTGCCGTTGCCTTATGAAGTAAGTGTATGTACTGTTCTAGGTTCGCTGGTTCCATTTCAGTAATATTGACAGCATCTTCACTAGAAGGAGAGCCTACCTTAGGGAACCATCTTTGCTCCTACATAAGAAGCAGCTCTGTGTCTCTGGGCTTCACTGCTAATCCGAGCTCTTTGGTTATTCCTGGCTCATCTGTCTTGAAGCCTTCAAAGTCCTCCACAACATGCCAAGTCAGCTCGTTTTAAATTCCTGTTAAAGGTGACATATTTTGACATCCCCCAGTGAACTGTTGATGTTCTTAATGGTGTCTAGAATGAAGAATACCCTTCTAGGTGATTTTCACTTCAGTGTACTTTTGTCCATCAAAGGAATCATCACCCATGGTAGCTACAGCCTTATAAAGCATATGTCTTCATAAGCCAAAAGTGCTCCTTGATCCACGAATTGTACTATGAAAACAACATGAGCCTTGTTGGATGTCTCCAGTAGAACTCCTGGGTGGCTAGATGCTTTGGCAATGCACAGTAATATTTTGAACAAAAAAATCCTTTCTTCTCCCTGAGCAGCAGGGGCTTAAACTGTCACATAGGCCGTATTGTAAGCAGATGTGCTCCTGCCACACAGGTGAGATGTCCCAGGCCCACAGCACAGAGTGCATTCCATGTGGTTCTTCAGGGACCTAGGATTTATTAGGCCAGAACAACAGAGCCAGCCTGTCCTTTGAAGCATTAAATCAAGGTGTTGCTCTCTCTCCTCTAGCTATCAAAACTCTAGGTGGCATCTTCAAAGGTAAGGCTATTTGGGTGAAAAATCTGTTAAGTATAGTCATCTTCATCACCTGTCTTGCTGTAGCTTTCACATGACACTTCCTATCCAACTTGCACTTCTATGTTATGGAGACAGCTTCTTTCTTTGAATCTCATGAGTCAACTTGGTTGGCTTAGAACCTCCTCACTTCTCTAGCCTTCATCGATTATTTTTAGAGAGTCAAGGTTCTGCTCTGGGTAAGACTTGGGCTTGAGGGAATGTTGTGACTGGTTTGATTGCATGTCTGTATCACTGAAACTTTCTCCGGACCAGCACTAAGGATGCTTCATTTCCTTATCACTCCTGTGTTCATTTGCATTTCCTACAAGAACCTTTCTTTATCTTCACAACTCAGCCAGACCTCTAGCATTAGAGCCTAGCTTTCAGCCCAAAAGATTTACCACTCTACTTCAAGTTCCCAAAGGACCTCCCATCCTACTTCAAGTTCCCAAAGGACCTCCCATCCTACTTCAAGTTCCCAAAGGACCTCCCATCCTACTTCAAGTTCCCATAAAACTTACCAGTCTACTTGAATTTACCATAGGACCCTCCAATTCTAGTTTAAACTATTAACCTAGAAATTTGACTCCTATACCCAATATCATTGAGGATGTACAATAACCTCCAATTAGAAGCAATACAAATGTCATCAAGCGATAACTGACTTAATGACGCATTATTCAGTCATGAAAACAGATGAAGTCCTGAGGCCTGCTACCACACCAATGAGCCTTCACAATGAAGCTAAATGAAAGAAGCAAGACACAAAAGACCATGTATTGTATGATTTCATTTATGTTAAGTGTCCAGTACGGGCAAATCTAAGGAGACAGAAAGATGAGTGCTTGCCAGCAGCTAGCAGAAGAATAGGAGGAGGTGGGGGAGGAGGAACGGTGCTGAGTAGCTCTGGGTTCTTTCAGGGTGATTTAAGTGTTCTGGAATTAGGTAGTGCTGACAGTCGTACAACTTTGTGATTATGAGAAAAATCCCCCGAATCAAAGAGTTTATTAGTGGACTTTAGTGTGTGAAGTTTCTGAGTCTTTAAGAGTCAGCATGGAACAGAGAAAAAATAAATACAATAAAAACATTTAAAAAATAAAACGGGGCCAGAGAAGTGGTTCAGTGGTTAAAGGCACTCGCTTGTAAAGCCTGACTGCCTGGGTTCATTTCCCCAGTACCCATGTAAAGCCAGGCACACAAAGTGGTGCATGCGTTTAGAGTTTGTTTGCAGTGGCGGAGGCCCTGACACACCTGCTCTCTTTCTCTTCTTCTCTCCTTCCCCCCATTTATCTCAAATAAATAAATGAAATATATATATTAAAAAAAGAAAAAAGTCAGCACAGCTAACACATGAAAATCACTTCCTTTACAGTCATTCAGACTTAGCAATGTAATGATCGCCTAGAGTTCTCCTCTGTCCCCTAAGGTCTTATTAGGGGGTAAAATGCTTAAGGATATGAGTTATGCGTGACAAAAAGTATTCCTCTCAGAATACAAAGGAATATTATGTTAAGATCACATAGACTTTGTTAGCCCATACCATAACATAATTGTCTGAAATTTGCTTTAGGTATGTTCAAGTGGAAATATAATCACGTATTATATTTGTGGGATATTTGGAATTAGATTGTAATTTGCAACAAGTAATTGAAATAGTGTGCTAGATCACACTGGAAGTTATAATTGTCACATTTCATGTACATTGCATCCACTCTAAGATACACTACCCCCTCAACCTTAATATCTTTTGGGCATAATTTACAGTTGAATGGTATCTTGGGTGTGATGAAATGTGACAGTTATATATTGTGAGTGTTGTTTTAAGTGCCTCTGCAGAGTGGTTAGCTACGTAAGATTAACTTTGTATTCCCTGAAGGGCTATTTGTATTAACATAGGCCACCAGTGCACCCCCAATGGTTTGTTTATTTTGAAGCTTTAAAACCATTTGTTGACACATCTCCTAATTACATAAAGATGCTTCTCAGAGGTTAAATAAAGGCTTCCCTCACTCTTGCCCTGTGCTTTTCCATTATGAATATTAAAAATGATAGCCTTCTTTCATTCCTTTGCTGACCCAAGAAAGGCCTATCAAAGTGTCCTACCTGAAACTGGAAGATGGTCAAAAATCCTGTCTTTGGGGCATGGTAATTCAGGCCCATAGTCTCAGTATTCAAGAGACCAGAGCAGGAGGATCTGGATGGAATTCAAGGCCATACTGGGTTATATAGAAAGTTTGAGGCCATTCTGGGGTACTTAACAAGTTCAAGACCATCCTAGGCTACATAGAGTGTTTGAGGCCATTCTTGGCTATTTAATAATTTCATGGTCAGCCTGGGCTACTTAGAAAGTTTGGGGCCATTCTGGGCTACTTAACATGTTCAAGATCAACCTGGGCTACATAGGAACATCTTGTCTTGAGAAAAAACTGCTTATGCATATGTTATTTTCATTTGAAAGTTTGAGTTTATTCATATTCATAGAGTATAATTTAATAGCTTTTTAATTGCTACAACATTGTAATTATACTAACACATCCTATAATGTACCAAACTTAAAATTTTGCCTGTCTCTTCTATAAGGTCTTCTAAGTCAGAAAGTTTTAGGTTCCTGGGTGGAGACTAGAAATATGTTATTATTAATTGTGGTTTATAAGAGTTTTGTTTTATTCTTAGACAAAAACTGAACCTGGTTATTACAAGTGGTCATGCTTCTTAGAAAATTAACATGAGATGAGAACTCTGCAAACATAGGCTGAGCAGCAATTGTTAAGAGGACTAGAGAGGGAGGAGATGTTATTGTCCTTAGAACACTTGGTCTATGTGATATCCCTTCCCAAAGCAGAGCATCATTCACAATACCATTAAACAAATACATTAATCCTTACCATCTGTTCACTTGTGTTGTACAACAGAAATACATAATTATTCTCATGTGAAGAAAGGAATTTATTCATGCATATATTAGAATGTATAGTGATGCATATCAATCTTCTTATACCATGGATATGCCATGTAGTCATTAAACAACCCCTGAGGTTTTTAGCTCAATGATGATCTGTAATAAGAGAGAAGAGGGAGAGCAAAAGAGCATCCATAAAGATTTAGGTCCTCACTAAGCACTCAGGTAACCTGGGCTTGCTTTGCTTATTCCTCAGAGTCCCATCTCGACCCCTGCCCAGTCTCTCTCTCTGACTTGAAACTGGATAGTTAATCACGTGACAAAGCACCAGGTAAGAGATCAGGAAACACCCGATACTCACTACCAGAAGCAAAGTGATAATTCCCAAGTGCTTTGAAAATCCTGACTTTGTTTGCGTTGTTGTTAGTAAAGTCATTTAAAATACTAGAAAACATAGAGCGTGCTGCATGCTAGGTGAAAGAAGTATCATCCATTAACTTTTCTAATGCTCTGGCTCCTGTGTGTCTCCTCTCACTGAAGGTGCTAGCAAACCTACGATCATCAGGTGCATTGGGACAATCTGTCCCCTGGACTTTCTTTCCAATGACAGCCACAAGAGGCCAATAACCTTTCAGTGTTCTATTTCCCCAGTTCCCTCTTTTTAGGCTTTGTAGCTCATGATGGTACATATAGACAAATGGCAGACTATCTCATGAAAACCCATTTGAGATCCATGATAATGCTCTTCCTGTTTGATATACACACGCCCTGTTAAGACCTGGTGCGATGATTAATTTTATGTGTCAATGTGATTGGACTAAAGATGCCTAAGGAGGTTATAAAACATTATTTCTAGGTGTGTGAGATTGTTTGCAGCAGGAATTAGTGTTTCAGTTGGAAGACTTGAGTTACAAAGATTGTTCTCCCGTCATCTGTGGGAGTGGGCTATAGTCAGTTCCTGGAGGGCCTGAATAGAGCAGAATTGCTCTCCTTTGAGATAGATGTTGTAGCTCCTAGTTCTTGGGCTTTCAGACCCAGACCCAGACCCATGTTACATGATCAGTACTGCCTCTCCCCAGTCTCAGGACTTTGGACTCATATGGAATTACAGACACACACACACACACACACACACACACACACACACTAGTTGTTCAGTTTTATGAGTAAAAGAACAAGTCATAGTCATTTGACATACTGACTTTTCTTTTAAATTGTATTATTTACTGCAAAATTGTGGTAACACTGTGGATAATAGAATCAGCCCATGTGGCTTCATATTCTAATTTTACTGTTTATTAGCTTTGTGACCTTGGACAAGTTATTTAAACTATCTGTATTCTGGGATTTTTACCTATAATGCAGAGCTAGCCATCATATCTCATTATGGTATTATTCTCAGAATTATATAAAATTTATATATGCACTACTTAGAATATTACTAAGGCCTAGAATAAGTGTCCTAGGGAATGTTTAGAATTTTTTTATGAAACATACACCTTCTAATTTAGACTCTATTGTTTAAAATGTACAAAATAGGGCTGGAGAGATGGCTTAGCAATTAAGCGCTTGCCTGTGAAGCCTAAGGACCGTGGTTCGAGGCTTGATTCCCCAGGACCCACATTAGCCAGATGCACAAGAGGGCATACGCATCTGGAGTTCATTCACAGTAGCTGGAAGCCCTGGAGTGCCCATTCTCTCTCTCTTTCTCTCCCTTTCTCAAATAAATAAATAAAAATAAACTATTTTTTAAAATGTACAAAATAAAAAATTGGAACATTGAAAAGATTTTTTTAAATCAAGAGACTGTAATAACTTTTTGAATTGTGGGATATTTGTTTGTCAATGAAGCCTTACAGTCATTAGTTAATTAATTCTGGCTGCTTCTTTTCCACTATTAGAACTAACATGGATTACTCACCTGCGAATGATTTCCCTTTGAATTATTTGCTATAAGAACAAGAAACTCAGCTTAAAAGTAATAGAGCAGACAGCCATGAGCTTGAGTTATAAAGATGTGGTTTTAAATTTTCATTCTGGAGAGCTGAAGATATGGCTCTGCGGCTAAGGTGCTTGCCAGCAAAGCCAGAGGACCCAGGTTCTATTCCCCAGTACCCATGTAAAGCCAGATGCACAAGGTGGTGCATGTGAGTTTGTTTGCAATGGTTGGAGGCCCTGGTGCACCCATTCTCTTTATCTGAATTAAATTAAATAAATTTTCATTCTATCATTTGCTGCTTTGTGATCCTAGACAAGTAGTTACTCTGTTTGAGCCTCAGTTCCCTGTGTATAAAATGATACTCAAATGCCAATTATTCTGTGTTGGTATAAAGCAAGTGATGGTGCTCAGAACTGACTCCTATAATTTACCAGTGACTACTTCATATTAACCATGAAAAAGATTTAGAAAAATCAATACAAGCTGTGTTCACCAATTGGGCATCAAGGTAAGAAAATACCTTATATAAATAATTTAAAGAAAAACAGTGCTTATTTGGGCTCACAGTTTAGGTGGTTTTTGGTCAAGATTGGCCGGCTCCATTGTTTTGGGTCGCAGCAGACAAGAGAATCCTATGGTAGAGGATGCTCGCTTTAGAGCAGCCATGAAGTAGAGAAAGAGGAAGGGTGCAGGGACAAGTTACATCTATCTGTCCAGGTCATGCCCGTGCCCCAGGACTTACTTCTCCAACTACATTCAACCTTTCACCACCTCCCTACAATGCCCCGTATTTTGAATCCATCACCAGATTAATCCATCGATTAGATCAAAACCTTTTAACCCAAGCACATCCCAAAAGCCCATCAGCTGGCAGCCAAACCTTTGCCACCTGAGCCTTTTGGGAAAACAGCTTGTATCCAAACCATAACAGACTCAGAGGTCCCAGTGGCTTTGACGCTACGACACCCCTAAAGCTGATGAGGCCTGAGGATGATCGTGACGCTCAGCTCTTCTGCAGGACTTTGGCCTCAAGAACAAGTCTCAGCAGCTTATCGTAGAGGAAAGTAGCACTTGTTTTAATGTAAAGCCCAGGGAGCTCGGAACAACAGCGTACTGTGTCCTCCTATCAGTTACATAACTTTCCTGTGTCTCATTCTTAGTAGGGGAGGATTGGTTGGGATGGCCAAATAAATGTTCATTTATCATGGAAAAGAAATGTTCACGAGTCCAAGAATGATAAAATAGGCTTTTAATGCCATGGGGACAATTGAGCATTTATCATACTAGGGTATAAATATTACTGAGCTTTCTCATGATTTGTTGAGAAAACTTGTGGAGATGAGAAATGGAGAGGTAAAAATGAGACCCCAGAGCGACTGTCAAACAGTCAGGCACTTAAGAGAATCACTAGTGACAGTCTTGAATATACTAAGCCAGTGTTGAAATAACTGCATGTAGAAAACTTCCACTCTTACTTTTTCTATCATACTCTGAGATCTTAAACCTAAATGTGGTCACACATAGGCTGATTACCTTTATATGTGTCCCCACCCCGAAGTTAGATTCTTCCCTGCAGGCAGGAACAGCGCAAGTTCTCTGATGATAGCACTGGGGGCCCTGGTGGCAATGCACGTATAGTGGGGCTGTACTCCTAGACCCTCACTTGGCGCACTTGGATCAAGATATAAGATGCCTGTCTGATGCACACTTACCAAGCCTACAGTCTCCACGTCCGACTCTACTGCTGAATGAAGAAATAATTTGTTCTCCAAATTAAAAACAGACAGAAAAGAAAAAAAAGGCAGATGGGGCAAAGCCCATTGGAGAGACTGAAATGTGGCCAGCTACCTCCTCTGGACCTGTGTAGAAACAGGCTGCACAGAGCCCCAGTCCATTGCTCATCACCACTTAAAGGTTTATTAAGTTTGATGGGAAATCATATTTAAGTGCTCCGAGTTGGCCAGCCCTTTTTGCCTCGCAGCTTTTGAAATTCCTCCTCCTGCCCCCGATTGGTCATTCCACCACATTTTCCTCTTCAGATGTCACTAGCGCCCCTGCTCCTGACAGTTCCGAGGACACGAGGCCAGGCAGATATCAGCACACTGCTCAGCCCAGCAGCGGCTCGGGAAAGAGTCTGACAAGAGCCAGGGAGCAGAGGCTCTTCGTAAATAATGGTGTGTTCTTGTCAGTGGTTTTGGCCTTCAAGGATGGTAACATGTTTCCATGCAGATGGGTCAGCTCTTGCCTGCCATTCTGTCTTTTGAACTTCCTGTTCAAGGGTATGGTTTTCATCAACCGTGGTGCTGTAGAGAACACCTACTTTATAAGATAGGAATTTTTTTTTTAAAGCCAAAAGAAAATAGTGGAATGTTTTTTGTATATTAAAGGTCCCTTTTAGAAAAAAGACTTAAAAGGGGGTGGAGTACTCCAGATGTCCAAGTGAAAAGTTGTGACTTCAATAGCTTTCTCTTGTAATGCATGAAAATTGAGATGGGGAGAGCAATGTTCTGCAGGCCCAGGCTTCGTTAAATGTCATTAGGAAATTTTGCCTTTTGCTCTAAAGCTGCTTCTCTGTCTCTCTCTCTCTCTCCCTCTGTCTGTCTGTCTGTCTCTCTCTGTGTCCCTCCCTCAACTTTGCAAGGATGGAGAAAGGCCTCAGCAAGTGTTTGCTGTGTGGCTTGATGACCTGAGTTCATCTCCCAGTATCAGGAAAAAAAACAAAAAATCCCTGCACGTCTATGTCATCTTGTCCACTTGAAGCCTACAAATCTGTTGGCAGGAAAACCCATGTCTTCTCCCTGGGCTTTGCGACATCTTGATTTCATTTTGGTTTCAGAGGGACAACCCAGCCGCAGAGACGCAGTGTGTAGGGTGAGCAAGGTGATGGCAGCCTCACTCAGACTCTCTGCATTGCAGGATGCAAAACATGGCGGAGCAAATTATAGAGACTCTTAGATCCATGAGGCTGGCTGTATCCAAGCAAAAATGAATACTTTCCAAGTACTTGCACATTTCCAGAGGAGAAAGCAGCACATGTATTTCTGTCATGTTTGTGTAATAGAAATGCAAGCATGCGCGACTGTAAGGACTCCTAGCATGCAAACAGAGAAACAGTGAGGACACAGAGAGCCATCCGTGATTGCATACTTCAGACCTTCACATTCAGGTGACTGTTGCTTGACAACGAGGAGAACTGGCCAGCTGTGAGAAGGTCAGTGGGAATGACTCCGCTTTTATCTGTGGTTTAAGTACATGCAGGCTGGAGACATGGATCAGCAATTAAGGCGCTTGCCTGCAAAGCCTAACGACCCAAGTTTGATTCTCCAGTGCCCACATGAAGCCAGATGCACAAGTGGCACACGCATCTGGAGTTCGTTTGCGGTGGCTAAATGCCCTGGTGCACCCTCTCTCTCTCTCTCTCTCTCTCTCTGTCTCTCTCTCTTGCTCTCTCTTCTTGCTGTCTCTCTTTGCTTGCAAATAAATAAATAGAAAGTTAATGCAGTAAGAACAGAAAGCATCATTAGAAAGCAGCTGTCTCACAGAGCTTTGAAGATAAGTAAATGGGGGGATATAACCCCATTTGTTAAAGCATGATTCATATGTCATTTCTGAAGCAGAGAAGTGTCCTTCTACTGTGGTGTTCTGAGAGACAACAGAAAATCCAGCCTGCATTGCTCTACATAACTAATCTTAGGGGCCCCAGGTGGCAAAGGTTTTGGCCTTGAAGCACTCACTAGAGGAGGCATTGATAGTCACCTCCGAAGTGAATTTTGCTTTCTTCTGTGTTTGAGTACTTACCAGAGGGAATAAGAAACCTAAGTCCTGAGCAGGCCCTTACCAAGAATGGTCTGTGCTTGGTTAGGACCATACCAACCAGTGGCACAGAGGAGCTGCAGTAAAATGACTAGTAATGAGAGAAGAAAGAATGAGTCCCAAGAATCAGAAACCCATCCAACTAGAGCAAGTGAAAGGGCACTGAATGGAGACTGTCTGGAATCAGCTCAGCAAGTCCCGTAAGCTGCCTCATCCACGCAGCCTCCCTCCAGAGCAGTCTCCTGACTTGCTTCTCCGTGTGCGCATCTGCCTGTTCTTTTCCCTTCAGACCATCTTCTCCTTCCTGGGCTCTTTCTAGTTTATAAGCTGAGTCAACACAGAGCTTTGAAGCGTCACGTAGTGTTGTTCTCTGTTTCCACATGGCTTTGGGGTGAAATGCAGACTTCTCTTTGTGTTTCTGTGCCATCTTACCCCATTTCCCCATAGCCAACCAAGGCAGTTTTTACATCCTAATTTCAAATTCCCAAGAAAGAAAACCTGAATAACTGAGCCCAAACTATATGCTAATTGATCTCAGATCTACTGAGCACAAAATAATCACTATTTATTTAGAGTTTGTTTTGTACCAGCTACTGGTTAAGCTCTACGTGTGCTATCTCATGTCATTCTCAAGCATCTCACTGCGAGATCTTCCTTCACTTTCTTCGTCCTCTCAGAGAGCCCTCTCAAGGCTTTTGAATGAATAAAATGAGATAATACGTGATCACAGCATATCTGACAACACCTGGCCCGTAATGTGAGCTTCATTAACATTAGCTCCAATCAAAGCAGTGTGAAGGATTGAGTCTTTGTGGGAGCAAAGGAAAAAGTGAATCTGGGATCTTACTGTGTTTTCTAAGCAACCATCTGAACTTAATATGTTTCTACTTTATCCAATTATAAAAAAAATTCTTGTTAATTTGTTTTGGTATGATAGTATTAAAGTTTTGTTTGTAAAAGCCCTTATCTTTCTTTAAAGTCCTTATCTTTTAAGGACATGTACTGAAATTTTTGGGTTTTTCTTTAGACAACTTCAAAGAGGGTGATAGAGTTTGAAAGAGATTGGCTATGAGTCACAACTACTAAAGCTGTGTCAGGAACTATGCTGTACTGTGCTGTTATACTATATGTTATACTGCACCACACCACACCACACCATACTAGACTATACTTACTATACTACAGTGTACTATTCTATCTAGCTTTATTTAGATTTGAAATTTTCTATAACATGAAAAAGACCTCAACAATATGATCAAAGAACTCTAATAATTTTATTATACTACGTTAAACCTATAACAGCTCTCTTCTTTAGCTTACATAACTGATTTTGAGTTTTATGTAACTAATATTTTTAATTATAAAAGTAATATGAAATCATAGAGGTAGTAATTAATTATTGCTTCTACCAGCTCCTTCCCCAAATTTCTCATTTTTGCAATAATCTTTGTATAGTTTTTCCTATGGTCATATAAAAATTTGTATGCATATATAGGCTTTGGGATTATTTTCAAAATTTGTGTTACTTGGCTGGGTGTGGTGATGCACACCTTTAGTCCCAGCACTCAGGAGGCAGAGGTAGGAAGATCACTGTGAGTTCAAGGCCACCCTGAGACTACAGAGTGAATTCCAGGTCAGCCTGGGCTAGAGTGAGACCCTACCACAGGAAAAAAAAAAAAAAATTGTGTTACCTGTTTGTTACTATTTTTTGTTATTTAATAACCATCCCCCCAGGAAATTCTTAAAAATAGCTGCAATATATTCTGTTGTTTATGTATTAATGAAAACACAGGTTTAACTTCTCTAACAATGGCTTAAACTATTGTAGAAACTTCTTTCAAGTAACATTTCAGGCAAGAGAAATTAAGGGATATACTATCAGAGTGTTAGAGACTTAGGGCTCTTTGAGTTTATTGTCTGTTCTTGGGATGTCGCATTCACCCTCGTGGGCTAGGCGATCTCACCATCACATCACACCCTAGCCAATGCTGTGGGACCGTGGAAGGCTCCTGGGAAAGCATGACTTTCTTTCCCTGTTGCCATAGCCAGACGTTACAAACACTGCCTTCATTCTCCCATGCCCCCATGTTCCAGAGAGAGAGAGAGAGAGAGATTCAAGTCACTTCCACTTATTTTTTTTCCTATTACAAATGCGGCTATATTTACATTTTTTTTTTTTTTTTGGGTTTTTCGAGGTAGGGTCTCACTCTAGCTCAGGCTGACCTGGAATTCACTCTGTAGTCTCAGGGTGGCCTCGATATATTTACATTTTTAGGTGCACAGAGTCCATGGAGTTTCACTGTTATTTCTGTAAGATAGATCCCCAAAAGTGGATTGCTGTAAGACTGAAATTTTTCCACATCATGAACTTAAATTCTTCAAGAGAATTTTATAGTTTGATTCAGTTTTTTAGTTGGTAGAGAGTTCTAACTTGATCTTTTTAAAAAATAATTTTATTTATTTGCAAAAAGACAATGATAGAAGAGAGGCAGACAGAGAGAATGGGCATGCCAGGACCTCCATCCACTGCAAACAGACTCCAGATGCATGTGTCACTTTGTGCATCTGGCTCTACATGGGTACTAAGAAATCAGACTCAAGTTGTTAGCTCTGCAGGCAAGTGCTTTAACTGCTAAGCCATCTCACTAGCTCCTCTAACTTGATCTTGGCAGCGTCTCATGCTCAGGAATCCCATTTTCACAATGGCACCATGTTTGTTCAGCCATAGTTGGACAGCAATTTCAGTATTTTATTGTATTTCATTCCTATTTATAAATTGGAATAAAGGAACCATTGCAATTATATTGCTACTAGAACTTAAGAGAATATAAAATCTTTAAGAACTGGAAATTTTGTCTCTTCTGTGTCCAACTCTATTGTCACCACCTAAAAAGTTATGACATTTAGGCTTGCGAAAGTACTCATAACTAAGTGAACAAATTCACAGAAGCAAAATGGAAGTGATTAAGAACACTGGACAAACCTTTGAACAGAAGTAGGCACTATATGTTAAAAAAGAAAATTGAATAGGATCTACAAGATACTACAAAGGCATCACTGAAGATTTTGTAATATGCGATTGTGCGGTTAAGACAGCTAGAAAATTATGAATTGAAAATATCACAAAAAAAAACACTCATAGAGCCATGGAATGCTGGTAGGCTACAACCTGCCAATGACTTATGTCTTTAAAATGAAGGTGGCTCCATTTCTTCCATGACAAAATATTTGAGGTTAAGGTCATCAGAGAAATCGCCCCAAAATCCCTATGAGCTCATCACAAGTCTCAATACTAATATCTCTCCTTTGTTAGTTTGGACATATTTTATTCTTAAGGCTGTTCATGTCCATAAGGTGGGACTGGACCATGTCTGTTTGGTTAACTCCAGCTCATAGACTTATACCTAACACATAGTGAATGACTAATAATGTTGAATCGGTGCCGAATGAATGTTTAGAAATTTAAATTTACATTATGTTTGATATCAATATTAGTAATCTTTAGATAACAAGTTACAGAAGTGCAACTTGGGCCAACTTCATAAAGATGGTTTTATTTGAAGAAGACTCAGTTGAATCAAAGGGTATAGAGGTCAGAGCATACCTGGACATCTCTGGGACTAAAACCAGGGCCTGGGTTACCTGTGGAATACTTCACTTCTGCCTCTCTATCTCTTGGACATGTGCATGGTGATTATTGGCCATGAGATTTTCTTTAAGTCTCCAAGACTCTGGATTCATTTCCTGATATTTCACCCACCAGAGCAGGAATAGTATACCACCAGCTTCAGTTAAAGAGTGGTTATGGAATTACTTGGATTTTTCTGCAGTGGGTTATACACGCTGAGGGTAAGCTCTGTCACCAAAGGAAGGGTGGTGGTCATGGTAGTGAAGCGTCACCCAGTAAACAAATAGCTTTCTGCTTTTAATAATGACTGTTTACACATCATAAGCCAGCGACTTCTTTTTCATGCACTCTATTTATGATCTTAAAAGATTCTTACATAAGTTAGGAGCTTATCTCCACCCTTTTCTTCTTTCATCACTTTGGATGCTACTCAAGATTTCTTTTGACAATTAATTGACTTTCACTTCCCATAATTTAATTTCAAATTAATAAAGTCTACTAAATGTCTTTCTAAGTTTAATTAAATTTTTGCTTTTAATGCTTTTACTTTGTACAAATCATCTGATATTTTTATTTTCACATGTTAAGTAACACATGTTGAGCAACACATAAAATGTTAAAAATTCTAATTTAATTCATTTTGAAGGTAAACAACTGATAGATAGACCAGCTCTAAGAGCAAAGTTTCTTGGATGCTTTAATGGTTTTATTTTTGTTTTTATTGTGCATAGTCTTCTTTGCTTAGTCAGAACCTTGTAGCTATAAATGGCTGTTATTTAATTATGTCTACTAAGAAGTTTCCCTCTAGAAAATGGCCACATGTCAACATTGAAACACATGATTTCCCTCAAATGGTCTTACTAATTTATGTTAGACATTAAAGTATTAAAAATAGTTAATTATTCAGCTATGAAAACAATACTAATTGACACAGAAACATATTTATGTGTGTCATTCAAATAGAAGAGTGAAAAAGCAAGTGTGTCCAGTGTGTTTTTACATATATTTGTGTGTCAGGCATAACATAGTCTCTAACAATATAAACCACCTACCCAACTTTTAACAACACCTAGCACTGGTTGCTGGGCTTAAAGGAGATTTTTTTTTCTTTTTCTTTTTTCAAGGTAGGGTCTCACTCTAGACCAGGCTGATGTGGAATTCACTATGGAGTCTCAGGGTGAGCTTGAACTCACAGTGCTCCTCCTACCTCTGACTCCCAAGTGCTGGGATTAAAGGCATGTGCCACCATACCCAGCAAAATTTTTTTTTTTTTGCTTTAAAGTTTCCTTTCTATATTGTATGGATTTTCATAGTATCATGTTATATTACTTTTATTGCTGGGGGAGGAGGACCTCACCAGCAAAATTTTCCTATTTTGAGAAAAGTTAAATAATAAGAAAATCAAACAAAAAACATTTTTTCCACCACACATCTCTAGCTGGTAAAAATAAAAGTTACTAATAGGGTGAGATTCTGTACACAGGTACCATGACTCAGCATTTTAGCATGGGGAAACGTGATGTAGTGAGATTCTGTACCTGAGCACCGTGACTCTGCAGTATAGCGTGGGGAAACGTGATGCAGTGAGATTCTGTACCCGAGCACCGTGACTCTGCAGTATAGCGTGGGGAAACGTGATACAGTGAGATTCTGTACCTGAGCACCGTGACTCTGCAGTATAGCGTGGGGAAACGTGATGCAGTGAGATTCTGTACCTGAGCACCGTGACTCTGCAGTATAGCGTGGGGAAACGTGATGTAGTGAGATTCTGTACCTGAGCACCGTGACTCTGCAGTATAGCGTGGGGAAACGTGATGCAGTGAGATTCTGTACCTGAGCACCGTGACTCTGCAGTATAGCCTGGGGAAACGTGATGTAGTGAGATTCTGTACCTGAGCACTGTGACTCTGCAGTATACCCTGGGGAAACGTGATGCAGTGAGATTCTGTACCCGAGCACCGTGGCTCTGCAGTATAGCGTGGGGAAACGTGATACAGTGAGATTCTGTACCCGAGCACCGTGACTCTGCAGTATAGCGTGGGGAAACGTGATGCAGTGAGATTCTGTACCCGAGCACCGTGACTCTGCAGTATAGCGTGGGGAAACGTGATGCAGTGAGATTCTGTACCTGAGCACCGTGGCTCTGCAGTATAGCGTGGGGAAATGTGATGCAGTGAGATTCTGTACCTGAGCACCGTGACTCTGCAGTATAGCGTGGGGAAACGTGATGCAGTGAGATTCTGTACCTGAGCACCGTGACTCTGCAGTATAGCGTGGGGAAACGTGATGCAGTGAGATTCTGTACCCGAGCACCGTGGCTCTGCAGTATAGCGTGGGGAAACGTGATGCAGTGAGATTCTGTACCCGAGCACCGTGACTCTGCAGTATAGCGTGGGGAAACGTGATGCAGTGAGATTCTGTACCCGAGCACCGTGGCTCTGCAGTATAGCGTGGGGAAATGTGATGCAGTGAGATTCTGTACCCGAGCACCGTGACTCTGCATATAGCATGGGGAAATGTGATGCAGTGAGATTCTGTACCTGAGCACCGTGACTCTGCAGTATAGCCTGGGGAAACGTTATGCAAATGCTGCTCTTCTTGGTGAAGCTTCTGGGCTTTGCCAATGGCGTGCTGAACTGCAATAAGATGGGAACATACAATAAATCAATGTGGATTTAGAAAGCCAGTCTCCTGAATATCCCTCCCATCAGAGTGGAAGACTCAATTTTAATAAGGATGTATGTGTTAATTGCCATAAGGTGTGAGATTAGCAGGTGACTGTTGAGCAAGTCAGTAAAGCTTTTGTGCACTGTGAAAACAGAATAAATTAGCTATTTTAACCCAAGCCCAGGCATTCTGTTTGCAGGATTCCCTGTGAATCTCTCAACTGAATCTGAGCCTCATAAAATAAAGCTACTTTCTGTGCTTCTCTGTGCCTACTGAGAACCCTGCCAAAGCCTTCTATGAGGTATCTGTGAACTTACCCTGGGAGAACACCACACAGTGTCCCTGGCTTCCTGTTCTAAATGAGCCACTCCAGTGACACACTGTAACACTACTCAAGGTGGGGAGGATGAGCTGCCAAAGCCTATTTACCACTTTGCTGTCCTTGGCCAGCGCACATCCGTCCCAAGTGAAATCAGGGTCACAGGCAACGCTGCTCCTCCCTCCTTGCCAACACTAGGGTCCTGTGTGAGGATTAAAATAAATTATCTAGTGTTTCACTGCATTCATTTTCCTACCCTACAAAGTGCCCTTCTTTAAAGATGTGTAGAAGAATGAATTGGGGAAAAGAGACACTTGCAATCTCACAAATAAATCCTGAATGTCCCAAGCCAGGAGATATTATTTAACTAGGTTATAGCTTTCCATAAAATGGGAATATTTACTAAAGTGCAAAGGTGACCAGGACATTCCATTATGTGGATAATTATCACCTATTTAACCAACATAAATAGATAATATTGCCTTAGATTTTCTTTTTAAAATGTAGAGTATACATTTAAAGGAAAATATTGAAAATATGCTCAACACACTTTTATACTTAGCTCTCATAAGAAAGATTACATTTAACCTGCTTTTCTCCTTTTCTATCAGTATTTATTAAATTTTCTACTTTCAAATTAAATTGAAATCAAAACAATTTAAAGTAATTAGTACTGAAGCTTCACTAAAAGAGAAAATTTGCCAATTGTTTGTAAACAAAAGGATTTCATTTGCTTCTGGCACTGAAGAAGGTACTGTTGACATTGTGGAGGGGAGCAGGGAAACCGTATACAAGAACTCTGTCCTTTCTACTGATTTTTTTTCCGTAAACCCGAAACTCTCTAAATAGCGTATTAATGAAAATTTCAAAGGGCCTTTGCAGTCACACTGCTTAGCCGTCTTCTGTTTTCCCGTGGCCCCAGGGAGCACACAGAAGCACTCGAGCTCTAAGGAGCCACACGGGCAGTGCTCCTGAGCAGGATGGTTCTGCTGTCATCTGGAAAGGAGTCAGGGCTCATTGAGTGCTCGGAAAGCTGTTACCTCCCAGGGCTTCTCTCCTTGTGGCCTCTTGAACCTCAGAATTGGCCTCCCTCATCCCTCTTCTGGCCCGAGTCCAAGCAAACTGTGCCTCCTGGACGCCTGTGCTGGTGAGCTCCCCCGCGCCCCGGGGCCACGCTGTGTTTCAGGCACAGGCTTATTCTGAAAGGCTGACCCAGTGCCATGACCGCAACACTTCTGCTTGTAGCTCTACACACAGAGGGTCCTTATTTAAATATCAGTGTGACTACCACACAGACTGTCCCAAAGCAAGGTGTGCGGTCCAGTGTGAAATAAGTGCAGGAGCTAGAGGGTCAGCGGTCCAGGATGGAGGTCTTCATGCCTCACCCCATCCACATGCCCTGCAACAAGAGGCTAAAGGGAGAAGGAAGAGACAAGAAGGCGAAAAGCAACTCAGTATGACGGGTGCATGGGTTATACTCTGCTGTCCTTGGTCTGGGGTAGAAATCTGACCCTCTTTGTCTAGTCATAGCTAGTTACTAGCTAACCAGTTACCACTCATCATTTCACTCTTTCCCCTTCTCTTGTCTTCCCATAAGCACGTGTTAAGTGTGTGTCTAGCTTTGCTTTCAGGGCTGGGACTACAATTATGAAAGTAGACATCCATGACCCCTTGCCCTCAGAGATTTGCAGTCTATTGGGAGAGAGCTAATCATATAACCACATATAATAATGTAAAATTACAGCTGCAACAAGCGCTCTGGAGGAAAGGTTTACAAACACTGGGAGGTTTGAATCTGCCAGTCGGGACAGACATCCTTAAGAAATTAACACTTTAGGGCTGGAGAAATGGCATAGTGGTTAAGGCACTTGCCTGCAAAGCCAAAGGACCCAGGTTCGATTCCCCAGGACCCACGTAAGCCAGATGCACAAGGGGGTGCACACATCTGGAGTTCGTTTGCAGCAGCTGGAGGCCCTGGCGTGCCCATTCTCTCTCTCTCTCCCCCTGCCTATTTATGTCTTTCTCTCTGAAATAAATAAAGAAAAATAAAATATTTTTTTTTAAAAAAGAAATTAACACTTTAGCTAAATCCCAAAGGGTAAATTGGAGTGGTCTAGGCAAGGAGAGACAAAGCAAGCTTAGGTAGAAAGAACAGAATAGGGGGCTGAAGTGATGGCTTAATGGTTAAGTGCTTGCCTGTGAAGCCTAAGGACCCTGGTTCAAGGCTTGATTCCCCAGTACTCACGTCAGCCAGATGCACAGGGTGGTGCATGCATCTGGAGTTTGTTTGCAGTGGCTGGAGGCCCTGGTGCATACAAACTCTCTCTCTCTCTCTCTCTCTCTCTCTCTCTCTCTCTCTCTCTGCTTATTTCTTTCTCTCAAATAAATAAATAAAAATATTTTTCAAAACAACAGAATATGCTAAAGCTGTCTGATATTGTTGTTTGGGTGGGAGTTCCTACATTACAGAAATAAGCCTTCCGTTCTCAATGTTACAGCCTCTAAACACCACACATGACCCATCCAGGTGTAACCATCTTGTGAGCAACTGAAGATATCCTAGAGACACTTGTGCCCTGACCTTCAGCTATCCGACTATTGAACAATGGGTCCCAAGGAGTTAGGATTTCCTCAAGAGTCTCATCTTGGGGGGAGGAATGGGCTGAGGCCATGCTGCCATCCAGAGGAGACACTTGCTTCCTGGAAAGAGTTCACACAGCTGACAACTTGTCAAACCACTTTGAAGGTGAAACTGGAGCCCAGTCCTGGTCAGCGATGGATGCACCCACACCTTGACCAGGGCCTCTCGGTTTGCACACCCCTTGCCTGCTGTTTAAGCCTAAACCTCTAGTCAGGACCCTGAAGAAGAACCGAGGGGGTCATCGGACCTACTTATTTCTTCCTCTTCCTGGCGTGGCCACGCTGAAGGACTCTTCTTTCTCTTGACCAGACTATTGAGGCTGGGTGGTGCTGCCAGGGCCTAGTAAGACAGGTACCCGCGAAGGCTCTTTGAGCTTGTTATATTCACTTCCTGTGTTTCTTTGGTGACACGATTTTGTTTTTGCAGCTGTACCTTTTGGGACAGAACTTGAACGTGGATCATAAAACACAAGGAAGGAACACCCACAGTGACTATTCTGATTTGATTACTAAATACCTACGGTCACCCAGGAGTGATTTCATCACTTTGATAACTTTAAATAAGGACGAAAGGTCATACTCTCAAATTAGGCTGTCTTAATAACATGATTCTTATATGCTTTTTAATTATGCTTAAGGTTACAACTTTGATTTTCTAATAGAAGCCAAAAAGGCTTGGGTCTTACCCACGGGTTGTTTTCTTTGTAAGTTTTTGATAAGGTAAAGATTTGTCAAGCACTGTTTTTAATGCTTGAACCGAGAGAACTTCAAAGACAATTAGTCCTGGTTGGAACATTCATCTGTGATTATTTTCATGGCAAAATAGCAGCATTAAATCTCCTGACGTTAAGGGAATGATTTTACTTCAAACCATAGTTCCAGAATATTCTGTCTGGTCTTGCCACAAATTCATATTCCTTAAAGTTTTATTCTTGTTAAAGTGTTCAACGAATACAGTAGCAAGAAAATGGATAAAAAACATATGGTGTTCTTATTCAAAAGCTCAGCTAATCATTTTTTTTTTGAAAGCCTTCAGTTAGAAATTCTATGTATTTCTCCAGAATATAGGATTAGACTGTGCATGGGTTAAAATGGCTAAAAAATGATAACAGGTAGTATGATAGTGGAATGGCAACAACAGCATCATCTTTATTTATTTAATTTTTTAATATTTTTACTTATTTATTTGAGAGAGAGAGAGAGAAAGAGGAGGCAGATAGAGGAAGAGAGAATGGGCACACCAGGGCCTCTAGCCACTGCAAATGAACTCCAGATGCATTATGCTACCTTGTGCATCTGGCTTATGTGGGTGCTGGGTAATCGAACCTGGATCCTTAGGCTTTCCAGGCAAGTTTCTTAACTGCTAAGCTATCTCTCCAGCCCTCTATTTATTTATTTTTGTTCATTTTTATTTATTTATTTGAGAGTGACAGAGAGAGAGAAAGAGGCAGAGAGAGAAAGAGAGAGAATGGGCGTGCCAAGGGCTTCCAGCCACTGCTAACAAACTTCAGACTCGTGTGCCCCTTTGAGCACCTGGCTAACATGGGTCCTGGGGAATTGAGCCTCGAACCAGATCCTTAGGCTTCACAGGCAAGCGCTTAACCGCTAAGCCATCTCTCCAGCCCTCTATTTATTTTTTAAGTTAAAAAGAAACCAAATTATTTCTTTGATGTAATATGAAAACAGAAACCAAGTAGAAAGAAAATTATTATAATTTTTCCTTTTAAGATAACTTTTTGGGGAATAGTACACCAACATTATTGAATAATATCAACCCAAAAGATGTTATGACATACTTTGAAGTGTGATGTTATTAATATGAAAACAGCATGTTATTTAAGTCTTTGAATACAACTGTAGCTTAAGAAAAATAATAAATTCATGAAATGAGTCAGAGTGTTATTGACTTTGCTACAATAGTCTCAGCAGGATTGGAGAGGTTTTCCCTGTGTTTTCCTAATCTGATATCTGACATTTGTAGTGTAAGTGTTCTTACAGCAAAAAATATTCATTTTCTTTCTAGGTTTCCTTTTAAATTTATACCATAGTTTATCTCTGTTATCCTTTCCCCCAGGTAACTTCCCTGGTCTATATCTTTGAAGTAATTTATATACAATATAAATATTGTTCACTTACATTGAATTCAGTGTGGTAACTGATCTAAGTGATCTGTTAATATACCTGTTACTTATATATAGTAATCTACCAAGATGAGCTGCTCTTAAAGGTTTCCCTGACACTCTTACAGTATTTTCTACATTTTTTTTTAGTTAAATCTTTCTTTTTTCTCTTTTGTAGCTGTTAGAAAATCTAACTGCCTCCTTTCTAAGAAGACACATGCTTTCATAACTAAAGTTCTGCATATACATTCTATTGGGAAATTATAGATGTCCCAAAAGAAAATGTTAAGAACGCTGTTAATTATAAATCATGAATGAACCCTTTCTATGTGGAAGGTGCAAAGCTGAGTCCTTTCTGTAGATCACATAATCGAGCCCCGTAAAATCCGTGCCTTGTTTATGCCTGTGTTTTCAGATGAGAAAGTTGAACTCCAGTAAGATAAGAGATATATCCACATCTCTTAAACAGTAAACGGTGAACCTGGAATTCAAACTGCATAAGGCATTTTTAACCATACTTGTTTCTGTTTCCAGGTAAAGAATGACACATTATATTGTGTTAAGCCGTCTTCTTCCCTCCCCACATCCATAATGTGGCTTACTGTCCCTTTCCTCTTTCAAAAGGCTTTAAAGATATGGATGGCTCTGTTCAAGTAATTAACTCCTTCCTTCCATTTTCAATTTCTAAAATATCATTTTATCATACCAGAAAATTGCTAAAGGTTTCTTTAAATAGTGATTTATTTCCTATTGCACTCAAGGGTTTGATCAAAAACGTATGTGTCAGGAGCCATTGCCAAAGAAGGAAGGTAAATTTGAGATAACAGTGATACTTGTATGAAGAACAAAATTTTGTAAGAAGAGAGGGAAGGAAGAGAATGTATGAGATAATACTTTGCTTCAAAAGTATACACACTATATGATAGCTGCCTAATACTCTGTTCTTAGCTAACATAAATTCTGACAAGCATAGAAACTGTTATGGGTGTATGTGTTTTTTTTTCTCCAAAAGCTGGTAATATTCATCTCAGAAGGTCCTAAAAGGTTACTTATATCAAATGAATCTACTTTTAGTAATCAACAAGTTATTTGCGATGAAGATAACTTAAATTCTGAGTACCTTCATTCAATCTATGCAGTGGTCTTTCATTTTCTCATTAATAAAAGATTAGTACCATTGCTGTAGAGCCAGATATATGGGATGCATGCTAGCCCTTATTCCTCAAGTGTAGCACTTGCCTTCTTATTATTGGCACAAAACACCCTATAAGAAACAGCTTGTGGAAGAACAGGGTTTATTTGGCTTACAGGGTTTTTTTAAAAAAAAACTTTTTAAAAAGTACTGCATTTACAGCTGGGCATGGTGGCACACACCTTTAATCCCAGCACTCAGGAGGCAGAGGTAGGAGGATTGCCGTGAGTTCAAGGCTGCCCTGAGACTATATAGTGAATTCCAGGTCAGCCTGAAATAGAGTGAGACCCTACCTCGAAAAATCAAAAATAAAATTGTATTTACTTATTTGCAAACAGAGAGACAGACGGAAAGAATGGGTGTGCCAGGGCCTCTTGCCTCTTCAAACGAACTCCAGACATATATACCATTTTGTGCATCTAGCTTTATGTGGGTGCTGGGGAATCAAACCCAGGCCATCAGGATTTGCCAGTAGTGCCTTAACTGCTGAGGCATCTCTCCAGCCCTGGCTTACAGTTGTTTTTTTTTTTTTTTTTTTTTAATGGAAAGAAAATGTTTTTTTCTGTTTGAGGGGATATTTCAACATGGTAGGAAAAACGTAGCAGGAGCAGACAATGGGGCATCACATCTCCACAAGAGCAGGGAGGAAGTAGAGTGAGTGTGCTCGCAAGCTCTGGCAAGAAGAGCTGGACTAGGAAGTCTGCACGCCACTATTGCCCACGCGCACGTCTCTTGTCTGGCTGGTTGGTCCCTTGCTTCTTCGTGCTGTTGCTGACTTTTGGTCCCCACTGGCTCCCGTAGGTAGGGCTTTCCAGCACTCTGAGGGCTAGCCAGGGGGGAGCTAGTTTCCCTTTTGGTTCCAGCATGGTATTCTGATGTCCTATGACCACAGCCTGTGGTATCTTCAGCAAAGGGTCTTTCCTGTTAGCTCTGGCTGGTAATCAAGTGTTTTGGCATTGATCTTTTTTGTTTTCAGGACATCATGGGTCTCCCTGGCCAATAGCTCACTGTGTGTGTGTGGGGGGGGGGGCAACCTAATTCTGGGTCTGGGGTTTACCAGCCAAAACTCATGGTTTTAAGGTCAAGCTTTTTCCTCCACCTTCTGTCTGGACTGCCCCCCCCCCCCCGCCTTTATTGGTGGTTGTATCCTGTGGAATGCTAGCTAGAAGGAGGGTTTCTATGGAACTGATTCATTCACTTTTGTGTAATTCTCTCCCCGCCTTCCCTATCCCCTACCCCTCCAAACCCCTTCTACCCCATATATTCGGTCCCTCCCCTAACCTGTCAAGTTCCTCTCCTCTCTCACCATTTCGTCTCTCCTGGTCTCATTCTAGTTGATCCCCATGTTCCTGACGCTGACTGTCCTTTGCGCTCATCTTCAGTCGATCCCAGTTAGGAACTGCAGATGAGAGAGCGCATGCGGCGTATGTCTTCCTGTGCGTGTGTGACCTCCCTTAAAGTAATTTCTTCCAGCTCCACCCATTCCCCTGCAAATTTCATTATTTCACTTTTCCTTACCACTGAGTAGAACTCCATTGTGTGTATGTGCCACAACATCCTTTCGTTACCCATTCATCAGTTAGTGGGCATCCGGGCTGATTCCAATTCCTAGCTGTTGTGACCAGAGCAGTGACAAACATAGATGAACATGGCGGACCATTCATGACAGGGAAAGCGTGGCATGAGCAGACAGCTAGGGCGTCACATCCTGTCATTTCAGCGGGAATGAAGCAGTAAGTGTGAGCCCTGAACACCCAGTGGGGCTGGACTAAAAACCCCCCAGGCCTACCCCCGTGACACACCTCCCCCAGCAAAACTCCCTCACCTCCCCAAGCCTCCATCAGCTGGGAACGAAGTATAAGGCTTATATTTAAGTACATGAGGCTATGGGGACTCTTTCCAATCAAAGCACCACATTCAGTTCAAGACATTGGGCAAGTCACATCACCTTTTTGGGCTTCATTTTTCTCATTAGTTAACAGATGTAATAGTATCATTTGAATTTATAGAAATGAAGTCAGGAACTTCTCCTTCCTTCCCTTTTTATCACTCTCTCAAACAGAAATTGTTTTACATATATTTTGTGGTACTTCTTAAAGAAATATGTCTTACCTTTAGAGAATTGTGGCTTATGTGTGTGTGTGTATATATATATATATATTTTTTGAATAATTTCTCTAACTTGTTTCTCTAAGAAAGAGAGAGAGAGAGAGAATGGGTGCGCCAGGGCCTCCAGCCATTGCAAACAAACTCCAGATGCATGTGCCACCTTGTGCTTCTGGCTTACATAGGTCCTGGGGAATTGAAGCTAGGTCATTTGGCTTTGCAGGCAAGCACCTTAAATGCTAAGCCATCTCTCTAGCCCTCTGACTTTTATTTTTGTTAGAATTTCTTTTTTTTTCTTTGAGGTGGGATAGCCCAGGCTGACCTGGAACTCACTCTGTAGCCACAGGCTGTCCTCAAACTCATAATACTCCTTCTACCTCTGCCTCCCAAGTGCTGGGATCAAAGGTGTGCGCCACCATACCTGGCCGTTAGGATTTCTAATATGAAGCTTGGTTATAGTTTTTTTACATTTAAAGTTAGAAGTCATGAGATCAGTATTTATGAATAAATTAGGAAGAAAGTTTAATAAAGACATTTATCTTTCTTTTTTAAAAACATTTATTTATTTGAAAGCAGAGAGATACAGGTAGAGAGAGACAAAGAGAGAATATGGGCACACCAGGGTCTCCAGCCACTGAAGCCACTGAAATGAACTCCAAATGTATGCACCACTTTGTACATCTGGTTTACATTGGTACTAGGGAATCGAACCTGGGTCGTTTGGATTTGCTGGTAGGTGCCTTAACCTCTAAGCAATCTCTCTAGCCCCTAAAGACATTTTTCCAAATATCATTTCTAACTGTAAAGAACACAAATTTGCTAACTTAATCACTGTGTTGTTAATAAGCATATGTAAGCATATGTTAGTTCCAGTTGGTATAGGCAGGACCTTATCTGAGGGATTCTAAGTATGAACATATATTTTTATAATTGAAGCTTCCACTTGGGCACCTCACTGTGACAAGAACTCAGGAACCACATCCAGGGTAGGCCTTCCCTCCTCAGCTAACCCTCTCCAAAACACCCTCCTAGACATGCCTAGAGATGGGTGTGCTATGTCCAGTCAAATTGACAGTGAAGATTAACTATCATAGTACTTAAGCCTATAATTCTTTGTTAGTTTTTCTGAAAACTAGGATATGAGTCTTTGAGTCTTAGCAGAAATGTGAAGGAAAATTTTTTTCTTTTTTTTTTTTTTTTTTGGTTTTTCAAGGGTCTCACTCTAGCCCAGGCTGACCTGGAATTCACTATGTAGTCTCAGGGTGACCTCAGACTCATGGCGATCCTCCTACCTCTGCCTCCTGAGTGCTGGGATTAAAGGCGTGTGCCACCAATTTCTAAATTGGCTATTGTTACGGGGAAGCAAGAGCCAGCTCTAACTCTTTCATGACAGACTGTAGCAATTACTGTTACTATCATTATTGTGACTATCACAATGCCAAATAGAATCCCAAAATTGCAATTATGATATATATAAATATACGTGTATATATATACACACACACACACACACACACATATATATATGTATATATACATATGTAGATGAGTGGTAACACACCACGTCTCCAGACTGAGGCTGGCAGCACAGATGTGTGGCAGCGTCACGGTGGTTGCCCTTCAGCCTTCTGTCCAGCTCTGGGTTTGGGACAAGCAACTTAATGTCCGTTTGGTAACAACTTGCTTACTGTTATCACATTTCTGTGTAGGGTGATAAAGGAGGACCGAGTAGGGTGGCTGGATTTGCATAATGAAAATCAGGGGACATATTGCCTCTTATGAGAATTTCAGATGACATACCTCCCCAGAGAGAAAGCCCTTGGAAAGTGCCATCTGATTTCGTAGCCCTGGAGCAGTTCGCACAGAGGGAGTTATTTTAAATGGATGTCGGTACAACGGCAGCAAGCGGAACTCTGCCCTGGAGGAGTCAACTGCATCCGGGCAGCAGAAGGCAGAGCCGGGAACCCCATCCACATCACGGGCCTGTCACACGCTGCAGGCCTTTCTGATGTGTGCTCTCTCCCTGCTCATTTGCACTCGGGTCGTCCCTTCTGTCTCATAGGAGAGGAGTCTAAGGCTCCAGTGGGCTGGATGAATCTTTGCTGCTCACTGAGAGATTTGGAAAGGAGCCTTGGAACAGACTGCCAGGGTTCAAATACTAGCTTTCCCGTTTCCCAGCATTCCTGCCTTGGTCCAGTCACTCAGAGTTGTCTGGGCTTCAATGTATTCCCCAGGAATTACTGTGAGGCCTTAATGAGGACAGCGCACAGAAAGCATCTAAAAACAGACCTCAGCCAGGTGTGGCGGCACACGCCTTTAATCCCAGCACTCGGCAGGCAGAGGGAGGAGGATCGCCATGAGTTCAAGGCCACCCTGAGATTACATAGTGAATTCCAGGTCAGCCTGAGCTAGTGAGAGACCCTATCTCAAAAAATCAAAAAAAAAAAAAAAGAAAAACAGACCTGGTCCAGAGGAAGACCTCTATAATATCAACATTTGTATTGGCATTGACAAAATATAAGAAATTAGTTTTGTGTTTCCCTTACTAACAGAGGTACCAATTCAAGAAAGATCTAATTTTACATCTGTGTGTGTGTGTGTGTGTGTGTGTGTGTGTGTGTGCGCGTGCTGTATATATTTGTATGTGAGTGTGGGCACACGGGGGCCCTGCTGTGTCTTGGGTGTCAGTCCTTGCCTTCCCCTTTGTTGGAAGCAGGGTCTCTTAACCAGTGCTGCATACTCTAGCTAGCTGGCCCAGGAACTTCCAGTGGTTCTCCTGTCTCCACCTCACATCTCACAGTAGACATACAAGAGTAGCAAACACGCTTTACATGTTTGTGCCTGGCTTTACATGGCTTAGGAGAGTAAAACCCAAGTCCTCACGTTTGCGTGGCAAGAGCATTACCCACTGAGCCATCTCTCAAGCCCCAAGAAAGACCTAATTAAAAAAAAAATTCTTAGCCCATTTTATTTTTTTGGTTTTTCCAGGTAGGGTCTCACTCTAGTCCAGGCTGACCTGGAATTCACTCTGTAGTCTCAGGGTGGCATAGAACTCAGGGCGATCCTCCTACCTCTGCCTCCCAAGTGCTAGGATTAAAGGCATGCACCACCACATCTGGCCCTTTAGCATATTTTAAATAATGGATTGCCAAAACAAATTTTTTTTTTTTTTCGAGGTAGGGTCTCACTCTAGCCCAGGCTGAATTAAGGTATAAGCTAGGTGTGGTGGTGCATGCCTTTAATCCCAGTACTTAGGAGGTAGAGGTAGGAGGATTGCAGTGAGTTCAAGGCCGCCCTGAGACTACATGGTGAATTCCAGGTCAGCCTGGGCTAGAGCAAGACCCTAGCTAGCATGAAAAACAAACAACAAACAAAAAAATTAAGGTGTATTTTAAATATTTATATTTGTAGTTCATAGAAGTACTCAGTTAATACTTTTAATCAAAAAAAATAGGGCAGCATATTTTTGCTATTATAAAAAAGAAGTGCTGGCCTGGGGGATTGCTCAGTGGTCAAGATGCCTGCCTGCAAAACCTAACAACCAGCGTCTGATTCCTCAGTACCCATGTATATAGGCAGATGCACAAAATGGAACAAGCATGTCTTTCTCTTTTTCTCTCTCCTCTCTCTCTCTCTCTCCTTGCAAACCTATAAATAAAAATATTTTAGAAAATAATGACTGGGTAAGTTCTGAATCTACAGTCCCTTGTAGGTGTTATAGCCCAGTAAAGCCACAGTTCTTCGACTATAAGCTCATCAGGACCTCTGTCGACTTTTTTGTTTATTTTTATTTATTTATTTGAGAGTGACAGAGAGAGAGAGAGAGAGAGAGAGAGAGAGAGAATGGGTGCTCCAGGGCCTCCAGCCACTGCAAACGAACTCCAGATGCATGCACCCCTTGTTCATCTGGCTAACATGGGTCCTGGGGAATTGAGCCTCGAACTGGGGTCCTTAGGCTTCACAGGCAAGTGCTAAACTGCTGAGGCGTCTCTCCAGCCCACCTCTGTCGACTTTTACAAGTAATGAGAGTCCCCCAGACTGCTTTATCTGCAGGCTTTAGCTGTTACTGTTAACTATTAGAAATTAAACTTGAAAATAATAAAATTATTAGGTTATAACATAGTCATACGCCATTTTAAAAATATGTATTTTCAAGTGACCAAAGTATATGTTTATAGAGGACAGGGTTTTTTTGTGTGTATGAAAATTCTTTAATCTCTTGCTCAACAGAAGTCAGGTAGATTTTCTTTCTGTTCGATGCAGTTGACTGCAGTAGTTTCACACGTCAGGCAGCCACTGTGCACTCACAAGAGGGTAAGAACAAAAAAGGGCTGGAGAGATGGCTCACTGTTGTACCATTCCTGCTCTAGCATGAGGGCCTGAGGTGCCTGAGTTCACACTCCGGATCCACGTAAAACCGCTGGGCGTGGCCATGCACACCTGTAGACTCCGTCCCACAGGGGAGCAGAGACCCCAAAATCACCTGAGTCCCACCAGCCTGGAGACAGTAAAAGGAGAGACTAGCTCAAAACATGACCAGGCAGAGCCGAGCAGAGACGGACACTCCATGTTCCACTCTGGCCACCACAGGCAGGTGGCCCACACTGCAGTGAGCGCACGGGGTGCTGCAAAGGGGATGCACACACGTTACACACATGCACTTACATTACACACACGTGCACATTACATATCACACACCACATTACGCACATACATTACATACACACACATGCACACACACATCCCACATCACATATACACACACATTACACACACACACACCACATTACACACATAGCACATTACACACATGCACACCAAATTACGCACATGTGTACACATACCACGCTGGCACACAGAGAACATTACACACACGCACACATACACATCCCCACAGTACACACACATATGTACCCCATTACATACAAGCAAAAAGACAAGCAGCACAAAACAGACAAGCAGCATGCAGTCATGCTCCTCTTCCTAGTGGGGGCGCCTTCCTTCTGAGAACTGTCATCGTGTGAATATGTGGGTGTACAAATGCAACAAGATGGGGAGCAGGGTCCCCCGGGCTCTGGATGCAGTCACAACATGGTGCACATGGGGTGTGTGTGGCTTCTGCCAGTGTAACATGCCATACTGTTTGGTAGCAAAGTTTTTTTAAAGATAAGAATGTGCTCTAAAATGATTTTAAAAAATAGTATAGTCTGCTGGGTGAGGTGGCGCACGCCTTTAATCCCAGCACTCGGGAGGTAGAGGTAGGAGGATCGCCGTTAGTTCGATGCCACCCTGAGACTCCATAGTGAATTCCAGGTCAGCCTGGGCTAGAGTGAGACCCTACCTCTGAAAAGCAAAAAAAAAAAAAAAAAAAAAAAAAAAAGTCACTTATTATCATTATCCAGTATGATACGTGCTATACTTTTTAAGATCCATATTACTCTTTTGCATTCAGTAGCAGTGAACATCATGAGGCAGGAAAACTTTAGCTCCATTGATGGTTGTGGGGCCACCATACTGTGTGGGGGGCCATGGTTGGCTAAAGCTCCACCGTGTGGCATGTGGCTGTAGTGGTGCAGTTAAGAAAGCGCCTTTGACCTGTGGGAAGCCAGACCACACTTTGAAACCACTGCCGTAAAAAGATCCAAGGTTCGTGATAGAGAGATGGATCAGCGGTTAAGGCACTTGCCTACAAAGCCTGACGACCCTAAGTTGAGTTCCCCAGTACCCACATAAAGCCAGATGCACAAGGTGGCTCTTGCATCTTGAGTTAATTCAACACTTTGGAGGCTGAGGTAGTAGGTTTGCTGTGAGTTCGAGGCCAGCCCAAGACTACACAGCAAATTTTAGATCAGCCTGTGCTAGAGTGAGATCCTATCTTAAAAAAAAAAAAAAAAAGATCTAAGTGTCAAGCTGTGTCATGAACACTTTTCAAGCTCATGAAGACATCTGCATGCCACTTGCTTACTTTTGAACATGTATCAGAGAACTGGGCAACTCCCCCCCCTTACCCCTGTGATAACATCACAGTAATAAATAGCACAATACATTTTTCATAGAGGAACTCACAGGACTTGGCACTAGGACCTGATTTGACAACTTTTTTTGTCTTTTATTCCCATCTTTTTTTCATTCATTCCACATCCAATGAGCAGGACATATAATGTTGGTTAAGTATTATAAAAAAAAAATCTCTTCATTTGAAGGAATAATTTCTCTAACCTTAGTATTTTCATTAGTAAACAAGCAAGAAAATTGAAACTATCAACTGAAGAACTTTCCTCCCATCAGCTGCTTTTGGTTGAGTGCTTTGTCCCAGCAACAAGAAGGGAACTACAACAGAGTGTAAGAACGTACTTTTTTGTGCATTCAGTTTTCCATACTGAGCTGAGAGACCTCACTATTGTTTCTTAAACAGTTGATAAAGGCTGTAGTAGAATAAAGCACTTACATTACCACTTCTGTCTTAGCTTTGGTATTTAAGGTAGAAGGTTATTTAAGGTAAAGTGTTACAATTACCAAAGCCCGGGCTGGAGAGATGGCTTAGAGGTTAAGCGCTTGCCTGTGAAGCCTAAGGACCCCTGTTCAAGGCTCCATTCCCCAGGACCCACGTTAGCCAGATGCACAAGGGGACGCACGCGTCTGGAGTTTGTTTGCATTGGCTGGAGGGCATGGTGTGCCCATTCTCTCTCTCTCTCTCTCTTTCTCTATCTGCCTCTTTCTCTGTCTGTCGCTCTCAATTAAATAAATAAAAAAATGAACAAAAAAAATTAAAAAAAAAAAACAATTACCAAAGCCCAAGATTGGTGAAGGATAGGTGGTGTGGGGAGTATTGCTCACCAACATTTTCAGCTTTGATTGCAAGTTGGAGCCATCTAAAATTCTTTACATTCTTCATGCCTGGTCTCACCTCCAGGGATGCTGGTGTCATTGGCCAGGAGTGTGGCCTGGTCAGATTTTTAAAGCCTTACAGGTGACACTGTGTGCAGCCAGTCCACTGATATGAGGACTTTGGACCTGAAATTCTGCATCTTTTTTAAGTTCTCTTTTTAAAAATTAAATTAAATGAATTAATTACTTTGTAAGCAGAGAGAGAGAAAGAGAAAATGGGTGCGCCAGGGCCTCCAGCCATTGTGAACGAACTCCAGATGCATGTGTCCCCTTGTACATTTAGCTTATGTGGGTACTGGGGAATTGAACCTGGGTCCTTTGGCTTTGTAGGCAAGCACCTTAACCGCTAAGCCATCCCTCCAGTCCCCTGCATCTTCTTAAAATAACTATTTCACTGGGACACTGTGAGTATTTGAACTGAAGACATAGGTGTTTATTAATTTATCTAATTGATATGTAAAAGTCCTGTTTTACTTTGTTTTGATAAACGTAACATGAATTTAGATCTTTTCTTAGCATGAACGAATCTCATGCTGTACCCCTCACAATTATATGAAAATATACTAGTGGAGTGTAACTTATAAATAAAGTAAGATTCTTAAATAATCCCTGTAATAGAGTAAAGCACTTAAATTACCACGTCTGACTTAGCTTTGTTCTTTAAGGTAAAGTGTTAAAATTAATCACATTCATAATTAGCTACATTAGAAATGAATTCAACGGTCTACTGGGGAGTCAGCTTTTACCTGGTAGCAAGACTTACCTGAGGCTTATATGCAGAGGCTTAAGAGAAGATGCCCTTCTGTTGAACTTCTGAACTGGCTAAGGACGTTTCTTCCCTACAAGTAGCCTTTTGTCCGAAAGCTGACATCAGGTTCTTGCTAAGCTCTGCATTATTCTGTAGTTGTTCAGTGTTGCCATTGGTAACTTTACTTTTCACTACTACTGGCACAAGGCATGCATACGTTCTGCTGCATTTGGAAAACTAGTGAGAAGGCTCTAGCATCCTACCCTCCAAACCTTGAATGACATCATAGCTAGCTAGCCCTGCTCTGAGGAGCAAGCACCTGGTCCCTGGTGTTGCTGGCTAGCTGTGCTTGACATTCCTCCTCCTTTCCCTGCTTTTTCTTCCATGTCCTCATTGCTCTTCCTTCTCCATCTCCTGTAACCTCTCACTCAGAACACCTTCTTTTTCTTTTATTACTGTGTGAGAGCATATTTAAAAGTCACTACTTAGCCGGGGATGGTGGCGAACGCCTTTAATCCCAGCACTCGGGAGGCAGATGTAGAAGGATCGCCATGAGTTCAAGGCCACCCTGAGACCCCATAGTGAATTTCAGGTCAGCCTGAGCCAGAGTGAGACCCTACCTCGAAAAACCAAAAATAAATAAAGAAAGAAAGAAAGAAAATAAAAGTCACTACTTTGAGAGATGGCGCAAAGGAGCATAAGTTATTGGTGATAAAAGCAGTTCTTTCCTTTTCTAAGAAAGCTGAATACTTAGAAACAAGCACAATGAATATATTATGAAAAACCCAATTTAAATCCTGTCCTAATAGTTCACACACTACTTTTGTGACAGATTCTCAGCTTGTATGATTCTGTGGTCTGACTTTATAATACTTAGAAAAATATTACATGCAAATCCATTTGTTGTGAATAAAATGTAATGAACATTTCTCTATAAAATCTACCATTAAGCCTAGCAACTATCCTTTCTTTGAGAGGAAAAACATATACATTTCACATTAACATTGTAGAGACATTGGTGGGGCCCAATGTTAAACTGTGGCTTAGCAGAACTGGAGGGATTTGCTATAAGAGAGGACATCCCCCGGGTCCTCACCTGAGGTCATTAAATTGATTTAGTTTACGTCCGTTGGCTGTATTTTAATGCAGCATAGCTGTAAAAATACAAGGCCCCATTGTAGCACACAGGCAATGCATTGTTATTTTTTAGGCCTGTCAATGTAAAAAAAAAAAATGTGTCTGTCTGCCTTCCCTTATGACTTGAAAAAAAAATTAGCTACATTACAAAGCAGCAGGACACTCTGAAAATGTTGGTTTTGGAAAATATCTTGGAATGACATTTTAAGAATCTGGCCATATAATTTGGCTCAGTTGCCCAGCATACACATGTTATTTGGGGGGGGGGGGGCACTGCGGTACCCATCCTTTGCAGTGAAGCTCTAGAGCTAGGGAAAACCACATGAGCGGTCTGTCGGCGGCTGGCGGTTCTCCTGATGGAGGTCTGCTATAGCAGGAGAGGTGATTGTCACTTACAGTCATTTCAGAAAGAAACCAACATTTGGGCACATGTTCAAATCCCAGAACCTTAGGAAGCCACTAAATATACTGTGCTCAAGATTTGCCCAAAATACATCCAAAGGCATTTGTTGTGCCAGGGTGTTCAATGGCATGTTTGTTGTGGGCTGCTGCAGGACCCTATGTCTGTTAGAAGACTGGTGAGATCTGGGGTTTTCTCTCTTTTTCCTTCGGATCTGTTGGCCTGCGGGTTCCTCCAGGGTGGCTCTGTTTGATCCTAGTAGGTGTTGGGTTCAATACCTTACAGGAATTCACCACAGTGGCCACAGGCCCCATCTGTGACTCTGTAACAGGCCTGCCTGCCTGGGAGCGACTTTCTAAAACTCCGAGGCTCCTCGGTCCCTTTTCCCAAGGCAGGAGCCCAGCAGCTGTGTGTGTTGAAGTGCGGAGGTGGACACAGGGAGACAGGCCAGACCTCTTTTCTGCCTGCCACCCTCCATGATGTGGATTTCCAAGGGATTCTTGGGAGCATGGCTGGTCGCAGTACCACGGCTTCAGACTCTGGGCTGTCACAGGCCTGGCTGGGAATCTAAAGCTCAGCCTCATCCTGTTATGATCTCCAGCATGTTAGTTACATATCTGCGATATCCATCTCCCAATATACAAACTGGACTATCATGACAGACCTTCTGTGTGTTACTATGAAGATGAAATTGGGTAATAAGTCCAAGTTGCCTCAGAAGTAGGAAGCGTTAATACATGTGACTGGCTGTTATTACTGTGTTGTGACTATCCCAACTAGTGCTCTACATCTGCAGACACAGACCCCGTAAGGATTACTATTGCTATTTCCCCCTTAACTTTTTAGCTTTTTAAAAGTTTTACTTGGGCTAGGGAAATGGCTTAGTGATTAGGGTGTTTGCATGCGAAGCCTAAGGAACCAGGTTAAATTCCCCAGGACCCACATAAGCCAAATGCATAAGGGGCGCACATGTCTGGAGTTCCTTTGTGGTGGCTGGAAGCCCTGGAGCGCCCATTCTCTCCTTCTTCCTCTGCCTCTATCAAATAAATAAATAAATAAATAAATAAATAAAATATTTTAGAAGTTTTAGTTCAGGCTGGGTGTGGTGGCGCACACCTTTAATTCTAGCACTCATGAGGCAGAGGTAGGAGGATCGCCATGAGTTCGAGGCTACCCTAAGAGTACAGAGTGAGTTCCATCCAGGTCAGCCTGGGCTAGAGTGAGACGCTACCTCAAAAAAACCAACTCCCCCCAAAAAAGTTTCACTTTAAAACAAAGCTCATTTTTTATAACTAAGCTATTAATTTTGATTCACTTTTGTATGTGTGTAGTATGTGTGTTATGGTATGTGTGCACACAGGTGTGTGTGCATGTGCGTATGTGTGTGTGTGTGACCTGTGGTGGATGCACATGTCTATGGGCTGATGTGGCACCCTGTGTACTCACTTACCTGCGGTTCCCATGGGCTTGTATGAAATGACCAGAGGAGAAAGTCGGGTGGCCCCCTCCGTCACTCATTCACCCATTTTTTTTTTTCTGTAACAGAGCCTCTTGCTGATCCTAGAGCTTGCTATTTCATGAGCCCCAGTGATTTTTAGGCCTCTGTTCCCTGTAGAACTAGGGTCACAGGCATGTGTGGCCATACCCAGATGTTTACATGGGTTCTGGAGAATCTGACTGTGGCAGCTTCAGGCCCCCTCAGGCCCCCATACTTGCATGGGAAATATACTTAACCACTGGGCCATCTCTCTAGCCTGTGGTTTTGATTCTTCACCTATCTAGCTTCACATAGTCTAAAAAATATGTAGTTTCTTTACACTTGGCTAAAATGTTATCTTATTATGTTTTATGTCTTACTGTGTGTGTGTGTGTTATTTTTTTTTCAATTCAAATTCAATCAGTATTTACCAGTCACTTGCTGTGTGCTGAATACCATTGCCAGGAGCGAAGGACACTGGCTGATATGAGATTCTGCCTCTGAGCACCTTTACGCTTTAGCCGGCATGTGAAAAGTCAGCTAAGTACAAAATGCCGCTCGCCATAGTTAGAAGAGGACGGAAAACACACAGGTGACCAGGAGAAGGTGCCGCTGGCTCAGCCCCAGGGAAGCAGGGGCGTCTCACCAGGGGCCAGTGATTGAGATAACTGTCCTAGAGGCCACGTGCTGAAGCCTTAGTCCCCAGCCTCTGGTACTATTGGGAAGTGGCAGAACCTTTGAGAGATGGGCCTATTGGAAGTCTTGTGTTCCTTGAGGGGGGTGCTCTTGGAAGGGATACCCCAATACTGTCTCTGCCTCCCCTCTTCTCTCTGTGTTCCCCCCTCTGCCTTCCTCCATCCTTCCCACTTTCTAGCCTCCACAAGGGGTATGGCTTCTTTGGTCACGGGCTCGCACCGTGGTGACCACCATGACGTTCTGTCTTGCTGCTGGCCCAAAACCAGCTGCGCCAACCAGCCATGCTCTGCAAACGGAAACCTTGAGCCAAAGTAAACCTTTCCTCCCCTTAAGTTATCCCAGGTCTTTGGTTATAGTGACATAAAGCTGACTACTACACCTAGGGACTAGCTAGGAGGGTATCAGATGGCCAGCTGACCTGTTACTCTCTAGGCAAAGAGAAGAATGGATGCAAAAGCATGAAGGTGAGGCTGGAGAGGTGCCTCGGCAGTTATAGGCACTAGCTTGCAAATCCTGGTGGCCTGGGCTCCTTAGTACCTGTGTAAAGTCAGATGCACAAAGTGGCACAGGTGTCTGGAATTTTCCGTGGCAGGAGGCCCTGGCGTGCCCCTTCCCCTCAAACATAGTTTTTTTTTAAAGAGACAGTCTTTTTTGTTTATTTTTATTAATTTATTTGAGAGTGACAGACAGTGAGAGAAAGAGGCAGAAAGCTAGCGAGAGACAGAATGGGCACGCCAGGGCCTTCAGCCACTGCAAATGAACTCCAGACGCGTGCGCCCCCTTGTGCATCTGGCTTACATGGGTCCTGGGGAGTCGAGCCTCAAACTGGGACCCTTAGGCTTCAAAGGCAAGCACTAACCGCTAAGCCAATTCTCCAGCCCTCAAACATAATTTTTCTAAAGCACGAAAGCAAGCAGTAAAACAGCATGTCTGAGAAGTATGAGGGACGAGCCCACGCCCACAGCCCAGTGGGCAGGCGTGGAGTGCCAGGAGTCGCGAGCATCTGGAGGACTCGATTGTAATGAAGCATGCCATATGCTTTGTCCTGTCAACTGTGCTAGAGCCATTGCAGGTACTGTTTCCATACGGTGAAGTGCACACCCGGTCATCCACAGCCTAGCGAACTTGACGCAAGTATGCCTCCACGTGTGTATGCGCGTTTACCATCACAGCAGTGCCCTTCTACGTTTTCCCATCAGCCCTTCCTCAGACACAGCCTCACTCTGACCTCTCTCAGCATGCATTAATTTTGCCAGACTTGTGCGTCAGGTAACTGAAAACATGCGGTTTCTTCTCTCTCTCTCTCTCTCTTTCTCCTTCTCTCTCTCTCTCTCGTGTGTGTGTGTGTGTGCATGTGTGAACATGTGTGCATGCATATATATGAGCCTTGCTAAGTAGTTAAGTATACTTCCTACACAAGTCTGAGGGCTTGAGGGGGCCTGAGACCCCCAGAGTTTGAATCCCCAGAGCCCACATAAACACCTGAGTATGGCCCTCCATGCCTATAACTCCAGTCCCGTGGGGGGCAGAGATTGGACAATCTCTGGGGCTCGTGAAACAGCCAGCTCTGGAGTCAGAAAGAGACTATTGCAGGGGAAAGACATTAGATGAAGACGGTTCCGAGGCGGCCAGAGCAGAATGTACTGACACCACTTGCTGCTTTTCACAAGCCTGGGCAGCTCCCTGGTTTCTGCTGCCCTCTGCAGCCCCGGGATTACTTGGGTTCTGGCGCTGTGGACTAGAGTGGTCTGAGGCCCGCTCAGGTCTTCATGCTTGTGCAGGAAGCACACTTATGTGCCGAGCCGTCTCTCCAGCCCAGCATCTGCTGTCTTGTGTCTCATTCCTTTGGTTTAATATTTTGTGTGTTAGATCCATCCGTGTGGCATGTAGGAATAGCTTTGTCTGCTGTGTAGTATTGCATGAGCCGAGGCCAGACGTGGTGCTGGCAGGCAGGTTCCTCACTGTGTGGCCTGTCCTGAGTTCAGTTCTTCCCTCAAAGCCTCCCACCACTGCATGGGAGCGCTCAGGCTCCAATGGAAGGGTGTAATTTTCAGTTCCAGACATGGAGATGCTGTCTTTGTTATTGAAACGGAATAATCTAACCCGATTCTGAGTTCTTCGTCATCCTGAAATATTCCTCATGGCCTCTCTGCTATCTGTCTCGATTCAGTTAATCACGCTGGCCTGTGAGGCAGACTTGCTGGTGAAGTTGGCCGCCACTCCATCTGGCGCTAACAGAACTGGTTTCTCGGCTGCCTCTTACACCATTCTGAAAACATCTAATCAGCACCTCATTCCTTCACCATTATTGGGGAAGATAAAATAGTGCTCTTAAGCTCCTGCTTCTCAAGGCTGGGCATGCAGCTCAGCCGTGGAGTGCTCACATAACTGGTGCAAGGCCCCCCCTTTGGTCCCTTCTCTGAAAAACAAGAAAGAAAAATCAGGATTCCCTTACTACTCAAAGATCTTTTTAAACTTTAAAACCTGTTTTCTTGTATTGTTGTCTTATAAGTGTTCATAGAAAGAATAAACAGAATTTTAAGGAGAAGCAGTTAGTTACATCCATTATACAACCGATTTTTGAAAAGAGTATTTGTTTACATGTATACACATCAGAATATCTTCCTTTTTTTCTTTTTTGTAACCACTATAACCTATAGCAGAAATAAATAAATACTAAGTGAATGACTATCTGAATAAATTCATGTCATTTGAAGAAAAATTAAAAAAAAATTAAATGCCTAAGGGAAAAAAATGTAAATGACCTAAAAGAAAACTTAGCAACAAATTAACACGTAACTCCTCCACTAGGCAGGGCATTTGGCTATGCATTTTCCCAGAATTTGAATAAACCATTTTGTATGCTGCTTCTCTTTCTTTTCATTTTTTTTTAAAAAAATTTGTTTATTTGTGAGAGAGAGAGCAGGAAAGAGGCAGAGAGAGAGAGAGAAAATGGGTGTTCCAGGACCTCTAGCCACTGCAAATGAACTCCAGACACATGCACAACCTTGTGCATCTGGCTTATGTGGGTCCTGGAGAATCAAACCCGGGTCCTTAGGCTTTGCAGGCAAACGCTTTAACTGCTAAGCCATCTCTCCAGCCCTGTATGCTGCTTTTCTAAAGAAATGTTTTCTGATCAGAGCTATGGCAAGAGCCATGATTCTACTAATGCCTTCATCCCTCCCACCGTACCTACTGCCTCTCTGCTCCTCTTATGTCCCTTGGAAACATAATGAGGAGGAAGACTATGATGGCAATGAAGAGTCAACAAGACGGGTTAGAGCACCAGGAGCCTAGGTTTCCCTGCTTGAATCCCAGTTCCTCTGTGTGAGCTTGCATAAGTTACTGAACCTCTGCAGTCCTGCCCTTAGGACTGCTATGAGATGAAATATGTCAGTTTCGGGTGGGAGACAGGCACCCTATGAAGACGCACGTTTGTTGCGACCCACGATCTACAGCCGGGGACCGCGCAGTTGCTCTTCTCATCCTCCCGCTCGAGCGCCCGAGTGTGTCAGGCAGGGTCCCCTTCACAGACTTCTAGTGGCAGTGCTAAACAGAACTTGCTATCATATTCCTGATGAATTATCAGTTTCAAAGTTGTTTCCCGGAATAAAATGCCTTTCCACTTGGAAATCAACCAGTAGTACCTTTTGTGTTAAATTAAACACAGCTGGCTTGAAGGTAGGCCTACCACTCCATTGAACTTAGTCTATGGGACATGTTTTTTAATTTTCACTGTGTATCTGACTTACTCTGTAAATTTAAACAGATCCCCAAGATTAATATCTTGACAGTGTCTTTTTATCTTTTTTTCTTTTTTAAAAAGATCAAGATAGCCGAGTGTGGTGGCACACGCCTTTAATCCCAGCACTCAGGAGGCAGAGGTAGGAGGATTGCCATGAGTTCTAGGCCATCCTGAGACTACAGAGTGACTTCCAGGTCAGCCTGAGCTAGAGTGAGATCCTACCTCGAAAAAGCAAAAAAAATAAAAATTAAAAATAAATCAAGATAGTCACACAAAGGTTAAAATGAGCACAAAGTCTTGATTTAAGTTTTAAACTATTTCTGAATTACCTTGCCCCAGATGCCCCAGGGTCTTGGGTATCAGTTGAATGAATGTTTGGCCCACATCCAGCAGTTGCCAACCACAAGGCTTGTCTCTTTCGTAGCCCATTCCAGGAAGGAAGCCAGACAGGTCTGGGAGCAGTTACATCTTCAGAAGAGCTAGACACCTCTACAAAAGATTATCAGCTTAAATCAAGGGGCTACCCACCCAGAGATTCTAGTCTCAATGAGATTTCAACCTCATTTCTCCAAGGAAAACAGACTAGCAAAGCAGGCTTTTGGGAAGGAACAAATATGTCTTTCATGGCTTTCTTGGGATAGAAACAACCTAAGTGAAACCACAAATCCAAATATAGGAAAAAGTTTTAGTCATCTGAATTTCAATATAATAACATGTGAGTCCTCCTGTAGGATTGTAGGCATATGTGCATGTGTGCACACTTGTGTGTTCTGGATGTGTACAGATAAGAGGAAGTTATGATACAGTACAGGTAAGTATAGGTAAGAGGAAGGTGAGTGACAGACAGGCAAGAGGAAGCAACCTATTATAAAACCCTTGGAGGGGCTGGAGGGATGGCTTAGTGGTTAAGCGCTTGCCTGTGAAGCCTGAGGACCCCAGTTCGAGGCTCGATTCACCAGGACCCATGTTAGCCAAATGCACAAGGGGCCGCGCACGCATCTGGAGTTTGTTTGCAGTGGCTGGAGACCCTGATGCACCCATTCTCTCTCTCTCTCTCTCTCTCTCTCTTTGCCTCTTTCTCTGTCTGTCACTCTCAAATAAATAAATAAAACAATGTATTTGTTTTAAAAAACCCTTAGAGGGGCTGGAGAGGTGGCTCAGCAGTTAAAGGTGCTTACTAACAAGCAAGCCAGTCTGAGTTTGATTCCCCAGCACCCACGTAAAGCCAGACACAATTGGTGCACACATCTGTCACCCCAACATGCCTATGGCAATGGTAGGTGGAACCAGGAGAGCCAGGAAGCTCGTGGGCCAGCTAGACAGGCGCACATATAGTGAGAAGAACAAGGGAGACCCCGTCTCAAGTAAGATGGAAGGAAAGGAGAGACACCCCAAGGTTGTCCTCAGACCTGCACACGTGTGCCATGGCACACATAGTGGCCATATACACACACACGTGCACACACACACACTCTTATTAAAAAGAAAGAAAACCCTTGGAAGAGAATTGCATGTTTATGTTTTTGCAAAGAGCAGGGGAAAAGAAGATTATCTTTTTTTGTTCGTTCTTTATCTTAAAGTAGTAGAACAGTTCTTAAAGCATAGTAGGTATTTGGGCTGGAGAGATGGCTCAGTGGTTAAGGTGCTTGGCCTGAACAACCTAATGACCTGAATTCCTCACGACCCACGTAAAGCCAGATGCACAAAGTGGCTCATGCGTCTGGAGTTTGTTTGCAGTGGCTGGAGGCCCTGGTGTGCCCATTCTCTCTCTGCCTCTCTCTCTCTCTGTATCTTCTTGCATATATATATAGAATATTTTTAAAATATTTAAAAAGTATAGTATACATTCATTAAGTATCTACTGACTGAAATCAAAACATGGGAAAATAATTTGTATACTTCAATAATGCAATAACTAACAGCATTGCTGACATGGAAACAGCAGATGCCATTAAAGCAAAAACTTTCTACTTTTTTGTGGTTTTTTGAAGTAGGGTTTCACTCTAGTTTTTTATAAAGTTTTTTTAATTTTTTTATCTATTTGAGAGCAATAGACAGAGAAAGAGGGAGAGAGAGGGAGAGAGAATGGGGCGCACCAGGGCCTCCAGCCACTGTGAGCAAACTCTAGACGCGTGTGCCCTCTTGTGCATCTGGCTAACGTGGGTCCTGGGGAATCGAGCCTCCAACCGGGGTCCTTAGGCTTCACAGGCAAGCACTTAACCGCTAAGCCATCTCTCCAGCCCGGGTTTCACTCTAACTCAGGCTGACCTGGAATTTACTATGTCGCCTTAGGGTGGCCTCGAATTCATGGTGATCCTCCTACCTCTGCCTCCTGCGTGCAGGCCTGGCTTGAAAACTTTCTACATTTGAATCATTATTTTCCAGAACTTGTTCTTATTTTGTGGTTTTCTGAATGTCACAAGAAAAATTTGTGCTACTAAAACCAATATATACATATTAGAATATATATATGTGTGTGTGTGTATATATATATATATATATATATATATATATATATATACAGAGATAGAGAGAGAGAGAGAGATCTATAGAAAGATGATAGATAAATATGTAGCGCGCTACACCTGTGTCTCACTGACGCCAACATCGTGAACACTGGGGTCCCTCCTGAGAAGAGTGGCAAGTATGCATCCTCAACCTCACTCAGCAGAGAGATGAAAGCCGAGTTGCACTGTGGTTGGGCTCTCGTCTGCCTGGTGGCTGGCATAACCTTTGGGTAGTCACGTGACACTTCTGCTCTGTTTGAAAGGCAGCAGTCAGCTAAATGGCCTCTGAAAGAACTCTAGTTCTACGGTGCTATGAAATGTTTAATTCTATGGATAGTTAATAAACATTTATATTTTAAGAAATTACATGACTGTGAGAGAATTAGAGACATCTTGGGCCATATTCAACTTTTTTCTTAGTTGATAGAAAATTAATCTAGATAGCCCCAAACTATTTTTGACTTTTCAAAGTATGTAAGTAATGGATATATGTATTGTTTCATTCACCCATCCAATAAGCATTTTGAACCCTCATTAGACATATGTACATATATATGCTTATGTAAGCATAAAAAAAGAGCTTGCCAGAGCCGGGCGTGGTGGCGCACGCCTTTAATCCCAGCACTCGGGAGGCAGAGGTAGGAGGATCGCTGTGAGTTTGAGGCCACCCTGAGACTCCATAGTGAATTCCAGGTCAGCCTGAGCTAGAGTGAGACCCTACCTCGAAAAACCAAAAAAAAAGAGCTTGCCAGGCAGAATTGGAGATCTGTAGATATCTAAGATACAATCTCGTTTTATAAGGAAATTTTGGAAATAATATAAATTTAAGTACCTTTCATTATACAGAGTTGAGAAAATATATTCATAGACAATGACTTTGTATGGTGTGTGAAATCCTAAATTTTGGTATGTAGTAATATTACTAGTTCTCAAAAATTACACTTTTGGGGCTGGAAAGGGAGGTGGCTTAGCAGATAACGTGCTTGCCTGAAAAGCCAAAGGACCCAGGCTTCATTCTCCAGTACCCACATAAAGCCAGATGCACATGATGCACATGTGTCTGGAGTTCATTTGCAGTGGCTAGAGGCTCTGGCACACCCATTCTCTCTCTCTCAAATAAATCAATAAATAATTTTTAAAGCACTCTTTTGAAGCTGAATTACATATCTAACAAGAAACATTGTGGCACAGTAGTACATATCAAGCAACCACACACAGTTACATTGATAAGTGAAGTGTCTCTACCCACAGTGTCCCTTCCCTGTTGGGTCAGAAAGGCAAATATAGGTCACTGCTGTGATTGGGGCATCGCGGGTCACGTGCCTCCTTCCTGTACAGCCAGTAATGGCAGGGTAGAGGCATGATTAGAAATAGACAGAGCTGGGCGCATGCCCTTTAGTCCCAGCACTTGAGAGGCAGAGGTAAGAGGATCACTGTGAGTTTGAGGCCATCTTGGGACTATAGAGTAAGTTCCAGGTCAGCCTGGGCTAGAGACCCTACCTCAAAACAAAAACAAAGACATGTTTGGCAAAAGAGTCCAGGAAGGGGATAGATAGTGAAGTTCTTAAAAGGAAGAAGGGTGCCTGAGACATGGGCAGAACCCACCAAAGCAGACCCCTGTGGGTGTCGCCAGGGTCCTCCAGGTTGCAGAGAGAGAGCCGTGTAAGAGCTTCATGGAGGCCTGAACTGTAAGGGGGGGAGGGGCGGGGAGCAGGAGAACCATCTCCTGTGATGTGTCCCTGAAGGCCTGAAGGAAAGCAGGGTTGAGGAGTGAAGGAGATCTGTCAGCTCTGGTCAGCTGAGCAAGCAGCTAGCATTCTCAGGGGGACTTGGGCAAAGTCACCTGCTGGAGAGAGCCCAGGTCGTTGCGATGGCCAAGCAGAGCACCCGCCGCATCTTCAGCTGCCGCTGGTACTGTCTGGGGGCTGTGGCCCGGGCTGAGAAGCTGAGGGCGGCGCCAGTGGATGCTGTCTACCAGTCAAAGACAAGTTCTTCCTCAAAGGGGTTTGGACCAGTGCGTGCAAGAACTGCTACTGTGTCTAATATTAACTGTGACATGTTTTACTTACCACATTCAGAACATGTAGTCAACATGCTAGTGCCCCAAAATAAGTGACATTCCACATTTGGCAAGTATATTTTGGGAAGTTTATTCTAAATGTTTTCTTATTTTAAAAGAATGTTTTTAAAAAAGAATTTGGGGTTTTAAAAAGTTTATGATTAATATGAAGTACACAATGTTTCCATTCTCCTCCATTGCCACTTAAAAAAAAGTCTGGTGTAGATCCTAAGAAAGCCTTTTCATATATATATATATATTAAAATCTGTTTTCCCCATGTTTTTGTGTTCAACACAATAAGACTTTCAGCACACTTGAACATCTCCTTACTGCTCCAACCCTCAGGTTTTGTTATAATTATCTAGAAATTTTGTTCCAGATGATTGTTTTTTCACTTTTTGTTTAACTTAATTGTTTTCTTTTTAATTTACAAGTGCATAAAATTTCACAGCAACATGCTCCACAATCATTACGCATGACTGGATACTTCTCTCAATACCATTTCTTGTATGTCAAATCCCACCGCCCCCTATGCATTTATGTTTGCTAGTTGACAGCCACCTAAGAGCTCCTGCCTAATCATGACACTTTAATTTGGCTGCCATCTGCTTCCTGTGTCCTTTTGGCTGGAGGCCATCGCTTCAACTTCACTCTTCACTGACGGGCGTGCTCTGCTCCTCACAGTGCCTCTCCCCGTTCCATGCAGTCCAGCTTCCTTCTCCCTCTTCCTTGCTTTGTTTAATTAGAAGCCTCTTGGTTGATGTCTAATATAGTTCTGTTTGTTGATAGCCAAATGCAGTGCCTGTGGCCCTATCATTATTCCAACTTAGAAAGTCCACAGGGCTCCCAAAAGGCAGTGTGTCCTAAGACCCCTAGCTGTGAGGATTGAGCCCACTCTCGCTCTAAGACAAACACAGGTGTTGCAGTCAGGTTCGCATTGCTAGCAGAAGTCACTGACCAAGAGCAGCTTTTGGGAAAAAAAAAGGACTTATTTTGGCTTTCAGGCTCGAGGGGAAGCTCCACGATGGCAGGGGAAAACGATAGCATGAGCAGAGGGTGGACATCACCTCCTGGCCAACATAAGGTAGACAATAGCAACAGGAGAGTGTGCCAAACACCTGGCAAGGGGACACTGGCTGTAACACCCGTAAGCCTGGCCCCAACAATACACTCCTCCAGGAGGCGCTAATTCCCAAATCTCCATCAGCTGGGAACCAGCATTCAGAACACCTAAGTTTATGCGGACACCTGAATCAAACCACCACACCAGACATTACATCGAGAGGGAGGCAGGCAACATTGTTAGGTAGTTTAGGGTGACTGGGCCCTGAATGTAAAAAGCAGAGATGTCCTTAAGTGTGCCCTTGCAATTTCCACTTTACTAGAGATCAGAGAAGGTTCTCTCCTCTCCTTGTCTCCTGACTAAAGGAGCTCCCTAGATCTGTTTTTCCATGAACAACCTGAGCCCCTCCTGGGAGGAATTCTCCCTTTCCTAGAATTCAAACCTGCTCCTGGCAGTGTGGTTGGTTAAGCTCAGTCCCCAAATCCGGCTTCACGGCTGGCCTCTTCCTGAGCCAGCCCCTAGCCCAGAGTACTCGGCCCTCCCGTGAAGGTAAGCCACCACTATAGGGTGACAAGTAAATGCTTACCCGGGGCGCAAGTCTCTCTTTGCTGGCCTCTGAACTTCCAGATTCTTGAAGGCCTTCCCTCATCTGGGCTGAGACGAGGGGAGACCCCCGCCCCTATTCCCACATGGGCTTCACCCCTCTCACCTCCCTCATGGTGGAAGTGCTCTGTACTTCCTCCTCTCTCCTTCTCTTAATCTAATAAAGTCTCTCTAAACCTTACCCTCTGGCCTAAGAATTTTCATTCTTTAAATTCATGACAAGAATCCTGGGTACCCGTAAATTTATTGGTGCGTTGTCATATTGGTGTATTGGCATGGAATCCCAAAATTCCAGATTTAGCATGTTAAAAACAACCACATAGACCCCGGAAGAAAGTGCGAGAGACTGCTCCTACAAGCTTTCTTGGGGTCTGTTGTGTCACTACTTTTGGGAACCTAATGCTTGCACAAGTGGAGGGAGGGAGGTTGAAATGCTAACATTCAGCTGGAGAAAAACATGGGCTGGGACAAAATAAAGAGGAAATTGGCTTATTACAGGCTTTGTTTTTTTTTTTTTTTCAGAGAACATTTTGTCTAATACCAGAATTTTTTCATATATGTTTTCCTGAACACATTACTATTTAGCTATTATATCCTGCCTTAAAGCTCCAGTCCTTGGGAAGTCAAGTATGTGGTCCTTTTGCTCATTGGATCAAAAAATGTAAATTATGAGGTATATTGGGCTGGAGCGATGGCTAAGTGGTTAAAGACACTTGCTTGCCAAACTTGATGGCCCAGGGTTTATTCCAGTACCCATGTAAAGCCAGATTCACAAAGTGATACATGTGTCTGGAGTTCACTCACAGTTGCAAGAGGCCCTGGTGTGCCTATCTATGTATCTGTTATCTATTTACCTATCATCTCTTTTCCCTTGCAAATGAATAAATATAAAATATATATTTTAATATAATGAAGTGGGGCTGGAGGGATGGCTTAGCGATTAAAGGTGTTTGCCTGCAAAGCCAAAGGACCCAAGTTCAATTCCCCAGGACCCACGTTAGCCAGATGCACAAGGTGGCACATGTGTCAATATGCAATAAAATACAATAAGATAAAAAAATTTAAAATAACGAAGATTAGTGAACCAGCTGAGTCATGCAAAAGCACTTCCCCCATGCTTGGCACTATCTGGGTGTGGCCTGGGGAACGAGGGCCCAATGCTGTCAGAGTTTCTGATTTTTTTTTTAAAGGAGAATCCTTGTATTACCCATACAGAAATGAATTTCTATGGCATTAGATTGTTGAAACCAGTGCAGTGACATTATGTACTTCCAGATTTGGGTTGGGGAATTGGGACTTCCATAATGTGCAGAGAATGAGAAGAAAATCATGTAACACTTCCCACCAAGACTGGCTTCGTGATCCATGTGAGACCCAGGGACCACTACGGGGAAGTCATATGAGGGAAACACCATCAAGCTTGGTGGAAAGAAGCATGTGTGTGTTGTAATCACACTCATGACACCAGCTTTTGGCTCCTAAGTGTATTTGAGACATGTTTTAATTTTATAATAGAGCCCATTTGTCCCTCAGCTTGCCTTACCATTCAGGTGCCATGCCGTCATACTAAAAGAGGAAAAGAGACCCGGGAAATGGCTCTGCAGTTAAAGGTACTTGATCACAAAGCCTGCTGGCCAGGTTCGATTCCCCAATACCCATGTAAAGCCACATGCACAAAGTGGTGCATGATTTTGGAATTCATTTATAGTGACAAGAGGCTCTGACACACTCGTATTACCTTTCCCTCTCCACCCCCCTCATAAAGAAATAAAACAAGTATTTAAAAAAATAAGTCAAAGGACAGGAGAGATGGATCCGTGGTTGAAGTCATTTGTTTGTGAACCCTAACAGCATGGATTCGATTCCCACATAGAGCCAGATGCACAAAGTGGCACATAGGTGTGGAGTTCATTTGCAGTGGCAGGAGGCCCTAGCTTGTCCCCCCCCCACCTCTCTCTCACTCAAATAAAAACATATTTTTTAAAAGGGGACAAATATAAAAATAAGGAAACTCTTGGAAGGAGCAGCAAATAATGAAACAAAGAGCTAGGTAAGCCTTAGGAAGTGGGGCTGAATAACGAATAAAACAAGCATTCTAGCAAAACTAAGTTGAGTGTGTTATCACTGAAATAGCACTGCAGTTGTTGAAGCAAAGGCCTGTGTCGTTGTTAAGGGTTCCTTCGAACCAGCCCCAGGGCACCTGTATGGAATCACCTCTTTCTTTTTCAGTGACACCAACAATATGACTCACTCCTTGTAACTTTCATCTACCCCAATACCATTCTCACAAAGCTAAGTTCTTATGCTTTGCACACACCCAGGGACTGGGGTGCAAGTTGCTTACTCAGTGCACTCACACCAGAAGCTTCATCTCCTGATTTAAATGCTATTCTACTGTACACGGGGTGTTGTATAGATGAATGTAATGAAATGGTGATGTAATTTGGACAGAATCATTGAACAATTTGACCATAAAAACTGTTAATGTCTTATAAGACATGCAGTGACTGAAAATTCTTGTCAGGTATAAAAACCTGTGAGCCCACCAGATTCAACACCTTTCTCCCCAGCACCATAAGCGACAGTTTTTTTTCCCCCTAACACTTATAATATAGAAGGGAATATAGAATACAACCACACAAGGGTTCTAGAAATAAGCCTTTGTCATTGGGGACCCTGCAGATGGCTGCATAAGCCCTTTTAATTAGCATATTACTGACTAAGTAATAGCGTCTTCTGAGAAAAGTGTTTTATATTCCAGTCCACCCATCTGGCATGGATATGCTCTTTAAGGACCAAATAATAAAAGTCTTTATGAAAATGCACACAACATATGACTAGTAGCGGATTTATAGACTAAATAGTCCCCATGGTTTTCTGCATACACCCTCCCTTCACCAATAAGGGTAAACAGTGAAAACCTGAGCAGTTATTTAATTCAGCCCAGGTTTTGTCTCTCATTCACAAAAGATTTTATATCAACAAGTTTAAAATCTTTAAACCTCTGTTTTCAAAATCAGTTTTCATTTTCACTGTTCATAAAGATTGTTTGCAAAAATTACTGGTAAGATTCTAGCCATTCAAAAGTAGAATCCAGGGCTGCAGGGATGGCTTAGCAGTTAAGGCGTTTGCCTGCAAAGTCAAAGGACCCAGGTTCAATTCCCCAGGACCCGCGTTAGCCAGATGCAGAAGGGGGCACTTGCGTCTGGAGTTCGTTTGCAGTGGCTGGAGGCCCTGGTGTGCTCATTCTGTCTTTCTCCCTCCCTCTTTCTCTGTCAAATAAATAACTAAATAAAAATAAAATATTTTTTAAGAAAGTAGAATCCTTCCTGGCAATGCTGGATCCTCATGAAGCTGCTATGAGAGGCGGTGTGTAAGAAACCTAAAGACTAGAGCTGTTGCCGGGCGAGGTGGGGCGCCTTAATCCCAGCACTCAGGAGGCAGAGGTGGGAGGATCGCCAGTGAGTTTGAAGCAACCCGGAGACCACATGGTGAATTCCAGGCAAGCCTGGGCTAGAGCAAGACCCTACCTCTAAAAAAAACAAATGAGCCAGGCGTGGTGGCGCACGCCTTTAATCCCAGCACTTGGGAGGCCACTAGCGTGAGTTCGAAGCCAGCCTGAGACTACATAGTGAATTTCAGGTCGGCCAGAACCAGAGTGAGACCCTACCTCAAAAAACCAAAAACAAAAAAAAGAAAGAAAGGAAAAAGAACCACAACCCCATGGGGAATACCCACAACCCCACTGAGGAGTGTCCCCAATGAAATGGGGGCAGGGATGTGGGAAAAGAGGGTACCAATACATGATGTATCCATACGAAACATCTTGTTAATAATAACAATAATAAACATTTAAAAAATACCATAAAAGTAGACATTTATACCACACAACTTGGGGCATTTTAAAGAAATTTTCAGCCAATGCAATCGGAGGAAAGCAAAACAGATTATATTACACATAGCTGCATACTTTTCATATCATACACTAGCAAGCTTTCACCATGAAACAATATAGAATCACAGAGTATTTTTATTACATTAGGAAATTAAATATAGGGGGTTGAATGAACACTATCTTGTCAAGTTGAGGTGAGTTTGGATGAAACACATGGTTATATTGCAGCCCAGCTACATCTTGAGATCTATAGAGGGATTTTTGTCAGTATTAAAACATGGCATATGTAGTAGCCTCATAACCCGGTTGTTCTTATCCTTGCGCAATATATATATATATATGAATATACATATATGTGTATATACGTGTGTGTGTGTTTCTGTGTTCCTTCTCCCCATCCTATGTACTTGGAGTGAATTCATAATGCACAAATCCCAGAGGCTTGATTGCTACATAAAACTTTACTTATAAATCTGTTTTCATCAAAACCAGACCGTTTTACTATGAGTGCGATTTGAAACAAGTTCTTATGTGCATATCTGAGCATCTGTAAGGAAATATACAGGAGCCCAATTACCAATGTGAAAAACTGTGCCCAAGACAATGCAGTTGCCTTTCCAAGGGAAGGTGATTCCATCTGGACTCCCTGATCCACAGAGCCTTCTTCAGATGCGTGAAAGGGTTTGCCAGGGACACGGGGGTGTTCTCCTGCCGGATTCCAGTGGGTGCCAGTAAACAGATCAGTACATCAGAAAATGGCACTTTTTCTAGGCTTGTCTTCATTTTTCTCTTCAGAAGCATCTCTTCCACATGCTGTTCTCATTAAGGAAAACTCTGGGAACCATGTGGCTCTTCTGGAGTCAATTTGTGTTTCCACTTACTTCAAAAAAAAAAAAAAAATTACAGTTACAGCCTAACGTTGGCAGAGCTGTGTAAAAGATCCATAGAACCGTCATTTTGCGTTCCCTGAATGCAACCTTAATGTACATTTCTGTACTCTGGCTTACGGTAAAGTGAAATGTTCCAAGACAGTGCGCACCATCTCTGCCTCCCAAGGTTTGGTTGAGCTGCAACACTGTGCGCTGGTGGATCACTGGCGTGTTTATCACAGATCTCTTTCCTTGGCCTTGCCTGGTTTGACTGAGGTCTTTGGCCTACAGTGGATATATGTGGTTTTACAGGTTTCAGACAACTTCAGATCGGAGAGAACGTGGACCTAAAGGCCGTGTTTGTTTGTTTGTTTGTTTTGGAAGGAAAGGGTTTATTTATTTATAATATTATTTCAGGCTTGTAGTTTTGAAGGGAGGTTTTGTCGTGGCGGGGAGCGCACGGCAGAGCAGGGCGTTGTTACTATCTGGGTGGGAGCAATCTGAGTGAGCTGGTGGGGGCTGGCAAGCTGAGCTAGTACAAAGCCCCCCACCACCACCCCAGGAGCACACCTCCTCCAGGAGGCTCCGTCTCCCAAACTGCCACCAGCCGGGGACCAAGTGTTCAAAACACACAAAGCCATGGGGAGCATCCCATTCAAACTACCACAGCTGGTTTGAGAAGTAGCTAGGAGGTTGTATGTTTTCGGGTGTGTCTCTGAGGGGTTTCCAGGGAGCGTCGATTAAGGTGCCCGATTGTGGACAGGCACTGCTGAACTGTATGCTCAGACTGGTAAGATGGTAGATTTGATGTTGTGTGTAGTGTATCACAATTTTCTTATTTGCTTTTTTTATATAATTGGAGGGAGCATTTATTTAATTATAGATATTTTCACTGTAATTTTAGAGGAAATACTACACAACTGCATAAACACTGAATATAATGTCTTTTTAATTGGCATTATGTGTGGTTAAATCTATACTCTAAGTCCAAACCATAATAACATATACTTTTGAAGTTAATACCTTATATTTTCATGAACTATATCCATCTATCATTTCATTTGTGAATATGTTAGTATATCAACCCCTTTCTAGTCAAAAATATATAAAGAATTCTATAAAATAATTATATTTTCCTATAAAAATATGGAATGCTTCACGAACTTCTGTGTCACCCTTGTTGTGGGCCACGGTAATCTTCTCTGTATTGTTCAGCTTTTAGTACGTGTGCTGCCGAAGCGAGCGCTGGAGGCCGTGGTCTTATACGCACCTGTCCTGGCAGACTGCGGCTTACGTTGGTTTGCATTTTTCAGTGGCTACATGCAGCATTCTTTCAATCCTAGCAGGCGGTTGCTGACTGGTCCCTGAAATGCGGCTGGGACTGAGTTTCACTAAGTGATACACAAAGGTGGGCTCAAGAGGAAGCTGCCAGTCTTAACTGCTGACTCTAAACTCAAAGTCAAGCTGCCATGTCAAAAAATTTGCTAAAACCATCTTTTACTCCCCAGCATGAAAACAGTTAAATTCTGTGCTTTCACTGAAAAATATGTGCATGCCTTTAGTTTGAGACATACTATGTTCTATCTGTATCATTTTTTGTCATGAAGAAAAGTTCAAAGTCCATTTATTATTGTTATACATAACTAATAGAAAATGAAAGTCCTATTATTCAACTTCTTATAAGAATCTTTTTCTAACTAAGAAAAAATCTCTTTCTACTTGGGGAAATATTTCTCCATTTAGTAAGTTTTCACACTAGGACAAGGTATTGAATAAGATTCATTTCTTTTTGCCTACTTGTGTCTAGTAACATCAACCCCACTTGTGAAAATATTATCCTTTCTCCATTGAACTGCTTTTGCATGCTAATAAAATTAGTTGATCACATGTAGCGCTGTATTTCTAAACACTTCATTTCTTCCAAAGTTGTGAATTTTGAAGACCTATCATAGCACTTCTAAAAGTTTTCCAGAAGTGCAGCTACCAAGCTACCTTTTAGACCATGCTTTTGTTTATAGATGAATGGAGAGGAGTCAATGTGAACATATTTTTCATTAAGGAGCAGGTCTCTAAAGTGGAGCATGCACACAAGATGTTCCGAAGGGGCATGAAAGAAAATCTCAGGACTTCTGTTCTGCTCTCTGAACCTCTGTCTGCATGTTTACCAGGAGATCTTGCCTCCTTCTCTTCTTGCCTCTGAAGGCAGTTGAATAGGATCTGTTACTCTCCAGGGTTGGACAGGGTGGCCAAAATAAAGTTAATGAAACACAGGGTGTGCACACTTGGAGTAAAATATTTTTGGTAGAATTTTTCCAAAGATGAAGATTGGTGTTAACCTTTTCCAGATTCTTCCTAATAGAGAAAGTGTGAAATTACAGAATGATTTCCCCTTACACACACACACTATCTCCAGTCTCTCTCTCTCTCTCTCTCTCTCTCTGTCTCTCATACCACATCAGAAGGAAATTTTTTCAGAAGGAAATTTTTATAGCTCAGAAACATTTAATATTTGTTTGAGCCCAGAATAATAGGGTTCTATGTTATTCAGAGCTTTCTGTTCTACTTGTGTTTGGAGTATCAGAAACTGCTCTCAGAACTCTTTTTTGTCTCAGCCAGGAGGAGGATCTCAAAGTAAGTTACATATATGTGTAGTAGGCATCTAGCAATGAAATGGTTCCAAAAATAACCCACCTATCTACCTCTCTCTCTCTCTCTCTCTCTCCCAGTTTGCCACCTTACTGTCCACTGGGCCTACCTTTCACAATCCCTAAGGATGTTTCACCAAGTAGTAGAACTAACTTTAAGTTAGAATAATTCTGAGAAAAGTCATTTTAACAAGCTGGAAAAGAGCCACACAGTCATACTTGCTTCATACGCACCTCATAGACTCTTGACCAGAGAAAATGTAGAAGATGAGGGAAGAGCTCCCTTCCTCCTGCCTTTTGTCCCTTCCCACCCCCCGTCCTTCTCTGCTTTCCTCCCCTCTTTTCTTTCACCCATAGTCAGTAAGGTACACAGAGCCATGTTATGAGAGAATGACAGAAGGAAAATGTTGCAGCGCCTCTCTGGGTTGGGTAGACAACATATATACCTTTGAGACAAATCATTAGTATTATAGTATGAGTCTCAAAGAATTCTCCAATAAACCTAGCTTTACCAAGGCTCACTAATACTTTTTATTAATAAAATAGTGTCATTCCTATGTTTGATTTGTCAGCAATAGCTAATACTTGAAGCATTTCTTGGAGCTAAGGAGATGGTTCAGAGGTTAAAGACACTTCTTGTGCAAGCCTGCCAACCCAAGTGTGACCTCCAGTGTCCACTCAGAGCTAGACATAAAGTAGTAGTGTAGGTAATCCCAAGGATGCCCATGGCAGTGAAAGGCAGGACCAGGAGAATCCTGAGCTATGGGCCAGCTGGACCAACCTTTCCAGTGGCAAAAATGATAGGAGCAGCCCTGTCTCACAGGAGGCGCATTGGGAGGACCGATGGGCCGAGGCTCTTCCTCTGGTCTCCACAGGTGAGATGTGGCACAGCACGCACATGCACATGCATGCTTACAGGATTTCTCTATATTTTCTTAAAACCTTAATACCTGCTACCACTAATCTGTCCCAGAAAGAAGAAAATTATGAAAATTATCACAAAAATGTACTTATATCTCATTAACAGTCTGTTCATGAATTGTCCATTTGCTTTTATAAATCATCCCACTCCTTCAGGTGAGGAATTTCAAGAGCTGTCAAGTGACAAATGGATAAGATACATGGCAGTATAGAACCTTGGGCTAGAAGGGGCCTCTTCAGTAACCCTACCCGCTGTTTCCTGTGAGGAAACCAACTGGTCAGGCCCACTTTACCAAGGTCATTGCTCAGAACACTTCAGAGCTTGCCCGGCCTCCCAACCCCTCTCCAAGTTTTCTGAGACAGGATCTTTCTATGTCTCAAAGTCTTCATTCTCCTGCCTCTACCTTCTCAGTTCTGGGATAACAGGCGAGTGTCATCATGCCTGACTCAGGACTGGCCTTTTCTTTTCTTTCTTTTTCTTTTCAAATTTTTTTTATTAACAACTTTCATGATTATAAAAAATATTCCATGGTAATGCCCTTCCTCCCCCAACCTTCCCCTTTGAAACTCTATTCTCCATCATATCCCCTCCCCCTCTCAATCAGTCTCTCTTTTATTTTAATGTCATGATCTTTTCCTCCTCTTATGATGGTCTTGTGTAGGTAGTGTCAGGCACTGTGAGGTCATGGATATCCAGGCCATTTTGTGTCTGGGGGAGCACGTTGTAAGGAGTCCTACTCTTCCTTTGGCTCTTACATTCTTTCCACCACCTCTTCCGCAATGGACCCTGAACCTTGGAAGGTGTGATAGAGGTATTGCAGTGCTGAGCACTCCTGTCACTTCTTTCTAGCATCGTGATGCCTTCTGAGTCATCCCAAGGTCACTGCCATCTGAAAAGAGAAGATTCTCTACCAAAAGTGAGAGTAGCATTAATATAAGGGTATGAACATTAAGAGAAGTGCTTACTGGGCAGTTTGATAAGCGTAGTATATACATTTAGCCAGATAGCAGCAGACATTACACCCCTAGGGCTCATGACTACCCCTGTTTTAAGTTTTCAGTGTCAGGGATATATTCCCTCCCATGGAGCGGGCCTCCAGTCCAATTAGAGGGCAGTTGGTTTCCACCATGACAGACGTGCCACTATTGCACCTGTTGGCTCATTTGGCCTGGCTGGCCAACTATAAGGCTTGCAGTGTCCACTGTTGAGTATCTTCACTGGTGATTTCTCTCTCCCATTGAACTGCATGCAGAATGGCTTCTTCCAGCTTTCTGTCAGCTGGTCTACATGGAGGAGGTTATCAGCTCAGTTCCAGCAGGATTTATTAGTGGCCTTGCACCCCAAGTATGTGGAATCTTCAGCAATAGGGTCTTACCATCTATTCCTGGTGGGAAACCAAGGGCCTCAGCAATGGCCTATAATGTTTTGGGGGCATCAGGAACCTCCCTGGCCAACAACTCACTGGAAGGTATCCCATTCCTGGCACTGAAAATTTTCTAGCAATCTATGGTTCCTGAGTGTTCCATTGTTCATAAAAGTAGGTTTCCATATGATTTATTTATATCCTCTTAGATATTGATTAGCCCTCCCTCCACCTTTCCTTTACTCGATCTCTTCCCCTGACCTCCCTTGGAGGACTCGCCTTTTCTTGTGACTAGCTTCTTAGAGTGACTGATGAAGCTGCTAAGAGAGGAGGGGGCTGTGCAACTGAGAAGGCTGCATGCGCAAGGCAGGCCAGCAAGAGCTGGCAGGACAAGAAGAATAGGGTGCATTTATAGAGCTGGATTCGCAGCACGTGGGAGAAACAAGTTTGTGGTTCTGGAGGAGGCTGGCTCGGCTAGACACAGGTCCTCTCCCTGCTAGTGTCGTCAGCCAGGAACTTAAAGGGATCTATGTCCAGGGTGACCATTAATCCACTCCTCTTTCAAAACAGCAAAACATGTACTTATCCAGAGAGGTTATATTATAACTTCACACTCTTACTAGTGGGAAAAATCTGGAAGAGCTTAGTAACCATCGCAACTATGGAATTTGTCATCCCCATTCCTTGCTTTTGCCTTTCCCTTCCCTAGTGGTTTCCTTTTGGAAGCTTGCGTCTCATTAAGCCTTGTCTACTTTCCCTGTAAACACCCTCTTCCGTGACTTCAGTAGTAGTGGGTACCACTAACCTAGTTGTCTGAAATTATGGGGTGTTTCAGACATCTAGAAGGGTCCAGATCCTGGTGTGAGTGCCTAAACGTAACAGGCTAGCAGATGGCAGCATGGTCACAAGCTAATGTGGGGTCGTAGTGTTCTCACTATGACTTTATGTGCACTAAGTCACTGATTCAGCCCTGGCCATGAAACCTGATATCCCGACTTCCCTTTGGTTCATCACTGCACAACTGCCCTGCTGTCTTCCATAGGCTGTAAGAGGCCTGGTCTAGAAACCCAGAGGCAGTGCTTCAGCTCCTGCTGAGTCATCCATGTGTGCAACCGAAATTTACTGAGTGCATTCTGTGTGCCAAGCATCATGCCGCCTCCCGCCCTGGCAGAGCTTCAGGCGTCTCCAATTAGCAGTGGGCTCTGGGCGGTTTCCTTTTCATACTGAAAAAATTGGATTGGATGTTCTTCAAAAGTCCTTACAGCTGGAATATTATATTTCTGAAAGCAGAAGTTGTGAGAGGAACCAGGGGACAACTTAAGCAATATGGAGAAAATGTTATAGTTTAGCAGATGAATTTTTTTCTTGATAGTGATAGCCTTTATTTTTTTTAAGTTTTATGGATTTTTTTCTGAGAAAGGGAAATGTAAACTTTTAAAAAACAATTTTTTTACTTATTTATTTCAAGCAAAGAGAGATAGAAGAGAGACAGAGAGAATGGACACACCAGGGCCTCTAGTCACTGCAAACCGACTCCAGATGCATGTACCACTTTGTGCATCTGGCTTCATATGGCTACTGGGGAATCGAACTCAGGTCAATATTAGGTCTTGCAGTAAAGCACCTTAACTGCTGAGCCATTTCTCAAGCCCCATAATTAGCATTTCTAATGAAGATATTCTGCTCTTGGAAGAGCAGGTGATATCATGATAGAATATGCAAGAAGACATGGACGTGGTCACAACTGGGGAAGAGCTGTGTGCCCACACTGGGTGATCTCTACACTGTACTCACCACGTACTCTGTGTTGGCAGTACAGAGGATATTTTGTTTTCAGTGATGCATTTCTTGGTTTGGAAGTATCCATGCTATTTGGTACCAATTAAAGCAAAAAAGAAAAGTTTTTATGGATTAACCTGAAATATGTGCTTTAGTGTTGATTTTCTCATTTTGTTACAAAATGGATGTCCCCATCTGTGCTTCATCCACAACTTGGAAATAAAGATATTTTTAAGTGTATAAATATGATTTGAGAATTTGACTAGCTTGGTATTTATGTGAGCAAGTAGAGATTTCTATTTAAGAAGTGGCCACCCAGAAGGGCTCAGACACCTCTCTTCTACCCCTTCTTCTTTTCATTCCATCCCTTCTGTTCCGAACTGTAACAATAGAAGCGCCCAGTAGGGCCACACAGCATGGCTGGTGAGAAGCTCACATGTTGGAGTAGTCATGGGTGCCCTGGTCATTCATGACAAGATACGATACAGTGTAACTTGTGAGCCAAATATAGTGAATATAAGAGTCTAGGCTGATAGTCTTCATAATAAAACAATTTAGAAGCTCCAACGCTACCAAGTTACCAACTACTTCCTTCTTCAAAGTACAGAGGCTCTGCAATCATCTGGGCCACTATGAGATCACTGAGGGGGTGACAGCACAGTTGTGTGCAGACAAGTGACCACCTCATTTGGAGGACATGGCTAGAGGTCTTATAAGTGCCCTTTTAACAAAAACACTGCCAGTGATTGCTACAAAAAATTTGTGGACTGTTTCATTTTATTTTTTAAAGATTTCAATAGAGGGCTGGAGAGATGACTTGGCAGTTAATGTGCTTGCCTACAAACCCTAAGGACCCATGTTCCATTTCCCAGTTCCCACTTAAGCCAGATGCACAAAGTGGCTCATGCATCTGGAGTTCATGCACTGGCTGGAGGCCCTGGCACACCCATTCTCTCTCTCTCTCTCTCTCTCTCTGTCTCTCTCTCTCTCACACACACACTCACTCTCTGTCTCTCAAATAAACAAATAAATAAAATATTTAAAAAAGATTTCAACAGCTGGGCGTGGTGGCGCACGCCTTTTATCCCAGCACTCAGGAGGGAGAGGTAGGAGGATGGCCGAGTTTGAGGCCACCTGAGACTACATAGTGAATTCCAGGTCAGCCTGAACTAGAGTGAGACCCTACCTCAAAAAAACAAAAAAAAAAAAAAAAAAAAAAAAAACAACAACAACAAAAGATTTCAATAGAAAGTAATGACCCCAATTTGGCATTATATACACAGTCTTCAAAGCAGGCCAATCCACCTACCTGTAAAACGCCCTGATAGTATCGACTCCTCCCATTGGTTCATTCAGCTGTGTGCTCACCACATGTTAGTGCGTACCTTCTTTCTGTTGCTTCCCTCAGCCTCCCGCACTACCACCCCAACATTTCTTCAGTATTTTACTCCTAGCCAAGCATGGTATTTTAACTAACTAATTAATTAATTAATTAATGACAGGGAGGGAGAAAGAGAATGAATGGGTGCACCAGGGCCTCCAGCCACTGCAGATGAACTCCAGATTCATGTGCCACCTTGTGCATCTGGCTTATGTGGGTCCTGAGGAATCAAACCTGGCTCCCTAGGCTTCACAGGCAAACACCTTCACCACTAAGCCATCTCTCCAGACCAAGCATGATATTTGTTGAGTAGACCTCTCAACATTGTTTGTCTGGAACAAGGTAGAAGAACAGCATTTGATTTTCAGTATTGCTGGAAAAGAGTCGTCGGGTCTTTTGTCTGGACTTGAGCATGCTACAGATTGAATTTAGGACTTTGTGATGCTGGGCAAGTGCTCACCTGTCCACAGGGCTCCATCCCAGCTTGTTAGGGATTTCATGCTGGCCTCAAGCTCAGTAGTCACTCATTCTAGCCTGCAGCTTACTCTCCTCAGGCTTCAGCCTCCTGTACTGAGCGTGTACCTCTGCAGCCAGCTCAGCCATCAGTTTGTTAGACAACTTTCCTGGATCCAGAATTTAGCCTCTAATTCTTTATACTGGGTAGATAAGCAGGTCCTCAGATCTTCCTGTAATGGCTGAGACTTGCTAAGGCTTTAGAGTCACAGTCACAGAACTTACTGGAAGCAGACACACTAAGAACAGCAGGTTTCCATTGGTCAGTGGTGCTGGATACCCAAAGCTGGAGCCGTTTGTGGAGTTTCTGTTCTGATGCAAGTGTGCATTTATGTGAATTACCATGTTAAGAACACGAGTTCCATCCACAGGCTCCTGCTAGATAGCCCAGGCTGGCCTTAAACTTAGTATCTAGATTAGGCTGGCCTGAAATATACTGCAGCTTTCCTGCCTCTGCCTTCTGAGTGCTAGGATTATAAGTGTGCACCACAATTCCAGCTTAGAGGTATTCACAATGTTAGAAGAGGTGGTCCCTCAAATGATTAACTTCATATAATAAAATTGTCACAGCAAGGGCTGGAGGGAAGGCTTAGCAGTTAAGGTGCTTGCTGGCAAAGCCAATGGACCCAGGTTTGATTCCCCAATACCCACATAAAGCCAGATGCACAAGGTGGTGCATACGTCTGAAGTTTGTTTGCAGTGGCTAGAAGCCCTGGCGCTCCCATTCTCTCTGTCTCTCTCTCTGCTTCTCTCTCTCTCTATTTCTCTCTCTCCTCTCAAATAAATAAATAAAATATTTTTTTAAAGATTGCCACAGCAGAACATAACTCACATTCACTCTGGAAACCTTGAAATTGACACTCAGTTGCATTTGTTAATATCATGTCTCATCCCAAAAGAGATCCAAGGTGGATGATAGAGCTGAGGCTATAGAAAAGCAATGATAATATCAGTGCGCAAACACAGTCAGAGTAGAAAATAAAGCGAAGCTACGGTCATGATAAAGAAGACCAGTGAATACCATTACAAAACGTCCAAGAAGGAGAAAAGCCTGCGGTTCTGTGCAGCTGGGCTCAGCCTACACTTGGCCTAGAGCTGCCAAAACCAAAAATAGGGTGAACTGAACGGGAGAAATGGTTCAGGGCTTAAGCCACTGGCCCGCAAAGGCTAACAACCTGAGTTCGATTCCCCAGTACCCACGCAGAGCCAGATGCACAAAGTGGCACATGCATCTGGAGTTCATTTGCAGTGGCTGGAGGCCCTGGAGCCCCCACTCTCTCTGTCTCTCTTCTCCCCATCTCTCTCTGCTTACAAGTAAATAAATAAAAAGATTTTCAAAAAACGAGTAAACTAAGATTAATGAGCATATGGGACTGTGGGAAGGGAGAGGTCACTGATGCCATAGCTCAGCCAGTTCGCACTCTCAAAGTAAGGCCTGAGTGTCTGGGATCATACTGCCACTTGCAGGCATGTTTTTAGGGCTCACATCAGTTCAATATTACTTTTCCCAAAGCGTTACTTTGGAAGTTGATATCCCTATTTTTCTCTGTGTAGTCTTGGAGATAAGGATTTATTGAATCGGGCTGGGCCATAGCTCAGTGGTAGGGTACTTGCCTTGCACGTTCAAGCTTGGTGCCAACACCAAGACAAAAGTCCATCAAAGTGAAGCCCAATTCAATTGCAGATTTTCACTTCTCATCTTATCAGTGCTTGTCTTTGGGAAGCAAGTTCAAATCAGGAGGAATGAAAAAGACATAGCCAAGTGAGCTAGCAGTTCAAAATGAGATGGACTGGCATAGGAAAAGATTCTTCCTCCCCACAGTCTAGCTCAACATGTAGGCCCCTGTGCCCATGAATCTAACTATTTATTGAGCTCTCTAAGCACAGAGGTCTCTCTACCCACATGCACCATAAATTAAATCAACTGCCTGTGATGTACTAAAGAGTTGCACTGTGGATTTCTTTTGGATTGTTTTCAAGAAGCCCATAAGAAGCACTTAGTCTATAGATTTTCCCTAGACCTGTTCCTTCATTTTTATAATAAATAACTCACACTCCAACTAATTGCCAGACACTTGCCAGGCACTGGAAATAAAGCAGTGAATAAAATTGTCCAGATCTCTATACGCATACAGTTTATAATTGTTATTTTGTTATTATTACTATTAAGAGCAACAGCTCTTCTTGTATTTTTTTTTTAAATCTGATCAGTCCTTCTCTTTAGTACTATCTCATTTCTATTTGGAATTCTAAATCACCCTATGAGGTAGTTTGGCAGGAATTAATCCCCTCTCTGGAGATGAGGAAAAAGGTTTAAACCTGCCAAGGTCCTGCAGAGTTGGGACTCAAAGCAAGGTTTCCTAACTCCAGTGTTTCACCTCCCTCTACTAGATCCTTCTCCCAATTACAGGTTTTCGCCTCATTTTCTCATCTGCATTTTGCTATGTGGAAACAATAAGCAGCAGTTTGTGACGGCAGACTGTTACTTCTCTCGCTGCTACAGCAGATATTTGGCAGAAGCAACTTACGGGAGAAGACCTTCTTTGGACTGGTTTTTTCAGGGCAGGAACCAGGCTGTTCTGTGACAGCGCCTCACATCTTGGCGTGTCAGGAACTCGAGCAGGACACAGGCTGCCACATCTTTCAAGGCCCTCCTCCGACCACCTAGATCTGCCGCCTACCCCATGTCCCAAATATTCCATAGCTTCCCAAAACAGCACCACCAGCCGGGGACCAAGTGTTCAAGCACACGAGCCTATGGATATTTTATAAAGATTTTTAAAAAGACAGAGACAACAAAGGGAGGGAAGAATCTAAACAGATTTCTTTTTTAGACCTGCTATCTGATTTAATGCTAGCCTCAGTGGCCTTAGGGGCCCTGGCCTTGGGGGCCTGGACATATTTCCTGGGCTGACTCGCAGGCCAGGAACAGGAAGATAGTCTGTTCTTATTCTTTGTCATTGTCAAGTTAAAAAAGAAAATCCAGTCCTCTAGTAAGACACAAAACACACACACACTTAATGTTTCTTCCTTTTCCCATATGTCTCTCAATAATAATTAGTTTTTATGTGATATCCTTTGTTAGTCTAACTTTCTTTTCCAACCTAGAAATAATATTTTTCCTATTCCCAAAGTTTAAATAACAAGAAGCTACAGTAAGAGGCGGGTTTCCAAAAGCTACACGAATCACTTGACAACATTTCCAGTGGTATTAGCATCATACGCCATGATACATGGCCCTGTGACCCCTGCTCATTTTTCACACAGGGGTGCTGGCATCCAGTCATTGGGGTAGAATTGGCTCAGTCATGTTTTCCATCTGCTGGCTTGGCACAAGTCATTATGGAATGTCACCTGGACTCTGTCTGTTGTCTCTGGGGCCAAGGTGAGAGGCAGTGCAAAACTACCATATTCATCTGTCCACACATTGTACATGAACAGCACAAGATCTTGGTGAGTTACATAAAAGAAGTTTACTAGGCAAATATCCTAGTCAAAAACATCTAGAAAGGTTTGCCCTGCCATCTCTTTTTTTTTTTTTTTCTTTTCCCGCTCATCTTCAGATCCTAACAGATCTCAAATACCACCTTCTCAAAGGAGCTGTTCCCAACACCCTAACCCCTTTCTGTGTCCCTGGGGTTCTTACTTCATACAGCATAGTATCGCTGTTATTTATTTGTGTTTCTTTCTCTCTCCCTGTAGAGTATACTCTTCAAAGGGGATAAAGCATTGTATCTTTTAAAGTGCACAACATACAGTATGTTTCCGTTCAGGAAATGATTTGCAAGTTTAGAGAAAATTAGTGATCTCTGTTAGTTTTAAACTAAATCTACAGGGATAAAATATTTTGAAAGTTTCTATTATAAAAACATAGTAGTTAAAAATGTTTTCCCTTTTATAAAAAAGTTAAGAGTAGGAATTTTAGTGTTGGGGAGGCTCAGATATCTTTCTTTAAAGGGAAAAAATGGAACCAGTTGAACAGTTGAAAATGTTTTTTTTTAATATTTTATTTTTATTTATTTGTTAAAGAGAAGGGGAAAGAGAGAGAGAGAGAACAAGAAAGAGAAGATGAGCACGTGAGCACGCCAGAGCCTCCTGCCACTGCAAACAAACTCTAGACACATGTGGCACCTTGTGCATCTGGCTGACATGGGATCTGAGGAATTGAACCTGAGTCCTTAGGCTTCACAGCAGGCACCTTAACTGCTAAGCCATCTTTGCAGTCCAAAATTTCTTTTTGTTGAAAACTGGAAGGAATTTGAACTATTCAGAATGATTTAAAATTGACCTCAGACATTTAACTGACAACTGTCATTGGTTAAATGGTTTACGTTCATGCTTATCATTCCAAAGTAGATTTCTGTTTTAATTGAAAATCTTATGTTATTAATATAACATCATGTAAGAGATGTTCATGCTTTGTCATGGTATAAATTATTTCTAAAAGGATATTTTCACTTTAGCTCAGGCTGACCTAGAATTCGCTCTGTAGTCTCAGGGTGGCCTTGAACTCATGGTGATCCTCCTACTTCTGCCTCTTGAGTTCTGGGGTTAAAGGCATGCATCACTATGCCCTGGCCAAAAAAAAAAAAAAAATTTTTTTTAATCTATCACTTTAAAGTTGTCAGGGGCAGTTTCAGGAGAAATGACAATGTGACCACAGCAAGAGTTCTGGAAGGTGGGATATCTGGGAAGACTTTCTGACTTAAACTAAACCAAACCATCTGCCCTGGTGCTAAGGCCCTCCTCGCTCTATCAAAGGGCACGGGCAGGAATCCACTACTGGCGCTTAACCAGCCGTACCTACCCAGCCTCATGCTTCTCAGTGACGTCCCCTCCAACTACAGATGGTTGGTCTCTGTGGCCCAGTGTGATGATGTTCACATCACCTGACCGTCTGTGGGTCACATGGGCCCTCCCACTTCAGAGAAGCTGGGAAACATGGGTCCTCCATGAACCCAGGAAGAAGAAAACATCCTGAACAGTTGTCTTAGTTTCTGAAGATCTGGGCTCAGCACAAAGAAAGCCTTGTTCTAGAAAGTTATGGAACAGAAAGACACAAACACCAGAGTGTTTTGGGTTTTGTTTTCTTTCTCCTTCTCCTCCTCCTTCTTTTTGGCATGTGTGGGTTCATGTGTGTGCGTATAGGCACGTATGTGCCACAGCATATGTGTGGCGGTCAGAGGACAACCTTGGGTGCTGGTCTTCCTGTCCCTCCTTGATTGGCACAGGGTCTCTAGCTGACCTGGGAACTTCTGCAGGATTCTCTGATGTCTGCCTCCCTTCTCACTGAAGGCACTCACACTACAGCGTCTGGCTTTGCGTGGTTCTGGGGATCCAAACTCAGGTCCTCACACTTGTGCGGCAAACACTTCATCCACTGAGCCATCTCTCCAGCCCTGTTTTGTTTTCTCTCTTGCAGGGCTAGAGATTGAACCCTGGGCCTTGTACCTACTAAGCAACACCTCTAGCTACACCCCCAGCCCACCAAAACTATTTGCGTTATTGGGATCTAGTGACTCACGAGACAGGAAAGTGAAGAGGCGGGGTAGAACTGTTTCCTAACTAAAAGTGCCTGAAAATTACTTCTAAATAGTGAACGAACATGGCTCAGAACACTTTGGTCTATTCCAAAGTCCTCCTGAAACAGTGACCTCTTAAGCCACCAGATGTGCGCGTAAGCTGCCTTTCACATTCACAACAGACCTGATGATTTTCAGAGATCACAGTCTGATTTGAAAGAGGATATCATCTAGCTAATGTGAATTAACACTAACAAGTACAGTACTGTTACCGCTACATGAAAGGCCTCTACAGTAAAGAAAAGTCATGAAATGACATGCTAATTTAGTGTGTGGGCACCGGAAGGGCCATTACCTACTCAAAACATAGCTGTAAAAGAGTCCACGGGGAGGGCTGGCTTCTAATGGTTTCAGCGTGGGCGGGCGAGCTGCCTTGCAAGTCTGGGCTCCCAGGTGGGGTCAGCAAGATCAGTAGCCCGGCGTTGACCTTTCTGTTCAGAATCCCTTGTGTTGACTCACCAGACTCTGCTAACTTGGCGAGCCAAATAACAGAAACGCACACAGTGCTCTCTTCACCTGAACCCTAAGCCTCCGAAGTAGCCAGCTTCAATTCTTTCCTTCTTTATTTTTCCCCTTCCTTTCTTCTTCCTCTTAGCACAGTTATCATTGCTGGGACTCAGAGCAGAGCAGTCACTGAAGGCATGCCGCGTTGCTCTCAATTAAACCCGTGAGTGAGCACAGGGGGGCCCACTGGGAAGACGGGGTGGGCGCCTGCTAGCATGAAGCCCATTTGTTCTTTATTCAGGAGTGACTTTCGATGAAAGTTACCTACGGGCTGGAGAGATGGCTTAGTGGTTAACACACTTGCCTGTGAAGCCTAAGGACTCAGAATCGGCTCTCCAGAACCCACATAAGCCACATGCCCGAGGTGCCACATGCGCACAAGGTTGTGCATGTGCCAAGATGTTCCATGCATCTGGGATTGGATTGCAGTGGCTGGAGGCCCTGGCAAACCAATTCTCTCTCTCTCTCTCTCTCTCTCTCGCTCGCTCGTGCTCTGTCACTGTCTGTCTCTCTCACACGCTGTTGCTCTTGCTCTCATAAATAAAATTTTTTAAAAGTTACATACCGGATAGAAAGAGAATTAAAATTCTCTTTTTTAGCAGCAACATTGATACAGTTACATATTTATCAGATAGCAAGGTTATCGATCCCCTTTGAATCCAATTGGAATTCTGAGTCATTATCTGATCTGATAATACAGTGATAGCTCTTTTTACAATCAATCCAATAGAACCTTTCAATACTAATCAATGTCTACTTATGGTAGAAAATTATGAATATATAGTTTAAATCAGCTTTAATCCCATTGCCCACAAATAATGACTATAAATTTTTTTTTATTTTTATTTATTTGACAGAGAAAGAGGGAGAGAGAGAGAGAGAGGGAGGGAGGGAGAGAGAATGGGCACACCAGGGCTTCCAGCCACTGCAAACGAACTCCAGATGTGTGCGCCCCCTTGTGCATATGGCTAATGTGGGTCCTGGGGAATTGAACCTGAGTCCTTTGGCTTTGCAGGCAAACGCCTGAACCGCTAAGCCATGCCTCCATCCCCACTGTAAATGTTTTGATGTCTTTCGAGTCATAGGACTGTGTATGCAAAAATATACATACTCTTATATACATAAGGCTTTAGCTATAAATTACCCTTGATATCAAGGGTGTTTCCCAAGTTTTCAGAAAAGTTTGTTTTAGCAGTTGCATTATATGCTCAAAATTACAATTATTTATTTAGGCATTTTTCTATTTTTGTCCATGTTAGCTGCTTCCAGCTTTTGAATATCCTTGTGCATAAATCTTTGTCCTTATCTTTGACTACTTCCGTAGGATAAAGTCCCAGAAATGGAATTGCTAGGTCAAAGGTTATAATCCTTCAGGCTCCTGATAACTGTGGGTCACATTATACCCCCAGGAAATTTGCTGCAGTTAATTCCCATCCTCTGGGCGTGGGGGAGCCTAGCCCACTGAAATCATTTCAGCTGTGAGCAACGCTCCGCGTGTACCAGATGGAGTCTGGCGATGCCTGGCCTCTGCGGCTTCATGGGCTGCTTTACGCCCGGTCACCTTGAGTACATTGTAGCAAAGCTTGTTGTGGCCGCTCTGCAGAAAGGTTAACAAGAACAGACATGGCCGTTCGCGGTGTGACCTGCCTCGGGAAGGAGGCTGGGCCCGTGTGAGTTTTGTTTGCTTTGTGTGTTCTCAGCACCCTTGGGAGCATTGTGTTTGCTCTCCAGGTTGTATATGCTGGTCCTCTGCGGGCTCTCGTTCCCAGAACCGTCCAACAATGCAGAGAGCGCCAAGCGTGAAAAGTGCACTTCATGAACCCACCAGAGTTGTCCTGCTGACAGAAACTGATTGACCGAATATAAATCACTGTGACTTGAGTGATTCTGCCCGCACGGGATGAATGGGGAAAATTCACTGGAAGGAAATTGGCCTCTGACGTGTGAGGACATTAGATGATTGCCGTCAGGAGCAAGGCTTGTCAGGAGACCGGTTTTGGCTCGCTTGTTATTAGAGCAACACAAGATTCGCTCCAAGATTTAGACCTACCGTTCTCTAGGCATATATGTGCTATTGTTCTCCTTTTCCATCTTAATAGTCCACAAATGACAAATTTTTAGTATTTATAGTTTATAATGTTGGGTTTATTCTGTAAGAGTCTCAAAATTGCACCAAGTGTTTCTTAAGTGGTCAACAACAGCATAGAAATGAACAAAGTGCTTAACAGGTAATATAAAAGTCTATTAACGGCTCTGATAGTGAAGCAGCGAATGAAAGCTACAAAGCCCATCGCCAGGAGCTTACCTTCTAGTGCGGGAAGTGGTTAAGAAGTAAGTGCTATTTCACATGCTGGTGATAGCTTTGGAGAAGAATGGAAACGGAAGAGTAAAGAGGGCATGAAGTGGGCACAGCTGTGCTGTCCTACAGTGTCATAGTCAGGAGAGGCTCCTTGAAAGAGGTTGTGAGTAGACCTGGATGGACCAGAACCATGAGCCTTGTGGATGTGGGCCATGACTCACCGGGTATGGGGAATGCCACGGTCAAAGTCATGGCTTGCTGGGTGTCCTGAACACAACCTGGAGATCAGAGAGAGCACAAGGGTGGCTAGGAGGAGAGGTGGCAGAGCTCAGGGCAGGGAGGACCTGTTGGCTGTCATAAGGGATTGGCTCTGTGTGGGAACAGGGTCAAAGAGGGTTTGAAGAGGAAGTGATACGGTCTGCCTTTGACTTAGGATGGCAGCAGAGGCTGGCTGTCCATAGACGTGGAGGAGAGGAATCTGTGGGTGTGAGGTAGAGTTGGGGAGAGAAGTGGGGAAACATGGCAGGCCCCATCTGGTGGCTTTTGCACTGTGTGCAGCGGAAAGCCAGGCTGCAGCTGGGAGTGAGGTCAGGGACTAGAGCAGAGGGGATGAGTAATGCTCCAGAGAGAGGGAGACAGGGCGAGCCAGCAGGGTGCCGGAGCGAGAGGTGGTCCTGAATGCAGGGATGGCAGTGACAGGAGCAGAGGACAAAGGGCAGGAAGTGGATGCTTCACACTGTTCGCAATTTCTCCTTAAGCAGCTGTCCCCCGCCCCACACTCAACCTGGAGCCCTTAGCTCATTTTCTTCTAGTGTTAGTACAGTGTAATGCCAAGAGCCATACTGCCGCAGTGAGACCTAGTCTCAAAAAAAAAAAAAATTTTTTTTTGTTTTTTTACAAACCTATAGCACTTACTATTTCGAAAATCTTACATGACAAACAGACATAACAGATCGCATCATCAGTACTGGAAATTTGGACACGTTACCTCACTCTTTCACACAGCATGTTTTTATTTAACTTGTTTTTATTCGTCCCCTCTCTCCTTGTTTTTCATATGTGATCTAAATGTTTTCCACGTTTATTTCTAGTGGCTGTAGTGTGGTCCATGTGGTACCATTGCTCAACCATTCCCTCTGCTCAATGAGTTTCCCCCTTATTTTTAGGGAAGCAGAAAATAGCCTATTGTGTTATAATTAGTCAGCGGTGCCCACCCAAATATGATTATTATGGCAAAAACGTCTCTCTTTTAGGAGAAGAGAATGAGGGTGTGAGCAGGGGCCTGGATAATATTTTGATCATTTTTTCAGTGTCCTTAAATACTTGGGAAGTTTTAGGGAAAAAAAAATTTTTTCAAGTCTAAGTGACTTTTAAAAATGCCTTACGTTGCCACTTTAAAACTAAGCATTCTGAATGCATGGAAGTTGTTTCTTTCTTTTACAACCTAATTAGAACCACTTACCCATGGATAGTACTGTGTGTTCATTTTGTCTAGTGGAAGATTTAGAAACTCACTCATGACTTAGAGATCTAAAGAGTTATAACTAGAATTAAAAACAAAATCTTGGGCTGGAGAGATGGCTTAGCGGTTAAGTGCTTGCCTGTGAAGCCTAAGGACCCAGTTCGAGGGTTCGAGGCTCAATTCCCCAGGACCCACGTTATCCAGATGCACAAGGGGGCGCACATGTCTGGAGTTTGTTTGCAGTAGCTAGAGGCCTTGGCGCTCCCATTCTCTCTCTCTCTCTGCCTCTTTCTCTGTCGCTCTCAAACAAATAAAAATAAACAAAAAATATATTTTTTTTAAATCTTGGGCTGGTGAAATGACTCAACGATTAAGGCATGCACTTGCAAAGCCTAATGAACCGGTTCAATTCCCCAGTACACACGTAAAGCCAAATGCACAAAGTGGTGCATGTATCTGGAGTTCATTTGCAGCAGCTAGAGGCCCTCGTATACCTAATCAGTCACTCTTTCTGCTTACATATAAATTTAATAAGTATTTAATCCTTAGCCGGGCATGGTGGTGCCCACTTTTAATCCCAGCACTCGGGAGGCAGGGGTAGGAGAATTGCCATGGTTCGAGGCCACCCTGAGACTACATAGTGAATTCCAGGTCAGCTTGCGCCAGAGTGAGACCCTACCTCGAAAAACAAACAAACAAAATAATATTAATCCTGGATCATGCTGGAGAGATGGCTTAGTGGTTAAGGTGTTAGCCTACGAAGCCTAAGAACCCATGTTCCATTCCCAAGTACCCATATAATCCAGATGCACAAGGTGGCGCATGTGTCTAGAGTTCATTTGCAGTGACTAGAAGCCCTGGCATGGCCATTCTCTCTATACATATGCCTCTTTCTCTTTCTCTCAAATAAATTAATTAATTAACTTAAAAAAAAAACCCTGGATCACTAGAGTTTTGAAAATTTACACAAAATTTTGGTGACTTTTTTTAGAAATTCACATAGAATAAAATATGATTTGCCTAGTTTTTCTGACTCTGCTTATGCCCCCCACCCCACAAAAGGAAAATGTTAGTGTAGAAGAAAGATAATTTTCTTGTTTTCTGCTCCTGTATGATCCAGGAGTGGTAACCAGCAAGCTGTTTGTGACAGTCGATTAATTTCCATGGTGACTATAATGTTACAAACATGAGATGATTGGCTAGTTCAGCATGAAGGTCCAGGAAGACTCTTATTTGAATAAGATCATCCAAAACCAATGCCAAGGGCAACAGTATCCAAGCTGCTTCCAGCATTTGTCCTTTTCAGATGTTCTCACTGTCCCCAGAGCTTCGTGTTAACTTGCGAGGACTTTTGTTACTTCTAGTTGTTATTGAATGTTTAGTTTTGTTTGATGGTCTGTCATATTTCCCCACCCAAGATGACCCAGTGAGAAAATGGTTATTTTTAGCATCAGAAACTCCTCTTAAGACGCAGTCTCTGCCTTCAGGTCGTCCTTCAGAAGAAAGGTTTATTTTGGAACTTTGGTCCAAGACATCTGTACTTTGTGGTGGGCAAGCATCTGCCTTCCTGTAAGAGCTGCTGGCCTTCTGATGCCAAAGAAACCCATTTTGCCCTTTGAAAACCCCCGAGCCTCTCGGGCTCATTCTTTAGTCTAGAGTGCCTCCTTGTGGCCGGCGCAGGTTACTACAGAAGGAAAACGAAGTGCCCAAACCGTTCACCCCTTAGCTCTCTCCTTTCCCCCCCAAACTCAGTGAGTTGTTAAGGGCGGGGCGCGTGGTAATACAGATGCCACCTGAGCATGCAGTCTGGAGGTCAAGCCCCAGGGAGCCGAGCCGCGTCCTGGAACACAGCCCATGCTGGAGGGCTCCATTTGAGTGGGGGTTGACAGCGCCCACTGAAGGGCCTGCTCCCCAGGAGCCCGCCTGGTGGCTTCTTCCACCCCTGGGGTTCGCTGTGCTTTTGTTCTTGGGTTCGCGGCCCCTGCTGTAACTTCCGCGGACAGAGCTGCAACCTTCCTTGCCTTTGGGTCCACCCAAGGCCCGGCCTGCAGCACTGAGGTCCAGCTATAATGCGTCAGAGACCCAGAATCCACCCTCCTGGCCTGTGCCTAACCTACCAAACATGTGGTTAGTTTTTATTACTGTGTGTGTGTGTGTGTGTGTGTGTGTGTGTTTTTCTTCTGTATTTACTTTTTTTAAATTGCCTTAAATATAGTGGGCTCTGCCTAATGAGAAACTGAGGTAGCAAATAGCAGACCCTGTTAACAAAACTAGACATTTTAGCATCGCTCCTCCTTTGTCCTCCGAGCCTGCTAACTTTTGGTTTATTTTGCTAAATCATTACCTTGCAATGTCACTTTTATTCAAAACATCTGCCACCGGTACTACATCAGCGGAACGCTCTGCCAGCACCGAGTGAACCGCCCTCTGCAGTGTCAGAGCAGGGCGCAGGGTTACTCTCGCTTCCCCAGAACAGAGGCTCCTAGCCGCGTGTGGTCATGTCCTAACCGACCGCATCGCCATGTCCTGTGAGGGACGCTGCGTGCCTTTAAGAGCGCACCTAACTCTGTCCCGAAGACTGAGCTGTATGCCACCAGACTCACGGATTCCTTCAACAAATAGTTGTTGATCTGTTGCATGCTTGGCATTGCACTGTGCTCTGGAAATGGGTCAGTGTCTTCCCCCCCTGACGCAGGTGCCCAGGGCCGTCACAGAGGAAGGCACGGTGGAGAGGGTCAGCGCGGTGAACTGCAGAGCCGAGCTGAGTGGCGCGGGACAGGACAGCCACCCAGGCGATGTTACGTTCCACACACAGGACGCTCACTTGGGCTGGGCAAGGAAGGAACGATCGGATTTTAGGTGCGGTCGGTGAGAGCCAGACACTGACTGTGAGCCCTTCCGAGCCCCTCCCAGTGTGGGCCGCTCACTTGACAGCGCCTCTGCCGCCCGCCGCCCTCGGCCTTCATGCCGGCCCTTCCGCCTGCCTGCGGCTCCGGCACCGGTGCCTCTGTCACCAGGGCTACTGGCCTTTTTCCTGAAGGAAGCCTGCACTTCCGCATCGCAGCACACCACCATGTCACACCAGAGGGCCCCATCTCCCTTTCTCGTGGGAAGGGCGGTGTGTCTGTTTTCCTTCAAGGCCTATCATCTGATGGCTTAATAAAAATGTGTTCATCAGATGAGATGATTAATTAATCCCCAGTGGCCCTCTGGTGTCATGTCTCTGTATGCGACTTCAGGATACCAGATACTTGTGAGTTGGCCCTTTTAATTTGATGTTGAAGGAAGAGAAGATCCCTTGTCATTTATTATGAGAGGACTCTAAAAGGTCTCACTGCATAGACTTTAAGCAATAATATACTTTTTATGGTGGTAAGCATAGGAGGTGTTTTTGAATTATAAAGAAACATATTCTTTAAAGACTTAAAAATATTTTTATTGGAGCTAGAGGGATGGCTTAGCGGTTAAGATGTTTGCCTGCAAAACCAATCGACCCAGACCCACGTCAGCCAGATGCACAAGGGGGCGCACTGCGTCTGGAGTTCGTTTGCAGTGGCTGGAGGCCCTGGCACGCCCATTCTCTCTCTCTCTCTCTCTCTCTTTCTCTCTCACTTGCTTCCTCTTTCTCTGTCAAATAAATAAATAAATAAAAAGAAGTTAACTTTAAAAACAATTTTAGTGATTGATTTGCAAGGGGGAGGGGTGCACCTGGATCTCTTGACATTGCAGACGAACTCTAGACACACACACACCACTTTGCGCATCTGCCTTTAGGTGGGTACAAGGGTATTGAGCCCGGGCGGTCAGGCTTTGCAAGCAAGCACCTTTAGCCCTGGAGCCATCTGTCCAACTCAGAAACATATTCCTGTAAATAAAAAGGAAGATAGACAGCCCAGGATCTATCCTTGAGCCTGTTCGCTCATCTGTATGTGAAGGGTGGGTCAGATGGTCCTAGACACTCGCTGAAGCAAATATTGTTCTTAGGAGCTGCAACATAAATACTAAAAAAACAAAACACCATTGCGTGACTGCCAAGACCCCACACACTATTAATTAGGATTCTATACAACCCTCATGTGTAGTCTAGAAGAAAAAGTGAAGACTGTCTCCCCAGTGGCCTCAGTACACAAGAGCTAAATGGTTTTGTTCACTGACTGAAAGAATGAAAAAAATAATAAACTCATGAAAAGAATCCAAATAGTAAAAAGGGAAATGTACTCGCTGTTGATGGAATGTTCAAGAAGGGAAGGGATAATTGTCTGTAAGGGCACAAGTAGACATTTTCTGTTACAAAGAAGTTATTTAAGCCCTTCCATCACTTCTTTACACAAAAAAGGGCCCATGACTCTACAGCAGAATACATGTCTAAGGAGAAATTGAGGACATGAAACTAGCACAGCATGAGTCCTCCTCCTCCTCTCTGTCATGACTTGCTGACGTGGGTCAGAGAATCTAATGTGAAACCTTTTGGACATAGGATAAGGAGGAGTTTCAGGAAGGTGCTGGGGGTGTGGAGAGTGGTCCATTCTAAGGGGATGTGGTGTCCGTATGCGGTGGCTGCTTCCCGGAGCCCACCCCGCTCTCCAACACGGAGGCCCGTGTTGCCGGCCCGTCCGTCCTCTGGCTTGGGTGCTGGAGCGCTGCGTCCCCTGCGTCTCTAGCTGGCGCGTGTGGTGCAGTTCAGTCTAGCGAGGGCCCCTTCCTGTCATAAATAAGATTACTTTCATTTCACTTGTGGAGTGTGCTATTCCTCAGAGTAATGAATTTCCTCTGTGCCTTTGAGCACATAAACATGGTTTTCATTAGCTTTCTCTCAAAAAAAAAAAAAAGAGGGAGACATATAAGAGAATCTGAGCAAAATTAATAAGATGTCAATTAAGTCCATAAATGCAGATGCTTTTCTTTTTGCCAACTGGCTAGAGCAGACGTGTGAGCACAGCCAGGAAGAAAATGAAGCAGGGGAGAGAGGGCTCTGATTTGACCTGATATAAGCAAAGAAATGAAAGGAAGAACATTTCCAAGCTTAGTTTAGAGAGAAGTGCCTCAGAAGGCCCACGAGAGGGTCCTGCAGACCAGAGAAGTAGCCTTATGCTCTTCTGGAACAGAGAACTGTGGTTCTTAGAGGGCATCTCAGTGCTGCCTCAGTGTCCCCTCCCCCTTCTCGGTCGTGTGTGTGTGTGTGTGTGTGTGTGTGTGTGTGTGTACGTACAAGGTATAATAAAGCTTCCTAGCCTTTCTCAGTTTCAAACTCCCCCCCCCCAAGATTTGTCACTCGGGCAGTGCAGAGGGCTAAATGTGCACTTGTTCAGCTCTGTGGTTGGAATCTTACTGGGCTGACTCACGATAGCAGGGCTGGACTTTCCTCAATGTGGATGAAGCATATGTGAGAACTACTTATGACCATTTGCCTTCTGCTAGCATCTTTTAAAAAATAAAATGACTTTGTTGTTGTTTTGTTTGCTTATTTGTTTTATGGTTGTTCTGACATTTGTGGGCAGTGATCAGAGGGATGATGGGTTCTTTAACGTTCCTAGAAAAGTAGTTAAAGTCAATTTTTTTTAAGTTTAAAACTTTTTTCCCCCAAAATTACTTATCCTCAGTGGAAAACACCCGGATTTGCCTTCCCACAGTCCCCCTCTCTCCTCTCCAAGTCAGTGTCCATCTCAGGGTCTAATTCACGGTATATTATATGCTTATCTACATCTCTGGAGAGGGAAAATAACAATATTTTGAAAGCATCAACAAATGCAGTTCCAGGTCACAGGTTGTCACTGACAGTTCACTGTGGGCCGAACTTGCAACCCAGAGAAAGAGGCACGCAGCATTCGACAGTGAGGTGTCTTCCCGCGGCCCCTGCCTCCTGGCTAGGTGTTCCCGGCGCAGCTTGGAAACACATCTGGTTTCCATTTGAGTGAGCAGACTGGAGTCATTTAGGGGACCAGCACCTCTCCCAGGTGAAGCCGGGCTTCACTGAAATGTGTACAGCGCACTCCGGGAGCCTTAAAAACAAGCTTGCATTTCACATAGCTGCAGAGCAGGAAATTGTTTCTGGCTTGTTTTTATTGTGAACAAAGAAAGTATTGCATATTAAAAATTCCCCGTAGTTGTTTAATATTTGCTCGGTAATGCGCTGGGCCCTAATCAAGTCCTTCTTCTCAGTAAGTCATGTCAACCCTGGCACTGTTTTGATTGGAAGCATGAACTGTAACATGGAACGATCTCTCAGGACATAAACCTCTGCAGCTGTGGAAGGCTGGAGCTATGTGCTGTATTATGAAAGGAGCCCGAGTGCCTTCTTTGGGGGAAATACAGCTGAGACGGAGTGAAATTCATAAGGTGCTCAGAGACTCAGGATGAAAGCTTTACTGTGAGCATCATCGGGTAATAGCGTCCACATAGAAATAGACACAGAATAGCCACAATTGTTCCATGAATTGTCAAGCAGTATTCTGTAGACTTCTTGCCTGAATTTTGTTTTTTAAAGAAAACTTAGGCCGGGAGGCAGAGGTAGGAGGAGCACCACAAGTTTGAGGCCACCCTGAGACTATATAGTGAATTCCAGGTCAGCCTGAGTTAGAGTGAGACCCTACCTCGAAAAATCCAAAAAAGAAAAAAAAAAAAAAGAAAGAGAGAAAGAAAGAAAGAAAAGAAAAGAAAAGAAAAGAAAAGGAAAGAAAGAAAGAAAAATTAGGGTCTAAGTGTACAGTATGGAATCAGCCATGTTTTGTTTTGTGCTTTACAACCACGCCTGAGCTGAATGCTTTTTCCAGAAATACTTATTTCCTGAAGGCATTTTTCAGGATTTGCTATTAATGTTTTTATGACATTAATTACCCTTGGGATGAAAGAGGTGCAGAATTTGTTTTAATTTTCATTGTTCTAAGGACATGACGGACTAGACTGCCCCCTGCTGTACCTGGGCTTTCAAGAGCATCCTCAGAGTATAAAAACACGCTGGAAGGGCCAGTTCCCCGCCCCCAAAAATATGAAAAAGGATCAGAGGGAATGAAAATGTTTTGCATGAGAGCCAGGACCAAGCCCATGGCTGAGATGTTTCATTTCCGTGTTGCTCCTGAACTCACTCGTTGCTTGCTGTGATGCGTGTGCGTGGAGCACCTACCGTGAGCCCCGCGCCAGGCGTGTGCGTTGAGCACTTGCGGCGAGCCCCGCGCCGCGCCAGGCACCGAGAGGTCCGCCTTGAAGGCAGCTTGCCCACAAGGACAGGGGTTCCTGCCAAGAATGTTCCGTCCTCGTTGCTGTAGTGTGTGGAGCGGCTGGACTCCCCAGCCAGCCTTGACACTCAGCAGAACTGTGTCTGCATCTGAAAACGCAAACCTGTTTGCACAAAACTGTTCCCAATGCCAGCATCTTCGTTATCGTGTGAAAACCATCACTTGTTTGAAAGGTAATCTTATTGAACATATCTTGGAAAGCAGTACTAGGCCCCAAAATTAGTTTATAAAAAATAATTTTAAGGAATTTAATGAAACTAAACGTGGGGAACTATTAAAGTAAGCTTTGTGTTATAGATGCCAAGAAGATCTTGCAAAGGCCACAGAAATGTGGCAAATGTATCTGCTTTAAGGCCAGAACAAGAGAATAATTAGGGAAGAAATGCAACAAAACAGGCACACGTCTTCTGGCTATTCAGAACCACGGTGGAGGCTGTGGACGCTGTGGCAGACACAGGAGGACAAGATTACTCCCAGGCTAAGCTAGGAGAGGAAATGGACACGAGCCCTTGACTGAGAAAATGATAGGCTCCAAACTGTCAGCACGGCCCAAGAAAACACAGTGGGCACAAGCTCCGCAGGCCAAAGGCCTATGGAATGCAAGTATCCCTGAGAAAGGTACGGGACACCAGACAGAATACGTGCACAGCCATCCCGTGTTCCCACCTAGAATGTGTGTGCGGTTCTTGGCCTTGTTTCTCAAGAAAGAGCTTGGCACTGAGCAAGACTCTTGTTAAGACTTGTGTCTGAAATGTCCTGCACAGGCTCATGTATTTGAACATCTGATCCCAAGCATGTAGTGCTGTGTGGGAAGGTTTTGTGACCTGATTGGCAGGGGTGGCGCACTGGGTGATTTTGAGGGATCTAGACCACAAGACATGAGGTGCTCCTCCTCCTCCTCCCACCACAAGACGTGAGGTGCTCATCCTCCTCCTCTCCCGCCACAAGATGTGAGATGCTCTTCCTCCTCCTCCCCCATGACAAGATGTGAAGTGCTCCACCTCCTCCTCCCCCACTATAAGACATGAGGTGCTGCTCTTCCTCATCCTCCCCCACCACAAGATGTGAGGTGCTCCTCCTCTTCCTCCTCCCCCACAAGACGTGAGGTGCTCCTCCTAAAGCCACAAGATGTGATGTGCTCCTCCCACAACCACAAGACCTGAGGTGCTCCTCCTCTTCCTCCTACCACCACAAGACCTGAGGTGCTCCTCCTCCTCTCCCCACCACAGAACTGCCTACAAAACCTTCTCTACCATAAAAAACTGAAGTCCCTCCAAATCATGGGACAAAATAAATCCTTCCTCCTTAACGTTGCTTCTATGGGCTATTGTCTCGCCATGACAAGAAAAGGAACCAACGCAATTCTCGTCAGTGGGGAGCAGAAAATGATGTTGAGGGAACTCAGATGCTGTGTTAGGAAACACAGTCGTGGTTGGCATCCTTCAGTCCACAGAAACGGAAGCTGAGACAGTGTCCATCTTTATGTAAACAAAGACTACATGTAAGTTCTATATTAAGTCTCAGTTTTTCTAGAATCAGGTGAAAGCCACAGTCGGTTCTGAAGCCTTGAGCAAGGCAGTTCACTGTTGGACTCGTGGTCAGCAGTCCTCCCCTTCTACAAGGTTCTTGCGGCAGAAGGTGGTTTTTTTTTTTTGTTGTTGTTGTTGTTGTTTTTTTTTTTTTTTTGGTTTGTTTTGTGTTTTGAGATAGTCTCATTGTATTCTCTGGTGGCCTTGAATTCACAGCAGTTCACCTGCTGCCTGCCTAGTGCTGGGATTAAAGGCGTGTGCCACCATATCTGGCTTTTTTTTTTTTTAAATCATGTAAGTTTGAACATCTCCATGTGGTGTTTTCTTTTTTTAAAAAACCACATTTTTCCTTTGTATTTGATGTTATAAACTCCCACAGGTCATCTTTAGGGAAAGCCTAGTTAACTGGGTGGTCCTCAACCAGCATTTCCCTCATTTGATTGCCCATGGAATCCTTTGTTCACTAGTTCCCGTGAGGACTTTGGATAGTGCTTTTGGGAAGACTGGACTCCAAGATCTTCAAGGTCCCTGCAAGAAAGTGAACCCAAGACAGAGAAAGCTCTGCCTGACACTGTGAAATATGTCACTTCTGAACCAATGCTGGAAGAACATAATAGTTTCCAAGAGTAGCAGTTCATAGACATGTGTGGAAGGACAGGAGGAGGGTCAAAAGGGAAACACCATGCCCACAACATGCTTTGGAGGGTTGATTAGTCCACTAGGATCCATGTCTCTGGCACCACTGAGGAGGAAGGTGTATGGAGGACACTCATCTGACTGGGCTGCGCAGGTGGACAGTTCTGCATGACACAGAATTGGAAAATTCTTCTCTTGCACTCTTGGGCTTTTCGTAGTTCAAGTCGGAGTTCACCCCCATTCAAACAATCTCAGCTGCTGTCTACAGCTTACCTCACGAATCTTGGCAAGGCACTCAAGTTCATCAGTGTTGCAGGCGTGTGTGTTGCCTGACCCACTGGCTGACTTCTCCATCCTTCTCTCCTTTCCCTCCCTCACCGGTCTGCTGACATACCTGTAATGCCCTTACAACTTACACAGTATTTTCAACATTGTGCAGCATTTTCTTATTATTTATTGGGTATCAAGAAATGAATATGGTAAGTTGAAAAATTAAGGCCTAAACTAACACCATTGTTCTCCTGTAAGTTTTTAATTTAATTTACTTATTAGAAGAAGAGAGAGAGAGACTATGGTGTGCCAGGGCCTCCAGCCACTGTAGATGAACTTTTGACGCAAGTGCCACCTTGTGCTTCTGGCTAACATGGGTACTAGGGATTGGAACCTGGGCCCTTAGGTCTTCCAAGCAGGTGCCTTAGCTGCTGAGCCATCTTACCAGACCCAGTACATTTTAGTTTCTCTCTTTGTTTTTTCTCTCCTCGTGTGCTGACTGCACCCACACATCCTTTCTTGCACCCTTCTCTGTGCTGGAGTGGAGAAGAGTCGGGGGACACAAGGAAGACTGGCATCCTGTGTGGGCTGCACCCACAGGATCTCTGTAGCTTCTCTTTGGGGTTGGCTAATTGGGAGGCCTCAGCTAGGGATGCTCCATAGGAGGCCGAGGCCACCATTTCCGCAGTTCCTTGTGCTCTGGACACTCCTTGCCCCCGTTGTCTCTTCAGATCTAGGCATGGTCTGCCACCAGCCCTGGAGTACTGGACCTCCACTTGCTAGTTTCCCAAACCCTTCCCACATCTTTACAAGCGGCCCTTTCATTCAGTGCTCTTTAAATTTCCCAAGAAGAGTGTGTCGTCTGTTTCCTGCCAACACTTTGACTGATGTACCTACCCACCTTCTCATAACCTCTGTCATTTTTGCTCTCCAGCCAACACCACCATTCAACAGAGGGCAACTCAAGTTCACCTTCTTAAGGAAGCCTCTGTGTTCCACGGGAGAATGTTCTGGAAATTCCCTGGCTCTCTCCTGCTGTGTGCTCTGACCTATCAGACCGGTGCTCCTCATGCTAGAGTGAGGTTTCATGAGTCCAGCCTGCCAACTTGCACCCTAACCTTTGGCAAACCGTTGACTCTCATCAGACTTTCACAGAGGCTGGGGAGATCACCCAGTCAGTACAGTGCTTGCCTTGAAAGCACGAGGTCCTTAATTCAACCCTTGGTATCCACGCAAAAACGACAGGCATGGTGGCACATGCTTGGAAACCCCGGGCTGAGGAAACAGCCACAGGCAGCTCCCTGGGGCTCAGTAGCCAGCCAGTGTAGCCTAACTGGTGATTTCCAGCCAATAGGAGACTCTGCCCCTGACCCCAAAAAGAGTTGGATGGTACCTGAGAGGAACCCTTTGGCCTCCACACACACATGAACATACATGCACTTACACACACACACACTTACCTACATAAACACACACACGTACCCACAGAAACACACACGCACAAACGTACCTACATAAACACACACACAGACACACGTACCTACATAAGCACACATACCTACATAAACACACACACACACATACACACACACACACTTTTCTAGAGTACCTCCCATCACTAGCAAGTGGGTTATAGACTTGGGAGGTGGAAACTCATTATCTCCATTTTATAGGAACAGATTCTGACAACAGAGATGTCAGATAGATTGTACAAGGACATGCCTATGGGAAGCACTGGAGCTGGGACTGAATCTAGACAATCCCGCTCCAAATCCCAGATTCTTACCACCCATCATGGTGTTTGTAAATTTGCAAATTGCCAGTTATCACTAGGAATTCCATTTCACTTTTAAAAGTGAAAATGAATAAAGTGCATTTTTAGCCTCTCCTGGAAAAGAGGAAGATCTAGCCATGTTTCCTGGCAGCACTTGGCCAGAGGTAGGCAGCAGCCATCCATTCTGGGTGGGTATGTGTGTGTGGTCCACTTCTGATGGCCTCTCCCTGTACCCAGGCTTCTTCCTAATTTCCTAGCATCAAGTCTGGCACTCGTGGGTGGATGTGGCTTTTGTGGGTGCTCTTGTGGAAATCCTCACATGCCCTTAGTCATTTCTCACGCGACCTCCATGACCTAGATTGTAAACCTGCCCTGCACCCAGCACAGAGTGGGTCATTCTAGATAGAGCACTGGACTTGAAGAAAGCTGGTCGCCTACGTTACTTGACATGACTCCACGAGGCCGTGAGTGGCCTTCTTGCTCGTGGGCTGGGCTTCCTCATTCCAGCAGTCTGTTTCTACAGGCTGGGCAAACATCACTACTTCCACCAACCGAAAGAGACCGACTCCTTCACTCCACTTGCAGCGGTGTGAAGCTTGTAGGGGAGAAAACCATTGTGCAGTGGTGGGGCCGTGTGGCAGGACAGAGGGGGGAGAAGGGAGCCCACTGGGTGGAGCAGGAAATCCAAGGGAGTTGTCGAGAACCTGAGAACAGAGAGGACCTGAATCTCCGCAGACCCCGGAGGTTTCAAAGCCAGGGGAAACGGGCAGAGCAGGCAGGGATGTGCAGAACCAGACTGGGAACTGGAGTGGTGAGGAATGACCGAGAGCCTTGGGTGGTAGATACACGTAAGACAGGATGCAGGAAACAGAAGGTTAGAGCTCATGGCTCCCAAGGCGGATTGCGGCATGACGCAGGGAGTGGCGGAGAAGAGACGGGAATGGGGGCTGTGAGCTGTGCCAGGGGCACGCAGAGCTCTGCGCCACGTCCTGCTCTCCTCTGCAGAGTGGGCTAGGTGCCCAGCACCCTGTACTGCGCATCCAAAGATAAGCACTGTGAAGCGTGCAGCAGAATGGCTCAGTGCTGAATGATGCTGTGAGGTTTGTGAGTGAGTGCACACGCTGTTGGGAAGCTTCCAGCAGAGTCTGGGTGTGTCTGTCGTACCCAACCAGGAAGCTTGCTTCATTCATGTTAAGACCTCATAAGCCTCTTTTATTTTTGTTTTGTTTTTGAGGTAGGGTCTCAATCTAGCTCAGGCTGCCCTGGAATTCACTATGGAGTCTCAGGGTGACCTCAAACTCACGGCGATGCTCCTACCTCTGCCTCCCAAGTGCTGGGATTAAAGGCGTGCACCACCACACCTGGCTTATTCTTGGGTTGTTAAAAAAGTACACTAAAAAAGAAAATGAGGCTTGCCAGGCGTGGTGGCACATGCCTTTAATCCCAGTACTCGGGAGGCAGAGGTAGGAGGATCACCGTGAGTTCGAGGCCACCCTGAGACTCCATAGTGAATTAGTGAATTCCAGGGCAGCCTGGGCTAGAGTGAGACCCTACCTCGAAAAACCAAAAAAAAAAAAAAAAAAAAAACTCAAGAATAAGCTGGGCATTTTAAAAAGTTTCTTTATCTGTATGCAGAGAGAGAGAGAGAGAGAGAGGGAGGGAGAGGAAGAGAAAGGGCACACCAGGGCCTCTAGCCCCTGCAAATGAATTCCAGACGCATGTGTCACTTCATGCATCCAGCTATACATGGGTCCTGGGGAATAGATCATGGGTCATCAGGCTTTGCAGGCAAGGGCCTTTACTGCGTCTTATTATAGCTTGGCCTTTATGCAAACAAAGGATGGAGGATGAAGACTCAATTAAGAAAATGAATCCTCTTTCCTAAGCAAGAAGGCTGGTGTGTTTGTGCTCGGTAATCTCCACAGCTTGTCTCTTCAGTGAAATATATTAGGAGGGGGGCTGTCACGAACTTCTCCTCAGGAAACTGTCTGCAGCTGTGGGTGCCGAGTTGGCCATCACTCTTGTCTCTGCTGAGCGGGGTCAGGTGCCTGGTCAGCAGCAAGCCAGCCAGGGGCTTTCACATTAGCAGACATCAGCAGAGAATTGTTGTTCAGTCACCACGGAACTTCACGGAAAAGTACAGAAGTTAAAGATGTCCTTCAACTTCTACTGTGTTGGCCTTTGGGGACGTGGGGAGTGGAGCCAAGACTAAAGAGTAGAAATTCCCATCTTGCCCAAGAGTACTGAGCTCAGGGGGCCGTCACCGAGGGAGAGACTTCACCCTGCAGACACCCTCAGCTTTGCACAGTCTCCTGATGGCTGTTCTCATTTTCGATGGTGCTCAGCCTGTCCTGGGTAGGGGAGGGGGCCAGGGTGGGCTCACTCTGAGGGGATCACTCTGGAAAGTATATGCAAATGGCGAACCCTCCCACCACCCAGTCCTGCTTTGGCCCATCTGTCCCCACCCACACTTGGCACACGACCAATGCTTTCAGCTTCTAGCTGGCTCCTTACTGCTTATGCGACCTCCAGCAAGTTACTTATCCTCTGCGACAATTCTTTCATCTGTCAGAAAGCATCAGAATGGTGCCCATCTTGTAAGGTTGTAGGAATTCAATGAAGTAAACAGTGTCTGCCATGTAGTATATAAGTGTTCATTATGGGATGTTCTCTGAAGACAATGACAGTGGGTGGCTGGCTATCTCGCTCTAAGGTAATGACCCTCCTGTTTCTCTGGCCAGCAGACATTGGTCCCTGAGGTTAGCCTGCCCTGGCCTTCACGCAGCCCTTGTTTATGTCTCCTGCACACTACCCAGGCTCCTGGTTTTCAGGTCGCTGGGATGTCCACAGGATTGGACAGCTCGAGACAAGGGCTATTCTGGTCAGACCCCAGAGTCTCCCTCACTGACCACATGGCGTATGCACGTTGTCATCAGTTTCCTTCTGTGGCCGAGGAACGGGCACTAAGTACTGTTTCTTTTTATAGGCAGCGCTGACGAGCACGCTTGCTGATTAGAAGGGACGCCTCACAGAGCGCTCATTTGGAAGAGCAGAGTAATACTTAAGGACCAGGACTATTTCAGACATTGATTTGCAAACTCTTATTTCCTAAAATAAGGAAGGCATGCCTTCTGTTTACTTCCTCCTGCTCAGAGCTGCCATGGGGCCCTTTTCCCTGCCTTCGCTTTTCTGCTTATCCCCCCAGTAGCAGTGCCATCATTAACACTCTGATTTAACTTGGAGAGGGTTCCTTTTCCTGTCCCTTACAACAGTGGCAAGACACCTCTACTAACCAAATGTATATCATAACTTAAAATCCTGTGTCCTCTGCAGTTCCTCTCTCCTCCCGGAGGTCGGTTTCCCTGAACTGGTTTTATTCCGTCACGAAATAGATGTACACATCTTGTATTGTTACATTCTACCTACTGCATCCATCTACCTACTGTTTTTCCGGTGACTGAATGATGGGGTCCAGGCATGGCCTCATTGCGATGCCTCCAGCCCTGGGTTAATAAAATTTTCTGTGATGGTCGAGGTGCTCCACATGTACACTGTCCACTAGGGAAGCTGCTCTCCACGCATCTGTTGAGCCCTTGAAATGTGGCTCGTCTAACTAAGGAATGAGCCTTGTAACTTGATGAATTCAAATGTGCATGTGAGCAGCTTCATGGGGCTGGCAGCTACTGTAAGGGACAGGACAGAGCTCTTGCCCCCTGTGGTCCTGTGTAAGTGCAGAGGCTACCTTGTGTGATGAGTGAGAGAAGGGAGTAAGGGATGGAGAGAGGGAAGAGCAGAGCGAGCGGAGGCGATGACGTGGTAAGGTTCTCTCTTTATACACTGCTTTGCAAATCCGTGAGTGTCAGAGGCAGGGATTACCTCACCTCTCCTGTGCCTATGTGTCTAGACCCATGGTCTGAAGCCCTGTTAAACTTCAGGGGAAACACTCCGAAAATACTGAGTTGAGTCAGCTGCTGGACGATCGCAAGGTTGGTGCTGGGGACGAGGATACCAGAAAGCAGTACGAGGGACAAAAGGAGTCATGTGCCCAGTGCTCGATGTCTGAAGGGCAGCGCAGCTGTGGCACCTCCTCCAGCCCTTTAAAGCCCACGGGACAGTCCGTCTTCTCGGAACCGACTCTACCTCAGTCTCCCTCCCAACCATATCCTTTAGTGGAGAAACAGGGAGTCCCCATTCTTTGCTATGCCATCCCAAGCCCCTCGCAGGTTCCCCTTACCCTCAGGCCCTCTCCGTGCCTCTCCGCTCGGATATCTCCTTTATGGAAACACGTCACTCTGTCCTTCTTTCCCTCCTGCCCTTCGTAACAGCCATCACCAAATCCTCAGATGGCTCGTTAGCTACACAGAGGACACAACCCTAGCCGTGTGGGTCAGGGCCTCGGAGTCAGAGTTTAGCTTTCCTCTCATCTTTACATGCTAACTTGCAAACATTCATGTGAACTTGGGTCATTTGCATAAGCACATATACACACAGCTTTCTCGTCTGTTAAATGACATAATTAGGCTTTTCTCATGGAACTAAGTGAGATGTTATAAGGGATGTGGTGGGATGTTTGGTGCCCACCAGTATTAAGTACCTGCTCTCCTTGACCATATCTACAGGTATATATATGTATTCCTGTGCACATAAATACATATCAATTAGAAGTTCAATTTTAGTTGAACTTTACCTTCTTTTTTTGTCGTACATACCCGTTTCACCATTAAAGATGAACTGCTCAAATAGCAATCTTGCTAATTTGTCCTTCAGCTGGAAATTGTTCCAGTGCAATAAAGAGCACATGAGAACGACCTTTTATAGGCAAATAAGTCAACTTTCCATCGTTTTTGCCTCATTGCAAATCAAACTTACTTAAACCAAATAAAGAAACTGGTGAAAGACAGTCCGGTCACAGGCAGGGAGCTGGTGAAGCAAGCGTCGGCTCCTCGGTTTGCGTGGGCCAGCTCCCTCCGCAGCTCCTCTGACGACTGGGTAGAGGGACAGCAGCGTGCTCACGTGACGTGTCGTGCAGAGCAGCCCGCACGCCCACTCCCTGCCCCCCACAGAAGGCCGCCTCACCGCAGCTCTCTGAAGGTTGTTGGTGGGAGGCTGAAAGGCTGGTTTCTACAAGATAGGAACCCGTAGCAGCGTTTACTGTAACACGTGCTTCATTGCTGTCAGTTCACCAGAGCATTCTAGAACCTGCTAGAGAACTCTAGGCCTTCATTTATGTCAGGTCTGCCATCAGCCAGCTGCACAAACGTGGGCAGGTTCTGGCGGTTTCATCCATATAGCTGCTTTTCTAGTCTCTTACACTGTGCATGTCTGTGGCACTACATGACAGCTGTCTCCCCTTATCCATGAGGAATGCCTGGACTAGACAGGGCACCAATAGTACCAGGATGTGGTGTTTTGAGACAAGGTCTTACTATGTAGCTCCAGATTGGCCTCAAACTTTTTATTTTTATTTATTTATTGGAGACAGAGAGAGAGAGAGAGAGAGAGAGAGAGAGAAGGGGCACGCCAGGGCCTCCAGCCACTGCAAACGAACTCCAGACGTGTGCGCCCCCTTGTGCATCTGGCTAACGTGGCTCCTGGGGAATTGAGCCTCGAACCAGGGTCCTTAGGCTTCACAGGCAAGCGCTTAACCACTAAGCCATCTCTCCAGCCCTGGCCCCAAACTTTTAATCTACCTCTGTCTCTCTCCCTCTTCCTCCTCCTCCTCTTCCTCCTGCTTCTCTCTCTCCCTTCTGAGGGCTGGGATTGCAGAAGTATACCACCACGGCCAGCTCAACACACATATGCCGTGTGGCCACAGTGTTCGGGTAACAGCTCTGCCAATTGCTAGTTTCCCTTTCGTGAGGCAGCCTGGCTTCCTTTCTGGTAGCAAGCTTCCAGACCCGCTGAAAGCTTGCAGATGGCAGGCCAAGTGCAGCAGGTGGCCTGGGAGACAGGCCAGGACTGTGGGTGCTGTGATGCTTGGGAACTCATCCTGAGGACTTGGGGACCCGGGACTCGAATTGGGGTTCCTCTTGCTCCTCCATTAACAAGGTGGCTGGTTTCCAACCTCTGCTCCAGTGGAACAGGGTCAAGTCATGGGTGGGGCGCCACAGGGGTTGTGTGGGCACAGAGTGGAGGGCTGAGGACTTGGGCCCAACTATCAGGGGGCATCTGCTGCTTGGGTCAGTGTCCACTTGGAAGGGGGGCTGCGTGTGACAAGATGGAGTTTGTCAAGAGATGGTAATGGCACTATTCCTGCATGAGATCATCTTGGTGTTTCGATGTTGGAGCAGAGTCAACATGGGACTTCTGGAAGAACTCAAGAATATCCCATCGCTGGGCTGTCTGCAGGTTTTCCTGGCATGAAGCTCTTCCAGCCCTCTCCTTGCTGGCTCTCCTCTGCCTGGCAACCAAAGACATCCTCCTGCGAAAGCACTGGGCCTCGGGACCCAGCCTGCTCCAGCCTCCCGTCGACGCCCGCTGAGTATCTGCACTCTATGCGCCCGTACTCCGCGCTCAGTGCCAGGGGGAACAGAACACATGAGCGGATCACAGGTGAAATGCTGACCGAGGCAGGTACTCCAAGTTCCTCTCACTGCCTGGAAGGATGGAAGGATACAGGAGGGATCAGAGAGGACAAAGAGGAAGTCCTCTTGGACACTCGCGACAGCACAGTGACCTGACAGACCTCTCTTTGGTGACTTCAGAAGATCATAGTTTGACCAAGAATGCCGTAATAGAAGTAGATTTGAGTATGAAACTGAAAACCAAACCAATAAATATATATGACAATGACATGAATCAGAAAGACTCCTTTGTATGCCCCGTGCTGTGGGGAACACTGCCTTCCCTTTTCCTACATACGAGAGGGTGTAGATGGAGAAAACACGACTGCAGCATGACCTCAGTGCTTCTCTGATTAGCTAAATGCTGGCTTCATCGTAACATTTCTCCGAGTCTTTGATTTGCACAGGTGGAAACCAGACAGTGCCGCAGCGAGCTAGCTGCCGCCCCCCAGGGCCGGGGTTCCAGATGAAGCGTGGAACCAGCTTTCTCAGCCAGACCCGTCCGCAACCAGTGAACCCTGCTGTGCAGAGAGACAGACGTTTCACTTTGGCAAACTGGAAAATACGCCCTTTGCATTCTGTTGGTTTGCCCTTATTACAGACCGCCAGTGCTTCTTTGGAAAGAATTGCACTTGACTCCAAGAGCAGGCCTGGCACCTCTCAGGCCTTCTCTGGAGGGGGTCAAAATCCATGACTCATGGTAGACCTGGCTCACCATTAAAAAAAAAAAATGTTGTTGCTTTTAATAATGCATGAGGGAAAATTTGGTATATACAGTGGGTAAAATCTTTTCAGTGGGCTCAACTGTGTCCAAAATTCAGTATAGCTAAAAGTAGTCACGGGAGGCTTGAGCCTGATGGATAAGAAGGGTTTAGCAGGATGAAGATGGTGGAGAAAAGACTGTTCAACTAGTGGAAGTTGCATCTAGTCTGGCCTCTGAGGGAAGAGAGCTCAGAGGTGGCCACAGGGACACAAGACAGTAAGGGGCAAGGCAGTGACACACGGGTTTTCTTCCAGGGCTGCCCGTCTTCCTTGTGGCCGGGCACAGCATTGCACTTGTAGATTCTGGCATACAACTCCTCCTGCTTCATATCCGTGTGCCCCCCTCCCTCCAGAGTCCAGAGAGAAAACGGTTTTCTCACCGTCAGATGTACGATTAACTCCAATGTGAAATGTCTTCATTCTGTTCATCTTAACAGACTTTTCATCAACGAAGAAACCAACACAAAACCAATGTCCCAATTCATGTAGACGCCTCCCACAGTTCAGATTGGTGTCAAGCACACTTGCTAGCTTAGTTATGCAAGAGGGATAGAATCCTATCCAGCAATCCAGTGAGAGATATTAAATGGATCCTAACCAGCCCTAGCTTATCCTTTATGAATGTTGCTGGATATGCTGGTGCACGACTTTAATCCCAGTACTCGGGAGGCAGAGGTAGGTTGATCACTGTGAAGTTCCAGGCCATCCCGAGACTACGTAATGAATTCCAGGTCAGCCTGGGCTAGGGCAAGACTCCACATCAAAAAAAAAAAAAAAAAAAAAAAAAAGCCCTCATGAATTTTGTGGTAATTCATTCTAGCTTTGAACCTCATGACTGCTCCTGACACTGAAATGAGGGCACGAGAGCAACGGGACACTGTAAACACTGTACACGAGACTCGGGCGCAGGCAGTCAGGGCAGTAATGAGAAGTAGTTCTGTTCACAGAGCCAGAAACCCAAGGATTCTGTCCACCTGCGCACTCACGTGTCGTCTTACGGTTTTGAAAGCTATAACCATTCAATTCTTTAAGACAAATTCTATGTATTTCTTATTGCCAGTTCAAGTGGTCCTTGAATTTTCAGAAGGAGACTGTGGGAAGTATACTATTTGGTTGGAGTTACAAAGATAAGGTGTTTTTGCCCCATATAAGGATGTACCCTTCTGACCGTTTTTCTGTCATATTATGACTCCAGGACCACGGGACAAGGCCCCACTTCCTTACCTGACCGCCCACACAGATGAGTGGGTGACACTGCACACATGCTTTTCAGGCTTAGCCCATGAAAGGACCCCTTTGACCCAGGCCCAAACCTCAAGCTGGCCTCCGTTCCCCACCTCACCCTCCACCTCATCTCCCTTTTGTCTTTTGGAGACCAACCCTCACTACGCTGCCCTGCCTGACCTTAAGCTGCTGCCCTCTCCCTGCCTCAGCCTCCTCAGTGCTGGGATTAAAGGCATGCACCGCCACACCCAGCTGGGTTGACCGTTTTCATATTTTCTGTTCCTCAGCAAATGAAAAGCCTTCTCAGCGATTCTGAAGGCTACACCAGAGCTTGCTTCCCTCCACCCTCTGGCTCCTCTCCATGCCTCCTCTTCAGGAGGATAAGAGGAGACGCACTTGGGGCTCTTTGTCTTTTTGTCTCTGCCCCAGAAGGTCCCAGTGGCCCCTACAACCAATGCCCAGCTGTGTTTTCCCAAGAGCTTTTTCTATCCCCAACCCCCATCTACTCCAGAAAGCCTCTCTTTAGATGCTGAGCGGGAGGAGATCCTGGAGCTGCCTTAAAAGCTACTTGCAAGCCAACAATAACACATTGTGCCTAGGCAGTGGCCCCGGGGGACATGCTAAAGTGAGCCTGTAGGTATAGAGTCCCAAAGATTTGCAACCTGCAGCATGGAGACGGACCCTGAGTTTGGGGGGAGTAGGTCAAGGTCCCCAGCTTGCCTGGAGTTGTGCTCCTGAAGCGAGATGGAAGGCAAATATTTGGAAATTGCCTGATGGTATCGCTGTTCTGAGCATTGTGGCCTTGCAAATACACCCAAGCTCTCATTTGGGGGTTTGAGAAAAGACTGGCTTCGGTGACTAGTTTCCAGCCCAGGGCCAGAATGCAGCCTTATCTGCCGACCCTGTGCCCTCGGTGCTGGCTGACCTTGCGCCTTCCTCACAGGAGGAGGCTCTGCACTGGGAGGAGCAATAGATGTAGACATCCTAATTGTTCTTGGCAAGAACGATGGTGTGTGTTGCTGTGAGGGGCGGGAGAATCATAAATAACTTAGAGTTCTGCTTCTCTGAGATGCGATGGGCTAAACTCATTAGAATTTTCGTTTATTCTCTCTTCTCACCCCGAGCTCCATATACCCTTATCACTGATCACCCCTGAAGCCAATATCTTCCTTCCTACTCCTCAGAAAGGAAGGGAGGGGAGTCCTCTCCATAAAAACATGGAGTCCATTGAGTTGGTATGTAAGGATGCTAAGATGCAGAAACTGGGGCGTCTTGAAAGCCAAAACATAAAAGAGCATTTTTTAAAAGGGAAAATGACTCCAATGTGTTTCCAATATGCACGGCGCAGGAAACGGGTGGAGGCTCGGTGACGCTCGGGCCATCCTCTCCAGCTGGAAGGTGTTTATCACTGCTCTCTTATCCACCGCGCATCACGTCTCTAGTCCTCGCTCCAGCCAGACGCCAGGGGGTCCTAATGGTTATCGAGACACGGAACGTCATCACAGCCATGTGGATCCCTCCGTCTGCTTCAACATGTAAATCTTCACCCAAGTCTAGGACTTGTCTGAGTTGCGCTGTGGATGTGGGAGCAAGCACTTCCACTATCAAGTTGAACTTTTGTTTGGGCTTATTCTTTTTAAACTAGATACTGTGGAAGAAAGTGAGTCAAAGACAGTAACAATACTTCAGCCAGTGGCGTCATGGTGTATCGACACTGGAGGGACTGGGCAAGCTCAGACCTCACGCACAGGGCACAGCATATACCCTAGATGCCCATGGAGCTCTGTGATAGCCAATTACCAACACCTGCCTCCTGGCTTAGACGCCTTCAAGTCTCTTTTCCCCCTCCAACTCTTTTTTTTTTTTTCCATTTTACTCTTTTTAAATATTTAAAAAATTATTTATTTATTTATTTGAGAGAAAGAGGAAAGTAGACAGAAAGAGAGAAAGAAACATAATGGGCACACTGAGGCCTCTAGCTGCTGCAAACAAACTCCAGACACACGCACCACCTTGTGCATCTGGCTTACGTGGGTCCTAGGGACTTGAACCTGGGTCCTTTGGCTTTGCAGGCAAGTGCCTTAACCACTAAGCCATCCCTCCAGCCCCATTTTATTTTATTTTTGTAAAAGGTTGTACTCATTCCCTTGCCCCAGTTCCTCAGTGGGGTTTTGGTATTCACTGTGGGGTCAAAACAGCATCATGCTCCAGGATATTCCCGCCCACTCTGTGGCTCTCACAATCTTTCTGTCCTCTCTTCTACGATATTCTCTGAGCCATAGCAGGCATGTTAGTAGTCTGATTTAGTGTTGAGCTCTCTGTAGCCTCTGGATTTCTGCTTTGATGGATTTTGATTGACCACAGTGTCTGTCACCATCTCTCTGGAGCTGGCTGTGAGGCTAGCGGTGAGAGCAGGCCTCGTGTAGCTGCTTCCTCTGCAGTGTCTCCTGGGCCCCAGCAAGTGTGGTAGAGGTGAAACACCTTATTGCAGGCAATCAGCTATCTTTTCTTGTCTTGTTGATGGACCTTGGGTCTCCTCAGCTTTTTCTGCCATCTGTAAAATAAAACAGATTCTCAGGGCTAGAGAAATTACTGAGTGGTTAAGGTACTTGCCTGTGAAGCCTAAGGACCCAGGTTCAATTCCTCAGTATCTATGTAAGCCAGATGCACAAGGTGGTGCATGCATCTGGAGTTCATTTGCAGTGGCTAGAGGCCCTTGGGCACCCATTCTCTCTCTCTCTCTCTCTCTCTCTCTCTCTCTCTGTCAAATAAGTAAATAAAAATAAAATACTTTGAAAAGTAGAGCCAGGCTTGGTGGAGCACAGCTTTAATCCCAGCACTTGGGAGGCAGAGGTAGGAGGATCACCCATGACTTCCAGGCCACCCTGAGACTACATAGTGAATTCCAGATCAGCCTGGGCTAGAGTGAGACCCTACCTCAAAAAAAAAAAAAAAAAAAAAAAAGAAAGAAAGAAAGAAAGCAAATCTAAAAGAGAAGAGGCACATTTACTCTATGCTATCAGTTTTCTTCCTTTCTTAACATAGTTATATTTATAAATGAATTAACTTCTCCATCAGCAGATGGTGGCAGAATCAATTACTCAGTCGCTTTCGTGGAGTTTTGCAATGGTGATAAGCACCTGATGGGTCACACAGGTGCAGATGCCCTCATTCCTCCCTACTACTTAGGAGTGGGTTTCTTTGCACGGTAAACAAAGACAGCAGAGATCCTCAGTCTGACCTGCTCAATGGCATCTCACAGTGGACAGGACTTTGGTCAACAGTGTGACACATGTGGACATCAGGGAGGAAGACGGGCACGAGCTCTGGAGTCTTTAAGTGTGGCAGCCCTTCCCCCAAATAATAAGGGAGCTGTTTGCCTCTTGCTCTGCTCATCTGGAGAAGATGGTCTCTGCGCTGGGGAGATGGTTCAGCAGGTAAACGTGCTTGACTTGGCTCAGGTTGATTCCCAGCATCAACATAAGGCCGGGTGAAAAAAACAAAACAAACAAACAAACAAACAAACAAACAACAGCACAAGCATCTGGAGTTCTGTGGCAAGAGGCCCTGGCATGCTCATATGCAGTCTCTCTCTTTCTCTCTCTCTTTCTCTCTCTCAAATAAATAAATAAGAAGTGGTCTGTGGTCCAGCAGGCCAGGTAATCTCCAGATTCCTTGAAGCTGCTCCACTTGACAGAGGAGGACTATGGTACCAGAACGCTCTGTCAGTCTGCCTGCGGTGCCGGCAGAGCCAGAGGGAAGACCCAGTTCTCTAGAACGAAACCCTCTTCTTCCCACCTCCCTTTTGTAATTTCAGGGTGGTCAGAGGCAATGTGGATGCTGGGGCAATGGGCATTTCAGAAAAATAAAGGAGGAAGGAAATGTGAAGACCAATCCTCTACATTTGGTCACAATCCATGCAAAATTGGCCCGGAATACTTGGGCTCCTCGAGGTACTTCTGTGATGCTCAGACTTCGGGATAGCTTTTTATCTCTCTCCCAGTATTCAAGGCAGCTGCTGTTTCCACTCCTGTCTGGGGGGAGCTGCCCCTCTGAACCAGAGCGACCCCCAGTGCCACCCTGCTCCAACTCCAGTCAGGAGTGGAGCAGCCACCGGAAGGGGCCTGGGGATCAGCAAGGCCTACACTGAGTGCCACCCCCCAGCCCCATCAACTGTGTGACATCTCATTGTCCCCACACGTCCTCTGTCTCCAGCTCTTTTCTCTAGAGGGTGATGGTTGCCAAGGACAGAGGGGTCTGAATAATTTCATTCGCACAGGGAGAGGACCCGGCCTAGAGTCACACTGAGTCCAGCTAATGTTCTGGCTGCTTTTTATCCCCACAGTTTGGAAACTTGGGGTGGCAATGCAGCCATGTTGTCAACTTGTCCCTGGCATCTGTGTAGTGGCATTTTGTTTCCACCACACAGTCTGCGAGTGCCAGCCCCTTACCACAGCCTGTTTCTCCCATCATCTCCAAGTGGTCATTTCAAGGAGAGAAACCACACGTATACGACACAGAGCTCCCAAGTACGGGGAGGCCAAAGCAGAGAGCGGCTTTTAACGAGCTATAGAAATGATAGCTGATGCCAGGCATGATGGCGCACACCTTTAATCCCAGCACTCGGGAGGCAGAGGTAGGAGGATCACCGTGAGTTCAAGGCCATCCTGACACTACATACTGAATTCCAGGTCAGCCTGGACTAGAGTAAGATCCTGCCTTGAAAAACCAAAACTAAAACAAAATGAAAAAGAAATGATCGCTGAAAGTATAGTCTTGAGAGTGGCCTGGTCAGCCACCGGAGGCATGTGGATGGTTTACTTGTAACACATAAATAAAATACCTAATTAAAGAAAAACTACTTTTAAAAAGACATGCTTTTTGAGATCACCTAGGGAAAAGAATACCTTGTACAGAAACATATTTTTTGGGTTTCTACCCCACCTCATTCCAAAAGAATTTGAAACAGCTTTGGGACAAACAGGCAGATCGAACCAACTGAACTCAAAGTTTTAGCGGCAGGATGGCTTCCTTACTGCTCGGGCCTCCTTCCTTTCCCAACCACAGCAACATCCCAGCTTCCCTTAGAATGAAAGCGGCTTCGTTCACAAGGTAGTGGGTAGAGCTGTGTGCAGACAGTGCAAGACTGTCTGTTCAGCTGTGGGTCTTTAGCGGCTAGCCTGTCATCTGTATCTGGGATCACTTCCTTTACCTTACCTTTCCTGGAGTTCCATTTCTTTAAATATGTTACTTATTTGAGAGAGAAAGAGAGACAGAGAATGGGCATACCAGGGCCTCTAGCCACTGCAAATGAACTCCAGATGCATGTGCCACCTTGTGCATCTGGCTTACGTGGATTCTGGGGAATCAAACCTGGGTCCTTTGGCTCTGCAGGCAAGCACCTTAACTGCTAAGCCATCTCTCCAGCCCTGAAGTTTTATCTCTGAAGTAGTTGGCCTTACTACCAAGGCCAACTACATTCTCAAAATACATGTATTTCAGTGCACCTCCAAGCTCTGGAACCTTCCACCCATGCCCTGGGCCTCTTGGTGGGAGTGGGGGTGGCCTCCTTTCCATTCTAATCCCTCCTGCTAAGGTGGCAAGAAAGTGAACTTTGAATTCAACAGATTTGAGAAATGAATTTTCCAGTCTGCCTGTGTGTATATGTGTGTGTGTGTGGAGTGTGTGGTGTGTATATTATGTGTGGCATTTGCACATGTGTGTGCAAAAGCACATGTGCCATATGTGTGAAAATGGAGGTCAGAGGAGAACTTCAGGCACCCTTCTTTATTGTCATCCACGAACTTCTTGAGACAGGGGTTGTCCCTCCACTAGGATCTGCCATTTTCGGTCAGTGAACCTCAGCTCTTCTGCAGTCTCCACCCTCCTCCCCTCTCCTCTGGGGTTACAGAGGTGTGTGGCCATGCTCAGCTTTTTACAGGGCTTGTGAAGAGTTGAACTCGGGCAGTCTCTGGCCCTCCCAGGTCCACATGCTCAAGCAGGAAGTGCTCTTAGCCACTGAGCCATCTCTCCAAACCTAAATTTGCCTTCTGTCATCCTTGAATCCTTGACAGCTCCCAGTGTCCTTATGTTTAAGTGGGAGGAGCAGCAGTCCCAGCCCAAGAGGTCCGGATGAGGATGGGGTGAGATGGTTCCCACGGAGTGCTTCACAGAGAGCCTCCCTCACACTCACAGTTGTCACGCGAGCCCACTGGATGCCGGTCGTGCAGCTTGTGAGACTCCCCTGCCCCTGCTTTGTCCCAGGCCAGAGCTGCTCAGGCTCTCTTCCTCGCCTGGAACTCTCTGGGCCTCTCCCCATTTCCTGCATCCACTCTGCGCGGTCAGTGGCCCGGGCTGCTCCATGTGTCCACCGCTCTCTCTGTCCCGCCCCAAAAACCAGCCCTGTCAATCGCTCATGACTCTTTTGCTTTTTGGTTGATTTGGTATTGATTCTAAAACTATCCTGTCATTCATTTTAGAAAATTCTTCGCAAAAAAGGGTCAATCAGGCCAGCATGGCGAGGAGGGTATGGGATAGTTCCTACAAGTTGCTCGTGCTTTAGGAAGGGAAGACCATAGCCGGGCGTGGTGACACACGCCTTTAATCCCAGTACTCGGGAGGCAGAGGTAGGAGGATTGCTGTGAGTTCAAGGCCACCCTGAGACTACATAGTTAATTTCAGGTCAGCCTGGACCAGAGTGAGACCCTACCTCGAAAAACCAAAAAAAAAAAAAAAAAAAAAAAAGAAGGGAAGACTGTCCAGTGTGGGACTGCACGTTAGTCGTCCTTGGTACTCGTCCAGCTTGGAGACCTACCTGTGTGACTCCTCCACTCAGGCAGGTGTGCCTCGGTCTTGGTGTCCGAAAACCGGAAGTGACGATAGTTTGCCTCACCTTCCCGCTTTGCCCGGACTCACTAATGTAGTACCCAAGCCATGCGACTGCATGAGGAGTATTCAAGAAAACAGTTCCCTTTCCGTAGTTAGGGAAGGGACAGCGGAGGGCTGGCATGGTGGCCGTGCACACCACTTTAACTGCAGAGCAAGACCAGTGGAAACACTAGGCGTGTGCCGATCGGAACAGCTCGGGCCTTATAAAGCTTTGCAGAAGCTCTCTCTTCACTTGTTTTCTTTTATTTTTATGTGTACGTGTGTGCTGTGCCTGCATGCGTGTTGGTTTGCATGTGGACTCACATGTGGCTCACACCTGAGCCCAGAGCTTGCCGACCCAGCTAATCTCCTGGCTGTGGGGTTTCCCTGCCTGCCTGTGTCTCCCACGCGCTGGGGTGACAGGCATGCCACCATGCCCAGCCCCGCATTTACGTGGGGTCTGGACATTTGAACTCCGGTCCTCGTGTTTCTGTGGCAAGCACTTTATCCACTGAACTGTCTCTCCCGCCCCAAGCAACTTCATCTCATTAGACACATTTGCAGTCAACCTTAAAGGCAGGAAGACAGCTCTCTTATTAGGGCCAGTCCATCCTTCATGAGCCACTGAATCATGTAAGATGTCTCTTTCTTTGTGACCCCTGGTTCAGCCCTCTTTCGGAGAGGATAATAAATGAGTGTGTTAACTTAGCCTGCTCCAGTTAAGTCATCTAGGCAGTGCCACAGAAGATTGTCTGAGACCACTTGGATGGATGATAGATCACCTCCGGCCTGTTTATACAAGCAGCAGTGACGAGGAAGAGGGGAAGGAGGCACGGAGAACGAGCCGGTTCGGCCAGAACAGGCAATGCCACGGCTGGGGCGGGAGGCTCAGCCTGCAGGCACATCGAGTCACTGAGGGGGGAGGGCTTTCAGGAGAGCAAAGACGGAGAAAACGAAATGAACCAGGCAGATTGGGGAAAAATGCAATTAAAAACAAAGAAAACAAGCCGGGCATGGTGGCGCCTTTAATCCCAGCACTCGGGAGGCAGAGGTAGGAGGATCGCCGTGAATTCGAGGCTACCCTGAGACTCCATAGTGAACTGCAAGTCAGCTTGAGCTAGAGTGAAACCCTACCTGGAGGAAAAAAGAAAAAGGAAGAAAGAAAGAAAGAAAGAGAGGGAGGGAGGGAGGGAGGGAGGGAGGGAGGGAGGGAGGGAGGAAGGAAGGAAGGAAGGAAGGAAGGAAGGAAGGAAGGAAGGAAGGAAAAAAGAAAGAAAGAAAATCAGAGATCAGGGTGAATGTAATTCACCAACAAAATGGAAAACTTACACCATGAGATGACCTCACATCTAACAAAGGAGCCAGGGGTCTGTGAGATGGGATTGTACACTCTTCTATAGGTATTTCTGGGAGCATTCTGTGATGATTTTATCCATTTTTACTTTACATTTAAACTGGACATACTAAGGAAACATACAGTGTCTTTGTCATATGTTGACTTGCTAAGTGGGGATATTTCACCTGCTGAAATGCTGCAATATGATGTCACAGTATGACGCCTAGTATGTGTTTTCTGGGACATTACAGTATGGATAAAGGCAAGATTGATGTGAGGCTTTTGTTAAGTATTTCTTTAAGTCACCTCTCCACAGTGGGCTTTATCAAGAGAGATCTGCTTAGATCAATAAATGGACACTTACTTCACCTAAAGATGTTAAAGGACTGACGCACATAGCACTCGCCTAACGAGGAACACGGTCCACGTGTCCTGCTCCAGTCTTGAATCAACCTGTGTGTTCAAACTCCAGAAACAGAGGAGAGACGCCCAGGCCCAGGCCCAGGCTAGGCTTCATGATATGTCAACTGGGGCAACTTAATTGACTTCTCTGAGGTTTCAGTTTATCTTCTAGAATGGGTATAGTGCTACTTTCCCCTGAGACTGTTGTGACTATTCGAAATAAAATGTCTAACACCCAGGAGGTACAAAAACAAAAGCAGAGTGTTGAGAAGAATTGTACGTCACTTCTGTCCCCTCGGTGTCTTAGGAGAAGTTATTTCTTGGCAAGCTCATCACCACCCTAAAACATACACACAGCCTCCACCTCTGTCTGGTGATTTTCATATCTGATTGGAAATTCCCCAGCATATTTAGGGCTTTTTTTTTTCTGGAATGGGTGAACATAACAGGAATTATAGCATGTCATCTGTTGCATATTTGGAAAAACTCTTTAAACCCAATTCGACCCTAACCTGCTGTCTTTGACCCAGAATTCCAGACAGATTCTTGGGTCTTCTAAAACCATAAAAATTTAGTGTTTGTGTTTCTAGGCTAATTTTTAATGCAAAAAAAATTACATCTGGCATCTTGTAATCTTCTAAAGGAAGTTGTCCAGACACCTTTGGGGGTGTGGTTTCTTAACACAGCTGCCGTGGCTCTGTAAGGTGCTGCTGGGAGGTACCGGACACCTCTCCCGAACACCCTCGAGTTTGTCAACACTAAATCCCCCAAGTCCTAATGATCATATTAACATCTCACTGCAAATGCATTTGGGATCCTTGGGAACTTGAAAGGCTTCTATTTCAGTGTTTAAGATGAAACATAAGACTAATTAATAAAATGTGGAGGTAAGCGCTATGCCAAACGAAATAAATATTTATTGGAAATAACTGAAATGACTTTGTTGCACTAGGAAGGTCCCTCACCGCACTCTGAACAATATTGGCTGTACGCATCTGCGTTCACTAACACATGCTGAGCATTTTGCCTAGCTCTCCAGAGCCAGAGAGAAGTAAGGCCAGGGTTACCCCAAGACCAGGGAGAAGTCACGCCATCAAACAGTATTAAATGAGTGTTTTATGATCAATCCTGTCAGGACCCCAAGAAAAATTTTAAAATGTAAAATGTTTGAGGCTTAGTGGTACGGTTCCTAATTAAATGAGGAGGCTGAGTCTTTAAACCGTCGTACCCTGCTTCAAATTCCACATCGCTTTTATTAAATTGCAAAACAGGCTACAGGCTACAGAATTCAGCTTCACAACTTTCAGAAGGTTTTGATATTTCATTCACACTTGGGCTCGTAAAAGGTGTAGGCAAGTAAACAGCCGTTTCCCCCTTGCCCCCCACTACTGAGGAGGGCACAAACTCCAGCTGCCTTTCAGTCAAGCTGCTTTGGAAAGCTGAGGACAGGCCACAAAGACAAGAGGTCGCAAAATGGAATACTCGGACGCTGAGGTGAAGCATTGCACAGGGCTCTGTGGGCCCCTCTCCCTTTACAGAACAGTGACAGGTGACGTCAGGCCGCTGCGACCTGAAGCGTTGTCATTCATGATTCAGGAACAAGACCTACTGCGTCTCCTTTAGGACTGCTGGCTTTGAAACCCTTTCCTGTTTCTACTGCCATGTCAGAGTCACTCTTAGGTCACATACGCCCCCAAAGGACCCTAGTTTCCGAGCACCTTGAACCTTTGCTAGCTCTTTTTCCAGTGCATTTCCACTGGGAAACATTTGATTCCAGTGCCAATCACCTTGAGGCTTTTTTGTTGGTTTGTTTCCCTAATAAAGAATTACAGTGGGTTTAATTCTCATGGTGAGGTTTGCAAAGCACTTTTGGCAGTGGTGGTTTTGTGGCCCAATATTAAGGTCGATGTTTTATAGAACAGTAGAAAAAGTTACTTTTTAAGACAAGCCAGCACTCAAGTTCTTGCTACGTTAGTGGCATTTCTTCCTTTTGTTTCAGCATGAATATGTCTGACCCAAGTTCTGCCTTTTCCAGCCAACCTCTTATAAAAGGTGCTTTTGGAACAATTCCCCTACTGGGATCAGTGGTGCCATTGGCTTCCTGTTTGGGAAGCTGGAGAGGCAGCACTGAGTACAGCTGAGACCTACTCTCAGAACAGCCCACCATTCACCCGTGTCCGCCTTCGTGAACTCAAGGTACCGCTGCTCTGTGAAGAAGTGGCCGACAGGTAGCCCTGCTCACCCAACCCACAAGAACCAAGCTCACGCGCCGCTGAGGACGGGCAGAGCTCCCGTGTGCTCTTGGCGAGAACGTAACCACACAGTTACCATTGAGACCAGCATGGAGAGTCCTCGGGAAACTCAAACCTACCATGTGATCCGGCCACGCCACTCCAGGGTATCTATATATCCAAAGGAAGAGAAGGATGCCTGGGTGCCCATACTTACTGAGGCACCTTTCATAATAGTGTAGAGACGTGACCAACCTAAACGCCCGTCGATGGATGATAAAATTAAGGAACTATGTTATGTATACACGATGAAATAGAATTCAATCACAAAAATGATGATATCCTGCCATTTGGAGAATGTTGTGTTGAGTGAAATAAGCAGAAACGCAGGTAGTGCACGTTCTCTGTCCCGTGTGACTATTAAAGAAAACGTCAGAGCATACAGTAGTGATTCCTGGAAGCGAGGAAGGGGAGGGGAGGAGTTGGTGGGGGGTGGAACAATGGATGCGTGAGCATGGTTAGGTCGAAGCAGTAACTTGTAGTGTTCTGCAGAATCGCGGGGGGTTACTTCATAGCCACAGACCATCATTTAATGAATAACCAAAAGAGAGGCTCCTGAAGGCTCACATACACAGTAACAGCAAGGAGACAAAACATGACTTACCTTGATTTGATCAGTACATATTCTATACACATAGAGATAAATTATACTACATCTGTGAATATGGGCAGTTATATATTAATCATTTTTTTTAAAAAACTATGGAGACAGAAATGATAACTGCTCTGATTGGATCATTGTACATGCATTAAGTGATCATGCTGCGCCCCATAGATCTGCTCAGTTCATATTAATGATGAGGGGTTGGAGAGACGGCTTCGTGGCTAAGGCGCTTGCTTGCAAGTCTGATGGCCCCCAGGTTTGATTCCCCAGTACCCATGTAAAGCCAGATGCACAAAATGCTGCATGTATCTGGAGTTTGTATGCAGTGGCAAGAGGCCCTAGCATACCCATTCTTCCCCCCTCCTCCTTTTACCTTTTTTCCTTCTTCCCTCCCTGCTTGTAAATAATAATTAAATTCTAGAGTTCATTAAGTAAAATCAAATATAGTAGATATACTACTTTAAGTGAACAAATGAAATATTAGCAGAATTGGATCGGTTATTTAATATAAGGTCTATTTTCCCTGAGAATTTATCTATTAAAATGGTAATCTTAACACAATTTAGAGAATATTTGATATTAAAGGAAGAGAAACACATTTAAAGCAACTTAAGTTAAAAGTAGCCATTCTTCAAGCATGGAGAGTCTCCTAGCATCTGACTGCTGAAGTCTGGCATGCCAACACAGGGTAAAATATAACTGTACGGGGCTATGAAAATGACTCACTCAATAAAGGACTTGTCATGCAAGCGTGAGGTCCTGAGTTCGGATTCCCAGTACCCATGCAAATGCTGAGCATGGCTGCAACCCCAGTGCTGGGGTGCAGAGATAAGAGGAGCCCTAGGGCCTGCTGGAAAACTTGCCCAGCTGAGTCTGTGAGCTCTGGACTCAGTGAGAGACCCTGTCTTACAGCAAGGGGGGAGACAGTTGACTGAGGAGACGTCGGACGTCAGCCTCTGCCTTCCACAGGCACATACACACACCTAATACCCACATGCACACTCACACCCAAAAGTCCTTGTTTTTTTTTTATTTTTATTTTGTTTATTTTTATTTATTTGAGAGTGACAGACAGAGAAAGAGGCAGACACTGAGAGAGAATGGGTGCACCAGGGCCTCCAGCCACTGCAGACGAACTCCACATGCATTCACCCCCTTGTGCATCTGGCTAATGTGGGTCCTGGGGAGTCGAGCTTCAAACTGGGGTCTTAGGCTTCACAGGCAAGCGCTTAACTGCTAAGCCATTTCTCCAGCCCCTTGTGTGTGTGTGTGTGTGTTTTTTTTTACATATTCTATCTTTAAATTTTAACAAATCCATGTACACTAAAAATGGAAGGAAGGAAGGAAGGAAGGGGAGAGAAAGAAAGGGTGAAAGCTATTTGGAGTCAATATTTGGGGTGAGGCTTTCTGTTAGGAGAAAAGACCTCAACAAAGCAACCTCAGTTCTCCGGGACAGAAGACGGGTGGGTAGGCAGTCGCAATGAGAGTTCACTTGCTGGCAGCCAAGGAACTAGGCCGACTCCAAAATTTAGTGCAAATGTTTCTTTTTCACTATTCTAGATCAGGGCTTCTTAATTTTTTTCTATTTGTGACCCCTATGCACCTGAAAAATTTTTACACAACCCTAGGTGTATAGGTGAATAAAATAGGTATACAATCAAACATTTACTGGCAATAAATGATAAAAGGTTATTTAAAGCAATGTTTTTTTTTTTTTTTGTTGTTGTTGTTCTTGTGAGATAGGCTCTCGCGCTAGCCCAGGCTGACCAGGCACTCATTCAGTCGTCTCAGGCTGGCCTCGAACTCATAGCAGTCCCCCTAGCTCTGCCTCCTCAATGCCGGGATTAAAGGTGTGCACCATCGTGCCTGGCTGTATAGCAATTTTTGGCATATACTTTTACCATTTCTTTAAAATGCAAGCAAATTTGCGTACTAATGAGATGTTTATTTTTGTGTGAAGAATTAAATCTTGGCTGAATATTTGATACTGAATCCCATAGAGCAGCTTGAGCGTGTCCAGAGCTCGTTGATATTTTGATTGTAAAGACGTGTGAGCTGAGAAAGCTGTGTCTCATAAACAGTACAAAATGACAGAAGCATATGCGGGACCATCTCAGACATTGTTGAAATTCTGAATTCACTTAACATCGTTTCATGAAACTCCAGTCAGTAACTCAAATAGCAAGTTCTTAAAAATTAAACACTCTAACACAAAATCTAGAGATATACTAATTCATTACATGCTAACAAATGATGATGGGAAGATGTGAGAGCAATTTGTTTTCTCTAGTTGGCCAGTTCCATTTCTTTTTTTTCGAGGTAGGGTCTCACTCTAGTCCAGGCTGACCTGGAATTTACTATGTAGTCTCAGGGTGGCCTCGAACTCATGGCAATCCTCCTACCTCTGCCTCCCGAGTGCTGGGATTAAAGGCGTGCGCCACCATGCCCGGCTTCCGTTCCATTTCTATGAGAGCAGAAAACTTTGTGTGTATAGTAAAAAGCAGCACCACAATTCATAGCTTATAATAATCTTGAATCTGAGCTGGTTCCCACAGCATGTGTTGGTGTGCGTGGTGTGAGTGCTCAGGCGGCACGAACTACACATGTTATGCTGCTGTGAGGTCACTCCGGGTGACACAGGCACATACTCAGAAGCACCTTGGACTCATTCCAGGCTTGATGTTGAATTCTCTTTTGGTTGCTGACATGCAGAACCCTTTTATTGATGCCAGAGTTTTTGCAAACCCCACATTCGTTGTGGACCTCACATGGCGGGGGGGAGGGGGGGCGGCAAGTCTCAGTTTAAGAAACTAGATGTTAGATAATAACAGCAACAAAAAAATTAAAAATTAAAGGAGAGGCTTCATGAGTCTTGTCTGTCTTGATTTTTCCAGTAGAGGTCACTATTTTCATGATCTTGTTAGAGTCAAAGTCAAACATAAGAAATGTTCTTGTATAAATTAGACTCCACAAATTATTGAAAGGATCAGGAAAACTGACCCCTCAGCTCCTGGGACTGGGGTCAGACTCCCTTTGAACCAATTTATTGTGCACGTGAAAAAGCAATCGTCAAAAAAAAGTCTAGAAAATGTTGGTTGTTGCAGCGTTTAATCTTGGATTTGCGATAAGCATCCACTAAGCTAAAGTAAATACTTCTCTGAACACTTGTGTATACACACACAACTACAATTTTTAAATTACTTTGACTGCTTTAAAACGTGGCTTCCCCCCTTTACAACATTTAGCAGAAGAGTCAGATCTTACTACAAAACACTGCTGGATTGCGTTTTTCTACCCTCTCTACCAACTCCATAGGTATTGCAAATGACAAGTTGGAAGTGACTAAAACATTTGAACTTTGTGTGGGAGGGTGTGGAGCCTACTGTCGTGTTGCTGTGGATTCTCTTCCTTCATCCATGAGCTTTAGAAGGTTTGTCTGGAAAACATCCAGGCTGCAGGTCGAAGGCATTGAGACGAAACAATAGCTGTGCAAGGTGAACCATGGCATTGCTAGAAGACATCACAATCAAGCAAGGATTGAGTAGTTCACATTGAAACTGAATAAAAACACCCTCCACGAGAGCATAGGGGCTAGTGATCATAAATATGCCCGAAGGAAATCCTGCACAATGGATTTTTTAAAAATATATTTGTTTCCCCATGTGGAGTGTTGCTTTGACTTTCTGGCATGTATATCTCCCTAAAAATAAAGTTGGAGAGAGGAGAGGCCACCTCATTGCTGTGTGGCCGAGTGCCTCCAGCTGCAAACTTAGCCAGCTGCTAACTCCACTCGAACAGTAGAGGGCAGTAGAGGAGTGGCTGAGCACAGCCACCAAGCCAAGATGCTCCGCACCAGAATTGGCATCAACCTTACCCTCTTAAAGTGATGCTCACTTCACCGTTGGTAAATGTATACATTTTAAAGAAATGAAGCCGGGCGTGGTGGCGCACGCCTTTAATCCCAGTACTCGGGAGGCAGAGGTAGGAGGATCGCCATGAGTTTGAGGTCACTCTGAGACTATGTAGAATTCCAGGTCACCCTGGGCTAGAGCGAGACCCTACCTCAAAAAACCAAAACAAAAAACAAAAAACAAAAAAAAAAAAAAAAACAGAAAAAAAAAGAAATGGATAACATACAAACCATGCGCTCTCTAATGGGAACCTGGCATTTATGCTGATAAGCTATTTGTTTAGTTATTATGAGTTAAAGCTGTCAACTTTGGAAGGCTGGAACAATTCAGTAATGATTTTGCCTAAGAGCTACATCACTGGCGGGAGTATAACCCAAAGCCTCTGGCAGGTTGTCTAGGTAAAGCCATCCGACTCAATGTCATTTCAGCGAATGCCAGTTTATCCCGAGCATTCAAGTACCAATTTCCCAGTAGACGTGTCTGTGCCTTAAGTGTAGTCACACTGGCGTGCGTGCAAGCACATCGTCACTCTGCTGTTTCCTTTGGCCTAGTCACTGTGCATGGGTAGCAGTAACGGGGTCAGTGACAATAATGATCGTGTCGCCACCGCTGTGCTTATATGGTGCCAGCTACCTTGCAGTGCACTACCTGCTGCCCTTTTTCCGTTTCTAGCCCCACGTAGCCACATGCCCACAGCGTCTCCTCAGCTCCTCATGCTCACACTTTCACACTTTCCTACCTCAGAAGTGCATCACCATCTGCCCAAGCCAGAAACATGCCGTCCGCACGTCCCCCCTCTTTCTTACCTCCAAGTCCTTACTCTCAAGTCCCCTTGAATCCAGTTCTAAAACAGGTCCCAGGCTATGTGCGGTGGCCTGTGGCCATAACCCCATCACTTGGGAGGTGAAGGTAGGAAGGTTGGAAGTTCAAGGTCATCCTCAGCTTTAATGCCAGCCTGGATTACATTTCTCAAAAATCTAAAATAGGGGGCTGGAGGGATAGCTTAACAGTTAAGGCGCTTGCCTGCAAAGTCAAAGAACCCAGGTTCGATTCCCTAGGACCCATGTAAGCCAGATGGACATGGTGGCGCATGCATCTGGAGTTTGTTTGCAGCGACTAAAGGCCCTAGCATGTCCATTCTCTCTCTCTCTCTCTCTCTCTCTCTCTCTCTCTCTCTTCTCTCTTTCTCTTTTCGCTCTCTCTCAAATAAATAAAAAAATAAATAAATAAAAGTTTTTTTTTTTAAAAAAATCTAAAACAAAATAGAATGCAGTAAAGTCCATCCTTATGTCCAGTTCCACTGGCATACTCTCACCAGGGCCCTGTTGTCTTAAACCTGTACCACTACCCGAGATGTCAGCTTACTGCACCTGCTCCTCCCAGCAGCACTGATATTTATTTGAAAACAGATCCAATCCTAGCATTGCAACAGCTTCCTAGTAATCTCAGATGCAACCTGAAATCCTGCAGGTCCGCCCCGCCGCCCAGCCATCCCGAGCACATCTCTGTGTCGCTCTACACACCCTCCAGTTCTTGCTGGCTCGGGCCTGCCTGCCTTCACCTCATGCAGGCTATGTGATGAGGAGTCAGTGAAGCTCCCGGCCCCTGGGTTTGCCTCTGTGTTCTAGAGAGCTCGTTCCTTTCCAATAGTGACCTTGATGTTTCCTTTGATCAGACAATGATTCTCTTGAATGTGTCTTTTCATAAACCTCTATCATGCACTGATCCTGAGAGGTTAGCCACAAGCCTATTGGAAAATCCCCTCCAAGTATAGTGTAAGAATACACACGCTTTGAAATTGAGATATATGTCAGCCAGCAATGTTCTTAATTAATACAGAGATTTAAAAACCTTGTGAAACTCCTTAAAGCCTATATTCACCATGGGACAAGAGGCTTCGTCTCTCATGGAAGGTAAATTTGTTGCTCTTTGAGTTTCGGTCTGAATGCAGCAGTTACAGTGGGTTTGTACCTAAACTGGAATTCCAATCATCCTTTATTAAATATATTTCCAAGATTTATACTGTTCTAACCTTCATAATGTTGCCAAGTTCCCAATCTTACACCGTCAAGCACCCAGACCAAAATTCTTCCATTGCTCACAGCAGATCATAAATAATTAGATGCTCATAAGCCAGCAAGCCATAGGAAACAGAGGTGAAATTTTAAAATATGTGTATTTATAAACGGAGCCAATTCCACACCAATTCAAACTATTTTCTGCATAGTTTGCTAAGTATCTTCATGGTTCCAGGTTTCTTCCAAGTACAGGCCAGGAAATGAGTAAACCCTGCCCAGCTTCCAAAGGACTCACAGTATATCAGGGTGACCCATAGGCAGAGGCATGTCAGGAATCATGGGACATGGTAAAGGAAGACCCTGGATGAGTTCTTTCAGGGTGGAGGGATCAGATGGAAGACACTGAGGAGACTCAAAACTCATCAAAGCAGAAAATAAGGGGCTGCTGAGAGCTCAGCACTACGGGAGACTTCTAGCACACCCTCCAAGGCTCAGGGAACATTGTGGAAGACAGGGTGGAAAGAATGTAAGAGCCACAAGGTGGGAAGACTTACTGTGAGGCATTGCCTCCCCCCTACACACACACACACAAAGACTGACTGGTGCATTTATGACCCCGCAGTGACTACTGATAGTCACCCAGAGGAGGGCCCTCACTGGAATGGGGGCTGGAGAGAGGGGACAAGAGGATAACCAGATGGAAACATGGCCATTTTGAAATATGTTTCTACATTAAAGTTTTCAATAAACCTTGTTTAAATAATGTTTTTTAAATACACACACACACACACACATACACACACACACACACACACACACACACACACACACACACACACATGTATATATAATTTATTTATTTAAGAGAGAGAGGCAGATGGAGAAAGAGAGAGAGAATGGACACACTAGGACCTCTAGTCACTGCAGACAAACTCCAGACACATGTGCCACCTTGTGTATCTGGCTTACGTGGGTTCTGGGGAATCAAACCTAGGTCCCTAGGCTTCACAGGCAAGTGCCTTAACTGCCAAGCCATCACTCCAGTCCCCAATAAAAATTACTTTAAAAACATGTCAGGATGAGCATGGTAATTACCTGCTGAAGAATGAAGCAAACTTTCAACAAGAGGAATCAGGAGTACAGACAGCCTGGAAGGTGGTGGCCTCCAAAAGTAGCTAAACTTCAGGACCTTGTCCCCAAGGGGCTGGCGAGTCTCTCATGCTTTCCATAAATTTCAAACTGTATCCTGAAAAATGTAGTTAAGGCCCTAACTGTTGAGGCCTCACTAAACTCACTTCACATAACATGTAGCCCAGCTTCTCCTGCCTCCAGTCCCACTCTGAACACCTGCAGGTGACAAAACCCCTCTGACCCTCATTTTATCAGCTTTGATACGGGAAAAGTCGACTGGAAAGATGGCTCAGCAGTTGAGGGGAAATGGGAAAAGTCACGCTACATGACACTTCGGGTCTTTTGAGAACGACACAAGTTAAGGCATGTAAAATGCTAAGTTAGCACTGTGCCTGGCACCTGGTAAGAACACGTTATCTTCATCATCATCATCATCTTCATCAGTCCTATGGTGCTAAGAAACAGAACACCATAGCTATATTTGCATTTTCAAAGGGGACCAGGGGCTGGAGAGATGGCTTTGTGGTAAAGGCACTTGCCTGCAAAGCCAAAGGACCCAGGTTCAGTTTCTCCAAACCCACGTAAAGCCAGGTGCACAAAATGGCTTATGCATCTGGAGTTTGTTTGCAGCAGCTGGAGGCCCTGGTATGCCATGCTTGCTCTCTCTCTCTCTCTCTCTCTCATAAATAAATATTAAATTAAAAAAACAAACACGGGACTGGAGAGATGGCTTAGTGGTTAAGGCATTTGCCTGTGAAGCCAAAGCCCCAGGTTCGATTCCCCAGGAACTACATAAGCCAGATGCATAAGGTAGCACATGTGTCTGGAATTTATTTACAGCAGCTGAAGGCCCTGACAGGCCCATTCTCTCTCTCCCTCTCTGTAATGGGGTGCTAGGGGTCCAGGAAATTCCTTGAACCCTAAATCTTAGGTTATTTTATTTTAATTTTTTATTTAATTTTTTAATCAAAGAATTGAATAAAAAGAAGACTAAAAAGGTTAATTATTAAATTATTATATTTATTGAGGGGGGGTACAGAGCCAAGGAAAGGCACCCATGTGGCTAGAGATCCCATGTGGAGGGCCTGGGAAAAAAGTGCAGAAAGAAAAGAGAACAAAAAGTTCCAGGAGCTCCTGCCATGTGGGGAGCTGGAGGGGATAAAGGAGCCCATGGGAAGAGTAGGAGTTAGGGGTCCCTCCTGGCTAGGCATAGGCCCAGGCCAAGCCAGACCAGACCCAGCCAAGGGAAAAACTCACCCACAACTGGAAGTTCTCAAGTGGTCAGAGAGCCTGCCCTCTCCTTGCAAAGGTATTTATAACCTTATGGAGGTAGGCTGTCTTCCGGCTCAGGTGAACCAGAGGGACAGCTGGGTGGTTAGGCCTTGGGGCTGTCTCAGGAAGAGGCCATCCCTGGCACCAAGTTCCGGGGGCTGAACTTGACCAACCACAATGTTTAAGCCTATGAAAGACCTCCTTCCCAGGAGGGATTCTGGTTGTGGACAAACAGGTCTAGGGAACTGGGCAAGAGATAAGAAGTCAGATCATCTTTGATTTCTAGCAAGTGCAGACTTTCCTGTCTTTTTTACCTTTAGGGGTGCAGTCACCCTAACTGTACCCCTTTTCATATCTACTTCTTTCTCTCTCTCAAGTAAGTAAATAAATAAATAAAATTTAAAACAAAAACAAAAATGTTTTATTAAAAAAAATAAAATAGAAGGGGGCCAGGAGAGCAAGAGAAGGCAGACTGGAGGTGAGTTTGTCTTTTCCCACCTCCAGGAGCCACTCTACCTTGTAGTCGATATAAAAGGGGTGCTTAGACCTGGGATGTGTGACAGCTCTGATTATACGTGATAATATATGGCAGGATCTGATGCAAGGATGATGAAAACCTAATGGAGGAGCAGGGAGGAAAGATACTGAGGAAGAGAGAGAGAGAGAGAGAGGTGGTGAATGGATGGGAGGGAGCAGCCTCCAGCTATTAACAGGTTTCTGACTGAGTGGTGTATTGAGGGGAGGTAAAGGATATGAGCATGAACCCAGATGATTGTGTTTTTGCGTGTGTCTCTGACTTCGTTCCAAAGAGAAAATAAACATGATTTTTAGTTCACCAGTATGTGTCTTTTCCTCATATGACTGTAAATCATTAGAATGAGACGTTCAATGTCAGAGTCCTAGTTGGGTTTTTGTAGCAGTCATCTATCTGAGTTGATGGTTTTAATTACTCCACGCCCCTTTAAGATTTAAATGAGGGCTGGAGAGATGGCTTAGCGGCTAAGGCACTTGCCTCCAAAGCCTGAGGACCCAGGTATGATTCACCAGGGCCCATGTAAGCCAGCTGCACAAGGCGGTGCATGTATCTGGAATTTGTACTGGCTGGAGACCCTGGCACGACCATTCTCTCTCTCTCTCTCTCTGTCTCTCTATCTGACCCCCCCCATAAATAAATACAAAAGGAAAAAATTTACTTAAGAAAAAGATTTAAATGAAGTGAAATGTGGTACATTCAAATGGAATTTTCTATTGTCTGTGAAGGAGTTTATTATAGTGTTAATGTATGTTTGACACAGCAGGACATGTGAGTGTGACATTTTAATGACACACAAGAAAAATAATTCTAAGCATGTATCTTTTCTATAAAGACAACCTCAGAATGTCCTAAAGGTTGGACAGGCAGAAGGAATAAGGGTTGTGGCATTGTCTGAGCCCTGGCAAGCCTACCCATGTGGGATCCTATCCACACCCATCTATTCCAGAGAATTCTCCATCTCCACAAACAGGCAAGTGGAATGTCACAAAGTTGATCCCCTTTGCCCTCTTGAGTTCAGTAACACAGTTTCTGTTTTATCTTACTTTTAACTACACTGTCAAAAACAGAGTCAGGGGGGGGGCTGGAGAGATGGCTTAGCAGTTAAGCACTTGACTGTGAAGCCTAAGGACCCTGGTTTGAGGCTCGATTCCCTAGGACTCACGTTAGCCAGATGCACAAGGGGGCGTATGCATCTGGAGTTCGTTTGCAGTGGCTGGAGGCCGTGGTGCGCCCATTCTCTCTCTCTCTCTCTCTCTCTCTCTCTCTCTCTCTCTCTCCTTCTTTCTCTGTCTGTTGCTCTCAAATAAATAAATAAAAATAAACAAATTTAAAAACAGAGTCAGGGGCTGGAGAGATGTCTTAGTGGTTAAGATGCTTGCCTGCGAAGCCTAAGGACCCATGTTCAACTCTCCAGGCCCCAGGTAAGCCAGATGCACAAGGTGGTGCATGCGCCTGAAGTTCAATTGCAGTGGTTGGAGCTCTGGCATGTCAGTTCTGTCTTCTCTCTCTCTCTCTCTCTCTCTCTCTCTCTCTCTCTCTCTCTCTCTGTAGCTCTTGCTCTCCCCTCATTCTCTCACATTAAAAAAAAAAAAAAAAAAAAAAAAAAACGGCCAAGCTGTTGGGCTTGCCTCAAAAAATTAACTAATTAAAAAGAAACAGTCCAGTAGTTCACAGTGACGGGAACACATATTTCTGGGGAAATCTGACTGTCACCCTTGCTTTAGTCTGTGTGACACTTATCAGATAGGCCACCTTAGAAGTGCCTACTTCTCTCTCAGGGGCCTGAACCAGAGAGCTGTGGATACCCTACTCATATTCCAGAACCCACTCTGTAAGCACACATTACCCGAGGTCTGTTTCCAACCATGTTGACCACAGCTGCCGCCTGCTGTTTGTTTGATTTCAAGCAAAATGCTCTTTTACTTTTTTAGAACAATCATAATAAGCATCCAATAACTAGGAAAACAATCTAAAAACAAATTTTAAAGAAATCAAACAGACTGTACAATTTGATACCTTAAAGTAATTACTCATTTGCTGGTGCTGGGCCTATGCCAAACCGGGTGCTCTGTTTTTTACTTTCTTGCTTTTGTTGTTATTTTGGACTTGGGTTTTTGTTTGTTTTGTTTTTTTTTTTTAATTTTTATTTATTTATTTGAGAGTGACAGAGAGAGAAAGAAGCAGATAGAGAGAGAGAGAATGGGCACCCCAGGGCCTCCAGCCACTGAAAACGAACTCCAGATGTGTGCATCCCCTTGTGCATCTGGTTAACGTGGGTCCTGGGGAATCGAGCCTTGAACTGGGGTCCTTAGGCTTCACAGGCAAACGCTTAACCGCTAAGCCATCTCTCCAGCCCTTGTTTTTGTTTTTTGAGGTAGGGTCTTGCTTAAGCCCAGGCTGACCTAGAATTCACTGTGTAGTCTCAGGGTGGCCTCAAACTCACAGTGATCCTCCTACCTCTGCCTCCTGAGTGCTGGGATTAAAGGCATGTGCCCCATACCCAGCTGGTCTTAGTTTTTTGAGACAACATCTGTCTATGTAATCCAGACTGGCTATGAATTCTCTATATAGCCCAAGCCGGCCTCAAACTCATGATCCCCCTGCCTCAGCCTCCTCAGCTCACCCTGAATAACACAGCATTCCATTTTCTACATGCAAAGCTTGGGCTCCGATGAGCACAATCGGGGACTCTCTCCCAGCCCCTGCTGAGAATGTTGGTTGGAGCGCTGGACTCTTGCCTGAAAGGGGTGTCCAGTGCCAGAGAGAGCAGTGGCTTGGCTGGGTTATCTCTGCCCTGTGCGGACTCTACTGTTCCAAGGTCCTGTCAAGGCTGCCTTGACCCTTTGTACCCTCTAGAACCAGCTGCCAGTCGGACCATGGACCGCAAGGCTCCCGATTTCCTTCCTCCCCTCCTCTCTCGCTTATGGAGACCACTTGCTCTCTCTCCACCGAATTTCTACATTCCTTCACTCAGCCCCTCCGTGAGGAGCGACTGGGCACTTCTGGCCCCCAGCATGGCTGTCAGGACCAGGGCCACAGTGACAATCCAGTGTGCTTTGCTGAGTGCAGACAGAATATAGACAGGGAAACAAATCACCCAGAGTCTTACTTTGGAATTAAGTTCCTTTTAATATCCTCCAGGCTTCTGGAATTCATGGACAGCCCTGTCCTTTGTGATTCTTATTCATGTGTTTGAATGCTAGACAAGGCTGTGGAGGTCCTGTGGATATCTCTACAGCAATTTCCCCCTATATCCTATCATATAGAATATCTCTACATCATTTTCTCCCTATATCCTATCACTCATCTTCCCAGTAATTCCACCACAAGAGAAACTAACCAATCATACAGTATTTCCAAACCATGTCTGCCTCATGTTTTTCTATCTTATTTTAAAGTTGTATTTATTATTTATTTATTTGACAGAGAAAGAGGGAGAAAGAGAGAGAATATGGGTACACCAGGGTCTCCAGCCACTGCAAATGAACTGCAGATGCATGCGCCCCCTTGTGCATCTGGCTAACGTGGGTCTGGAGAATCAAACCGGGGTCCTTTGGCTTTGCAGGCAAATGCCTTAACCGCTAAGCCATCCCCTCCAGCCCATGTTTTTCTATCTTTAACAGAATGGAATGATCTAGAAGGAAAGTCGGTGTCCTCTCTTTCAGTATTCCCTCACCAGGGTCCCTGTCGTTCTTCTAGCCTGTGGTCTGCTCCCTCCATCTCAATGGATCCCCACACCGCTTTGTCCCTCTAGGACCATCCTCTGAGAGTGGTGCATTGTCGCCTCCACAAAGACCTCACTTCCCGAGCTTGTAAAAGAAAAAGGAAAGGCAAAAAGCCTTGCATCTCTCTCCTTCAGCATAGAATGTGGTGGCTCAGAAGTGCCCAGAGCCCTCGATAAATACTCTGTGTCAGATGGCACTGCGATAGCACACCGTTTGTGCCATAGAGTGCGGTCAGGTGTTAGCGGCACCTCAGATGCTCAGTGATGCTGTGAGTGTTGGAAAAAGAAAAAAGTAGTTGAATGTCTTTCAGCAACCATCACTTACATGCAGGCACTCCGAGTGGAGTGCCCTCTTCCGTGGGTACAATTGTTAGGAATAGAGCTCGTCATCTCAAAGGGGACACGGGGATTGGGTTTGCGGGAAAAGAGTCACAGAAGCAGGCCCGGGTGAGGCCCCATGGTAACAGCTTTCCATGTGGCACTCTCCACCTTCCAGCACCCTTGGGGGGGGGGGCGGGGATCCACGCTACCATTACTCCCCTGTTGCAGGTAGAAGACCACCGTACAGTGAGGTGAAGCCACTTGCCCAAGGTTAGTTTGTGTGAGTGAGCGTGTTCCTGTGAAGCCAGCGTCCACCGTGGCTGCCTGTCCCCAGAGTTGATGCTAGAACCTCTGCTCTGCACCCCAACATAAAAGCTGCAAGAAGCCTCACGTGCTGGGTGCTGGCTTGGCTCACTCTCCTGGGAGCGGAGCTCCCCTCTCTGACAGCCACAAGTCCATGACCAGTGGCCAGCTGTCCTGTGTGATCGACATTTGGGTCCGTGGGAAGGTTACTCCCTCAATGCCAGGGACCTGTTGGCATTCTGACGGGACTGGGCCCAGCTGTCATGGACCCCCAAGCTTCATGTCCTGTGTGGGCTGCAGCTACTGTCCCCTCCACAGGACTGTCGGGTGTTTCAGGAGTCGCTGCGGCCCTGTGGAGAGCTCCTGGAGTTTGTGGAGGAGGCTTCTTATTAAAGCAAGGGCTGCCCTGGAGAGATGGCTTCGCAGTTAAGGCATTTGCCTGCAAAGCCAAAGGACCCAGGTTCAACTCCCCAGGACCCATGTAAACCAGATGCACGAGGGGGCGCATGTGTCTGGAGTTCGTTTGCAGTAGCTGGAGGCCCTGGCGCACGCATTCTCTCCCTCTGTCTTTTTCTCGCTCTGCTTCTTTCTCTCTCAAATACATAAACAAAAATAAATTTTTAAAAAAAAAAAAGAAGAAAGGGCTGGTCGAGGGGTTTGCCACAATTTCCTGTGACTTACAAGGACAAATACATTTTTCTGCTTCTGCTAATAAACCATGTTTATTAAACTAACACAGCCAGGGGGGGGGGGGGGCTCATGTAAATATCTTAGCAGGTGTCTGCACCATCACCATGGAGAAACTTACTCCTCATGCTTCCTTAATAACGAACGGCTGATTAAATCCAAATCTGTGCCTGTGCTTCTAGATCGTCTTTCAAGTTCCTACACTCACTGACTGCCCCATGCTTTTTCATCATGTTTATGAGTGCAAAGCAGTATAACTGCCTTGAAGAAAAGTGCCCAAACATTCTAACACTGGCTTTCCCTCTTGCGCGTTAGCTTCCGCCCCAGGTTCACAGCCTGTTGTTTTCTCGAGTTGCGCTTGCAGCCCGTGGTAGTGGTACAACCCTCAACTCCCAGGGGGGAAATTCAGCCGCTTCCCACTCGCTGCATCTCTGACCCGGGTCGGCAGAGGGCTCTGCTCCTCGGTGGCTGTGACTGCTGAGGTCAGGCCCCATCAGGACACCCGCACCCGCAGTCGCTAGAGCTGGGGGCGGCGCAGCAAATTGCAGGCCAGCTGTGAAACACCCTGCGCGAAAGGAGCCGTGACCTCAGCTCCGGCCCCGCCCGCTGGAGAAACCTACACCGCAAGGCAAGTTCAGGGCCTTGGAGGCGCACTGCGCGCCTGGGGACAAGAGATGGAATATCTGAGAATGGCCTCTGCCACGCCAGGAGTGTGTCACAGTGCTCTGTCGGTAGTTTGCCCAGCCAGTTGCCTACTCTTGGATTGAAGTATTGAGTGCCCGTGGAACATAATTCTGAATGTGTCTGATGGCCTCGTCCCGAAGTAACATGTTACTGTGTGTGCATGAGGTCCTTCTGTGCAGACTGTATGTGAGTGTGTGTGTGTGTGTGAGTCCTGTCTCATTTCTGCTGCAGCCTCTGGGAGAGAGTACAGACAGGAGGAGAGAGATGGCCTACCAGTCCCCACACACACCAAGATCTTCCTCCTCTCCTGCCCAGCTCTCTGTGGCGGTGACTGGGTATAAAGCAGAGATCTGTGGCCATGGGCTTCATCACCTCTGTGCAACTTCCACTTTCATAGTGAAAAAGTGATAAGAGCATCTGTCTTCCACATCAGCCAGCCACAAGTGCTAAACACATACAGCACGCTGAACACATACAACACGCTAAACACACCTGCACATGTCTGATCACGTGTTTGCCCTGTGGCCACAGAGGAGAGATAAGACACTAGCCAAGTCAGCTCCATGAGGCCACAGAAGGAGGCCACGGGTTCTCAATTAAAGTCAGCTGCGTGACGTCACGGAAGGAGCCGGCAGGTTCTCAACAAATTCAGCTGCGTGACGTCACCGAAGGAGCCCGCGGGTTCTCAATTAACAAAGTCAGCTGCGTGACGTCACCGAAGGAGCCCGCGGGTTCTCAATTAACAAAGTCAGCTGCGTGACGTCACCGAAGGAGCCCGCGGGTTCTCAATTAACAAAGTCAGCTGCATGACATCACGGAAGGAGCCCGCGGGTTCTCAATTAACAAAGTCAGCTGCGTGACGTCACCGAAGGAGCCCGCGGGTTCTCAATTAACAAAGTCAGCTGCGTGACGTCACCGAAGGAGCCCGCGGGTTCTCAATTAACAAATTCAGCTGCGTGACATCACGGAAGGAGCCCGCGGGTTCTCAATTAAAGTCAGCTGCGTGACGTCACGGAAGGAGCCCGCGGGTTCTCAATTAAAGTCAGCTGCGTGACGTCACGGAAGGAGCCCGCGGGTTCTCAATTAAAGTCAGCTGCGTGACGTCACGGAAGGAGCCCGCGGGTTCTCAATTAACAAAGTCAGCTGCATGACGTCTGGGAAGGAGCCCGCGGGTTCTCAATTAACAAAGTCAGCTGCGTGACGTCACCGAAGGAGCCCGCGGGTTCTCAATTAACAAAGTCAGCTGCGTGACGTCACCGAAGGAGCCCGCGGGTTCTCAATTAACAAAGTCAGCTGCGTTACGTCACGGAAGGAGCCCGCGGGTTCTCAATTAACAAAGTCAGCTGCATGACATCACGGAAGGAGCCCGCGGGTTCTCAATTAAAGTCAGCTGCGTGACGTCACGGAAGGAGCCCGCTGGTTCTCAATTAACAAATTCAGCTGCGTGATGTCTGGGAAGGAGCCCGCGGGTTCTCAATTAACAAATTCAGCTGCGTGATGTCACGGAAGGAGGCCGCGGGTTCTCAATTAAAGTCAGCTGTGTGACGTCACGGAAGGAGCCCGCGGGTTCTCAATTAACAAATTCAGCTGCGTGATGTCACGGAAGGAGGCCTCGGGTTCTCAATTAACAAAGTCAGCTGCGTGACGTCACGGAAGGAGCCCGCGGGTTCTCAATTAAAGTCAGCTGTGTGACGTCACGGAAGGAGCCCGCGGGTTCTCAATTAACAAATTCAGCTGCGTGACATCACGGAAGGAGGCCTCGGGTTCTCAATTAACAAATTCAGCTGCGTGATGTCAGGGAAGGAGGCCGCGGGTTCTCAATTAACAAATTCAGCTGCGTGATGTCAGGGAAGGAGCCCGCGGGTTCTCAATTAACAAATTCAGCTGCGTGATGTCAGGGAAGGAGGCCGCGGGTTCTCAATTAACAAATTCAGCTGCGTGACGTCCCGGAAGGAGCCCGCGGGTTCTCAATTAACAAATTCAGCTGCGTGATGTCAGGGAAGGAGGCCGCGGGTTCTCAATTAACAAATTCAGCTGCGTGACGTCCCGGAAGGAGCCCGCGGGTTCTCAATTAAAGTCAGCTGCGTGACGTCACGGAAGGAGCCCGCGGTTCTCATCTAACAAAGCCGCAGGCCCCTCCGGTGGCATCACGGAGCTAGCAGAGTGCTATTGCCATGATCTCAGGGAAGGAGATTGGGAAGGTCAATGGCTACAAAATTTTGATTTTTCAAGATGAAGACACCTGTAGGGATGGGTGGTACTGATGGCTGCTTAGCACAATGCACTTCATCACTGAACTGGGCATTAAATTTTCCTCTGGTGCTGGGATTGAACCCAGGGCCTGACACATGTGAGGCAAGAACTCCCTGCTGAGCTGCATCTCCAACCCCTATACTAAAAAAAAAAAACTTTAAGATGGCAAGTTTCATATATTTTAGAACACTTTTTAAAATAAGGGTCATTGTGGAGCTGGAGAGATGGCTCAGTGGATAAAACATTTGCTGTTTAAGAGTGAGTCCTTGAGTTCAGACACCCAGAACCCATATAAAAGCCAGGCAGTGTGGCAGGAGTCTGTAATCCCAGTGGACGTGCCGGGAGAAGAGACAGAGAGGCGAATCTCCCAGAAGCTCATAGCTCAGCTGGCCTGGCTGGTGCACCTGCAAACGACAAGAGAGCTGCTTCAAACAAGGTGGAAGGCGAGGACTGATGCCCAAAGTTGTGTTCCACATGCATGCAGTAATGCACGTGTGCCACACTGATACACTGATCATGTACACACATGCACACAAGCGTGCACCCCATAGACACGCAACAGATAAGAAAGTTTGTTTGGGGCTAGAAGGATGGCTTAGGGGTTAAAGCACTTGCCTGCAAAACCAAAGGACCTAGATTCGATTCCCCAGGACCCATGTTAGCCAGACGCACAAGGTGGCGCATGCATCTGGAGTTTGTTTGCAGTGGCTGGAGCCCCTGGCATGCCCATTCTCTCTCTCTCTCTCTCTCTCTCTCTCTCTGTCTCTCTCTCTTTTCCTCCTTCTCTCTGTCAAATAAATAAATTTAAAAATATATATATTTACCAGAAAATTTGTTTAAAGTATGGGTTTCAGCTATAATCATGTATCAAAGTTATGGTGGTTTGAATGTGAATGTAAGTCCCCCATAGTCTCAGGGATTTCTGATTAAGGTTAAGCTTATAACTTAAGTCTCCCGCAGGCTGCTGGAGGTGTCTCTGGGGGCAGATCTTTTAGTCCAGACCTACGACATGTATAGAGAGCCAGTTTGAGCTCTGGCTGTTTGGTGACATCTCTCTGGTATGGATCTATGGAAATGAGCCCATTTCTTCCACCATTGATGGTGTTTCTCTGGGTTCTGTAAGCCTGAAATAAATTCTTTCCTCCCATAAGCTGTTCCTGGTCAGATGTCACAGCAACACAAAAGTAACTGCAACAAAAGTTGCTTTAGAGCAAGACCTTACCTCAGAAAACCAAAACTAAAATAAAAAGTTGAGAGACGGGCATGGTGGCACACACCTTTAATCCCAGCACTCTGGAGGCAGAGGTAGGAGGATTGCTGTGAGTTTGAGGCCACCCTGAGAATGCAGAGTGAATTCCAGGTCAGCCTGAGCTAGAGTGAGACCCTACCTTGAAAAACAAAACAAACAAAAAAAAAAGTTGATTTATTAGTAGTAACCCATGGACCATACTAACAAAATATAAACAGTTTGAGAAACCACACAGAGGTGTATGAGAAATCTCTGTAAAATCTTCATACTTTTAAAAATTATTTTAACTAGCAAATAAAAATTATATGTATAGTGTACAGATTGCTGGTGTTATATGTGTACACATTGTGAAATGACCACACCAAGCTACATATTCATTAGCCCCTTCATAGTTACTTTTTCAGCTCTTTTTGTGGTAAGAACATTTAGAATCTGTGCTATCAAAAATTTCAACTGGGGGCTGGAGAGATGGCTTAGCGGTTAAGTGCTTGCCTATGAAGCCTAAGGACCCTGGTTCGAGGCTCAATTCTCCAAGACCCACATTAGCCAGATGCACAAGGGGGCACACGCATCTGGAGTTCGTTTACAGAGGCTGGAAGCTCTGGCGCGCCCATTCTCTCTTTCTCTCTCTCTCTCTGTCTCTCTGTCTCTCTGTCTCTCTCTCTGCCTCCTTCTCTCTGTTGGTCTCAAATAAATAAATAAACAAAAAAAATTTTTTTAAATTTCAACTGGGGCTGGAGGGATTGCTTAGTGGTTAAGGTGTTTGCCTGCAAAGCCAAAGGACCCAGGTTCGCTTCCCCAAGACCCACGTGAGCCAGATGTACAAGGGGGTGCATGTGTCTGGAGTTTGTTTGCAGTGTCTGGAGGCCCTGGTGAGCCCATTCTCTCTTTCTCTCTCTCTCTCTTTCTCTGTCAAATAAACAAATAAATAAAATTTTAAAAATTTCAACCATACAAGACATTGTTATCAACTATAGTCTCCATCTGATATAACAAATCTCTTGAACAAATTCCTCCTGTCTGTCCACCTATCTGTCTAAAATATTGCATCCTTTGGACATCTCCCCATACACTGACAATATTCCTTCACAAATCTAACACTGTTTAGTAAAATCAAGTTTATTTTTTAAAGATAAAGAAGATGGGAAGAACTGGCTAGAGTAAGGAATGCTTGAGATCACTGGAGAGATCATTATGTATCTGCAAACAGGTTCTAAATGTGGCTCAGACAGCACTATGGGAACGAAGGAAGGAAGAAAAGGATTTCAAAATTTAGGTGATTGGTCACAGGGGCAGGTGCAGAGGTGACTGTTGACCCTGGTGGAGCAGAACCTTAGTCACCTCATGACCCTGTGCTGTCTGCACCCGTGCAAGAGGAAGTCATAGGAACAGACACATAAATCAGTCAGGAATGCCTCCGATTCTGAATAGGAAGGCTCAACCCGAACATAGGACACTTTCTAAAGCAAAACAGAACACCAGCCATTAAGGACAGGCAGAATACTGGAGCAGAGCATGAGGTAGAGGCCCCCAGTCTAGGTGGTCTGGTGTAGACCTAAACCTACTAGGACCCGATTGCTAAGTGCTGATGGCATAAGCCAACCAGATGTCACTTTAACAGAATTGTGCATTTTAAATTCACATCTTATTGTTGTCCCTAAAAGTCCTTAGAAAATCTTTTTGAGTCAGATTTAAGTTCCAACGCATTTTTTCAGCATTCATGAAGTTCTATATTTGGCATGTTTACACATATTATTTTGATTCTCACAGTAACTTTCAAATTATTACCACAGACTATCATAAGAAGAAAGTCAAATCATGTGAGTAATAGTGACTCAGGAAGGAATCAAACTGCGCTTTTCCTGGCAGAACCAGGAGGGTGGACTGTGATGTTCTAAGCTCCTTTTATAACAACTGTCAAACCAAACATTATCAAATCTTGGCAGGCCTGGACCAAATAATATGGCAGTGAGGCGACTTCCTGCACCCAGATTCAGCCAGGCAAGCTGGTTACATGCTAAACGTGGCAAGGAGGTCCGACGTGGGCGAACAGCCCAACATGTGTCCTGCTATGTGTCTGAGCTGTCAGTGGTGGTGCCCCACGTGGAGTGTCTTCATGGTTCTGTGGAAGCTGGACTCATGCAGATGCTGACAGGTGGACGTGGAAGAGGGTGAGGAGGCTGTTGGGGACGCAGGAGCGCGTGGCACCGGAGGCAGAACGAACACCAGCATGGGAGGAGCCTGGTTAGGGGAGCTGAGCTGCTGGAGGAAGGTGGTTGTCAGGGTGGGGCAAGCACAAGGCCGCGTGACCTGGGCTGAGGCAGAACATCAGTAAGCGGGAGCGAGAGTCGACATGTCTAAGTTGAGTCTTATTCTAGGAAAGATGTCAGTCCCAGGCCATCATGGGAACTCCCACTGTCTACTTCATTCATCAGGATGCTTTCAGTATGGCTCCCAGAAAGGAGAAGAATATATTCCCGAATGCAGTGATGACACAGGAAGATCAGCATAACCTCCGGATATTCCTCAGCTCAGTCTCTATCAAACGATGCTGACGACACGTAGTAGATGTTCAGTAAGTGCATTTGGAGTGAAGGGTGGCAACCTGGCATAAATGGCAGCAGTAGTCCTCGTGTGCACATAGTGTGCGTGTGTGTGTTTGCACATGCACCCACGGGTCTTTATGCAGCTTTGATTATTAGGCACTAGTTGTTTTTGTGTGTCTATCACCATGCATTCTGCCTAGAGTCATGTAATTAAAGTCATCCTTGTGCGTTTTCCTAGCTTCTGTGATGCCTCCTCCAATGCAGGATGGACTCCAAACCAACCTAGTACAGTTTTCTCAATTGCTGACTAAGTTATTTTATTTAAAATACTTACCTCAGACTCTTATTTCATCCTGACCTATCCTTAGAACGATTCAAGCAAATGCTAGACAACCAACTACATTGCTACATTGGCTGGGGATGATTCCATTTCTTTCTTTCTTTCTTTCTTTTTTTTTTTTTTTTTTTTTTTTTGGTTTTTCAAGGTAGGGTCTCACTCTAGCCCAGGCTGACCTGGAATGCACTATGGAGTCTCAGGGTGACCTCGAACTCACAGCCATCCTCCTACCTCTGCTTCCCGAGTGCTGGGATTAAAGGCATGTGCCACCACGCCTGGCTGATTCCATTTCTTTGTGACTGACGAATCCTCCAAAATTCTCCTGGTAATCTGAGGTGAATTCTGGTAGCTGGGTATTCTGTATAGTCTGAACCAGTTATCGAGTGAGAGAGAACTCAAGCACTGAGCCTTCAGCGGGAGGGGGAGGGGGAGGTAAGCAGCCAGAGTTCTTCGGGGGCCACTGGAAGAGAAAGACACTGCTTTCCTAAACATGTGCGGTTCTTCACAGTATAATAACATGGCTTCCTATCCTGATTTGGGAAATTCAGACGTGTTGGCTAAAGCAATTAGCAATCACTACTAACTAATGACTTCCCAGAGGACCGATCCAGTCTGGTGATGTCTACATCTCCATCTTCTGCTACTGTACTCCGCCGGTCCAGAACTCAAGCAGCTAGCTAGCAGGAAGAAAAGCGTCTGACCTAGTTTTTTGAATCTTTATTTGATGCATTGATAAAAATAATTTCTCTGTACTAATTAACTTAAAGTCTTGGAACCTAATAGCTGGGAGTCTTTCCATTTCTGAAATTGATGCCCAGAACATTATTAAGTAGTCTGCTCTAGGGAGTGATGTGTTGGTTTTAATTACTCCATCATTAAGCCTTTCAGTGGAAATGTTGCAGTAAAATCTGTGTATTATTCTCACACTCAGTTAATCACGATGGAATAATGTGAGGTAGGAAGGACAGCTGTGTGACGAATCCTTCGTGCCTGCATCTAATCTCTTGATTTCCAGGTATTTGGTTAACCACCCAGGCAGCTACTTGATGTTGAACTTTCAAGTCCCGTAGTTACTGCTTTTCGTCTTGTCCAGCATGAGGTTGGGAGGCAAAGCTTCCTCCTGCCCTCACCTCTTGCTTATCAGTTGTGCACCATGTGGAGGGAGAACTGAGGTGGAGAGAGGGCTGCAGACTGGTGCTCATCTGGGTCCTTAGTTGTGGCTACGAGAAGAGCTGGAGAGATGGCTCAGTGATTAAAGGTACTTGCCTGCAAAGCCTGATTGCCTGGGTTTGATTCCCCAGTACCCATGTAAAGCCAGATGCACAACGTGGTGCATGTGTCTGGAGTTCACGGCATGCCCATTTCTCACTCTCTCTCTCTCTTTCGCTTTTTCTTTCTCGTTCTCTCATAGATAAATAAACATTAAAAAAATTTTTAAAGTTATGGTAGCTGGGCATGGTGGCACACGTCTTTAATCCCAGCACTTGGGCTGCAGAGGTAGAAGGGTCGCCGTGAGTTCGAGGCCACCCTGAGACTCCATAGTGAATTCCAGGTCAGCCTGAGCTAGAGTGAGACCCTACCTCAAAAAACCAAAAATATTAAAAAAAAAAAAAAGTTACGGCTAGAAGAGGGAGAAAGGAAATCACATTTATTTGACTTTTATAGTCCTAGGGATGGCGCCTAGGGCCTTATGCATGCAAATGAAGAGCTATATTCCCACAGTCCCTTATGAAGAGGCTTTTGAAGCTCGTTGAGTTTGTAACTGTACTCCTTAGATACTTATATTTGAAATAGTTCTGTTTTGGATAACATGGAGGGAGGGCTTTCAAAAAAAGGCAAATCAAATCAAAGACAAGGACATAAGCACTCCCAGAAAGATAAATTGCCTTTGAACCTGGCTCCAAGGAATAGGGAAGCGAAAGCAATTTGAGGACCTAATAGCAAATTCTTAACACAAAAGAATTCAGTCCGTGTAAATATTTTTAAAGCAGTAGGGTGAGTGACCCCAAATAGTCTCATTGTTCCTCCAATCTCATGTCACTTCAGAGAAAAAAAAAAAAAAAGAAATAATACCACTGGAGAGAAATATTTTATTTTTTTAATCAAAAAAGAAATGAACTCAAATAATCCCAATAGGAATCTCACTTTTTTTCCTTAGTTACTGACCAGTACATTTCTGACAAGTTGCAAACTTAGAAAAACACATCTGTTCCTTTTAATAGAAGGTAATTAAAGTGCCTTGGTAATAATGGAATACTTCTGGAGACATCAGCCTGGGGCTGCTTGTGTTTGTTTAGTAACTTCTTGATTTAAACAAAGCCTGTATTTGTGCGTGTTGGGCTGGGGGAGGAGAAGGAAGGCAGTCACTAAGCTGTGTCTACAAAAGTCATTTTATGTGGACTTTAGGCCTCGGCCCGTCCTTCTGTTCTCTCCTCTTGGGATCGTAGCCAAGCTTAGAACTTCAACTATGTCATCCCCAGAAATATTTAATTGGAGAAGGAAGATTCACAATGACCATGATAGTAAAATACTGGATGAGGGGCAAAAGGACTAGGCCTCAAGGAACCAAATTCCTTCATCAGAAAAGCCAGCCTGAGGTGAGAACGGCTTTCTACAGTGATTAAAGGAAGAGGGGGACAGGGCAAGTTGTGGCACCTTGGTAGTCTGTTTCACGGGCATGCTGCGTTGACACAGCTACCGGCTAAGGCTTCACGTTGGCTTTGGGAGAGTGGGGAGAATGCGCTTCGCCGTTGCCCCCGTCCCAGCCGGGCCTTCTCTTCTCTCTCATGCCATCTTCAGGAGGAAATGCTGCAACCTGCGGACTGATTTTACAGAGAACACTAGTTCAGCTCCATAAATACGTTGCAGCTACCTGGGAATGCAGGTGATGGTAGCAGGAGCCTGTAAGGTGACAGAGGTTAAAAGTGTTCAAGTTGAGGGCTGTAGAGTTGGCTTAGCGGTTAAGCACTTGCCTGTGAAGCCTAAGGACCCCAGTTCGAGGCTCGATTCCCCAGGACCCACATTAGCCAGATGCACAAGGGGGCGCACGCGTCTGCAGTTCATTTGCAGTGGCTGGAGGCCCTGGCGCGCCCATTTCTCTCTCTCTCTCTCTCTCTCTCTCTCTCTCTCAAATAAATAAAAATGAACTAAAGAAAAAAAAGTGTTCAAGTTGAAAGGGAGCTATTGGAATTTCTGGAAAGGTGATTCCTGCTGTAGGTTGGAGCGGTGCTAGGAACCTTCTGGGGTCATATAGGACCAAATCTCCCTTTGCAACCCTGAAGTCGAAGAGCTGTAAAATTAGCCAGGACTTCAACCCACACACGGCTGAGCTCCAGTCCTAGTGCCTCAGAAGCCTCAGTGAGAGACTACATCCCTCCTCAACCCATTCCACCCCAAATGTCCAGCTGTGGGACCTCTGTCCTCTCTTCAGAGGTGCGGGACTCAATGTCTTCTCTTTCCCGTGCCTCCCACACCTAGTCACCGGCATGGTGCTGGGGCTTGTACACACCATCATCGCCAGCTCCCTTCCCCACTCCCAGAAACCCCTGCAGCATCACCCCAGCCTGTCACCCCGGCCTTGTGTATGGCCGAGTTCTTACTTGGGGTCGACCATGCTGCGCACTACCTCTAACCTCCAGGTAGAGAGAAACCCACGAGTTCCCCTTACTCTACCTTCTAGCATGCGGGACCCTTTACTCAGACATCTCCTGGCTCCGCTGCCCATGGTTTCTCTTGCTTATCAGCTGTAAACTTCTTATTATTCCCCGGCTTGGCATCCAGAGCTCCCTTTCCCAATTCCTGTCTGCCAAGCCTGGTCCCATCTCACCCATCCTTCACAGCAACAGCTGGTATGACTGGTTTTCCCACCACGGCACGGCACGCACGAACACCCTCACACCACCTCTGCCTCCAGGCTAGCTTGAGAAAAGTAAAGGAGGGTTGGGGACATAGGCTCAGTCAGGAAAATGCTTGTCTTACCATCCTGAAGACCTGAGTCCAGTCCCCAAGTACCCATGAAAAATGTTGGGTCTGTGGTGTAATCCCAGGGTTAGGGAGGCAGAGAAAGTAGGATGCCTGGTTTGTCTAGCCTAGTTGATAAGTTCCAGGTCAATGAGAAACCCTGTCTCAAAGGAAGTGAATGATGTTCCTGGGGATGACATCCAAGGCTGTCCTCTGGCCTCCATGCGTATGCCCGCAAATGCACACGTGCACACACACACACACGCACCCCAAAGTCAAATGGCCAGTTCCCACTGAATAAAGTCTGTCTTTATCTTGTTTCTGCTTTCCTATGTTGGCTGAACTCTCAGGTCCCCCCTCCCCATGTGGTAGAAAAATAGCCCCACAGCTCCGCAGTTACATCCTCTGAACAGTCGCATCCAGAAGAAGGGAAGCTTCTCTTTGCCCAGGACTACAGCAAGTTTGGGGGTCATATCGCATTAGATTGATCTTCATCCACGGCCAGTTCTAAACCCTCACAGTAGCCAGATAAATAGGGTGCTTTGGTTACCAGTGTCGAGTTCAGCTGCACCCGAATCACAAAGGCTAAAGCAAAATCAGAGTGGCATTATCAGAAGAAGTAAGTGGGGGATGCAGAGACAGCTCAGCAGATCAGGCACTCGCCTGCAAAGCCAAAGGACCCAAGGGGCGCATGACTCTGGAGTTCGTTTGCAGTTGGCTAGAGGCCCTAGCATGCCCATTCTCGCTCGCTCTCTCTCTCTCTCTCTCTCTCTGCCTCTTTTTCTCTCTCTGTCTCAAATAAATAAATGAATAAAATATTTTTTAAATGTTAAAAAAAGGAGTGGGCATAGAGATAATATATAATATGTAATCCTCTTAGTTACCATTGGGACAGGTAACGTTATTATCCTAATTTTATCAAGTGAGATCCTAAAGCTTGAAGAGGTACGGTAACCCGCATGAGGTCTCACGGTTTGGAGAAGGACAGCGCTGGGACCACTAGCCTAGCGGTCTGCCGGCCTCCTCAGCTCCTCCAAAGCCACTTCTCCCGGGGCACCGCGTTGTAACCAGACTGCTTGCTGTTCCGCGGCTGCCACCATGCCTGCTTCCCACAGGACTCCCGTCTCTAAACCTGGGGCTAAGGACTTGTATCGAATGCGCCCTACACTGTTGTCCCCACAGCACTTGGAATGCTGCTTAGCATAATCAACACATAAAGAACTTTTGTCGTTGAGATGTGTGTGTGACAGCGAGAGAGAAAAGGTGGCTGTGCGCGGGAGTAGGAGCCGGTGCACCTCTGTGGAGGCGTATCTACGGCTGCGTGGCGATGCCATTGGCCACCTTAGCGGCCAGATGAAGGAGACTGGGAGGAGCACGGTGGCAAAGCTTCCAGGTCCCCAGCGTGCAGGTTGTCTTGTCACTCTGGCCTCGGGGTCAGGAGGAAGGGACAAAAGTCAGCGGGCCAAAAGGAAAGAATGAAAACAAAGGGGCAAAGGGGACATTTTTAGGGGAAATTAACACAGAAATTAAGTGCAAAAAGTCAAGGTCCATGGCCAAAGGTGAGAAGGCCTTCTTGTTCTCAGTGAAAATAAGCCCCACTTGCTCTGACTTCGTTGAGCTACGGCCGAATTCGTCCAGTTTTCTTCTGCCTGTGTGTCTGTCAGTCAGGAAACGCCTCCCCTGCCTATGTGCTCTGTGCTCTCTGACCTAATGACCTTTCCTCAGTAACTAGTTCCATATGTTAATTTACTTCTATTTGTAAAACAACTTTCAGAAAATTCCTTAATTAAGGTCATGTCATCTTATTTTTTTGCATTCCTTCCAAATGGCAGGAATTTATTTGGAATGTCCTCTACAGAATGAAGAATTTGCCTGTCATATACGAAGCAAGATCGTTGTGTTGGATAAGGCTGACTTACACCAAGTGTCCTGGATATTGCAGGGTTAAAAACCTCACGCCCAGTGAAGGAGAAAAGCTTACAGTCTTCAAGTTTCTTACTGAAGGGAACCGCGGTCATTGTAAGAGTTGTGTGAGATTCTGGAATCATAGATGTAGGTATGTCAGACTTAAACATACTAAAAATCAGCACGGGGTGTTTAACAGCTAGATTCCTGGACCTGATCCCCAGGGCTTGGGATTTTGTGGGCTTGGAATGGAGCCCAGAGAAGCACCCTGAATGGTTTTGGTGAGAGAGTCCCACATATCAGCCCTGGGGACGCTGACTCAGGCTGGACGGCTATGACTAGGTGAAAAGAAATGGCGGTCGATAGCTATGAAGAGACCTGTTGAACTTCGTGTAGCCACTGGACTGGTGCTATGAACAGGGACCCCCATGCCACCCTGCGCACAGCCCTGTCCTTTCTGCCTCTCCTATAAGAGGCATCATAGCACAGTGGTTAGGAAGCTGAACCAGGAAGCAGTCAGGCCATCGGGGTCCCAATGCTGTCCTTCTCCAAACCATGAGACCTCATGCGGGTTACCGTACCTCTTTAAGCTTTAGGACCTTCCTCGATAAAATTAGGATAATATCGTTACCTGTCCCAGTGGTAACTAAGAGGATTACATATTATAATATATGTAAATACCCTGCATAATTGCCTAATGTAAAATAAGTTCAGCTTAATAACTTAAGTATGATTTTCAGCTTGTGGTTATTATTTATGGTAAATTGGCCCCCTGCTTGGACTGTACATACGCACAGAATTTCCCCAGAGGCACAGTCCACTTGCAGAGGACCCTTGGGAGCGTGAGAGCTCCTCCAGAGCTGTGCAGAGACACCTGTCCCCAGCCATCCATTTCCTCCTGGCACTGTGGCAGTCAGCTCTGGAATGGGACCCAACTGTCCTCACGATCGTCTCCCTTCTGGCACCCTTCCTTCACCCTGTGTCCGCGGCAGTGGTGAGGTGAGGAGGCCCGTCTTCTGTGGATGTGGTTGCCGGATGGTCAGCAGGCTAAGGTTTGCTTTGGGGGGGAAGAGGATCATAAGGAAAGGTCAGGAACGGGAGCTCCCGGCGCACAGAGAAAACAACCCTGGCTATAGAATGCTGGCGCTGCAATCCCCCGGCCAGGCACCCTCTCTCCCTCCATTAGGAAGTGAGAAAAGGACCTGGTTGGAGACAGGGCTGGGATAAGAGCCCAGTTAATTCCCTTCCTTGCCAGAAGTAAACAAACATGCAGAGCCTTGCCTTATAATATTAACAAAAGGGCCTCACAGCCCAGGCGGATTTTAATATGTAAGCCCAAGTTCATGACCTCGTAATAAAGACCTGGATCAAATGTGTATACATGGGTGTACTTTCTAATTGGACTTAAAGTGTCATTGTTTGTCCTCTCCACCTTGGGGAGTAAAAAATAGCCCTGCCTAGTCTGAAGGAACAATTTGGATGCAGTAAAAGAAAATGAACCTTGTTCCTTCGTGCCTGACTGGATTTCTCATGTACAATGAGCCTGTGTTCTGCGGAGGCCTGGAGATGGCCACAGAGCCGTAGTCACCTCCGTGGTTCAGCTGCGCAAGGAGGCTAAATGACAGGTTTCACGAGACTTCCTTAGAAAACAGCACCTACTGGCTGCTTAATAAAAAACAGCCCTCGCCAGGTCCCGCCGGTGAGGCCTGGCTGGCGTTAACGCGCCCTTCTGCGCACAGGCTTGGTGTAATGGCAGCGCGCAGCTCTGCAGGTGTGGGGTTCCCCCAAACCCAGGACACCTGGCGCGGCACATAAAGCTGCAGGTGAAAGTCTTGATGATGCATGTGGACAGAATCAGCTGGGGCTCGGGTCGGAGCAGGCGGGCCCGTGGAGAGCTGACAGTTGTCCCCCGGAGTGGCCTCCGCTCTGTTTTTCTCTGGCTCTGGAGCCTGGTGTGTGCCTGCCATTGTGAGGCGGTGGAAGGCAGGGGATCAAAGCTTGGCAAACGAGCGTGGTGAGTGATGGCCACCGGGGCCCCGCGGCGGCATGTGGGCCTCGGCTTTTGTGAGGGGTCGCCCGGGATTTGGCAGAGCCCATCAAGTGCCACGTCAGGAAGAACCACTGCTATTCTCAGCCAGTGACAGCTGCCAGCAGCTGCCAACACTACAAAAAGGAAGAAAACCTCAGGCCACATAGGGCTGCGCTCCCGCTGTTTCTTTAAACAGGCCTCTCCGCGTGGCAGATGGTGACAGTTCTCCAGATGTTGTGGCTTTCATGTTCGTCTGATGTTCATCCGGGGTGCCAGTGCGATTGATGTAAATAGAATCACACACAGAGCTGCCCAGGCTAGCTGGCAGGGCAGCTCTGCTGGGCTCAGGTGTGTGGACAAGCCCCCTCCCCGGGGATCCCCACCTTTGAATTCAAAACTCGGGGAAGTTTCTAGAATTATAGCATGTTTTGGTCCTCTTTCCCCACCCCCACCCCCGTATGGGTCTTTGGTCTCCTAGACCACAGGAGTTCCCTCAAACAGTTCCTAAGAAGGATTTCATTCTGACTTACAGTTTGAGGTTTTTTTGTCTTGCTTTTGGTTTTTTTTGTTGTTGTTGGTTTTCCGAGGTAGGGTCTCACTCTAGCCCAGGCTGACCTGGAATTTACTATGCAGCCTCGGGGTGGCCTCGAACTCACAGCGATCCTCCTGCCTCTGCGTCCCGAGTGCTGTACAGTTGAGTTTTGCTGGAATTGCAGCCCTTCAGCTCACACACCTAGGCGCTCTCTGCAGCCGCTCCTCCAGGGGTGCACACTGCAGAGACTGGCAAGTCCTGTGGCATCGCCCCCCCCCCTCCAGTCCTCCTGAGGGTCTTCTCTCCACTGCCCTGCTGGGACCGACAATCAGTAGCTCACCCTTTCGTTCACAGTGAAGGACCATGAGGAGTTCTTGTGTAGGAGTTCACCCTTTGAGACGAAGGGAAGCACATTATTTCCTAACCATGAAGCTGGAAAGATGTGCCAGCCATGGCACCAAGTTGGCAGCCATGTTGCACAACACATGGAAGACACCAGTCTGCAGAAGAAGGAACCCGATCCTCCGAGAGGAGACTCAAGAAGACAGGGCCTGGCCTTGATATCCCAGGAACTAGCCAGTTACCTATACCCTTCCCTTGGCTGAGTTGTGTGAGCCAATATAGACATAATCCTCTTGCCTTAAGATTACTCAAGCTAGGCCTAGAGAGATGGCTTAGCGGTTAAGGCACTTGCTTGCAAAGCCAAAGGACTCAGGTTCGATACCCCGGGACCCACATAAGTCAGATGCACACACAATGTGGCATGTGCACCTGGAGCTTGTAACGGCTAGAGGCCCTAGTATGCCCATTCTCTCTCTCTCTCTCTCTCTGTCTCTTTCTCTCTCTCTCTGTCTCTGTCTCTGTCTCTAATTCTCAAATAAATAAATAAATAAAATAATAATAATATTTTAGGAAAAAAGATTACTCAAGCTAGATGGCTGGTGCTTGCAACAAGAGTCCCAAGCTCTGCCCTGGTCTGTGCAGTGGAACCACTGTACTCTCCCCTGGTCCCTCAGACCACCCCACCCCCTTTCCAGTCCCCAAGGGGAAGGTGACTTTCTTCTAATGGTGACAAGTAATTCCCAAATGCTATCCAGTCATAGAGCTCTGGCTATAGAGAAATTCGGCCTGGACCTTCATGTGACATCCCAGAGGCCCCGAGACCAGGTAGAAGGTTGGAACTCACTGCAGCCTTCACGTGTCAGCAAATGTCAAGCCTCCACGGCGAAGTTTCCATAGCACTGCTGACCACGGCATCAGCTCTCCGCGTCCTCCGAGGGGCCCCGGGTTACTGTATCATCTTCTGTCTGGGGAAACGTGTCCCCAGCCAGATAACTGCTTTCCCTTGACCTGCAGCATCCTGTCACTGCCCACGCAAGAAATATTCTCACTCCCCATGGTTATCATTGACCTCTGCGGTCGTCCTTCAGTACAATCGCGGGAGAGCGTGCCTTTCTATTTCTCTGCGTAACTGTATGTTTTTCTGTCCTACATTGCTGAGGTGGACTGTGCTGCCAGAGTCTTTTTTATGGATGTCCTGCAAAGCTACGGAAAGGGAGATGATTTCCAGGAGAATGTTATTGCCTGCGGGGTTCCTGGCTCTTTTGCGAACCAGAGCCATCTCCTGAAACCAGTCACCCATCCCTTCCACACTTGAGCTCCATTTATGAAAAATGAGGGGCTGGAGAGATGGCTTGGTGGTTAAGGCACTTGCCTGTAAAGCCAAAGGACCCAGGTTCAATTCCCCAGGACCCACATAAGCCAGCTGCACATGGCGGTGCATGCATCTGGAGTTCATTTGCAGCAGCTGGAGGCCCTGGCACACCCATTTTCTCTCTCTCTCTCTCTCTCTGTCTTTCTATCTCTCTCAAATAAATTTTAAAAAATATTTTTTAAATGAGGATAGTAATAGCACGCTTATAGAGAAAGATGTCAGTGTGGCTCTTTCTTGTGCCCAAGCCAAGCATGGTTCTGGACACCCACTACCCTATACTTTTCTCCAGTCCGAGGCCAAAGGAACTGGAATGACCTGGTGCACCAGCCAAAGGCTTGTGGAAGGCCACCCATCTAGGGCTGCCTTGTGGGGGAGGGGACAGAAGGTGAAGTTCTGAGGGTGGGGGGAACACAGCACCCAATGAAGCAAGGGGAGGCTTAAGAGTGGGACCCACAGTGGGAGAAGGCTTGATGTCAGGAGAGGAGGATGGGCAAGGTTCTTCCGCGGATCAAAAGGAGCAGGGCGGGAAAGCCCCAGATGAAAGGGGCATACAGCCCTGAACATGGGAACTGGCCCGGGGGGCGGGGGGGGGCGGATGGAGCCTTCGTGGCCCCAAAGAATTCTTCTTCACGCTCCTTAGGCAGATGTGTGCATCTGCAAACCCACCAGTCCTGGAGCTGACATTTGTGCTTGGAGGACACGATCAGCTCCTGGACTCAATTTACCCATTCCTTTGATATTAATGCAGCTGTGTAAGCCTTGACTGTTTTGTTTACTCTTCTTAAGACTCTCCCCTTTGTGGTTTTTTTTTCCTAGGCTGTTGTTTCTTCTTGCTGCTTTTCTGAGCCTTTGATCTGCTTGCCCATGTGTATTAGGCTGAAGTATACGAAATGGTTGATTTTCAGTCATTTTTATCCCACCCGAACAGTGGTTTCATAGAATTTAAATGAATATCTCTAAGCTTGGATTATAAAGATCAATTCTCACAGGGCTGAAGTGATAGCCACTTGCCCTGAGTCCTGGTCACCAAAGAGTGACCTGTTGGTGGCGTCAGGCTCACTGTCAGGAAGGGAAAATGGAAACAACGCCGTGCCCAGCGCTTTTCTGGCTGCTCCTCATGCCAACACTGTGGCTAGGAGATGTGAAACATCCCCCACCCCCTCGCTGCCCTGAGCGAGCCGAGGCAGGGAGAGGAGAGGCCTTGCCCAGGCTCACACAGCTAGTAGGTGTCAGAACCAGGATCCAAACCTAGATAGCCTGGCTTGGGAGACTGTGGTCTTAGCCACGACACTGTAAAGTGGCATCTGGCGAAACACGTAAGTGGTACTCCCAGTCTTCATTGGAGAAGACTGATACTACTGTTCGCCACCAAACATCCCTCCCAAGTTGGTGAGCAGTATATGATGGTTGTTGATGCAGATGCGGTTGTTTTCTGGGTAGATTCTCAGGTGAGTATGCTGGGAGCTACCGATCTGTCTCTCTGATGACGATCCTAAGGTGAGTCTGCTGGGAGCTCTCTCCCCTGGTGACTTCCTACCTACGTCCTCTCACTTCTGTGGCTCCAGACACCTTACAGCTTCTCATGCACTCCTCTCAATCCCTGTCTCCTGGATAGGGTGGCAAAGCTGTGCCAGGGCACACCCAAGCAAGTGGCCATGATCCCCTGGGTGGCTGCCAGAATTCGCCTGGCATTGCTGAACAGATCCTGAACCACCTAGACAGCTCAGGGCTGGCGCCTTTTGTGTGCTTGAGGAAGCTCTTCCCTGCTACACGACATGGTGCTCATTGGCATGAACTGACACCCAGGCTGTAGGGGTGAGACAGGGGCAACCAGATGACCTTGTTCTATAGCAGGACATGGCTGTGGGTAAATGCTGCTTTTCGAGTACTGACTGGAGGATGAGGACAATAGTAGGACCCGCAAGGGTTCCCGTGAGGACTGAAGGTCAGAGTGGAGCACACCACTCGGCGCTATGTAAATGCTCAGATAATGGAACAGTTGCAATTGTTATTATGTGTTTGTGTGTGCACGGTGTATGTGTGTGTGTGACCTATGCATGCACATGTGGAGGCAGAGGAAAACATCCGCTGTCCTCTCTATCACTCTTCTTCCTTATTTCCTTGAGGCAGGCTCACTCACTAAACCTGGAGCTCAAGCTAATTTTCAATTAGACGAGCTGGTCAGTGAGCCCCAGCCACCTACCTGTCTCTGCCTCCCTCAGGAGCGGGGCAACAGGTGCGTACAGCCGTGCCCCACTTTTACACGGGTGCTAGAAATTAAGCTTTCTTACCCACTGAGCCACTCTCCAGCCCAAGACTTGGACTTTTGTCCGGAAAAGGGCAGGGGAGACCATAATGATTGTGGAATGAAAGGATTATCATTTTCCTAACGGACCTGTTTCCAACATTGGCCCTCCTCCTCGCCAGTGGATTATGAAGCTGTAGGCCACCGTGACTCGCCCTGTGTCAGCAGTTCCCTATCAGGAAGGCACTAATGCACTATGTAGTGTCAGGGTGGCCTCAAACTCACAGCAATCCTACCTCAGCCTCCCCGAGTGCTGGCATAAAAGGCATGCACCACCACACCCGGCTCAAGAGATATTTTTAAGTGAGCCATTGCAATCATAATAATAGAAATACTTTTAAAGTGTGTTTTGTATTTGTGAGAGAGAGAAGATAAACTCTATTTTAGAATAAAATTAAACTGGCGCTGTTTAACTTCTTTGTTTCTCTTTCAGGCTTGGCTATTCTTTCCAAGGTCAAGTCTTAAACTGCCCGCACCCTCTGAGCAGGTTACAGGGAGCTACAGAGCGCAGAGCTGCCTGAGGTGTCCCTAGAGAGTTCCTAACAGTGGCATGGGTGTCCCATCCAGAGCAGGAGAGTGGCAGGAGAATAGGAAATGGGTTTAGGCCATTGGACAAATCAGAAACACAAGCGGCTTTCTTGCTTCCCTCCTGTCTTCTGCTTTCCACCCAGTTGTTACCTCTTTCCCCAACTGGCATCTGTGGCCAACTCTGGGTCCTGTTTCTCCGTAATGATCCGCTCACCTTCTCTGAACAATATGGAAAGTCAGCTTAGCAGTCCAGCTCCCAGCTTAAATTCATCACGATTATCATTAGTCAGGATATTCTAAGTTTTGCTGCATTAACAAATCATCCGCCTAAAGTCCAGGAACTTCATTATGTTTAGAACTTATTTGTCAACCAATTTACACGTGCAATGTGGCTGAATGGGGTTTCTGTTCCACTCACTTTCTTGGAGATCACAGACGATAAAGGCGTAGACATCTCTAAGCTATACTATTCAGAGACCTCCATAGACTTGGTGGTGGGGAAGGGCAAGGGCAAGAGGTGAGCTGGAGGCCCTCAAGCCAGCTCTGCAGCCAGTATTCCTTCTTCCTGCCTTCTCCTAAGTGCAAGGGAGCTGGAAGACAAGACAGAAGACGTGAGCAGTCTGTATGAGCACACCCAACATGCACACTGCACACCAGGCTTCTGTGCCCAGCATGGTACTCTGACCAAAGGAATGCGTCCTCTGCTACCCTCAATTCAACACCAATGTTCACAAACATCCAGCCCATTCTAATGTGTTTTTAAAAATATATATTTATTTAGGGCTGGAGAGATGGCTTAGCGGCTAAGGTGCTTGCCTGCAAAGCCGAAGGAACCATGTTTGACTCTCCAGATGCCACATAAGCTGGACGCACAAGTGAGGCAAGTGCAAGGTCTCACATGCCCACTAGGTGGCGCAAGCATCTGGCGTTTGGTTTCAGTGGCTGAGGCCCTGGCATGCCAATTATCTATCTCTCTCTAAAATAAAAAAAATTAAAACATAAATTTTTTTCAAATTTTTAAATTTAATGTATTTATTAGAGAGAGAGAGAGAGAGTGATAGAATGAGTGTGCCATGGCCTCCAGCCACTGCAAACAAACTCCAGATGCATATGCCACCTTGTGCATCTGGCTTATGTAGCACTGGGGAATCCAACCTGAGTCCTTGGGCTCCGCAGGCAAGTGCTTTGGTGCTGTAGGAATGACCCCCTCAGGATCTATGTCAAAAGACAAATTGTCTCAACTGCCATTGCTTCTAGTCCTTCTGGTTCTCCTGTAACCATGCAGTGGGGGAAGGAAGGAACTTCAGGGTGGTCGCCACGAACAGCAGCTCTCAGAGTGGAACCAGTGGTCATGGATAATTTGTCCCTGGGCCTCTCGGTGACCCCGCAGGAAAAACTCTTGTCGGCTGGAAGCCTTGAGAAAAGACAGCAGCCAGCCCTTGTGGAACAGTGCTGGGGAGTGAACACCTGTCAGTTAAGTCAAAACTGAAAGTGATGAGCCTGACATCAAAAGGGAAGTGGCAGCTTCCCGAGCCAGCCGCAGCTGGGGGTGACGTCAGGAATGAGTGAGTGCAGCTCACCTGGAAAGACCTCCCTGCCCTCGCCCTGAGCGCTGAGCCCAGAGCCAGATCGTCATAACGCACAGCCCGGAAGAGATGCCACTGTGAGATAGGAACACAGACGCATGTGCGGGAATTTTATTGTCCTGTAAGAACTCGTGCTTTGTCTGGGGAGATGGCTGCCTTGATAGAGCACTCGCTGTGCCAGTATGTGGACCTGACTTCAGACCCCCCAGCACCCCCATAAGTGCCTGGAGGGCTGGGTGGCCCACCTGTCATCCCAGCATTCAAGAGGAAGAAGCAGGAAACCTGGGGCAAGCTAGCCGAATCAGTGAGCTCTGGGTTCAAGTGGGAGACCCTGCCTCAATGAATAAAGGGGACAGCCGTGGGGGAAGACACCCCACATTAACTTCTGGCCTTCACATACGTGCTACCCACACACGTGTACGCATGCACGAAGACAAAAGAACCCATGCTGAGAATATGGAGCCGTGTGACTTTGTCTCCGCCCTGCTGCAGAGAGGAGGTGACCTGGCACACCTGTCAAAGCCGGTCTTGTGGCTGTCAGCCGTGTGTGTCTCCTCCACATACCTTTATGCTCAGTCTGATGAGGCAAGAGTCTTTTCCGGCTGTCTCATAAGATGCCTGCCTTTAGTGAGCTGGTATTCAAACTGGTATTCACTGTGTAGGGAGAAGAAAATAGAAGGCAGGATGTAAGAGAAAGAACATATACACTAGATACAGACGCAAAAAAAAGAATCAACCCACCCATTGATTTCAACCCATCCTGTCCCACCCCCGCATTACCCAGTGGCAGGAAAAAGAGAGGCCCCCGCCTGTTCTGTCGGGGCGCTCTGCTGGGGCCGCACTCTCGGGCCTTCCCACTTCTCATGAAAGGTAGGCGTTGGAACGTGTCGCCATGCTTCCGTGCGTGAGCCACTGCTTAGAGCGGTGACTCGGCACGCCCTCACTAGTCGCAGGACACCCACGCTGACAACGTGGGGCAGGGCTGTGCCACTGAAGTCACACGCTCGCCAGCTATAGGCACGGCATCTGTCTCTCTGTGAAAGAAGAAATAAAAATTCACACTTGACAGTCTGTCCAAAGTCCCACTGCTAGTGCCCTTAGGTCCTTACTCAAAACACTCGTTTGTCCTGTGTCGCCACAGTAACATAGTGATGTCTGAGTCTTGTGGGAATGATGGATCTTTGTGGAAGTGCTGGAACCTCTGTGGCTCTTTTAATTGAAACCCATGTACTGGGGAGACAAAAGAGGGAGGCCAGTGGGCTGGAGAGATGGCTCAGTGGTTAACTGTGCCTCCCCGTGCAAGCGTGTGGGCCTGAGGGGGGCTGGAACTGCCCGAGCTTGAATCTCCGGGTCTGGGCAGCATGACCACGCATGCCTGTAACTCGAGTCCCACAAAGGGGAGAAGAGACCAGGGAATCACCTAGGCTGGCAAAAAAAAAAAAAAAAAAAAAATAGCAAGCTTCAATGTCAGCAAGAGACTCCGCTTCAAAATGAGGATGGAGGGTGGAGAGATGGCTCAGCAGTTAAGACGCTTGCCTGAAAAGCCTAACAGCCTGGGCTCAATTCCCCAGTATTCACATAAAGCCAGATGCACGAAGAGGCCCATGTGTCCAGCGTTCATTTGCAGAAGCTGGAGGCCTTGGCTTGCCAATTTTCTGTCTCCTCTCTATCTCTCTCTGCTTGCAAACAAATAAATTAAATATTTTTTAAAAAAATAAAAGTTTTAAAATGAGAATGGGGGAAGAGTGACGGAGCAGGACACCTGACATTCTGCTCCGACCACCTCCGGCAAGTGCGTGGGGAACTAGAAGGGCACGTACACTCACACACGCCGCATCACACACACACCGCACACCACACCACACACCACACCACACCACACCACACACGCCGCACACCACACACACCACACCACACACACCACACCACACCACACACCACACACACCACTCACCACACCACACACCACACCACACACACCACATACCACACCACACACACCACACACCACGCCACACACCACACCACACAGCACACACACCACTCACCATACACACCGCACACACCACAAACCACACACACCACACACACCACTCACCACACCACACACACCGCACACACCACACACACCACACACACCGCACACACCACACACCACACACACCACACACACCACATACCACACCACACACACACCACACACACCACACACCACACCACACACCACACACACACCACACACACCACACACCACACCACACACCGCACACACCACTCACCACACACCACACCACACACCACACCACACCACTCACCACACACACCACTCACCATACCACACCTCGCCACACACCACACAACACACCACACACACCGCACACCACACACACACACACACACACAAACACGTAAAGAAGAAAGGAGGAGGCGGCGCCAGGCCCGGTTGGAAAGCCCGTGCCAGGTTCCAGGCACATCTCCCGGGTCTCCGTTTCCTCCCAGTCTCACTCGGAATGCTGAGTGAGTCCCCTGCTGCGTCGCCGAGAGGCCTGGACAGATGGGCTCTCTACACACGCACCTTTGCCCTGTTCTGCGCAGTCTTTGCGTGCGCGCTGTCATCCACGGGATCTCTTCTGTGGCTTGCGGCTTGTATTGTGTGTCTGCTTTACAACGTGGACGCTTATCCTTTTCCTATTGATTTTCCTATTGATTTCTTCCTCCGCGTGGCTGATCTTCTGTGAGCGCTATATGTTACAGATGCCTCGTGTAGCTAAGCCTTGTCTTTCACACAATTTGTGGTATCTCTAGATTTTTGAAACTTTTAAGATTTGAGTTTTGGTTTTTTATTTCCCCACATTTCAGTCTTAATACACCTGGGGATTGTTTTCTTGAAATGTATCATTTGTTTTGTTTGTCTTGCTTTTTTTAAACTTTTTATTGACAGCCTCCATAGATAGATAGATGATAGATAGATAGATAGATATAGGCAAGATGCCATGATCATAATTCTCTTCCAAAACCCTTCCTTTCCCCTTCTCCTATTCCCCTTCCATTGAATCCCTTCTTTCCAATTAGTCTCTCTTTAATTTTGATGTCATCATTTCCCCCCTCCTATTATGAGGTCAGGAGCGCTGTGACCCCTCTGGTCCGGAAGACAGTATTGCAAAGCACTTCCACCCTTCCTCTGACTCGTACATTCTTTCTGCCAGCTCTGTTACGGTCCTGAGCCTTGAAGGGCAAGGCACCTGGGTCTTGAGGCATTCAGCTAAACACCGCGCCCTTTCTGCGTGGACTTTCCGTACCACCTTGGTCATGTATCATGTTCCCACATGTGCCTGGAGCTGCTAAGGACTCTGTTTGCTTTTATGCACCTGATGTCTGTTTCCTGTCAGTACCACAGTGTCGTAATTACTACGTGTGCATAATCAGCCTGTCCATCTTCCACATAGTCTTCGCTGTTCCTAACGACATGGGATTCGGTCTCCATAAAGATTCAGGAGGGAGGCTGGGCTCAAGGTGAGCTTAGGACTCTCAAGCAAGTCTTGAAATCTTGTCCACATTTGGCAAAGAATTAAGAAATGCACACACAGAAAAATTTATTTTAGGGAGAAGTTGAAGCAAGTAGGGAAAAGAGCAGGCAAGCTCCCAAGCCGAGGGGAGCTGCGAAGGGGAGAGGAAACCAGGAAAAAGGTGTCACGTGGAGGCTTGGATCCAATTAGAATGAGTCTCATTGCCGAGTCCAAATACATATGCAGGATCTTGACTGGTTGTTGGGCGGAGTGCTGACTCACTCTGGAAAGGTCTTGCCTATGGGAGTGCGAGCCGGAGAAAAGCGAAGGAGAAGAATCACCAAGCTCTTCCTTCTCGGCATCCTGGACCCAGCTGGAGCTCTGCTTGTGCAGGCGAAGGCCGCGATCTGTGCTCCTTTGGGCCTGTGTCCCTAGCTGATGACCTGCCAAAGAAGGCTGCCTGGCTCCTAACCCACATCACTAGCCCTAGAATCTCCTACCAACATGGCAGAATTGACTTTTTTTTTTTTTTTTTTTTTTTTTTTGGTTTTTCGAGGTAAAGTCTCACTCTAGCTCAGGCTGACCTGGAATTCATTATGTAGTCTCAGGCTGGCCTCCAGCTCACAGCAATCCTCCTACCACTAGTGCTGGGATTAAAGGCATGGGCCATCACGCGTGGCTTAGAATCAACTTTTACGTTACACACACACACACACACACACACACACCATACTTTGTGATTTTCCACTGACATTGTACTGAATTAATAGATTAATTTTTGAGAATGGCTATGTTCCCCTGATGGAACCTGAGTTTAACCTGCCACAGGTGTCGGAAGGCCAGGGCAGGAAATTATAGTGGCTTCTGTCTGGACACTTCTCTGCGAATGAAAGGCGCTCCAAATGACCACTCTGCACTGAACCTTGGTTTCACTACAGCAGATAGTTTTCTCAGTGATGCACCAAAGAGAGAAATAAAGACTGTAGTGCAATTTGCCAAGATGTTGTTCTAGCTGACTGATCAAGTGTATTTAACTAGGGAGAAGAAAACCTGTAAGAACAGCTGAAGGGCCAAGGTAGCTTCACCAGGTGGCAGGAATGGGAGCGCTCACACACGCGGGGCACAGGGGATGGTCTGCAGACAGAAACCGCAGCAAGAAAAGAGTCAAAAAAAGACAAATTTGGTAGCGCATGCCTTTAATCCCAGCACTCAGGAGGCAGAGATAAGAGGATCACCATGAGTTCAAGGCCATCCAGAGACTACAAGAGTGAATTCCAGGTCAGCCTAGGCTAGAGTGAGACCCTACCTCGAAAAACAAAACAAAACAAAACAAAACAAAACAAAACAAAACAAAACAAAACAAAAAGACCACAATGTTGTCTTCCAGCCTGCTGAGTTCTACATGGCCCAGCCAATTTCATTCCGAAGATTATCACCTCTTTCTTCTGATATGTGCTGGCCTGTTCTCCATGGTTATCCTACCATAAATAGCCCAGAGTCAGAGAAAAACAGTCCCTGGGTTCTGAACGGTAAGAATGCCAATCCTGCATTCAGAAAGGCTCCAACACTGGAAAAATTAGGATGTCTGAAGGATCAAGGCCTGTTTCATTTAACTCTTAAGATTTTTCTAGAAATTGAAAATAAGTAGCTGTTATTTGGAAAATACAGAAACAAATGGTATTTTTGGATAAGCATATGAAACCTGTAGTGATTGCTCATGGCCTGAATCACAGTCATTGTCATGGTAAATCTTTTGTGCTCCCAGCTGTAGAAGATTCTTGGGAAGTGTAATACTTGCCTTAGCTCAAGAAAAAATAATAAATTTGAACTGTATACATCACAAATGTTTTTTAGCAATAAGGAAGGCAAACTTTCCAACCTTTCTAAAGTTGTAATACTCTGGTAACTGAAACATGGCATTCTGTATCTTCTAAAAGAACTGAAAGGAATATATTTTATTTATTTGAGAGAGACAGAGAGAAAGAAAGAGACAGAGACAGACAGAATGGGTGCACCGGGGCCTCCAGCTGCTGCAAACAAACTCCACATGCAAGCCCCTGCCTTGTGTATCTGTCTTAAGTGGGATCTGGAGAGTAGAACACGGGTCCTTAGGCTTCACAGGCAAGCGCCTTAACTACTAAACCATCTCTCCTGCCTGGAATATATTTATTTTTAAGTAAAAACTTTTCAAACCTGTACTGTTAGATTCGGAGGGTATTTTAGACCTTCTGAAATACGTGCATGCTGTCTCGGGCTGCTAATCAAACTCTGGAAAAAACATTTTATACAAAAAGGCAGATAGTTGCCTGACCATTCCCAGCTATGGAGTTGACAATGCTAACCCCAGGTGCCACTCCCAGAGCCCCTGGGTCACCATCTATGACGACTTTCTGTGCTTTTGAATAGGGCATTGTATTCTCTCAACTGTTTACAACAACCTATTTTATTTTCTCACAATTATGAATTATTCCAATTTCATGGGCCTTTGTTTTCTCCTAAAACTTTAAGAACAGACAATAATTTTTAAAGGATATAGAATTTGCATTTTTTTTAAAATATTTTATTCGTTTGCAAACAGAGAGAACAGTAGGGAGAAGAGAGGCATACAGAGAGAATGGATGTGCCAGGACCTCCAGCCATTGCAAATGAATTCCAGATGAATGTGCCACTTTGTGCATCTGCCTTTACCTGGGTACTGGGGAATCAGACCCCAGTCATTAGGCTTTGCAGGCAAGCACCTTAACTGCTGAGCCATCTCTCCAACCTCTAGAATTTGCATTTAAAATTCAGTTAATTTAAAAATAAAAATGAGTTATTCCCCAAATGTTTCCTATATAAACCACTTACCCCCATTCTTAAAAAAACAGAAAGGAAGCCGGGCGTAGTGATGCACACCTTTAACCCCAGCACTCAGGAGGCAAAAGTAGGAGGATCACCATGAGTTCAAGGCCACCCTGAGACTACATAGTGAGTTCCAAGCCAATTTGTGCTACAGCGAGACCCTCCCTCAAAAAAAAAAAAAAAAAAAAAAAAAAAGAGAAAGAAAAGAAGAAACACACAGAAAGGATATTGCAGTTTCTGTAAGTCCTTTTAAAACTGAAAGGCTGGAGAAGAGAAAGAGCTTAAGATCAGTGAAAGAATGATTCCAAGCTAGGCATGGTGGCACTGGCTGATAATTCCACCTCTTGGTCTAGCTAGATAGCAGGACTCCATTTCCAAAAACCAAATAAAAATAAAGTCATTTCTTTGAAACATGATATTTTGCAAAGCTTGAAAAGTATACTTGAAAAGATTACTGACACCCGTGTGAAGCCTATCATCTACAAGAGCCTGCCTTTCTGTTGATAAGGAATCCTGTCCCCTGGGCTGTTTATTAATAGTGATAATGTGGCATTTGAACTGAATTGTTTTGCCCTTTAGCAGAAGTAAAACACATTTTCCTCTAGAGGGGCCCTGAGAATGGATGACAAGAGACGTCTGTGAAAAGCTCGGTGTTATGTCCTCATTTTCCATGCCAAAGATACAGGGTGACTTTGCCAAATATACGTGTTAAGCAAAGAAGCATTGGAGAGAGAAAAATCGTAAATTGTTGCCGAGGCCTTAGAAGTAAGGAGGCAGCCAGATTTCCTGGGATAGAACCTTAGTTCCTTAAAGAAAGTAAGTTAAGAGACAGTTAAGGAGGACTCATAATAAGTCTGGGCGTGCATAGTCTCCACATCCAACACATAGTACAGAGGGGTACACAGACCCCCCCCGCCTTGTCATCTCCTCTTTCCATAAGTGAACCCTGTCATCAGTTTGGATACAGAGCAAAGGTGTGCTTGAAAGAACATACGGCTTCCTGGAGCATATATGACCTCATATATTATCCTACATTATCCTACAGCTTGCGTTTTCCACTTACTGAGTCATATGGTTCTTTTCAGGGGGTCTCATGTAGATCTTTGTAATCACCACAAAATATTCTACGTTATTTCATCGGTGTCCACTAACGTGCATGTTACACACTAGCTTCAGTTACTATAGTTGTAAGCCCTGCACAGTGATCACCCACACCCATGCCCTTACCTAAGTAAGATTATGTCTAGATTTCTACAACTCTACAAATGTAGAATGGCTCTGTTAAAGGGTCCTGCGCATTTGTAATTTCAGCACCTATCACTATATTGCCCTCCAAAATGGCTTATTGACCTGCATTTCCACCAGTTCTGTATGCTGCCACCAATATTTGATACCAGATTTTACAATGTGTGTAATTCATGGTGAAAGCTATATTGCATTTCTACTTAGTAGAATTAACCTTAAGGCCATTTAAGAATTGTCATACTAATATACACAGGCATGTTTTGTTTGCTCATGTGGTCATGGTTACGTTCATTTCTAATATGCAGTGATATAGCCTCAAGTCAGTACCACCTGCAGAGCCCATTTGAACACAGACTGGGTGGCAGTCAGCATTGTGCTAGATGAGGCGATAGGGCGACTATCACCTGATGAGAGAGAAGAGTATGGCTTTTAGCAAGTGTTTGTCCTGCTGGACTAAGGAGATACCTAGAAATTTTCCTTAGTGAGACAAGTCCCTTTGAGCTAAGCACAAGTCCCTTTGAGCTAAGCACTGGCCCTTTGCAAAGTGACCTTCGCTGGCAGGAAGGAAATGTTCTCCAACCTGAGAGTGCTGGGGGCCCTGTGACTCCACGCAGTGCTGACTTCCTGGGGTTGGCAGGGATCAACAGGGCCTTATTGGTCACCGAGTCACAGCAGCTTGGGTGACCAATTGAAAACCTTACGTAACTCCAGGGAGGGACAGCAGCAGGAGCCGCTCTCTCCGCAGCCGCCAGCTGACCCGGATGCTACCTCACCCACCCCTTGCTGTCCTCAGTAGCCGATTTCTTATCAAGCACGTTGCAGTGACAGAACACCCAACCGCAAGTAGCTTACGAGAGGAGTTTATTTTGGTTCACGGTCTGGAGAGGAAGCTTCACGATGGACGTCACTTCTTGCCATAGCAGATGGCACGAAGCAGCCAGAAAGCGAGCTGAGCTTCGGCAAGGGGAGAGCTAGCTACAACACTTGACAGCCCAGCCCTTAGCAACTCAGCTTCTCCAGCAAGGCTCCATCTCCCAAACTGCCACCAGCTTGGCATCAGACATTCAAAATACATGAGTTTATGGAGGGCATTTGACTCAAACCACCACAAAACACCACTGAGAGTACTTTAACACTAAATAGAAGGCGGAAATATAGCTGGTCTGCGTCAGGAGAGCCGCTTAGGTAAGGAATATATCACAGGACAGGAAGAGGAGGTGATTCCATATGGCTCCGTGAGTGTCGTGACGTGTGCCTCTTTGCAGAACCACTCAGTCCCTGGTGGGCTCTGAAACGCGGGATAGGCAGCCCTTTCTAGCTCTCGTTGAAGGCCCTCTTCCTTCCATGCCTAGTCCTGCTTGTCAGGTGCTACCCAGAAAATCCAGGTATCTGGGCACCAGAAGGATCTTAAAATTTCTAAAATGTGATTATTATCAAAGCAATAACATCTCCAATGTCCTTCCCCCAGGTCATATTGCTGCGGTGTAGAAATCATTTTTAAAGTAAGAACTAATGTGTTATTTGTGTGAATAAAGAAATGAAAGAATTCTCAGTCTTGATCTGACTGTTTTGAGAGGTAATATTCATGGCTATTATGCTGTAATTATATTAATCCAGGCACATCTAAATAAGACAGATGGGCTAAAATTAAAAGCATTATGCACCATTCACTCAAGTCCATTGGGACTATTTTGAGGACTTATTATCCTTGCAATGACTAAAGGCTTATCTGCTGAATAGTTGCCTATGCCATTGACATTTGGACATCCAGGTACTATTGTATGCAAGGCTTTCATTTCATTAGTTTGTTTGATAAATAAAATGTTCTCAGTGGGCTAAAAATAAAGGCGCCCCACGTGTCTGAATACCACCCTCCCACGTGGTTCTATTCTAGATGCACCGGGGGCTCGAGGACTTGCTTTGCACGCTGCTGTGGACTGAACGTGTCCTTCCCGACTGCAGGCGTTCCCAGTGTGACTGTGCTTAGAACCCGGGCCTTCAAGAGGTGATGAGGCCGTGTGCGTTTTTCTCCCACAAATAGAGTTAAGGCTCGTATTAAAGCGCCTCCAGGAGGCGGTTAGTTTTCTCTTGGTCTTCAGACCACTGCCATGCAGGACACAGCAAGGTACACACCAGATTGGCGGCATCTTAATCTTGGGCTTCCCAGCCTCCAAAACTGTGAGAAAGGAAGTTTCCAGTCTTCCTAATGGACAGATTTTTCTGCACTAAGCCACTGGCTGGCATAGGCCTGGGGCATTTTGATTTTCAAACTGTGATTTACTGCTGAGGTGCGGCTTGTCCCCCAGGCTCACTCTGTATCACCAGTGCAGGACAGAGGCACAGCCAGCCTCCTGTGAAACTGCGCTACGCCCACCTCTTCCTTCTGTCTTAATTATTTTGCACCATTTTACAAGACTTCTTTAGTAACAACAGGGTAAGGCTATATTTATATAATGCCAAATTCCCTTCTGCCTTACGGTCTTTTTAAAAATACATGAACTTTTCTCTGGCTTGGTAGGTTTATGTAGGTCATATCCTTAGCTGTCTATGATGTAGTGATATGGGCAGATCTCACTTGGATAAAGAACATTCTATCTCTGGAGTGCCCTTCTGAAACCGAAACTAGTCCATGCCTCTTTCTAGCTACAATTAGGATCCCCGCATCACAAGATCCCTCGCAGATCATCTTTGAATCCCCTTGAGGTATTGCCCCTTCTGTGGTGAGATTCTCAAGTTGCCCACAGTCAGCAACTGTGCCTTTAATTTCTCTTGTTTCTTTTCTTTCTTTCTTTCTTTCTTTTTTAATGCTGTGTTGTTGGTTTTTTGAGGTAGGGTCTAGCTTTTTTGTTCAGGCTGACCTGGAATTCACCACTATGTAGACTCAGGGTGGCCTCAAACCCATATTGACCCTCTACCTCTACCTCCCAAGTGCTGGGATTAAAGGTATGCACCACCACACCTGGCTTGTGTCTTTAATTTCTAATGTAGAGTTGGTTTCTCTAGCCAGACCCTATGGGCCTATGTTGTGGCCTTGTAGTCCCTACTGTGAGACATTGCCACCTGGGAAAGCCATCGATTTCTTAATGTAAGCATAGACCTAGAGGAATCTTCTAGCACTTGGCATTTGCAGTATCTAGCTGAGTGTGATCCGCTGCTGGGTTGAAGGGCCTCAGCCCTGTTGGTGCTTAGCAGCCCCACGGCTTTCTCCACCACTCACTGAGCCGTGCAGCTCAGGCTCCGTCCAGTGACAGCCAGCACTTCCTGAATGACTACTGCCCGTCAGTCACTGTCCACGTTGCGGACATGTCGGAGCGCTCCATGAGCAGGGAGGACCTGTGGGACACTGCCTTTCGACCCTCCTGGGTTGGGGTGCCTGCCAGCTACACCAGGAGAATGCATGCTCCCTGCCTGGGCGGGAGTTTCTGGGCCAGCCAGCTGGGGGCTGCTGCTTCTGGAGGGTGGAGTGGCCTCTCTCGGCTCTCGGGGGTGGCTTTGGTGCCATCCTCCCATGGCAGAATGCTGTAGTGGCTGTGTGCGCCAGAGTGGAACATATGGCATATTGGCACTGAACGTGTAACAATCTGGACAGGATGGGGCTTTCTTTATTTGGCCATTGCCCTCCTTGCTTTCCCTTCTCTGCTCGGTTTTTCCTTCTTTCTACTCTCCACGCCCTTGAGTGGAGTCCTGAGTCGAGTCCCATCCCGAACCTGTCCTAGCTGGGTAACTGTCCCATGCCAAATTGCAGTTCCCGCTTAGCCCGCTGTCAGCGAGCGTCAGAACCCGCCTGTGCACTCGGGGTCCGTCCCCAGCTCCTGACAGCGGTGTGTGCCCTGTGCACACGGACAGACGCTCGAGTGCCCATCCCCCCCATGCTCCTGTTAGGTCCATAAAGCAGTCTGGTTGCTCATGCTTTTTACAACTAGCATTGCATAGCCACGTGTATTAGTCAGGGTCCTCTAGAGGAACAGAACTGCTAGAATGAATTATTTTAAAAGGGAATTTATTGGATTAATTTACGGCAGTCCAATAGCAGTTGCAGGCCCGAGAATCAAGGGACCAGGCAGCTGCTCAGTCCACGTGGCCAGATGCCTCAGCAGTCCCGATCCAGCTCTGAAGGCCTGGAGGCTTCCTGAGGAGCCGCTGGGTTTCGATCCACGCGGGTCTTCAGTCCACGCTGGAAGGCAGCGAGCAGCTCAGCAGCCAAGTGGGAGGAAGGAAGGGAGGAAGGAAGGAAAGGCTCTTTTCCCCCACAGTTTCCTTATATCAAGTCCCCCTCTGAGTGGGGCGCCTGCTCTGGGGGAAGGGCTTCCTCCTTCCTTTAATCCTTCCTGGAAGCAACCTGGGAGACCCACCCGAAAGGGCTTTCTGTGGATTACTCAACAGATCAAGTCGACAACACCTTAACATTCACACCACAAGACTCAGAAACTCTTAAATTTGGCTAACTCTCATTCCCTCTCTGGACATCAGTTTCCACAGGTATAAAATGAAGGTGACACTTCTCCGAGTTCCAAGATGAAGCGTGACTAGCATGTACATATCTAAAAATATATTGATGGCCAGTTAACATGTGTTGTCATTTCCTTTCTAGCTGGCTATATAAATTCTTTGTTTTCTTCTTCTTCTTCTTTTTTTTTTTTTTTTTTTTTTGCCTAGAATTTGGAGGGTTGACATTTGTAACAGTTAAATAGGGTTAATAATAAACAGTCGCAGAATCTCAGGACAGTCAGTCCTCTACACCCATTGAGTATTGTTTCCAGCACCCTCTCAGATACCCAAATCCTCAAATGCCCAGTTGAGCACCTTTGATAAAACGACATAGTGTTCCAATATAATCTACACACACCTGCCTATACATTTTAAATCATCTCCAGATGACCTATAACACTCAAGACAGTGTGAACACTATATAAACAGTTGTTAAGCTGTATGTTTGGGAATAAGAAACGCCTGTAAATATTCAGTGTGGATGCAGTTTTCTTTTTTTCTGGAATAGTTTCAAAGTGGCCGAATCCATGACTATATCTCCCTCCAGCGTGGAGGACGGATTGTGGTTTACAGCAGTGGTGATAATTTTCACCTGTGTCCTCAGATCTGGGCTCTGCCAGACAGCCCGTGGCTTCCTAGCTCCCGTGATCACTAAGGCTGGTGGGAGGGGAATGTAATGTGCACACTGGCTTCTAAAGGCTTCCACTCAGAAAAGGGCACCTGTCACTGCCACTTGTACTAAAGTGCCCAATCCCGTGGCTCCACCTCACCCCCGGCAAGCGTGAATTCTAGCCCAGGGCAGAAAGACGAGAGCAGGGTTACTGTCAGGAAGATGCGGAGACTTGGAAGTGAGATTCTGTCTCTTACAGTGAAATCTTAGTCATTTAAGTCACTTTCATCCACACAGAGGGTAAGGACAGTTGAGCAAAAAGGAAGAAAATGAGGAAGACTGTATGGCCACAGTCCTTCCTTTAAGGAGCTAAGTGCTGAGGACTAGCGACGAGCTACTGGGATCCCTGTTGCAATCTAGTCTTAGCTGTGCAGGTGCCCAGGCAGCAGAGGGCCTTGCTGGTGAGTAGCTTGCAGATTCGCCCCGTGTCAGTGTGTACTTGCAGGTAATAAGAGTGTTAGCTTTCTAAGTAACCCATCATTTAGGCTTGTCGTGACAGACTGGTTCTCTCTCCCAGCCATTTGTTTCAATCGGGGCTCTTTCCCTGTGTTTACGCTGTACTTGTTACGGTAGCCTGCAGGCATCTATTGACTTCCCGTAAGAGTCTGGGCTCTGGGTCTAGACTACCCAGCTTCCAGTAACGATTCTGCTGGTAGGGCACTGGGTGGCCTGGAGGAAGGAACTCACTTTCTCCGCGTCCTGTGTTTCTCACGGGAGTAAAGGGATGGTGAAAGCATTGGCTTCGTGGGCCAGTTCTGAGGAGCCGAGGACTGGCCGCACGATCAGTGTGTAGACCGGCGCGTGGCTCCGTGACTGCAGTAAGGCCCGCGCGGGCACCCGGTAGAAATGCACGGGGAGTTGGGTGCCCGAGCAGCGCCCCGCGGCGGGTGCTGGGGAAGCGTCCGCCCAGTGAGTCAGGATGGGCGCTGTGCTGGCGAAGGCTCCAGCCCGGATTCCTGTCCTGAGGAGTCAGAGCCCTTCCTTCCCGCAGCGTTACCTGGAACCAGCCTTGACTCTTCAGGACTTCCAGTGAAGCGGCCACTGACCTTCACGCCCCCTCCCCTTGCCAGGACACTCTCAAACACACACTGGAACGATGCCAGTCTTGTCTCCTCACACCCTCGGTTGGTGACTGTGGTGTGACAACACGGCCTCTGTCGAGGTGGTGACCATGAAACCGTGCTAACAAGCTTGCTTCCTTCTATGGTGGTTTGGGCTTAGTGCTCCTGTGACCTCCCTGTGTTTCCTTGTGCTCCTCCTGTCAGGAGGGGACAGAGAGACACTGAGAACGTACCAGCATGTGACACTGAGACACTGTGCGCTGCCTGTAGCAGCCCCTCGCACACATCACAGCCACCTCCCACCCACCAGCACGAGGAAGCGTCTGGTTGAAAGCATGCCTGCCCTCCAGGTACCCTCCTCCCACCCGCACCAGAGCCCATCTGTCTGGAGCCGGCCCGCCTGTCCCCTCCCCTCAACCAGCGACTTGACCCTCGGCTCTCCTGAAGCTCCCCGCAATCCTCTTCTTACCTCGGGCATTTGCACTTGCGAAAACTTCTGCGTGGAAGCTTCTTCTTGAGTATGTGCCACTTGCTTTCGTAATCAGAAAGGCCTCTGCTAAAATTTCACATCCGCAGTGAGGCTTTGTTGAGGCCATACCTACAATATAGCTTCCCTCCGTTTTTCCTTTTCCATATCCCTCCGCACTAGTGCAGGCTCCATGTGTGCGCACTGTGCCTTCAGCACCTAGCACGCAGTCAGCACCCCGTACACTCCACTGGAAGGAAGGAAGATCAGCTCCCAGCTAATGAACGCGCTGACTTAGAGCAGCTCACAGGAAAAGAATACGCAAATTACAGAGAAGGAAGAGTGCTAGAGGAACGCTGTGCTTTAGGAACGTGCATGTAGCACCCAGCTCCTGAGAGCTGAGGGAGGCTGAGCAGTGGGTGCTCTGGGGTCAGTTTTTGGCAGCTGATGTGGGAGGCAAGGCAGAGTCCATGGGGCCAGCCTAGCACTAGAAGTCACACAGTGGTGGGTGGGACTCAGGGGAGCAGACATTGGACAGGTACATAGGTGGAGAGAAGAGGGATCTTCAACTCTCATCATTCAGAAAACTAATTGTGGGCTGGAGAGATGGCTCAGCAGTTAAGGTGCTTGCCTGCAGAGCCTAAAGACCCGGTTCAGTCCCTGAGTACCCACGTAAAGCCAGATGTACAAAGAGGCACATGCATCTTGAGTGTACTGGCGGTGGCTATAGGTCCTGGTGTGCCCATTCTCTATGTCTCTGTTCTCTCTGTGTGTCTCTACTTGCAAATAACTAAGTAAAAATATTTTTAAGAAACTAACTTCCCAAGGTGATAAACTAGAGCTGCGCCTGGCCCCGCGTTTTGATGGTGAAGAGAGCGTCTTCTGTCAGATGTCCCCTCTGGAACCGTGCTCTGCTGCTGACCTCCTTCAGGGCTGTGGGAGGCCTGAAGAGGGAGAAGTGAACATCTCACTGTGTCTTCATCTAGGAGAAGGCCATGAGGGTGAGGGGGTGGGCTGTGCCTCCGCAAATAGGCTGTTCATATAGAAAAGGTCAACGTGGGTACCCAGGAATAAACCACACCATTGCCCTGGGGCTAGCCTTACTCCTTGCCAGCAAAAGGAGAGGAACTTTGGGCATCCATAACCCCCCCCCAAAAAAGGAATAACACTGATGTGTATTTTTTTTTAGAATTGGAATATCAAGGGGGTTGTGGAGATGGGGTTGTTCTTATTTTTTTACTCACTGCTGAAATTATATGCTCATGAAAACTCAAAATGGAAGAGAGGGCTGGAGAGATGGTAGCGGTTAAGCACTTGCCTGTGAAGCCTAAGGACCCCGGTTCAAGGCTCCATTCCCCAGGACCCACGTTCGCCAGATGCACAAGGGGGTGCACGTGGGCTGGAGAGATGGCTTAGCGGTTAAGCACTTGCCTGTGAAGCCTAAGGACCCCAGTTCGAGGCTCAATTCCCCAGGACCCACGTTAGCCAGATGCACAAGGGGGCGCACGCATCTGGAGTTCGTTTGCAGTGGCTGGAGGCCCTGGCGCGCCCACTCTCCTCTCTCTCTCTCTCTGCCTCTTTCTCTCTCTGTCTGTCGCTCTCAAATAAATAAATAAAAATAAATAAAAAATTAAAAAAAAAAACAAGGGGTCGCACGCGTCCGGAGTTCGTTTGCAGTGGCTGTAGGCCCTGGCGCGCCTATTTTCTTTCTCTCTATCTGCCTCTTTCTCTCTCTCTCTCTGTCACTCTCAAATAAATAAACTAAAATAAACAAATTAAAAAAAAAACGGAAGAGAGCACATAAAATAGCCAGTAGGAGTCTTCCATGATTCCAGGCATAACAACGCTGAAGAGGTGGCTAGTTGTGGACTCCATTCGACAACTGTTTACAAACACTTGCTCGTGCCAAGCACAGGCACTTACGGTAGGAGGTTCAAATGCATTGGTAGCTAAAACAAAGGCCTTTGTTATCCCTGGCCTCACCTTCTGTTGCTGTGCTACATACCCCAGAGCCGCCTGTGGCTACAGGTGGCCAGTTATACCAATTAAAACGAAACACAGGGCTGGAGGGATGGCTTAGCGGTTAAGGCGTTTGCCTGCAAAGCCAAAAAACCCAGGTTCGATTCCGCAGGACCCACGTTAGCCAGATGCACAAGGGGGCGCACACGTCTGGAGTTCATTTGCAGTGGCTGGAGGCCCTGGCATGCCCATTCTCTCTCTCTCTCTCTTCTGTCTCTCTCTGTCTCTCTTTCTCTGTCTAATAACTAAATAAATAAAAACTAGCTCTTTAAAAACAAAATGAAACACCGTTTACAATCGAGGTCCCCAGTCATGCTGGCCTCATCTGGGGGCTTCGTGGCCCTATGTAGCTAGCAGCTATGATTAGATGTAGACTCGTCCGTCATGTAGAAAGTCCTATGGACAGTGCAGTTCCAGAGGAACAGTGACTGCTGGCAGTTTGTCACAGGTGATCCTGTGCGTAGACACGCACACCTTATGCGTGTGTCCATGGATACGTGGTATTCCTCATCCTACGTAGCAAATCTGCTATGTGTCCTGTTCAGCAACCTACTCCTGTCACGTACTCTAGCCTGGGCGTCTTCTTTGATCAGCCAGCACCAGATCCGGCACACTCACTTCTGCCCTACTGATGGCTATTTCCTCAGTGCTGATGTTTGGCGATCATAAACAGCACCCCTGGAAACATCCTGCACCCAGACCCATTTCATCAGCCCTCCCATCCGGGAGAGCGTGCGACATCACTACAAGACACAGCCAGCATGCTGGCCACATTCAACGCTCAGCGTCCACTGACCAGCTGGGGACGGTGGGCGCAGGGTGGGGGGTTTGGGGGTGTACTTTGCAGACATCCCCAGGTACATTCCTGGTTGGTGTTCCCTCCAGAGCCCCGAGGCTTTTCACAACCTTCGTGCGGCCTCAGAGAGTGCAGAGCCATGAAGCCACAGCCAGCAATTCCAAGGAAGGTTGAGGTTGTTTGGCTTTGCCCCCTCCCCGCCCCCACCCCCCCCTCACACACCCAATAATAGTCCATTTTGAATCCAGCTGCATGTCACATTTATTGACCACCTCCTAGGTGCCTGGCCCTGCACGAGGCGCCATGTCTCATTTTATGAACACACAATGGAACTGTTGTGGCATCCTGGGGGGGCAGGGACACATGGCTACCATTAAGCCTGGTCCCCAGCTCTGGCCAGGCACGGGTGTTTCTCTGGAAGGGAGGCAAGCACTCCGGCAGGAATGCAGGCCCGTTGTGTGCTGGTGTGTGAAGAGAATTCAAGTGTTATCAACCTGGCCCATCTGGGCTGATTGTTTTTTCTCTCCTTAGTGGAGGGCCAAAAGGAATTCAAATCATTCTGGAGTCTTTATTTCTAAGCTAACTCTCCTCTCCCCTCCCCTCCCCCACCTGGCAGCCCTTGTCAGCCTGCAGATCTCAGAGCTGGCTCTGGCTCCCTGGGTCTTTAGCCCCTCTTAGTCCCCCCATTCTGCCTGAGTGAAGAGCTCTGCTTCAGTCCCACATGCTCAGACACCCTCCGTGATGAGGGGACAGACAGTAGCTGAGAAAATAGTTGTGGGCCGAAAACTGTCCTTGACAAGTGTAGCAAGTGAGAGACGAGGCACCGCGCCTCCTGGTAATCAGTCCTTATCGCCTCCACAGTTGCAATCACCACGTCGACAGTGCGATGCATCCTAGGGGTCTCCATCAGAGGGGGCGAAGGAAGAGGCTGTATAGGAGCCTAAGCGAGGGCGGCTTTGAGCTAGATGGGGAGCTCCTTGAAGGCTGCAGTGTGACCCTCCCTGCCCTGGCTGGGAGCCCAGCTCCATCCTGGGGTCAGCAAGAGCCCCCCACTTTCTGTCCTCTTCCTTCTACATCCCAGCTCCCACTGGAAGGGGACTAGAATGTGCTGTGAGCCTGGCTGTGTGGAGGCGTCCGTCCGTCCGTCCGTAAGCTTGCCTGACTCCTCGGCACTGGGTCCACACTCCAGGCACCTCCACACCACACAAGGAGAGATGAGGCGCAGGGCACTAGTTTTACCTTCTCTTTCTTGCCTGGAACCCGTTGGCAGTCTTCTCTGGACCACATCCCACCTCTGAATCGTGCATGGCCAACCCACACACTAATCCATGCTGCCACCCGAATAAAATGTAAAAAAAAAAAAAAAAAGCACTAGATAAGGGGCCTCATTTAGTGGGAGCTTAAGTTTCAGGCATAGCGATGCTGGCTCGGGTCAGTGGAGATTTACAGCAACAGGTGCAGGGGACACTGGCAGGGGGCAGAATGATTTGTGTGTGCACTGGGGGAGGGGGAGGGAGAGGGAGGACGCATTTGATCTGTCTGCTACTGGCAGAAAAATAAACTCCATTTGTTCTTGTGTTCTTTTAAGAAACAAAAGGGATGAAAGAAAACTTTAGGCCAGTAAGCTTCCCTTCTATTCTTCCCTCTTTCTGAAGTAGATCAGAAAATGATCCCAGGTTATTACCCACCTCTGCCTCCCCCCAAATGCTGGGGAGTATCCCCTGTGCTCAGAGTCTCCTGATAACAAGTGCAGTGAGCTGGGCTCAAAAAACATAATGGGAAAGAAAAGTTTCCCCCCCAAAAAATCTTCTAAATGACTGTGAGAACAAGAGGCTAGGAGGAAGGCCAGACCATAATTTGAAAGGCTTTTGAATATGGCATGATTTGAACTTCCAATTTCATCCTTTTCTACAAATGAACAGTTATCCACAGTGCGGGTTTATAGAATTACTAGACACGCAACACTCAGAGGGAGGTATTCACTGAGACCTGGGTGAGAGCGCTTCCCAGAAATGACACCATGTTATTCCACACTCTGTACCCCCACTTCATCGGCATTTCTGAAATAAGGAACAGCCTTTATCTCTTTGAAAAAAAAAAAAATCTTCCTCCTGCACAGTGGGATTTTCACAGGGACCTGGGCTGAGGTTCAGAATGGAGCAGAAATGCTGGGCCTTGATGTGGTCCTCCACAACTCCCTTCTTGGTCACACCCCCAGAAAGCCTCCAGGTCATCTTGATGGGGGCTCTGCTGCGCCTGTGTCAGGTCACACCTCCCAAGTACCCACATGCTTGTGATAGGAACAGGGCGTTCCGGGTCTGTTGTAGGAAGTCCAGACCCACTTCCTGGAGTGCAGGTCGGATCCACCTCCAGCAGCTCTGAGAGGGGCCATCTGTGGAAAGGGGCTGGGGACTTCTCTTTCCCTCACCTGACTTGCTGGACTGGCCTGGTAGTTCTAGAACTTTGTACTGGGAGAGTACTCCTCCTTCCTAAAATCCATTAAGGGCAGGCTTCTCAACTGAAAGTAAAAGAAAGTAAAGGCTGGAGAGGTGACTTACCAGTTAAGGGGTTTGCCTGCAATGCCTAAGGACCCAGATTTGACTCTCCCGGACCCACGTAAACCAGATGCTCAAGGTGGCGCATGCGTCTGGAGTTCGTCTGCAGTGGCTAGAGGCCCTGGTGTACCCATCCTTCATTTTTTGTGTGCTCATCCAGCTCCCCAGTAAAAGAGAAGTAAGCTGGGCGTAGTGGCGCATGCCTTTAATCCTAGCACTCGGGAGGCAGAGGTAGGAGGATCGCTGTGAGTTCGAGGCCACCCTGAGATTCCATAGTGAATTCTAGGTCAGCCTGAGCTAGAGTGAGACCCTACCTCGAAAAACCAAAAAAGGAGAAGAAGAAGAAGAAGAAGAAGAAGAAGAAGAAGAAGAAGAAGAAGAAGAAGAAGAAGAAGAAGAAGGAGAAGAAGGAGAAAAAGAAGAAGAAGGAGAAGAAGAAGAAGAAGAAGAAGAAGAAGAAGAAGAAGAAAGCCAATTTCAACTATATTGAACTCATGGGCATGTTGTCCTCATTCTTTTGTTTTTGTGAGCCTCCATTCCTTCTAGTTCAAGGGGTGGAAGTAGCCTTGCCCTCAGGGCTCCACCACCTGACCGCTGTCACAAACCAGCAGGTGGAGGGGGCCTCTCAAAGTCAGCTCCGAGAGCCCGCAAACCCTCTGCAGCTAGTCAGAGCCACCAGAAACGTCGACACACTTTGAAAGGAGACTTATTACAGTATAAATGGCAAGCTGGTAATTCAATAGAATTAGCTCAACGGAATAAAAACAAGCAACCTTTTAGGAAGGCTCACAGTGAGATCTGCCAGCTTGAGTCCTTGGCTGTGATTGCTGGTGGAGCCTGTGTGCCAGCTGCCTGCGGGATGGCAAGGTTGGTGGACACGGGCTCTAGGGTAAGTGGCTATCTGGGCATTCCTCCCTTTACAGCAGATGTCATAGCTGGGAAAGGGGCCCAGAGTCAACATGATATGACTCTGCCTTCCTAATAGCACAGAGATAGGTTATGTGTCTAACCAAAAAATCTGATGCCTACCCCCTTAAAGACATGACCTCGGACATTGTGAGTATTTCAGATGCCTTGAACTCCAGATGTCGTGAGCAGTGTGTTTAGGTTCAGTTAACAGACAGTGTAATAGCCAGCATATGAAACTATCCTAATGTGACAGTGCTACATGGTCTACGAAGATCACCATGTTGCTCTTATTTAACCACATAAACTCCCGATCAGCTGATTCTGTTAACAGCTCTGGCTGTTAGAGAAGCCATCTTGTAGAAGCTTCTCAGAGATCTCCTACAGGGAAGTCTTAGAGGTAGCCTTGGACCCAATCACTGCTTCTGCGATGGCTGCTGCTCGCACTGCCTGCGTCCCAGACAGCAATTTTGCTTTCTGGGCCTTCTTGGCAGCTTAACCTTGTGCCTTACCAGTCAAAGCTATCATTAAAAATGTCTTAAGTGGGCTGGAGAGATGGCTTAGTGGTTGAGCACTTGCCTGTGAAGCCTAAGGACCCCGGTTCAAGGCTCGATTCCCCAGGACCCACGTTAGCCAGATGCACAAGGGGGCGCACGCATCTGGAGTTTGTTTGCAGCGGCTGGAGGCCCTGGCACCCCCATTCTTTCTCTCTCTCTCTCTCTCTCTCCTCCCTCTCTCTCTCTCTCTCCCTCCCTCCCTCTCTCTCTCTCTCTCTCTCTCTCTCTCTCTCTCTCTCTCTATATATATATATATATATATATATATATATATATATATACATACCTCTTTCTCTCTCTGTCTGTCACTCTCAAAAAACGTCTTAAATTCTGAAGCACATTCCTGCTGGCTGGCCTTCAGACGTCCCCTCCATGCAGTTTCTTACAATAAATAAATAAATACAAACCTCACAGCTGGGGCCTAGAATTCACATGCAACTAATGTCACACCCTCACCTGAATGTACAAGCCTTCCCTTGTCCGCCGACATCCTAGGCCGTTAACAGACTGCAGCTGTCATTTATTCCTTTAATCAGCTATTTTTAAAAGCCCAAATTTGCTGGAGGCTTAGAAAGTAGTAGAACTGGTTTTTGTTATACTTTTAAAGATAATAGCTGGTACATATAAAAGATCACCTGATAGATATTCTAGAAAGCATAATTAAATTCTAAATGCCCATGGACCCAGCCCCCTATCCTGCCTCTTAGCCTCCTACCTACTTGCCCCCCCCCCACACACACACTCTCGCCCTGTCCAGAGCCAGCCACTGCGCTGAGATCTGTGTTTACCATTTTGCTGTGTGAGATACCCACGTGTGCCTAAAGTGCATGTCGTTCAGTTTTGCCTGTTACACAGACAAACAGAATTTCTCAGCCAGTGGAAGTTGCTTTTCTCCAGGAGCCTTTCTGAGAGTTGATCTTCTTCCCCTGTGGGCTGCAATTGCTCAGGGCCCGCTGGGAGCTCTTTGTTTGAAATTCCCTGCTGAGTGTGTTCCTCACCTGCCCAGGAAAACCAGTGCTGTCGCCTTATAACGCGTTGGGTCTGACTCAACTCTTTTTCCTCTAACCTCTCTATTTTCCACATTCGTTTATCTAGGAATATTTAGTGAGTGTCTTCTATGAACCAGGCACTATGCTGGACCAGCAGGGATGCAAAGTGAGCCCAGAGTCCCAACTCTCACTGAACCTTGTCCTCCTGTCTGTCTCCTTTCCTTCACTGTCTTTCCTTCACTAGCTGCAGGCAAGAGACTGCAGGACAGTGAGCAAGACTGAGCTGACCAAGGGGCTTGGGGATGAGTTTGCTCAGGTTCCAGAGGGCGTCTGCAAAGCACCTTCCAGAAGCAGCCTTGTAAAGCTCCTACTTGGCCTGGCCCTCGGGGGGCCTCAGCATTGGTCTCTTTGGACTTCTTTAGGCAGCCTCATTGACTCCTACAAACACATTGGCCATTTCCACCACACCTGCCGAGGAACGCTCACAGTAAAGGAAGAAAGTGGCCCTGTGAGGCCTGTGCGACAGCCCAGGCTGTGGTTTTATGTATTAGGACAACTTAAGGGTCGTGAGATTGATGACATGGACACACATGCCTGGGTAGGATAAATGCGGAACCTCACAAATCTACATGTATTTTTCATTTATAATAATGAACAAATATACTATGAATTTACACACATGTTCTTTTTTGATATAAGTGTTTTTATTATTATTTATTTATTTATCTGAAGAGAAGAGAGATAGAGATAAGAGAATAGGCACACCAGCACATTCAGCTGCTGCAAACGAACTGCAGACGCATGCGCCACCTTGTGTGCATCTGGTTTACGTGGGTCCTAGGGAATCGAACCGAGGTCCTTTGGCTTCACAGGCAAGCTCCTTCACCGCTAAGCCATCTCTCTAGCCCTATATCACATATTCTTAACCAGCCTCTACATGGACCCATCAGCAAAATAGCTAACACTCTGTAACCCTTCTGTAAAATATGGTGGAAGCCCCACTCAGACCATACTTATTCTATAGCTTTTTCTTTGGCTTTAGTATTTTTTAATCTATTTTCATGTTTGTATGGGTGTGCGTGCACATGTATCAAGATCTCTTGCTCTGGCAAACAAATGCCTGATCGGCAGTATAGAAGTGGCTGGAGAATTGAACCCGGTAGGTTTTGTAAACAAGCGCCTTTAACCACTGAGCCATGCCCTCGGCGCCCCCTAAAGCCATTTCTACCTGGCCTTACACAAGTCTGCTCTTCCTCGTGGAGCTAGGTGCTCTCTGATGTTTGTCCCCCAACTGGTTTCTACAGTTGTAATTGTTACTAAAGCACAAGGTTTCATTAAATGTTTTCACAAAATGATGAACTATAAATTAAAAAAAAAAAAAAACTGTTTTCAGTGACAAACCTAATTGAATGTTTTTGAAAGACTGGCAGAAATTGATCATTCTTTAAACAATGCTTTGAATTAAGTGTGAATAAGGCAACTGTAAAAGAACGGAGAAAAAAGTAAACCGTTAAATCTAGAAGAATCCTGATTGTGCTATAGGTGTCTAACTTCTGGTCCCACTTTGAAAGGATAGATGGCAGGTAGGAAATCCCACACAGGATATAATGGTGTGTGGAAGGAAGAACTCTAAACAGCAGATAATTCTCAAAGAAAAGACCTTGAGAAGGATTAGTGAAGTGGAGCACATTCCTGTTTTAATTTTTTCCCATTTACTTTTAATATTTCAATTAACGAAAGCATTTTTGACATCAAGCATATGCTTAAGGTCACATATCAGCATTGCCACTGCCCAGGTTCAGAATACGTGAGGTATATCATTGCCATTCACAGACACAGCACTGTGAAACTACCACAGAGGAGTGTGAAACTCATTGCAACCCATGGGCCCAAGATTAGGAAGTGGTCACTCACACGCCGGGTATCTACCAACCCTTCTTTTTCCAAAAACGTGAAACCTTCCAAGAAAGAGTATCTTGCTCAAGACCCCATAGTGAGGCGAGCTAGCAATGTGGTAACATCCATGTCAGGCTGCTGAATTCTTGGCCTGCTTAGCTAAACTACCCTAGATCAGAGGTTGATACTTGGGCCAGCCAGCCCTTCAAAAATCAGAACTCTCTAGGCTGGAGAGATGGCTTAGTGGTTAAGGTGCTTGCCTGTAAAGCCAAAGGACCCAGGTTCAATTCCCCAGGACCCACATAAGTCAGATGCACAAGGTGGCACATGTGTCTGGAGTTGGTTTACAGTGACTAGAGGCCCTGATGCACCCATTCTCCCTCCCTCTCATCCCCCCTCTGTCTCTCAAATAAATAAATAAAAATATTTTTTGTAAAAATCAAAACTCTGCACTTAGGAGGCAGAGGTAGGAGGATCACTGTGAGTTTGAGGCCATCCTGAGACTACATAATGAATTCAGCCTGAGCTAGAGTGAGACCCTACCTCGAAAAAAAAAAACTCAAAACTCTGCCAGACATGCTAGTACACACCTTTAATCCCAGCACTCAGGAGGCAGAGGTAGGAGGATCACCATGAGTTTGAGGCCACCCTGAGACTACATAGTGAATTCTATGTCAGCCTGGGCTAAAGCGAAACCCTACCTCAGATAACCAAAAAAAGTTAAAATAAGATAAATAAGTCAAAACCCACTTATATCTCCACTGTCATATCTCAAGAAACTGTTTTCATTTAAAACAAATTTACGTGTGTGTGTATTTGGATGGAGGGCTAGATGGGTGGGAGGGCGGGGAGGGTAGTTAGATGGGTGCATATGGATGTGTGTGTGTGTCAGAGACAGAGAGAGAGAGAGCAGTCCTTCATGATTTTCTCTTTCGATAATTTCCCATTTTCCCATCCATCGCAGGGATAGGAAGAGGACTCTTGTTGCTTGCCTCACACACTTACAAGGACCGCCATCCCCAAGGGTCATTCTGTGCACAGTCAGCATTCTAGATTTCAGAGGTGACGCCACTCGCCAAGTTTATTTGATTTTGCTTTTGTTTACTTTTGTTTTAGTTTGCCAAGAATTATATCTGGGGGCCCAAGAAAAGCCTCCCCGTTAAAAAGCAATTATTTCAAAGGCAAGAAAAGGGGGTTGTCAGACTACTGGATGGATGAGGCAGGTCATGACCTCCCCATGCTCTGAACTCTGGCTGCATCAGACCCCAGCAGCCCTTTTCTCTCACTGCCCCCTGGAAGTGGGACCCTGCTGCTCAGGGCTTCCTGGGGGCCAGTGGCAAAGGTGCCAGTGAAAAAGTACGCTTCATGTTCTCAACTCCGGGCTGGTAGAAGGGTGAGGAGGCCAGCTTGCATCAGAAGGGACCCTCTGACCAGACGTAGAGTACATTAATTTGAACAGTGAATTTCCCAAACGGATAACAGAAGCCTTTAAACCTGTAGGGAGAATGAGATCAGTAAATAGGGAGCTGCTTCAAATTCGATTCTAGCCACCTCTCTCCAGTACCTCCAGCCACAGAAGTGCCTCACTCACTCTGTGTTTGACCAGCATAAGCACATGTGCACACAGGTGTGCACGTGTGGTGAAGGCTTTAGATAAGAGCCACTTCAGCTCCAGCCCAGAAAGTCGTAGCCTCCTAGCTGAAATGCTTTATTTTCTTCAATGCTTAAGAAATGAGAGCAGATTTGTGAAAGAAAACCTGGATCTTGGTGCCCCCCCCCCCCCGCAAGAACCAGAGAGTTCCTGGTAGACTCTGGGAGCCCCAGAGAGAAAAGAATTCAGCCACCTGAAAACCGAGTGCAGTGACATTTCAGCCACCCTAGGAGACTTGCTAAGCCATCGGCCTTCTGCCCTTTGGAGTGGTGCTGTGCCTGCAAATGTGGGTCCTGGGAGAGTTCAGTCATGGGGACAACTGTCCTTCCTCTGCTGAAATGGAGGGCCTTTCGCAAAAGGAGGATGGAGGGAGGGCTTGACATAGGAGCTCTGTGTTGTTGCTCTAAGGAGTAACTGGACCCCTGCCCAGGAGACACCCCCCCCCCAAGCCCTCCACAGAAAGACATTGCAAGGGAATGAGTCATCCCTCATTTTGGAAGAACACAGGAGCACCCTAGGGAGTTGGGGGCCCCTCCCTTATCAGGAGGCAGGCAACTGAAGTTCACAGGCCATGCTCAGCTAAAGGCTAGGACCCGCTACTGGTGTATTATCTATTTAACTAAGTGGATTAAATGAGAATTGACTGGAATTGTACACTTAAGAGTTCCTTTACAAAATGCTATTATCGCATAAGCTGACTTAATGGAACTGTCAAGGGCGCATTGGAAGTAACTGAATACAGCACCTGACAGAGAGCAGAGTCAAAGGAGCAGGCCTGGGAAAGCTCACACCTTGTACAGCCAGAAAGGAAGGGCCTGGGTCCAGCTGCAAACCACCCAGTAAAGCCAGCCTCAGGGACAGACCCGGATCTTCCTGGGAAGAAAGGCATGTGGTACTCCCTCCATTGTAAAAAGCATTTCTTTGGCTTAAAGGTGAATTAAGTGCAATTCTTGACTTTTTTAAAGTATGGTCTTAACATATGTGAAAACAATGCAGTGGCTAGCAGACCACTTCCAGAGTGAGACAGCAAGGATTTGAATCTTAGCTTTACCATTGACTACTACTAGATGTGTGACCTTGTGTGACCTCTTAAAGGCTCAGTTTCTCCTTCTGCAAAGTGGGAGTGATGATAGTGATAATCACAGGTGACAGCATGTCTGAGAGGAAGCACAGGGTGAGACAGGAGCCAGGAAGTGAAGAGAGGCAGGTCTTTTTTTTTTTTTTTTTTAATAACAACACATTCATTTAAGAACTCTCAGCTGGGCATGGTGGCTCATGCCTTTAATCCCAGCACTCTGTAGATAGGAGTATCGCCATGAGTTCGAGGCCACCCTGAGACTACATAGTGAATTCCAGGTCAGCCTGGACTAGAGCAAGACCCTGGGACTCTCCTTTCTGTCAAAACCCAGCACTAATCTCTTCTGAGGACAGCACTCTCATAACCTACTCACCTCCCAGTGGGCATCGCCTTTTACAGTCCCACCATCTCTTACATCACCATGTATTTATATGAAATGTCCAGCGTCGGTAAATCCATAGAGACAGAAGATTGGTTAATGCAAGGAGATACGCGTAGGGGAGAACCAGGAGTGCCCGCTTAGCGAGTCTGAGACTTCCTGTTGGGATATACAAGGTCTTGTAAAGTTGATCATGGGGGTGGTGTAAGTCCAAGTATACAAAGCTCTTGGGTTGTACATGCTTTACCTGGGGCACCACATGACATGTGAATGGATTTTAGAGGCCAGGCTGTAGATCAGGCTGGCTGTGTCTAATCACCGTGGGAGCTCAGAAAGCCAGCAGAGGGTTTGTTTGTGAATGAGCTCCCTTTGCAACAACTGGGGCTCAGGGCCTGCTGAGGCCCCCAGAATCACGTTGGAGAGCCACAGCTCAGTACTGTTTCCCCAAGGGAGGGAAGTGCGGTCATTTTTGTGAGTGTGGATTACCCAGAAATTCCCATTCTGCTATGATGACATAGATACCCAGACAGACAGACGCTCGAAGCAGAAAGCACAGGGACTGCTCACCAGACCTACAGCTAATGGCCTGGTGACAGAGCAGACGTCATGGAGCTGAGACGTTGCCTGCAGGAGTGACTTAACCTGTACATCAGTTACCTCATACTTTTTAAAAAATATATTCATTGCCGGGCATGGTGGCGCACGCCTATAATCTCAGCACTCGGGAGGCAGAGGTAGGAGGATTGCCATGAGTTCGAGGCCACCCTGAGACCCCATAGTGAATTCCAGGTCAGCCTGGGCTAGAGTGAGACCCTACCTCGAAAAACCAATATATATATATATATATACAGATACATATATGCAGATACATATATGCATATATATATTTATTTATTTGAGATAGAGAGAGAAACAGCAACAGAGAGTATGAGTGTGCCGGGGCCTCCTGCCACTGTAAATGAACTCCAGATACATGCCACCACTTTGTGCATCTGACTTTATATGGGTACTGGGGAATCGAGCCCAGGCTTTGCAAACAAACACCTTTAATGGCTGAACCATCTCTCCAGCCCCACCTCATGCTTTTACAAAAGGAGAAATACTAGTGGCTATTATTGAACTGAGAATGTGCATTTTTAATCTTTCTGGTTTGTTTCAACTTCTATCTCATCCTCCATGGTTTTTCTTCTGAATGGGCTTCGAAGAGAGTAAGTGCATTCAGGAGAAAGAGAACGATGGCTGAGAGCAGCGTTCTCCTGTGTTTCAGCCACTCCAGCCGCTGCCTTGTGAAACAGGCTGTGTGCCTCTTTAGCGCACTAGACCCGTTAGATCTTGCTCGTCTGGTGAATTCTGCTCTCGGGACAACCCTACGCTCCTTCCCTATCTTTCTGCCCTGCCTTCTGGACGCTGTTGCTGAGGTTCGAGCAAAGCCCTTCATCACAGAGTCCGCTTGTATTTCCCCTGGCGTGTCCTCGTAGTTTCCCAAGCCTGGGTCTGTGACCACGGCCCCTGCTTTCTTCCGTGAAGGCTGTGCGGCCTGACCGTGGGAGCCAGCGGATCGCAGAGTCCCACTTCTGCCGAAGGCGCTTACGCTCGCCATGTTCCAATGCTCGTGGACGACCGAAACGGCCCAGTAGGTGGACAGCCAGGGTTAATGAAATATCCAACCGTTACCTCAAGCTCAAGCTGTCATGAGGAAAACTTAATGTAAGGGTTTTCTCACCGAAGAAAACGTCTCTGGTCTGTTTCAGGCTGTGACTCTGCAGTTAACCTGACGTTTCCCAAGTCCCAGGCTGCCGTGGAGGAGCTCTTCACGTCTCTCCGGGAGATCGCTGGAGCTCGGGATCTCCTGCGGCAGTTCAAGTCTGTGTATGTTCCTGGGGACCACACCCACCAGGTGAGCACCTGCACTTCTCAGTAACTGTCTGTCGTGATGATACATACATGCCGAGGTCACGGCCACAGGGGAGTGTCCATTCACTACCTCCAGGATCAGGGGTTCCTTCTAATGGATTCCAAGTTCCCTTTTAGTTGAGAGTTCGGGGCTCTGCTGAGTCTGAAAGCCTCTCAATTCATTTGTGCCCAGGCTTGATGGCAGATAGGCACTAGATAAGGAGTCAGCCACTGTTTATAACCATGGGCCTGTCACACATTTCCTCCTTTTCTTAGGACCCCAGGACAAGCCTTAGATGAGCACCACGTTTCTAAATCTAAGCAGTTCACCAACATCATAAGCCATCGGGATAATAAAAGGTCCCAAAAGTTTGTGGCAAAGAAAAAAGAAGTTTGTGGCAAGGAGAGTGTTTATTAGTGAAGTTCCCTTGCTGCTCTCTAAGGAGGGTAGGACATCTAGGGAACATGTTCGGAGCATTGAGTAGGAAGACAGAAGGAGAATCCAAGGTCAAAGTGGGAAGGGTTCTGTAAACTCAGCAGAAAGAAGGCGTAAGAACGCCCGAGTGAGAAAGCCACGGCCACAGAGCCCGGAGGTCTCCAGTGCTCCAGACAGGGCCAGAACTAAGATTCCTGGAGACCAAAGATGAGTTTCCAGGGAAGAAGAGCTGTTTGAGATGGGAAGGATCACCGAGTGTGCTACGGGAATCTTCTCCTCCCCATGATAAGTGTAATAACACCCACCCTTTCTTGATGCTTCCTGGTGAATTGAATGTGCCATCAGTGAGAACTATGACAGGGTGAGGAGATCAGCATTAGGGTGCAAAGTCTTAAGAGTGTACGCTGATGAACTAATGTTCCCAGTTAGCCCAGCATAACCCCTGTTCTTCCTCTTGCAAACGCCTACAGTCGTTAGTACTTGAACACTTCTGTACATAACTCCCACAGCTAGGGAGTCAGCAAGGCGTCGTCCTGCAGTCTAGAAAAGGAAGTGACCTGCCACAGGCACACAGTGGCCAAGGGTGGGTGCTGGGTCTTTGCAGCCATCACAAACCTCCTCCTTCACTGTACCACGGTTCTCAGGGAGGTTTGAAAAGCACTGATTGGTGCTGATGGTCATACAGAATCACCTACCAAGACACAAAGACCATAGAAATTAGCACATGAGCCTGGCCTGGAGGCACAACACTCAGGAGGCAGAGGTAGGAGGATTGCTATGAGTTCGAGGCCACCCTGAGACTACATAGTGAATTCTAGGTCAGCCTGAGCTAGAGTGAAACCCTACCTTGAGAGAGAAAAAAGAAAGAAAGAAAGAAAGAAAGAAAGAAGAATGAGCTAGAGTGAGACCCTACCTCAAAAAACCAAAAAAAAAAAAAAAAAAAAAAAAGAAAAGAAAGAAAGAAAGAAAGAAAGAAAGAAAGAAAGAAAGAAAGAAGTTAGCACATGACCTTCAAACACAGTGTCCCATCTTCTTTTTAAAAAGCTGAGAATAGGGCTAAAGAGATGGCTTAGCAGTAAAGGCACTCGCCTGCAAAGCCTGAGGACCCAGGTTCGATTCCCCAGTACCCATAAAGGCAGATACACGAGGTGGCACATGCATCTGGAGTTTGTTTGCAGTGGCTGGAGGCCCTGGCATGCCCATTTGCTCTCTCTCTCTTTCTGCCTCTTCCTCCTGCCTCTGTCAAATAAATAAATATATATATTTTTTAAAAAATTGAGAATACACTCAGTTCACCAACCTTATGTAAGTTTGTCATTAAAAACATAAAACAGTTAAATACCATGGTGTGGACTTATTCCAAAAGACACGAGAAAACTGATGATATATGATGAAATTAACCCTAAGGAATGTCAAGAAGTAAATAACTACAGAGGTTGGCAGAGAAAAGAAACCACAGAATTAACGAGGTCTTTTCTGTTTTATGACCAGCACAGTGACTGTTTGGGCCAGCTTCACATAAACACGCATTAGCTATAAATCTCGGGTGTCATAAGGACTTGATGGACCTAGAGTTTATTCCCTGCTGCCGGCGCTGGCCTCTCCCCAGCTCAGGACCTTGTCCTGTGTCCAGGACTTTTGGAAAGTGAAATTTCCCTTTTCTAAAAAAGTGTTTTTGGTTTTTTGAGGTAGGGTCTCACTCTAGCTCAGGCTGACCCAGAATTCACTATGGAGTCTCAGGGTGGCCTCGAACTCACGGCAATCCTCCTCCTACCTCTGCATCCCAAGTGCTGGGATTAAAGGCATGCACCACCACGCCCGGTGAAATTTCCCATCTTGCATGTATCAACACGCTTGCTCCAAACTCACCATATGAGTGGGGTGGCATGGGGCACTGAGGGCATGTTGGGGAGATGTCATTGATAATGGTGCACACCCATCACGAGATGGTGAAGACCACAGAGGCGCGGACCCCAGGCGGAGCCGCATCCCAACCCTTGTCTTGGGCTCTGCTTCTTGAAGGCCAGTGTCAGCAGAGGTTCGTGGGTTAAAAAACAAAAACCTTTTTTATAAAAATATGACAAACTATAAAATAAAAAAGGTAATATGAGGGCTGAAGAGATGGCTTAGCAGCTAAAGCACTTGCCTGTGAAGCCTAAGGACCCAGGTTCAATTCCCAATGCCCATGTAAGCCAGATTCACAAGAAGTCTAGGGTTCATTTGCAGTGGCTGGAGGCCATGAAGTGTCCATTATCTCTCTCTAATGAATAAATATTTTTTAAAAAGTAATATAAGTTTGTGTTAAATAAGTCTCCAAAATTATATAATATATAAAAAAATATATAATACATGCCTTGTGAGAGACAGGGAGGGTTTGTTGGACAAAAAGGAGCCCTGTCTTCATATGCCCATAGTAAAACCTTTTGTCGGGATGAAGGGGTATTTTCACCTGTCTGGGTTTTCCAACTTGTTGAAAAGTTAAAGTTTTAAAGTGCATGCATGAATCCTGTGAGGACAAGCGATTCTGATATAACCTCAGTGCCTATAAGGTGGCTCACACCCTGGAGGTACTTAGTAAATTCCCACTGAGTGTGTCTTCGATGTATGCGTGTGCCTTCATTGTAAGTTGAGGCTGTATTTGGAGACAAAGTTTACATACAAAGGAAAGAACTGACACAGCCTGTGAGTCCAGGGGTGGCTGGTTTTGAAGATAAATGGGACTTGGTGAGCACTATAGTTTGGCTCTTCCATGTCCCCCCCAAAGTTCGTGGGTTGTAGGTTTGGTCCCCAGCTGGTGGCACTATTAGGAGACAGAAACGTGGGGAAGTCAGGCCTGATTGAAGGAAGTAGGTCTTGGGGGTGTGCCCTTGAAAAGATATGTGGGAACCCTGGCCCCATTCCCTAAGCCCCCTCCCTCTGTGCCTCCTCGCCACAACAAAGTGGGTGTCTTACTTCACCACATGCATCTGCTGTGACACGATGCCTCACTGTGGACCCAAAAGCAGCAGATCAAGTGACTGTGACTAAAACCCCTGAAACTGTGAGCCAGACTTTACCCTCCTTCCTGCTGTTGATTTCTGTGAGGTATTTTGTCACAGCAACAGAAAGCCCTCTAGCATACTAGGCAATTGTCTCTTCCTCTCTTGTACTAATTTGGCCTTTAGCCCCATGGCTACAGGAGATCTTTCTATCCAGTTCTAGGCGGTCTCTGCACAGAATCTAGCTGAGATGTCCCGACACAAACCCCCACAGCGTCAGCCCTGGTCTGGCCCTGGATTTCTGTTTCCATCTGCCCTGAGTCTGTGCTCTGGACTCTGCCGTGAATCTCAGGACCCTACTGCCCCAGGCTCCGTCCCAGCGTCCTCTCTCCTGCTCTCGTGTGCACTCACTAACCCTCTGAGCTGCTGCTGTTTCTGTCACTGGCATTGGTGATGCTTGTTACTTCATCCCATCCACTCCACTCCCCACTCATGAAGATACGTCAGTCGTGGTCTACATGCGAAGAGCTGCTGTCGTTCCTGTCATTTGCAGGTGAATATGATCTATCATCAGGAACTGCCACATCTCTGGAAGAACAAAGGAATGGGATCTGGACTGGATCCACAAGTCCCAGGGGAGCCAGGCTCTAGTCCAGTCAGAAGAGCGGTGACGATGAGACGTGCGTGATCGGAGAGTACGCCAACCGGGCTAGACGTGGCCCGCGCTCTTGCTCGTCAGAGCAACTTGAGTTTGTCTGTGCTAGATATGCAGGCAGGTAGATGGATGGGCAGATGCTGGATTGTGGATCTGATCCAGAATGCTCTTTCACATCTTAGTGAGGAGGTTAGCAGAGAAGTCAGCAACAGATTCTAGACTGAGCCAGAACTTCTGGGTTCACAGCCCAGCCATGCCTTCCTCTAACTGTGTGACCTTGGGCAAGCCACTTCACCTCGCAGTCACCAGTTCCTCCTGTGTAAGACGACAGCCTAATAGTGTAGTGTGTAGTAACAGCCTAATAATTGGGTGAAATAATGTACGTAAAATGCTTAGGATAGCATCAGGATGTAAGCAGCACACACTATGTGAATACTTGTTTTCACAACTGCAGGGAAGGCCTTCTCTTTGCCCTCTTTACAGCATTCTGTCTTTTTCCTTCACCAGGATGTAGTCCACACAGAAAAGCAAAACATTAAATTAAAGTCAAAACATTAGAACCTATAAGTTCTATTTTTTTCCTTCTGTTTGAAAAAAAGAATAGTAAAGCATTTCCATGGGCCTCTAAAAGTAATATCGACCTAAGAAGGTACTGGGTGGTCAACGCCTGAAGGACAAGCTGGCTGTCTGGTCTTAGCCCATCTGACACCAGCCTGCCTAGGACAGGGCCACTAAGATGGTCAGCAGTGAGAGCTTGTGTGAAAAGGCTGAGTTTGGGCTGTGGGGGGGGGGATCACCCTGGTAGACCAGAAGTCTAAGCCTCCCAAGGAGTCTTCATGCCCATCTGTGTCTCACTACACATATGTGTCCACAATTCCTGGGAGGCGTATGCTCCTTCCTGCATGCCACAGTGTCTGATGTCCTCTCCCTCAGTTGTAGCATCAGGGGGACTTTAGCAATGTTTCAGAGTGAGCGATTCACGGGGCCTTTCTGATCAAATGTCATCTGCTCTGGTATCATGGTAGTTGGCATAAGTCTCCAAGACAAGCAGTGTGCTGGAGCAAGTGATACACAGATGCACGCTGTCTCCATGCCTCTGGTGGCTGAACAAGTGCTTCCAGAGCCTCAGTGCCCAAGAAGGCTGATTCATCCCATGCCCGAGGAAACATAGCTCTCTCAACAGTCCTTAAGGCCCATCTCTTTTGTCAGCATTCCCCAGCCCTGGCCACCAGCTGTCTGTCTCCTCTATTCCTCCTCCTAATTATAGCTCCTCAACCCTAGGCCCGTTCAACCTCCTTCTTGAAAGAATTTAACATGAGGGGAGGACTAAACTAAGGACCAGGGAACTTGGCACTGTCCGGAACTCTACTTCTCAATGGTGTGTGGACTCGAGCAAATACTTAATAAATTTGGACTCTGGTTTCCTCACATTAAAGATGAAGGGAACCTCATTCAAATTTTCGTTTTGTTTCATTTTTCCAGGTGGAGTCTCGCTATAGCCCAAGCTGACCTGGAGTTCACTGTGTAGTCTCAGGCTGGCCTCAAACTCAGGGCAATCCTCCTTTCTCTGCCTCCTAAGTGCTGTGCTGGAAATCAAGTTGTGCACCACTATACAGGCCTTCATTCAAATTTTTAAAACATAATTTGCTTCTGGGTAGAAGAATGAATGAATGAATAGATAATTGAAACTTTAGTAAATATTTTATGAATTTATTTGAGGGACAGAGGAAGAGGCCTCTAGCCACTGCATATGAACTCCCTGTACATCTGGCTCATGTGGGTATTAGAGAATCGAACCTGAGTCCTTCGGCTTCGCAGGCATTCACCTTAACCACTAAGCCATCTCTCTTACCCAAATGAAACTTTTTTTTTTTTTTTTTGGTTTTTCGAGGTAGGGTCTCACTCTAACCCAGGATGACCTGGAAATCACTATGGAGTCTCAGGGTGGCCTCCAACTCACAGCAATCCTCCTACCTCTGCCTCCCGCCAAACGAAACGTTTTTTAAATCTGAAGACAAACCATTTCCTTCAAGAGGATGAAAGGAGAAAAGTCATAGTATCTCAACCAGCAAAGTAACTATGCCATGGGGTCACCAAAAAAAAAAAAAAAAAAAAAAAGAAGAAGAAGAAGAAAAGAAAGAAAGAGAAAAAAAACAGCAGTTTGGACAGATATTTCTCTGTGCAGTCTTGAGTGAAAGATGCTGAAATCCTTCTATCCTGGTTTTCTATCTTAAAAGTTGGTCCTTTACAGCACCAGCCAGCATAGCATCTCCATGAGCCCCTCCTGTCAACATAGTCCCCAGGCAATGTGCATTCTGGGCCTCTGTGGTCATAGCCACCAGACCACCTGCCACCAGCCCTGCATAGGACTTGGCCATAGGCCACCATCCAAGAAGCATCAGCCAGTTCTCTTCTCTATGTGACCCCTTCACTCATGAAGTAGTGCCCAGGCCTCTGGGAGCCCTTTGATTTGACCCTGAGGAGCCAGCCCAGGCATCAGCACTAGGTTGGCATGCGGTGCATGCAGGGGTACCCGAGCTTGGAAACTCCAGCTTCATGGATACAGCTTCTAGCACTTCAAAGGACACTCCCAGTTGTTATTATTCAAGAGTCATCATAGTTGGAGAAGCCAAGAGCTCTAGCTTTCCATCAAATATTTGTAGTTCTCCCTGTCTGTCTATGGCAGTGTACCAAGCAGGGGTCATTTCTGTCATTAGTACTCTTGCCTAACTCCTAGTTTGACATTCTTTCTTTATCAGGGTTTCCAGGGAAACAGTGACAGAAAGTTAAGCAAAAGTCAAATTCCTATGCGGAGGGAACAAAGGGTTTAATAACCTTCTGCCTACACAGGCAACTTGCCAGTTGTTAGGGAAACAATGACACTACTACTTTAACTGAAACCTCACAGTGTCTGTGACAGAGAGATGCTCTGTGTTCCGCAAACTCCATTTCCTTTCCTCCTGGGCACACAAAGAGACTATATTTTCCAAGTTCCCTCGCAGGTAAAAATGGACTTGTAAGCCCGGCGTGGTGGCTCACGCCTTTAATTCCAGCACTCGGGAGGCAGAGGTAGGAGAATCGCCGTGAGTTCGAGGCCACCCTGAGACTACATAGTGAATTCCAGGTCAGCCTGAGCTAGAGTGAGACCCTACCTTGAAAAAACCCTGCCCCCCCCCCAAAAAAAACTGGAAGTGAATGGGTCCTGCCTAAGTGGAAAGTTCTAGGGCAGTTGGAGCTCTCAGCCAAGAAGTCTGCCAAAGCCAAAACTTCAGTGACTTGACATCAACTGAGTGGCTGAGAGCAGGGAGCCATGCCTCATAAAACCCTCATCGGGAGAGTTCAAACTAAAAAGGCTAAAGATAAATCTTGCTTTATGTTATGGCTAAGAAAGTCCTTCCCAAATTGTGCTCTTTAAACACACGAAATTCCTTAGTCAGTTTGTACTTAACTATACAGTAGAGAATTTAGAGGACTTTTTATGACACATAATTTATGTAACAAACAAACTTAACAACTCTTTTAAGCCAACAGCATTTGTAGTTTACTATGTTTTTTGGTTATGAGTAAAAGTAGAGCCAGAAGTGGTGGCACACGCCTTTAATCCTGGCCCTCAGGAGGCCAAGGTAGGAGGATTTCCATGAGTTCGAGGCCAACCAAAAAAACAAAAAAGGGGCTGGAGAGGTGGCTCAGTGGTTAAGGTGCTTGCCTGCGAAGTCTAAGGACCCAGGTTTGATTCCCCAGTACCCATATAAGCCAGATGCACAGGTGGTACATGTGTCTGGAGTTTGTTTGCAGTGGCTGATGGCCCTGCTTTGCCCATTCTCTCTCTCTCTCTCTCTCTCTCTCTCTCTCTCTCTCTCTCTCTGCATCCACCCTCTCAAATAAATAAATAAAGTATTTTTTAAAAAAAATAGAGGGCTGGAGGATGGCTTAGCAGTTAAGGCATTTGCCTGAAAAGCCAAAGGACCCAGGCTCGATTCCCCAGGACCCTCGTTAGCCAGATACACAAGGGGGCACAGGTGTCTAGAGTTTGTTTGCAGTGGCTGGAGGCCCTGGCATGCCCATTCTCTCTCTCTCTCTCTCCACCTTTCTCTGTCAAATAAATAAATAAATAAAAATGTTTATTTAAGAAAAGAAAAGGAAAGAAAGCTCCAAATGGCTTGTATAAGAAGATGATCTGTTGGGCCCCATAACAAAAAAGTCCAGGTCAGTTCAGCCTAGAGGTGAGAGAGGAAGGCCATGCTGGGGTGATGCTGCGGGGAACAGAGCCCTACGGGGGAAGAGGAGCAAGTCCCTGCCCATTCCTCCTGCCTTCCAGACCCTGTCCAGTGCCTGCTGGTGCAGAGTGACACAAACCCATCTGGCCGAGCACACGTGTGGCTTGTAGCAGTGCAACCCAGCATCCTGGACCATGTGCAGAATGGGGGCCCGGCAGGGGGACCGTGGGGTGGACAGTCAGTGGATGTCACATCTCTAGAGAAGCATGCTGAGTTCGGTTTGCTATCGTATTAACAGACAACCGAAGAGATTGCAGCCAGGCAAATGTAAGCAATGCGTATTGCAGGGTTTCGTCAGCATGGGTGTGATTTTTAACTGGAGTATGGGATATATTGGCTCTCTACTTCTCTTCAGTCTTAATTATGACTTATTTCTCATTCTAAAGAAATGCCCACTTAGTGCTTTAAACATGAATAAATAAGAGGGTTTCTGACCCTCCCCAGTAACACAGAGTACTCACGAGGTCTCAGGTGTAAGGAATGAAGGGGCGAAGGAGCAGTACTTCCGACTTCTGCTCACCCGAGGAGAGCCCCGGCTAGTGGGCAAGCGATTCTAGTGCTTGGTTGCCAAACAGGAGGGATGGGAGGGAAGGGGAGAAGAAAGAGGAAAAAGAAGAGAGATCCATCACCCACACTCTCCCTAGTCCCTCTAGGCCTCTTCCCTTTCTGTCTCCCCAACCCACTCAGGGCTCGGGAGCCCGGGGAACGATCCCGCCGCCCTCATCAGGCCGCCTGCACCTCACGTGGAGGAGGGCGTGGGGCAGTGTTTCAGTGAGGTCGGAGCTGAGCTTTCCTCAGAGCCACTAATCTCCTTCCCTGTGGGAGGAACAGAAAAACAAACAAACAAAACAAAACCAAAAACATTTTCATGAACTGGGAAGTGTGCTTAGTGGTTAAAGGTACTTGCTCACAAAGTCTACCAGCCCTGGGTTCAATTCCTATGCTGCCCCCATAGCCAGATGCAAAGAAGGGGTCCAAGTGTTTGACATTCGTTTGCAGAGTCAAGAGGCATGTGCACACACACACACACACACGCACGCACACACATACTCACACACGCACAAGAATGAAAAATTCCAACGCGTGTCTGTAGATCAAGGAGTACGTGCATCTCCTCTCTTAAGGAAGGCAGCCTGCATGTAGTTATTTCTCTGTCACTGTACTTGAAGGTACCTTATACAATCAGATTTATATAGACTAACCAAACTCATTATTAATTAGTTCCTGAAAGGAAGAAATGGCCCCTTTCTTACCATGTATTCTTCATGCTTTAGATCAGAATTTCATTTAATTGCAAGTAATAGAGATCTGAAAGATAGTGACCGTGACTGAAAGCTACAAGCTTTCTTTTTCTTTCTTTCTTTCTTTTTTTTTTTTTTTTTTGGTTTTGGTTTTTCGAGGTAGGGTCTCACTCTAGCCCAGGCTGACCTGGAATTCACTATGTAGTCTCAAGGTGGCCTTGAACTCATAGCAATCCTCCTACCTCTGCCTCCTGAGTGTTGGGATTAAAGGTATATGCCACCACACCCGACCTTCATTTCTTATATAAAGTGGTCTTTACCTTAGCCTGTCTATCTCATGGTTTGACAGTCCTACGGGTCATCACCATGGATTCTCCAGTCTCTGTTCTTCCATCTTTAAGAGATGTCCCTGTCTTCCAAGATGGCTATTAGATGGAGCTCCAGAGATCACTTCCATTCACCAGGCAGCAGAACAGGTGGCTCCATTTTTTTTTAATTTTTTGTTTATTTTTATTTATTTATTTGAGAGCAACAGACAGAGAGAGAAAGAGGCAGAGAGAGAGAATGGGTGTGGCAGGGCCTCCAGCCACTGCAAACAAACTCCAGACGCGTGTGCCCCCTTGTGCATCTGGCTTACGTGGGTCCTGGGGAATCAGAGCCTCGAACCGGGGTCCTTAGGCTTCACAGGCAAGCGCTTAACCGCTAAGCCATCTCTCCAGCCCAGGTGGCTCCATTTTGGAGAGCAGCTTTCTGAGAGTCCCACACCACCCTTCTACTTACATCTCATTACTCACAGTTTAGTAGTGTGGCCTCCCTCGGCTGCACGGACAGCTGACAGGTACAGTCATTTTACTCGCTGATCAACAGCTTTTGCGTGTCACACAGGCTTCTTTTTACCTACTCAGCAAATACAAGCTGTCATATTCTTCCTGCCAGTTTGGATAAGAACACGAGCCCATCACGCACGGTGTTCCTCACCTTGCCCGTCTCCTTCCCGTGCCACCCCGCCCTGGCAGCCCCATCCACACAGTGCTGCTTTTCCCAGCATGCCTCCCATAGGTGCCCCCCGGCGGCAGATAACTCAGCGCCCTGTCAGTGGGCACTTGGGCAGTTCCAAATCCTTTGTTACTTCAAACAGTAAATGACCTTTGATGAATTCATTTTCATACAGAACACAGCCAAAGAACACATTTCTAGAAGGGGAATGACTCCATCAGATGCACTGCTAATTCGATAGCTACTGCCAAATTATATTCTGCATTCATTATGAGAATTTTGTCTCAGACCAGCAAGGTCTGAGAGTGCTTGGAATCCTCATGGGCTCATCAAAAGTATAAATTTTCAGACTTTTGGATTTTCCCAATCTTATTTTTAAAAGTTCATCTTGGTGCTAATTTTACATTCTCCTATTATAAACAAGGTTGATCCATCCCTGTCTTATCAGTGCTCCTGCTTCATACTCACCCTTTATGATCACTCACCATGACATCTCTGGGCACACAATAGTCTGTCTGACTAGTAAACATAAGAAAGTGGCATCCTCAGGCTGGAGAGATGGCTTAGCAGTTAAGGCGCTTGCCTGCAAAGCCTAAGGGCACAGGTTTGGTTCTCTGGGTCCCATGTAAACCAGATGCACATGGTGGTGCATGTGTCTGGAATTCATTTGCAGTGGCTAGAGGCCCTAGTGCACCCATTCTCACTCTCTTTTTCCTTCTCTCTGTCTTTAAATAAATAAATAAGTAAAAATATTTTCTCAAAAGAGGCACTCTCCACTGAACAGACTCCGGCTCACCCCACCTCTTCCCCCCCCACCTGGGAACATCCAGCTAGGTCCTAATGATGATCAGACCTGCTCCTGATGATCTACACCCTGCTTTACCTCTAAGACAGTTTAGATGACTTGGAAGACAGGAAAAATAAGTTTAAAAAGTGCCTATAAGAAAAGTAAGACAAAGCCAGAGGTAGGAGCAATGCATGGAATAGCCGTGACCCTGGCTTCAGGCTAGTCACATATGCAAAGAAAGGACCAGCACTCAAGACAAGCTGGCCCTGGGCAGCGTGCTGGCTTTTTCTGGACTGACCATAGATCAGAGCATGAGGGGAGAGGAGAAATGGTTTCTATATTTGCCCTGAATGCTCCAAGTGCAGTGCCAGATGTGAGTGGAGCAGCGGAGGCAGTAACGGGTTTGGAGGCTGGCGGCCCAGTTCATGGGAAGGGAAGACTCAGGAACAGCTTCCAGCCAGAGGTCAGCGAGGCGGCTGCCTCCCAACCGAACTAAATATGGACAGGCGGAGTATTCAGGTCACAGGAGAGGAAAGTGCTCAGCTGTGTTCATCAGAGCAGAGGACATGTAAACGAACGTTGTCCTGATTCTACTGAAATTCGTAAGCTTCCCTGTGGCCTGATTCCTCCTGCCCCGACCCAGCTCAGATCCCTTGTGGCATCTTATCTTCTTTTTCTGGCCAGATCATCCTTGGAGTTGAGTGCTGCGGTAGGAAGAAGGAATTCGCTTGGATATTGACAGCGCATTGCAAACACACAGTCGGGCTCCTAGCAGAGGGGATCATAATTCCAAGAACGAGCAGGAAGCACTGGAGACCATCTTCAAGTGTACATCCAATGACAGGACTTTGCTTTCGGCCATTGTGCATACATAATCGCCATGTTAAATCTAGATTGAGCGCCTAATCCTGTTGTGACCATACCTCCACTAGAGATGCTCGCACAAGAGCTATACGAGGCAGAAAGGTGTTACAGCATTGACGGAAAGGTTATCAAAAAAAATAAAAATTCAAGGTTATTTTCACATACACAAAAGCACAGCAGTTGCTCCATATCAAACTAAACTTGCTTTACTTTCTTTGATACAGATAAAAGCTGCTCCTTCTCCAGGCGTATCAAACAAGCGCATTTATTTATAACACGGTATTTTGTCTTCCCAGGCATCCTATAAGCCACTGTTGAAGCAGGTTGTGGAGGAGATATTTAATCCCGAGAAGCCAGATTCTGTCGATATTGAACACATGTCCTCAGGCCTCACTGATCTCCTTAAGACCGGATTTAGCATGTTTATGAAGGTAAGTGACTGTGAAGAGGTGATCCTGACTGTCCCTTCCCTTTGCTAGACATACAAATGCTGACACCCATTAGCCCTGGCTAGTGCCATGCAGACAACAGTCTTATAAAATATAGGCCATCTTTTTTATATAATATTCATTTATTTGAGAGAGAGAGAGAATAGGCCGCTAGCCACTGCAGATGAACTCCAGACGCCTGTGCCATCTTGTGCATCTGGCTTACATGGGTACTGGAGAACTGAACCTGGGTCCTCAGTTTTCGCAGGCAAGCACCTTAACCACTAAGCCATCTCTCCAGCCCACTATGGGCCATCTTGATTAACAATCTTTTGGTGATAGAGCAGCCTGATCTCACAGCTTCCCACAGCCTTTCCTGGCCTAATCTTTTCCCATACTGTCTAAGGCAGAGGACCCAAGGCGTCCTAGGAGAGCACCACTAGAAACTTCTAGACTCATAGCCCATTTGTTTACTTAGAATGAAGCCACATATTATAGACTTTGCTCCTAATTCTAGAACTTCCTATATGGGATAATAAGCAACTCTGCATGCTTCCATGGCTGGTACCCCAAAACTCATGTGTAAAAGATGTTTGTTTCGGTCCAGCAGGTCCCTAGGTGACCAGTACTAGTATTTCTCTGGCTCGTATCTGGGGTGGGTCAAAATGACTAAAGAACCCTTGCAGTGGAATGAAAGAAAGAGAAAGTACACAGATGTGCTCTATTTTTAACCCACTGTAAAGTTTCTAAATTTAAATGGATCTAAACAAGATTACAGCCGACCTCCCAGGCTATGCCAGTGTTTCAGGGGTAATAACTCATGGAAATAACAGAATGTTTTTGCCAGCTTCAAAGAGTCTTTGAAATTGTGAATTAATCTACATAAGAAACCCAGCCTTTCGGAATTCAATAAATACATATTCCAGGAAAACGGGTTCACTCCAAAAGCCAGAGGACAGACGCCAGACATCAGGCTGGAAACCAGGCAGAAAAAATGACTAGCGGCCCATCAGCCTCTCTCCTGCTGTTCCCAATTACCGGCAGCTTCTGATGCAATGTCTGGCTGGCGCATTTTCCTTCTTTTCTTCATCTTCCTTATAATTTTTCTATTTTTTATTTTCTGTTGCTTCTTAATAAGGCAGTGCAGATCAGCTTCTTGGGCGTGCCCAGGGCTCCCGCATTGAGTGTAAGCCCAGGTTTTATTGAGTGGCTCCCTGTGCTGAGTAACTCTTCCTGGTGGCCAGTGTGTGCAGAAAGTTCTAGGCTCAACATGGTTTCCAACTCTCTGCATTTAAGTACTCCCTTCCTTCTTTGCTTCCCAAGCCTGGTCACCCAGGGGCAACCAGGGACTGTAATTAAGATATATTGTTGTGTTATAGAGGAATCCCCACGTATATTTTCTGCCACTGTTCCATGAACCAAGAGGCGTCGTGTTTTGAGTTTACCCCTTGGAGCCCCGTGGTGTGTGTATTTGTTCCCTCCCCCTCCGGTGTCCAGGCACTCCACTGTCCTGTGCAGGCTTTGCCCAGGAAGGAGCTGGGGACGTGATGGGTCAGCGTGGGAAGTGGAATGTTCTATGCCCTTTGTTGGGGCTCCCACAGCCAGGCTGGGAGTGGATTAAGGTGGAGAATCCGTGTTCTCCCAGCAGCTGCCAGCATCCAACTCTCTGCCACAGCTGTGGGGCCTTGGCACTGGAGTATCTCCTATCCATAGGGGTGGGGACAATCTCCGCCGGGCTTGGATGCTTCCCTAGTGTCCTAAGGGAGAGATGTTTTGTTTTGTTTCTGAATGGATCTTGGTAGCTGGCCTTTTCTGACTTTCTACCAAGTTCAGCAAAGAAAGTTACATCTGGTCCATGTGTCCAGAGTTTGAACAAAATTGGGGTTAACTTAGAGAAGGGCATGAAGGGATTTGAGGAACAAACCATAGCTTCCCCAAGAGCCACTTCTTTGAGAGAGAGCCGTCCAGAAAGACAGCCATTCTATTCTCAGGCCCTTGGAAAGGGGAGAGTCAGGACACGGTGGAGCTGTCCATGGCATGACCATTGTCCAGGCTCCCCTCCCAGAGTTAAAAAGACAGTCTGTGATTACTGTGGACCACGGAGTCATCCTGATGTTTCCATCCACTGTTCTGTCTGTCTCCATTACAACCTCAGCAAGCAGGCCTGGTCCTTACCCCCATTTTACCAGTGAGGAAACGGAGGCCCGGCATGGCTAGCGGTGATGCAAATTTCCAGAAGGCTGGGATTGTAGCTCACTCTCTTTTAACCTCAGATGTCTTCCAAAGAGCACATAAGAAACGACAAACCCTAGGGTTTGTCCCCAAGTCATTCTTATTCCACAGCCCATGCTCTTAACCACAGTTCCTGGCTCTAGGATGCTGCTAGGCGTTGTATCTGGAAGTTAACTACCCATATGTTACTCATTCCGAGTTTCCTCAAGATTGCTCGACGGCACAGGCCTTCCCTTTCCAGAGTGAGCCGATGCATCATGGCCCTGGCTGGTCTGGCCCTGGGTCAGCCGTATGAAAGAGACCTCTCAGGGCCTGGACTGATCTGCCGGTCCCTGGGCTACTGCGTGTGAATGAAGCGCATTGCACCTTCCCTGTGTCTCAGCAGCTGATGGTTAGTGATGCCGTCTCTCTTGCTGCTCCGCCCCGCTCCGTGCCTCTGGACTCTGCTCCTGCCTCCTCACTCAACACTCAGCAGCGCTAAGCCAGGGGGAGGCAGAGCGGCAGAACCTCATGAGATAAATCATCCACAGGGAGCCCCTCCCCTGACGGGTACTGTGGTACACATGGGAGCGTTCTGGAAATGCAGCTTTAGCTGGAAAGGACATGGGCTGCTGGGCTGTCACTGGTCGGGCCCTGCTGTGCACTCAGAGGTGGTTGCCTGGGCGGCACTGACTTGGAGTGACACAGAGGCGTTGTCTCTAGATTTGCAGAAATCAGAGCAGAGTGGGAAGATGGTGGGGCACGTGCTGGGGAAGGGCCCATAGCCTTGCTCCATGGTATGAGTCTCACAGCGCGTGATAGGAAGGACTAGCAAAGGGTGGTCCAGGTGTTGGGTGTCCTCTTCAAAGCTCTATATCTTTAAAAAAAAAATCTATCTATCTACATGTTATTTATTTATTTATTTATTTATTTATGAGAGAGAGAGAGGCAGATAGAGAATGGGCATGCCAGGGCCTCTAGCCACTGCAAAGGAACTCCAGATGAATGTACCACCTTGTGCATCTGACTTTACCTGGGTACTAGAGACTCAAACCCAGGTCCGTGGGCTTTGCAGACAAGCTCCTTAACCACTGTGCCACCTTTCCAGCCCTCTGTATCTTTTGTGCACAGCTCTGCAGCTGTGCGTACACGTGGTGTTATGATCACACACCTTAGTTACTTTTCTCCATGCTGACATTTTTCTTCAAAGAAGTGAACCATTGTGTGTCAGTGGATCAAGACATCAATTTGATAGACTCTATCCAGCACTTTTTTGTTTGTTTGTTTGTTAGAGGTAGGGTCTCGCTTTAGCTCAGGCTGACCTGGAATTCACTATGTAGTCTCAGGGTGGCCTCGAACTCACAGTGATCCTCATACCTCTGCCTCCGAAGTGCTGGGATTAAAGGCGTGCACCACCACGCCAGGCTTTTAGCCAGCACTTTTTTAGAGGAGACTGTAACTCATCACATCTTGTGAGGGGAAAAAAAAAAAAAAAAACCAGCACAACCTAGTCATATATATCTACACATGTATGATTTGAATGCTTTTCTTCGTATAGATCAGACTAGAAAGCATGTGGAAACTGGCTGTGAGCCTGGAGAGCTGACCTGGGTCGTATTTTTGTTGTTGTTTTTGCATTCTTAGCACATGGTATGCAACAGGCATTCGCTATGGGTGGGAGGGCAACCAGAGAGAACCTGGTATCGAACTCAGTCAGAACACAACCCAGCTTGAAGCCATTGGTTCCTCTTTCCAACTATACTAACGCCACCTTATGTACAGGGAATACACCCCAGGATCGCCTGACGATGCCTGAAGCCATGTGCAGTGGCCTGTGGATGCTAGTATTTTTGCCCCCCACCACCACGCAGATGTAATACCTTTTCTCATCGTAACTATGCACATAGCATGCGCCGCAGTCATAACTTTTGCAACCTGGAAATATAGCAGCAAAACTAGCACTGATTTATTTGTCCATCTACTTTCGTGGGAAGAAGATTTTGTTCTTACCAAGCATCTCAGCAACCTCAGCAGGTCACTCTTTTTATTTCCTCATTAAGTCGAGAACTTTCTTCTTTCCACTTAAGGGAAACACGTTGCTGACTCCGGTGGCTTCTAAGCCACTGAAAGCAGTGACGTCTGCATGAGGGAGATCTGGACAAAGGGAGGGCTCACGTCCAGGTTGGAGAGAGCAACACCGCACAGGATTTCATCATGCTGCTCAGAACAGCATGCAGTTTAAAGCCTAGGAAGTGAGTGTCTAGAAGTTTCCATTTCATATTTTGGGGCTGTAATTGTCTGTAAGTAACTGAAACTGTAAAAAGTGAAACCTCAGACAAGGGGGAGCTTCTGTCTGTCCCTTAAGCCTGAAGCTATGTATCAACGATTTCACCTGTGAGCAGAGCTATCAGTCAACTCCAGTGACCCCCCCCCCCCGTGGAGGTCCTATCCCTCCTTTACAGCACCTGCTATGCAAAGCAAAGCAAAGCAAAGCAAAGCATCGCATCCATTCATCACTATGTGACCCCAAGCAGAGCCCACTATGCTCCCACTTCATGGAGACAGAAGCCTGTCTTCACCTCCATAAAGAAAGCTCATGGGAGCTGGAGGGATGGCTTGGTGGTTAAGGCGCTTGCCTGCAAAGCCAAAGGACTCAGGTTCGATTCCCTAGGACCCATGTAAGCCAGATGCACAAAGTGGCACCAGTGTCTAGAGTTCGTTTGCAGTGGCTGCAGGCCCTGGTGTACCCATTCTCTCTCTCTCTCTCTCTCTCTCTCTCTCGCTCTCTCAAATAAATAATAAAATAAATACAATTTACAAAGAAGAAGGAGGAGGAGAAGAAGAGGAGGAAGAGGAAGAGGAAGAGGAAGAAGGTGGCTCTTCTCCTTGCCACACCAACACCATGGAAATCTATTTCTGCCAACTCTGTGTCTTCCTGGACGACAGAGCCAGAGCAAAGGGCCACTTTGGTAGACTGAAAACTTACATTTTATAGAATGATTTTATAGGAGAGAGAAATCTTCTAACAGGGTGGCCAGACGCAAGGGGGAGAATGACCAGGGAAGATGCGAGGGTCTCTTCTCTATTTAACATGCTTTTTTTTTTTTTTTTTTTTAGAGTCTATGACTAATCTCTTGTACACATTTCTTTGCCCACCCAGTGCATGTTCTGCTAACTTCACTCCTCTGTCTGCTGACAATGGAGAACAGGGAATAACGTCACATTTACTCTCTCGGTGACCTTGCCTGACGCCTCGGCTGTAAATGGGGTACCAATCAGCAGCATGATGGAGCCATTGTGAGCAAGTGACGGCTTTCTTAGCACTCAGCGGAGGATCTGCCCATGCTGGGTGCTGTGTGGGTGTCTGCTGTTCCTATGTGTTTTTTTTTTTTTTAATTTGCAAATTTAATTGCAAGTTTAAAAATTTTATGTGTCTGAGAATGCCAGGGCTTCTTGACACTACAAATTATAAATGAATGCCCATCCAGCTTATGTGGGTAGCTGGGGACTTGAATCCAGGCTGGCAGGCTTTGCAAACAAGCACTTTTAACTGCTGAGCCATCTCCCCAGCCTCAGCTGTTCCTATTTTTATGAGCCTGTGATCTCTTCCAGACTGTGGCTCTTGAAAAAAAAAAAATGTTTTTAAGCATCTTTGTATCCTTTACATAACCAGTGCTTGGGCATGTTATACACACAGCTAAGCCAGGAGGGTCATGAGTTTGAGACCCTATCAAGAGTTGAGGAGAAGAGTGAAGAGGAGGGGATGGCAAGGAAGGCAAAAGGCGGGGAGGGGACGGAGCCAGGCATCCCTGTGGTGCATGTCTGCAATCTGAGCACTTGGGAGGAAGAGGCAGGAGGATTGTGACTCAAGGCCAGCTTGGGCTACATAGCTTCAGACCAGCCTGAGTTGCATAGTGAAACCCTGTCTCAAAAAATAAATAAAAATAGCCGGGCATGATGGCGCACATCTTTAATCCCAGGACTTGGGAGGCAGAGGTAGGAGGATTGCCGTGAGTTCAAGAGCAGCTGAGACTACATAGTGAATTCCAGGTCAGCCTGGGCTAGAGCGAGACCCTACCATGAAAAACAAAAGTAAGAAAGAAAGAAAGAGAAAAAGAAGGAAGGAAGGGAAGGAAATCTGCTAAAGAAAACAGGTGAAGAGGAGCCTAGACGCACTACTCAGAGAAGTGACAGCATTGCAAACGTCCCTGGCAGTTCACACTTGAAAGCAGTTGGTGGCCGTTCTGGCGTGTCTCTGAGAAGCCACGTCCATGGGCTGCGATATGATTTTCTCGACCCCTTTTCTCTCCACTGTGAGCCTACCTTGTTGACCTCTGCGCTCTTGGGAACATAGACTTATCCTCCCGCGGCAAGCTGCGGACAGGTGACATGTACGTGTACCGTGAAGTGACGATTGGAGATGCAGAGGCCAGCAGGAGGAGACCCCAGCCACGCAGAACGGAGGCCCCTCACCGCCCTGCCACCCTTCCACAGCGCTATGACCACGCTGTGGGAGACCACGAGAGCCCTCCAGAGGGCACGCTGCCCCTTCAGTGCTGTGGGGAATGCCAGTCTCCCTTCAGACGCTTGAAGTGACCTCCAGAACTCGGTTTTACTTGCGGACTTTTCTGTAGGAACAGTAGGTTAAAACATGACTGTGTGTCTAAATTCACTGCATCAAACCGAACCTCTGTGGGCAGGAAAAGTCCGAGCAGGTGGATCAGGTCCTCCCTGGACAACTGGAGCAGGACTTCATTTGCATCACACTACAACTCATTACAGCCCTCTCTTTGCACTTTCCCACGTAAGCCAGAGTCCAGGGAAGTCCTTCATCCCCAGTGGTGCCTCACAGGAAGTCATCCCGAGACACTGGCTCACAGTTACGCCGGGCATACACTCTGGTCAAGAGCCCGCACCCTGGCAGTGCTCAGCGTGGCAGGAGTCGCCTCCCAGGTGGCCTGTGCGCAAGGTGGGTGAGCTGATGCCCAGCGTCCTGGGAGCTCAGCCAGCCCGTGGACCTGGCCTCAGCTCCTCTGCACTGCATAGCCGCTGCGCCCAGTCACAAGCCAGGAATCGAATGTGATGGTGACCTTAAAAGTCAAGTGAGGAGCCGGGCATGGTGGCGCATGCCTTTAATCCCAGCACCCGGAAGGCAGAGGTAGGAGGATCGCCATGAATTTGAGGCCACCCTGAGACTACAAAGTGGATTTCAGATCAGCCTGGGCCAGGGTGAGACCCTATCTGAGACTGGAGAAATTACTCAGTGGTTAAGGCACTTGCCTGCAAAGCCTAATTAACCAGGTTCGATCCCCCAGTACCCTCATAAAGCCAATACAAGGTGACACATGAGTCTGGAGTTCGTTTGCAGTGGCTGGATACCCGTTGTCTCTGTCTATCTCTATCTGCCACTCTCTCATATAGGTAAATAAAATAAGGAAGAAAACTAATTAAAAAATAATAAAAATTAAAAAAATATATTTTAAAAGTCATGTGGCCTCACTTGCACAGCCCTCCTCCATGTTGAGACAGTCAGCTTCAAGGAGAAGGAACATAAGCCGGGCATGGTATGAACGCCTTTAATGTCAGCACTCAGGAGGCAGAAGTAGGAGGATCGCCACGAGTTCAAGGCCACCCTGAGACTATATAGTGAATTCCAGATCAGCCTGGGCTAGAGTGCGACCCTACCTCAAAAAGAAAAAAAAAAAACAGGAGAGGGAACACATGTCCCTCCTCTTGAAAAGGGACCAGGAACATGAGGAGCAGAAAATATTGTCATGGGCACTTACGGAGAATATAGTCTACTGTCAGCTAAATCCATGTCTGGCTGTCTGGGATGGCAAGGCTGGTACTGGCTGAGCCTAGGAGGTTTTATCCCCACTTAGGAACATTAAGATAATTCATACTTCTCACCTGGTTCCAAAGTAAGTGATCCCAGAAAGGTTATGATAATGAAAAACAACCTGCTTGCCATTCGTCCATGATCCTTAATAAAACAAACAAACAAACAAACAAACAAACAAAGCCAACTTCCCAAGAGGTCAAACTACACAACTTTCCTCTTCTAAGTTTTTGCATGAATTCCTGAAATGATAGAAATATAGAAGTGTTCCAAGTCAGCTTGATCACTTCTCAGCCAGATGAAGGACTTGTGGGCAGCCACTAATGCCGCCAGCCTCCGAGGACAGCCAGGGAACCCTGGGAGTCCACTGAGCTCAGAACCACTTGGGCAGCAAGTGACATGAAACAGCCCACTTCTCTCTCTCTGAAAACCTACACAAGCGCACCTGGAGCTCCCCAGAGCCGAGCTTGATAGTGATCTAATAAATAAATCAAAACATACCTTTCCCTCTCACTAACATTAATTTAATTTAAAACTAGCATGTTTAATAAGCAGCACTTTCAAAGTGCATTTCTGGAATTTGTGGTTTGGACTTCAGTCTCCTGAGAATAATATAGTTTAGATCTGCTCCATGTGTTTGAGCCTCAGCTTGTTTTGACTAAAGGACATGATTTGTCAAGATGTTTTCTCTGCTGGAATAGGCATGAGGAGGTGGGTTTCATCTAACGACATGGCATGAGGTCCTTTTTACCTCCTTTTCTGTATGCGTTTAAAGTGTTTGTTGTTCCACTTCTTAATTTAATTGGAAATAAGAGACAAAGACTCAAAGAAGCCCCAGTGCCTGCCTCTGGGCCATGTGCCTAAGTCGATGTGACAGCCCCGTTGGCCTTGGATGACAGCAGAGAAAGACCCACAGGGAGAGGTGGCACATTGCTCTGGCAGGCCCCAAAAAGCAGTGGAAGTTCTGGTGTAATTAAGATGCCGGCCAATTACAATGACTTAATCAAAGAAAGGACGATCTATTGTGAGGACCAGAGGCTGTCCAGAGAACCCAAAACCAGCAGCACAGAGGATTAGGACCAAGAGCTGGAAAGCCATCAGGAACGTGGGCAGTGTGAGACTCACCACACCCTGCAGAAGATGCTAGATGGTGCCCAGATTATTTTAGGAGCTCAGCTAACATTAGATGAATGCATGGCTGGGTAGCAGCTGTTGGCTCTCCTTAACAGCCTGGTTTTAACAGTGCCTCATCTGTCCACATCAAATCTTGATTCCCAAAGAAAGGTCTGTAGTGACCCAACCTGGCTTAGGGCCCCATTCCATGTCAACTGTGGTTACAACACCCACCAGTAGCCCACTCTCTGAGCATATGGGTAGGGGAGATGATTGGCTTATGGATGGGACAGTCACCTACAGAGGTGTCCACAGCGGGTATAAAGGATGCTTCGTGATTTAGAGAGAATGCTGGGCTTTGGTTCCTGAGCCGTGAGAACTGAGTATACGTTGGAGGTCATCTAGCTCATTCCTTATTATTCATACCAGAAGAATGAGGTTCCCAGGGAGAAACTGCTCGCTGAGGTACTCGTTGTACTTAATGGCATCTTTGATAAGAAGAAAACATTACAGCACTGGATTTTCTTTTCTTTCTTTCTTTCTTTCTTTCTTTCTTTTTTTTTGGTTTTAGTTTTTCGAGGTAGGCTCTCACTCTAGGTCAGGCTGTTGACCTAGAATTCACTATGGAGTCTCAGGGTAGCCTCGAACTCATGGCGATCCTCTTATCTCTGCCTCCCAAGTGCTGGGATTAAAGGCGTGCGCCACCATCCCCAGCTCACAGCATTGGATTTGATTAAAAGAGTTCAAGTCCTGCAGTTCCTCTTTGCAACACTATAACCATTGTCTATATTTTCTTGTTCTTAATTACTATGCATACTCTAAAGTAGAGTTTGATTGGCATCTAACATCAGATAAATCTGCCCCGCTACTTTTCGAGAGATGGACTTAGGTATGAATCATTAAGCAAAAACAAAACCTTGACATTGGCCATCTTCACCCTGTGTCTGATAGGGAATGATCACAGCTGTGGGTCAGGAAGACACAGCTGAACTAGACCCCTGCCCGATGTGGCATCGGGCATAGCTTGTACCACATAGCTTCCCATTGCTGGGGGAGGGTTATGGCTGGGGGGGGGCACTGATGTGTGGAATGAGTCAGTGGGGAGCATAGAGGAGAAGTTCAACTGGAGTCACAGGATGCTTCCCAGGACCAGGAAGAAAGGGGTGAGATTTTATGGTACGTGGAAGGAGTACAGATCACTCTAAGCCTAGGCAAAAGAGCAGCACAGAGTTAGACAAGAAGTGTTTGGTTGGCAGTGGTGATGCTGTGACTAACTGCTGCTGGAAGGAACACCATTGCCAGGGGCATCTTAAGAGTCAGCATGGCTGTCTTCCGGGACTTAGTCTCCTTTTAAGACCCACACAGCGAGAGCTAAGGCCACCATAGGGAGGAGGAGACTATAATACAATGACAGAGTTAGGCAGAAGCAGATCACCAAGGGCTGGAAATTTGAAGTTTTGCAAAAGTCGCGAGGAACCACTGAGTGACGTTTCTATAACGTTGTGTAAGGTTTACCCGGAAGCGCTGAGAGAGGGCCATGTCGGGTCCAACCTGGAATCTGGTAGGGAAGGAGACAGAAGAGCTGGGAATCTGAGATCAAGTGGGGCCAGGACGAAATGAGAGGCCAGGATGAACTAGTGTGGATTTCCCAGGACTAGCTGTTAGCTGCATGTGGTAGTGAGAGGAAGTTGCCCAGGGCCATTCATGTGGACTGGGAGCATTGAATGGACAGGGCTGACATTATCTGGAATGGGAAGAAGAAACAGAGAAGAGGGAAACCTGCTTTTAAGGCTAGTTTGAGTTTAGGGGGCTGTGAAATATCTCTGTAGCCCAGCAGACCTGGGCCAATAGCAGCAATAGTGGCAAGCTGGCGCCACTGACCGTGAACTGTGGACAGGAATAGAGCTGTCCAGGAGGTGCCAAGACAAGGGCAAGGACCAGAGACCAGAGCAGGCAGGGTCCTAGCAGGTAAGGGAGCGAAGGGGGCAAGAAAGCCAGGGAGGAGTGCTCAGGAGAAGTCCCGAGAAGGAGGCCTGACTGCATCCAAGGCTCAACAGCAGCACAAAGGGCTTTGCAGCCTGGACACCTTGCATAGCGCAACCCAGTGAGTCCCGCAAGGACCTGGTAACTGGCAGCTGTTTCCAAAGAACTAAACATGCAGTTTTAAAAGATGAAAGCTAGTAAAAATGCTTTCAGTTTGCAGAGCTGGTTTATAGATGTCAGGGTGGATGGCGGGCTAAGACATTTATTTACAGTTTTCCAGCGAGATAGATGTAGGTCTCAGTGTCACCCCCAGTTCAGTCACTCAGAATGGTGTGATTTCACCCTTGAAGCTTCGGTGTCTCCATCTGCCAGTGGACCCTCTACCTACTTACTCTAGGAGTGGCCGGCAATGCTTGACTACGGCCCTCCTGGCCTGATTGACAGTCCTTCCTCCCTCTCTCTTTCTTCCCTCCTTCCCTCCCTCTTTCCTCCTTTCCTCCTTTCATCTTTCCTTCTTGTCTTTTTCCTTCCCTTCCTTCTTCTTTCTCTCCCTCTCTCCTTCCCCTTCCCTCCTTCCCTTCTTCCTTCCTTCCACCATCTTCACTCGGCAGGTTACTCATTTTCATTCTCACACACACACACACACACACACACGCACACGTGCGTGCACACACACGTACACGTGTGCACACACACACACACGCACACACGCGGGCTCTGTGGCAGCAGAGATTATTCTCTGTTTGGTGCACTGTCTAAACCCTGATGCTTGTGCACTGCCTGGTCCCCACAGTCATTGCTGGGTAAAAATCAGGTAACTAAGTGAATGAGGAGCACAGCATTAGACAAGTGTCTGGTGGCAGTGGTGATGCTGTCACTAATTCCTGCTGGAAGAAAAGCCGTTGTCGGGGTGGCTTAACCGCCAGCACGGGTCTCTCTCCAGGACTTCAGTCTCTCTTTCTACCTCTTGGAGGCACTGCCCAGAACTAGGGGATGGGAGACCTGGTCATGTCTATCCCAAGGACAAGTGAGTGGCAAACAGGAAAACTGAGTGAAGGAACACTGTGGGGGGGGGGGGTCCACGAATCTATGGCAGGATTCTGAAAGTGCTCTGGGCTCCGCCCCTTGACAGCCCCACCTTGGAAGCCCCCTGGGGCCCCGCACCTGCAGAGAGAACCCCACAGTCCGTCTTGCTGGACGCAGTGATGGGAGGAAGCCATCTTCTCTGACCAGAACTGACGTCTTAAAAGTCACAGCCAGCCGAGGCTTAGAAAAATGAAAGAAGGAACACTGTCCTGCTTTGTCAACCTCTTCGTTTGCGGTGGCAGAAATGGCGCCTTGGCCTTTCACCCTCCAAGAGCGTCTCGCAGTGAGCTCGCATACGTGCGCTGCTTGCGAGGAATGTGGGCTTCCCTGGACAAGGTTCCACTCCCCAGCAGCCTGCTGACTGCACATGCTCGGAAGGAAAAGTCTGGTGTCAGCCCAGCCATCTAATCTGAAACCGAAAAAGAAAGAGCCGACACCAAGGAGCATTAATTGGACCCGTTTATTTGCACCGAAACCGACATTCCCTCCACTCCTTAGCCCTGGGGAATTGTGCTTTGTTCTTGCTACTCGTTTCATTTTCCTCCCTTCTCGTCTGCCAGCGCATCCTTCCAAGATTCGCGGCATGTGCTTGGGATTCCAGACTCTCTTATGGAAAGCATATGTCTTGGGAACATATTGTACCATGCTGGAGCTCTGGGCCAGTTGTATTTCTGTCCCAGGATTAGTGAGAAACAACAGTTGTTTTGTAGGCCTGGGAAGAATCTCAGGGTCAGTTTCTTGGCTGGAAAATCACCCATAAAACAGGAGCATTTCTCAAAGGTCTCTAAGAAAAGAAGGGCATCTTCTGTTAGCCCCTGTGTCTCATTCATCCACTCACACGTTTTACTGATACAACATTTATTTACTGAGCATTCACCCTGGAGGGGGGTCAGAGTTAGGAAAGGAGATGGCCATTTAGGTGCATTTAGGCCATTTAGTGATTAAGGCACTTGCCTGCCAAGCCAAATGACCCAGGTTCAATTCTCCACGAACCACGTAATCCAGATGCACAAGGTGGCTCATGTGTTTGGAGTTCGTTTGTAGTGGCTGGAGACCCTAGCATGCCCATTTCTCTCTCTATATATATATATCTGCCTCCTTCTATCTCTCTCAAATAAATAAAAATAAAAAATATATGTTATATGTATACACACATATATATGTTAAAAATTAATAATAATGGCCAGGGGCAGGTTTGGGCAGGACTTGCTCTGGAGGATAAAACAGATAATGCAAGTCTAAGGTTCTCTGGTATGAGTCTCAAGTGACAGTGAAGGCATCGGTGCTGTTAGAAACTCAAGAGGAGGCGAGAACTGAGGGAAGATGAGGCATCAAAATCAGAGCATGTTGGGCTGGAGGGATTGTTTAGTGGTTAAGGCATTTGCCTGTAAAGCCAAAGGACCTCAGTTTGATTCCCCAGAACTCACGTTAACCAGGTGCACAAGGGGGCACAGACATCTGGAGTTCATTTGCAGTGGCTAGAGGCCCTGGTGTGCCCATTCTCTCTCTCTCTCTCTCTCTCCCCCTCTTTCTCTGTCAAATAAATAAATAAAAATTTTTAAAAATCAGAGCATGTCAAGTCTAGGGATCTATGGATGTCCAGGGAGTGTGACGTAGGCAGTATATATACAAGACTCCCCACTGCAGATAAGGTCCCACAGACATGGTAGGGGGAGGGAGAAGAGCAACAGGCCAAGGATGGAGCCCTCAGCAGTGTCAGCATTTAAAGGGCAGACCAAGAAGAGGAAACAATGGAGAATTCCGACAATAAAAGAAGAAAGGAGGAAGAACCAGCTGAATGACATCCTTGTGGTGGCCAAGAAAGTGTCATCAACTGTGACGAATGCCACAGAAATGTCCCTTTAGATGAAACAAAAAAAAAAGTCAATATTGGCTCTTCCACTATAATGGCTATTGGTGAGAGTCCAGCATTTCAGAGAGGTAGTGGGATAGGAGCAAGGCTGCCTCGAGTGTGGAGTACCCAGGCCAGGGCAAGCCGTCGACAGACGCAGTGGAGGGGAAGGGAGATGTGGGCAGGACGCCAGCGGCTGCGCAGTGGAGAGCGTCGTAAGTTCTGTAACTTTTTCCAGGCGTCACCACAGCATTGTGAAGACCTTTCTGTTTCCCTCCATCCCCTCTTTCCTTCATCCCTTCCTTCCTGCTTTCCCTCTCTCCATTTATCCCTTCCTTCTGCCTTCCCTTCTTCCCTTCCTTTCTTCTTTCCTCAGTTTCTCCCTCCCTCCCTTCTTTCTGGGCTCCCTTACGGCCCATTGCCCCACCCCGCTGCTCTCTGGGACAGCCCAAGGCCCCCAGATGGCTTGTGCAAGAGTAAACGTGAGTGAGTGACCTCAGCCACCTTGCAGCTCCCCTCCTTGTCGGGGGTGAAGCCCATTTCTCCCGTCCATGCAGGCAGTTGACAGTTCCCTGCTTGCAACAGTTCCAGGCATGCTTGATCCAAGCTGGGCCTCTGCCCACCTGTGAAGCTTAGCTCACACCGTCTCTCCCGCACAGCCATGGGAACAACTGTCTTCCAGACAGGGCTGAAAGCACATTGTCTCCAGAAACCCTCCCTGGTGCCCTTGGGTCCTCATCACAGAATCTGGGCCATTTGCATTTTCTAGGAGGTCACTGAGCATCCTTCTAATCCTAGTACATATGCCACTTTCCCTGCTGAGGGAACCCCAAGGAACCAGCAAGACTGCCTCCGGAAACTAACGTAGACTCCATGCAGCCCAGGTCCTCAGCTAAGGCTGGTTTGAAGAAATAACGGGCCTGAGGTCTGTGCTAGACCATAATCTCCATGAGGAAGGCTCGGTCGGCTCCACCTCCTGCCCCTCCACCCCGCACCCCACCATAGAGCCCCTGCTCTGTGCAGGAAAAGCTGAGTGAAAGGTCAGCAGGGAGCCAGGCAGACACATGCCCATGCGGTGGAGTCTAGTCTAGCAATGTGACAAAGAAACAAACAGGGCTGGAGAGATGGCTTAGTGGTTAAGGTGCTTGTCTGCAAAGCCGAAGGACCCAGGTTCAATTCTCCAGGAACCACATAAGCCAGATGCACATGCTGGCTCATGCATCTGTAGTTTGCTTGCAGTGGCTGGAGGCCCTGGTGCACCGCCCCCCCGTAAATAAATAATAATGTAAAGAATCTTTAGGGGCTGAAAGATGGCTTAGCAGTTATGGCACATGCCTATGAAGCCTAAGGACCCAGTTTCAATTCTCCAGGTCCCACATAAGCCAGATGCACATGGTGGCAGATGCATCTGGAGTTCATTTGCAGTGGCTAGAGGTCCTGGCATGCCCATTGTCTCTCTCTCTCTCTCTCTCATAAACAAATAAATAAAAATCTTTTAAAAATTCTTTGGGCTGGAGAGATGGCTTTGTGGTTAAGGCATTTGCCTGCAAAGCCAAAGGACCAAGGTTTGATTCCCCAGGACCACGTCAGCCAAATGCACAAGATGGCACATGCATCTAGAGTTCATTTTCAGTGACTAGAGACTCTGGCAGGTCTATTCTCTCTCTCTCTCTCTCTCCTCAAATAAATAAATAAAAATAAAAATAAAAATTGTTTAAGAAGCTTTAAAAAATCAATAAAATATTTATAAAAAAAGAAACAAACAAATGCTGAACTGCAGGCTGTCAGGGCTCTGCAATGAAGAAGGGAAGCCTGATCCAAGAAGGCAATAAGGTCCCCCCTGCCTTCTCTTACTTAATAGCCCAGTGCCCTCACTGCTCCTTGCCGTGAAGTATTTATACAAGGGTTGTACTAATGTGCCACGCTGTGCATTTTCCTTGCTGGTGAGATCCCAAAGCACTAGCGTGTCTGGTGGTGACTACACCATCGTTACTCCAAGGTTTCTCTGTCCCATCCCCACGAAGAGGGTGGCAGCCCCCGACCCCATCTGATCTGGTGTGGTTCTGTTGTGCAGGTGAGCCGGCCCCATCCCAGCGACCATCCCCTCCTGATCCTCTTCGTGGTGGGTGGTGTCACAGTCTCTGAAGCCAAAATGGTCAAAGACCTTGTGGCATCCCTGAAGCCAGGAACACAGGTAAGCGAACGGGAGTCTAGAGATGGGAGGAGGAAGGGCAGCTTGGATCCCAGTGCTCCTCTCCCGGCCCGCCACCTCCTTTACCTGGCTTCCTTCTCTCCACCTCTTGTTGCCCCATCATGTTCTCCTGCCTGCTGTCCCAGGGCCAGCAGACCTCTAGCCAGACCCACCCCAACGTCCCCCAGAGCACTTCTGTTCCCTTAAGGACCACCCCTTTGGCAAAGTCCGTCATAACTGGTTAAATGCCCACACCAAACAAATGAACCTTAAGTGGAATGCCTATTCTTGCAAAATCAATGTCTTTCAGGTGTGCAGGGCGAGGCAGGGGATGGGTGGCGGGGGATGGGGTGAGTAGAGCTGTGTTCCCAGCACGTTCCTCTCTCTGGGCCCCAGCGCCAAGGCAGTACCATCCCCATGGCTGAGTGTGGACTCTCCAATCAGTGATGGACACCTAAGGGTTAGGCCACCTTCTCAGGCTCCAGGTAATGGAGTGTCATCGCTATGACAAGCTGTCTGCCAGAAGCAAGTTCAGGGAGGAAGGAGTTAATGGGGCTCACGGTTCAGAGGTTGAAGAGTTCACCGCACAGCTGGGAAGCCAGAGCGCTGGGCTTAGTGGGTGGATGCCTGAGCCAGTTTAGTACAAGACACCCAGGAAGCCCAGAGAGTATGAGAACAGAAGAGGGGCCAAGCTACAGCCATCCAAGCCCATCTCCTCCCCACCCAGCAGCCTGATTCTTCCCACGAGCCCCACCTCCTAAGGGCTCCTCAACTCTCCAAAACATTGCCACCATCCGGGACCAAGCGTTTGAATGTGTTGAGCCCACAGGAGACGTGATATATACAAAGTGTCACACGAGGGACTCTGGGGACCTCTTCCCAACTGGGTTAAGGTCCAGGGCTACTCTGTAAAGAGGCGCAGGGTTTCGGGTGAGACGCTAGCTAACGCTGGGGACTGTCCACACCGCTGCACAGAAAACAGTCCAGTCTGGCTTAGATGGATGGGTGGGTGGTGCCTTTTGTGTCCCGCCGCCATGTGTCCTTGCAGGGAGCCATCGGTGGTGACATCCTGCCGGTTACTCCAGGCTCACCCTGTGTCTCTGCTGGCAGCCAACCCCTACTCTGTGTTCTGCAGCTCTGGCCTGCTCACCAACTGCCCCATACGTGCTGGCCCAGCTCCTGTTGCAAACGTGGCTCCCTTGAGGATGAGGGCTGGGCCTCCTAGGCCTGAGCGCATGGTTAGGGACTCAGCAGCCTGGTGGCTTGGTGCGTGTACTGACTCTAAGAGAGCAGATTCTGGGGGAGAAGTCTGTGGCACTGAGTGTCAGGGGCACCTCATGAAGTCAAGGAGACCCAACCCCTGCTGGTGCCCAGACATGAGGAAAGGGCACCCAGGGGCCTTAGAGAACTAATTTTATCAGCCTCTGGATCTGAAGACTGGCTAGTCATCATCTGGGACCATTCTGCTTTTACTGTTACCTCTACGGTCACAGCTGATAAAAGTACTGATAAAGCCACCCTTATTTCTACCCTCTCCGCCAGCAGAGTTAAGGAGTTCCTTTTTGAACAAGACTTTTTTGGTTTTTTTTTTTTTTCCAAGTCAGAAAGCGCCCATCTTGCTGCCTATAGCAAATTCTTAGCTCTCCAGAGCAGTGATGTGTTGTATCCGCCTGACAGACACAGTCATCCCCACTCTGGAAGGACGAGATGCAGATGTTTGCAAGGTCTGGAGGCAGAGGCCAGCCCTGCAGAGGCTTTGCTGCAGTCTGACCCCGTGCCCACCCGTCTGCAGAGGCGCGTCATGCAGAATGGGAGGCTTAAGGATCAGCCTTGACCGCTCCCTGTCGTTTGTGTAAACATCCCCTGAAGAGTGTACAGGCCCTGGGAGGATTCCCACAGCAGCCAGGCAAAGCAGAAGCGGGTTATTTATCCTAACACCCTTGGTCTCCACATTTGTGAAAGCAAGGGGTGGCCCGCAGGAGGGAGACCTGCAGAGCTCCATCGCCCCTCCGTAGACCTGTCAGGCGGCTGCCCCGGGCAGCGGCTAATGCAGGGCTCAGCCTCCTGCTTTTAGAAGTGCCTTGGAAATCGGGCCCTGCTGCCTGAGCTGTGCCCAGAATAGCGTGTGTGCCACTTCCACTCTTCTGGGGGCACGTGTGACCTCACCGAAGGTGTGGGTTCTGTAAAACCGCTGTGCCAGTAGACCACCGACGGTGCAGCTGGCTTGACGATCAGCGAGAACAGGGCCGATCCACACAGGTAAAGTGGCATTGTTGCTGTCTCCCGGGTGGCAGATGAGAGCAAGTGAACAAGGCCGCGGCTACAAAAAGCCATCTGTCCTTGACATGACCAAAGAGATCAATGTCCCCACCCCACCTCAGACAGCCCTAAGACTGAGGTGGGAATCTCCAGGCTCCCCTCCTGTGACCCACATGTGCTGGGCATCAGCCCGGTCTCCAGCCCCTCCCTCTGCCGCCTGGCATGGGACCGGCGGCCAGACAGCTCTGACCGGATGAACTCTGAGCTGAATGTTGGCCATGAGGCCAGCAGGAGCCTGTGATTGTGAGAAGACAATAACAGGGAGGAATCCTCCCAGAAAATACAGAGAACTGCCAGCTCAGGAAAAAGAGGAAGGCCAGGCAGGCAAGCTGACCGTGCCATCCACTGCTTCTCACAGATGGGCATGTGCACAGCACACATGCACACGTTCACACACTTCTGCATTTCTGAACAGGTAGCAGGGACACAAGCATTAAAAAGCACATGTCCTGGAGTGCATTCGCAGTGCTAGAGGTCCTGTGTACCCATTCTCTCTCCCCCTCTCTCTCTCTGAAACAGATAAATAAATAAAATATTTTTTAAAGCATATGTAAGGGCTGGAGAGATGGCTCAGTGGTTAAGGCACTTGCCTGTAAAGCCTAGCGACTAGAGCTTAATTCCCCAGTACCCACATAAAGCCAGATGCACAAAGTGGCACACGCATCTGGAGTCTGTGTGTAGCAGCTAAAGGCCCTGACACACCCATTCTCTCTTTCTGTCTCTCTCCTATCTCTCCCTGCTTGCAAATTTTAAAAAAAAGCATATGCAGAAATATGAGCTGGTGGCGCACGCCTTTAATCCCAGCACTCGGGAGGCAGAGGTAGGAGGATCACCATGAGTTCGAGGCCACCCTGAGCATACAGAGTGAATTCCAGGTCAGCCTGGGCTAGTGTGAGACACTACCTTGAAAAACAAAAACAAAATTAAATTAAATTAAGAAAAAAAGAAATATGCCCATACAATCCACTTCTGCATACAAGTCTGAGGGTTCAAGGTAACCTAGATGTGGGCTCTAAAACCTGGTCCAAGTTGAAGTTGATGGGAAAAACCCCAAGCTGAGAAATCAGCAACTCTACTGCCAGCAGCAGAAGGGACATAGTGAAAAGGTGATGTGGGATCTCTGCCACGCTAGCTCAACGGGAGAACCAGAAACATAGCCCAGTGACCTCTGAGACAAGGTGAATGCAGGTCAGAAAGGCTAGTTATCCCCCTAGTGTGATGATCCAAGCGTTGTATGTTCTAACACCATGTGAGTGTGCATGCGGGTGTGCAGCACAGCATGTTTGTGTGCAGGCAGGCTCAGGTCACGCCTCCAATGTGACATGTGCTCAATGGTCAGGGCCGCAGGGCCGGGGAGGTGGCTCAGCAGAGAAAGCGCTTGCAAGCATGAGTGTCTGGAGTTCGGATCCCCAGAACCCACCTAAAGCTGGATGCAGTAGCGAGCCCCAGAGACAGGGGACTCCCCCAAAAGCTGGAGGGTCAGAAGCCTGGCAAATAGAGTGGTGAACAAGCCTGCCTCAAACAAGGAGGAAGGTGAGGACCAGCACTCAAGATTGTCCTCTGACCTTGTGTGACATGTACCATTGCACACACATACCCACACTCACTCACACCCCCCGCCAAAATAGTAAACATCGGTATGGCAAGTGGGTAACAATGCATGCTGTGTGTGTTACTTTGGGGAATATTAGGTTTCCAAGAAAGAGGAGAAAAGTTTTTTTTTTTTCCTCTGCAGGTTTTGATCCTCAGTGTTAGAAACCAGAGGGTTATGAAATCCAAATCCTAGACTCCGCTACTGCCTCCGCGGTCTGCAGAAATAGAACAGGAAGATGCTGGCACCTGCAATTACAGCGCAGCTGGGGAAAAGGAGAGGCAGAGGCCGGGCCTCCTGGGGCTGGGCTGAGTGCAGGGAGCAGCAGAGAAGCGACTGACGTCCAGCAGGGTGCCGCAGGAGGGACTTGATTCCCAGGCTCTGCAGGACCTGTGGTTCTCCACCCCTGTCTCAGTCAGCCAGCACGTGATAAGTCCCATCTTAGACACACCACGGTGGGACTGTCCTCATTAGTAACACTTGATGACACCTAAATCACAGTGTCCTGCAGCTGGGCTGTCTCTAAAGCCCAATACACACACACACACACACACACACTGCTTTTGTCTCTGCTAAATGCTCTGTTTCTCCCAGACTATCAAATCTATCTGCAGTCAGCAATGATTCCGCATGGATGGTTCTCGTGGGAGGCGCTCTGGTCAGTGGCAGTGCAGGGTGGGGGGTGTGGGTGCCCTGGGCTAGGCTCTGTGTGCCAGGGTCTAGGGAAGGAAGTTCTCACTGCTACAGGTCACATTTGGCAGGTGAAGGTGGGGTGACCAGACGCTGAGGGGTCAGGATTAAACCCTGATCATTCTTAAACCCTTGAATGACACCAGGCCTGAGCCCAGAAGGGGGAAAAAAGCCATCCTAGCCAAAAGGAGAGAGAGAGAGAGAAAGAGAGAGAGAGAGCGAGCAGGAGAAGTGGGGAAAAGAGAAAAAGAAAAATCAGAGAAGCAGAGCTCTGTGGTGGGCAAGGCGCGGGCACAGCCCCCAGGAGTTTGGCTCTGTGCCCTCGGCCCCTGAGGAAGGCCAGCTCTCTGAAAGAAACTCTCAGATAGTAAACCTGCCCACACCGGCTGTATTGAAAGCGTTGGAGTTCTGTCTGATGGATAGGTTTCTTTCAGCATCTTCTGAACACCTTCTTCATTTTTGAGTATGTTCCTTTTGCCCCATTTGGAGCCAATATTTTAAATATTTTTTTTCAATTTTCATACATATATAATCTACTTTGATCTTATTTTCCCCAAATCTCCTCTCCGATTCCCCTCCCCTCCTATTAATGCCTTTCTTCATCCCTATTAATCCTATCCATCTTACTTTCATGCCTTTTTGTTGTTGTTGTTTTGTGTTTGGTTTTTTGAGGTAGGGTCTCACTCTAACTCAGGCTGACTTGGAACTCACTCTGTACTCCCAGGCTGGCCTCAAACTCACAGCGATCCTCCTACCTCTGCCTCCCGAGTGCTGGGATTAAAGGTGTGCGCACCACCATGCCCAGTTTTCATGCCTTTTAAAAACCCCGTTGTGTTAAATGGACTATTGAGCCAAATAATGTAGAAATAACTATAGTTGAATGAACTAGGAAAAAACTGAAAATACCCTAAAGCACTGTGATTGCCAAAAATTGCCCAGGATGTGAGAGCACTTCAGTCCCATGAGCTGTCTTCCTGTGTGTGAGCGCTAGCACTGTGACCCTGTGAGGGCTTCAGTGGGACCGTCAGGCAAGCGGGTGTTGTCACTGAATTGATGCGAAGCAAACTTACCCAGAGCCGTTTGACCATCTATTTATTCCTAGGGCCTTCCTGAATGAAAAGCTTCCTGCTGACCATGGCTAAAATCTCTGCCTCCTTCACCATCTGATTGTTTCTGCCCATTCAGTTCTTTCATTCAATTATTTATGGACCCACTATATCACTATACGAGACCCTGCTCTGCATAAGGCCCTGTTCCAAGAAAACATGCGGACTGGGAAGATGGCTCAGTGGTTAAAGGTGCTTGCCTAAAAAGCCTTCCAGCCTGGGTTCGATTTCCCAACACCCACATAAAGCCAGATGCAAAAAGTGGCACAAGTATGTGGTGTTTGTTTGCAGTGGCAAGAGACCCCGGTGTGTGTGTGTGTGCGCGCGCACACGTATGTGCACACACGCACTCACATAAATAAATAAATAAATAAAGGCATTTAAAAAGAAAGGAGAGGAGAGGAGAGGAGAGGAGAGGAGAGGAGAGGAGAGGAGAGGCTCAAAGGCCATAACAGAATGCAGTGAAAGGCAGCCAGCCCTGGGGACACAGCCTGGACAGATGGAAGGACCACAGAGAGATCTGTCAGACAAAAAAAAAAAAAAAAAAGTCCCACACATGCCAGTTGGAAATCTAGGGCCTGTTGAAGGTGGCTGACCACCAACGGCTGTGGAGTATAGACAGTGACCAGGCTCCAAAGCCCCAGAATGTTCTCCGGAGAGCAGGGCTTATCCAGGGACAGAAAGGAAGCAGCAAGGCTTTGAAGCACTCTGTCACACGGTCAGAGGTACAGGTACAGAGCACGCCCTGGCAGCTCCTCCTGCGCTCGTCTTCCCAGTGACCACAGGGAGAGAGGTCAGCAGAGAGCCCCAGTAAGCAGGTGGCAACGGCGCCAGCGTAACCGCAGCCAACATCGTCAACTCCGTGGCTCCTGCACACTGCTCATGTACGAGCCCCACAGTAGCCTGGTGAGGCAAATGGCGTTATTCACGCCTTACAGGCGTGGAAAGCGACGCCACCAGAGATTGAGCAAGAGCTCCAGGGTTGGCTGCTGAGCTGAGCTCCAACTTAGGCCGGACCCGCCCATGCCTGTGCTCCTCACTGCTCCACTCTCTGGAAGGGTCCCTGGGCTCAGCCACGCTGCCTCCCCTCCTCCCAGCCCCCTAAGCTCCTCCATGAGCTGCCTGTTTTCCATCATGTTTCTTTGTACCTCATCCCAGCCAGACCCAGATACCCTCAAGTTGGGTTCTGAGGTTGGGCTGTGTAAAGGCCTGCTTACTTAGATCCACCGATCCTGGTCTGCGTCCCACTCAGGGGCAGAAACCAACCCTCTGTGCCTGCAAGCCCAGGCCTGGACCTGACACACACTGAATCGGTGGCCCTTCGCCTCCAAACACCTCGAATCTGCTGGGAAGACCCGAGCATGCTTGGAGACTCGCCGGCCCTCACCTCAGCAGCTCTGCCCTGACTCAGCACCGCAGGAGCCGGTAGTGCGGCAGGGCCAGGGAGGAACCACCTCTGACCTCTCCTACCTCAGGAGAGTCTACTTCCAGAAGGCCTCCAAAGCATTTTTGTTTTTATGTGTGCATTTGAAAGTGGGCTTCCCAATTGTAGTTTACGAACCTCCACCAGGCCCCAAATTTCTCGTCAATTTATAGTCAAGATCTTATGTAGGAACATGCATGTGTTCTTCCAGAAAGGAGTCGTTTGGTTCTAGACCAATTCAAAATTGGTCTGTAACCCCATCACCAAACCATAATAAAACAGTGGCTAGCCAGGTGCGGTGGTGCATGCCTTTAATCCCACCCAGCACTTGGGAGGCAGAGCTAGGAGGATCACTGTGAGTTTGAAGCCATCCTGGGACAACAGAGTGAATACCAGGTCAGCCTAGGCTACAGTGAGACCCTACCTCCAAAATAAACAAATACATACACGAACAGCAGCTGACAGTGGCCAAGCATGCCTGTGCTCTAGATAGAGGAGCTTATGTAATTCTGATGACAATGCTGGGAGCTCAAGCTATTCTTTTCCTCCCGGGACGGATGAGGTGGGTGTGTAAGGCTCCAGTCAGAAGTTCCACTGGGATCCACCCAGCATCTGCCAGCGGCCAGCCACCATTCTGCCACCATTCGGGAGCAAGCCTGGAATGCACAGAAACCTGCGGGCAGGTCACACATTCAAACAGGTGGAAACCATGCAGGTGGCGGTACGATGCTGAGAACCCCTTACTGTCCTCAGCCCTCTGTGCATGGCTTCAAGGGACAATAGGAAGCACAGATTTCATTTTTCTGCCAAAAACACAACGTGGTTGACATTAGCCGTGCCTTTCTTAAGATAGCTCTCTTTCAAGATCAAGTAACACAGATGCTTACAAAGACAGCATTTTGGCAAATAAGAAAGAGAGGAAGAGAACTTGTCAATTGGGTTGTTGGAAAGTCGTCTTTTAAAACATCAAACTTTGAAACAACTTCCTTTACCCCTCCCTCCCTTGACCAGGGTCGCTCCCACTGTTTCGCCTTGCGTGTGGATTGTGTTGTCCATGAGCTAGCTGGATAGTTGGGCATTTCACTGACGAGATTATACCTGGGACAGCCTTGGGGGCATGGTGGGGGACAGTAAAGTGCCAGGCCCACTGGCACCTGTCCAAAGCAGTGTGGCCAGGAAGTGTGACCCGGTGCAGTGCCGCCGTGCTGCGCTCAGATACTCGATGGCAGCTTTCCTTCTCGGACCACCTTCCTGCTCTCCCGCAGTTAGCACGTCATCGAGGGTGTCCAGCACCTGCTTGGGCAGAACCTCACCTGGCCTTGCAAAGCATATCACCCGCTCAGACTAGCCCTGGGAACAAGCTGTCCCCGTGTGCAGACCGAAATTGACCCGAGAGTAGAGTTGAGGCTGAGGGAAGTTGGGAAGGTCACCCAACACCAGCCGGAGGGGCAGGCACGAAGGTGGTGTGCACTGGAGAGTGAATCAGCCGTGCCCCGGCCCCTAGCTGCAGACACTCAGCTGCTCCCCGCTAGATAGCTGCGTCCTCAACCTGTCACGCCTTCTGTACCTTGCCCTGCACCCCCCCCCCCCGTGAGTAATAAATACAGCCATCTCGCAGGCGTTTTGTTCTTTTCAAGGCAGTGTCTCACTGTAGCCCAGGCTGACCCGAACCTCACTGCGTAGCCCAGATTGGCCTCAAACTCATTGGTGATCCTCCTACCTCGGGCTCCCAAGTGCCAGGACTGAAGGTGCATGCCACCACACCTGGCTTAAATATAGGGGGCTGAGCTGGGCGTGGTGGTGCATGCCTTTAATCCCAGCACTTGGGAGGCGGAGATAGGAGGATCACCAATGAGTTCGAGGCCACCCTGAGACTCCATAGTGAATTCTAGGTCAGCCAGGGCTACAGTGAAACCGTACCTCAAAAAACCAAAATAAATAAATATATATATGTATATACATATATACATACATATATATAGATATAGATATAGATATATATGGCTGGAGAGATGGCTTAGTGGCTAAGGCATTTGCCTGCAAAGCCAAAGGACCCAGGTTCAGTTCCCCAGGACCCACAGTGGTGCACGCATCTAGAGTTCATTTGCAGTGGCTAGAGGCCCTGGCGTGCCCATTCTCTCTCTCACCCTCTTTCTCTGTCAAATAAATAAATAAATAAAAATTAAACATAGGTATTCGTAAGGCTGTGACAAGGAATACGTGGAGATTAAATGAGATAATCCTCAAAGCCTGGTATATCCTAGGAACCAGTAACTATGAGCTGCTACAGTCTCCATGATTGTTACAGGGTAAAGGAAGAGATGTTGAAATAAGAACCCTCTCCCCAAGTCCTGTGGATGTGAACTCAGGGATACAGAGTTCTCACACATTCAGATGAGACCATAGCGTGGAGTCTAATACAGCATGACTACGTCCAGACCGAGGGAGACACCTGGGCTCTGTGCCAGGCACAGGTGAAGGCAAGGGAGACGGAGGCATGCGCAGAGTCTCCCTCGCAGCCCTTAGCAGGAACCAACGCTGCTGTCACCTTCACCTTGGACTTCCCGTCTCCAAAACAGTGAAACGGTTATTCAGCATGTAGTACTAAGAGTCCAGTCACCACCATCGTCCCCAACAGTGGCATCCCTATACAGCTGTGGTGTTTGATTCAGGTGTCCCACATAAACTCAGGTGTTCTGAATCCTGGGTCCCCAGCTGATGGAGATTTGGGAATTAACACCTCCTGGAGGGAGCGTATTGCTGGGGGCAGGCTTATGAGTGTTATAGCCAGTGTCCCCTTGCCAGTGTTTGGCATACTTCCCTGTTGTGTTGTCCACCTGATGTTGGCCAGGGGGTGATGTCCACCCTCTGTTCATGCCATCGTTTTCCCTGCCATCGTGGAGCTTCCCCTCGAGTCTGTAAGCCAAAATAAACCTCTCTTTCCCACAAGCCGCTCTTGGTCGGGTGTTTTCTGCCAGCAATGAGAACCTGACTGCAACACAGGGGACAAAATCATGATCCTGAGGTCAAATGAGTACCCCACAAAGCCACAGACCAGCCAAGGGGGTGGCAGGGCATTGCTCGTGGGCATTCTCACAGCGTCCTTGGTTATTGGTCTAGTAGACCCACTGCAGCTAACCCTCAGGCCACCCTTCCTTCAGTCAGGATGCAAACACCAGGCGGCAGCTGTCCCAACATCCCAGCCCCTTCCTGCTTTCCTACTGATGGCGCTCAGCTCCGGGCCTCCTCGCGTACAACCTTGTTGCACCATTGCCGGCGTGAACCCGGGGTTGACTTTCCTCACGGCCCTGTGCTCACCCTCCCGTTGTAGGTGATGGTGCTATCCACGAGACTCCTGAAGCCACTCAACATTCCTGAGCTGCTGTTTGCCACTGACCGGTTACATCCAGACCTTGGCTTCTGATACCAGCAAAGAAGATAAGACCTCCCGTGGTTGCAAATACCAACACCAGCCTGTCACCATTCCAGACAGGCTTCCGAAACCGACGCCCCTGTTGCTAATTATGGGCATGATGGATTTCTGCCCGAGGGGTCTTGATAACCCTACAAGGCTCTTTGCTTGGATATTGTTTTTTTTTATTATTATTGTTTTTCATTCTGCAGCTGCCTTTAGCTGACCACACTAGTGATCATTCCGAATACCATTAAGCCCTTATTTGTAATCTTCCTGATGCTACCTGTAAATCCAGTAGCTCATTAATTCTAAATAAAAGCCCGTTGGCAAGTGTTAGTGGACGACCAGTCTCTTGGTTTGAAGTGGGTCAGGTACAAGCTAGCCATGCTCTACAGTTACGAGTATAAGGAAAATTTGGTTTTCCTTACGATTATGTAACTGAGGAGGGAACGTTGCAAACAGAGGCTCCGCTTTGGTTTTTGTCTGGATGTGAAACTCTTCTGAAAGGTGAGGAAGGAGGGTTGGCTGGTGGCCTGTGTGCGCTGTAAATCATCTCGCGTAACAAAGGGCCACTTTGTTCCAGCCTGTCCGTGGGGCTGAGCAGCCGGGCTGCTTGGGATAGCTGTGGGGACAGAAGAGGTGATTGGAGGGCTGTCCTTGCCTATAAAAGGCCTCCTGCTCTCCAGAGGGAGGCCCGGTAGAAGAGATCCCCTCCCAAGGAGTCTGGATTGTAACCACAATCCCTAGAAGGCCTTTGTTATTTCAAGTTCCCATTGAAATATAAAGTTTTCTTTTCTGGCAGTTTAACTTTTCTTTCTGGTCATAGCAGGAAAACCCAGACCACCTAGTGAAATTATAAGAGAACTCTAGGGGAAAAAAAAAAAGAGAGAGAGAGAGATTGAGAGAAAGGACTGCTTACAACCCAGACATTCATTTATAGTTGTATGGCTGCTGGAAATTCCTGACATCCCTAGTAGATATTTGAAATGAGATAAAGCTGAAAAAAGAGTTTCTAGTCTGGATTAGACAGGAGGAAGAAATAAAATGTAAATCAAGATATGCCTCTACAGTTTAGTTCTCTATAAAAAACATTTTATGAAAAAAACTGTGAACTTGGACATCACTTTGAGATGGAATGAAGCAAGGTTTTTATTGAAATAGATGTCCATTTTCTTACCCAAATATTTTTTCCACTCTTTACCAGTTCTCTGTTTGTGCTGAAATACAAGATACCTCAGGTGCTTTTTAAAACTCCTTTTTAATCTAAAAAACTTAAGTCTGAAGGGAAAGAAAATGGTATTAGCCCCAAAGAAATTATAATGTAAGAGGAGATTAGTATTTTCAAAACTAAACAATTAAAAGTGACCTGTAGCCAGGCATGGTGGCGCACGCCTTTAATCCCAGCACTCAGGAGACAGAGGTATGAGGATCGCTGTGAGTTCGAGGCCACCCTGAGACTACATAGTGAAGTCCAGGTCAGCCTGGGCTATAGGAAGACCCTACCTCAAAAACAAAACAAAACAAAACAAAACAAAACAAAACAAAAAACCAACAAAAATAAAGTGACTTGTTATGTGATCTCAGATCCATATTCATTCATCCGTTCATTCTCAGATGTTGAGTGAGCATGGGAGGCCAACATTCCAGGCACTCCGTGAAGTTCTGAGCCATAGTCATCTCGAGACAGACACCTCCCTGACTCCGAGGCCCTCACAGAATCAGCTGCTGGTGCCTGGGCCCTCTGTGAGCAGCTGGTCAAGGTTAAGCTGCAAACCACATGTGCGTAAGGGAAGGAAACCTGAAAATATATAACGAGACTGCTAACAAGTGACCACCTCGGGGATCATCAGGAGGGAGGTTGAAGGGGGGGGGGTCTCCTCATGTGCTTCTGTATTATTTCAATTTTTCTAGCAAAGACGTTTTGTGCAGTCCTTTGTGGAATCGATTGTATCTTTGTAAATTGCTTCTTACTTTGTAAAAGAATATTAAGTAACTTTGATTCTAATATAGTAATATATCAAGTTACTAGTTGTGATAGCAGGAAGCAGTTAATTCTTTTTAAAATTTTATTTATTTCTTTATTTATGAGACAAAGAGGGAAGGAGGCAGATAGATACATAGATACATAGACAGACAGAGAGAATGGGCACACCATGGCCTGTAGCCACTGCAAACGAACTTCAGATGCATGTGCCACCTTGTGCATCTGGCTTATGTGAATACTGGGGAATTAAACCTGGGTCCTTTGGCTTTGCTGGAATATACCATAACCACTGAGCCAACTCCAGGCCTAATTCTTTTTTTTTTTTTTTTTTTTGGTTTTTTGGTTTTTTGGTTTTTCGAGGTAGGGTCTCACTCTAGCCCAGGCTGACCTGGAATTCACTATGTAGTCTCAGGGTGGCCTCGAACTCAAGGCGATCCTCCTACCTCTGCCTCCCGAGTGCTGGGATTAAAGGCGTGCGCCACCACACCCGGCTAGGCCTAATTCTTTTTAAAAAATATTTATTTATTTTTTTTATTTGACAGAGAAAGAAGGAGAGAGAGAGAGAGAATGGGCACACCAGGGCCTCCAGCCACTGCAAACAAACTCCAGACGCGTGCGCCTCCTTGAGCATCTGGCTAACGTGGGCCCTGGGGATTCGAACCTGGGGCCTTTGGCTTTTCAGGCAAACGCCTTAACCACTAAGCAATCCCTCCAGCCCATCCAGCCCTAATTCTTAATACCACATTAAGAGCTGGGCGATTGGCTGTATGGGCAAGAGCACCTGCTGTGCAAGCATGAGGACCCGAGCTCAATGCCCAACACCCGTGTAAAAAGCCAGGCATGCTATACATGCCTGTTGCCCAGAATTGAGTGGGGCAGAGACAGGAGGATTACTGGGCTCACTGGTCGGCCAGTCTAACCAAGAAACAAGGAGCTTCAGGTACAATGAGAGACTCTAGCTCCGAAGGACGACAGAAGAGGACACCCGATGGGGCACTGGCACACATACGTGCCTCTCTCTCTCTCTCTCTCACACACACACACACACAAAACACTGCATTGGCTATGGACATAGGTGTGGGTTATAATCGTCTTTTTCCATCTCTGTGGCCAGCAGTTGGAGGAACTGAGCCAGGCCGACAGTCAAGTGTTGGAAGACTTTGTCCCAAAAGTAAGCGGGCAGGAGGTGGTGGTCACCAGCGTTTGGTTGGTGGCAATGGTGAGCACAGCCCCTTGATTAAATAGTAGGAGCAGAAGTTGGTATGTGTCTTGCAAAGGAACTCCCAGAGGAGAAAGGGGGTGGCCCTGGCCTTGGAACACAGTCCTACTGCCCAGTCTCCCGGCACTTCTCTGGTGCCACGTGGGTTTCGTGTTTGTTTCCTAGGTGTCGGGACTGAGGAAGGATCTAGTTTCCCTCCCCACAGATGAGGACACTGGAGTCTTCTCTGGATTTAAGTCCCAGTTATACCTCAGAGCATCGTAGTCACGCCCAGCCTGTGTCGCTGTCTGGGAGACACAGAAGACACTGAACGGTCCCCTGTCTCGTGGGAAGACTGCTACGGAGCCATCCTCAATAGAATGGTGGTTTGTGACTCGCAGGAGATACGGGTGTTTACTGCGAGGACACAGTGAACCCCTTCACAAAGGACAGATGTCAACAGAAGAAAGGTACTAAGTGAAGAGGACGTTTTGAGGCTTCCCTGGGGAATGGGGAACGTGGAGGAGGAATAACGTTTCATTCTACACACTCCCAAGGCTGTCTAGCCCAGGGGTTGGTCAGGAGTGGTATGCAGAGCTTGATCCAATGGCAAGATTCCAGTCTTACCAATCTCACCTTTTCAGGTCTTGGGTCCTGACATTGGACGACCATAGGACCTCCCATGCTCGACCGCAGTAAGAATCAAGTGTTAGTATACATCCAGCCCTTCGAGCATGCCTGAAGACATTAGTCGGCTTTCCACTATGACAAAACACGGAAGAAAATCAACTTTTTTTTTTTAAATGATGTTTCTTTTTTTTTTTAACAGCAGCAAACTGCTTTTTTTTTGTTCATTTTTATTTATTTATTTAAGAGTGACAGAGACAGAAAGAGTCAGAGAGAGAGAGAGAGAGAGAGAATGGGCGCGCCAGGGCTTCCAGCCACTGCAAACGAACTCCAGGCGCGTGCACCCCCTTGTGCATCTGGCTAACGTGGGTCCTGGAGAACCGAGCCTCGAACCGCAGTCCATAGGCTTCACAGGCAAGAGCTTAACCACTAAGCCATCTCTCCAGTCCGAAAATCAACTTAAAGGTAGAAAAAATTGACTTGGGTTTCCAGTCTCTTGAGGTTTCAATCCATGATCACTTGGCTGTGACGTTCTGGGCCTGTGGTGAGATGGGGCATCAAGCAGGGAGTTTGTGGTAGGAAAGCGCCTATTCACTTCATAGTAGCCAGAGTGGAGAGCGGGTGGATTGGACCGAGGACAAATTATACCATTCTAGGGCATGCTTCATTGACTTAGTTCCTTTAACAAGGTCCTACTTCTAAAGTTCCCATACCCTCCTAATATGTCACTAAACGTATGACATTAGTTCACTGCTGAAGCCAGAGTCCTTATGATCCAACTACCATCTTCCCTCACCCACAACTACCCCACTTCTGAACACTACCACATTGGGAACCAAGTTTCCAACGCATGAGCCTTTTGGGGACATTTTAATTTAGTTTTTAAAAGTATTTTATTTACGGGCTGGAGAGATGGCTCAACAGTCAGGGCACTTGCTAGCAAAGCAAAAGGACCCAGGTTCAATTTCCCAGGTACCCCCATAAAGCCAGTTGCATAAGGTGGCACCGGTGTCTGGAGTTTGTTTGCAGTAGCTGGAGGCCCTGGTGCACCCTGTCTTTCTTCCTCTTTCTGTCTCTCAAATAAATAAAATAATTTTATTTGTTATTTATTTGCTAATAGAGAAGGGAGTAAGGGCACATCAGGATACCCTGCCACTGCAAAAAAAAAAAAAAAAAAAAAACTCCATGCAGATGCATGCACCTCTTGGCTTTACATGGGTACTGGGGAATCAAGCCTAGGACCATCAGGCTTTACAAGCAAGTGGCCTTTAACCACTGGGCCATCTCTCCAGCCCTGGGCAACATTTTTAGATCCAAATCACACAGTACATGGGAACCACCACTATTAGTAAGACACATTGGATGATTGCTCATACAGAGCCATATGTCTCCAGTAGAACTTTCCCTATTCTTAATGCTAAGCAGGAAGTAGTTATGTGGGATCTGAGGTTGACATCCTGGTTTACCATGGCAACATCATCCAGTTGGAGCTGTTTGAAAAGCCCCACCAGCACCCCCCCAGCACCCCACCACGAATACGGCAGCCACCTGAAGGCAACATAAAAGGTGGAGCTGAGATGCAGTGCGAGGCTGGTTTCTACTTCCTCGGGCTTGGGGACACTGACTCCCAAACAGTGCTGACCAGGCCAAACAAAACACACAAACGCAAATATGCAGCTAACGGCCTCAGGGCCGCCCTCTCTACACTACTGATTGAGAGGTGTGTACTTTGTAGCAATTAAGTTACGCTTTTGTAAACCTCCTTTTGGAGTCCTTTTCCCCAGCAAACACCGCGGGCCACAGAGTGTTTGGAAGAGGTCCCACAGCCGCCAGCCCTGTGCCTTCCACAGGGAGCCAGGCCCTGTGCAGAATAGCTGTTTAGACCAGGGCCCCACATTACACTGGTATTTCAATTCCCTCCAGATCCCGCCCGTCCCCCTCACACGCACCACGATTATTTATTTTTCACTCTGGTTACAAGAAACAGAATCCCAACAACAAATGATCCAGTGTCACAGATGTCGTCTGTTGTCTTGCCCAACAAACATGGAGAAGGTCCATCTCTGCTTTAAAAAGAAGTGGCGCAAACCAGATGGTGGGAGGTCCTCAGGCTGTTCTGGAAGGTGGCAGGAGGGCAGCTGGGTCTTGCAGTCATCAGTAAGAACCCTAATACCAGTATCTTCTCAAGCTCAAGAGTAACGAGGCCAGGGCTGGAGAGATAGCTTAGCAGTTAAGGCGCTCGCCTGTGAAGACAAAGGACCCAGGTTCGAGCCCCCAGGACCCACATAAGCGAGATGCACAAGGCGGCACATCCGTCTCGAATTCAATTGCAGTGGCTAGAGGCTTTGGCACACCCATTCTCTCTCTCGCCCTCTTTCTCTCTACTTCTTTCTCTCTCTCTCAAATAAATAATAATAAAAAAATTTCTTTAAAAGGAATAATGAGGACAATAAGAACTTTCTACAACCTTCTCTCTCAAATTTAACTGGGGTGCCCAGATACCAGTTGTCCTGGGTTATTTATTCTAAGCAGATGAACTCAATGCTTCCTTCTAGATCATTCCTGGAGGGTCCTGGATATTTCTCCACAGACAGCTGGGTGGTGGCCATTTCCCCTCTGCCAAGCCTTTGTGGGATCTACCCACAAGCTTGTACCTTTCCCAGAAAATTGAGTTTTTTTTTCTCTCCCCTGTCTTGGGGTGTAAGATGAAATGTTGGAATTCCACTTTTCTCCTAAACAAGGGGCTCTCTGTAAACATAACCATAGCTCTTAAAGCTTGGGGCTCGGGCTGCAGGGCGGGAGGGCCGGGTTTCAGCCACCTCCGCGCCTGCAGAGCAGGGCCTGGCCTCCCCTCCGTGGAGGGCTGTGAATGGTTTTGATTTGAGGCGGGGAGGAAACTAGAAGGCCAGACATCACAACAGACGTGCTCCAGCTCTGAGACAGACTGGCTGCCCACCCCATACTCCTCCTGCCTGGACGTCTTTATTACCGAGGCGGGGCTGAAGGCCAGCTCAGCCCACAGCAGCCGGCTGATGGCAACAGCAGATGTGGTCCGGCTGCCAGGGGTCTCGGGGCCAGGGTGGAACCCAGGCTGGTAGCAGAAGGGAGATGGAGGAGGCCCAGGAACTGGGGCCAGGGAGGGAAGGAAGGAGGGTCTGCTTCCAGGAGGCAGGCTGTGGCATCAGAGGAATGAGGTGGAGGCGTGGGTCTGCCCCTTAGAAGCCAGGCCAGCCGCTTTCTTCTCGGCACCTACCATTTGCTGTCTCCCCAGAAGAGACGAAAAGATGGTGGAGCCGGTGTGGAGAAAGTCCTTGTTTCCAAACACCTTTCACTTGGCGGGGAGCAGAGGTTTTCAGTGAGTACAGTAAGTAAACCACGGCTACTGTCTGTGTGGCCCTCGGCAGACGACCTGTGGACCAACACGCGATTTGTCCATACAACAAAGTTTCTAATGAATAAAAATAAGAGTGATAGGACAAGCATCAGAATTCTTCCTAAACTTGGGCTGGAGAGATGGCTTCGTGGTTAAGGCACTTGCCAGCAAAGCCAAAGGACCCGGGTTCGATTCTCCAGTACCCATGCAAAGCCAGATGCAGAAGCTGGAGTTTGTTTGTATGGTTAGAGGCCCTAGTGTGTCCATTTTCTCCCTCTCTCTTCCTCCTCTTCCCTTCCTCCCTCCGTCCCTGTTTCTCTCTCTCTCTCTCTCTCTCTCAAATAAATATTTTTTAAAACTTTTCCAAAAAGTTGAGAGCAAATGTACTCTAGCTCGTTGTAAATATTCAATGAATTCTAATGCCCTTCCCCCTTTTCTGCTGCCCACCAGGCTCCTACATAGCCCTGCCTTCCCCTGGCCAGGAGGGAGAAGCCTGTCTCCCTGGCCAGGGTCTGCAGTATAGACATTAAGTGGAGAAAAATAATGAAATGTGGTGCCAATTTCATGACAAGGAAACATAGTTATTCTGGAACTATAAATAATCAAGTCAGCCTGAGACAGGACCCGACTTAAGTCTTGGGTCCCTTCCAGCTGAGACTCTCACCCTCCCCTCCTCCAAGTCATTTTATCCCCCTGCAAGGATTAAAGCTGTACGCTGGACCTCTTGCGATGGAAACACCTAGGTGAGCAGAGAGAGAGCGAGTGTGCGGGAGGGAGGGAGGAGGTGAGGAGCAGTCGGTGCCAGGGGCAGGGCACACCCACCAGGGTGAGAGGAGGCCTGCAGGAGCGAGGGGGTAAAATAGAGTGGTATGAAATGCAAGCACAGGGCTACTGGGCACCACGCCTGCCCACAGGTGAGCTTTTTAGCTGGCTCAATCCAGAACCAGCAGAGACCAGACTGCACGCAGATGAAGCTGTCACTCACTGGGGCACTGACAACAATCACATCAAAGGGAGTAAAGGCTACTAAAGATACTTGTCTCTGCCCTCTCATGTGGTCAGTCTCCTGTTGGCATCATTTCCATCCTGGCCCCAACACACACACACACACCCCTTCTCAGAAGTGAGGTTAGGCTTTCAGGGCAAAACCTTGCTCTTGTGAAAGGACGCTTTGGGACATGGCCAGACCGTCACTGTCAAGAGCAATCAGACGGTCCCCTGGGAAGATGAGATTTGGCAGCGTGGCTCCACACCACTGAGACTCCCAATAGGTACTGGTGTCGCCTGCTTCCGTGCCCCATGTGTGTAGCAGTGCGTGTGAAGTATCACAAAAAGAGTAACATTGCAACCAGATAGAAGGCATGAGTTCAACTCCTTCGTGTGAACTTGAGGACATCAGTCTAAGCCCAGAGCCTGGTTTGTTTTGTTTTGTTTTGTCTTTTTGCATCTGCAAAATGCCCTTAGCCCCGCCCCCGTCCCTTGACAGACTTCGGAGAAGAGCACGTGGAAGGAAGCCCGGCCCAAACAGGAGGTGTGATGATCTGCCCACAACGATGGTGACTCACTGAGCTCCCATGGAAGGTTCCAGGCCCAAATGGGAGCAGATGAGATGCCTGGCAGATTGGTACACACAAGAGCTCCACGGACACAGCTCCTGAACAGCCCAGGGAATAAAGTGTAAACCAACACGCCGGAGTTTAGTTTACCAAAGGCATCCCGTCGGGAGGAGCACTAGTCCTGGGCAGGCGCACGCACTTCCTGGGAGGCTTTGCTGAGCGGGAGACTCGTGCCTTAGGTGTGCCTGGAGGACCATGGGGCAGAGGAGGAGACATGCAGCCCTGGAGTACAGATCCCAAGTTAGGAGTTCACAGCACTCATGGGATGGGACGTTACTAACTTGTTCTGGAAGCCTGTTTCATAATCTGTAAAATTGGGATAATAAAACCTCACTGGTTTGCTGTGAGACTTAAAAGGAGATAACCCATGGACGGTACAATGCCTTATTCAACACGCTCCATCCACACAAGATACGGTTGAAAGGCAGAAAGTGAACATGTCCGTCGAAACCAAATCAGATGTCTGCTCTTATCAAATGAGATTTATTGTACATGAAATAAATTAATTACAGTTGAAGCCAAAGCATGAATGGCTTTTTAAAGTGCATCTGTGTAGGGATTTGGCGGGTAGCCCTGCATCTGGTCACCCTGTTGAGACAGCGTCTGTGTAGATGGGTCACCCACAGCCACGACTCAGCCAGGCTTTTGGAGCCCAGCATCACTGCCATGAGCCATTTACACAATCACACCACAAGTGATCAACACGTTCCTGTACCTGGTGCAACAGTTTAAAAAAAAATGAAACAGAACTGTACAGTCGGGCAGCCTAGGGTTGAGTTTCTGTCACAGCTAACCAGCGCATGTCCCGCTAGGCACACCCTTCCCACACAGGGAGGCTCAGCACCTTCCTGTGGGCCACAGTTCACAGGTGTCTGTACACAACAGTATTTTAGCCCCAAACTTGAACATCCTTGGGGTAGAGAGTACTCCTGTTTCTTCAAGAAATCGGGTATTCTTAGGGCTGGAAAGGGTGGGAAAACAGAACTGAAGAAAGACTAGGGAAAAAAGAAGCCTTTGAGCACTTGACGTGGTCTTCCATCCTCACCCTAAATCCCATCAACATACTCGGTGATGCTGACCACCTCTGTACAAGGGAGTCAGAACTGAACCCCAACAGAGTCCGCCTCGCCCCACTCTGAAGGACAGGGCAGGGGACCTGCCACACGTCCACGGAATGGCCTGGCGGGCTCATTCAAGCCTGGTCCATCTGTCCCCCTGCTCCATACACTTCCTTTTACGCAGCAGTTCCATGGGCCACCCAGGGCCCCTGTGCCCCAGCCCTTTCGGGAACCACGAACTACCACCAGCATCGAAGGGGTCCCCGCGCTGCAAGAACCTCAGGCTCTATTCCCCCCAAAGACCAGACCCCGACCCCTGCGCGGCCACACTTCACACGGACGTGACAGTCCTCACTTTGGCAGACAGAGCTTGCTTGAACCTCCTCTTGAGGTCCTGCATGTTGGGTGACTTGGGCCTGGGAATGAGGGAGGCCCTTCGCCTCTCAGGGGTGCCGCTGGGCTGCTGCTTGTGGCTCACTTCTTTGCATAAGGTGTGGAAGGCGTTGTAGACGTCATTGTAGTTCTCGCTGACGGACACTTCATAGAAGGAGCAGCCCAGCACGCCGGCCAGCTGCAGTCCGAGCTGAGGGTCAACCTGCTTCATGTGCAACAGGTCGGCCTTGTTGGCCACGACCACCACAGGCAGCCGCGTGCCCAGGCGGAGCTGCTGGACGTGCCGGTGGAGCTGGCCTATGAGTTCGTAGCTCTTGTGGTCAGTGATGGAGAACACGATGACCACGGCATCTGCCCAGCGGATGCACCGGTTCAGCTGCTCGTTGCAGCTCAGGCCGTTCTCGTGGATCTGGAAGAGAGTGAGAGAGCGGGGTGAGCCAACGGGGAGCACCGGCGAGAGACCCGGCGGGGTCACATCCTGAATTCCAAATGCCAGGTGACAGGTCATCAACAAGTTCTATCCCCACACATTTCGGGCTTTCTTGACAATCTGTTCATCCAGCTGCACGCAGTTGGAATAAATAGCAGAGCAGCTCACCACACTCAAGTGGAAAATTGACCTGCAGAGAACTCCATGCAGAGAGACTTTGTAGTTGCACAAAATGGGAAATTAACTGGCTAGACAGTAAGTCTGGCGAAGTAAAGATAGGAGCTGGAAGCATTTAAACCTGGATAACTGCCCAGTTCAGGAGGGGGAAAAAAAAATAACACTAGCATGGCTCTTTTGTCTAGAAACTTTCCACAACATAAAAACTGATTTCGAGTGTCTGGGACTTTTACCCACAGATCTGGATTTTAATGCCAAAGATACATATGTTAAAACTGACCTTTTAAACCACAGCAAGGAAACACTGCCAATCCCAAGCGTTTGGTTGGGTCTTTCCCGCCATGGTGAATTCTCCTACAGGAAGGGTTCTGCCCCTTGGCCAAATCTCCCCCAAATGAGGCCACGCCAAGGCTGACCAGCAGCCAGATACGATTAGAAGAAGCGTCAAGCACCGTGTAAAAGTCTAGACCTCACTCCCCACATCTGGCCTTCCTTCAGTCTGAGGTGGTTTGAGAACAACAGTTCTACAGCCACAAGGCTCCCTTCTGACCCTGTCACAGTGCCCCAGAGCTTCTCACCTGAATACCTGGAGTGTCTTGAACTTGAATAGCCAAGGTTTCACCTTCTATCTGGACCTGTCTGGTATAGAGGTTTCCTATGAAAGCAAAGAAACAAGATTATGCTCTGTACCGTGTGTGCATGAGTGCACGCGTGTGTGTGTGTGTGTGTGTGTGTGTGTGTGTTTAATGCCATGCAGTCTGCACCAAGGCACACAAAGACAACACAGTTTATTTCTATTTCGTTGCTAACTTTTTGATTTCTATTTTGTTTTAAAGACCAGCAACTGCCATCTGAACCCCATGCTAGCAGATATATCAAAAGTAGGTCAAAGTTTGTGAGTTTTGAGAAACTTACTGGCCTAATTTTAAACTGTTTCCATATTTAGAATACTTCCTTAAAGCAAAATTTCTGGCTCAGCATGCATGGGTTTTCTGTTTTCTGCATTACCATCCTTTAAATGTAGGTTCGTCTCCTGTCCAGTGTACACTGGTTTAACAGGTCATATTGCTGGCAAATGCATATCTAACATTATCGGTTGGGATGAAGATGTGATGTAAGATTACCAACTCAACATCAATTACCTACAACAATGCACCATTAGAATGGTGTGTATATGACTCAGTTCAAATGATTCCCCTATAGGTACTTTATACAATCTATGGATTTAAGCAGAGTGCTTAACAGACAGAAGACAGAAAGCCCTTAAGCCTGCCTAGTGGCTTATCCACAACCATAAGCACTGAAGAGCTTCTCGTTTATTCCACTCTCCTCCTAAAATTCTACCATCCAGTTATTTTCCTTTGGCCTTTGCTAGGAAAGGTCACTTCTGAAAGGCAGCCAGCAGAGGGAGAGGGTGGGGGAGGAGCTGGCCAGTGTTTTTTATGACTTTTGCAGGCATGTTTTGAAGGAAGAGGCCCTGGAGTACAAAGGGTGCTTCCAACTGAGGTCCCCATAGTTAAGACATACCGTGGGGAATACTTTCAGGCACTTGATAAAATGATGAATGGGCCTGGGATGGAATGAGGCCAGATGGCAGCTATGGGGGGGAGGACACAGGGAGGGGCGCACAGGGCTAGAAGTGGCAGAATCCTGATGCTCAGACTGTCACCAGGAAGGAAGCTGCCTGGAAGGCACCAGGCAGCCTTTTCCTCAATGCCTTTCCTCACCTGCATTTCTCTCGTAGTCCCCGATGAACCGTTTGGTGAGGAACCGAACCACCAGAGCTGCAGGTGAAAAAAGAGAAAGCAGAGAGAGCTTATTAGTGACCCCAGGAACACCAACCCCACTGCAAGACAACACGCCCAAAGAAAGCCGGAGACAGCCATGGAAGGAAATTCCTGCCCTGTAGCTCCGTGACCCTGCAGCCAGACCCAAGGAGGGAGAAAGAACTCTGCCTGGTGAATTATGGCTGTCAGCCCCGCCCCGTCCGGTGAGCCCAGTTGGGCTACACCGAAGCCTTGCTAAACTTACAGACCTGTGGCGGGTGACAATCACCAATAACTCCCTTTTGTGTGTGTGTGTGTGTGTGTCAGACACAGTCAAAGCCTCAGAACCCCAAAGTTCTAACCCAGGGTGTGCCCATGGGGTGCCAAAGTCGGCTGGTCTCTCTGGCCCCGTGAGCGCCCTTCCTTGTGCTGAGGCAGGGGCATGATGCGAGGCCGGCCGAGGGCCCTCTACAAAGGGGCGATGGCTCGTTCCGCTGCCCCTCCCACTTGATCCGCGGGGAGTCGGCGAGGGTCCGCACCCCACCACCATCCTGCCTCGAGCTAAGAGGGGTTCCGATCTCCGGGACTCACCGGTCTTGCCCACGCCGCTGGCTCCCACCACGGCGATCTTGACGAGCCGACGGCCCGCGGCCCCCAGGCAGCCCTCGGCGGCGGCGGCGGCTGCGCTGCCCGGGGCCGGGTACTCGGCGATGGTGCACATGTTCTGGATGAGACGCATCGCCGCTGATTACTGCTCAAGCCGCCGCGCCGCGAGGACAGGGCTGGAGGACCCGGAGCCGGGACACGAACCCGGCAACGCCGCGCGCGAAGCGAAACCCCGGGAAAAAAAAAAAAAAAAAAAAAAAAAAGAGCCAAGAGCGCAGAGCCCACGGCAAAGACGCGCTCCGAGGTCCGCGCTCGACTCTGGAGCTGCAGCCGCGGCGCGCGCGCGCTGTTTTCTCCGGCGCGGGCCACGCCCCCTCAGCCCTCAGCCAATCCCAGCGCACCTGTCCAGAGGCTCCGCCCCCTCCGCCGCGCGCCGCTCTGCGTGAGGCTCCCCCTCCCTCTCCCCGAGCCTGTGCCGGGGCCCCGTGATGCGCTGGGGGGAGAAACGGGGCCGTACGCGCCCCAGGACTGCAGCAACGTGCGCGATGGAGAGCCCCGCGCCGGCTCCCGCTGCGCACGCACGGGGCCGCTGCTGGGGAAGCGGGCGTTCTCGGGTCCCGGGGGAGCCGGCTGGATTGGGGGGAGAACCCGATCGTCTGCCTTCCTGCCTGCTCACCGCCCGGCCTCCCCGGGACACTTCCCCCCGTACATGCGGCGCGGCGCCGCGTCTCCCAGCCCCGGGCGACTGTTGCGTGCTTCCCACTCAACTTCTTCCCGGCTGTCCCTCTAGAACCTTCTGCAGCGCCCAGGTCCTGCATTCGGGACGTGACTACACTTGTGTTGGCTGTAGACGAGGTGTGACCCTGTATCATGATTTTTTTCTTTTCTTTTTTCTTTTTTTTGGGGGCGGGGGTGGGCTCCCATTGCAAGCATTAACGAGACCCACCTACCTCATCCCCACGTGACATTTGACTTTTGAGCAAAAGAGCTCCCATGTTGCTCTTCTCTCACCCACAATGCAAGCTCACGTGAACATGCACACCGGGGGGGAGAGAATACTGGCACCTCCAGAGGCGAATCCAGAAGTAATTCTCGAACCAGCTTTCTAGCACCTTTCACCCAGCCCCAGCTCTTCACGAGCTAGGAAATGGGAAGAAAACATTAACTAGCTACACAGCTGCAGGACGGCGGACGCTCCTAGGGAGGCAGAACGCCCCCCCCCCCCCCCACACACACACTGAAGTCTCTGGACAGAAGGCCTGCAGGAGTTGATTTGAAGTAGCTTGATGCCACCTGTGCTCGTAAACATCTCGAGCTCCAGCCTCTATTCTTGTCAGAGAAATGCATCTGCAGTGGAAGGGCTAAATTCCAACCGAAGCAGCCTTGGGACCAACAGCCCAACACCACTAACCCCGCCCCCTTACAACCCTCGGGCTCTCAAATGCCTCCCCACCCCCAGACTTTTGCACAACAAGATCTGTCACTTTGTGTTGGAGGTGAAGAGGGAAACGAATCCCTTGTCTACACGTCACGTGAACCAGTCTTACTACCATTCCACAGCTAGACTTCATTGACCAGGTATTTAGCAGAATTTACCATCCTGATTCAGTTGGGACTCTGAGATGTAAACCCTGTTATGTAGTACAGTTGAGGGAATTGCAGGAACTCAAAGGGAAACAGAAAGATAACCGCCAACTGCTTTGGTAGAAAGGCTTGTAGAATGGGCAGCGTAATTAGGAAGACACAACCCCAGCAATAACCATAATTAAAGGTTGCCTTTTAGGGAAAACACTAGAATAAGGTCAGACACTGATGTCAGAAAGACAGGGGGCATCTCCAGTTTGCATCATGTCTTTCTGTGCAGTTTAAGTCGAACTTGACTTCGCTGGTCCATGAAATCAAACTGAGCGAGGCGGTAATTGCAGGTAATGTGTACTTTTTAGCCCCTCCCCCTCTAAAGCCTGCAATTCCGTCGTGTTTACATGGTAAAATAATTATGTAGTCTACGGTATTTGTTCAACAGCTTTTACACAAACACAGACAGACGTGATAAAAAATTGTCAAGGGAAGTTTTGCTTTGAATTTTAGCTTCCAGGGCTTGGCCTCATTACCAGGAGACTAGACCAAACCTATGATTTTCCTGTCTGCATCATGAAGCTGGATTTCATACTTTTGGTCAAAATAATCTGGCTATGCTTTGAAGAAAAGAAAAGAGAGAACAATGAAGAAAAGGAGGGTGCTATGGTCAAATGACACACATTTACCCCCGGGCTGGAGAGATGGTTCAGTGGTTAAACATGCTTGTTAGCAAAGCCTGGGCAGCCTTGCTTTGACTCCCCAGGACCCATGCAAAGCCGGATGAACAAAGTGGTGCATGCATCTGGAGCTCATTTGCAGTGGCTAGAGGCCCTGGTGTGCCCATTATCTCTCTCCTTGCAAATAAATTAAAATATTTAATTTATTTGGGTGTAGTGACACATGCCTTTATTCCCAGCACTCCAGGAGGCAGAGGTAGGAGGATCGCTGTGAGTTTGAGGCCATGCTGAGACTACAGAGTGAATTCTAGATCAGTCTGGGCTAGAGTGAGACCCTATGAAAGAAAGAAAGAGAGAGAGAAAGAGAAAGGAAAGAGGGGAGTGAGGGAGGGAGGTGGAAGGAAGGAGAAAGGGCTATCCTGTAAGCCCACTACCACCCCACTTACCTCCAATGATGACATTTATATATGCCTTCTTGGATATCCAAATTAATAGGAAAAAAAAAAAAGGAGGCAGAGCAGGAAACATGATATATATCAAGGGTCTGTTTTATTTCAGGTTGAAGGGAAGAATTTTACCTGGAAAAAAAAATCTCCTTTTAGCCAGGCAGGGTAGTGCACACAGGTAATCCCAACACTCATGGAAGTTGGAGCAGGAAGATCCCAAGTCCAAGGCCAGCCTGAACTACATAATGAGAACCATTGAAAAAGGAACAGCTCCAGTATTCTCATGCCTGCCACTCTCCATTACTGCTCTACCACCCACCCCAAGCCACAGTGGCTCACAATCCTGTGTGTTCACCAGTCTTGACTTGACAATTCTTGCCTGGGGTCTCCCGTGTTGATGCGGTCAGATGGCAGCTGACTCTGGTGTCATCTGAAGACCCCACTGGGCTGGGCCCAGAACAGGCTGCTTCATTCATGCATCTGTACTTACACCTAAGATAGGACGTAGAAGCCGCCCGTCCCTTTAAGGCCTGAATGTGCAAATTGATCCAGGCACAGAGCCCGCCCAAGCCAAAGGGGGAGAGGGGAGGGACATGGATTCCTATCCCAGTTGTCAGAGAATTTGTGGCCATCTTTCTTCACACTTTCATTGTACCAGTGAGAAAACACAGCTTCACATTTATAAGCTCACTCATAACAAGGTCACATATCCCCTGGGGAACAGAGCCAAAAATCTGAAAAGGATGACCTTGCAGTGCCTGGCACAACCTACACAAGACCCTCATAATAGGAGGAAAAGATGATGACATCAAAATTAAAGAGAGACTAGTGGGAGAGGGATATGATGGAGGGTGAATATGTGAAGGGGAAAGTGGGGGAGGGAAAAGAATTATCATGGTTTATTGTCTATAATTATGGAAGTTGTCAATTAAAAAAAAAGGTTTAAAAAAAATAGCCAGCCAGGAGAAATTGCTGGGGAAATGGTGACATGAATACTGCTCTTACCGTTAGCCTGACAACCAGCCCCAGGTTGATGGTGACAAACACAGTGAATAATCAAAACCTATCAAAACAGAAATCCAGAGGCTACAGAGAACTCAACGCTAAAATAATTAGACTGCCAACAGGCCTGCTATGGCTCAGGGAACATTGTGGAAGAGGAAGCAGGAAGACCGGAAGAGCCACAGAGTGGATAGGGATATCCTGAGGCACTAAGGAATATACTGAGATATCCAGCTACCCTATAGAGACTGAGGCCTTCATGACCTTTCAGTAAATACCATAACCCCACTAAGGAGGGGTCTTCGGGGTAGTGAGAAATGGGCCAAGGGAATAAGAGAATAACCTGTTATAATTAATATAAGATAAAAATTAATATTTAAGAACATAAAATATCCAGGATAGGGGCTGGAGAGATTGCTCTGTGGTTAAGACACTTGCTTATAAAGCCTAATGACCCAGAGTTCAATTCCCCAGTACCCACATAGATCCTGATACACAAAGTGGCATATGCATCTGGAGTTCATTTGCAGTGGCTGGAGGCCCTGGTGTACCCATTCTCTTTGACTCTGTCTCTCTTCTATCGATCTCTGCTTGTAAATAAATAAATACTTTACAATTTCAGCTGGGCATGGTGGCAGATGTCTTTAATCCCAGCACTCAGGAGGCAGAGGTAGGAAGGTCTCGCTGTGAGTTCAAGGCCACCCTGAGACTACATTCCAGGTCAGTCTGGGCTAGAATAAAAAAAAAAAAAAATTGCAATTTTAAAAAGAAAAAAAAATCCAGAATAGTCACACAATGGCACAATGGCATTCTATGGTACAATGTTACAAGGTACCCCCCTCTCTTTCATTCTCTCTCACCTTCCCTAAAGAGATGGAGATGGGAGATTAAAATATAAAGGCCCAAGAGGACTTAGAAATATTTTGCTAAGTGTTGACTATACCTCAGCATCTGGAGTCTCCTCTGATCTTTACAGTCAATCTTTGATCTGAGAACGTACGTTTCTCTTATTTCTGCCATGACCCTAAAACTAGAAAAGAGGAAATCAAGAGAGGACATGGGGAGGGCAAAGCACATGTTCTTGAATGAAAAATATCTTTAGAAATGCAGCGCTAGGTACAGTGAATGGCTGGAGAGGTGGCTTAGCGGTTAAGGTACTTGCTTACAAAGACAAAGGACCTAGGTTCCATTCCCCAGCACCCACGTAGGCCAAATAGCGAAGGTGGCACACGCATCTGGAGTTTGTTTGCAATGGTTAGAAGCCCTGGCATGCCTATATTCATTCTCTCTCTCTCTCCCTCCCTCCATCCCTCTCTCTAATAAATAAATTAAATTTTAAAAAGAAAGTAAAACAATCATAGCGGGGAAAGGGCCCATTTTCATTTCTTCTTCCTTCCTTTCTTTTCTTTTTAGAGTAACGGAGTCACATAGGGCATCTAGTACAACTCCCGCTCTGAGGTTTGAAACCCTCCTCCAATATGCCCGCTAAGAGATTTTTCCAAGCTAATCTAGAACACTTACGGGGCGGGAGCCCCTCCCCCCCCAAACACACATTCATGCTGAGCTGGTCTCTGCAGCCTCAGTTAGCAAGACCGACTTTAGCACGCTCGCCACTTGTCCAAGTGCTCGGTCCATTTTTGCTTGGTTTTCTGGCATCTCCTGCATCTGTGAGAACAACGTGCAACAGGAGTTCCCGTGCTCGGAGCTGGGTGTGGTGGCGCACGCCTTTAATCCCAGCACTCGGGAGGCAGAGGTAGGAGGATCGCCGTGAGTTCGAGGCCACCCTGAGACTCCATAGTGAATTCCAGGTCAGCCTGGCCTAGAGTGAGACCCTACCTCAAAAACAAAAAAAAAAAAAAAAACTAGTTTCCATGCTCAAAACGTCAAAGTAAACGAGAACTGTGGCTCAGAAACAAGCCCCTGGATAACGAGGGGAAGGAAGGGCGTGTGGGACATGCGAGCTCCTAAGAGATTTCTGAGGAAGCAAACGGGGACAGGGCAGAAACAATGGAACAGGACAGGGTCTTTTCTCTAGGGACTGCCTTAAGGATCGCCCCTGGCTAGATAAAAAGCTCAGGCCTGCGCAGTTCCTTCCGCAGAGCCGTGTGGGCACACACAGTGCCCAGGTAATCTTTTTCTTTAAAGTGCCAACCTTCTTTCTGGTCAAATCCGGACGGAAAGACAGCCAGAATACCTAGATTAGACCAAGTAGGAATGAAGAGAAACTGGGGTTACACGAAATAAAGTCACGCACACACCCATGAAAACCTCTTGACTAAAAATCTTCAACTTTGTGGAGTACTAAGCTCTTAAACAAAGTGTGCTGGTTTACATCTGTAATCCCAGCAGTCAGGGGGCTGATCCCTGTGAGTTCTAGGCCAGCCTGGACTACAAAATGAGTTCCAGGACAGCCCAGGCTAGAGTGAAATTCTGTCTAAAACCAAACAAACGGGAGCGAGATCTTAAATTGTAGGAGGATGGGCTTCAAGTGGATGTCCCCTCCCCCTCCCACATACCTCAGGTGGTTTCCATGGTAGCAGCATGCAACATGTTTTCCCCTTGAAATTGTGTCCCACATCATTATCCACTGGCCATCCAGTCATATTTTGTCTGTCTTCTGGAAGCTTTCCTATCTCCTTGTTCTCTGCTTCAATGTAATATGTAAATGAACGGTGAAAAGAATTCTCCTTTTTATTTAGGAGGGAAAATAAATTCTTCTTCTACTCGCAGTGACTTCACTTCTGGGGAACACAGAACATCTATTTGGTAAGTGTCACAATCAGGTTCGTGTTGCTGGCAGAAATCACTTGATCAAAAGAGCAGCTTTTTGGTGGGGAGGAAAGGTTTATTTTAGCTTATAGACTTACAGCGAAGCTCCATGATGGCAGGGGAAAACGATGGCATGAGCAGAGGGTGGACATCACCACCTGGCCCACATCAGGTGGACGATAGCAACAGGAGAGTGTGCCAAGCACTGGCAAGGGGACACTGGCTCTAATACCCGTAAGCCCACTCCCAACAAAAAATTGCCTCCAGGAGGCATTAATTCCCAAATCTCTGTCAGCTGGGAACCCAGCATTCAGAACACCCAAATTTATGGAGGACACCTGAATCAAACCACCACAGTAAGCAATCCCATGACAACAGCTCTGAGGAAAGTCAGCTTTGAAACACTGCTTGGAATAGCCAGTGAGTTTCCACTGTGCTTTCACTGGGAGGAGGGGCAGTCTGCGTGCTCGTTCTCCCAGTGTCCGCAGAACACTACATTAGGACCCCACACTGCTGCATTATCCATGAAGCCATTTTTAGGAGTACCCTTCCTGAAACGAAAAAGTCTAATAATATTGCAAATAGACAGAGACAAAGCATTTTTGGGGCATTTTTTTTCCTTTCTTTTTCCAGCCGGAAGAATCCTATGAGCATATCCATCTGCCCATTGTCTCACAGACCCATTAGGGGCAAAGAAGAAATGAGCACCGGCCTTGGGCCTTCAGGAGCGAGTACTTTTGGGAGACTTGACAGGATTTGGTCAAGATGCAGGCAAGTAGACAGGATTCAGAAAGATTTCAGACAGTCGAGGCCATTGTTTAACAGACCCCTTCAGCCTCAAATTCCTAAGTAGGTTGGACATACCTAATATTTTCCTTCTGCTGGCCCTGAGAGTACAGAGAGACCACTTAAGGACACTTTGAACACCCTTGTTTTCTTTGCATGAAGAACCAACCCTCAGCCCCTTAGCTTCACAGCTAAGGTAAAAATGAAATCAAAGCTCTGGGACTGGAGAGATAGCTCAGCTTGCAGAGCTTGCTTGCAAAGCCTAACAGCCTGGAGTTCGAATCCCCAACACCCACACAAAGCCAAATGTACAAAGTGGCCCATGTGACTGGAGTTCATTTGCAGTGGCGGGAGGCCCTAGCACACTCATACCCACTCTCTCTGTGCCTGCCTCTTTCTCTTACGTCAATAAATAAAAATATTTAAAAAAAATGAAATTGAAGTTCTTTGTCAATGCTCGCCTATAAGTTGGGGAAAGAACACACTTCACTTACCCCATTCCTCACACCATCTGGAAAATCAACTACTGAGCCTTGTTTGGGGCCCAAGACACTATCTTCACTGCCCTCAACATGACAGTCACCATGAAATACTATCAAAATCCTCATTCATGTCACTGCCTCAGTCCATTTGAGAGTTTCCACTCTCCCAGCTCACAGTATGGAGTATAGGAGCTGAGCCCCAAGGGAAGAGAAGCATATGAATGACTTTGTCACTGCCTCAGTCCATTCGAGAGTTTCCACTCTCCCAGCTCACAGTATGGAGTATAGGAGCTGAGCCCCAAGGAAAGAGAAGCATATGAATGATTTTCTTTGTGTCAAAGCAAGCGGGGATGGGATGATTTCTTAGGCAAGAAAGAAATTCAAGGGCTGGAGAAATGGCTTAGTGGTTAAGGCACTTCCCTGCAAAGCCAAAGGACTCATGTTCGATTCCCCAGGACCCATGTAAACCATATGCACAAAGTGCTTCATGCGTCTGGAGTTCATTTGCAGTGGCTGGAGGTCCTAGTGCACCCATTCTCTCTCTCTCTCCTTCTCTCACTCTCAAATAAATAAATAATAAAAATATTTTTTAATGAGCTGGGTGTGGTGGCGCACACCATTAATCCCAGCACTCAAGAGGCAGAGGCAGGAAGATCGCCCGTGAGATAGAGGCCACCCTGAAACTACATATTGAATTCCAGGTAAGCCTGGACCACAGTGAGACCCTACCTCAAAAAACCAGTGTGGGGTGTGTGTGTGTGTGTGTGTGTGTGTGTTTAAAGAATGAAATTCAGTCCCTACCAGAAAACATTTTCCATCTATCAGTAATCTATAAACACATAGGATTTTCACCAAAATGTCCATATTATGAATGCACTTTTCCTCCTGATTAAAAAAGAAGATAAGATGGGCGTGGTGGTGCACGCTATTAATCCCAGCACTCAGGAGGCAGAGGTAGGAGGATCACCATGAGTTCGAGGCCACTCTGAGATTACATAGTGAATTCCAGGACAGCCTGGGCTAGAGTGAGACCCTACCTCAAAGCACCAAAAAAAAAAAAAAAATGGATAGCAGATGAGAAGAATGTGACCGGATGGTTTTTAGGAAATGTGCGAATGACTCATGTGCTCAATTTAACTGGGGCACTGCTTTCTATATAAAGAAACAACGTCGCCCCAAGCTAGGAGGGGGCTGTGTACGGCAGAAGGGAGCGTGTGGAGAACTCACATTCCAAGCTTCGAGAGCATGAAAGCCGGTATGCGGGAACAACTCCGCTGGGAACTTTGTGTGAAGCCCATTATTAATTATTATTAATTCATCTGGAATGTAAAGCTACCTACTCCAGGGCCTTAAGTATTACAAGATAGGAAAACGCCAGTGTTAGTCAAGATAATTCTCAACTAACCCCCAAAGCAAACAACAAACTTCCCCCCCCCCACCAATGCATGTGTAACCCCATGCTAACTGGCAAATATACTTAGCTCAATGGTAAATGAGTGACACGTGTTGTGTCCCACAACAAGTTAAAAATCCAGTGAGAAAAATCATATAAAAGAGCCTGATAAATGATCAACTTTTTAAAAATATATTTTTATTTTTTATTTATTTATTTGAGAGCGACAGACAGAGAGAGAAAGAGGCAGATAGAGAGAGAGAGAATGGGCATGCCAGGGCCTCCAGCCACTGCAAACGAACTCCAGACGCATGTGCCCCATTGTGCATCTGGCTTACATGGGTCCTGGAGAATCGAGCCTCAAACCAGGGTCCTTAGGCTTCACAGGCAAGTGCTTAAACGCTAAGCCATCTCTCCAGCCCAAATGATCAACTTTAATACTCACCTATTTCCATGATGAGAATGAAACAAAGAGCTATTTTCCAGCCTGCATTGTCCTTTAATCAGTGTTTTGGGAGGGAGTGTATTGGTAACTCCTCAAATCCTCTCCTAAGTTCCTTATTACCTGGGCCTAGATGAGGAGACAGGAGGAAAGATCTCACTGAAGCCTCTCTTGGATTCATTTGCCAGAGCTGTGGCTCAGCCAAGAGCCCAGGCACTTCTCTGATCTGTCCCCAAATAAGAGATGCCATGACTGTTTCTGGACAGCTGTGGCATCACTTAACCAACCAGACACTGGGGTTTCAAGGCCATGCCCTTGCAGGTGCAGCACACGCCAGCCCCAGGACACTGCAGAGAGCAATGCCCAGACTGTTACCTGTCCCAGCATAGGGCTCCCGAAGTTTCTCAACAACTTGTTCAAGCAGAAGGATGCACAATAGCTCCTCCCTCACATAATGGGATCACCTGACTCATAAGAGGCCCCTTCTCATGGCACGACACCTTAACTACCTCTTCATCCTTTGTTCTCAGTTCAGACAGAGACCCAGCACTCCTTGGATTCATGGTTCAAGTTTGTTTTATAGAATTACAGGGAAGTACCTCTCTGTGCATACACACACTGAGAAAGAGAGAGAGAGAGAGACCCCTTTAACTGTTATGGCATAGTATTTGTATACGTAAAAATGTGTGTGTGTGTGTGTGTGTGTGTGTGTGTAACATATTCATCCTCTCAGACTTTAAAAAAAAATTTTATTGACAATTTCTATACTTACAGACAATGAACCATGATATTTCCCTCCCCTCCCCCACTTCCCCCTTCACAACTCCGCTCTCCATCACCTCCCCTCCCTCTCTCCATTAGTCTCTCTTTTATTTTGATGTCATCATTTTTTCTCCTATTATGAGGGTTTTGTCAAGGTATTGCTAGGCATTGTCAGGTCATAGATATCGAGGCCAATTTCTGTCTGCACAGTTGCATGTAAGGAGTGGTACTCTTCCTTTGGCTCTTACATTCTTTCTGCCACCTCCTCAGCAATGGACCCTGAGCCTTGGAAGGTGTGATAGAGATGTTTCAGTGCTGGACACTCCTCTGTCACTTCTTCTCAGCACTATGTTGCCTTTTGGGTCATCCTAGTGGTCATCACCATATGAAAAGAGAAGCTTCTCTAACCAAAAGTGAGAGTAGCATTAATATATGAATATGAACGTTAAATGTAGTGTTTTCAGGGCAGTTTGGTGAGAGTAATATATGCATTTAGCCAGACAAGAGCCGGCTTTATACCCCCAAGGCTCCTGACCTCCCCTGCCATAGGCTTTTGATTAGGATTTCAGTACCAGGCATGTATTCCCTCCCATAGAGTGGGCCTCCATTCCAATTAGAGAGCAGCTGGTTTCCCCCAGAGCAGACATGCCACTATTGCACTCGTTCAGTCATTTGGCCTGGCTGGCCAAACTTGGGGCTTCTAGTATCCACTGTTTTCACAGCTGATGACTTCTGTCTCCCATAGGGCTGCATACAGTGCAGCTTTCTCCAGTTTTCAGTTGGCTGGGCTACAAGGAGGTTTTCTGCTCAGCACCAGCTTGATTTCTCAGTGACCTTGTTGCCTAGGCATGTGAAGTCTTCAGCAATAGGGTCTTACCATCTCTTTCTCATGGGAAACCAAGGGCCTTGGCAATAGCCTGTAATGTTTTGGAGGCAACAGGGACCTCCCTGGCCAACAACTCACTGGAGGGTATCCCATCCCTGGCACTGAACATTTTCTAGTAGCAATCTATGGCTTCTGGATGTGCCATTATCCAAAGAAGTAGGCTTTCATATGTCTTATTCAGAATATCTTGAATTTTGATTGACCCTCCCCTACCCTTCTCTTACCTCTCACAGACTTTAATCATCTCTAGATTGTTTTCAACCCCTAATATAATATAAATGGTTCTTCTGCTATATCACCTAAGAGATCATGACGTGAGAAAGGTCTATACATGCTTAGTACACTTTTTTTTCCCTGTGTGTTTTCAGTTCTTGCTTGGACTCTCAGATATAAAGGCCCGCTCTTTCCTTCATCCTGTCATGTGGTTGCTGAACGTCAGGCTCCCTACTTCAGAAGCTTTTACTTTATTTTATGTTATTTTTAATGTGTATGTGTTTGTGTGTGTGAGAGAGAGAGGCAAATAGACAGAGAGAGAATGGGCATACTAGGGCCTTCAGCCACTGCAAACGAACTCCAGGTACATGCGCCACCTTGTGCATCTGGCTTACATGGGTCCAGGGGAATCGAACCTGGGTTCTTTGGGTTTGCAGGCAAACGCCTTCACCACTAAGCCATCTCTCCAGCCCTGCTTTAGAATGCAGGCTCTGTGAGCATAGATTTTCTTTTGCCCACTGTCCCATCCCAGAACCAAGGGATGTGCTTAGGCACAGAGCCCATGTTGGCATGCGATGGGTATGTGTGGGTGAGTGAATGAGTGAGTCTATGCATTTTGAGGAGGTGGCAGATAGACCGAGGTCTGAAGAAGTTCGACTCCCAGGAGCGGATGTAGGAAGGAGACAGTTCGACTCCCAGGAGTGGATGTGGGAAGGAGACAGTTCGACTCTCAGGAGTGGATGTAGGAAGGAGAGGAGTTCGACTCTCAGGAGCGATGTGGGAAGGAGACAGTTCGACTGTCAGGAGTGGATGTAGGAAGGAGAGGAGTTCGACTCTCAGGAGTGGATGTAGGAAGGAGAGGAGTTCGACTCTCAGGAGTGGATGTGGGAAGGAGAGGAGTTCGACTCTCAGGAACGGATGTGGGAAGGAGAGGAGTTCGACTCTCAGGAGCGGATGTGGGAAGGAGACAGTTCGACTCTCAGGAGCGGATGTGGGAAGGAGAGGAGTTCGACTCTCAGGAGCGGATGTGGGAAGGAGACAGTTCGACTCTCAGGAGCGGATGTGGGAAGGAGAGGAGTTCGACTCCCAGGAGCGGATGTGGGAAGGAGACAGTTCGACTCTCAGGAGCGGATGTGGGAAGGAGACAGTTCGACACTCAGGAGCGGATGTGGGAAGGAGAGGAGTTCGACTCTCAGGAGCGGATGTGGGAAGGAGACAGTTCGACTCTCAGGAGCGGATGTGGGAAGGAGACAGTTCGACTCTCAGGAACGGATGTGGGAAGGAGAGGAGTTTGACTCTCAGGAGCGATGTGGGAAGGAGAGGAGTTCGACTCTCAGGAGCGGATGTGGGAAGGAGACAGTTCGACTCCCAGGAGCGGATGTGGGAAGGAGACAGTTCGACTCCAGGAGCGGATTGGGAAGGAGACAGTTCGACTCCCAGGAGGGATGTGGGAAGGAGACAGTTCGACTCCAGGAGCGGTGTGGGAAGGAGACAGTTCGACTCTCAGGAGCGATGTGGGAAGGAAGGAGTTCGACTCCCAGGCGATGTGGGAAGGAGACAGTTCGACTCTCCAGGAGCGGATGTGGGAAGGAGACAGTTCGACTCCAGGAGCGATGTGGGAAGGAGGGACAGTTCGACTCCAGGAGCGATGTGGGAAGGAGACAGTTCGACTCTCAGGAGCGGATGTGGGAAGGAGACAGTTCGACTCCCAGGAGCGGATGTGGGAAGGAGAGGAGTTCGACTCCCAGGAGCGGATGTGGGAAGGAGACAGTTCGACTCCCAGGAGCGGATGTGGAAGGAGACAGTTCGACTCCAGGAGCGGATGTGGGAAGGAGACAGTTCGACTCCAGGAGCGGATGTGGGAAGGAGACAGTTCGACTCTCAGGAGCGGAATGTGGGAAGGAGACAGTTCGACTCCCAGGAGCGATGTGGGAAGGAGACAGTTCGACACCCAGGAGCGGATGTGGGAAGGAGACAGTTCGACTCTCAGGAGCGGATGTGGAAGGAGACAGTTTCGATCTCAGGAGCGGATGTGGGAAGGAGACAGTTCGACTCCCAGGAGCGGATGTGGGAAGGAGACAGTTCGACTCTCAGGAGCGGATGTGGGAAGGAGACAGTTCGACTCTCAGGAGCGGATGTGGGAAGGAGACAGTTCGACTCCCAGGAGCGGATGTGGGAAGGAGACAGTTCGACTCTCAGGAGCGGATGTGGGAAGGAGACAGTTCGACTCCCAGGAGCGGATGTGGGAAGGAGACAGTTCGACTCCAGGAGCGGATGTGGGAAGGAGACAGTTCGACTCCCAGGAGCGGATGTGGGAAGGAGACAGTTCGACTCCCAGGAGCGGATGTGGGAAGGAGACAGTTCGACTCCCAGGAGCGGATGTGGGAAGGAGACAGTTCGACTCTCAGGAGCGATTGTGGGAAGGAGAGGAGTTCGACTCCCAGGAGCGGATGTGGGAAGGAGACAGTTCGACTCCCAGGAGCGGATGTGGGAAGGAGACAGTTCGACTCTCAGGAGCGGATGTGGGAAGGAGACAGTTCGACTCCCAGGAGCGGATGTGGGAAGGAGACAGTTCGACTCTCAGGAGCGGATGTGGGAAGGAGACAGTTCGACTCTCAGGAGCGGATGTGGGAAGGAGACAGTTCGACTCCCAGGAGCGGATGTGGGAAGGAGACAGTTCGACTCTCAGGAGCGGATGTGGGAAGGAGAGAGTTCGACTCTCAGGAGCGGATGTGGGAAGGAGACAGTTCGACTCTCAGGAGCGGATGTGGGAAGGAGACAGTTCGACACTCCAGGAGCGGATGTGGGAAGGAGACAGTTCGACTCCCAGGAGCGGATGTGGGAAGGAGACAGTTCGACTCCCAGGAGCGGATGTGGGAAGGAGACAGTTCGACTCCCAGGAGCGGATGTGGGAAGGAGACAGTTCGACTCTCAGGAGCGGATGTGGGAAGGAGACAGTTCGACACTCAGGAGCGGATGTGGGAAGGAGAGGAGTTCGACTCTCAGGAGCGGATGTGGGAAGGAGAGGAGTTCGACTCCCAGGAGTGGATGTGGGAAGGAGACAGTTCGACTCCCAGGAGCGGATGTGGGAAGGAGAGGAGTTCGACTCCCAGGAGCGGATGTGGGAAGGAGACAGTTCGACTCCCAGGAGCGGATGTGGGAAGGAGACAGTTCGACTCCCAGGAGCGGATGTGGGAAGGAGACAGTTCGACTCTCAGGAGCGGATGTGGGAAGGAGACAGTTCGACACTCAGGAGCGGATGTGGGAAGGAGAGGAGTTCGACTCCCAGGAGTGGATGTGGGAAGGAGACAGTTCGACTCTCAGGAGCGATGTGGGAAGGAGACAGTTGGACTCCCAGGAGCGGATGTGGGAAGGAGACAGTTCGACTCTCAGGAGCGGATGTGGGAAGGAGACAGTTCGACTCTCAGGAGCGATGTGGGAAGGAGAGGAGTTCGACTCTCAGGAGCGGATGTGGGAAGGAGACAGTTCGACTCTCAGGAGCGATGTGGGAAGGAGACAGTTCGACTCCCAGGAGTGGATGTGGGAAGGAGACAGTTCGACTCTCAGGAGCGGATGTGGGAAGGAGACAGTTCGACTCCCAGGAGCGGATGTGGGAAGGAGACAGTTCGACTCCCAGGAGCGGATGTGGGAAGGAGACAGTTCGACTCTCAGGAGCGATGTGGGAAGGAGACAGTTCGACTCTCAGGAGCGATGTGGGAAGGAGACAGTTCGACTCCCAGGAGCGATGTGGGAAGGAGAGGAGTTCGACTCCCAGGAGCGGATGTGGGAAGGAGACAGTTCGACTCTCAGGAGCGGATGTGGGAAGGAGACAGTTCGACTCTCAGGAGCGGATGTGGGAAGGAGACAGTTCGACTCCCAGGAGCGGATGTGGGAAGGAGACAGTTCGACTCCCAGGAGCGGATGTGGGAAGGAGAGGAGTTCGACTCCCAGGAGCGGATGTGGGAAGGAGACAGTTCGACTCTCAGGAGCGGATGTGGGAAGGAGACAGTTCGACTCTCAGGAGCGGATGTGGGAAGGAGACAGTTCGACTCCCAGGAGCGGATGTGGGAAGGAGACAGTTCGACTCCCAGGAGTGATGTGGGAAGGAGAGGAGTTCGATTCTCAGGAGCGATGTGGGAAGGAGACAGTTCGACTCCCAGGAGCGGATGTGGGAAGGAGACAGTTCGACTCTCAGGAGCGGATGTGGGAAGGAGACAGTTCGACTCCCAGGAGCGGATGTGGGAAGGAGACAGTTCGACTCCCAGGAGCGGATGTGGGAAGGAGACAGTTCGACTCTCAGGAGCGGATGTGGGAAGGAGACAGTTCGACTCCCAGGAGCGGATGTGGGAAGGAGACAGGGAGGGATGAGAAACAGGCGGGGACGGACTTTGGGGGTAACTCACACAGGCTTGCGAGCCGCTGCCGTTGTCAGCTCACTCTACTCCGACTGCGGAAGACAGAGGAACAGGGTGAGTTGAAATCTGCACCAAGCAAGAAGGATGGAGAGTGCATCTGATGGCTGGTTCCGGTCTCAAGGGGAGTGGGGTCAAGGTCGTTGGCCCTGAACGGGGAGGTAAGAGTAGGGAACGGCAGAGCGGAGGAGAGAGGAATGTCAGGCAGGCCGCAGTGAGGATCCACAAGAGGAGCCTGCCCGAGGGGACCGGAGCTGACTAGTGATTCCCCTCGGGCCAGGCATTGAGGACGGGCACCCCGGAGGAAGAGGCCATCATAGCAGCTATGAATGGACTTTCTCCTGGACCTGGACTGCAGGCTCGCCAGGCAGGGGCCTCCCAGTGTTGTCCATACCTGAAACATGTGAGACTCTCAACAAATAGTTATGGATGAACATTTGTGCACCAGAGCAGGTTCTGTGGCTCCACGCGATGGTTTTCATTGCTCGTGGTCTCCTGTGGATTTTGTCACGGGACTCGCATGTCTCTGCCTGCAGGGATCAGCCCCAGCAGCTGACCACGGGCCACGGGCCAATCCTGTCCTACGCGTTCCATGTGTGTTGACTCACGGAATTGTCACAGAAAACCCACAAGACAAGGCCAATGCGGACAAGGTGCCCTGTTTACAGAAGTGGAATCCAGGCCCAGGAGAGGCGCAGAGGTTCGAGACAGACCCAGCTAGGATGTGGGGAAAGGTAACATTTGAACCCAGACAGTCTGGCTCCAGGGACACACAACTCAACCTGCTACCCACTTCTCAATAGCCTCAGCCGTCTGGCTACCCTAGGCAAAGGCTCTTTATCCCCAGCCATTATCTCCCCTTTTTATCTTTTCTGCAACTCAAAAGTTGGAGGAGGTTTGTGTTTGGAATGGAATGTGTGAAATGTGAGGATGAAAAAAAGAACAGGTTGGGAAAAAAAGGCTGGAGTCTCTGGCTTGTGTGTGTCTAACTATTTTTAACTGATTGTTTTTAAAAAAAATGACTTCTCATATATTTCTCATTTGCACTACTGGGCAGCGTTGGGCCATGGTGTTACCATGCCCAACAATTTCCACTCATAGTGTACAAATTGTGGACAAACTACCTAGAAAAGCCAAAACAAAGCAAGATTCTCAGCCTGCTCCTAATAGAAGGGGCATAAAGAATATCATCTCTAGGGCTGGAGAGATGGCTTAGTGGTTAAGGCACTTGCCTGTTAAAGCCTAAGGACCCAGGTTCGATTCCCCAGTACCCACATAAGCCAGATGCACAAGGTGGTACATGTGTCTGGAGTTCATTTGCAGTGGCTGGAGACCCCAGCACACCCATTCTCTCTCTGTATCTGCCTCTCTCTCTCAAATAAAATGGGAGAAGGATAGGGTTCAGGCCTTAATGTTAAAAAAAAAAAAAAAGCCACGTGTGATGGTGTATGCCTTTAATCCCAGCACTCAGGAGGCAGAGGTAGGAGGATCGCTGTGAGTTGGAGGCCACCCTGAGACTCCATAGTGAATTCCAGGTCAGCCTGGCTAAAGCGAGACCCTACCTGGAAAAACAAAAAACAACAACAACAAAAAAAGAATATCATCTCTTGCATGGAGCTTAAATGTGGTTCAACCACCTTTTCATTTTACACAGAAGTCCCTAGAGCTGAAAAGGAGGCTCCCCTCAGAGCTGAGTCTGAGGAGTAGAATTCAATTTTATTGACCCTAAGAAAGGTGCTTAAGAAAAAGGAAACTGGCATTTATTTTAATTTTTTTTTTTTTGGTGTTTTGCTTTTTACATCTTCTGTTCTTTTATTACATAATGTCAGCCCCATTCAAAATAGGAATAATACTTCACAATAGGGCCAGCGCTCAGTGACGTGGAACACATTTGCTGAACACTGAAGGCTTTTGACAAATGCCGCAGCTCCACTTGAGGGTTTAATCATCAACCGAACCTTCGATTGCCTCCTGTGTCCTGCCCATGTGACCAGTATGTACAGGTAGTACAGGTAGCAGACTCCGGCGGGGCTGTGGAGGACAGGGTTTGATTTCTGTCGTAGGAAGTCAGCACATGTTATTGGGGACAGAAAATCCATTTCCTAGCAAACACGTTTACTTACCAGTGTCCTCATCACTTGAAAAGACTAATGCTTTTCAAGTGTTTAAAAAAATAAACTTGGGCCGGGCACGGTGGCTCATGCCTTAAATCCTGGCACTAGGGAGGCAGAGAGGTAGAAGGATCCCTGAGACGACATAGTGAATTCCAGGCCAGCCTGGGCTAGAGCAAGACCCTACCTCGAAAAAACCAAAATAAATCAACTTGCACTGGAGAGATGGCTTAGTGGTTAAGGTGTTTGCCTGCAGAGACAAAGGACCCAGGTTTGATTCCCCAGAACCCACATAAGCTAGAAGCACGAGGTGGGCACATGCGTCTGGAGTTCATTTGCAGTGGCTGGAGGCCCTGGTGCACCCATTCTCTCTCCCTGCCTGTCTCTTTACCTTTCTCTCTCTCTCTCATGCTAATAAATAAATAAAATAAAATGCCAGGTGTGGTGGTGCAATCCTTAAAAATAAAAAATAAAAAATAAGCCGGGTGTAGTGGCGCACGCCTTTAATCCCAGCACTCAGGAGGCAAAAGGTAGGAGGATTGCTGTGAGTTCGAGGCCATCCTGAGACTACATAGTGAATTCCAGGTCAGCCTGGACTAGAGTGAGACCCTACCTCAAAAAAACAAATAAAAATAAATAAATAAATAGATAGATAGATAAAAATAAACTTTCCCAGGAAAGATACCCCAGAAATACTCTGTGTTTGATTATGATTTTGGGTCAGTGAAGTATTTGTGTTTAAACCACCATGTTATGAGGCACTGAAAAAAATTGATGTAGTGCTTGTCCTTAGAGTATTTATTTATTGAGGAAGACGAGATGAACAGAAGAGTGCACTATGATGCATAAAAAAGGTCAGATTTAGGGGCTGGAGAGATTGCTCAGTGGTCAAGGCACTTGCCTGCAAAACCTAAAGACTTGAGTTCAGTTCCTTGGTACCCACATAAAGCCAGATGCACAAAGTGGCGCATGCATTTGGAGTTCTTTTGCAGTGGCTAGAGGCCCAGGTGTGCCCATTCTTTCTCTATCTCTCTGTGTCTCTCTACTTGCAAATAAATAAACAAGTTTTTTTTTTTAATGTTAGATTTAGGGGCTGGAGAGGTGGCTTAGTGGTTAAGGCGCTTGCCTGCAAAGCCTAAATACCCAGGTTCGACTCTCCAGATCCCACGTAAGCCAGATGCACAAAGGTGAGGCAAGTGCAAGGTCACACATGCCCACTAGGTGGCACAAGTGTCTGGAGTTCGATTGCAGTGGCTGAGGCCCTGGCATGCCAATTCTCTCCCTCTCCCTCTCTCTCTTGCTTTCTCTAAAATAAAATAAAAATAAAATGTCAGGTTTAAGGAGAGAAGGGAAGGTTGATATCTGCTGGAGTGACCATAGCAAGCATCTCCAAGGACTTAGAAGTTGAACTAGATTCTGAAGCATGGGTGATATTTGCATGACAGAATGCATTTGAAGGCTGGAAGGATGTGGCAAGCTGCACTGAGAGATGGACAGAGTGAGACCTCAGGCCTGACACATAAAAGGTTACTAAATTATAGAACGGTGAGGAAGCTGGGAGGCAGGTGTTCAGACTTAAAGCCTTGGTGCTCCGTAGTCCCCAGACTCGGTGGGAATCTCAAAATTCCAACATACAGAAGAGGCTCCCACTGAAACAAGGCACCTCCTTCTTGAGCTTTTGGGCAAGACAGGCGCATCCCAGAATCTGCTAGAAGTAGAAGGAAGGACCAAACGAAGAGAAGAAACACTGTGACCTTGACTAACACCACAAATGACTCAAAGATTGATTTCAGCTGTGTTCCATTTAACGTTTGTTTTAATGTGAGGGGGAAAAAAAGAATGGGCGGCTACAACCACTGGTTCTAGTGCCTTTTGTCTCGTTGTAACTGAATATTAGAGATGGGAAATTTATAAAGGAAAGCTCACAGTTATGGATGCTGGGAAGTCCAAGGTCATGGTGTGCCTTTTGGCTAGGTCATACATGACATGGTAGAAAAACAGGAAAACAAGAGAAACAGTCCAGCCTGTGGTCACTGTGACTAATCCGTCCCCGAGAATGAGAACTTCTGTGAGGTAAGACCTCATCCCTCTTAACTACGCACTTTCCTCTTTGAGGTTCCACCAGCTCTCAATGCCGTGACACTAGGAATAAAACCAACATCAGGGCTGGAGAGATGGCTTAGTGGTTAAGGCACTTTGCCTGCGAAGCCTAAGGATCTAGATTCAATTCTGCAGGTCCCACATTCCCACATAAGCCAAATGCACAAGTTGGCGCATGCATCTGGAGTTTGTTCCTTTGCAGTGGCTAGAGGCCCTGGTGTGCCCATTCTCTCTCTCTCTCTCTCCCTAATAAATAAATAAAGTAAAAATAAATCTTAACAAAACAACAACATGAATTGCAAAGGGCACCAAGTTCAGCAATGTTCTAGGAGCCGAAGTCTGCGTGTGGGCCAAAGCAGGGGTAAAGGAGAGATGGATGGAGTGAGACCGTGGAGGACAAACCCTGCGTGGGCACAAAGCTTGAGCAGTAGGATGAGGGCCAAGAACACTCAAGAACCCGCTGTTCGGACAGACTGTGCCCATGAACTGGAATCAGTACAGCAGTTGCCTGGATGGACATTGGAACAACATGAACCTGGAGGCCAACATGAGTCCAGGCAATATCTATGGAGTGCTTCCTGTGTGTTAGGGAAAGGCGGACTGGAACAGACAACCTACTGAAAAGGAGAAAATGAATGCCTGGGAGAGGAAGCATGTTCACACAAGATCTCATTCATTTATTCTCTCATCCATCCATCCATTCATTCATGTGTTCATCTATCAACAAAAAATATCCAGGCCAGGCGTGGTGGTGCACGCCTTTAATCCCAGCACTCAAGAGGCAGAGGTCAGAGGATTGCCATGAGTTCGAGGCCACCCTGAGACTACATAGTGAATGCCAGGTCAGCCTAGGCCAGAGTGAGACCTTACCTTGAAAAAAAAAAAAACAAAAAAAGTAGGGCTGGAGAGTTGGCTTAGCGGTTAAGGCATTTGCCTGGGTTCAACTCCCCAGGACCCACGTAAGCCAGATGCTCAAGGAGGCACATACGTGTGGAGTTTGTTTACAGTGGCTGGAAGCCCTGGCACACCCATTCTCTCTCTCTCTCTCTGTGTGTGTGTGTGTCTAAAAATGAAAAAAAAAAAGTTAAACCCCCCAAATAAATAAATAAATAAATAATATTGAGTATAGTCACAGAGTCGACCAGTTCCCGGAAACCTCATTTATATTGTGTTCTACATGAAGGGCAGCTCGGCTACACCATGGAGAATCGATATGAATAGAGTCTTTGGAGCCGTGTGTCAGGGTGGTCCACAATGCACACCTACCTTGTGTGCCAGGTCCAGCAGTGCAGGTGAATACAGGTTCTGAGCTGAGTCCAAGAACAGGAGCCCAGCATTCAAGATTGGGAGGTAGAAGAGTCTAGAAGAACTAAAGAGCAAGATATGCATGCATGAAGCCACCAGACAGCTCCCAGCGGTCACCAGGGACATGGTCAGCATTAGCTTGCGCCCACTCTTTTTTTGTTTTATTTTTGTTTTTCGAGGTAGGGTCTCGCTCTAGTCCAGGCTGACCTGGAATTCAGTATGTATTCTCAGGGTGGCCTCGAACTCACGGCGATCCTCCTACCTCTGCCTCCCGAGTGCTGGGATTAAAGGCGTGCGCCACCACGCCCGGCTTGCTTGTGCCCACTCTTTCCCACCCATACTCAGCATGAACGAGAAGAAAGTTGAAGGGAGACTGTCCTTCTCCACAGGGAAAGGGGTGGGAATTCTAGTTGGAAAGAGACTGTGGATTAGTAAAGCATCCTCTGCCATCCCTCACTGGGTGGCATTCCTTCCACGGGGAAGGGTCAGCCCATCTGAAGGCAGGCCAGATATGTGAACCGAAAGGGGGCTTGATTCAGAAGGCTGTGCTGGGCGATACGTCAATACGTTACTTCGCTCTGTCTGGAGGGCTCATTGCGGAGAATAACTTCAAACCTGTGATGACACCCTTTCTCTTGACCTCATTTAACACCTACTTGAGTGAGAAAGGTGAAGTCAGTAAAAATTTATAGGCTGCCTTGCCCTGATTTCTGCAATACTTTGCCTGTTTGGCTGCATGATTTGTGGAATGTGAGCTAACAGTCCCAAGTTGGGCCCTCGGTAAACATAAGCATGCTTTTGGGACGTCGATATTAATGTCACACCAATGGCTTTGATGGCATTAAGCTGTCTGTAATGTCACAGCAGTTGTCTAATTGCCTAAGAACACGAAAAGAAATTTCCATGAAAAATGGGTGAGTCAGCAGAGACCCCATCTGCACAGCCGTTCAGGCTTCCGGTCCCTCAGTCCTTGGGTCATTGCCCGAGCCTTTGATGCTAACCACTAACGCATCGCACCGACAGCTAAGGGAGAGGGCTGGCTGGAGCCATGTCATCTTATCATGTGGACAAGTGCATGTCTAGGAGGTTAGGAGAAAAAAAAATCCCTCTATTCAAACGAGTCAGAATGCTTCCTAGGTGGGGAAAATGACAGAAGCCCAATTCAATCTGAAATTTGGCCTCGATATCCAAGACCTCGCAGTGCCTTGCAATACCCACACAAGACCCTCATCATAGGAGAAAAAGACGATGACATCAAATTAAAAGAGAGACTAACGGAGAGAGGGAGGGGATATGACGGAGAGCAGAGTTATGAAGGGGAAAGTGGGGGAGGGGACGGAAATACCATGGTTTGTTATCTGTAAGTATAGAAGTTGTCAATAAAAATATATACATTTAAAAAAAAAAGAAAAAAGAAAACCTAAAGCCCAGCGTGGTGGCGCACACCTTTAATCCCAGCACTTGGGAGGCAGAGGCAGGAGGATCGTCGTTGGTTCGAGGCCACCCTGAGACTATATAGTGAATTCCAGGTCAGCCTGAGCTGGAGTGAGACTCTACCTTGGAAACCCCCCCCAAAAAACAAACAAACTGATTTTTGTCTCTCAAAATAAATACAGTGCTTTGAACATGTATAACAAATAAATTTAAAACAATTAAAAAGAAAGATCGAAGTAGAAACTATGGGTGCTGTTTGTGGGGTGTGGGGGGGGCCTGTAGGATCTTTGGAAGGAGGGGCCTCCCTAGAGCAAGTGGGTGGCGGGGAGAAGGGCCTTTCCCTTGACAACCTGCCCCTTCCTGGCTACCCTGTGCTGCCTGTTCCCCGAGATGGGGGGAGGTGAGGCGTTCCAGGGCCTTCTTCCAGGGTTTTCCAGCCATGACGGCCGGACCCTCTCAAACCGTGAGCAAAACTAAATACTCACCCCTGAAGTTGTTTTCCAATAAGCCATCTCCTTGGGGTAGGGTCTCAAGGGGTTCATCTGGAGCCTGGCTCACAATCAAATACAACAGAGTGTTCTGCTCTGGGGTACTTAGGGATGCTGTCTATTTCTCACATTCCTATTCAGTACGTCTTTCTGGGAAGTAGAAAAAATAGAATTAAGGAGACATTTATTGAAGTGCTGTCATCTCCAATGGCTGTGTGAGCGTGCACAGGCCCTGGAGAGTCAAAGCTTTACAGGGGAGGTTAGAGGTCGTGTGGAGATGTGTTCACCTTTTTGGTCACAGTTCTACCTCTGCTACCTGCTTCCTACGTGGTCTTAGGTCAGTTAATTTTTCTGAGATTCTATTTCCCTTTGGCAAGACAGGAATACAATATACCTCCTACCACAATGACTAGTGAGGATATGAATACTTTCAAATGAAAGGAAGGACTTGGTGGAGTGTTATCAGTAATCATTAGAGCCACAGTTTTCCTGAGCCCTTCCAGTGCCTTGGGCCATAACATGTGGTTCATATTGCTTGCATTTTAGAGTTGAGAAAAACAAAGGGGCTGGAGAGATGGCTTAGCAGTTAAGGTGAGAGCCTACAAAGCCAGAGGACCCAGGTTCAAATCCCCAGGACCCACGTAAGTCAGATGCACAAGGTGGCACATGCATCTGGAGTTCATTGCAGTGGCTGGAGGTCCTAGCACACCCATTCTCTCTCTCAAATAAATAAAAAATAAATTCAAAAAAAGAGTTGAGAAAAACAAGTTCTAGAAAGGCCAGGGAATTTAGCTACCGGTCACCTGCAGGCAAGCAACAGAGCTATGATTTGAACCCAGATCTTTTGGCCCCAGGCTGTGGCCTCTCTATCATAACTCCACTCTTGTCAAGGTTTATTTTTCCAGCAGTGGTTAAAATTGCCTATTGCCACAGGAGCTACCAGTGTGCCTGGAGCCACATGCACCAGTTTGGTTTTGCCTGAAGTGTGGCCTTTACTGCTGTGAGAGTCAGAATTTCTGCCTTCAATATTCTTGGGCCCTTCAACCAGAACTCGAGATTAATTTTTACAATTGCTACAAGCATTAGAGCTTCTGCCACCTCCACCATCCCCATGTCCTTACACCTTGTCCCATGATTGCCACATCTGCCACCCCCAGCCACCCTAACCCTTGACTGTTACTCCCACAACTCAACCCACGACCCCATGGTAAATTCCAGCAATCCCACTGAGGAGGGCCCTCAGTGGAGTGGGGGCAGAGAGGAAAGGAAGTGGTGGTGCCAACACATGATGTATCCATACAAATTTCTACTTAATTTTATATATATATGGCTTAGCGGTTAAGGTGCTTGCCTTGGCATAAGGATCCAAGTTTGATTCCCTAGTACCTATGAAAGCTAGATGCACATGTGGTGCATGTGTCTGGAGTTGATTTGCAGTGGTTAGAGGCCCATTCTCCGTCTGTTAAAAAAAAAAAAAAAGAGTGCTCGCTTCGGCAGCACATATACTAAAATTGGAACGATACAGAGAAGATTAGCATGGCCCCTGTGCAAGGGTGACACGCAAATTCGTGAAGCGTTCCATATTTTTAATTCTCTATAAAAAAAAAAAAGTAAGGGTTATCTCATTTGTCCTGGTGCTAACTTACTCTCCGTTGGAGAGAGCCACCCCATCATACCTCAAAAGGGCCCCGGCTGAAACTAAGAAAAATTGGAGAAATAAGCAAGGGGGCTGTTTTCCTGATGAACCGGATACCAGCACAAGGGGGAAGGAGAGCAGCACAGAGAAAAATCAACTCCTACCAAATCAGAGAGCCAGAGCCTCAGAGGACCCCAACACCTCATCACTGAAGCAGACCAAAAATGAACCCAACATGGCTCAGGGAAATTTTGCGGAAGAGGGGGCGGAAAGAATGTCAGAGCCACATGTTGGGTCATGATATGCAGAGACATTTAGCTTACCCATAACTGTGGGCTAACTCCACAATGCATGACCCGTATACCTCAACAAGGAGGGGCCAAGGGGAGGGGTTAGGTCACGGATGAGCCTAATAATGGTACCAAACTGACTGTATTTGCTGAATACAGAACTGACTAATAAAAAATAAATAAATAAATAAATAAAATAAAATAATAATCCCTTAAAAAAAAAAAGAAATCACAAATCAAACTCAAATGTCAGCCACCACCCTAGAGCCCACCTTGAGCTGGCTGCTCTTGTCATTGCCCTGCCGTGGGCGTCCTGTCGTCTTTCACACGGGGTCATTCTGAGGAACAGCCCCTCACTCAGAACAGCAGGTTACCAAAACTCCGCCTGGGAGCCTCTCCTGTTGCTCAAAGTGACCTCTGAGGAGATGCTCTTCAGTGAGTTCCTCAGCCAAGACCTTTGGTCCAGTTAGGCCAGCCTGGAGACCTGGAGACAGCCCCTCCTAGCCGCTTCTCAGATCTCCCTGCTCCTCCATCTTGTGAGGCTTTCCATCTGGGACTGCTCCCATTGTTTTCATGTTTAAATTATATATATATATATAATTTATTTATTTATTTGAGATACAGAGTGAGAGTGGGTGCTAGGGTCTCCTGCCACTGCAAACCAACTCTAGATATATGCGCCATTTTGTGCATCTGGCTTTCTGTCAGTACTGGGGAATTGAACCCCGGGCCAGCAGGCTTTACAAGTAAGCACCTTTAACCACTGAGCAACCTCTCCAGCCCTGCTTCTATATATTTTTTCCCCCTCAGGGACATAGCTACTCCGCCTCCATCATTCCCATGTCCACTTCCTTTCTCCACCACCATACGCCTGAGTGACAAATGCAGCGACCCTGCAGTCTTGGGGCGCACCAGGCCCCGACAGCTGGTGAGCGGTCCTCCGTGGTTCACAGCGCCGCCGCAGGTTCCCACTGGTCCTCTCCAAGTTCAAGTCTCCCGTGAGCAGCCTCCCCAGGCATCTGGTTTCCATGTGACAGCAGAGCTGGCGTCACCATGACGCTTGCCAAGAGATGTCATGACATGAAGCTGCTATTAAAACCCAAACCCCTAAGCTGGGCGTGGTGGCGCACGCCTTTAATCCCAGCACTCAAGAGGCAGAGGTAGGAGGATCGCCGTGAGTTCGAGGCCACCCTGAGACTACAGAGTGAATTCCAGGTCAGCCTGGGCCAGAGTGAGACCCTACCTTGAAAACAACAACAACAAAACAAAACAAAAAAATCCCAAACCTCTAAACTTGCTTATTTCAGGAACCAGGTCAATGGACAGGTGAGATAGCCATTCATTCTTTCCTGACAATCCCTTTCTCATTTCATCTTCTTCGAAACTCACATGGGAGATCCATGCTTCATTAAATGTATATACCTTATCTTTTTAAATTTTATTTTTATTTTTATTTTTATTTTTATTTATTTGCAAGGAGAGAGCGAGAGAGATACTCCAGACGCATGCGCCACTGGCTTTACGTGGGTACTGGGGAATCAAGCCCCGATCATTAGGTTTTGCAGGCAAGTGCCTTAACCCCTCAGCCACCTCTCCAGCTCCAGTTATCCTTATCTGGAATATTCTGAAGTAACGATTTCATACTCTCATCATTAAGCCTTTGATCCTTCATGGTTGTTTACAGTGCACAGGGTCACGACATTGCGATTCTGTACAAACCAATGCCAATTCCCAGCAGAAACAAGCAGTTGAGGGGATGAAGAGGAAACGTTTTAAACCCCGAGGAGACACCCAGCACAGGCACACCCTCGTGTTTAGGTTGTGGGATGGAGTCAGATCACTTCATGAAAACGCTGGCGTTAAGTTTAAGAGTTCAAGGTGGAAGGTCTGGGGCTGTAGCTCAGCGGGTAGAGTTCTTGCCTAGCAAGCATGAGGTCCTAGGTTTGATCCCCAGCACTACATAAAGCCAGATGTGATGGCATATGCTTGTGAAACAAGAAATCATGAGGTCGAAGCAGAAGGTTCAGAAGTTCAAAGTCAGTCATTGTGTAAGGGTGAGGGGAGGGGCAGTGTCTCTGAACATTCCCTTCCACTCCGGGGCTCTTACAATCTCCTCACCTATGTATCGTGTTCAAGGCTAGTGTGGGCTACATAAGACCGTGTCTCATCATGCACCCCACCCAGAAAAAAGAATCACATGCAGAAAGTTCAAACACTTGCAACGGCTATATCTTCCCATTGGCTTGGCTGAGCAATGTCTCCTATCTAGGCCAACCATTTTCGCAAAGACCTGGCACTTCCATGTGGGAGGGAACCTCCAAGGGAAACGTCATCAACCACCGGAAGCCAGTTTGCAGCCATGAATGAATGAGGCTGTTCGTGGTAAAGCCATTGCCTGTCTGATCCAACAGCGGATCCCAGGTCCCTGGCCTCCTACTGCTGCTGTTAAGCCGGGCGTGGTGGCACACGCCTTTAATCCCAGCACTCAGGAGGCAGAGGTGGGAGGATCGCCGTGAGTTCGAGGCCACCCTGAGACTCCATAGTGAATTCCAGGTCAGCCTGAGCTAGAGTGAGACCCTACCTTGAAAATAAATAAATAAATAAGTACACTGAGGCAGAGGGAGGGTGAGCGTGGTGGGAGTGTATGGCAGTTCACCTACAATTGCGTCATTCATTCAACTCAGTGACTGAGGCAGAAATGGGGAAAGGGTGACAGGGAACCCGCTGAGGCCAAGTCAGGAGTAGAGGTGGCAAACACAGAACCACACAGACAGCGGGCATGAATGTCTTCCCGCTGCTGTCTCGTCCAGTGGCCTGCAAGGCAGACAGAGAACGGGATGGACGAGTTCACGCTCTGCCAGGGAAGCACAAGAAACAGAGAGATGGATCGACAGACATCTCAGCAGCTAAGGCACTTTCCTGAAAAGCCTAAGGACCAGGGTTCAAGTCCCCAGTACCCACATACAGCCAGATACACAAGGTGGCACATGCGCCCGGAGTTTGTTTGCGATGGCTAAAAACCCTGGCATACCATTCTCAATCTGTCTCTCTGTCTGCCTCTTTCTCTCTCTCACACACACACACTCTTTCTCTTCTTAAAAATATTTTATATTTATTTACTTATTTATTTATTTATTTATTTATTTATTAAATAGAGGCAGATAGTGATAGAAAGAATGAGAGAATGGGTGCACCAGGGCCTCCAGCCACTGCAAATGAACTCCAGACGCATGCGCCCCCTTGTGCATCTGGCTAACGTGGGTCCTGGGGAATCAAACCTGGGTCCTTTGACTTTGCAGGTGCCTTAACTGCTAAGCCATTTCTCCAGCCCTCTCACTCTCTCTTAATTAATTAATTAGTAGAAACACAGAGAGAGGGGTAGAGGGTTCTTCCAAGGAAATGACTCTAGCCTTAGACTGAGGTCCCTGAGCTGGCAGCAGAGGGAAGGGAGACAGGAGGAAGGATAGCTGGAGCTGGGCTTCTAGAGGTTGCCAGTTTGGAAAGCGGAAGGCATGAGTCAGAGACAGAAGGTTCAAAGCTAAGACTACGGCGAGTGTGCAGATGTCGGGGTCATGAGCAGATTATGAGAAAGAGGCTTGCCCATGGTAGAGAATGGAGGTCAAAGAGAAGGTTCTCTCCCCCATCCGCGAGTTGACATGGCAGGCCTGAGCTCCTGAAAGGGCTATTCTTCCATTATCCACCACACAGACCCATTTGAGCTGTTCACTGGAGCTTTTCTCCACGGAGCAGACACTGGGATTGATTCCTCCAAACCTCACTCACCTTCCTCCCCCATCCCTGCCGGCAAACTCCACAGAGGAGGGGCTCGGGAGATACCTCAGCACCAGACAGGTAAGTCAGAGGGGGCCTTCGGGAAAGAGGATCTCAGTGGACAAAATGGAATGGTGTTGGGCTGGAGAGATGGCTTAGCGGTTAGGCGCTTGCCTGTTAAGCCTAAGGACCCTGGTTCGAGGCTCAATTCCCCAGGACCCACGTTAGCCAGATGCACAAGGGGGCGCATGCGTCTGGAGTTCGTTTGCAGTGGCTGGAGGCCCTGATGCACCCTTTCTCCCTTTCTCCCTCTCTCTGTCTGTCACTCTCAAATAAATAAATAAAACAAAAAAAAAAATGGAGTGGTGTTTTAAGTTTCGGAACAAGTCAGGAGCTTAGTCCTGAGAAGGGGTAGCTTTCCTGGGCTGAGGAAAGATGCTCAAGACAGAAGTTTTTATTTTATTTTTTTTTGTTTTTTTGGTTTTTTTTCCGGGAGAAAGTCCCTAGTGGAAGTAGAAGGAAAGCTGCAGTGGTTCATGCAGGACAGTATACTCACAGTCAGCATTCACGGCTGGACAGGGCAGGATGGCACATGCATTAAGGTTAAATGCAGCGGCACACATAAGAAGTATTGGGGGTGGGGCTGGAGAGATGGCTTAGCGGTTAAGGCATTTGCCTGTGAAGCCAAAGGATCCCAGTTCGATTCTCCAGGACCCACATAAGCCTGATGCACAAGGGGGCACATGCATCTGGTGTTCATTTGCAGTGGCTGGAGACCCTGGCGTGCCCATTCTCTCTCTCTCTCTCTCTCTCTCTCCCTTTCTCTGTCTCAAATAAATAAATAAATGAAATATGTTTTTTAAAAAAAAGAAGTATTGGGAGGGGGTGGATGTCTCAGGCTGAGTCAGGACAGACATTGCCATGTTGTCAGGAGCCTAGCTTCATTTTCTAGCCCTCACCTATGAGTAGCTCCCATTCTGGTCATGCTATTTGGAGCAAGTGGCCTAACCTTCACTGGGATGGCGGCAACTGTCATTGCAGATATGCTAGGTCGAAAGTGCTTTGCACACGTGTTACTAGGATCAACCCTTGTTCTTGTTCAGGACTAGTACAGGGTTGAGTATATGGTATGGACTCGAGACATAGTTGTGGGCTGGAGAGATGGCTTAGTGGTTAAGGCTCTTGCCTGCAAAGCCAAAGGACCCAGGTTCAATTCCACGGGACCCACGTAAGCCAGATGCCCAAGGTGGTGCATGCATCTGGAATTCATTTGCAGTGGCTATGGGCCCTGGTGTGCCCATTCTCTCTCCCTCGCTCTCTCTGCCTCTTTCTCTCTCAAATAAATAATTTTTAAAAAGAAATAGTTGTTCAGTCACAATGAATTATTAGTTATTGTTACTACAAGACACACCCAAGCTCCACCTTGATCTCAATGCATTTGCATGGTACCTAGAAAGAGCTAATTTGCTTGGCCAGCTGATGGAGGGGGACCAGCCCACGCTGGCCCACCAAAGCCTGGGAACTGCCCCAGATGCTGCCGCCTCTGCTAGACTAGACACTGCTAATGGCTTTTGTTCATATGCCAAATTCTCCCCGCCCGCCTGCCTGCCTGCCTTCCTCCTCAGGGGCCAGGCATGACTGAATTTCTCCTCTGGGAGGCCAACACAATCCAAGAACCTCGGAAGGGGAATGAGGAGGTGACCACTGGAGGGGACAGTTCTCGGGGATCCTGCACAGCCCCCGAGGTGTGTTGCTTTCTCTGTACCCCGGTTGCCTCTGAGGTTGCAGCCCTGGCCTCAGATCGCCTGCACTTCCTTTCCCTCAAGAGGGATTGTGGGGAGAAAAGCTCACAGGAGTCAAAACAAGCCTGGGGATATGAAAACCATATGTAAACTTGGCAGGCCCGCCTTGCAACCTAATGGGCCTCCCAGACATCACCGCGCCCACAGACACTGGCCTTTTGTGAGGCTGGGGCCCTGGCTCCCTCCCTCGCCCCCATTCTGTGCAGACAACATGAAAAAGGAAAAAGTGACACAAAGACAGCCAGTCTCCAACCAGCCGCGTGCTCTTCCGCACTCGCAGGCCCGCTAGGTGATGAACGTATATGGGACGCTTGCTGCCCACAGACATACCTAGTTCCCATTTCAGAGGTAAGGCTGCTGGGTCGATGGCGAGGACACGAGGCCCAGGGGACACCACGAATAACTGCAGCCACTGCCAGCTGGGGTTCAAATGCAAGATAATACGGCTGAAAATCCTGGCCTTTCTCATTACAAGCTGCCCTCCGAGACGATCTTCAGATTATTTCAAACAATTCGCGATATGGAAAACTTAGCCCAAAGGCTTAGCTTCCTTTTCTAGAGAGAAACTGAGACATACATAACTTTTCCTTTGCGACGTTATGGAAATATTGGGCAATATCCTAATATGCCTTTGTTATTTATATCTGAAGCGACTGTGGTTCAAAGACTTTTGGGTGTGGAGGGAGACTATATTCATGAGCCATTATCATTGCAGTGTTAAAATTAAATGTTCTTTGGGCTGGAAAGATGGCCCAGCCGTTAAGAAGTTTGCCTGCAAAGCCTAACAACCTGGGTTTCATTCCCCAGTACCCACATAAAGCCGGATGCACAAAGTGGCGTGTACATCTAGAGTTCATTTGGAGTGGTTAGAAGCCCTGGCACACCCATTCTCTCCCTCCAGTCTCCCTCCCCATGCCCTCTTTGGCTCTCTACACACACACACACACACACACACACACACACACGTACATGCTTTCTGCTTGCAAATAAATAAACTTAAAAAATATTTTTTAAAAAAATTAAATGTTCTTTTAGAGCAGCTTTTTATAAAAGGAAGAAAGGAAAGGAGAGAGGGAAAAAGAGGGGGAGGGAGGGGGAAGGAGAGAAAGGAGGAGGGAGGAAGGAAAGCTAAATCAGAAAGTAAGAAGGGGGCTGGAGACATGGCTTAGCAGTTAAGGCATTTGCCTGCAAAGCCAAAGAATCCAGGTTTGATTCCCCAGTAAGCCAGACCCACGTAAGCCAGATGCAAAAGGGGGCACATGCAACTGGAGTTCATTTGCAGTGGCTGGTGGTCCTGGCACACCCATTCTCTCTCTCTCTCTCTCTCTCTCTCTCTCTCTCAAATAAATAAATAAATAATATATATATATTTAAAAAGAAAGTAAGAGGGGATATAGGGCCATGCAACTCTAATGGTCTAACCTGTGGTTTCCCAAAGACCAGGAGAAAACACAGATGGCATTTAAATAGATTCGCTCTGTAACCTATGCATCCAAGACATGTCATCCTGGGGTGGTGTCTAAAGCTGCAGGTAGTTGGGAAGCATTCGTAAACTCTTGTCAGCTTTTGTGGAGTGCAAGGACCCCCTCCTCTCTCATTGACATCAGGGACAGAGCCTGGGACACAGTCTACTTCCTGCAGTGCTCAGAGCTCACGTTGGCCTCAGCATTTCGGGAGACATGAGGGTCTATCTCAACATGCTCAGTGCTCTGGCTTGAGGACATGATGGGAGGGAGAAAAACAGTGGCAGAGAAAGAAAGGCATGCGGGGGGAGCCCCATCAGGAGTCCGGGAATGAATCACTGGTAACACCAGCCAATAGCACTGAGAAGGACGGTTGAGGGGCCGTCTTCTCATTGTAAGGTGTTTTTTTTTTTTTTAATTTACTATATCCTTTTTAGTGTGAACCAGGGTATGGTATCTACAGCAGTCCTCCCTCATTGGAGAAATACATTTCCAAGACCCTGGCTATTGAACGGTGGGTAGGATTGCATTTACTATGTCTTTCCTATGAACACTCAATAAAGTTTACTTAATTATGCACAGGGATTGGTGACTGCTGATAATAAAATAGAACACTTATAATGATATATTATAATAAGAGTGATTCATAAAGTCTGTGAACGATTTATTTTTGGAGTTTTCCATGTAATATTTTTCAGTCTCAGCTTGGCTGTGAGGGACTGAAACTATGGCTATGAAAACCTCAGAGGGAGGGAGGCAGCTGGTCTGTCTGCTTGCTCTACTTCCACAGCCTCTGCCGTCTTTTAAACGTGGAGGGAGCTACGGCAGAGGGCTGCCACCTTTGTCCCAGTTCCCAGTGATGCTGAGTGAGGGATGCTCTGGGGAACACTTGGAGGGAGCTGGAGGTAGGGAAGCCCATAGGGCCAGTGTCCAAGGCTCCAGCTCTAGCAGCCTTCTGTCCCCATTAGTGTGATACTCCTTTTAAAATATATAATAAATTAGGGGCTGGAAAGATGGCTCAGAACTTAAAAGTGCTTGCTTGTAATGCCCGTCAGCCCGGATCTGATTCCCCAGTACCCACATAAAGGCAGACACAGAAAGTGGTGCCTGTATCTGGCATTTGCTTACAGTGACAAGAGGCCCTGGTGAAGCCATACACATGCACATGCAGACACACACACACACACACACACACACACACACACACACAGCGTTAGCTCTTGCTTTAAGCCTCCATGTTATGATTTCACAACCCTTGCCATCCTACCAACGGAGAGAAAGCAAGGGATGATATCTCTCATCTCCAATAGACAAATGGAAATTCAAACTTCTCTGCCCTGGTTTTCTAACCAAATTAAAGAAACACACTGTAATGTCTAAACAGGTCCAGGCTATGGAGAGAGAGTAGCTTTCTCTCCAAAGTCACAGTAACCCGGAATGAAGTTTGGCTCACCGACCATGCGGCCACAAGTCCCGCAGTCCTCTAGTTCTATTCAAAGCAACACTAATTGCCTTGTGAACAAGGCTCCTCTCAAGAGAGTGAAATTTAAGCAGTGGAATATCAAAGCATGACTTTTAAGGGAATTGAGTTGATCGGGAGCTGATAGCATTCCCAGCAAAACCCTGTCTCCGAAGGCTCGCAGAGAAAATAAAGAACTTTTTAATGGCATCATCAGAGGATGTGACTTGTCAAGGCAGATTTGCAAACAGGAAAGGGGCCAGCGACCGTTCTTGTCTAGACATCTGATTAGTGGGGAAACTGTAGGATTACGCAGAGTATGGCGTTTTCTGGCCGCCATTCGGAGGAGGCTGGGCCTCCTATGCAGAGGGTTAGATGAGAGAAACATCTGTGTTAGAAAACAATGCATCCGGCCTTGGGTTCCAGCCACCATGCTGGAGGAAGGGAGCATCGTAGTAGACTGAAATCCGCTGAGCCTCTGCCTGGCGCTGTGGACGACGGACTGGGGGAGTCTGGGGCTCGGTGATGGAAGGATAGAGGGAAAAGACGCAGCTTGTGCCCTCCTGTCCCCCTGTTTCAGTCCCAGCTTATGGTCTGATCATTCTATTGTTGATCCCCAGACTTACAAGATCTGTTCTGATGAAGAAAAAGGAAAAAAGAAAAAAAAAACAAAACCTGCATCCCTTCAACCCTAGGACACACAGAAGCCACAAAACTTCTAGGGTGGGAGCTACGATATGTGAGATGCCAAATGAATAATTCTCACTGGAATGGCCATGTCGGCTGTAAAATGGAGTAAGATGGAATGATTGCACGGACCCCGGCTCAGGGGTGGGGCTCTGGGAGGTAACAGGTAGGGTCTGAAAGGACATGGGTTCAGAATCAGGAGCCATGAGGTGTTTGGATAGAGTCCTCGCTCAGAAGGTCTCCCTAACCTTGTCCTATCCCACCGGAGTCCCTACTGCTCTGTGCTGTCAAGCCTACAGCCCTGGGCTACATACTTTTGCTGTGACCTAAGACACAGCCAGGCACAGGCTCTGTGAGAGCAGCCTAAATCCGTGACAGGATCAGGCCCTCCAGCAAAAGCAGCTAGGAAATGCAAGGGGATAATTACGGCCACCCAAGGCCAACTAGGGAAATAGAAACCACTGTATTTGGGAATTTCGTCCAAGGAATGTGTTATAGGGTGATGGAAGAGCTGAGACCCCGACAGGACGGTGACACAACCCAAAACTGGCAACAGTCGAGGTTGTCACGACCCAGAGGCTGAATAGACAAGGAGGAAATGGGATGACCAGGGGCCCAGACATGACTTCCAGAAGATTCCTGTCTGCTGGGATGTGGACCATGGAGGACCGGGAGAGCAGGGGACAGGATGGCCCCGTGCCTTTCTCGTTTGCCCCACCTCAAGTGCTCTTTTCTTTCCTCTCTGTGACTCTTCGTCACTCTTCCCCCTTCATTATTTCTTCCTGTGACTAAACAGCTTAAGCTGCCGGCTAGAAATTCTACCTGTGCCCAGATGTAAGTATCTCTTGAAAAGGAAGGACGCCGGGATTGTCTCCTGCCACCAACAGTGCCCTCAGTGCCTCCCGTGGGCTGAACCGGTAAGGAATTGGCTGGCCTAGGAGCCTGGGTATACAGAGTTTTGGGGTCTGTCTACCTGGCCAAGGGCAAGTTGGGGCAAGTGGCTCAGGATGATCGGCCCACATAGCTTGTGAAACTCTCTCTCTCTCTCTCACATAGCACCCGTGCTCTTCCCTCCGCAGCTAAAGGAGGACATGTTTGTGTAATTATTAGTTTGACTTTTTTTTTTTTTTTTTTTTTACCTTTCCCAACTATTACTTTGGCCCTGTAAACTCTAGACAAAATTTGGACAGGAATGGAGTCTGCTTAACTCATGGGTGATGCTGAGGAATGTTTGCATGAAGGCAGGGCATGGAGTTCAGGGGCGGAATGCTCATCCAGCACGTGCGAGTCTCTGGCTCTCTAGCTTCCATCTCTAACAGCATGAACAAACAGTATGTGGAACTGGGGAGACTGCTCTGTGGTTAAAAGTACTTGCTTGCAAGCCGGGCGTGGTGGCGCACGCCTTTAATCCCAGCACTCGGGAGGCAGAGGTAGAAGGATCGCTGTGAGTTCGAGGCCACCTTGAGACTCCATAGTGAATTCCAGGTCAGCCTGCGCTAGAGTGAGACCCTACCTCGAAAAACCAAAAACAAAAAATAAAACAAACAAACAAAAAGTACTTGCTTGCAAAGCCTGCCAGCCCAGGTTCAACTCCCTAGTACCTATGAAAAACCAGATGCACTATGTGGTACACACATCTGGAGTGTGTTTGCAGTGGCAGGAGGCCCTGGTGTGCCCATTTCACCCCTCCTCTCTGTGTGTATGTGTGTGTTTGTGTCTTTCTCTCTCTCTCACACACACACACACAAATAAATGAATAAAAATATTTTTAAACTATATACAAAGAAATATTTGTTGAAAATAATTGAATCAAGAATGAATCAGCCAGGCCTGGTGGCACATACCTTTAATCCCAGCACTCAGGAGGCAGAGGTAGGAGGATTGCTGTGAGTTTGAGGCCACCCTGAGACTACATAGTGAATTCCAAGTCAACCTGGGCTAGAGCAAGACCCTACCTAGAAAACTTAAAAAACGAAATGAATCAGTGCATACTGCCCTTCTTAGAAGCAAATAGTCCTCAGAAGGGGGCATGCAAGATTTTAGATCTAGGGGAGCACCAGCTCCAAATGGACTAGGAGGTCAGCCAGCCTCTGCTAAGAACTCAACTTCATGCGGCTTTGGCAAGATTTTACAACTTAAACTCGGGCTGGAGATATGGCTTAGCGGTTAAGGCGCTTGCCTGCGAAGCCTAAGGACCCATGTTCTACTCTCCAGATCCCACATAAGTCAGACGCACAAAGGTGAGGCAAGCACAAGGTCACACAAGCCCACTAGGTGGCGCAAGTGTCTGTAGTTCAATTGAGGTGGCTGAGGCCCTGGGGCACCAATTCTCTCTCTCTGCCTTTCTCTCTCTCTCTCTCTGTTTCTCTCTTTCCTTCCCTCTCGGTCTCTCTTGCTCTAAAATAAAAGAAATAAAAATAATTAAAAAAAACCTTAAACTCATTTGACCACATTCCTGGGACAGGATTTTGACACTTGATAAAGATGAAACTACTTTGTCAACTGTAGGAGGATGCGTTCGTGTCAGAGATGATAGTAACCTTTGTTAGTGGCAGGAGAGAATCCCGGGGTCCTTCCTTTTCAAGAGCTGTTCACATCTGGGCACAGGTAGAATTTCTAGATGGCAGCTTAAGCTGTTTAGTCACAGGAAGAAGTAATGAAGGCGGGGAGTGACAAAGATTCACACAGAGGAAAGAAAAGAAAACTCGAAGTAGCTCGTGTGTGTTCCCGGGAAAAGAGGAAACAAGGGGACAGGGAGGGCAGGAGTAGTGGGGAGAGCCAGGGACCCCAGCTGCAGGGGGAGCTGAGAGCTGAGGGGGTCTCAAGTCAGCGAGAAGAGAGTGAAGCAAATAGCAGTTGGAACTTGGCTGGGTGGATTTTATGAAGCCGGAAGGTTGACCCTCAACTTGATAACCATGCAGCCCACCACCACGGCCAGCATCTGCTAGCGATTGAATGATGGGCCAAGCTTCCCACCAAGCGTTAACTCCAGACCACTCTGAAGCAGGTCCTGTCATGTTTCTCCTCTTACCTGTGGAAAACGAATAAACATGTGGGGTGTGTACGTGGGTGCGGGTTTTGTTGTGTGTGGTTCCGGCTCTGCAGTCAGCATCTCTTCCCTCTTCCTCTCCCTGCTCTGGGTTCCTTCCTAGGAACATGCTAACTGGGCTCAAGGATGGCCCCCAGCGAACCTCCCTTCTGGTGCTGACATAGCTGGTGTCCACATCAAATAGGATTGCCCCAGATAACCAGAAAAGAGACTGAAGAAATGGCGACATGCGTCACAAGTGTCTTTTGTCTTTCTTTCTTTCTTTCTTTCTTTCTTTCTTTCTTTCTTTCTTTCTTTCTTTCTTTCCTTTCTTTCTAGAGGTAGAGTCCAACTCTAGCACAGGCTGACCTGGAATTCACTATGTAGTCTCAGGGTGGCCTTGAACTCACAGTGATCTTCCTACCTCTACCTCCCGAGTGCTGGGATTGAAGGCGTGCACCACCACGCCTGGCTGGTTTATTTTATTTTATTTTATTATTTATTTGAGAGCGACAGACAGATAGAGAAAGACGCAGATAGAGAGAGAGAGAGAGAATGGGCGCACCAAGGTCTCCAGCCACTGCAAACGAATTCCAGACACGTTGTGCCCCCTTGTGCATCTGGCTAACGTGGGTCCTGGGGAATCGAGCCTTGAACCAGGGTCCTTAGGCTTCACAGGCAAGTGCTTAACCACTAAGCCATCTCTCCAGCCCTGTTTTTTGTGTTTTGTGTTTTTTTTTTTAACATTTTAATTTTATTGGAGAGAGTCAGACAGAGAGAAAGAAAGAGAAGAGGGAGAACGAGTTTGGGTGCTCCAGGGTCTCCTGCCACTGCTAACGAACTCCAGAGGCATATGCGCCAGTTTGTGCATTTGGCTTTATGTGGGTATTGAGAACTGATCCCAGGCCAGCAGGCTTCGCAAGCAAAGGCCATTAACCACTGAACTGTCTCTCCAGTCCCTACATGTCTTCTTTTGGGTGGTTCACTGTGCTATGTCATGGGGATCTCAGGAAGCGTCTCTCCCCAAAAAGTCCAAGGCATTATCAGCTGAGGTACACAGCGTATGGCCAGCCATGTGTAGCTTTGAAGCAAACCCTCCTTGAAACAGGGGTGACGCAGCAAGAAGTCCAGTCAAGGCTTCAGGAAAATGCAGCCCTGGGTGAAAACTTGAGATCTCATGGAAGAGCCACGTCCAGGATCTCCCAACCTAGTTGTTCCGAATTCCTGCCCCATGAACACCATCAGATTATAATGGTTATCTGTTTGCTGTTTTGAATTAATTTTTTAAGAAATTGGTTACTTAAGAGAGAGGGGCAGGGCTGGAGAGATGGCTTAGGGGTTAAGCGCTTGCCTGTGAAGCCTGAGGACCCCAGTTCAAGGCTTGATTCCCCAGGACCCACGTTTAGCCAGATGCACAAGGGGGCACAACGTGTCTGGAGTTCGTTTGCTGTGGCTGGAGGGCGCCCATTCTCTCTCTCTCTATATCTGCCTCTTTCTCTCTCTGTCTGTTGCTCTCAAATAAATAAAAATAAACAAAAAATTAAAAAGAGAGAGAGGCAGATATTATGGATAGATAGATTGATAGAGAGAGAGAGAGAGAGAGAGAATGGGAGCACCAGGGCTTCCAGCCACTGCAAACAAACTGCCCAGACACATGTTCCACCTTGTGTGTCTGGCTTACGTGGGGCCTGGGGTAATTGAACCCAAGTCCTTTGGCTTTGAAGGCAAGCACCTTAACCACTAAGCCATCTATCCAGCCCAGTTTCTGGCATTTTAATAAAACGATATTAAGAGTTGGTTATTATTAACCTGGTGTAGTGGCGCATGCCTTTAATCCCAGCTCTCGGGAGGCAGAGGTAGGAGGATCACTATGAGTTCGAGGCCACTCTGAGACTACAAAGTGAACTCCAGGTCAGCCTAGGCTAGAATGAAACCCTACATCGAAAAACAAAAAACAACAACAACAACAAAAAAAAGAGAGTTGGTTATTATTAGCCGGGTGTGGTGGTGCATGCCTTTAATCCCAGCACTCAGGAGGCAGAGCTAGGAGGAGTTCAAGGTCTGACTGGGACTACAGAGTGAGTTCCAAGTCAGCCTGAGCTAGAGGGAGACCGTGCCTCAAAAACAAACAAAGTCTTGTCTATTAATGAGATTTTCCCCCTCAGGACTCCCCTCATCTAGAGTGGAGGGGAACCCCTTTCAGCTAGGGAGCCTCTCTGTTTAACTTTTACTCTCTCTTCTACTCTCTCTTAAAAAAAAAAAAAAAAATCCTTCAAATTAACAACAACAACAACAAAAGAGCTGGTAATGATTGAACCCAAAGGGCATTTACTGACCAGAAACCAAATCCAGAGAAGAGGCCAGCTCACTGGCTAGCATAGAGCCAAATCTGTAAGGTTTGGGCTGCACCTGTGTGGTCTGACCCTACATCTCCAGCCCCCCAAGTTGCCCCTGGGTGGCGCAGCCCAAAGACACTCCCTTGACACTGTGCAGAGCCGACCTTGAGCATGAGTCATGCAGTGTCCCTTGGGCTTGCTTTGAAGGGTGCTCCCTAGAACAGAAAGCATTGCCCCCCGCTCCCCACCCTGCCTGTGGCCATCTGGGTATCTATCACACATTCTGATCTCAGCCCCGCCAAGGAAGAGCCTCCTTTGCTCCTTACCTCTTGCTTTTCCTCATTTTTCAATCACACCTCGATGCAAACTAATAAATTCCTTTGGCTCACCGTAACAGTTTCACAGAAACTGAAGCTGGACATCTTGTGGACACAGGTATCTAAGGAGGAGCTGACGGGTGTCAGGCAAGTGGTATGAGCAGCTGGTGAGTCCCCCAGGATAGGGGAGAACAGACCCCAGGGAGCGGAAGCCTCCTCGACAGGCTGAAGGAACCAGGGAGAAAGCTGGTGAGTTTGTGAGCAGCAGAATGAGGGTGTGCGCCAGGCCCAGGACCCACATGGACATGACTTCACTTTGACTCAGCAGGGTTTGTTTGTTTTGTTTTGTTTTCTGACTGCCACTCAATGTGTAGACCAAAGAGGCCAAGAGTGGGCGTGGGGAGGTCAAGGCAATGACCCAAGGGGAAAAGAGTGGCTTGGAACAGGAGGGACGCTGTGGATGACTCCAAGGCTTGGGGCCTGAAGTGAAGAAGAATGGTTTCTGTGAGGTTGTGTTTTGGACAGGTCGAGTCTGAGATGCCCATTGGACATCCGAGTGGAGACAGCAGGAAGGCATTTGGATATTAAGTGTAGGCTAAGTCAACAGGTGTCGCCCGTTTCATACGACAACACAGAGCGAGCAAATCAAGACACTGAGAGGGAAAGAATGGGCCCAAGTAAATGCGCCAAGCCACCAGCCACAGAGCCATCTTCCCAGTGGTCCAGGCCAGATCCCCTTCCATGTCCCCAAAGCCCCCAGCCATGGTAGCGTCACATATAGAATCATAATCCCCCCCCTGCAGCTCCAGCCTGGGCGTCAGACTCGTAAGTACAGAGATAGTCACATTTCAACAAGACTTCGATCAAAACCTGACCTGTCGCACTCTAGCCCAGGCTGACCTGGAATCCACTATGTAGTCTCAGGGTGGCCTCAAACTCAGGGCGATCCTCCTACCTCTGCCTCCCGAGTGTTGGGATTAAAGGCATGCGCCACCACGCCGCCGCCGGGCTAAAACTTGACATTTTGAGGGAAGATAAGCAGAGGATGACAACAGACAACAAGCTGGCTGAGGGCTTTGTAAATGAGTCACCACGGATCTGCCACCAGCCGGGCGATCTGCACACCCCTCCTGCGCACACTTCAAACAGGATCCCAGCTTGTAAAGATAGGATGGGCTTTTTGTCCGTGCACCCGTTGCTTAAGGGCCCGCCTGTCCCCAGGTTCAACACGTGAAGGTCGTCCACTCGTGTCATCCCAGAGAGGCCTCCCCGCTCAGACAAGAGATTGAGATAGGGCACAAGGGAAGAAGGATAGCCATGTCTATGTTGGGGACTGTGGTCTGTCCCCTCTGGTCACATGCATAAGAGAACACTCCCTCCCAAGGAAAGCACTAAAGAAAAGACATGTCCTCCAAAAAACAAATCACAAACAAACAAACAAACAAACACCCTTTCAAAGGCACTGACTCACATTCCCTTTCTTTTCTAGTGTGTGTGTCTGTGTGTGTATTCATGCGTGTGAGTGCTGGCATGCACATGCCACCGTGTGCATATGGAGAACACAGGACAACTTCGGGACCGATCCCCGCCTTTCGCCTCATTTGAGACCCGATCATTATGTCACTTCTCCATTCGTTGGGTGTGCTGGTCTGCAAGCTTCCAGGAAATTCTCCTGTCTCGCGCTACCATCTTGCCACAGGTGCGAAGGAATCACTGAGGCCTGCCTAGGGTTCTGAATCCAGGAACTCAAGTGGGCATGGCAAACACTTTACCTACAGACCCCCATCTCCTCCCCCCTGACTCCGTTTCTAAAGCACTTGGGCTGCCATAGAAAAAAGCACCAGGCTGAGGGCCTCTCTGTCTTAGTGCCATCATGACAGAGTCTCACAGAGACTTTCCATGCATGTTTAATTTACTTACGCCTCAGTCTCCTCACCTACAAAACGGAAATAAGAACGTCCCATGAGGTCGTTCTGAGGATTAAAAAGCTGAATTAGGGCTGGAGAAATGGCTTAGCAGTTAAGGCACTTGCCCGCAAAGCCAAAAGACCCAGGTTCGATTCCCTAAGACCCACGTTAGCCAGATGCACAAGGTGGCACATACAACTGGAGTTCATTTCTCTCTCTCTCTCTCTTCCTCTTTCTCTCTCAAATAAATAAATAACAAGGTATTTTTTAAAAAGCTGACTTATGTGAAGTACTAAAAGTATCCATCACAATAAGTATATATACTATGCTTATCAAACTTCCCAGTAACCATTTCTCTTAATATTCATACCCTTATATTAATGCTACTCTCACTTTGGGTAGAGAATCTTCTCTTTTCAGATGGCAGTGACCTTGGGATGACTCAGAAGGTATTATAGTGCTGGAAAGAAGTGACTAGAGTACCGAGTAACATCTCGATCACACCTTCCAAGGCTCAGAGTCTAATGCGGAAGAGGTGGCGGAAAGAATGTAAGAGCCAAAGGAAGGGTAGGACTCCTTACAATGTGCTCCCTCCAGACATAAAATGGCCTGGATATCCATGACCTCATAGTGCCTGACACTACCTACACAAGACCATCATAAGAGGAGGAAAAAGATCATGACATCAAAATAAAAGAGAGACTGATTGAGATGGGGAGGGGATATGATGGAGAATGGAATTTCAAAGGGGAAAAGGGGGGGAAGGAGGGTATTACCATGGGATATTTATTATACTCATGGAAAATGTTTTAAAAAATTGAGAAAAAAAGAAAATTAAATTAAAAAAAGAAAAAAAAATCCATCACAAACAAGTCATTCCATTTTGTGGAATGGGAAATCTCAGCTCTCAGCTGCTGCTAGTGACACTGGCTTTGTGGCCTCGAAGATGGCAGCCGCCTCCCCCAAGCTCTCTGAGGCACTCTCCGTCCCGCCCGGTGGGTTGGCCGGAACTCCTTCCTTTTCCAGATCTGGCGCCAAGACTGGGCACAGGTCTGCAGGAGACCACAGCCTCCGATGATGGACAAGGCCACACCATGGGAAACAGGACGGTTCCACTGAAAACAGAAGGTGGTGCATGGCTGCTGTTCCTCCCACTCTCTGCCTCCTTCTCCCCAAGGAAGAGCTGTCACCCACGCTCTGCACATTCCAGGTCCCTAGAAGAACTGAACAAAGTGCTCCGAACACCCCAGACTGGTAGTTTCAAGGAAACTCTCTTCCAGGAAACAGGCTATGGGGTAAACAGAAGTGTCCACACTTCTGAGAGAATCTCTGTGTTCCGGGCACTTGCAGGGTCTTGCTTAGGTTTGAATTCCCCGTAGGATCATAGCTTAGGCAGGACTGGGCACATTTTGCCAATGTGGAGGGGGAGGGGGAAGAGGTGCTTGTGAACAGCTCAGTCGGTGCCTGAGGCTATGCCAGCATGGGAAGAGGGAGGATGGGAAAGGAGGAGGAGGAAGAGTCCTGGGCTAACAGCCAGAAGTAGACCCAACTGAGTGACGGAGGACCCCAGGGCAAGCTACGCATTTGGCTCCTGGTTCAATGGGGAACTATATTTAGTTTTTCTCATAGGAGACACACCGATGGTACATGCCTTCTGGGAGCCTCAGGAAACATGAAGGTGGAGGCAAGGAAGAGTGAAAGAGGTTCACACCCTTTATCCTTAATAAAACCCTACAAGAGGGGCTGGAGAGATGGCTTAGTGGTTAAGGTGTATGCCTGTGAAGCCAAAGGACCCCGGTTTGATTCTCCATGGTCCCACATAAGCCAGACGCACATGGTGACGCATGCGTCTGGAGTTCGTTTGCAGTGGCTAGAGGCCCTGGCGCGCCCATTCTCACTCTCTCTGTCTGTCTGTAATAAATAAATAAATAAAAATTTAAAGCAACCTATAAGAATCCAGCATCTCAATGTAGGAGTTTATACTCGCTGCAGAGAAGGCTGTGTGGCGTGTAGAGACACTGGGATGGATTTGAGAAAGGGGGGAAGGAGGGCTTTTAGCAGTGCAATTCATCTCTCTGTCCTGAACGACTCTGCTCTGGCTCTAAACTTGCAGACCACCTAGCACAGGAGAGCCACTTCATCAAGTAATGCATTCATTACCTTTTGTTACTCAAACACTCCCACAGAATGTCAAGAGATTCCCACCCCTCCCCCCGAACCATGTTCCACCATACTCTCCTAGAGGAGACTGTGGAAAATAGTTCCACATCAGCATGTTTCCAAGGGCATTTCACCCACCTTCATAGAAATGAGTAGACTTGGGCTGGAGAGATGGTTGAGTGGTTAAGGTGCTTGCCTGCGAAACCTATGGGCCCATGTTCGACTCTCCAGATCCCACGTAAGGCACAAAGGTGAGGCAAGCGCAAGGTCGCACGTGCCCACGAGGTGGCGCAAGCGTCTGGAGTTTGAATGCAGTGGCTGAGGCCTGGCACGTCAATTCTCTCTCTCTCTTTCTCTTTCTCTCTCTCTAAAATAAAAAAGAAAAAAATGAAATGAGTAGACTCTCCTAAGGACTGGTGGTCTGAGTCATTCCCTGGCTGGACCACTCAAGTCAGCCTCTGACTCAAAGACCTAAGTTCAAGTCCTAGCAATCACATTGCCTGTCAGATGTTTTATTCATTCTCTTTGCACATGCCCATCACATTGGGCCGTCACAACACTAAAAACCAACCTCATCAAAGTCTAGGAGAAATTACAGGAAATTAATGTTCACAATGGCAGGGTGAGGAAGGTCCGAGTTTGAAGATCTTCAGCAGTTCACTGGCAGGTCCTTGGCCCCCAGATCGTAAACTGAAGGCCAAGTGGAGGTTATTCAGACTGTGAATGACAGGGAAATCAAAGGTTAGGGGCCCCTTCTGGCTGCAGCTCTGCGAATGTATTTGGTAAGGCAGGGAGGCCCCCCAGTCAGACTGCTGCTTTCTCCAGGAGAGAAGGGAGGTGGGAATTTGGGTGATGAGAAGGAAGTGCTCACAGGGTTACTCTGGAGGTGCCATCAAGAGGACTTGGGGGCTGGAGAGATGGCTGAGTGGTTAAGGTGCTTGCCTGTGAAGCCTGAGGACCCAGGTTCAATTCCCCAGTACCCACGTTAGCCAGGTGCGCAAGGGGGCGCATGCATCTGGAGTTCATTTGCAGTGGCTGGAGGCCCTGGTGTGCCCATTCTCTCTCTCTCATAAATAAAAATAGGATAAAATATTTTAAAAGAGGACTTAAGGACTGATGGGGAGAAGGTTCTTTTCAAACGATGGCCAGTTGCTGGCTTTGAAATTAGGTGTCACAGAGTCAGAACATGCAAGGAAACAAGCCAGCACTTGAGACATCAGAACTGAAAGAGGACAGCGGTCCCCAGCCCGGCCCTCCATCTGCCCCGTAAGGAGCGCGCATAGGCCGTCTAGCCCGCACAGAGATCACCCATTCACACAGCCTCCCCGGTGTGGTGTGCATGGCACCGGGCATAGAGAGCCCACTGACTGAGGGCAGCGTGGGCAGGGAACCCTGGGTCCTAGAACGGAAGCGTGGTCAGGGCATGACGTGGGCTTTGTGAGGGACTGTCCCCGTGGGAAGGGGCTAAGCTAGACAAGTCGGGAACAGGGGTTCCTGATGCCCGAGTCAAGGTTCCAGCACCTGAATCTAAGGGTGGTGCAGAAAGATAGAGCAGGGGTGGTAGGTACGGTCAGAGGTGTCGTTCTGGGCCTGGAGAGATGGCTTTGCGGTGATGGCACTTGCCTGAGAAGCCTAAGGACCCAGGTTCAGTTCCCCTGGACCCACATAAGCCAGCTATACAAAGTGGTACTTGCAACTGGAGTTTGTTTGCAGTGGCTGGAGCCCTGGCATGCCCATTCTGTCTATCTGCGTTCCCCCGCCCCTTCTCTCAAATTAATTTTATATATATATATATATATATATATTTTTTTTTTTTGGTTTTTTTTTTTTAAAGAAGTGTCATTCTGAAGCCCAGGAAAATGTGGGCGTCAGGAGTATACTACACTGTATAAATTAGCAGGACAGTGCTGCACTGATATGTGGCCTTCAATCCCTTGCTGCACATAACCCGCCCCCCCTCCCCCCCCCCCGCCCTCTCTCCACCTCACCACAGAAACCTCAGCGGGCGCAACAGGTGGCATCAAAGCATGCGGAAGTCTATCTGGAGCGACCCAGCCTAGGCCGACTGCCAAAGCCTTGTAATCAGTTTAGTTCCACGACCAAATCCAGATCGGAGCGAGGATTTAGAAGTAGTTAGTGCCCGCCCCCCCGGGGCGCTTTGAACTTCATGGATGGGAGCCCCTCCCCCACGAGCGCAAAGAAAGCCCAGAGGTATTCACCGTGACATCAGCACACTGCCACCCTGGCCTCCCTGCTGCCCGAGGCCAGGAGGCCCCCAGCTGCCTGGGTGATCAGTTGGCATCCCAAGTTGCCTCCCCGTGGCATTCCACTCGGGTCTCCCGGAGGGGGAGGGGATAATGGACCGTGTCTGCGGCCCACTGCTCCTGGAATGGGAAACACGTCGCAGGCCGCCCCTCCCTGCCGTCCCCAAGACTCCTGAGCGCAGGGGGCTGCATTGGGGGTGGGGTGGGGGGCCCGAGGATCACTCCTCCTGCAAGTCAGAGGTGAGTAGAGTAGTCCCCCTGCCAGGCCTGGCCTGCAGCTCACTTATTGTCCCCAGATGGGGACTGTCAAATCGTGTCAGCCTCAGATACGCACTGGGAGCCCTACATCCGCATTCCTGGAATGCGTGGCGGCCCTTCTGTGGCCCTGATTCAATAACACGTCAAACCCCTTCAGTCTCACCCAGAACTAAAGCCCTCGCGCCCACTTACTGCACAACAAGCCTTGTCCCCTGTCCAAATACTGAAGCTGGGCTCTCCACCGATGCACTTAGTCTCCTTGACCAATGCCAGCTCCCCTGTGACCTTGGGGGGCTAAGAGCCCTTGACTGTGCCCAGTGAACCTTGGGACTGTCCCAGAGTGGGGGTGGGGGGTGTAGGGGAGCTGCACTTTACTTTATATAAGGCCTGACTGCTGGCGCTACAAGAGGACTTGGCAAAATTCAGGAGTACATCTGTCATCTCAGTACTGGAAGTTCATGAGTTCAAGGTCAGTCTGGGCTACATACCAAAACCTGGCCTCAAAACCAAAAAGGAAAAACAAAACAAAACAAGACAAAAAAAAAAAAAAAAAAAAAGAAAGAAAAGGCAGGCTGGAGACATGGCTTAGCGGTTATGGCACTTGTTTGAGAAGCCTAAGGACCCAGGTTCGATTCCCTAGTACCCACATAAACCAGTTGTACAAGGTGGCGTGTACAACTTGAGTGTGTTTGTAGGGGCTGGAGGCCCTGGCGCTACCATTCTCTATCTATCTACCTCTTTCTCTTTCTCTTTCAAATAAATAAATACAATTTTAAATTAAAAATTTTTAACTTCTTGCTCACAGTGCCCTTCCTCTCAGAGTATAGAGCGAAGTTCCTCCCAGCCTGACAAACCCTTCCCACCTATTCAGTCTGAAATAATGACACTCTTATTCAAAACAGCTTTGAATCGTCAGGTCATGAGGATAATGCTAGTGACAGAGAAGGGCCCCTGGAGGCCAGAGTTGATAAGTAATTGATTCAGGATCACAGGGCGCTGCGTGGTATCCTCCCTACAAGATATGCCACAGTTTCCATTACTTGTGTACATGACCTTTATGTGCAACTAAGGTCCTTGTGAGTGTCATCAAGTAGAGATGAGGCTATGAGGGTAGATCCTGATCTGGAATGGCTAGTGTCTTTACAAGAGGGAAGGAAAAAAAAAAAAAACAGAGGGAAGAAGCCGGGAGGAAGAGGAGAGGGAGAAGAGAGGGTGTTGGGAGGGGATTATGATCAGGTAATGTCTATATGTACAGAGGTTGTCAATAAAAAGTTTTAAAAGGGCTAGAGAGATGGCTTGGTAGTTAAGGTGTTTGCCTGTGAAGTCTAAGGACCCAGGTTCAATTCCCCAGGACCCACGTAAGCCAGATGCACAAGGTGGTGCATGCGTCTGGAGTTTGCAGTGGTTGGAGGCCCTGGCACACTCATTCTCTCTCTCTCTCTCTCTCTCTCTCTCTCTCTGTTTTTCTCTGTCTCTCTCTCACACACACAAATAAATAAATAAAACATTTTTTTTATATTTATCTTTTTTTCTTTGGTTTTTCGAGGTAGGGTTTCACTCTAGCCCAGGTTCAAGGTGGCCTGGAACTCATAGTGATCCTCCACTTTTGCCTCCCAAATGCTGAGATTAAAGGCGTATACCGCCATACCTGGCTTCTTTTTATTTTTATTTTTATTTTATTTTTATTTTTAATTTTATTTTTGGAGATAGGGTTTCACTCTAGCTCAGGCTGACCTAGAATTCACTCTGTATTCTCAGGGTGGCCTCGAACCTATGGCGATCCTCCTACCTCTGCCTCCCGAGTGCTGGGATTAAAGGCGTGCACCACCATGCCTGGTTTTTTTTTTTTTTTTATCTTTTTTTGGTTTAAAAAAATTTTTAAACATCAATTTAAAAAGGGATGGACACAGTGGTGCACACCTTAAAAAAAAAAAAAAAAGAGGGAAGAAGCCATACGCAAGTAGAGGCAGAGATCAGTTACACAGCCACGAGCCAAGGGTCACCTACCTAAAGGAAGCCATCGCTTTGGAGGGAGTACGGCCCTTCGCACACCTGCATTTCACACTCCTCCTCTCCAGAGCCAAAAGAACAGGCTTCCGTTGTTTCATACCACCAACTTTGTGATACTGTATAACAACAACCCTAGAAAAACCAATATCCTGCCCAACAGCATTTCTGGAATAGTCGTGGGTTGAATTGAAGCAAAAGAATGCAGGTCCTAAAGCTGGGCATGGTGGCACACACCTTTAATCCCAGCACTCAGGAGGCAGAGGTAGAAGGATCGCTGTGAGTTCGAGGCCACCCTGAGACTACATAGTGAATTCCAGGTCAGCCTGGGCTAGAGTGAGACCCTACCTTGGAAAACCAGAAAAAAAAAAGAATGCAGGTTCAGTATGGTTTGAATATAATGTCCCACCATAGCCTTAGGTTTTTTTTTATTTTAGTATTTATTTTTTTTATTTATGAGAGAGAAAGAGGTAGATCGAGAAAGAATGGGCATGCCAGGGTCTTTAGCCAGGCTTAAGTATCTTTGATTAAGATTAAGCTTCCTGGAGTGGGAGGGATGGTGGATGGCTTAACAGTTAAGGCACTAGCCTGAAAAGCCAAATGACCCAGGTTCAATTCCCCAGGACCCATGTAAGCCAGATGCACAATATGGCGCATGCTTCTGGAGTTCGTTTGTAGTGGCTGAAGGCTTTGGCTCGCACATTCTCTCTCTCTTTCTCTCTCTCTCTCTCTCTGTCTCTCTCTCTGTTTCCTGCTTCTTTCTCAAATATAAATAAAAGAATATTTTTTTAAATAAATAAAATATTTAAGTCAGGCATGGTGGCTCATGCCTTTAATCCCAGCACTCGGTAGAGGTAGGAGGAGCGCTGTGAGTTCAAGGCCACTCTGAGACTTCATAGTGAATTCTGAGCTTGAGTAAGACCCTACCTCAAAAAACCAAAAGTAAATGAATAAATACAAAGATTAAGCTTCCTGTTAAGTCTTCAACAGGTCTTCCCACCCCCTGCTGGATCTTGAGTCCAGTCCTAGGTGGTGAGAGTCAGCCAGCGTTTGCTGCTGCTGGCTTTTCTCTCCGCTGTGGATGCGTGATGAAGGAAGCCAGCTTCCTTTGCCATAATGAAGCGTCCCCTGGCATCTATAAACCTGAAATAGACCCTTTCTTCCCTGTGGTGGTTTGATCAGGTGTCCGCCATAAACTGTTCTGAATGCTAGATTCCCAGCTGATGGAGATTTGGGAATTAACGCCTCCTGGAGGCAGTGTATTGTTGGGGGTGGGCTTATGGGTGTTATAGCCAGTGTCCCCTTGTCGGTGTTTGGCACATTCTCCTGTTGCTATTGTCCACCTTATGTTGGCCAGGGGGTGATGTCCACCCTCTGCTCATGCCATCGTTTTCCCCTGCCATCGTGGAGTTTCCCCTCGAGCCTGTAAGCCAAAATCAAACTTCTTTTTTCCCACGCGCTGCTCTTGGTTGGGCGATTTCTACCAGCAGTGCGAACCTGACTGCGACACTCCCATAAGCTGTTTCTGATTGGGTGTTTGTCCCAGCAACGGGAAAGTAACTTCAACAGGTGTTGATACAGGAATTTGGGGCTCCTCACGAACGTACCACTATGCGCCAGTGCACTGATATGATACAGGAATCGGGGTCCCTCTGCCAAGGTACAGATATGAAATGGGAATTTTGGGGGTGTCCCTGGATTCTTATCCGACGAATTCAAAGAATTTAAATACACAGACCAGAGGATAAAGTTTAGAGAGACTTTGTTAGGTTAGGAGAAGGAAAGAGGAAAGAGTGGGACGAGCACCTGCCCATGAGAAGGCCCCCCTAGAGATCCAATTTGGGGGTCATATGTAGTTTCTGAAGGGGGACTGAGCTAACCAGGTCTGATACCAAGTTTGGGTTTTTTTGTGGGTGGGGGGCTGAACTAGCCAGTCACAATGCCAGGGTCAGGTTTAAACCTTCCAGAAATCTTAAGTCTAGAGAAGAGGAACTCCTGTCTAGGGAGGGACTCGGGGTGAGTTTATGGAGAGACAGTATTAGGAAATCCTGTAGCTAAGAGATAAGGCGAAGCCAGACCCTTCTCTGACCTCTAGCAAAGTAGAGACTGCAAGGGCAGCTCAAAGGCATTCCCTGCTTTTACTTTTGGGGGGAGGCGGACCCTGCTACCCCTAAACTGCCTCGGTGGGGATTCAAGATAAGCCACCAATTGCATATTTAGTGCGCAAGTTACCTTAGGGAAGGATGCGCTGCTCTGCCCGGCTCTCCCCTTAGCCTGAGAACAGTTAAATCAAGGCCCAGGAACAAGAGCTTTGCAGCAACTTTGAAACTTAAATTTGTGGACTGTTATGAACAGAGCAACGCCTCCCCGTTCTTTCTTCTGTAGCAGGTCCAGTATCACACATGAGATTCCTGTAAATGGTCTTCCCGTTGGAGAAGTTTTAAGGGTCTGCAAATTCTGTCACCTTTCAGAGTGGCCTCTGGGGTTAGGAATTCCTGGTTTGCGTATGCCCCTTGACCTCACCCTGTGGCAATGACTCCGTTAAACTGAGTCACTTAGCTGTGAGGATTCACTTCAGATGATAAGAGGCAGCAAGAAAACACCCACTCACGCTCTGGGCCGACTGTGGGCTGTGGGCTTGGGCAAATTGGTATGTTGCAGTTGACCTCGGTGTTTAGCCGGGTTCTGGAGAGATGGAGATTATGCACTGGCGATTTCTGAGAATCCCAGAGCCAGATACCTAAGTCTGTGCTGATTTTCTTACAAGGTAATTAGGTGGTTTTTGCCTCCAGGAACGGCTATGTTTGTGCCCCAACACCCAGAAACACCAGTCAGTGGGAACCCACGAGCCTGTCTTTTGTCAGCCTCCCAAGTCAGTGGGGGTTGGTTCCTGTACCCCCACATCTCCTGACTGCATAACTCTGGGAAGAACTGTCCTCGTAAGTTTGTTCCACTCTTTCTCGCCTCACTACTCTTCACTGAAGCGTCTTGTTTGTTATGGAAGAGCTAAGAATCCAAACATGATTTCTTCCTGCCCCCAAAAGGCATCGGTCTAACAAACTAGAACCACACCTTGGCTGTCTTTCCAAACCAACGAGTGGAACCAATTTCAAACCGTACGATCACGCAATGCATGTGCACATGCGTGTTTCAATGTTCCTAAGAACGTCATGTTCCTGCCTATGTTTTATCTCCCGAGACAGGCCTGGCACTGAAAGGGCAGTAGGTCCAAACAATTAGCCATTGCTTACACCACCATTGTGGGGCAGACATACAATTCACGCATTGGCAGCCACAGAATGTCATGCTATGGAAGCAAATTTCATGACATGGGAAAATGTTTATGGTCTGCCATTAAGCAAAAAAAGCTGCTTGCAAAACAACGCACCATATGAAAACAATTACGCAAAAAAATGTGTATATATCCATAGAAAACCTGGAAGGCTTTTTTTGTTTTCCTTCAGAGTGGAAATGCTGATGAAACCCTGAGGGCTGTGAGCATACAATACCAGGTTTGTGCACAACACAAGGGCTAAGAGAACAGCAGTGACTGGTGTCTTGCCACTGACTGTGCCTCCTGGAAAGGTCTGTCTTTTTATTTATTTTTTATTTTTATTTTTTGGTTTTTCGAGGTAGGGTCTCACTGTAGTCCAGGCTGACCTGGAACTCACTATGTAGTCTCAGGGTGGCCTCTAACTCACGGCAATCCAGCCTACCTCTGCCTCCCAAGTGTTGGGATTAAAGGCGTGTGCCACCACGCCCGGCAAGGTCTGTCTTTTTAAAATATTTTTTATATTTATTTTTGTTTATTTGACAAACAAAGAGAGATAAAGAAGCAAGTAGAGAGAGCCAGAGCCTCTAGCCACTGCAAACGAACTTCAGACACATACGCCGCCATATGTATCTGGCTTTATGTGGGTAATGGGGAATCGAACCTTGGTCCTTAGGCTTTGCAGGCAAGCTCCTTAACCACTGAGCCATCTCTCCAGCCCAGGTCTGTCTTTTTTCTATTGTACAATGGTATTATGGAGGCTGGCAATAGTCCCAACAATTGTAGATGACTCTAGTTGTTATTCTATGAGCTTTCTTGGGTTTTACAAAGGTACTTCAGTGAGAATGTGTTACTTTTACATTAAGTTTTTTGTCCTTAATTTTTTGTTTCATTTTTATTTATTTATTTAAGAGTGACAGACAGAGAAAGAGGGAGAGAGAGAGAGAATGGGTGAGCCAGGGCCTCTGGCCACTGCAAATGAACTCCAGACGTGTGCGCCCCCTTGTGCATCTGGCTAACGTGGGTCGGGGGAATCGAGCCTTGAACCGGGTCCTTAGGCTTCACAGGCAAGCGCTTAACCCCTAAGCCATCTCTCCAGCCCTTACATTAAGTTTTTTTTTTTTTAACTTGACCCATAATATAGCCAATTTTCGAAAGAAAAATGGTGGAAATTGGAACGGGACTGAATATTTGATGATATTAAGGAATTGTTTTTATTTTTAAGTGTACTAATGGTTTTGTGGTTATGTTTTTAAGCACTCGCTTCTAGAGATACACATTAAAATGTTTCTAAATGAAATGATATGATGTCTATGGTTGTCTTTAAAATAATGAGTGAGTAGACACATATCATAAAAAGCAAGGTCATGAGTTAATTGTTATTGGAGCTTAAGTGCTAGGAATGTGGGGGTTTATAATATCACTTAGTCTGCTTCTGTCTTAGATTATAAATTGCCATAATACAAAGTTATCACAAAAACATCAAATCAGTGGAGATCATTGTAATCGTCGGTATTCTCCAGAGGAACATGACATGGTTATATGTTCCAAGGCTTCAGTTACCCACAAGTCAACTACACTGGTCCAAAAATATTAAATGGACTGGGCCTGGTGGCACAAGCTTGGAATCCCAGCTATATAGGAGCCTGAGGCAGAAGGATCTCAAGTTCAAAGCCTGCCTGGACTAATGAGTTCAAGGCCTGGCAACTTAGTGAGACGCAGCCTCAAAAGAAAAGGTAAAAACAGGGCTGGGGGTCTGGAGAGATGGCTTAGTGGTTAAGTGCTTGCCTGTGAAGCCTAAGGACCCTGGTTCGAGGTTCTATTCCCCAGGACCCATGTTAGCCAGATGCACAAGGGGGTGTACGTGTCTGGAGTTCGTTTGCAGTGGCTGGAGGCCCTGGCACGCCCATTCTCTCTCTCTCTCTCTCTCTCTCTCTCTGCCTCTTTCTCTCTCTGTCTGTCACTTTCAAATAGGGCTGGGGGCATACAGCAGTAGAGCCCTGGATTACCATGGGTTCAATAGCCAATACCCCATGCCCAAACCATTACAAATTTCAAAACTAAGCAATGCATAAGTTTAAAACCGTACATGTCCTGAACACTCATACCATCAAGCTCTTTCCTGCTCGGTCTATTGTACCCACACTGCGCATGCTGGCCACCTGTTAGTCGCGTGGTAGCCGTCTCAGTTACTGGATCAACTGTCACAGTTCCACAGGGCTGTGGTCCAGTGATTTTGTTTGTTTTGTTTTCAAGGTAGGGTCTCAGTCTAGCCCAGGCTGACCTGGAATTCACTATGTAGTCTCAGGGTGGCCTCAGACTCATAGCCATCCTCCTACATCTGCCTCTTAAGTGCTGAGATTAAAGGTGCATGCCAACATGCTTGGCTAATTCAGGTTTTTTTTGTGTTTGTTTGTTTTTTGTTTGTTTGTTTTTCAAGGTAGAGTTTCACTCTAGCCTGGGCTGACCTGGAATTCACTATGTAGTTTCAGGGTGGCCTCGAACTCATGGTGATCTTCCTACCTCTGCCTCCCAAGTGCTGGGATTAAAGGAGTGTACCACCACCCCTGGCTCAAGTAATTTTTTTAAAAACTTATTTATTTATTTGAGACAGAAAGAAAGAGAAAGTGAGAGACTGGGTGCATGAGGGCCTCTAGCCACTGCAAATGAACTCTAGACACGTGCACTACCTTATGCATCTGGCTTATGTGGGACCTGGAGAATTGAATCTGGGTCCTTAGGCTTCACAGGCAAGCACCTTTACCATTAAGCCATCTCTCCAGCCCTCAAGTAATTTTTATGCAGTAGCTGAATGCTGTATCACAGTGTCTACATCTCAGCACGTGTCATTACATCATCTCGTGTCACCAGAAGAAGCTAAAGATGGCCACGGTACCAACAAGACATTTGGAAGGAGAGATCATATTTACATGACTTTTATTTTTGATTGCTGTTATAATCGTGCTGCTTCATTATTAATGCTAATCTCTTGGTGTGTCTTATTGATAAATTAAACTTTATTATAGGTATCTATAGAGAGGGAAAATACAGGACTGGAGAGATGGCTCAGTGGTTGAGGTGCTTGCCTGCAAAGCCTAATGACCCAGATTCGATTTCCAAGTACCCACATAAAGCCAGATGCACAATGGTGAATGCATCTGGAGTTTGTTGGAGGCCTGGGCATGCCATATATATATAAAATCAGTCGGCCCTTCATACTCACAGGCCCCATGTTCATAAATTCATATATTCAACCAGCTGGGTTAGAAAATATTGGGTGGAGGCATTGTATCTGTACTGAACATGTATAGACTTTTTTCTTATCATTACTCCCTAGACAATGTGGTCTAACCACTATTGACACAGAATTACATTGTGCTTGGTATCGTCATTACTCTAGAGGAGATTTAAATTATATGAAAGAATACATAAATTCTCTGTTGTTTTGTGCAAAGGACACAGAATTTGCAGGTTTGAGTATCCTGGAGGGTCCTGGGATGAGTCCCCTGTGGACACTGAGGGAGGACTGGCACCACGTGTTAAGTACGTCCCGAGGTTCCAAGCACCCAGTGGGGATCTTAGAACTCTCCCCTCCCCCACACCGCATGGCTAAAGGGCCCCATAGCATATGTGGGGGAAGTGGAGACTGAAAGACTTTAAGGACCTGGCTCACACAATGGCAGAGGCGGACAAGCTCCCACTCTGAAGGATGGGCCATCAGGCTAGAGGGTGTGGAAGGAAGAGGTGTTGCAGTTCAAGTTGAAGGTCATCTGCTGGAGTCGCCTCTACCTCGATGGAGGCCAGTCTTCTGTCCTATGCAGGCCTGCAAACGGCTGGAAGAGGACCTCCGACATTGGTGGGACTGCATGCTTTATTCCAAGTCCACTCATTTAGGTGTCAGTGTCAGCCAAGAGCCCCCTCATAGAAACATCCAGCATAATATTCATCCCTGCCAGCTGGGCACAGTTGCAAAGTGGATCAACAGTTAGCCACTGTTGCTGAGGTGGATGAACCGTCCCTCGGCCCTTTGCTTCTGGTAGAATCCCGCAATCCCGCACGCTTCTTAAGTCTTGTCCGTGTGGGGAATGGCCATGTGCTGCTCACTGAGACCAAAGGATGGCAGCAGGGCACAGGCCACCTGCCCACTTCCTGTGGTGGTGGTGGTTGCAAAGCCCTGTTCTTGGCATGTCAGTCAGCTGGAAGTCATAGGAAAAAGCCACTAAAAGTTTGGGGGAAGCAGGGACATTGCTGCCACACACGCAGCTAAAAATGGAAAACAGGTCCCCTAAGTTAGAGGTGAGTTGTCAAAGTTTAATCTTTTTGTTTTTAAAATTAATTTATTTATTTGAGAGTGACAGACAGAGAAACAGGCAAAGAGAGAGAGAGAATGGGCACGCCAGGGCCTCCAGCCACTGCAAACGAACTCCAGATGTGTGTGCCCCCTTGTGCATCTGGTTAACGTGGATCCTGGGGAGTCGAGCCTTGAACCGGGGTCCTTAGGCTTCACAGGCAAGTGCTTAACTGCTAAGCCATCTCTCCAGCCCTGTCAAAGTTTAATCTTTATTTATTTATTTATTTATTTATTTATTTGAGAGCGACAGACAGAGAGAGAAAGAGGCAGAGAGATGCAGAGAGAGAGAGAGAGAATGGGCACATCTGGGCCTCTAGCCACTGCAAAAGAACTCCAGATGTGTGCGCCCCCTTGTGCATCTGGCTAACATGGGTCCTGGGGAATCGAGCCTCAAGCCAGGTCCTTAGGCTTCACATGCAAGCACTTAACCACCAAGCCATCTCTCTAGTCCCGAAAGTTTAATCTTTGATAAGAGCCATCACACATCTATTGGGTATAACGATGTAAAGGTTGGCGGCCAGCAAGTCTCCACTGAGAGAAGAAAAGAAACTAACTTACAGCGGGAAGCATTAGAGCTACGAACCTGGAAACTCTAGGGACTAATAAGAGAATATGAAATTATAATATGAAGTTATAATATGAAATTATAATAGCCCCTTGGAGCACTTCTAGCTGTAATGTAAAAATCCAACAATGAGCTGGGGAGATGACTCAGCAGTTAAAGGTGCCTGCTTGTAAAGCCTGACAGCCTGGATTCGATTCCTCAGGTCCCACATAAAGCCAGATGCACAAAGTGATGCATGTGTCTGGAGTTTTTCTACAGAGACAGGAGCCCTCGTATACCCATACTCACACATACTCCAATAAATGAATACATAACTTTTAAAATTAAAATAAAATCTAACAGTGATTTAAGCCAGGTATGGTGACTCGGGTTTATAATCCTGGCGCTCAGGAGGCTAAGGCAGGCATATTGACATGAATTTGAGGCCAGCCTGGGTTACAGAATGAATTCAGGACAGCCTGGACTACAAAGTGAAACCTGGTCTCAAAAACCAAAAAAAAAAAAAAAAAAAAACCAGGGCTGCTGGAGAGGTGGCTTAGTGGTAAAAGTGCTTGCTTACGAAGCCTAAGAACTCATGTTCAAATCTCCAGTTCCCACATAGCCAGACACACAATTACACAAGCATGCAATGTTGCACATGCGCACAAGGGGGTGCACATGTCTGGAGTTCATTTGCAGCAGGCTGAGGTCCTGGCATGCCCATTCTTTCTCTCTCTCTCTCTCAAAAAAAGAAAAAAAGATAAAGAAAAACCAAAACAACAATGGGGAGGCTGAGGTAGGAGGATCACTATGAGTTCAAGGTCAGCCCGAGACTACATAGTGAATTCTAGGTCAGCCTGGGCTAGAGCAAGACCCTATCTCGAAAAACCAAACCAAAACAAAACAACAACAACAAAAAATCTAACAGTGGTTTATGTCATAGAATATTTAAAATTAAATTCAGGGGTTGGAAGGTGGCTCAGTTGTTAAAAGTTCTCTTTGTACAAGCCTGATGACTGGAGTTCAGATTTCCAGAGCCCATGTAGAACTAGGCCCAGTAGCACATGCATCTGTAATCTCAACGTGCCTATAACAATGGGAGACAGACACGGATGGATCCCTGGAGCTCCAGAACAATGAGAGACCCTGTCTCAAAAACAAAACACAGGGCTGGAGACATGGCTTAGTGGTTAAGGTGCGTGTCTGCGAAGCCTAAGAACTCATGCTTGAGTCTCCAGGTCTCCCGTAGCCAGACGCACAGTGATGCAAGCACACAATGTTTCACATGCGACAACAAGGGGGCGCATGCATGTGGAATTCATTGGCAGTGGCTGAAGGCCCTGGTGTGCCCATTCTCTCTCTCTCTCTCTTTCATTATTTATTTTGAGAGAGAGAGAGAAAGGGAGGAAGGAAGAAGGGGAAAAAAGGTGGCTAGCACTCAGGGAACAACACCCAATCTTGTCCTCTGGCCTCCACGCATGCATGTGTACACACACCCACACAGTACACATATATGCACACACACATACACAAGGAAGGAAAAAGAAAATGCAGGGGAACAAAAACGAGAAAGAGGCTGAGTGTGGTGGCACGTGCCTTTAATCTCAGCACTGGGGCAGCAGAGATAGAAGGATTGCTGTGAGTTCGAGGCCAGTCTGGGACTACAGAGTGAGTTCCAGGTCAGTCTGGGCTCAAGTGAGACCCGTGCTTGAAAAAGCAAACAAGAAAGCTGGGAAAAGCCACACTTCATGCAGGTCAATGAGAGAGAGAGAAATCACCAGTGAAGATATTCAACAGTGGACACTGCAAGCCTTATATTTGGCCAGCCAGGCCAAATGAGCCAACGGGTACAATAGTGGCACATCTGTCATGGTGGAAACCAACTGCCCTCTAATTGGACTGGAGGCACGCTCCATGGGAGGGAATACATCCCTGATACTGAAAACCTTCAATAGGGGTAGTTATGAGCCCTATGGGTGTAACGTCTGCTGTTGTCTGGCTAAATGTATATACTATGCTCATCAAACTGCCCAGTAAGCACTTCTCTTAATGTTCATACCCTTATATTAATGCTACTCTCACTTTTGGTTAGAGAAGCTTCTCTTTTCAGATGGCAGTGACCTTGGGATGACTCATAAGGCACCATGGTGCTGGGAGGAAGTGACAGAGGAGTGCTCAGCACTGAAACATCTCGATCACACCTTCCAAGACTCAGGTCCATTGTGGAAGAGGTGATGGAAAGAATGTAAGAGCCAAAGGAAGGATAGGACTCCTTACAACGTGCTTTTCCAGACACACATTGGCCTGGATATCCATGACCTCACAGTGTCTGACACTACCTACACAAGACTATCATAATAGGAGGCAAAGATGATGATATCAAAATAAAAGAGAGACTGATTGAGAGGGGGAGGGGATATGATGGAGAATGGAGTTTCAAAGGGGAAGGTAGGGGAAGGGAAGAAGGAGTTACCATGGGATATTGTTTACAATTATGGAAGTTATCAATAAAAAATTAAAATTAAAAAAAAAAGAAAAAGTAAACAAAACAGAAATCATTTTTTACTTCTTTTTAACAGGCCTGCTGGAGATAGTCCTGGCCATCGTTCACACAGTGCCCCACTCGGTCACGACATCTCATTCCCGCCCTCACCTTCTGCCCTTCTCGAACGGTATTTAGATGTCTCAGCTGTGCCCAGGGCCATTTGAAGGCGCATGTGCCACAATGCACAGACACCAGTGACCACCTGCCGCTTTGCACGTGACACCCTCGGGGCCCGGATCTGCTCCCATGGAAGCCATGTTCTGCATGCACAGTCTTTAAACGAAGGATGCAAGCCCAGGATCCCGCAGGGATGGTGGGCCCGGGGGCCAGGCCTCACTCCCAGGGCGTTCTTATCCCAGTTCTACTTCAGAATCACTTCAGACCTTTCGTTCCCAGCAGCCGAAGAACGCAGAGGATAACATCTACCCATGATTTGTTTGCTGATTCATGGGACAAATGCTTGCCAATGACCTACTTGCTCAGTGGTCACGTGGCTGACTGCCAGTCTAGCAACCTACCTTACACCAGAGTGGCTTTATATACACCCACATAGAGATTTATTTATTTACTTGCAAACACAGAGAGAGAGAAAGAAGAGAGACGGACGGAATGGACACACCAGGCTCTCTCGCCACTGCACATGAACTCCAGACACATGCGCCACTTTGTACGTCTGGCTTTATATGGGTACCAGGGAACTGCACTCAGGTCGTTAAGACTTTGCAGGCGAGTGTCTTAACCACGAAGTCGTCTCTCCGGTCCCCACATACAGATGTGTGATTTGATTTGGAGGAGTTCACTGGGGGCCTCTTGAACTCGCACCAGACGCACCTGGGGCTGGGGTAATACCAGAGTGGCTTCCACGAGCCTGGTCCTCAGTGCTCCCTGGACCCACCCCGTCCTCAGCCTCTACTTGCCTGGAATTCCTCAGCATGGTATCGACTGGGCATGTACCCTTTCTTCCGTGGTAACTGGCTGTCAACGAGGGAGGCCAAGTAAAGTCCACCCTGGCCCAGGTAGAGTGTCACTCCTACCACAGTGCATGAGGGGAAGGGTCACAGGGCCTATCAAGAGCCAAGGAGGTGGAGAAATTCTCTCTAGATCAGGGTAGTGTATGTTTCCTCAGGGTTGGACATGCCCACTGGTCTTGAAGCATGGAACTCTCACAGTTGACTACTAACAGCCACGATTTAACCATGTGGGTACCACCATCTGCTAGCAAGGCTGGGGGATGGGACTTCACTCCCATTGTCTCCGTGCCTACTTAAAAGCCGATGCTTCAGGCCCGGAGAGATGGCTTAGCGGTTAAGGCCTGCAAATCCAAAAAGAACCCAGGTTTGATTCCCTAGGACCCACGCAAGACAAATGCACAAGGTGGTGTTGCATTTGAAGTTCGCTTGCAGTGGCCAAAGGCTCTGACATGCCCATTCTCTCTCTCCCGCTCTCTCAAATATAAAAATTTTTCTTTAAAAAAACTAATGCCTCTTGGGGCTGGAGAGATGGCTTAGTGGTTAAGCGCTTGCCTGTGAAGCCTAAGAACCCTGGTTTGAGGCTCGATTCCCCAGAACCCACGTTAGCCAGATGCACAAGGGGGCACATGTATCTGGAGTTCGTTTGCAGTGGCTGGAGGCCCTGGCATGCACATTCTCTTTCTCTCTCTCTCTCTCTCTCTCTCTCTCTCTCTGTCACTCTCAAATAAATAAATAAACAAAAATTAAGAAAATGGTTTAAAAAAAAACTAATGCCTCAGTACTGAGTAAGAAGAAGGGAGTAAGTACACAACAGCCTCTGCTATTGCGCTGGAAGGTTTTAAAGGATGGACATTTTATATTGCCAAAATGTGCTGTGAAAGGGCTGGGGAAGTGGCTTAGTGGTTAAGGCATTCGCCTGCAAAGCCTAAGGACCCTGGTTCGATTTCCCAGGACCCATGTAAGCCAGATGCACAAGGGGTGCATGCGTCTGGAGTTTGTTTGCAATGGCTGGAGGCCCTAGCGTGCCCATTCTCTCTCTCAAATAAATAAAGAAATAAAATATTTTTTTAATGTGCTGTAAAAGAGAACATTGCGTCAAAATAAAAGAGAGACTGATTGAGATGGGGAGGGGATATGATGGAGAATGGAGTTTCAAAGGGGAAAGTGGGGGGAGGGAGGGTATTACCATGGGATATTTTTTATAATCATGGAAGTTGTTATAAAAATTTGAAAAAAAATAAATAAAATGAAATTAAATAAAAAAAGAGAACATTGGTTTCATTTCCGAGTGTGTCAAGATGCACAGTGTACCCAACACACACGACTGTTCTCTGTGGACTCCTTGACTAGAGGGAATCAAACCCACGCCATCAGGGTTTACAAGCAAATGCCTTTACCACTGAGCCAGCTCTGTAGCCTGGGAGTCACTTTCAGGGAGTTTATTCATGGAAACTACTCAGAGATTTGAAAAGCACCAAGGAAGTAAGCATGGCTCCATCTTCCCATGTTCCTCCCATGACCCAGCAGCCAGCCAGAAGTCCTTCAGTGGACAGAGTGGGGTGATGTCCTCTGGCCTTGACTGAGCAGAATGGACTGATGTCACCACGGTTACCTGTGCTGCCTTCCAGACAGACAGCGGCCCTGAGCCTCAGATCCCAGCACCGATGGCCTTCTCCGCCACGTGACAGGCTCTGGCTAGTGTCTTCAACAGTCTCCTTCAAAGCTTAAGAGCCTGAGCACATGGGTGCCCACCACACCTCCATGCCACAGATCATACCGAGGCTTAATAGAAACGCGTTGCAACTTGGGGCTGGTGGAAGGACTCAGTCCCAAGTGTGAGTCCTGCTGCTTTTCTTGTTCCTTTGACTCACTGAATGTAAGCCACCCTTATCCTGCCTGCCCTTCCCCAAAACCTCCAGAGCCTCACTTCCAGGGCAGCCCACAGTTTTTGAAGATCTACTACTTACTAGGCCAGAAGCTGTGTGTTGGTGTTAAAGAGACATGGGCTTGCAGGCTCTGGGAGAGACAGATGGGAAAACAGAGTGAGCAGGCCATATGAATAAATGTCTTGTTGGGCCAGAGAGATTGCTCAGTAGTCAAGGTGCTTGCCTGGAAAGCCTAATGACCTGGGTTCAATCCCCCAGTAACCATGTAAACAGATGCACAGAGTGGTGCGTGATCTGGAGTTCATTTGCAGTAGCTGGAGGCCCTGGGATGCCCATTCTTTCTGTCAGCCTCTCTTCTATCTCTCCCTCTGATTGCAAATAAATAAATAAAAACATATTTTAAAACAAACAGACAGGGTTGGAGAGATGGCTTAGCAGTTAAGGTGTTTACCTGCAAAGCCAAAGGACCTCAGTTTGATTCTCCAGGACCCACATAAGCCAGATGCACACGGTGGCACATGCGTCTGGAGTTCCTTTGCAGTGGCTGGAGACCTTGGTGTGCCCATTCTCTCTCACTCTCGCTCTCTCTCAAATAAATAAATAAAAATATAAGCTGGGCATGGTGGCGCACGCATTTAATCCCAGCACTTGGGAGACAGAGGTAGGAGGATCGCTGTGAGTTCGAGGCCACCTTGAGACTACATAGTGAATTCCAGGTCAGCTTGGGCTACACTGAGACCCTACTTCGAAAAACATATGTGTGTGTGTGTGTGTGTGTGTGTGTTGCTGGGTAGGCTAAGCCATTACTGAGTGAGGAAAACCTGCCTACTCCTGGGACCATGGAAGAAGCAATCAGGGAAGGCCTCCTGGGGGAGGCACTGCTGAGCCTAATCTGATGGCTCTTGTTCACAGCCATGGGAACGTGGCTCTAAACAGCCAGCATGCTTCACACGTGTGTGCAGTGGTTTAATTCAAGTGTCTCCCATAAACTGAGCTGTTCTGAACGCTAGGTTCCCAGCTGATGGAGATTTGGGAAGTAATGCCTCCTGGAGGCAGTGTATTTTGGGGGGTGGGCTTATGAGTGTTATAGCTAGCTTCCCCTTGCCAGTGTTTGGCACACTCTCCTCTTCCTGTTATCCACCTTATGTTGGCCAGGGGGTGATATCCACCCTCTGCACATGTCATCGTTTTCCCTGACATCATGGAGCTTCCCCTCGAGCCTATAAGCCAAAATAAACCTTTATTCCCCACAAGCTGCTCTTAGTTGGGTGTTTTCTGCCAGCGATGCGAACCTGACTGAAACAACACGCATGTGCCTCTTGGTTCACCAGTGGAACCCTCCCAAGGATAGCTCCGTCACCCTTGTAACAAAGGCTGGGTGGGCTTTCCAGAATCTCAGCCCATTTTGTTTTGTGGCTCCAGCATTTCATGGTGCTTGGAGGTAAGACAGTCATGTAGCACCCGAGGGGGGGGGGTGGGGAGACCAGCTGCACCTGCTACCAGCTGTCCCCTGCTGGGAACCAGCTGTTCTCTCTACTGTCTCCCTGTGGTTCTGCTATAACCTTCATTCTTCCCTGTTGTCCCCACAAAAGGAACCTTCTGCAGGGGAGTCCCAGGTCACAGCTGTGTTCCCTTGGAAAACTTGAGGCTTGACCAGGAAGAGCAAGTGTTCCATTTCCCATGGCTTTCCTCAGTCCTCCCATGGACAGTCCACGTCTACATCCATCCGAGCTTTCTTTTTTAAATATTTTATGTATTTGTTTGCTTATTTGAGAGAAGGAGAGAGAGAGAAAGAGGCAAATAGAGAGAGAGAATGGGTACACCACCAGGGTCTCTAGCCACTGCAAACCAACTCCAGACCTATGCGCCACCTTGATGCATCTGGCTTACATGGGTACTAAGGAATCAAACCTGGGTCCTTAGGCTTTGCAGGCAAACACCTTAGCCGCTAAGCCATCTCTCAAGCCCCATATGAACCTACTTGCTCCTGTTTTCTTTGCAGGAGTAACAATAGTGAGAATCCAGACTTCTTCCCACTATAAAATCAGACCTAGAAATGGCAGCCAGAGGGTAAGGGAGAACTCGGGCCACTGTCCCCGTGGCAAGGTATGTCAGATATCCAGACATGTGCACACAAACCTAGGGCGGGACACAGAACTTCCCCAGGTATGGTGCTGCCTTGGGTCTGGATCAAGGGCCAAAGCCCAGGGGACTTGTGTGAGGCCCCATGTAGATATGATAGGGAAAAATCCCATTGTCCATATCAGAGATGTGGCTGGCTAAATAGGAGGGGATAGGGCTAAACCTTTCCATTAGACTAAAAGGAAGAAATGATAAAGAAAGGGCCAGACCAGCCAGGCCAAATGAGCCAATGGGTGCAATAGTGGCACATCTGTTATGGGGAAAACCAAGCGCCCTCTAATTTGACTGGAGGCCTGCTCCATGGGAGGGAATACATCCCTGATTTTGAAAACCTACAACAGGAGTAGTCATGAGCCCTAGGGGTGTAATGTCTGCTGCTGTCTGGCTAAATGTATATATTATGCTCACCAAACAGCCCAGTCAGCACTTCTCTTAATGTTCATACCCTTATATTAATGCTACTCTCACTTTTGGTTAGAGAAGCTTCTCTTTTCAGATGGCAGCGACCTTGGGATGACTCAGAAGGCACCATGGTGCTGAGAAGAAGTGACAGAGGAGTGCTCAGCACTGAAACATCTCGATCACACCTTCCAAGGCTCAGGGTCCATTGCGGAAGAGGTGGCGAAAAGAATGTAAGAGTCAAAGGAAGGATAGGACTCCTTACAACGTGCTTTTCCAGACACACAATGGCCTGGATATCCATGACCTCACAGTGTCTGACTCTACCTACACAAGACCATCATAATAGGAGGAAAAGATGATGACACCAAAATAAAAGAGAGACTGACTGAGAGGGGGAAGGGATATAATAGAGAGTGGAGTTTCAAGGGGGAAGGTAGGGGGAGGGGGGAATTACCAATGGGATATTGTTTATAATTATAGAAGTTGTCAGTAAAAAAAAAAGGGGGGGCTGGAGAGATGGCTTAGGGGTTGAGGTGTTTGCCTGCAAAGCCAAAGGATCCCAGTTTGATTCTCTAGGAATCGAACATAAGCCAAATGCACAAGGGGATGCATGCGTCTGGAGTTCATTTGCAATGGCTGGAGGCTCTGGTGCGCCATTCTCCCCACCCCACCCCCCTGCAACTCTCTCTGCCTCTTTCTGTCTCTCAACTAAATGAAATATACTAAAATAAAAAATAAAAAAAGAAAGGGCCAGAGAAGAATAGAGGGTGGAGGAAAAGGGATACACAGAGAGGAGAAAGAAGAGGAAACCTAGAACCAAGGTTCCTAAAAGCAGCTGACTTCTGTCTGAAATTCTCGTCACTGTTTAATGAAGGTCTAAGCTGATGTTTCACGAGAATATTTAACAGTCACCATTCAGCCTGGAGCTCTTGAGTCATGTAGCGCTAGAGGGAAAAGATCAGAGCTCTGGGGAAACTCCCATGGCTGCCACATCTTAGCAGAGTGGCCAAGGATGAGCTTTGATTTACTCCTGAGTAGAAATAGCATGTGGGGAAAAGGCCCCATATCCTGGGCGGGTTTCAGCTGAGGGATCTAGAAGATACTGTCAGGCCTGCCAGTCTCCTGTGGAATCAGAAAGCTGATGGCCTAATCCAACTGCTCCCTACAGACCACCGGACTGCGAGGGAGGTCTCCAACAGGGCCATGTTCACAGCTGCTGAAGGGCTGGAGACACTGACTGGGAAAATGGGATCCCTGGAAGAGCTAAGAGGGCATGTGACAGAACAGCTGTGGAGGGCGGCCAACAGCCACCATGATGAGGCACTTTCTGGATAATTCTGGTCTCCATTAATTATTCGTCTGACGTCCCTGTTGACTCACTACTTTTGGTCATTATGGTGACATAATACCTGACCAAAGCAACCTGGAAGGAAAGAAGGGAGGGAGAGAGGGAAGGAGGGAGAGGGAAGGAGGTAAAGAAGGAAGAAAGGAAGAAAGGAAGGAAGGGAGGGAGGGAGGAAGGAAGGAAGGAAGGAAGGAAGGAAGGAAGGAAGGAAGGAAGGAAGGAAAAGGAAAAGGAAAAGGAAAGGAAAGAGGGTTTCTTTTGACTCATAGTTTGATAATACAGTCCATCGTAGAAGGAAAGGAAGTTCGATGGCAGAAACATAATATGGCTGGTCACATCACATCTGCAATCCGGAAGCAGAAGACGATGGTCCTGGCACTGAGCTCACTTCCTCCTTTTTGTTCAGTCTGGAACTCGAGCCTATCGAACGATGCCACCTATGCTCCAGGTGGGTCTTCTCTCCTCAGAAACCACTCTGCAAATGTACTCAGTGACACACCCAGATGTGTATCTCCTAGGTGATTCTAAATCGGGTCCAAACTACAAGATTAACTCCCTGGGTTCCAGTCCTGCAATGCTCTGGAAATTAATGCACTCTATTACCTATATCCTACCTGGAAGACGGGGAATCCAGGATCTACAGCATGTACTCTGCTTGGAGGTGGAAGGCTTGTGCTCGCTCTTCAACCGCTCTGCCCTTGTCTTGGGCCACAGGCACCGCTGAACACACTCCTTGAGCAAGCAGCTGCCCATGTTCACTCTGTCAGAGCTGGACCCGGTGAGAAGAGCTGAATGAGTGAGTAAGTGAGCATCCGTTCATTTGCACACGTGAGTGAGCAGGCATAGAGGTGACATGCATGCACACCTCTCCAGTGTGGCATGTTATTTCATCCTACACACTCACTCTGTATGAATAAATTCATCCTTAACCCTTTGAAGCATTTCTCCTTTTTTAAAAAAATATTTTTTAAATATTTTATTTTTATTTATTTATTTATTTGACAGAGAGGGAGAGAGAGAATGGGCACACCAGGTCTTCCAACCACTGCAAACGAACTCCAGACGCGTGCGCCCCCTTGTGCGTCTGGCTAACGTGGGTCCTGGGGAATCGAACCTGGGTCCTCTGGCTTTACAGGCAAGCACCTTAACCGCTAAGCCATCCCTCCAGCCCTTAAAAAATTCTTTTTATTTATATATTTGAGAGAGAGAATGGGCATGCCAGGGCCTCCAGCCCCTGCAAACGAATTCCAGACGTGTGTGCCACCTTGTACATCTGGCTTACGTGGGTCCTGGGGAATTGAACCTGGGTTCTTTGGCTTTGTAGGCAAACGCCTTAATTGCTAAGCCATCTCTCCAGCCTGCATTTTTCCTTTAAACCCACAAGGATGTTACGATTTTATCTGGGCTTCATGAATTATAAATTTTAAGAGTTACTTCGAATTGCATGATTATTAATCTGGGGACATTAACCTTCTTGAATCTTTCAAGTTGTTCCATGAGCAAAGTTCAATGTGTCCTTCGCTTAGTAAGTTAACTAATCATTCTGGCACTGTCCTTAATTTGGATATGAGGAGAAACCCCACGGTATTTATTTTTTGCCACGTAGGTTTCTGAAAGTTCTCAGAAAGGCTCATAATCATAAAAAGAAAAAAAAGTAACGTTTTCCAAGTAAAGAAGATTACATGTAAGTAATTGCCTAGGAATGTGCCATTTAGTAGAGTGACTTCTTAATATGATGACACAGTGTAAGTGCATCTCATTTGCAATGTCCTTGAAACAACTTCTCGCCCTCTAGGCCGTGGAATGAGATGTTTGCTCCTGCAGTAAAAACAAAACAAAAAAAAAAAAAAAAACCCAAGTGCTTCAAGGACAAGTAGAACTGAACAACTGCTTTGGGCATGGCTCCAGAAGAACGGGGGACGAGAGCTAAATCTTTTGAAAACCCGGTGTGTTTAAATGAAATGTCCCAAACCGCTTGTCTACGTAAAGGTATGACACTAACAGGACACAACGCTCCTGCGCCAGATATGAGCACCGGGTGTGACGTTCTAACTGCTTCGCACCCACTGGTGCTTCATGGCACTCCATCTTTCATAGCAGCTCCCCTGGAATGTTTGATTTTATCACAAGTGTTATTAATACATTTGTTACATGGAGACCATACTTTAATTTAAGGAAGACTCCTTTTAAAAATAGCTTTTTCAAGCTGGGCGTGGTGGCGCACGCCTTTAATCCCAGCACTCGGGAGGCAGAGGTGGGAGGATCACCGTGAGTTTGAGGCCACCCTGAGACTACATAGTGAATTCCAGGTCAGCCTGGGCTATATGAGACTCTACATCAGAAAACCAAAAATAATTTTAAAAAATAGCTTTTTTAGTGGACATGGTGGCTTATGCCTATAATCTCAGGCCTAGAGGATCGCTGTGAGTTCTAGGCCAACCTGGGGCTACAGACTGAGTTCCAGGTCAGCCTTGGCTAGAGTTAGACCCTACCTTGAAAAGAAAATAGCTTTTACTCAGTGTCCAATATCCTTAGTCATGAGGGAAATGTAAACTAAAACTGCTTTGAGATTCCATCCCATGCTAGTCAGAATGGCTAGCATCAAGAAAACAAATGGCAGGGGCTGGGGAGATGGCTTAGTGATTAAGGCACTTGCCTGTGAAGCCTAAGGACCCAGGCTTGAGTCTCCAGGACCCACGTAAAGCCAGATGCACAAGGTATCGCATGCTTCTGGAGTTCGTTTGCAGTGGCTCGAGGCCCTGGCGGGCTCATTGTCTATCAGCTTCTTCCCTCTCTCAGATAAGTAAATTAATTAAATATTTAAAGACAAGATTATCTACTTTAAAAAAATTACATATGTGTGCGTACACCTATATGTGAGGTATGTCATGGGACTAGAAAAGGGATCGCAAAAGGGGAAGAAGGGCTCTTAAGGGAGGGGTAGGAAACGGTGATGGAATACATGGATAAGCAAGTAGAAGTGGGGACTGCCTGCAGGAAGGAAGGGGGCAGCCAGAAGGGGGTAGGGAGCACAAGGGGGCACTGGGGAAGGGTCTCAAGATGTGAGGCCAGAGAAGTTGCATCCGGGGCCTAAAATGGAGGTCTTTTAAAGGAGAGGGCCAGGGAAGATGACCCTCTAGCTCGGAACCAGGGCCAGGCTGAAGAAAGTAACTATTTCAAGGATGGGAGGGAGCAGAGGTCTCCTTGTAAGGTTCCAACTAGGGAGGGAGACCAGCCATTTGTGGGTGGGGGGGTTCTTGGAGGGCATGGCCATCATGTTAGGTCCTTTGTTCTGAGCACGACCCGCCTAATATTTTCCAGCAAAGCCTGATGGCCTGGGTTCAGGTAAAGTCAGATGCACAAAAGAATACATGTATCCGGAGTTCCTCTGCAGTGGCAGAGGTCCTAGCAGGCCTGCTTCCTCTCCTTCATTCTCTCCCCTCCCCTCATCTCCTTGCAAATACATAAATAAAAATATTTTGAAAAAAAATAACCGGGGCGTGGTAGCACATGGCTTTAATCCCAGCACTTGGGAGGCAGAGGTAGGAAGATCGCTGTGAGTTCGAGGCCACCCTGAGACTACAGAGTGAATTCCAGGTCTGAGCTAGAGTCCGTCGCTGTCTGAGGGGAGCAGAGAAGAGGCCACGACTGGGCAGAAAACAGGGGCAGAGTCCATTCCCTAGCGGCTGCCACAGAGGCGCACCCACCCATCCGTCCACCCTACCCTGTCCCCCTACCCCATTCATCATGCAGCCTACTTCTGCAAAGTGGTACGATCCGAGGGACTCTGCCTTCACTGAATTTTGTGTTGGAGACAGTCAAGATGTTGATGTAAATTTTGAAAAATCCAAGCTTACTTTCACTTGTCTTGGAGGAAGTGATCATTTTAAACGTTTAAATGAAATTGATCTTTTTCGCTGCTTTGATCCAAATGATTCCAGTCATAAAAGAACGGACAGATCAATTTTATGTTGTTTACGAAAAACAGAATCTGGGGCTGGAGAGATGGCTTAGCGGTTAAGGTGCATGCCCTTGAAGCCTAAGGACCCAGATTCCATTCTCCAGGTACCATGTAAGCCAGATGCACATGGTGGTACATGTGTCTGGAGTTCGTTTGCAGTGGCTGGAGGCTCTGGTGTGCCTATTCTCCTCCCCCCCCCCCCGTGTCTCTAATACATAAATAAATATAAATAAATCTTTTTTTTAAAAAAAAAGAAAAAGAACAGGAGAATCTGGGCAGTCATGGCCTATGTTAACAAAAGCAAGAGCAAAGCTTAACTGGCTCATGGTGGACTTCAATAATGGGAAGACTGGGAAGATGATTCAGATGAAGACTTGTCTAATCTTGATCGTTTTTCTGAGATGATGGACCACACGGGTGGTGATGAGTAGACTTACCGGAAGTAGACCAAGCATGGTGATTCACGAGACAGTGATGGTGAAAAAGTTTCAGACCTGGAATAAGGGGTATTATCACCCAGGTTTTTTTTTTTTTTGGTTTATTTTTATTTATTTATTTGAAAGCGACAGACAGAGAAAGAAAGAGGCAGATAGAGAGAGAGAGAGAGAATGGATGCGCCAGGGCCTCCAGCCACTGCAAATGAACTCCAGACGCGTACACCCCCTTGTGCATCTGGCTAACGTGGGTCCTGGGGAATCGAGCCTTGAACCGGGATCCTTAGGCTTCACAGGCAAGCGCTTAACCACTAAGCCATCTCTCTAGCCCTATCACCGAGAGTTTTGAGAAGAAAAATAACTTCTCTGCAAGATTTCTTAAAAGAGAATCCTGAGTTGATAGCTCGAAGGGCAGATGCTGCATTTGCCACCTTTAACCCAATTTTCAACCTGTTTGTTTATTTTAAAGGCTTCAGTAAGGGTAGATAATGTGCCATTGTATGGGGCAAGTTTGAGTCTGCTAAGGCAATGTCCTTATGCATGAACATTTCCCGGATTTCCCATGAGGCTGTTGAGAACCTGGACAATTGACTCAGCAGTTGTGATAAATAAAATCTTTTCACCTAAGTCTCCTTTGCTTCATAATATAGTTACTGACATGATAAGAAGCTCTCAGCTTAGGGAAAGATAACGAGTTTTAGTGCTAGACCATGGACTTATAAGTGACTGAAACAAATTGGCTGACGTCTTAAACTGACAACTCTTCCTTCCTCTGTATCTTTCAGGGTTGTACCACTAACATTTATTTTTCCAAAAAAAGAAATGTATCTCACGTAACTTGTCAGTGGTCCAGGTGTGTCTTAGCTAAAACTAAAACAGGCGAATGCCCTAACTTTGGATGGTTTCTGAAGCCTATGCCTTTGGTATTATTTGGCCCTTAAGCTTTTCCATCTCTTAGCATGGGGGACGAAGAAAACTGAACACTATCACTGGAGAGTCTGTACACGTTAGACCAGACTTGTATTTGCACTGTCAGTACGGCAAGTGAGTGAAAAGATGTTAATACACTATTGGATTTTTTTTTTTTAATTTCTTGTTTTGATTTCAGCTCATACCCTGGCTGAAAAAAAAAAAAAACCTCAATTTATGTTCATGACTGTGGGGATTTTTTTAAATGTCTACATTCTTTCTAATAAACTGTTGGAAGATTTTATTTATTTATTTATTTATTTATTTGGTTTTTCGAGATAGGGTCTCACTCTAGCCCAGGCTGACCTGGAATTCACTATGGAGTCTCAGGGTGGCCTCGAACTCACAGCGATCCTCCTACCTCTGCCTCCCGAGTGCTGGGATTAAAGGCGTGTGCCACCACGCCCGGCTTGTTGGAAGATTTTTAAAAAAGAAGAAAAATATTTTTTTTTCCACATAAAAAACACACAGAAATATGTGAAAGAGAAAACTCATCACAAGGTAAAGAGAACCATTATTAACTTTCTGGTGCCATCTTTTTTTTTTTTTTAATGGTTTTTTGAGGTAGGGTCTCACTCTAGCCCAGGCTGACCTGGAATTCACTATGGAGTCTCAGGGTGGCCTCGAACTCTCGGTGATCCTCCTACCTCTGCCTTCCGCGTGCTGGGATTAAAGGCCTGCGCCACCACGCCCGGCTTTTTCTGGTGCCATCTTTGTACCTATATTATACATAAGTAGTGTGGTTTTCAATTATGATAGCATAACAATACTGTGATTTGTTTTTTTCTAGTGAACAGTGATGGGGACCCAGTGAGGCTGGCAGTGTTGAGGTGGCGAGGGTTGGATGAGCTGTGGCATCAGTAGACTCGTGGGCTGTGAGGTGGCTGTGGGTGTTGCAGGAGTAAGAGCCCAGGGGCACCTGCAAAAATACAGTTGCCTTTTGTGGTGGTTTGAATTTGAATGAACGACCCCTACAGCCTCTGGTAGTTTTTGATTGAGGTTAAGCTTTCCTGCTTAAGTCTCCAGTAGCCCGATGGAGGGGGCGTAACACTAGGGGTGGGGGGATCTGATTCGGGCCCAAAGGTGTGGAGCTCTGGTGCTGTGTGTGTGAGCATGGGGATAACAGGACTATGGAGATGGCTCAGTGGTGCAAGATACTTGCTCATAGTACCTATGGCCTGGGTTCAATTGCCCAGTACCCGTGTAAAGTCAGATGAACAAAGTGGCACATTCAACTGGAGTTTGTCTGCAGTGGCAAAGACCCTGGCACACCCATCTTCTCTCCCTGTCTCTCTCTCCACAAATAAAGACATTTTTTTTAAAAAATTGTTTTTTAGAGACAGAGAGTGACAGAGAGAAAGAGAATTGGCACACCAGGGCCTCAGCCACTGCAATTGAACTCCAGAGGCACGTGCCACCATGTGCGCATGTGTGACCTTGCACTTGGGTCACCTTGTGCGTCTGGCTTACGTGGGATCTGGAGAGTCAAACATGGGTCCTTAGGCTTAGCAGTGAAGGCACTTGCCTGTGAACCCTAAGGGCCCAGTTCAATTCCCCAGGACCCACGTAAGCCAGATGCACAAGGTGGCACATGTGTGCGGAATTCGTTTGCATTGGCTAGGGACCCTGGTGCACCCATCGTCTCTCTCTCAAATAAATAAAAGTAAAAATAAAATTCCTAGGAAAACAAATGGCGTGTGTGTGTGTGTGTGTGTGTGTGTGTGTGTGTGTATGCTTATGGAAGTCTCCTAATGGAAGAGGGTCCCCAGTGTAGGAGAGAGGGGCAAAGTTCGAACAGCATCCTGAGTGTCAGGAGGGGAGGAGTGTCATGCATGGAGGAAGGAGCCTAGGAAAACTCCCCAATGTTTAGATAGGGCTTCAGGTGTTCACGTGCAGGTGAATGTAGCAAAGCGAGTGTGTAAATCTTCCCCTGTGATGGCCAGGTTTTCCCTTGTACTTAGTGAGCACCAACTGGATACCCAATGTTGAGCTGCCCACGAGCCTACGTCAGCTTCTCTCTGTCCTCGGCATAACTTTCCCTCTGGTGCAGCTGTCAATCAGAACTCTCACTGGCTTCCAGGGGCCTGGGGCAGTGGTCCCATAGGCCTCCCTGAATGCCTGGGCCCTCCCTGAGGTCAGGAATTTAAAGCAGCTGTCCTGCCATCTATTCTCCAACCCCAGTCGAATATTGCACTAAAAATAGCTAGGTTAAAAATAAAAGGCCCGGTGCTTATCTCAGATCTGTCAACTGAGCGGACAACATCTACATCTACATATTTGGAAGCATCTGTACAAACACTGGGACCTCTGGAAACATCACAGGCCTCGGCTTCCTCGGGCACGTTTATGACTCTCCGCTCCTTATCGAGGTGTTTTGGTTTTGTGTAGACACAGCCAGGCTGTGGGCAAATGGTCTCTTTGAAGTAAAGCCTCCCTCTGCAGAGTTATGCAGACACAATAGGAAAAAAATAAAACACCAAAAAGCTCGGATCCGTTGAAAAGCAGGTATGAGCACCATTGCACTTTGCTATTGTTTGTGGAAACACTTCCCCATAGTTAGAGCTAAACTCTCCAGATTGTCATGGTGTGTTTTCATCTTCATCCCAAGCAATTAAACTCTTTTGGTTCCTTAGGTTCCCTCAAGTAATTTTGTGCGCAATAATTATGTGTAAACACAGGGTGACAGATTGCAAAGGACTCACAAGAACATGGAGACAAGATCTTCCTTCCATCTTTATCTATCTATCTATCTGGCATCTATCAAGCATCTGTTTTGTTTTGTTTTTTGCTTTTTGTGTTGTTATTTTTGTTTTTTGTTTTTTGAGGTAGGGTTTCACTCTAGTCTAGGCTGACCTAGAATTCACTCTGTATTCTCAGGCCCGCCTTGAACTCATGGCGATCCTCCTACCTCTGCCTCCCGACTGCTGGGATTAAAGGTGTGTCCACCACGCCCGGCTGCACCCATTTATTTTTGAGAAATGATATCCTGGAACTTGCTGTATAGTCTAGGCTGGCCTTGAATTCATGTTCCAGGTTGCAGGGACCAGAGAATGTACATGATAAGCAAAATTAAAGTATGACAATTTGGCATATAAACAATTACATTTGCATACCTGGCACATATGTCACTTAGGGCTAGATTTGGCTGCATGTCACATTAAGAACCAAGTAACAGTAAGGACCTACAAAGCAAAAGTCCATCTCTCTTTCTCTGACGTCTACACAGTCCACAGGGAAACAGGCCAGGCTTGTATCCCATTCATCTACGACCTCCAAGTAACACTCTCTGTCTCGTGGCCCGAGCTGGATGCTCAGAGCCCATCACTGGATCCGTGTTTTAACCAACAGAGAAACGGGATCTCTTGCTAAACCCTGAGCTCACCAGTTCAGCTAGACTAGCTAGCTCATCAGTGAGCCCAGGAATCTTCCCGTCTGGGCCTTCCCAGAGCAGGTGTTACACACGCACACCACTGCGCCTGACGTTTACACGGTGCTGGGGGATACACTCACGTACGCGTGCTTATGTAGAAAGCACTTTACCAGCTCTCTCTCTCTCAAATAAATTTAAAACTAAACTAAAACTAAAAATAAAACGTGAGCTTAATTGAATGAAGCAGTACATTTTGTGTCCAATGTCCACCATTGGAGGATTCCACGGTACCTCTGGACATTGCTGTCCTCAGACACTTCATGTTATTTCTTGTATTATCACCTCATGTTAAAACCAAACCAAGCACAACATTAAAAAATAAAAAAAAAAAAACAGCCGGGCGCAGGTGGCGCACGCCTTTAATCCCAGCACTCGAGAGGCAGAGGTAGGAGATCGCCGTGAGTTCGAGGCCACCCTGAGACTACAGAGTGAGTTCAAGGTCAGCCTAGACCAGAGTGAGGCCCTACTTCGAAAACCCAAAAAACAAAAAAAGAAAAGAAAAAGAAAAAGAAAAAAAAAACCACCACAACGCCCTTGAATCTTTGTTACTATGCTCTAGGTGTGAAAATCTACGCCAGAAATTTTCGTGAGCAGAGCCTACTGAACATGCCCCCACCCGTGCTGACAGAGGTAAGCCTATGCTGGATCACTGCAACTGTTTTTGTTTTGTTTTGTTTTGTTTGATATTTTATTTATTTGAGAAAGAGGCAGATAGAGAGGGGGGGGGGGAGAGAGAATGGGCGCACCAGGGCCTCCAGCCATTGCAAACAAACTTCAGACGTGCGCACCCCCTTGTGCATCTGTCTTATGTGGGTCCTGGGAATCGAACCTGGGTCCTTTGGCTTTGCAGACAAATGCCTTAACTGCTAAGCCATCCCTCCAGCCCTATTTATATTTATTTGAGAGAGAGAGAGAATGGGCATGCCAGGGCCTCCAGCCACTGCAAACGAACTCCAGATGCGTGCGCCCCCTTGTGCATCTGGCTTCCTTGGATCCTGGGGCATCGAACCTGGGTCCTTTGGCTTCGCAGGCACATGCCTTAACAGCTAAGCCATCTCTCTAGCCCAATTTTGCAACTGTTTTCATGGAAGACGTGCTGTGCTTTTGGTCAAGATTCATACAATAAGGAATTCCCCCAAATAAGGATGTTGTTTAGCTGCTGAGCAGTGAAATATGAAACAATCTTGCAGAACTAAAAGAATTTTTTATTTATTTATTTTACTTGAGGCGAGGGCATGCATGCCACAGGGACTGTATAGAGGTCAGAGAACGACGTCACGGTGTCTGGATTTTACCTTCTTTGAGATCGGGTCTCCTGCCACTGCAAAACTGCCAGACTACAGAGGAAGGTCAGACTAGCTGCCCCAGCTTCGGATTCTCCCGGCTCTGCCACCTCTTGTCAAGGGTGCACTGGGATCTCCGATGCACGACGGGCCACGTGGCATCCAGTTTTATGCAGGTGCTGAAGAACTTAACCTGGGCAGGCAGGCAGGCTTTGTGAACAAGCACCTTTAAAAAAAAATCTCTCTCCCTGCAAAAAGCATCAGATTCAAATGGTTTTATGGGCAACTTTTTCTCAAAATATCAATTAAAAAATTGTTCCAAAGAGTTGGACTCTTGGGCCGGGGAGATGGCTCAGTAGCTAAAGTGCTTGCCTTCAAAACCTAACAAGCTGAGTTTGACTCTACAGGACCCACATAAAGCCAGGTGCACAAAGAGGCTCATGATTCTGGAGTTTGTTTTCAGAGGCAAGAGGCCCTGGCGTACCCAATTCTTGCTCTCTCTCTCTCTCTCTCTCTCCCCTCACTCCCTCCCTCTCTGCTTGCAAACAAATATATATATAGATTTTGGCCCACACCTTTAATCCCAGCACTAGGAAACAGAGATAGGAGGATCGTTGTGAGTTTGAGGCCAGCCTGAGACTACATAGTGAATTCAAGGTCAGCCTGGGTTAGAGTGATACCTTACTTCAAAAAAACAAAAAAGGGGGGTTGGGGGCTGGAGACATAGCTTAGTGGTTTAAGTGTTTGCCTACAAAGCCAGAGGATTCCAGTTCAATTCTCCAGGACCCACATAAGCCAGCCACACAAGGGGCTGCATGCATCTGGAGTTTGTTTGCAATGGCTGGAGGCCCTGGTGTGCCCATTCTCTCCCTCTGTCTTTCTCTCTCTCCCTGCCTCTCAGTCTCCAGCCTCTTTCTCAAATAAATAAATAAAATACATTTTAAAAAGATTTTGATTCTCTCCACATTAATCTATAAGTTCAGTATCATCTTAATATCATTACAAAAAAAGATTTTCAAGACACTTGGCAAACTGAACCCTACATTTATGGAAAAGGACAAGGCTGGGGATGTAGCTCAGAGGTAGAGCATTTGCCTAGCATGTACAAGACCCTGGTTTAATCTCTAGCACGATAATTTAACAGTCAATATTTTATTTTTTAAATTAATTAATTATTTATTTTTATTCGAGAAAGGGAGAGAGAGAAAGAGAAAGGATAGGCATGCCAGGGCCTCTAGCCACTGCAAACGAACTACAGACACATGGGCCACCTTGTGCATCTGGCTTGCATGGGACCTGGAGAATTGAACCTCGGTCCTTGGGCTTCACAGGCATGCGCCTTAACCACTAAGCCATCTCTCCAGCCCTGTCTTAAAGGTGGCTCTGTAGAATGACAGATGTTTGAGAGGAGACAATTCGAAGAGAGCTGGGAAATTGTTCTTTGAGACATGGCAGTGTATGACGAGTCTATCAGAGCTAAAACAGTGCAGAGCTTGGCTGGAACGTATGGCCCATAGACTCCGGCGTTTTATTAAGATTGAGCTTGCGACCTGAGTCTCCAGTGGGCAGAGCCCTGCTGGGGAAGGGTGCATCACTGGGGCGGATCTGAAGTGTGGCAGCTTGAGCTCTGGCTGTTGGTGTTTTGCTGGTGTTGGTTTTTCCCTCTCTGCTATGAATCTGTGGAAGTGAGCCAGCTTCTTCCACCATGATGGAACTTCCCCTGGAGTCTGTAAACCTAAAATAAATAAACCCTTTCTATAAGCTGCTTCTTGTGGTTTTTTTTTTTTTTTTTTTTTTTGAGGTAGGGTCTCACTCTACCTCAGGCTGACCTCGAATTCACTATGGAGTCTCAGGGTGGCCTCGAACTCACGGCGATCTTCCCACCTCTGTCTCCCGAGTGCTGGGATTAAAGGCATGCGCTGCCATGCCTGGCCAAGCTGCGTCTTTAAAAAAAAATTTTTTTAAATTTATTTGCAAGCAGATAGACAGAGAGAATGGGTGTACCAGGGCCTGCACCTCTGCAAATGGACTCCAGTTGCAAGCACCACTTTGTGCATCTTGCTTTATGTGGGTACTAGGGAATCAAACTCAGGTCGTTAGGCTTTGCAGGCAAGCGCCTTAACCGCTGAGGCATCTCTCTAGCCCTAAGCTACTTTTTGTTGTTGTTGTTGTTTGGTTTTTTGTTTTTGTTTTTCGAGGCAGGGTCTCGCTCTGGCTCACGCTGACCTGGAATTCACTATGTAGTCTCAGGCTGGCCTCGAACTCACAGCCATCCTACTACCTCTGCCTCATGAGCACTGGGACTAAAGGCGTGCAGCTACTTTTTTTTGATGGAACTTTCCTTTCCCTTTCCTTCCATAAGCTCCTTTTGGATAGGTGTTTGTCTATGAAGGTAATTACAATGAGTTGACAAAAACATCAGTGAAAAAGAAGTCTGCTAAAGAGAACCAGGGTTCAGTAGAAGCTTGGAATGTGACAGGGAGGCTCTCTGTCCTCCGATTGCTCTGGGGAGAAGGTATTTGATAACTGTGGGAGATAAAATGTAGAAGGGAAATTGAACACATTTTCTACAATGTTCCACAATGAAGTCACCTCTGAGCTGGGCATGGTGACACATGCCTGTAATCCTAGCACCTGGGAGGCTGAGCCAGGAAGATTCCTTCAAGTTTAAGGCCAAGACTAGGCACATAGTGAGTTCTAGACCAGCCTGGGCCACCTAGGGAGATTCCCCATCTCAAGAAGTGAAAGGAAGAAAATGAAATGAGAGTAAAAGCAAATTAAAAAAAAAAAAATAGATAGCCAGGCATGGTGGCGCATGCCTTTAATCCCAGCACTCGGGAGGCAGAGGTAGGAGGATTGTTGTGAGTTCGAGGCCACCCTGAGACTCCATAGTGAATTCCAGGTCAGCCTGGGCTAGAGTGAGACCCTACCTCAAAAAAAAAAAAAAAAATAGAAACAGAAAAGTTGTAGATTCTTCCCTTGAAAGAGTAACTCTTTTAACTTCTTCCCATTAAATAGCTAGAATTTTATACCTGCCAAAACTAATATATATATATATATATATATATATATATATATATATATGTATGTATTTAAATAGTCTCTACCACATACATATAAAAGAAAAAACACTTATGCCAAAATGAACAGAGATGAGATGAAACTCTTGGTAGAAGGGTATGCCACAGCTACACTGATTTATGGTCTCATCAGGATACACTAAGCACTTGATGACACTTAGAATCAATTTAGAGTGAAGAAAATCAACTGTTAGACATAAAATGAGGAAACGCAGAACCAATGCCAAGTTCTTAAAACACAGACACAAGGAACACAGTATGTAGATCAGAGCTCTGATACTCACCAGGGACACAGCCAGGATGACATGGGGAAATCCTATTAAGGAGATCTGGACTTTGGGGCCTCTTCAGTAAATGATAGTCATTGTTTCATAGAGAGGTGGGACCAAGCTTACAACACCGAAAAAGGCATTTCTCAGCGTTGACGTTCAAATCATCTCCCTTAGTAAATACCACAGTGATAATCTCTTCATTTTCATGTCATCTCAGCCTGACTTTATGTCAGGGACCTTTCTTATTATTTTGCTCACATTTAAAACAGTGCTTTGAGCTTAGAGATTGTTCGGTTGATAGGGTAGATTGCCTGGCATGCAAGAGACCCTGAGTTCGATCCCAGTACCACAGCAATGAATATAAATAAAATCGAACAACGTTTTGCTAAATCATTCACTGCTAGAAAGAAGAGAAGGAAGGGAGGGAGAGAGGAAGGGAGGAAGGAAGGAAGGGAGAGAGGGAAGGAAGAGAGAGAAATCCCAGAAGCCATAGATTATTAAAAGTACCAGTGCTAGACGGGTGTGGTGGCGCACGCCTTTAATCCCAGCACTCGGGAGGCAGAGGTAGGAGGATCGCCGTGAATTCGAGGCCAGCCTGAGACTCCATAGTGAATTCCAGGTCATCCTGGGCTAAAACAAGACCCTACTCTGAAAAACAAAAAATAATAATAATAAATTAAATAAAAATTTAAAAAGTAGCAATGGCAGGGGGTGAGAGACGTCCCTATGACTTGTGGTCAGGGAGGTCCCTGAGGCCCCCAACAATGTCACTAGTGTCACTGTTCTTGATTTCTCACCAGAACCAGATAGTAAGACCCCATTGCTGAAGACACCGCATGCTTAGGTTGCAGGAACACAGAGGAAACAAGCTAGAGCTGAGTTGGAACCTTCCTCCCTGCTAGCTCGCTTTCATAGTGATATGAGGGCTACTGGGAGAGAAAAACCACCAGTCTTACTCAGTTGTGGACCCTGCATGCTACACTACTGATCTACCAGGCAAGATGTACTTACCGGTGTAACAGTAGCAAGACTATTATAGGGGTAATCAAATGCTTTCTGATTGGATTGGACGACCACTCACTCCCCTGATCTCGTAAACGTGGTCAAAAGCTGGGGAGGGGGACTGGAGAGATGGCTTAGCGGTTAAGCGCTTGCCTGTGAAGCCTGAGGATCCCGGTTCGAGGCTCAATTCCCCAGAACCCACATGAGCCAGATGCACAAGGGGGCGCACGCGTCTAGAGTGCGTTTGCAGTGGCTGGAGGCCCTGGCTCACCCATTCTCTCTGTGTCTCTGCCTCTTTCTCTCTCTGTCGCTCTCAAATAAATAAATAAAAATAAACAAAACAAAACAAAACAAAAAGCTGGGGAGGTCATAGGATCTAGTGAGAAAGCTACTACTGATGTTTTTCTAAATGGATAAATTATCTTTTTTTTTTTTTTTTTTTTTTTTTTTTTTTTTTTTTTTTCTGAGGTCGGGTCTCGTCTAGCCCAGGCTGACCTGGAATGCACTCTGTCATCTGTGGCCTCGAATTCATAGTGATCCTCCTACCTCTGCCTCCCAGGTGGCAAGGTTGCATATGTGCACAAGGTGGCACATATGTCTGAAATTGGATTGCAGTGGCTGGAGGCCCTGAAGTACGAATTGTCTCTCAGAAAAAAATAAATAAATAAATAAAACAGGCATGGTGGTGCACGCCTTTAATCCCAGCACTTGGGAGGCAGAGGTAGGAGGAGCGCCCTGAGTTTGAGGCCACCCTGAGACTACATGATGAATTTCAGGTCAGCCTGGGCTAGAGTGAGACCCTACCTCAAAAAAACAAAAACAAAAACAAAAAAAACCTGAGTTGATGGGGGACATAAATTCACAAACATCAACAAAAATCGTTACTTCTAAAAATTATTAAACAAGTGGTGATGTTTTAAGAATGACATTTGTGGGAAATAAGTGGAAGTTCGGGAAAACGATGGCATGAGCAGAAGGTGGACATCACCCGCTGGCCAACATGAGGTGGACAATAGCAACAGGAGAGTGTGCCAAACACTGGCAAAGGGAAACTGGTTATAACACCCATAAGCCCGCCCCCAACAATACACTGCCTCCAGAAGGCATTAATTCCCAAATCTCTATCAGCTGGGAACCTAGCATTCAGAACACCTAAGTTTATGGAGGACACCTGAATCAGACCACCACATTCCATCCCTGGCCCCCATAAACTGGTAACCATACATGATATAAAATATAATGCATACAGTCAAACTTTAAAAGTCCCCAGTTTTTATCAATCCTAATGATGTCCAAACATCACCATAGTCCAAGATCTTTTAACTGAGCCATAATATCAAAAAAATAAAAATAAAAAATCCCCCCAAACCCATAATGGCACAGAATAAACACTCACATGCAAAAGATGGAGTTGGGCATAGCAAAAAAAGTATTAAAACAATACAAGATTTAAAACAACTGAGGCAAACATCAAACTCTGTAGCTCCAACAACTCTAGTCAGTGACAGATCTCCAAGTCCAATAATTCTAACCAGCAACAAGCCTCTGGAGTTCCAATTCCGCCCCTCCAGCAAGGCTACTCACAGTCCTGGAAAACTTCATCGGGGCCGGCAGCTTTCCTTAGCAGCCATCTCGAGGTCCCGGCATCTCCACTGGGTCTCCACGGCAACCCATGGTTCATCCTCATGGCTCCATCAGGTCTCCATGCAGGCAACCAGCAAATCTGCTTCACACTGCCCATGGCCATTTCCAAAGCAAAAAAAACTTATGTTGAACATTCAGTGACCCCATCTCCTGCATTTCTTATACTCCATAATACCAGATGGGGTGACAATTTGTTAATCCAGGGGGGAAATAAGCAGACTTTGAAGAACAGGACATTCCTTCAGCATTCAGACCCCTTCAAAAGACTGCATTTTTTCTGTTGTCCCAATGCAGGTCAGCTGGCCTAATCTCAATGGTTGTAATCTCTCATATAGCTGCAGCTGAACAGGCAGCAGTTTTGGCCCAAAGATTTTATTTTTCCTGTGCCATATCCGCTGCTCACACCAGTCCATTTCTACACACTGCAACCCTGCACAAATTCTCAGGACACAAGCATAACAGCAAGCTTCTCACACAAACTGCTTCTAGCCCAGTCCAGGCAAAGCTATTTCTGACCCTCATAAGCCAAACCTCACAGTCCATAGTTCTTACTGCATTCAGGTCTTTCAGCTGTGACCAGAATAGTCCATCAAGCTGTCCTTACAGCACTGCAAGGTGTCTCTGAGGCCAACGTTTCAAATCCTTCCACATTCTCTTGAAAATCAACTCCAAAAGGCCAAAAGCTACAGTCAGGTGTCTAGCAGCAATCCCACTCCTCTGGTACCAACTTTACTGTTGTAGTCAGGTTCACATTGCTAGCAGAAAACACCTAACCAAGAGCAGCTGTGGGTGGGTGGGGGGGTTATTTTGGCTTAGAGACTTGAGGGGAAGTTACGTGATGGCAGGGGAAAATGATAGCATGAGCAGAGGGTGGACATCACCCTGGCCAACCTCAGGTGGCTAACAGAAACAGGAGAGTGTGCCAAACACTGGCAAGGGGAAGCTGGCTATAACACCCATAAGCCCACCCCCAACAATACACTGCCTCCAGGAGGCATTAATTCCCAAATCTCCATCAGCTGGGAATCTTGCATTCAGAACACCTAAGTGTATGGGGGACACCTGAATCAAACCACCACAATGGCTTATCAATTAAGGCGCTTGCCTGTGAAGCCTAAGAACCCATGTACGACTCTCCAGGTCCTACATAAGCCAGACACACAAGGTGATGCAAGCGTTCAAGGTCGCACATATACACAAGGTGGCGCAGGTGTCTGCAGTTCGATCACAGTGGCTAGAGGCCCTGGGGCACCAAATTCTCTCTCTTTCTCGCTCTTATGTTTAAAAAGGCCAGTCTGTTGGGCTTGCCAAAAAGAGAGAGAGAGAGCTATCCCAAGCCTACTGGTGGGGAAATCAAAGGGCAGACAGAAATGATTCTAAAGAAATGACGTTCACTTTAGTTTTGCTGGGAAACACCTGTCAGGGTAGCAGCTCTGGGTGCAGGAAATTAGGGGTTCGCTGGGATTTATTTACTTTTGTTTGTTTTTTTTTTTGTTGTTGTTGTTCATTTTTATTTATTTATTTGAGAGTAACAGAGAGAGAAAGAGGCACAGAGAGAGAGAGAGAATGGGTGCACCAGGGCTTCCAGCCACTGCAAACAAACTCCAGACGCGTGCTCCCCCTTGTGCATCTGGCTAACGTGGGTCCTGGAGAATTGAGCCTCGAACCAGGGTCCTTAGGCTTCACAGGCAAGCGCTTAACCACTAAGCCATCTCTCCAGCCCTTTTTCTTTTCTGTTTTTTTCTTTTTCTTTTTCTTTTTTTTTTTTAAACTTTTGTTTGTTTGTTCGCTGGGATTTAGAGCTTAAGGACCTGGGAGGAGCTGGACAGCCTGGAGTCTAAAATACGGACTTGGTGATCAGAGAGAAGGCTGCCTGCAGCTGTTCTATGGACAGGTGTAAGCGCACAAGCCAGCGAGGTTTGACAAGCGAAGTGTGTGCCGCTGCTGAAAGGGGACTGTGATGCTCAGAGGAAAGGGCTGTGCGAAGTTGGTCTCTTGCACACTGCACTGGGCCTGGGAGACTATTAGCAATGGGCAAGGCTAGCTCTCGGGAAGGAACTAGAGAGCAAAGAGCAGGAATCCACTAGATACTGCTGGGTCTGTTTTGACACTGTAGCTAACTGCAAACGCCGACATGAATGTCCTTAATGGATTTCTTTATCATCATCAAAAACGCGGAACCGACCTGGAGATTCCCTGGTACATGAATGACCAGTAGAAGATCCATCCAGCAAAACTCAACCAAACATAAAAGAAGGGACCACCAAGAGGCTAGGATGTTGAAAAGATCATGAATTAAGAGCAGAGTGGGGCCGGGTGTGGTGGCGCACGCCTTTAATCCCAGCACTCAGGAGGCAGAGGTAGGAGGATCTCTGTGAGTTCGAGGCTACCCTGAGACTACCTAGTGAGTTCCAGGTCCGCCTAGGCTAGAATGAGACCCTACCTCAATAAATAAATAAATAAACATAGAAAGAAAGAAAAGAAAGAGAAAGAATAACCTGGTAATCAGTAGAAGACATTGTATTAGTCTATTTTCCTTTTTAAAAAATATTTTTGCTGGGCGTGGTGGCGCACGCCTTTAATCCCAGCACTCAGGAGGCAGAGGTAGGAGCATCACTTTGAGTCTGAGGCCAGCCTGAGACTATGCGGTAAATTGCAGGTCAGCCTGGGCCTAGGGTGAGACCCTACCTCAAAACACATAACAAAACAAAAAAACTTCACCACATCTGGAAGCTCAGCTCAGAGGAGGAAGGGAAGATAGCCCTTGCATTGACTGCAAGGCACACGGTGTCTTCAGGAAGATTCCATTAGCTGAGGAAGGAGAAGGGCAGTACCAGAGGAGAAATTAGATGTACATTCAATAATCAGGGGCTGGAGAGATGGCTCAGCAGTTAAAGGCGCTTGATTCCAAAGTCTGATGGCCCAGGGCTCGATTCCCCAGTACCCACATAAAGCTAGACGAACAAAGTGGTACATTTGTCTGGAGTTCGTTTTAGTGGCAGCGGTCCCTGGTGCACCCAGTTTCTTTCTCACTCTCTTTCTCTCTCTCTCTGCTTTCAAAATAAATAATAAATAAAAATTTAAAAATAAATTCAATAATCATATTTTTCTTCAAATTCTTTTTGGTGCTTTCTCAAAAAAAAAATCCTTAGCTTTTGAATTTTTCTGTTACTTTCTCAATTCTTAGTTTAACTTTTTTACTTCTTCATACTTTATATGTGTAGTTTATTAAACGTATTTTCTCTTTCATTTGTGGTGTCATTTTCTTGCACTTGTTAACGTGCTCTTGTAAGCCTCTGATCCTTTGTACTTGATCTCCAAACATCCTGAGTGACCTGAGTTGGGTGGGATTTCTCTCCTTCATGGCTTTCTAATTATCTTGGCCACATACCAGAGTCATTTGCAAAGGGTGACCAACTCTACTACTTGAAGCTCTGAACTGGGGGATTTCTCTGGTTACACAAATTTACATCCCAGAGTCATTTTTCATATGAAAAAAATTTTTTAAATATTTTGATTTATTTATTGAGAGAGAGAAAAGGGAGGAGGAAGGGAAGGAGGAACTATGGGCATGCCAAGGTTTCTTCCTACTGCTACTTACTGGATCATATTAAATTTCCTTTATATATATGAAATTATATACTATAGATTTTATTTTTATTTGTTTGAGAGATTTATTTATATTATTTATTTACTTATATTTACTTATTTGAGAGAGAGAAAGAGGCAGATAGAGAATGGGCATGCCCGGGCCTTCAGCTGCTGCAAACAAACTCTAAACTCCAAAACAAACTCCAAACGCCACCTTGTGCATCAGGCTGATGTGGGATCTGGGCAATTGAACCTGGGTCCTTTGGCTTTACAGGCAAACACCTTAACCACTAAGCCATCTCTCCAGCCCTTTTGTTATATATATTTTAAGGGTATTTTTATTTATTTACTTGAAGGGGGTAAGTATGGGTGCACCAAGACTTTCTGCTCCTGCAAATGAATTCCAGACACACTGAACACTTTGTGCATCAGGCTTTACGTGGGTACTAGGTAATTGAACTCTGGCTTGTCAGGCTTTACAATTAAGCTCCTTCAACCCCTGAGTCATCTCTCCAGGCCAAAAGTTGTTCTTTTGGTTTATTTTTTATTTATTTATTTATTTGATCTTTGGGTTTTTTTTTATTTTATTTATTTTTATTTATTTGACAGAGAGAGAGGGGGAGAGAGAGAAAGAATGGGCATGCCAGGGCCTCTAGCCACTGCAAAGGAACTCCAGATGCCTGTGCCCCCTTGTGCATCTGGCTAACGTGGGTCCTGGGGAATTGAACCTGGGTCCTGTGGCTTTTCAGGCAAATGCCTTAACCGCTGAGCCATCTCTCCAGCCCTGTTTTTTTTTTTTATAACCAGAAAAATAGTAGAAACAAATAATTTTCTTTGTAGCCTTGAATGCCAGCAGCAAGCCCTTAGTTCATATTTTTACTGAGTTGAAGCTTTTGAAGGGTCTAGCTTTGATTTATGTAGGATTTTATTTTTGGACATATTGGGATAAACAGGATAGAGACATAAATTTAGGTGTGGGGGGGTTGCAGGTAGGGGAAGCTCAAGAACGTACTAAACAAGCCAGGCGTGGTGGTGCACGCCTTTAATCCCAGCACTCGGGAGGTAGAGGTAGGAGGATGGCCGTGAGTTTGAGGCCACCCTGAGACTCCATAGTGAATTCCAGGTCAGCCTGGGCTTGAGTGAAACCCTACCTTGAAAAACAACAACAACAACAAAAGAATGTACTAAACAGAGGCTAGGGAGATGGCCTAGTTGCTTGCAAAGTCTGATGGCTGGGGTTCAATTCCCCAGTATTTATGCAAAGTTAGATGCTTGTTTGCAGCAGGTACAAGGTCCTGGTGTGCCCATACTCTCTCCCTTTCAAGTAAATAAATAAAACTACTTCTTAAATGTGTAGCAAAAGAAATTTAACAGGTTGGTTACTTTGTCCAGTAAATAGCCCACAATCATAATAATCACATTATAATTAGGTATATGATTAGGTAAGTAAATAAGGTAATTATAATAAATATTGAGGGCTGGAGAGGTGGCTAAGCAGTTAAAAGCACTTGTCTGCATGCTGGGCGTGGTGGCACGTGCCTTTAATCCCAGCACTCGGGAGGCAGAGGTAGGAGGATCGCTGTGAGTTTGAGGCCACCCTGAGACTACATAGTTAATTCCAGGTCAGCCTAGACCAGAGTGAAACCCTACCTCGAAAAAAAAAGCACTTGTCTGTGAAGCCTAAGGACCCAGGTTTGATTCCCCAGTACCCACGTAAGCCAGATGCACAAGGTGGTACATGTCTGGAGTTCATTTGCAGTGGCTGGAGACCCTGGTGCACCTATTCTATCTACCTCTCTCTCAAATTTTATTTATTTGAGATAATTTTAAACATTAAAAAATACATATTGAATATTGGTGTAAAACCTTTAGGACCAATCAGAGAAGTGCAAGTACAGTTACTGTTCAAATTAGCCAATCATGTTAAAATAGACTAAGCCCGCTAAAATTCCCCTAGCTGTGCTCAAAAGGAGCCTGCGAGCTCCTCTCATGGCTGCCATTTTCTATGAATGGTTGACCCCCGCATGCTGGCCGATTCTGCAGAATAAACACTCTTTGCTTTTACATCATAAAATATACATATATATGTATATATGGTGTAAGCAATGTTGCGATAGAAATTTCTTAGTAGAGGAAGCAAGAGCGTGGAAATAGAGGAGGCACTTGTAGGTATCTTGTAATGCATCACAGAATCAGTAGAATGTCTATTAGTTATACACAGGGAATAAGCAAAAATTTCAACTGACGGGTCGGGCCCATTGCTGTGGGCCAGTGGCTGTACACCGTGGTCAGTGCACGTGGCCGAACAAAACCACTTATTTCATGGCTGGAAAATGTGAGAGAGAAAAAGGAGAAGTGCTAGGACTCAACTATCTCCTTCAAATTCTGAACCCCCAGTGACCTGAAGACCCCACACTAGGTTCCACCACCTTTCCCATCAGTGCTGCCCTGGGCAGTCAGCCTTTACCACATGGGCCTTTTGGGGACAGTTAAGATCCAAGCCATAGCAAAGGATATCACTGACAGGGCTAGACCAGTGGACTCTGACCTGGTCCTCCAGCACCAACTCCATAAAACCACTACTGAACACAACTTTTTAAAAAAATATATTCATTTATTTGAGAGAGCACAAGAGGCAGGCAAAGAGCAAGAGCGAGAATGAGAGAGAGAATGGGCACACCAGAGCCTCCAGCCACTGCAAACGAACTCCAGATACATGAGCCACCTTGTGCATCTGGCTTATGTGGGTCCTGGGGAATCGAACCAAGGTCCATTGGCTTTGCAGGCAAGCACCTTAACCGCTAAGCCATCTCCCCAGCCCAAGACACTACTTTTTTCAAGTTCCTTTTATGTGGAAATATAACGAGCTATCATTTTTTAAAATATTTATTTATTTATTTATTGAGAGAAAGAGAGAGAGAATGGGTGCACCAGGACCTTCCGTCACTGCAAATGAACTCCAGACTCATGTGTCACCTTGTGCATCTGGCTTATGTGAGTCCTGGGGAATTGAATCTGGGTCCTTTGGCTTTGCAGGCAAGGGCCTTAACTGCTAAGCCATCTCTCCAGCCTGATGAGCTATTGTTTTTGTAGAATAATATGTGTGGGTTTGTATGTGCGTGTATAAATTTCCAATTATATACACATAAGGAAAATCCTAGAAAGGTGTATTTATACCAAGTTGGGTTGTTTTTTTTTTGTTTGTTTGTTTTGTTTTGTTTTTTTTTTTGGTTTTTTGATGTAGGGTCTCACTCTAGCCTGGAATTCACTTTGTAGTCTCAGGATGGCCTCGAACTCATGACGATCCTCCTACCTCTGTCTCCTGAGTGCTGGGATTAAAGGCATGTGCCACCACGTCTGGCTAAGTTCATCGTTTTTATTCTGGAAAGTAATTTGGTAAAACTCAGAAATTTATGCTTCTACAAATCTATCCTAAGGAAAAATTGGAACTTTGAGCACAGTTTTTGCTTTAAAGATATTATTGTAATTATGAAAGCTGTCAGTAAGTTAAAAAATAAGTCAATAAAAACCTTTTTAAAGATATTATTGTGGGGCTGGAGGGATGACTTAGTGGTTAAGGTGCCTAAAGGACCCAGGCTTGACTCTCCAGATCCCATGCAAGGCAGACACATAAGGTGACGCAAGCACACAAGGTTTCACATACACACAAGATGGTGCACATATTTGGAGTTTGATTGTAGTGGCTGGAGGCTCTGGCTTGCCAATTCTCTCTCTCACTCTTTCTCTTATATAATATTAAAAATAAAAATAAATAAAAGATATTATATAGTATTAATTACAACATCAAACAATAAAATAACAATACTATATATGTATGTAAAAATAATTTTATAAATCCTTAAAATAGAACATTATGCAACCACTAAAAACATACATGTAAAGTTTTTGATTGCGCCAGGCATGGTGGCGCACGCCTTTAATCCCACACTCAGGAGGCAGAGATGGGAGGATCGTCATGAGTTCAAGGCCACCCTGAGACTACATAGTGAATTCCAGGTCAGCCTGGGCTAGAGTGAGACCCTACCTCAACAAAAAGACAATAATAATAATAATAATAATAATAATAACAACAACAACAATGCCTGAGCTACAGTGAGACACTACTTTGAAAAACCAAAAAGAAAATTAAAAGTTTTTGATTGCATAGGGAACCATCTGTGATACAATATTAAGTGAATAAGACAATATATTTATTGTGTAACTTCACTATTGTTAGATGAAAACATACATAAACACATTATGTTTTTAATTTGTGTCACTTCCAAACTCTCTACAGTGAGCAGATATTCAGAATGGAACGCTGGGGCTGGAGAGATGGCTTAGCAGCTAAGGCACTTGCCGGCAAAGCCAAAGAACCCAAGTTCCATTCCCCAGGACCCACATAAGCTAGATGCACAAGGTGGTGCATGCATCTGGAGTTCGTTTGCATAGCTGGAGGCCCTGGCGTGCCAGTTCTCTCTCTCTCTCTCTCTCTCTCTCTCTCTCTGCTTCTTCTCACTCTCAAATAAATACATGAAAATAATTTTTAAAAAGGAAGAAAACATGCTACAGGGTTGGAGAGATGGCTTAATGGTTAAGGCATTTGCCTGCAAAGCCAAAGGACCCGGGTCTGTTTCCCCATTTCCCATGTAAGTCAGATGCACAAGGTGCAGCACACAGTCTGCAGTTCGTTTGCAATGGCTGGAGGCCCTGGCATGCCATTCTCTCTTTCTCTCTCTCTCTTAAATAAACAAATAACATAAAAATCTTTTAAAAAAAATCTAGGCGTGGTGGCACATGCCTTTAATCCCAACACTTGGGAGACAGAGGTAGGAGGACTGTCGTGAGTTTGAGGCCACCCTGACACTCCATAGTGAATTCCAGGTCAGCCTGGGCTAGAGTGAGACCCTACCTCGAAAAAACAAACAACAACAACAAAAATTATACGGGCTGGAGGAATGGCTTAGCAGTTAAGGCATTTGCCGGCAAAGCAAAGGATTCAGATTCAGTTTCCCAGGACACACGTTAGGCAGATGCACAAGGGGGCGCAAGTATCTGGAGTTCGTTTGCAGTGGCTGGAAGCCCTGGTGCGCCCATTCTCTCTGTCTCCTCTCTCTCTCTCTCTTTCTCTCTGCTTGCAAATAAATAAATAAAAAGTTTTTCTTAAAGAATATTATTAGCCTTGTTTTATGTATGAAGAACCTTGAGAGAAGGTTATATGCTTGACAGCACAGTGCTGGTAACGACAGGATGCCAAGAGCTGAAGCCAGTCAACTGTGAAACCCCAGGCCCGGCCCAGCCTTCCAGCCGCCAGGGTCAGGCCCGCATGGTGATCTCCTTCCACTGCAGTCAAGTCAGCACCCGGCGCAGGTCCCTTTGTGACGTTTCCCTGCATCCACTTGCAAGGCAGTTTCACCCTCTTAGACGGTCTTTGCTTCTTGCCTAGAGCTTGCTGTCTGTCTCCGGATGCCCAGAAACATTTCGAAGTCAGAACTGAGCAGCAACAAATTATGTTCTTCTCCCTTCACAAATTTCCCACCCCGATCACAAAATGACCCGTGGCTGTTGTAAGTGTATGTTGCTGTTTACATCTTGGCCAGGAACAGTAGTGTAGGAAAACATCAAAGTTTTGTGGGTGACAAAAAAAACAAAATCACCTCTGATCTTCACTTCAAAGACAACCAAACCAAAACAGCTTCCCAGCCATCCTTTTGAGATTAACGTGATTAACGTCAATTAGGCCTGGTCCTCAACCTGTCTATACAGGTGCACGCTTTTTGCGCTTTGTGATGATGGATTCTTGTTAGGAAACCATAAACCTCCCCTAAGATGCCAGTTAAAATACCTATAGCATGCACACCCATAATGGTTTTTTCCTGGTGTGTTATAAGAAATTTTAGTTAATGAGTCTTCCCCCTCTCCCTTAACAGTGATTCCCTCAGATTAACTTTAAAGGGGTGTCAATGATGTACAAATGGCGCTGGAGAGATGGCTTAGTGGTTAAGATGTTTGCCTGCAAAGCCAAAGGACCCAGGTTCCATTCTCCAGAACCCACATAAGCCAGATGCACAAGATGGCGCATACGCCTGGAGTTCGTTTGCAGTGGTGGAAGGCCCTGGCGAACCCATTCTCTCTTTGTCTTTCTCCTCTCTCTCCTTGCAAATGAATAAAAAGAATTTTTTAAAAAGATGTACAGGGCTGGAGAGATGGCTTAGCGGTTAAGTGCTTGCCTGTGAAGCCTAAGGACCCTAGTTCAAGGCTCGATTCCCCAGGACCCACATTAACAAGATGCACAAGGGGGCGCACGCATCTGGAGTTCATTTGCAGTGGCTGGAGGCCCTGGCGCGCCCATTCTCTCTCTATATCTGTCTTTCTCTCTGTGTCTGCTGCTCTCAAATAAATAAAAACAAACAAACAAATAAAAGATGTACAAATGATGTTTCTAAACACAGTGGTCTAAACACTTGGCACTCTGTGTTATGTGTATAGAACTTTCTTCCCTCCCCAGAGCCCAGATCTGGCTCATCTCTTGTCCCAGGATGTCCATATCTGCGAAGTCTGAATCTACAACCAGCACGAGCTTCTCAATTCCACCTCCATGAACCAACAGTCTCCTGGAACCCAGCAACCTGAGGAAGGTAGCCTTGCTTCTGGAACCTGCCCCAGGCTGGGCTGACACCTCACTTCTGTGTCCTACAGTGTCCTGTGCTGCGCCTGCACACCACTTACTATAGGGTCATTGGGTGTGAGCTCTCTGAGAGATGGGATTATGGTTTTTTTTTATTATTTATTTTATTTATTAGAGAGAGAGAGCAAGGCAGACAGAAAGAGAGAGAATGGGCACACCAGGGCATCCAGCCACTGCAAACAAACTCCAGATGCATGTGCCACCTTGTACATCTGGTTTACATGGGTTCTTGGGAGTCATACCTGGGTCCTTAGGCTTCACAGGACCCAGGTTAAGCACCTTAACCACTTAGTCATCTCTCCAGCCCTGGGATTATGTTTTGATGATCTTTGTGTCCCAGACATAGAGCACGAGCACGGTGCCCAAGACAGTCGGTTCTCACTCAGTGGCTGCTGTCTGATTAGGGCCTGGGAAGGCATGGCAGGTCAGAGCAGGGGCACAGCTGGTCACTCTATGTTCATAGTCAGGAGGCACAGGACAAACAGGAAGTGGGACCAGGCCACAAAATCTTAAGGCCCACCCCCTGGTGACTCACGTCCTCCAGCAAGCCTCCAGCCCCTTAAAGGTTCCACAGGTTTTGTCAACACTGCCTCCAGCTGAGGACCAACTGTTCAAACACATGAGCATATGGGACAAGATTTTACATTTGATCTCCAACACCCACCAAAACATTTGTTTACATTGGATTCGCAGTGTGGTAATACTGGAAGGTGGACATCAGGTCCAGCGCACCACTCTCATGGAAGAGTCAATGTCTATCAAGAGTCTGAAGCAAGGCAAACCAGCCAGCTTCCCTCGGAGTGTCCGTGCTTCCCCGGCCTGCACCCACTTCCTGGGGTTTGCCCACTTTTCCAGGAGCAAATGCTAGCATCTTTCCAGACTCCGAGACCAAGATTCAAATCTTTTCTTTACAAATTTGCAAATCGTAGGTAGTCTGTGATAGCAACAGAAAACAGACTGAGACAGTGGATAAAACAATTATCCAACGAGCTAAAACCCTCCAAAACCACCAAGTTCAAGAACATTTTTTTTGGCCGGGTGTGGTGGCTGACCTCCATCTCACAGAGATATTCCTGTCACAGATTTATACACATGTGCCACCATGCCCTGGCTTCAGCATAGAGATTAATGGAAAAACCCAAGAGGGGTCAAGTCAGCCTGATGTGCCCTGCCTCAAACTTCTCAGCTAACTTTTCACGTAAATTCCCACAGACACAGCAATTTATTTTTGACATTATTTTTTTTCCCCCAGCAAGCCAGGTTCATTTGACATAATACTTAATAATATCTTTCAGATATTCTAACTATCTTACTGAGAAGAGTGTCTTCCTCAGACAAGTAGACCCCAATCTATAAGGCAACCCTTTCGCTTTTAATATTTGGATTATCACTTGAAAGATTTTTGTTTTGTTTGGGTTTGGTTTTGGTTTTCCCAGGTAGGGTTTCACTTTAGCTCAGGCTGACCTGGAATTCACTATGCCGTCTCAGGGTGGCCTCAAACTCATCACAATCCTCCTACCTCTGCCTCCTGAGTGCTGGGATTAAAGGCGAGTGCCAACACGCCCAGCAAGATTTTATTTGTTTGTTTATTTATTTATTTATTTATTACATGCAGAGAGAGAGAGAAGAAAGACAGACGCCTGGACCTCTAGTCGCTGCAAATGAGCTCCAGATGCATTTGCCACTTTGTGCATCTGGCTCTACGTGGATACTGGGAACTGGGGACGTTAGGCTCTGAAGGTAAGCGCCTTTAACCACTGAGCCATGTCTCCAGCCCAAAAGATTTTATTCTCCTCCTATTTAAATTTGGAAACTGGAAATTTTTTTTTTTTTTTTTTTTTTAGTTTTTCGAGGTAGGGTCTCACTCTAGCCCAGGCTGACCTGGAATTCACTATGGAGTCTCAGGGTGGCCTCGAACTCACGGCAATCCTCCTACCTCTGCCTCCCGAATGCTAGGATTAAAGGCGTGCGCCACCACACCCGGCTGGAAACTGGAATTTTTAAGAGCAGTTGATCCAGGCCTGGAGAGATGGCTTAGCAGTTAAGAGCTTGCCTGTGAAGCCTAAGGACCCGGGTTCCAGGCTCAATTCCCCAGGACCCACGTTAGCCAGATACACAAGGGGGCGCATGCGTCTGCAGTTAGTTTGCAGAGGCTGGAGGCCCTGTCACGCCCATTCTCTATCTCCCTGTCTGCCTCTTTCTCTCTCTCTCTGTGACTCTCAAATAAATAAATTAAAATAAACAAAAAAAAATTTTTTTAGGAGCAGTTGATCCAGATTTTAAAGCTTTAGCCTCATATTGACTCGTTAAAAAAAGAAAGCTAGCAGATTTTTATTTATGATGAACATAGCCACAGAGATGCGTTTTGCAGTTTAAAAGTAGGTCAAGGTCACTTGCGGTGCTCATTAATCTTGTGACTCCTGGGGGGAAGGGGAGCTAAAAGCATTGCCTACATTTACAGATGGAAAAACAGTAACAGGTTCCGTCTTGCTCCTGGAATAATAGCGAAGCCTGTGGTCGAGCCAGAAATAGAGCCTCAAGGGATTGGTGATCCTTTTTTTTTGATGTAGAACAGTACTCAACTCAAGTAGTCTCATTAAATCATGTTACACAAGAATCAGGTCTCTCTTGTCACTCAATTTTCTTTAATAGAACTAAGTAGTTCAGCTGGGCAAAGTAGTACATGCCCTTAATCCCAGCATTTAAGAGGTGGAGGCGGGAGAATCAGGAAAAGGTGGTTCCCTGGCTACTAAGCAAATTCGAGGTCAGCCTACATGAGACCCTGTCTGAAAGAACGAACAAACAAACAAACGAAAAAGCAAATTAAATAGTTCCTTTCAGCTGTATTTTCAACTGGCAGCCTTATGTTAATTACCAACTGACTAATCAAATATAATTTACATAGTAACCTCGTAGAATACCTAATGAGTAATGTGTAATGGCTTCAAGGGAAAAGAAGAGAAAGAAAATTTAAAAATCCAATCTAAGCGAGCCCTGTGTGAGAGGAAACTATGATTTAGGTCCATCGAGTCAACAGGCACCCTCAAACATCACTACCTTCACGGAAATCTGAATTTTAAGAGATTCTAAGTTCTATCCCACAATTGTTTAATGTACTTGTAATGGTACAGAAATTGACAATTCCATGCTACCCCCCTGTGTCTATTTTCTTCCATTGCAGATTCCTTTTTATGAAAAGATATATTGAGGCTGCGTGTGGTAGCACATGCCTTTAATCACAGCACTCAGGAGGCAGAGGTAGGAGGATTGCCATGAGTTCAAGGCCACCCTGAGACTACCTAATGAATTCCAGGTCAGCCTGGGCTAGATCAAGACCCTAACTTGAAAAACAAAAACAAAAACAAAAACAAATTTTGTTTATTTATTTGCAAACAGAGTAACACAGAGAGAAAGAATGGGCACACCAGGGCCTCTAGCCACTGCAAACAAACTCTAGATACACACACCTCTTTGTGCATCTGGCTTTACATATGTATTTGGGAATCAAACCCATCTCATTAGGTTTTGCAGGCAAGCGCTTAACCACTGAGCCATCTCTCCAGCCCTCCTATTTTTTTTTAAATATTTATTTATTTATTTGCATGCAAAGAGAAAGAGAGAGAGAGATCGAGGATGGGCACACCAGGGCCTCCAGCCACTGCAAATGAACTCCAGATGCATGTACCACTTTGTGTATCTGCCTTTATATGGGCATTGGGCAATCAAACCTGGGCTGTTAGGCTTTGCAAGGAAGTGCCTTAACCACTGAGCAACCTCTCCAGCCCCATTGTAGTAATTTGTGTTTGTGTACATGAGTGTGCAAGTGTTAGAGTGGAACTGGTGTCGCTACCAGCTACATTGATGGCATGTACTTAGAATCCCTAACGTGCCCACCAGCCATCTATACTGAGTACGAAACAGGGAATCAAATAGCTCTCCCAAGATCTTCCAGTGCAAAAGGAGGAATTGACCAGGCGTGGTGGCGCACGCCTTTAATTCCAGCACTTGGGAGGCAGAGGTAGGAGGATCGCTGTGAGTTTAAGGCCACCCTGTGACTACAGAGTGAATTCCAGGTCAGCCTGGGCTACAGTGAGACCCTGGGGGTGGGGGGGAGGGATTGAATCAACCTACTGGGTAGAGTAATTGGGGCGAGCAAGAGTTGTTTTGTTTTCATGTTTGTTTGTTTGTTTTCAAGGTAGGGTGTCGCTCTAGCCCAGGCTGACCTGGAATTCACTATGTAGTCTTAGGGTGGCCTCGAACTCACGGTGATCCTCCTACCTCTGCCTCCTGAGTGCTGGGATTAAAGGTGTGTGCCACCACTCCTGGCTTGTTTGCATGTTTTGAGACAGGATTTCCCATAGCCCAGAGTAGCCTCAAACTCCCTAAAAGGTTGAGGATGACCTTGAGCTCCTGATATTTCCACGTCTGCCTCCCAAGTGGGCCTGTATTGCAAGCATGCACCCCCATGCCTAGCTTGACTTGTGACCTTTGGAGACAGATTTTCACCATGAAGCCCAGGCTGGCCTGGAACTCTCCATCCTCGTGCTCCCGAGTGGTGGGATGACAGGAGTGCACCGGCAGGCCCAGCCTGGGATAATCTACGCAGAGCGCTCAGAGGGGGTAAAAGTGTGCAGCAAAGATGGGCTGTTATTATCTAACGTACTTGCTTGAACACATACATACTGTCTTGCAAATGCCAACTTTTGTTTGTTTGTTTGTTTTGTTTTCGAGGTAGGGTTTCACTCTAGCCCAGGCTGACCTGGAATTCACTATGTAGTCTCAGGCTGGCCTTGAACTCATGCCCATCCTCCTACCTCTACCTCCCAAGTGCTGGGATTAAAGGCGTGTGCCAGCACTCCTTGCTAAATGCCAACTTAAAAAAATATATTTTAATTTATTTATTTGACAGAGAGAGAGAGAGAGAGAGAGAAAATGGGCATGCCAGGGCTTCCAGCCACTGCAAATGAACTCCAGATGCATGGGACACCTTGTGCATCTGGTTTATGTGGGTCCTGGAGAATCGAACCAAGGTCATTTGGCTTTGCAGGCAAGCGCCTTAACCACTAAGCCATCTCTGCAGCCCCGAGGCCAACTTTTTATTGACATGCATTTATACAACACATCATTAATGAGCATCGTTTGGGGGCATATTTTGTTTTGAGACCACGTAGCTGGCCTGGAACTGGCTCTGCCTCCAGCCTGCGGATGCCACCTGTGCGGATGAGGCGTGGGTAGTGGGGTCGGGTCCCTCCAGCTGTCAGAACAGTGAGAAGAACTCGGCCTTCGGAATCCCATGGGACACTGGGAAGCGGAAGGGCTAAAGACAAGTCCCCCGCCATGTCTGTCCTCTTGAGGAATGTCCTCTCACGAGTGAGTGGCCTCCGTCCCTTCTACACTACTCCAGTATGCAGGCACCCTGGCAAAGAGCCTTTTCCTGGGCTGACGTGTGTGGGCATGACTTGGTTCCAAAATAGCCACGTTGGTGGTGCAGGATTCCCGTTCTTTGTTATTTAGTATCACAGGGGTGCTTTGCTCGTAGAAAAGGTTATTTACTGTTTTTCGTTTTTCAGGTTGTTAGATTACTTTTTCTCCTTAGCACTGGCCACCCTAAGACATTGTGTATTTTCTTTTTATATTATTTATTTATTATTATTTTGTTTTGTTTTGTTTTCGAGGCAGGGTCTCACTCTGGAATTCACTACGTAGTTTCAGGGTGGCCTTGAACTCACGGCAATCCTCCTACCTCTGCCTCCTGAATGCTGGAATTAAAGGTATGCACCATCACAGCCTGGCTGTGTTTTCTTTTTTTAAAAAAAAAAATCTTTGCTGGAGGCAGAGGTAGGAGGATCACTGTTCAAGGCCACCCTGAGACTAATTCCAGGTCAGCCTGAGCTGGAGTGAGACCCTACCTCGAAAAACCAAAAAAAAAAATAAAAATAAAAAAATATATATATATATTTGTTTACTTATTTATTATTTATTTATTTATTTATTTGACAGAAAGAGTGAGAGAGAGAATGGGCATGTCAGGGCCCTACCTCAAAAAACCAAAAATAACAAGGAAAGAGGGAAGGGAGAAGAGGAAGGGAGACAATTGAGGTAGGGAAGAAGGAAGGAGGGAAGGAAAGAAAGGAAGGAAAAGAAATAGCTCAGGATGCTAGGAGGTTGTGGGACTCAAAGCCTCTCTTAAGCGCTGAGGTTGGGAGAGAGCCCAGAACTGCACTTGAACATGATGAATTTAGTTTTTGTGTGTGTGTGCGCCTAGGATCTCCAAGGTGCTGGGGAGACCCTGCGCAGTCACCTCCCACCAGAGCCTGAGCTAGAAAGACCAGTCTTCACTTCAGGGTCACCCAGCCCCACCCTAGCCTTGGGCACTAGTCACCCACCTTGCCCCACCTGTGGCCACTCAGTTCCACCACCACCCCCAGGCTGACCCGGGACTCACTTTGTAGTTCCAGACTTACATCTGCCTCCCAGAGGCTGGGATTAAAGGCATGTGCTGAAGGACTCAGGAACCAGATAGACGCCATGACAGGCTTCAGAGCCCTCAGTAGGCCTAAGTTTCTGTTTCCCAGCAAGGTCTAAGTTTTTATTTTTTTGGTAAGGGTGGGTTTAACAGTTACTGGAAACTGATTACGCCATACATTCCTGTAGTCATAGATAAATTCAATTCCCCTAGACCCAGCCCGCCAACTTTGCCCACCAAAATACTAAGCCAATCAGAAGAGTACAAGTGCAGTTACTGTTTAAATCAACCAATCATGAACCCATCCCCTTCTTCTATGTTCAAATCCCTATAAAAACCCTACCCTCCTGCTACCCAGGGCTCTTGTACGGATCCAGTGCGTTGGTGAAGTCAAGAGACTGAGCTTAAGCCCAAAATAAAGCTCCTTGCCCTTGCATACATGTTTGGTTCTCCTTGGTGGTCACTGGGGGTGCCGAGAACTGGGCATAACAGTGCCACTAGACCCAGCACAAGTGATGAATTTAAGCTTATCTTTTTCAAAACATATTTTATTTACTTATGAGAGAGAAAAAGAGGCAGAGAGAGAGAGAGAGAGAGAGAGAGAGAATGGGTACGCCAGGGCCTCCAGCTACTGCAAACAAACTCCAGACACATGTGCCCCCTTGTGCATCTAGCTTACGTGGGTCCTGGGGAATCAAACCAGGGTCCTTAGGCTTTGCAGACAAACACCTTAAACGCTAAGCCATCTCTCCAGCCCTTAAATTTATCTTTGACTCTGATGGTTCATTACACAAAGTATTGGTGGGGTTTTTTAATGATTTATTTATTTATTTGCAAGAAGAGAGAGAGAGAGAGAATGGGCAGGGCCCTTGGCTGACTGAGGCCATAGAGCCTTGGAAGTGGGTACAAACAATGTTACCTACTCAGGGTGTGAAATAGCTCTGGGCACTCAGCTCATACTTGCCCCTACACGCCTTTCTTTCTCTGAAAACAAGCAAGCATGCAAACTTACAACCCGCATTCTCAAATTTGCTGCCCCTGCCTAATCCTCTGCTCTTCCAAATATAACCATGGAAGGTCCCGCAGGTAGCCTTGGACTCCTTTGAGCACAGTGACATCAGCTTCGTCCATCTCCAGCCTCCACATACATCTGCGCTCGATAAACCCAATATTAGCAAGTCTATTCATCCAGGAATCTTGTCATCTTGGTTGACAGCAGAAACAAATCGCTTGTTGCCAAGAGTCAGGAACAATCATTAAAACTCGATACCCCCTACTGTCCTCAAGCCACAGGATAAGTGGAACATAAAAATCTAGACCTAAAAAGAATTTTAAGGCCAACAAATCTGTTGAGAAACTATATTCGGGGACTGGGGAAAATGGCTCAGTGGTTAAAGGCACTTGCCTGCAAATCCTGACAGCCTGGGTTTGATTCCCCAGTACCCACATAAAGCCAGGTGCCCAAAGAGGCGCATGCTTCTAGAGTTGGTTTGGAATGGTAAGAGGCCTTTGTGCACTCATTCTCATTCTTTTTTCTCTCTCTCTCTTTCTCTCTCTTTCCAAATAAATACAGAGAGACAGAGAGTGAGAATGGGCACACCAGGGTATGTAATCATTGCAAAGGAATTCCAGATGCATGAGTCACTTTGTGCATCTGGCTTTATGTGGGTGTTAGGGAATCAAACCTAGGTCCTTAGGCTTTGCAGGCAAGCGCCTTAACTGCTAAGCTATTTCTCCAGCCCACTGTTTGTTTGTTATTTTGAGTCACAGACTCATGTAGCCCAGGCTGAACTTGAACTTGCTATGTAGTTGAGGATGGCCTTTCTTGAACTCCTGATCTTCCTGCCTTCACCTCCCAAGTGCTGGGAATATAGGCACATGCCACCACACCCAATGGAACATAGACCTTTTAAAGTGGTTTTTATTTATTTATTTATTTATTTATTTATTTTTTGGTTTTTCGAGGTAGGGTTTTCACTCTAGCCCAGGCTGACCTGGAATTCACTATGGAGTCTCAGGGTGGCCTCGAACTCACGGCAATCCTCCTACCTCTGCCTCCCAAGTGCTGGGATTAAAGGCGTGCGCCACCACGCCCGACTCTTTAAAGTGGTTTTGGAAGCTGTGCATGGTAGCACACACTTGCACTCCCAGCACTGACACAGAGGGTCACTGCAAGTTCAAAACTGGCCTAGGTTACTTAAAGAGTTCAAGTTTAACCCTGGCCTACATAGCAAGGCTCTATCTCTAAAAATAGCTTTTGGGTCTGGAGAGATGGCTTAGCGGTTAAACACTTTCCTGTGAAGCCTAAGGACCCCGGTTCGAGGCTCGATTCCCCAGGACCCATGTGGCTGGAAGCCCTGGCGCGCCCATTCTCTCCCTCCCTCTCTCTCTCTCTCTCTCTCTCTCCTTCTTTCTCTGATAAATAAATATAAGAAAATATTAACAACAACAACACAAAAAACCCTAATCCATTTCATTTCATCTCAATTGGCTAAAGATGGTTTATCTTCACCTATTCTGCACTTCCTCTGTGTACTAGCTACTTGGGTTCACTGAGGACAGAGATTGATTTCTTGCTCATGATTTCAGAGCTCCGATCCATTGTGTGGAGGAAGGTGTGGCACATGGACTTTGTGGCAGTGGACTTGGGGTGGAAGCTCTTCACATCACTATGGGCAGGAAGATAAGACAAGATGGCAGAAACCAGGGGCCATGACCCTCTAAGGCCCATCCCTGATGTTCTACTTCCTGCTAGGCCCCTCTCCTAAAGATTCCACACCTTCCCAAAACAGCGCTACCAGCTGGAGAAGGAGCGTTCAAAACATGAGCCTGTGGGTGAAGAGCTCACCTGCACACTGTCACACTCACTGTGGGCTCTCTTCCAGGTCACGCCCATTGCTCGATTTTTGACACACATATGCTCACACAGTCTTACGAAAGGTGACTACCTTAACCAGTATCATCTGAATGCTGGATATGTTAACATCTAGACATCAAAGAGGAGCCTTAACTAGTTTTTGTTCCCGCCAACGCAGGCACTTGATGGCCCCTGTAAACTCATGAGAGGACAGTATGCACGGACGGGAAGAGATACTCTCCTTCCTTCTACTGTAGAGCGACCTGGCACCGGGGACGCTACATGGGAGCTCGAGGTCTAATGGTACTCGAGTGAGACTGCTGGAGGAACGAAAAATGGCATTAGACACTCATATAACCAAGCTGAACAACATGGTGTTAAACACTGATTTAATTCTACAATTGGCACCTTCAAGCCCTCTACAGATGTTCTCAGTGAATATGACATATCATTATGATCGGAGTGCTTATCTACTCACTAGACTGTTCTCGGTTTGCGCGTTGCACAAATCGGACCTGAACAATCTCTAGCTGTTCCCTTGATTGGTCATCCCAAATACCCAAAACGACAAATGGGGAACCACAATTCTGGATTGACTTACATTAGGTAATGATACCTGTCTCTAGAGCTGCCAATGCCATGCCCAAAGTCTTTCCTATGTGTTTTGCAATCTGTTTTTCCTCTTACAAAGGGGGGGGGGTGAGGCACATGAGAAAATAGAGATGTGCAGAGGCCAACACAGCTAATAACAAACGTCATCATAGACACCACATCCCAACCTTGTGTGTTCTACTCTGACTTAGTCTGAGAACAGCCCTGGTGACTTGATTTTATGAGTAACGAGGCATACAGAGTGCCCTCTCACTGGTCAGGAGAATGTGAACTTAGGTATCTGGCACCTTCCCAGCAGGTAGCCCACCTGGGACCCTTCATGCCCCACTTAGAGGCACCTGACCAAAAGTAGGCGCTCTACCCTGTGGACCACGAGCTCATTCACCAGTATAGACTCTTTTTTTTTTTTTCCCCCAAATTTGGGAATTAGGGCCCGGTGTGGGGAGCGCACGCCTTTAATGCCAGCAGCACCCAGGACGCAGAGGTAGAAGGATCACTGTGAGTTCGAGGCCACCCTGAGACTACATAGTGAATTCCAGGTCAGTCTGGTCTAACCAAAAAATAAATACATAAATAAAAACCCATGCATCTGAATACATGGACCAGGCAATAGGGCCACACTGGTGCAGTTGGCAGGCAGTGCTGTCTCCACGTACGTGAACTAGAAGTCATGTCTAATCTATAGTGCATGCAAGCCAACACTCTAAGTCACATAAAGGAGGTGCAGTCGTTTAATTGGACTGACCCTTTTTCAGGAGTGGGAGATGGTTTCAGTGGAACATGGGGCTATGTGGTTCTCTTCTGCTCTTTCAACCTCGTTCTAATCTGTATCCTTGCCTTTCACGGATCTCTAACTCATGACCTTTAACTTGAGTCTTGTCTGCACAGTGACTGAGCCAGCTCTCTGTAAAACCTCATAACCCCTCCGAGGGAGCTCCCTGGAGGGGAGGAGACTGACTGAGCACCAGGGCCTCCCCAGGAACTGAATTGCATAAATAGCTCTCATCAGAACTTCCCATGTTTTCCCTCAGAAGCCTACACACACACACACACACACCCTTCACCCTGACCCAGGCTCTTAAAGAGCTATTCCTTATAGAGTGATCTCATGTGTGAGTAATAAGCCGTTTTTGCTTTTATTTTTATTTTTATTTTTTTGTTTTGTTTTTTCGAGGTAGGGTCTTACTCTAGCCCAGGCTGACCTGGAATTCACTATGGAGTCTCAGGGTGGCCTCGAACTCACGGCAATCCTTCTACCTCTGCCTCCCGAGTACTGGGGTTAAAGTTGTGTGCCACCATGCCTGGCTATTTTTGTTTTTTTTTTTTTAAGTTATTTTTATTTTTATTTATTTATTTGGAGAGAGAAAGAGGGAGAGAGAGAGAGAGAGAGAGAGAGAATGGGCACGCCAGGACCTCCAGCCACTGCAAATGAACTCCAAATGTATGTGCCACCTTGTGTATCTGGCTTGCTTGGGTCCTGGGGAATTGAACCTGGGTCCTTTAGCTTTGCAGGCAAGCATCTTAACCACTAAGCCATCCCTCCAACCCAATAAACCATTTTCTTATTGATTTTTCAGAATCCCGACCAGTGGAACCTAAGTTGATAGAGCCCAAATTTTCCTCCCAGCGACACTGTGTAGATTTTAATATTTAATATATTAACTGATGGTTAATATCAAATACTTAAATATCTAATGTATAAATTATAATTCTTTCATATAATGATTAATTGATTAATATTTATTAATTGATAGGAGATTTGGAACCCTCAGCTTTGGTTGAAAGTAGAAGGATGAATTGTGTGCTTATGTACTTTTATATAGAAGTTTTTAGAGAACAGATTCCAGGAACTGAAATCCAAAAAGCCCTGACTCATGTTGACCCATCAAAAGGTCAAAAGCCCTGATTCATGCTGACTCACCAGGAGGCCAGCTGGTCCACACATACAAAATAACCAATCCTTTGTCTAACTCATCAGCCCATCAGGAGACCCCACCCAATAAATTCACAGTAACCAATCCACCCTGATTTGACACTTCATTTGCATCTTGGAGTATGTAATCCCCCTTCATCCAAGTCACCAAGTGGTTACCTGATAGGCCACCCATTGGGATCACTTCCAGCTTGGGGGCTTTTCTGCTTTTACTTTTATTTTTTATTTATTTGAGAGCGATAGACAGAGAGAGAAAGAGGCAGAGAGAGAGAGAGACAATGGGTGCACCAGGGCCTCCGGCCACTGCAAAAGAACTCCAGATGCATGTGCCCCCTTGTGCATCTGGCTAACGTGGGTCCTGGGGAATCGAGCCTTGAACCAGGGTCCTTAGGCTTCACAGGCAAGCGCTTAACCACTAAGCCATCTCTCCAGCCCATTTCACACTCTTTTCTAATAAGCCTTTGTTTTGTTTAACCTGCCCCCCTGCTGTGTCTGCGCTCATCATTCTTTGAGGGTCCGGCTTACATGGGTAGCTTGGGTTATGACTGTTAAACAAGGGCTTTTTAGACATTATAACCCAAGCTACCCATGGAAGTATGATTGGCTTATAAGACATTGAATGTGAGAGCCACTGGCTTGGAGGGATTTGGTGACTGTCGAGTGTCTGGGACTCTAACCCCTAAGCTAAACCCATGCAGTGAGAAGAAACTTTGCTCTCAAAACCTGCACCAAAAAGATATGGTTTATCATATAGTTAAACTCATGTGTTGAAACTAGAGAAACCATACAAAGACATATTTCCAATGTTGGGTATTTGTGATATTTATTGAAATCTTTTTTTATTTGTTTGTTTATTTATTTATTTATTTATTTTGAGGTAGGCCCTTGTTTATTTATTTTGAGGTAGGCCCTTGCTCTAGCCCAGGCTGACCTGGAATTCACTATGTAGTCTCATGGTGGCCTCGAACTCATGGCGATCCTCCTACCTCTGCCTCTTGAGTGCTGGGATTAAAGGCGTGCGCCACCACACCTGCTGTTAAAACCCTCCTTCACCATGTCTGTCCTCCAAATTGAAACACTCCCTCACAGAAAGAGGAGAAAAGTTTTGGCAACTTATAAGGCTCCGGAAGCACAGAAAGTGACAAGATCCTCAACACCCCTGACCAAGTTATAAAAGTTGTAAACCATTGCTGAGGAGAAAAGACTGTCTTGGGGTGGGGGAGGGGCTACCTGAAGCTCTGGGAGCTTCAGGGGAGTCAGCTTTCTTGAGTTGCTCCCGTCGTCTGGTCACGTTTCCATATGTGACCGTGTTGAGTCAGCCATGCTGTCATAAGTAACTCCAATAAGCATACCAGGCCACCACACTAGATCTGAATGGATTATTTCCTCTGTCTGCTGCTGGTGTCCTATCTGGAGTCAATAGACATTTGTTAACACTCCCCAGGGACTGTCACATAACACTGTCAAATATTCAAAATGTTCAGAGAGGGACCATGAAACAAGGATGTCACCACTGGAATGTTAAAAATCTCAACTGGGAGCCTGGAGGGATGGCATAGCGGTTAAGGCATTTGCCTGCAAAGCCAAAGGACCCAGGTTCGATTCCCTAGGACCCAGGTTAGCCAGATGCACAAGGGGGCACACGCGTCTGGAGTTTGTCTGCAGTGGCTAGAGGCCCTGGTGTGCCCATATTCTCTCTCTCTCTCTTTCTCTCTCTCCCTCGTTCTCTGTCAAATAAGTAAATAAATAAAAATCTCTACTGGGGGTGCTGGAGAGATGGCTCAGCGGTTAAGGCACTTGCCTGCACAGCTTAATGACCTGAGTTCAATTCCCAAGTACCCACATTAAAGCCAGATGCACAAAGTGGTGCATGCATCTGGAGTTCATTTGCAGTAGATGGAGGTCCTGACACACCCATATTTTCTCTCTCCCTTTGGAAATAAATAAAATAATCTCTATTGGAAAGGTAGAGAGTCTTGTTTATGAAATAATGCAAGTGACTTGTTTAGTTGCAGCTGGCTGTAAACCTGTGTTGAGGAGCCTGGGCCTCCTGAGGGCTGGGTTCCGGGAGTGTACCACCATGCCTGGGCTACAATTGGTTTTGCAATGGAGGAAGCCACACACTATTCTGTTGAAGATGGGTCTTTACTGTTCCTACCATGTGTAAGATTTTTAGGTCATGGAAAGCCATAGAAGATAGTTTCAAAATTGCTAACAATGGATCCAAGTGTATTTTTGATATTTGAAACTCATTTTTTTTTTTTTTTTTTGTTTGTTTGTTTTTCAAGGTAGGGTCTCACTCTGGTCCAGGCTGACCTGGAATTTACTATGTAGTCTCAGGGTGGCCTCGAACTCATGGCGATCCTCCTACCTCTGTCTCCCGAGTGCTGGGATTAAAGGCATACGCCACCACGCCCGGCTTCCAGCCCTGTTTCTTAACTTTCCCTTGGTCATTCATCAATGTGCTAGACATTGCTCTAAGCACTAGACACAAAGCAGGCCACAAGGCTCACAGTCTATGAAGATGAGATCATTCACAAAGCAATGATACTTGGCAATGCTACCATGAAAAGAAGCTGAGGGCTGGAGAGATGGCTGAGCAGTTGAGGAGCTTGCCTGCAAACTCTAACAACCTGGGTTCACTTCCCCCAGTGCCCACATAAAGCCAGATGCACAAAGAGGTGCATGCATGTGGAGTTTGTCTGCAGTGGCTGGAGACCCTGACATACCCATTCTCTGTCTCCTTTTCTCTCTGCTCGCAAATAAATTTTTTTAAAAAAAGGCAGAAAGATGTGACTGAAGGTAGTTAGCAAGCTGTCCTGCAGGTAGCAGGGCAGAATGGTTCAACGCAGGCTTTAAAAAGTTACCTTTGCTCACATGCCTGGAATCCTTGCACTGAGGGGGTAAAGACAGGATTCCTGGGACTTGCTGGCCAGCAAGTCAAATTGAGCCTGTGAGCTCTGGTTTTAGCGCTATGAAAATGGTAAGTAGAATCTGTCTCATGAAGGTTTTGTGTGGGCACACGTAGGTATGTGTGTAGGCACATGTGTTTGAGGGATGTGTGTGCATGTTTTGAGTACGCATATGTGTGTGCACGTTTTGAGTACGCATGTGTAGGTCAGTGGTTGATGTCGAGTTCTTCCTCTCTTCCTTGATCGCTTCCCACCTGGGATTAAAGGCATGTGCTACCACATCTGGCTTCACCTTATTTTTTTTTAATATTTTTATTTTATTTATTTGCAAGCAGAGAGAGATAGAGAAGAAAGACAGAGAGAATAGATGCGCCAGGGCCTCCAGCTGCTGCAAATGACCCCCAGATGCATGCATTACTTTGCGCATCTGGCTTCACACGGGTACTGGGGAATTGAACCCAGGTCATTAGGCTTTGTAGGCAAGCGCCTTAACTGCTGAGCAATCTCACCAACCCTCCCCTTATTTTAGGGGGGTAGGATCTTTCACTGAATCTAGAGCTCACAGTTTGTTAGACTAGCTAGCTAGCAAGTCTCCTGTCTCGACCTCCTCAGTGCTAGGATTCTAGGCATGTGCCACCATGCTCAGCCTTTAGATGGGTGCTGGGAATTGAACTCAAGTTCTCATGCTCGCATAGCAAACACTTTTACCAACTGAGCCAACTCTCTTGCCCATCACTGTGTTAGCTGAGAGTTGCGTGTAAAGTGTCAATGCCTGACATCTACAAAAACATTTCATAAGCACGTTAAAAAATATTTTATTTGAAGCTGGGCGTGGAGGCACATGCCTTTAATCCCAGCACTCAGGAGGCAGAGGTAGGAGGATCGCCATGATTCCAGGTCAGCTTGGGCTAGAGTGAGACCCTACCTCGAAACACCAAAGAGAGGAATTTTTTTAAAGGGTCTTTAAAAGGATCATGTGGCCTGCCTGACTGTATTTGTTTGAGATAGGGTCTCATATAGCCCAGGCTGGTCTCAAGTTCACTATATAGCCAAGGATGACCTTGAACTCCTGACCCTCCTTCCTCTATCTCCCAGGTACTGGGATCATGGGTCTGTGCCACCATGCCCAGTATGTTATGACTAACACACATGCACACACACACACACACACACAAACACACCCCACTGGGTAGCTGAAATCCTTTCCCAGCTAGATTCAGAACATTAAGGAGTAGAATACAGGGTATTTTGGAAATAAGTTTAAGTGGTGGTTTTGCCCTAATACCATTTTGTGAGTTTGCATATTTTTCTTCCTTCTTTCCTTCAGTTCTTCATTCCTTTTGGTTGTTTTTTTTCCACACAGGCTTTTGCTATGTAGTCCAAGTGGACCTTGAACTCACTAGGTAGCCCAGGCTGGCCTCAGACAACAATCGTCCTTCCTCAGCCTCCTAAAGGCTGAGATTAGAAGCGTGTACCATCTTGCTTAGCTGCAAGAAAGCAAGCCCATGTACTTTGCTGTTAGCTACCGTAATGCCTCACGTGTGCAGACAGGTAGGTTCTGGAGCTGCAGTAATGGCCACTGTGTGGAGCCTTTCTAAGTCTAGATTGAAGGTTGAGTCTCAGCTTCGTACCTTTGATGCAGGCCTGCCTGGAATACACACGGACACACCAAGCAAAGTTAAGACATTCACATCACTATTTTTTTTTTAAGGAAGAGGTCACAGGATGGGAAAGGATGTTTGAATTTTAATACAATTTTAAATATATATTTTTATTTTTATTTATTTATTTATTTATTTGAGAGAGAGATACAGATATAGGCAGGTAGAAGCCCGGTGTGGTGGTGTATGCCTTTAATCCCAGCACTAGGGAGGCAGAAGTAGGAGGATTGCTGTGAGTTTGAGGCCGGCCTGAAACTACAGTGAATTCCAGGTCAGCCTGAGCTACTGTGAGACCCTACCTTGAAAAACCAAAAAGAAGAAAGAAAAAAAAAAAGCAGGGGGAGAGAGAGAATATGCCAAGGCCTCCAGCCACTGCAAATGAACTTCAGGTGTGTGTGCCCCCTTGTGCATGTGGCTTACATGGGCCCTGGGGGTTCAAACCTGGGTCCTTTGGCTTTGCAGGCAAGCGCCTTAATCTCTAAACCACCTCTCCAGCCCACTGTTTATTGTTGTTGTTTTTTTTTTTTTTATAATATAAATGGCCATAGGTGAGCTTTGATGAGTGGCAGTGGCATGTTTTAATTTTACATTCGTGGATGGCGAGGAGGAACAACTCTCAGTGTCTCCAAGTCACTATCTCCTAAATTAAGTCATCAAGGGAGGTATGAGTTGTATCTGGCTTAATAAAATTTCTGACATTTCAAAGAAAAAAGATGGATTAAACTGAAACATCTCTCTTTGACATCAGTTTTCAAGAGAAAAATAAGGGTCATCCTTGGATGCAGTGGAGTGGTTAAGTGCCTCAGAGGAAACTGGGATGCTGGCTATGTTGTTGCATTAACGACTTGCAGGCTGCTTACGTGAGATTAGCACGTGAAAATTCAGCAGACTGCATTTATGATCAGTGTATTCACCTGTGGCGTGTTCTTTTGGAATAAATAAAAGTGTTCCAGAACCGGTAAGCAATGCAGGCGGAAGGACTTGACATTTGAGTCGCGGGACGGATTGATGAGATTTGCATTAGGGAGATTAGCAGAGGAAGGAAGGCCAGGAGGGCTGTACCTAGGAGTAATCCGGGAAAGCAATTATGGAGCTTTAACGTAAAGCAAGAACGTCGAGCACGGAAAGGGCAGACTAGTGGATATTTATAGAGCACGTTATGACCGATCCTAGTGGATAGGCCACTGAATCTTCCTGTGTCCGCATTGTTTCTTGAAAAGTGGGAGTAACACCGCCACTTGGTTGGGGAATATTTTGATGATTTTAGTAACTGCTCGGATCTCCAGCCCCACATCAGTGTTCACTCCCCTTGTAAATAAGTTATATATATTTGGAGATATCACTTAAGTTGACAGGGTCTCGGCGAACCTCTCTCCCCCTCCCCGGCACAGGTAAAATCACCCTGAGTAAGGACCAGGTCAGGACGGGCCAGGGCTGCACTTCTGCTAATTCCGAGAGGACTCCAGATCCGAGTCCAGCGGGCAGAAAGGGTGGACAGGGGCCGGAGGAGCCAATGGAGCGCGAGCTTCCCCGGGTTCAGCCAATCACAGCCGCCGAGAACCACCCCCGCCGGGTGATTGGCGGAGGCACCTCCAGGGTTCTCGCGGCCTGCGTCGGAACTCTCGCGAGCACAGGTGTATATACACTAGGGAGGGTCGGCGTCTGCCCAGCGGATCCAAGGAACTGGCACCAGGCCTCCGGTAAGCAGCCATTGGCAGTAAAGTGACCCGAGGGTCCAATCAGGTGACGAGGTTCTTTTGAAACTGTGCGAGTGACCTCGTGGGCATCTCGGGGCCTGCGGCAGGCGACAGCATGCGACGGGCTTCTGGCTTGGGACTTTGTGCTGGCTTTTAAGTGGATAAATTTTCAAGGGCCTTTATGGTGCGAACACTTAAAGCAGCCCTGTTCACCTCACTCAAAGGCCAGATTCCTCCAGTACAGGAGCAAGTGCTTGGAATTCTTTCATTTGGCAAACAACCCTCAATTGTCTTAAGAAAGCACCTTATTCGTAACACTTCCATGTTTTGATGTACTATCGCAAGGTTCATATAAAGCAGCAAATATTGGTGAGGCTATGAAGAAATCAACTGGAACCTTTTATGTATTGTTGGGAAAGTGATGTAGCTGCTGTATACTGGTAGAGCATGCCTTTAATCCCAGCACTTGGAAAGCAAAGATAGGGAGACTGTCTTGAGTTCGAGGCCAGCCTCAGACTACATAGTAAACTCCAGGGCAGCCTGAGCTAGAGCGAGACCCCACCTAAAAAAAAAAAAAAAAAAAGGAATGTGGATTGGAGAGATGGCTTGGTAAAGCCTAAGGACCCAGCCAGGTTTGATTCCCCAGTATCCCTTAAAAAAAAATTACAAGAATGTAACTCAACAACTCTTACTGGCGGTTCCACAATGCTTAATGCCAAACAACTACACTTAAAAAAACACCAATTCTCAGCCGGGTATGGTGGCACATGCCTTTAATCCCAGCACTTGGGAGGCAAAGGTAGGAGGATCACCGTGAGTTCAAAGACACCCTGAGACTACATAGTGAGTTCCAGGTCAACCTGAGCTAGAGTGAGACCCTACGTTGAAAAACAAAAAAAAAACAAAAATCTCAAAAAAAGAAAGGTTGAATTGACTCTGCTCCTCTTAAGCAAAAGGAACATGTAGATTATATCATTTTATATTGTCTACATAAGGAAGTTGTCAATAAAAAAAATTTATAAAATTACTGAAAGGCAAAATAAAAATAACAGCCACGTGTGGTGGCATATACCTATGATCCTAGTATTCAGGAGGCAGAATCACTTGAGGCCAGTCTGGGTTAGTGAGACCCTACCTGAAAACAAAATGCCAAGAGGATACTGTGCTGCTTATTTCGCCACACATTTCTAAGTTTACATTCTTCTAGGACACATTCTTGTGATCTTATTCTTGACCTTTCACCCTTGGCATATGCGGTTGGCTTGGTTGGAGGCTCTGCGATCCCAAGCATCACTGCAGTCTCTCTTCTTAGTATTTCATCAGTAGCTTATGAAATAAATGGCAGTCAATAGTGCTGGGATACGTTGTAACATGTCTAAGCTAGCACAACAGAGCTTTCAAAGTTACCAACTTTGTGTGATGTGAATAGACTCCTTTCACTATAAAAACAAGTGCCTATTATTTGCATCAAATAACTCATATTAAGCTGTGCAAAGTTTGGGGAAAAAAAACTGAATGAAACATTTGAAATGTTTAGGGTGACTTCATGTCAAAGCACTTACCAAGCTATTCAGGTCCAGCAAATGTTTTTGACTGGCAGCTTAGAACAGGCAAGAATATGTACCACACACGAAGGGGGCATGCAGTCACCCACAGAACCCATCAAAGCACTGAGGTCAAAAAATTCCCAGACTAGGTTCTCTTGCTATTGTGACTGGCCTTGTAGAGACAGAAACAAGGGGCTACAGAGAAACCTGGAACTCACATCTACATTCAGGGCAGTTACTGCTGGCTCACACTGATCTAGAGGAAATTTCAGGCTGAAACAACCATGCTCTAAATGGGTACAGGATTACTGCAACATGAATGAAGCCTTTTCAAGCCGGGAGTAGAGCAGGAGCCATCAAGAGTCTAGCCAGGGGCTGGAGATGGCTTAGTGGTTAAGCGCTTGCCTGTGTGAAGCCTAAGGACCCCGGTTTGAGGCTCGATTCCCCAGGACCCACGTTAGCCAGATGCACAAGGGGCACATGTGTCTGGAGTTCGTTTGCAGTGGCCGGAGGCCCTGGCGCGCCCATTCTCTCTCTCTCTCACTCTCAAATAAATAAAAAATGAACAAAACATTAAAAAAAAAAAGTCTAGCCAGGATACACCTACTTTTGTTCAAGTTACACAATTCAACCTTCAATGGGACTAGAAGATGCATATGGAAATCTATCTGAACCTAACAGTGGCAAAATCAGCCAGAAACATTCAGCCTAATGAAACTGCTTGGGTTAGATTGAAATGAAATAAGACCAATCTGTTAATAAGAAACAGGAAAGGATATGGGGGACAGGGGCAAGTTAAAATTACTCTCCCTGTGAATAGTCACTGCTTGAACAGCTACCGTACCAGTCAGGGTTTGATGTCATAGCACCCACATAAGGCCAGATGCATGTCCACACACACAAAACCTTTGCACACACAAAACCTTTGCATTATGAACACTAAATTTTAAATTTAAATGACTTCTACATACATAACTGATTTGGTATGAAAAGACAGCTAAAAATGTTTGCTTCGTTAGACTTTTTTGGCTTCCAAAGGCATTTACAGCAAATTAACACAAAAACCACAAACACAAACAACTGAGTTCTGTTCTGTGGGTTGCTACAGGATGGCTAGGGAAAGCAGTGTCTTTAATGCTCATGAGGTCGCTAGAAGCTTCTAAGAATTATGGTCCAACCAGCTGGTACTTTTTGCTTAAACATTTTATTATGAAACTTTTACAAATTTGTGTCAGTTGATTATGAATTATCACATATGAAAATGGTTTTACATATTAGATTATCTTGCAGCCTCCCATTACATCACTGCACCCATAAAACACAACAAAAATTATAAAATTTAAAATAAGACCATTTCCCCAAACCATGTTTTTTTTAAATTTTATTTGAGATACAGGGACAGAATGGGTGTGCCAGGGCCTCCAGCCACTACACACGAACTCCAAGGGCATGCGCCATCAGGCACATCTGACTTACGTGGGCATCTGGAGAATCAAACCTGGGTCCTTGGACTTCGTAAGCAAGCACTTTAGCTGCTAAACCATTGCTCCAGTCCTCAACTGTTTTTAAAATGTCCCTGCCACTTCTATGCATCTGACCACCTTTTTTGTGATAGGGTCTCACTCTAGGCCAGGATGACCTGGAATTCACTAGGGGTGGCCTTGAACTTGCTGCAATCCTTTCATCTCCAACCCAGTGGTTATTGGAGAATTGAACTAAGACCAACAGGCTTTGCAAGCATGTGCCACCTCTTCAGCCCCAGCGGTACTTTTTTGATAGTTGCTAATCATACAATTCCACCAGTCATCCTGATGATTAATGTCTAGCCGAAATTTTCTCTGAAAAACCACGCACATAATTTCTACTCCTACTGTTATATTTATTATAAGGCACTAACAATGTGCTACCTTCCACTTTGGGGAGGCTACCTCATTACTACTTTGAGCATGGCATCTCCCCTACCCTGAAGTCTCTGCTGGCTCTTCTGAAGGATCCAAGTAGAGGAATCCCTTACAGGGACTGTGTGGGGCTCACAGGGATTATCCAGCATAATCTTCCTCCAACACCTCACACCTAATCCTGCAGGCTAAGAACGTAGGAGCCAGAGGTTATTTTTGGCAGTCTAGGAGGCTACCTCTCCAGGATAAGCCTTGAAAATCAAGATGGCTGCACCATGCACTGCCCAGCTCTATACGGTGGACATGGTCTATTCTGTGCTGCTTCCTATGAGGCAGGTAAGTACTGGCAACGCCCCTAAATTCTGCTCTGGAGGCACTAAAGTTTTCTTACTCCATTTCATCCTGACTAGAAAATGGTCTACAGCTCCACCTGCCAGTTTACTTCAGGGACTTCACTGAAACTTAACCTCAAGACCTCTTCACACGTGTTCTCCATGTGACTTCACAGCTTTCCTGATGACAGCACCCGGAAGGCCTTATTTTTTTGACCCACTTCCACTGGACTATGTAGGTAGGTGACCCCTTAATGCACAACTCTGCTACAGATGGCAGCTTTCTCACCCTCATTTTTTCTATTGACACCTCAGGGCTTATGTACTTGTCTTTCTTTGGCATGCTCTTCCCAGAACTTATCCACATCCCCTAGCACTGCCCTCATGTCCACTCCTTCAGGTTCTGTACGTTAAGAGCCACTTACTGACCAGCCCCACTTTCAGCTGCAAATGCCTTCCACCCACATGCACTACCAATCTCCATCACACACAAATATGGCCATGAAGTATTATCTTGGGCTGGGGCAATCAGCAGCTACAGGATGTTGCTGCTTGAAGGCCTGCTGGCCCAGGTACAATTCCCCACTACCATGTAAAGCCAGAAACGCAAATACTTACTGAGTCTGCCTATAGTAGCAAGAGGCCCTGGTGTGCTTCTGGTTTATCAAAAAAAAAGTTTTTTAGAGTTGGAGAGATGGCTTAGCGGTTAAGCGCTTGCCTGTGAAGCCTAAATACCCCGGTTCGAGGCTTGATTCCCCAGGACCCACGTTAGGCAGATGCACAAGGGGGCGCATGCATCTGGAGTTTGTTTGCAGTGGCTGGAAGCCCTGGCAAGCCCATTTTCTCTCTATCTGCCTCTTTGTCGCTCTCAAATAAATAAATTAATTAAAAAAAATTTTAAGCCTGAGTATATGTAATACAAGATGTTTATGGGCTGGAGACATGGCTTAGCGGTTAAGCGCTTGCCTGTGAAGCCTAAGGACCCCAGGTCGAGGCTTGATTCCCCAGGACCCATGTAAGCCAGATGCACAAGGGGGCGCACGCATCTGGAGTTTGTTTGCAGTGGCTGGAGGCCCTGGTGCGCCCATATGCTCTCTGCCTCTTTCTGTCACACTCAAAATAAATTAATCAAATTAATTTATTAAGAAAATGTTTAAAAGGCCAATACAATGCATGGAATAGCCATTAGATTCTAAATATAATGGCTTTATAAAGGTTTTAGAAAGGACAGGTGTGGTGGCACACGCCTTTAATCCCAGCACTGGGAAGGCAGAGGTGGGAGGATTGCTGTGAGTTCAAGGCCACCCTGAGACTAGAGTGTTTTCCAGGTCAGCCTAAGCTAGAGTGAGACCCTACCTCCAAAAAGCAAAAATGTAGTCTCATCTGTTTACTGTCACTGCTATACCAGGACACCCACCCTATCTCCAGGCAGTCCAACAGTTACATATGTGTAACTTCTTGAAAGAGGTACTCGATGCTAGGTGTAATGGCACATGCCTTTAATCCCAGCACTGGGGATACTGAGGTAGGAGGATTGCTGTGAGTTGGAGGCCACCCTGAGATGACTACATAGTGAATTCCAGGTCAGCCTGAGCCAGACCCTACCTCAAAAAATACCAAAAACTAAAGGGAAGGGGGCTGAAGAGAGGCTTAGCAGTTAGTTACGGTGCTTGTCTGCAAACGTAGTTCTGATTCCCCAGTACTCACAGAAGCCAGATGCACAAAGGTGGCACATGTCTTGAGTTTGTTCACAGTGGCTAGAGGCCCTGGTGTGCCCATTTCTCCGTAAAATGGGACAGCAGCACCTACCTCAAGTTGTGAGATCACACAGCGAATCTAAAGTACCTGCCACACTGTCCTGCCAATATTATCCTGCTCTAGTTTCTGCTCTGCATGGACCCCTGATTCCTGCATTTAAGAACGGTTCACCATACTAGAGGCAGTTCCCCCACTGGAACTGTAGTGGGGTAAGAACTGGCATTGAGTCAGTTGGGGCACCAACATCCGGACACCCCAGCTTCAATAGCTGGCAGCTGTTTTCAACCTATAAAAAGAATGAAGAAATTCTTAATTGAGGTACTGTCACATTTACAGAAAAAAAAAAAAAACCTTACGAATAAGTGCGTGTTTCAAAGAAAGCAGGAAAAAAAAATCAAGTGTCCAGACTCACAACATATACCCCCCCCACAGCAGTAGTGCAGTTACAAGCATCCCTAATTCCTCAAGTTAACAAAACCTCCAAAGCTTTGAAACTATTTTTTTTCCTTTATGTTTAGCTTGTGACTCCAGACAGGATCCAGAGGGGAGGTGTGCCATCTCTTCTCTGGGTTTTATGGAGACATCTTTCCTTTACCCTTCTGTGTTAGCCTCTTAAAGTACTGCGGCAACCTTAAAAGGGCACAGGAAAGGGCGACCTGGGCACCAGGTAACACACACCGGAAGGCAGCTGTTTCGCTGGGTGCACCTACAGCACGTTCAAGCTGCACTTCTGTGCACGGAGTCCGGGCCTCGGCCCGCGTCGGGGAAGGTCGGCCACGTGCCCGCGGCCTGGGACGCACCCGTCCCTCCAGGACCACGTACCTGCGCCGAGAACCGAGGGAGCCGTCCACGTGCCCCGTTCGCCCCGACCCGAGCATCCTGGGGAAAAACAAAAGCGCTCGTTCGTCGCGGCGGCCCGGGCCTTGGGGAAGCTGCGTGCGGCGGCCGCGATCGGGTGTGTCTCGCGCAGCCCCGGGCCGGGCACGTCCGTCCGTCCGACCCGGATCCGGGGCCGCCGAGGGATGCTCTACCCACTCCGTTCTGGCCGCTCGGAGCAGCGGAGCTGCGGGCGGGCAAAGCTCGGAGGGGACGCGGGAGGCGAACCCACACACTTCCCACCACCCGACACGCAGCCTCCACTCACCGCCAGCTCCGCGGGCCACAGAAAGGACGGGAAATCGCCGGCGCCGAGCGGATACTAGCGGCGGCGGAGGGGGCGGGGACGGCGCAGCGCGGCCCTCAGCCAATCACAGGGTCACATCGGGGGGCGTGGCCGGAAGCGCCGCAAGGCGAGCAACCAATCCCCGGCAAGATGCTGAGTGGGGCGGGACTGAGACTGCAACTAGCCAATCCCCAGGAGACTCTGGGAGGACTGCCAATCGCTGGGACGTTTCGGGGGACGAGCCAGGCCATTGGTTCCTTGCGGAAGGTACTTCCGCCCTTCCCAGGGCTTTGGATGTTGGCGGTATGTGGAATGGCCTGGTGGGCACCTTCTTGTTCAGGCTCCGCACCAGTCTTCTGTTCGATGACCTGACTGTCTCGAGCCAACTTGGTGGCTTACCCAGCTGCTCTCTCTCGAAAAGGCCAAGCCTGCACCCATGAGATTCTTTTTTCCTAAAATTGTGCTAATCCAGTATGTTGGCACTTAGACCAAATCTTGCTGTAGCTCACTCCTGATGGCCTCCTGAACCTAGGTCCTTTCCTCCTCGTATTCCCCATTTATTCCATTTCAGCGTTCAGAGACCCATCGACAGGGAGTAGGGTGTAGGCCACCATAAGTTATTCAAAGTGACAGAGTTAAACTTGAGAAACATAAATGGAGTGAATTGCGACTGTATGCTGAAACAAGAACGAATGCCTTACATCTGTTAGCAAATTTAACTCCTCAAAAATCTATTGATTCATTTGGTTATTTTTCGCGGTAGGGACTCGCTGTAGCCCAGGCTGACCTGGAATTCACTATGTATTCTCAAGCCGGCCTCAAACTCTGCCATCCTCCTACCTTGGCCTCCTGAGTGCTCAAAATCTTGTTTAATAACCAGAGAGCAGCTGGTGACCACTGCAGAACCCCCTCTAACACTACTTGAGGCAGGAACAGAAACCAAACAGTATACATTTGAGCAGTCAAGATAGGCTCTGGTGGGGTTGGAGAGGTAGAGACAGAAAGAGCAGGTCGCCAGGAGCCTCAGGGTAGACGAGGAGAGTGCTTTACTTGCTTGAGGTCCCCAAAGTGTGAATGGAACTTAAGGATGAGAGAACTAGTGTGGCTTGAAGTGACGGTGGCTTATAACCAGAGCATGCAGGACACCCTGTCAGAGTTCATACTTTCTGCCAAGAATGATGGAAAGCTGTGTTTTCTAATACTTCTGAATCAGGGAATGACAGGATCTGATGTAGGGATTTGTTGGGACTTGACTGGAGGTGATTTGAAGAAGTGAGCAAAGTTTACATACATCCCAAAAGCCAGCCACCATTTTTATATACATAGGACCCCTGTTGAGATATCAGGGGCACCAGCTTACTGTCCCTTCACTTGTCTTCTTTTAGTTTCCAAACCTGGTTCAACTCCCTGTCCTTGTTGGACAGCTAAGAGGCATCACTTTTGATGAAGTGTGGCAATTCACGTGGCCTGCTACAAAAAAAAAAAAAAAAATCAGATTGATAAATTTCTGGACACCAGTTTAGCAATTCAGTGGCAGCCTGATGAGAAGCAATGTGGAAGTAGTTGTAACCGAATAACCTCCCCCACCTCTACATTAGGTGTGATAAAATTGGAAAGTGTTTCAGAAAGAATGATGTATTGACTGCATATGGTGGCTCACACCTTTTAATCCCAACACTCAGGAGGCCGACATAGGAGGATCACTGTGAGCTTGAGGCCAGCCTGGACTACAGAGTGAGTTCCAGGTCAGCCTGAGTTAGAGAACACCTTGCCTCAAACAGACAAAAAAAAAGAATGATATACTCTTAAACTTGAATTTAGAAGCAGTATGCCTCACTTGAAAGCTTCACCCTCACTAGCCAAATCCTCACCTAAATGAAGGCAATAAAGCCCAGTTCAGTTGAAATGATTCACCATTCCTATGGCGTAAAGGAGAATCCTTCCAACTTTAAATATATGGGTCGTGTTTTGACTATGAAATGTCCCCCTAGCCTCATGTATTTTGTTTGTTTTTTTAAATATTTTTATTTATTTATTAGAGAGAGAGAGAGTGAGCACACCAGGGACTCTGGCCACTGCAAACAAACTCCAGATATATGTGCCACCATGTGCATCTGGTTTACATGGGACCTGCAGAATCGAACCTGGGTCCTTAGGCTTCACAGGCAATGGCCTTAACCACTAAGCCATCCCTCCAGCCCTAGCCTCATGCATTTTGAATACTTGGTCCCCAGCTGGTGGTGATTGGTAAAACTGTGGCGCCTTCGGGAGGTGGAGCCTTGCTGGAGGAGGTGTGTCACCAAGTGCAGACCTTGAAGTTTATTAGTCCAGCTTGCTCCTTCCATCTCTTCTCTCTTACTTCCTCTCTCTGGCTCTCAGTGTATACATTCTATCTCTGAACCTATATTAACCTTCCCTCTAGCAAATGTCCCCAGTCCCCAGATACCACACAGTCTTCCTCTTCCTAACCTGCCTTCAGAAGAGTATGCCCCACCTCTTTTCATTATAATATGGGCCCCAGTCACTCCTCTGCTTGGCAGTCTGGCATCTTTCCTCCCTATTTCCCTGAAACTATGAAGTCCAAGGTCACTAGTGACCACCTTGTGATAAACCCAGTGGTTCTTAACTCACTGTACCAGTTACTATTTTCATCACTGTGACAAAACACCTTAAAGAAGCAACATAATGAAGGGGAAGTTTATTTTGGCTCACAGTTTCTGAGGGCACAGTCCATCGTGGTGGGAAAGGCACGGAGGCTGGAGTGAGTTGATTCATGGTGACAAAAAACCAGGAAGCAGCAAGTATAGTTCAGAAGCAGAAGCAATAAATGCCTCTCAAGCTCCACCCACAGCAACACATTTCTGCTAGGTAGACTACAGGCCCCAAAGTTCCCCAACGTCCCCAAAGATTGCCAGCAGGTGGGGCCTCAGAATTCAAACATAAGCTTGTGGGGGAACATTTCACTTTCAAACTTTAATGCTTCTTTGGTATTTGGCACAACTGTGTACTGTCTTCAGTGCCTCTGAGTTTTTGGGTTCCCCCTCCCCAGTTTTTCTCTTATCATTTGTGGTTTTCCCTTCTTACTTTTTTCACTCAAGTGCTGGTTCTGTCTGCATTTTTCAACTCCCCCCCCCCCCCCGGCCTTTTTTTTGTTCGGGATATCTGGTTGACTAACTTTCACTTGATCTTAGCCCAAAGGCCGAGAAGTGATTGGTTGACCAACTTCCTGGTTCTGACAATAATGAAAGTAATTTACTGGGTGTTAGACCCTTTACATGTTATCTCTAATTCTTAAAACAAGTATCAGAGGGAGAATATTAAGAACATAGAATGAGCACTTATGAACCATTTGTATCATTTGGCCCTTTTATAAAAATACCATTGTTAGCACTCAGGAGGCAGAGGTAAGATGATCGCCATGAGTTCGAGGCCATCTGAGACTACAGAGTGAATTCCAGGTCAGCCTGGGCTAGAGTGAGACCCTACCTCGAAAAAATAAAAACACCATAGTCATCATTTTAAAGATCATAAACAAGCCAAAAAGGCCTGAGTGACTTTCCCAAACCATTCAGCACGGGGCAGAACTGGAATTCTACTGCTGACTCTCCCACCACACTGCCATTCTCTTTAGCCTAGGCTGTGTATACTCACAAACCCTTCAGATATTGTCATATGGATGCCCCAGATGACACCACAGAATCAGCTTATTACCCCAAATGGAGTTCACTCTCTTCTTCCAACCCTATACATTTCCTTTTTATCCTCTTTTTTTTTTTTTTGGTTTTTACATTTTTTTGTTTATTTTTATTTATTTATTTGAGAGCAACAGACAGAGAAAGAAAGAGGCAGAGAGAGAGAGAAAGAATATGGGTGAGCCAGGGCCTCCAGCCACTGCAAATGAACTCCAGCCCCCTTGTGCATCTGGCTAATATGGGTCCTGGGGAATCAAGCCTTGAACTGGGGTCCTTAGGCTTCATAGGCAAGCGCTTAACTGCTAAGCCTTCTCTCCAGCCCGGTATCCCCCTCTTTTTTTTTTTTTTTTTTTTTTTGAGAAACAGAGAGAAGGAAAGAAAGAGAGAATGAGAATATGGGTATGCCAGAGCCTCCTGCCACTGCAAATGAACTCCAGATGTATATGTCACTTTGTGCATCTAGCTTTACGTGGGTACTAGGGGAATTGAACCCAGGCTGTCAGGCTTTGCAAGCAAGCACATTTAACTTCTGAGCCATCTCTCCAGCCCAAAATGTTTTTATTGATTTATTTTTTTGAGAGAGATAGAGACAGAGTATGGGTGCACCAGAATCTCTTGCCCCTGCAAACAAAGCTCCACATACATGAGCCACATTGTGCGTCTGACTTTATATGGTTTAGTCAGCTCCTGGGTGCTGCTGGATGAACCTCCAGACAGACACAGCTTATGGGAGGAACAGGACTTATTTCAGGGTTACAGATCCAAGGGAAGTTCCAAAATGGCAGAAGAGGCTGCCGTCCCCCCACCCCCAGATCTAAGCAGAGAGAGATCACCACCAGCCAGCACCACAAGCAAGCACACATAGGCAGCAAGCAGCAGGGATCCAGGAAGAACTCAAAAACCTCTCTGGGGCTGGAGAGATGGCTTAGAGGTTAAGGGGCTTGCTGTGAAGCCTAAGGACCCGGGTTCAATTCCCTGGAACCCATGTAAGCCAGATGCACATGGCGCATGTGTCTGAAGTTCGTTTGCCCTGGTACACCCATTCTCTCCTCACCCCCTCCTCACTCTCACTAAAATAAAATTAAAAACAACAACAGCAACAAAAAAAACCTCTCTGCATACCTTTAGGCTGGAAGTCAGATCCATCCCCAAACATACCTTAGGGCTGTATCCTAGACTCTGCCCACAGTGGCACCTCTTCTAGCCAGGCAACTGGAAGTCCAAGTAATATACTTTAATAAAACACCTAAGGCTGGAGAGATGAGTTAGTAGTTAAGGCATTTTCCTGCACAGCCCAAGAACCCAGGGTTCAATGCCCCAGTACCCACATAAACCAGATGCACAAGGTGGTGCATGCATCTGGTGTCCGTTTGCAGTGGCTAGAGGCCCTGGCATACCCATTCCCCCTTCTCTCTCTGTCTTTTTCTATCTGCTTCTTTCTCTGCCTCACTCATAAACAAATACAAAAAAAAAAAAAAAAAAAAAGCCACCTGAGTCTATTGGGAGATAACCATTCAAAGTACCACACGTGGATACTGGGAATTGAACCTAGGTTGGCAAACTCTGAAAACAAATACCTTTAACTACTGAGCCATCTCCCCAGCCCTTGTCCTCAATCTCTTTTTTTGTTGTTTGTTTGTTTTCGTTTTTGTTTTTTGAGGTAGGGTCTCACTCTAGCCCAGGCTTATCTGGAATTCACTATGTAGTCTCAGGATGACCTCGAACTCTCTGCAATCCTCCTACCTCTGTCTCCTGAGTGCTGGGATTAAAGGTGAGTGCCACCATGCCACGGCCCTTCATCCTCTATGTTAATGAGTAACAATTTCTTAGTTGATGTGGCTGGGTGATCACTTAAGTTTGAGGCAAGTCTGGGCAACAGAATGAGACCCTGCAATCTTCAACAATAATAATAATAGTAGTAATAATGATTCTTTTTAAAAATATATTATTTATTTGAGACAGAAAGAAGTGGGGGGGGATGGGTACACTAGGGCCTCCAGCTACTTCAAATGAACTCCAGACGCATGCGCCCCCTTGTGCATCTGGCTTACGGGGGTCCTGGAGAATAGAACCAGGATCCTTTGGCTTAACAGGCAAATGCCTTAACCACTAAGCCATCTTTCCAGCCCATAATAATGATTCTTAGTCCTGCAGTGCAGGACTCAGTCCAAATGTTCTCAGCCTCCTTCCTTATCTTCTCTTATCAATCAGTTCTCCCATTGACCATTTATAGATCTTCCTCTTTTCTCCATCCCCTGCCTGCCTGCCCGCCCCATATTTCTTGCTCTGTCACCTACGTTCTGGCCACTGCAGTAGCCTCCACTCAGCTTCTGTAGTGGTTTGATTCAGGTGTTTCCCCATAAACTTACGTGTGCTGAAGCTAAGTCCACAGCTGGTGGCAATTTGGAAATTGAATCCTCCTGGAGGCAGTGTATTGTTGGTGATGGGCTTATGGGTGTTTTAGCCAGTTTCCCCTTGCCAGTGTTTGGCACACTCTCCTGTTGCTGTTAACCACCTGAGGTTGGCCAGGAGGTGGTGTCCATCTGCTCCTCATGCCATCATTTTCCTTGCCATCACAGAGCTTCCCAAAATAAACCCTTTCCTCCCACAAGCTGCTCTTGGTCGGGTGTCTTCTGCCAGCGACGCGACCTGACTGCAACAGCTTCCCTGTTTCCAGACTTCCTTCCTTCATAATTCCTCCACATTGCAGAATCGCCACTGGAACTCCTAAGTGGCTCTTCACTGCCAGGGACAAGACCAATGCCCTGTCTAGCTTTCTGCCACCTCCCCTTTCCCATATTCTGGTGGGAGCCAGGCTCAGCCTGGTAGTTTCCTGAAGACTGGGCAACATCACTCAGTACACTTCCTGCAGTCACAGAAATTTCGTCTGTGTGCTATAGACATAGACACACGGTGGGTGTGTGTGATTGCTGAGTACTTGAAATGTGACTAGCGTAACCCACAAACAGAATTTAGTTTTCGAGGCAGGGTCTCACTGTAGCCCAGGATGACTTGGAATTCACTATGTGAATTCCCAGGCTGGCGTTGAACTCACAGCGATCTTGAGTGCCGGTATTACAGGTGTCCACCACCACACCTAGGATGGAGGGAGGGAAAGAGAGAGTGGGGGAGAGAATGGGCACACCTGGACCTCTAGCCACTGTAAACGAACTCCAGACACATGTGCCACTTTGTGCATCTGACTTTACGTGGCTACTGGGGAATCGAATTCCGGTCATTAGGCTTTATGGGCAAGTGCCTTAACTGCTGAGCCGTCTCTCCAGCCCTCAAAACAGAACTTTTCATTCCATTTTACCTCCTTTAAATTCAAATAGTCCTGTGTAGCTGCTCGATGCTACATTGAGCAGCACAGCCGCCCTGCTCCTCAGAACATGGTCCATGGGCATGGTGTCACTTGGTTGCTCATTAGAGGGACAGACTCTCAGGGCTCTTGCAGACCTGCTCATTCCAAATCCACATCTCCACAAAATCCCTAGGTGATATGTACTCATGTTAGAGTCAGGAATCCATTCTCGGGCTGGAGAGATGGCTTAGCAGGTTAAGGCGCTTGCCTGTGAAGCCTAAGGACCCTGGTTCGAGGCTCGATTCCCCAGGACCCACGTTAGCCAGACGCACAAGGGGGCACACGCATCTGGAGTTCGTTTGCAGTGGCTGGAGGCCCTGGTGCACCCATTCTCTCTCTCTCTCTCTCTCTCTGTCTGCCTCTTTCTCTCTCTGTTGCTCTTAAATAAATAAATAAAAATGAACAAAAAAAATGTTAAAAAAAAGAAGCCATTCTCTGAGTTATCTCTTACTTCTTGCTTTTTGCGTGTGCTGTTCTTGTGGGGACCGCATGTCACCTCTCCTCTGCTCCTTAATTCCTACTTGTCTCTCAGCATCCAGCATCTGGAAGCACATATTTAGGCGGTTATCTACAAGATAGAGAATTATGGGGCTGGAGAGATGGTGTAGTGGATAAGGCATTTGCCTGCAAAGCCAAAGGATCACTGGTTTGACTCTCCAGGACCCACGTAAGCCAGATGCACAAGGGGTGCATGTATCTGAGTTCATCTACAGTGGCTAGATGCTCTGGCCTGGCATGCCCATTCTCTCTCTCTCTCTCTCAAATAAATAAATTAAATTAAAAAAATAGAGAATGATGGCAGTAATGGAAGAAGTGAGAATAAAAGAGAAAACATGGATGATAAAAATCACCTATATCCTATAATCGGCACACACACGCTCTGTATCCACCATACATATGTGCATTGATATGCTGTGTGTGTGAAAACATAGTTATGAAAATATTAGTTCTTTTGGAGCTAGGAAGATGGTTCAGTGGTTAAAGGTGTCGCTTTGCAAAACCTGTCAGCCCAGGTTCAATTCTCCAGCACCCACATGAAGCAAAGTGGTGGCACATGCATTTGGAGGTCATTTGCAGCAGCAAGAGACCTTGATATACACATACATACATGCACACTTCGTGTAAATGAGTAAAATTTTTAAAATTTATTTAATTTTTTTTTTTATTACAACTTCCATGATTGTAAACAATATCTCATGGTAATGCCCTCCCTCCCCTCACTTTCCCCTTTGAAACTCTATTTAATTGAGTAAAAATTTAAATTATTAGTTCTCAGCTGGGAGTGGTGGCGCATGCCTTTAATTCCAGCACTTGGGAGGCAGAGGTAGGAGGATCGCCGTGAGTTCGAGGCCAGCCTGAAACTCCATGGTGAATTCCAGGTCAGCCTGGGCTAGAGTGAGACCCTACCTTGAATTCCCCCCTCTCAAAAATATATATATATATTAGTTCTCTCAAGGCAGTAGCATTTCATGTGTCTTTCATTTTTGTTTTTGTTTTCAGGTATCATTTAAATGTTTTATACTTTATTCATTTATTTATTTGAGAGAGAGAAAAAGAGGCAGAGAGAGAGAGAGAGAGAGAGAGAGAATGGGCACACCAGGGCCTTTCAGCCACTGCAAACAAACTCCAGATATATGCACTACCTTGTACATCTGGCTTATGTGGGTACTGGAGAATCGAACCTGGATCCTTAGGCTTCGTAGGCAAGTGCCTTAACTGCTAAGCCATCTCTCCAGCCCCCATCATTTAAACTCTTTACAACAAATACGCATTATCTACACCATCTCTCTCTCTCTCTCTCTCTCTCTCTTTTTTTTTTTTTTCTGAGGCAGGGGTTCACTCTAGCTCAGGCTGACCTGGAATTCACTATGTAGTTTCAGGGTGGCCTAGAACTCATGGCGATCCTCCTACCTCTGCCTCCCAAGTGCTGGGATTAAAGGCGTGCCCCACCACGCCCAGCTACACCATCTCTTTTCTTATAGGAAGTAAAATAAAGCCAGTTTTTAGTCTTTTGTAAGCACAGTCCCCAACTTCCAATGGTTGCACTTATTATTTTTAATTTACAATGGTAGGCAAGTGACATGCCTTCAGTAGAAATCCTGCTTGCCAGGCCCACACACTCATTCTATTTCAGTGAGTTGCATGAGCTATTCAGCACTGTCCTGTAAAATAGTCTGCATTATTCGCCTGACTGTAGGCTAATGTAATCATTCTGAGTACATCTAAATTGGCTAAGCTAGGTTTCTAGATGTGTTAAAATGCATTGTCATTTTATGGTGTGTTCAACTCTACATAGGTGTTTTGGGGACATAACCTTATTATACGGTGGAGCATCTGTAATTGCAGGAATACAGTATCAGAATACAGTGCTTTACAAAAAAGGATAGCTCACAGCTCCCATAGTTCGGCACGCATCTTGCCCATCTCATCCCCAGCGGCAGCTGTGGCATTGGCAAGGACTGACCTGAAGTCAAGAGAGAACTCTCTCTCTCTCCTGTGATACTGTCTCTGTTCTGTCTTGTGTGTATCTCTATACTCTACAGTCCTAACATAATGAAACTCACCTCCTCTGAGACCCATAGAGGTTAAGAACTTGCCCAAGAAGATGGGCTGCGTGTTGAAATGCAAGTTGAATGTGACCTGGTTTCGAGCTTGTGAATTCTCCAGTCAGTGTTCAATCTGTTGTCTAGGTACAGCATGAGAAAGCAGAGCCCAGAGCCCCCCCCCCCGCCCCCAGCTGAAATTGCTCCATGTAACCTCTGCTGGTAAAAGCAGGGAGGGCTGACTGCAAGTGACCTAACAGGTCACTGGGAGACAGATCCAGTTGTCAAAACTAGACAAAAAAGGTCTCAGCTACATCTGAAGGGTGAGGGTGGAGGAGTTTGGCTCCGAGTCCCAAGGACCCCTACCATATAAATCAAATGAGTTTTAGTGACTCAGAAATGGCGGATTGATCATGTTGTATTGTCTATATGTATGAAGGGTACCAATTAAAAGTTTCAAGAAAAAATGGTGGATTGGCTGGGGGTATAGCTCAATGGTAGAATATGTGCTCAGCATGTTTAAAGCCCTGGGTCCCACCTCCAGCAACTGCCTCCTCTCAAAAGAAGGTGTGGATCAACCTGTAGAAAATGTCCCTTTGGAGCTGGGCGTGGTGGTGCACCCCTTTAAGCCCAGCACTCGGGAGGCAGAGGTGGGAGGATCGCCGTGAGTTTGGGGCTACCCTGAGAGTACATAGTGAATTCCAGGTCAGCCTGAGCTAGAGTGAGACCCTATCTTGAAAAACCAGAAAAAGGAAGAAAGAGCCGGGCGTGGTGGCGCACGCCTTTAATCCCAGCACTCGGGAGGCAGAGGTAGGAGGATCGCCGTGAGTTCGAGGCCACCCTGAGACTCCATAGTGAATTCCAGGTCAGCCTGGACTAGAGTGAGACCCTACCTCGAAAAACCAAAAAAAAAAAAAAAAAAAGGAAGAAAGAAAGAAGTCCCTTTCCCCTTGGGGGCTGGAGAGATGGCTTAGCGGTTAAGGCACTTGCCTGAGAAGTCTAAGGACCTATGTTCGACTCCCTAGAACCCACATAAGCCAGAAGCACAAGGTAGTACACGTGTCTGGAGTTCATTTGCAACGGCTGGAAGGTCCTGGCATGTCCATTCTCTCTCTCATATAAAAAAAAAAGTCCCCTTGGACTAGAGAGGTGGCTAAAGGTTAAAAGTGCTTGCTAGAAAGCCTGATGGCCTTGGTTTGATTCCCTAGTACCCACGTAGGGCTAGATGCACAAAGTGGTGCATGCATCTGGAGTTTGTTTGCAGGAGCAAGAGGCCCTGGTACATACTTTCTCTCTCTCTCTCTCTGCTTGCAAATAAATACTAAATAAAATATTTTTTTTAAAAAAAAGAAAGAAAATTTTCCCTGACATGTACATACTCTAAAAGTACAATTGTCTCCATTCTCTTGCAGCACAGATCCGTCGTTTGATCCTCAATACTGGGGATGGGGGAAGGTGCTAATGTGTGTGAACCTCCTAGCCACAGATTTAGCATTACATTATAATTGTGTGTGTATGAAGATCCCCCCACTCTGTGTATGAAGATATCCCCCCCATGTATGAAGATTTTTAAGGTAACTTAATCTATTTGACAAGATTATAAGAGTAGAGTTAGGTTCTAGAAGCAATATATTACCATAGAAAGCCCTTCACAATGAAATGTTTAACCTAATACATCGAAATGCAAAAATACAAGATTTAGCCGGGCGTGGTGGCGCATGCCTTTAATCCCAGCACTCGGGAGGCAGAGGTGGGAGGATCGCCATGAGTTCGAGGCCACCCTGAGACTACATAGTAAATTCCAGGTCAGCCTGAGCTAGAGTGAAACCCTACCTCAAAAAAAAAAAAAAAAAAAAAAAAAGATTTATCTCTATGTGAAATTAATTGCTCAAATTAACTGTCAACAGGATATTTAGCTTACAATGATTTCATGCTCACAGAATTTCAAGTGGCACTTGAGGAATCCGGATCATCTTTCTCGTTTTAAATGACCAACCAACCTTGAGCTCAGCGCCTTCCATATTCCACCCACCCATTTTTCCTAGTTAAGGGAGGTGTTCCATACTCTTTGCTCTGGCATTTTTCTTCTGAAAACTCTCAGTGTCCCTTTGTCCTTTTCCTACCACGGATGGTATTCAGTTGTACAACTGAAAACTTCTGGAACTTAAACACTGAAGGTGGGCTGGGGAGACGGCTTGGTAGTTAAAGGTACTTGCTTGTAAAGCCTGCTGGCCCTGGTTTCATTTCCCAGGAGCCAAGTAAAACCAGATGCACAAAGTGGTGCGTGCACCCGGAGTTCATCTGCAATATCAAGAGGCCCTGGTGAGCCAGGTGTGGTGGCACACGCCTTTAGTCCCAGGACTCAGGAGGCAGAGGTAGGAGGATTGCTGTGAGTTTGAGGCCAGCCTGAGACTACGTAGTGAATTCCAGGTCAGCCTGGGCTATAGTGAGACCCTACCTCAAACACAGGAAAAAAAAAAAAAAAAAGCCCTGATATGCACATTCTCTCTCTGTCTGCCTTTAGAATTGATTAATTAATTAAAGAATAGCTGAACATGATCAGAAAACGCTGGGCTCCTTTTTTTTTAAAATATTTTTTTAAAATTTATTTTATTTTATTTTTGGTTTTTTGAGGTAGGGTCTCACTCTAGCTCAGGCTGACCTGGAATTCACTACGTAATCTCAGGGTGGCCTCGAACTCACAGCAATCCTCCTACCTCTGTCTCCTGAGTGCTGGGATTAAAGGTGTGCGCCACCATGCCTGGCAAATATTTTTATTTTTATTTTTATTCATTTATTTGAGAGAGAGAAAGAGGCAGATAGAGATAGAGAACGGGTGCATCAGGGCCTCCAGCTGCTGCAAACAAACTCCAGATGCATGTGCCACCTTGTGCATCTGGGTCCTGGGGAGTTGAACCTGGGTCCTTGGGCTTTGTAGGCAAGCGCCTTAAGTGCTAAGCCATCTCTCTAGCCTTGTTCCATTATTCTTAATTGTTTTTCTTTCTTGTGGTAGTGAGGATTGAGCCCGAGGTCTTGTGCTTGCTAGGCAAGTGTTGTACCCCCACTCCATCCTCAGCCCCTTTCTGTTGTATTTTGAGACAGGGGTCTTTCTAAGTTGCATAGGTAGACCCCAAATTTGCTATCATCCTGCTTCCACTTCTCCAGTGCTGAGTACTTGGATTACAGACATGACCCCTTTCTACTCAGCCTATTTTCTGGTTTTTGGTAGTCCTGGGGATTGAATATAGGCACCTCTTGCATGTTCTACCACTCCCCATCCCCCCTGTTTACTTAAAAATTTTTTTTGTTTAGTTTTATTTATTTATTTGAGAGCAACAGACAGAGAAAGAGGCAGATACAGAGAGAGAATGGGTGTGCCAGGGCCTCCAGCCACTGCAAACAAACTCCAGATGCGTGTGCCCCCTTGTGCATCTGGCTAACGTGGGTTCTGGGGAATCAAGCTTCGAATGGGAGTCCTTAGGCTTATGAGAGAGAGAGAGAGAGAGAGAGAGAGAGAGAGAGAGAGAAGGAGACAGACAGACAGAGACCAAGGGGGAGAGAATAGGTGCACCAGGACCTCCAGCCACTGTAAAGGAACTTCAGATGCATGCACCGCTTTGTGCATCTGGTTTATGTGGGTACTGGGGAATTGAACTCGAGTTGTTAGGCATTGCAGGCAAGCACTTTAACTGCTGAACCATCTCTCTAGCCTTCTCTTAACTTTTTATTATGAAAATTACCAAATATGTACAAAAAGGAGAGTTCAAGCAGCTCCTGTTTATTTATCTTCAAGGCAATAGTCATTAACCCAAACATTTCTTTCACATACTGTTTCCATCTATTACTTCATTTTGTTTTTGAGGTAGGGTCTTGCTATAGCCCAGGCTGACCTAGAAATCACTATGTAGTCTCAGGCCAGCCTTGAACTCACAATGAGCCTCTTACCTGTGCCTCCCAAGTGCTGGGAATAAAGGCGTGCGCCACCATGCCCAATTTAGCACTTGTTTTTGGCAATGCATTTTAAAACAAATCTCAAACGTCCTGTTATTTCACCCCTAAATATTTCATCCCTCATCTCAAAAGAAAAGGCACAATCGTACCTGACAACAATGCCAGTGTGATTGCTAAGAACAGCAACAATGAAGCCAAGTTTGCCTCAGATCCTCATTGTCTCAAGATGTCATTTTATAGCTTGTGTCACTCAGCATTCAAAGGAGGTCTGCGCTTTATATTTACTTGTAATGTTTCTTCTCTTAAGCCTCTTTTAGTCTAGAAAAAACATGACCTGCTTTTTTTTTTTTTTTTTTTTTTTGGTAATACCTTTAATTTTTTTTTTTTAACAGTTCTTAAGAGTCAATTCAGGTATTATAAAAGTTGTGCTTTTCTATGTATAATTCAGTGGTTTTTCATAATCATCACTATTGTCTAATTCCAAAACGTTTTTATGATTAACAGTTCCTTCCAAAAAGAAACCCCTAACCTTTGGCAAACACACTCTCCCTATCCCTAAGAACTTGCTTATTCAGATCTTATCACATAAATGGAATCACAGGGATAGGTCTTTTTTTCTTACTTGAAGCTGATGTTGCCAAGGTTTCTCCATCTTGAATCATATATTATAGGTACATCAGTTCATCTTGTAACTGGATAATATTGCTGTGTATGGAACAGCACTTTACTTATTTATTTGAGAACGACAGACAGAGAGAGAGGGAGAGAGAGAGAGAGAGAGAGAATGGGCATGCCAGGGCCTCCAGCCACTGCAAACGAACTCCAGACGCGTGCGCCCCCTTGTGCATCTGGCTAACGTGGGTCCTGGAGAATCGAGCCTCGAACTGGGGTCCTTAGGCTTCACAGGCAAGCTCTTAACCACTAAGCCACCTCTCCAGCCCTGGAACGGCACTTTGTTTACACATTTGTCACCTTGTTTTCTGTTCTGTTTTGTTTTAAAGACAATCTTTCATAGTCCAGACTGGTCTTGAACTCCCCATCCCAGAGAATATCACATGTGGGATTTGACTTGATTGCATATTTCTGGTGTGATTATTTAACTTGCTTCTCCATTCTTCTCTTCTACTTGGGAGAAACTACATGTTCTTGAAATCTTTGTTTTTGAGATGGGTTTTTTTTTTTTTTTTTTTCTCTAGTCCAGACTGACCTAGAATTCGCTATGTAGTCTCAGGCTGGCCTCGAACTCACGGCAGTCCTCCCACCTCTGCCCCCAAGTGCTGGGATTAAATGCGTGGGCCACCACGCCTGGCTATGTTCTTGAAATCTTGATAGTCAATCTTTAGTCCGTAAAATAAATCACCTTGTATGCCCGCTAACGATGCAGAATACCCCAGCCAGAGTCTCAAGAGAGGGCCTGGGAATCTGCCTACATATATTACACTAGTTGCTTCTAATGCAGGTACTGAATACAATTTTGAGACATATACCAGAACACTATTTGCAAAACGCTCTGTGGTGTCTTAAATTTTGATTTTAATGGCACCTGGCTTTTCACAGGAAACGCCACAAAATCTACTGGCAGGTCTCTAAGGCTTTGAATAAATCAACTCGGAAATATTGCTGTTAGAATTGCCAAAAAGGCTCCAGGTTAGTGTCCTGGCTGACGCCTTCTGAGCTGGACGCTGGACAGTCGAACGAGTGGTGTCCAGGAGAATTATGCATTTCTGTTAATTAGCTACCTTGCATTGAGCCAAGCAGACAAATTTAGCTTTAAAGGTAATCACAGCCAAATGGCCTCTAAGAATTACATTCCTGGGCTGGACTAGAGGCATTCCCTCCCCCCAAAAAATAACTGACTACAGCTCCCACAATGCATAAACTACAACCCCGTGGGGGAATACCTGCAACCCTACCAAGGAGTGTCCCCAAAGAAATGGGGGGGGCAGGGATGAGGGAAAAGACATGAACACATGAAAGAAAGTGGATTTCAAGCAAAGCGAATAACCTAGGGCTGGAGAGATGGCTCAGTGGTTAAAGGAGCTTGCTTGCAAAGCCTGATGGCCTGGGTTTGATTCCCAAGTATCCACATAAAGCAGATGCGCAAAGTGGCACATGTGTCTGGAGTTCGTCTGCAGTGGCAGGGTCCTCTGGCATACCCATTCTCCCTGTCTCTCTCTCTCTCAAAATAAATAAATATTTAAAAAGTGAGTAACTTCCTAGAAGGAAATATATATGGGAATCACTGAGAGGGAATATTTAGTTCCTGAGTGATAGTAACTTTCACTTCTTTATTTATTTATTTATTTATTTATTTATTTATTTATTTGAGAGTGACAAACAGAGAGAAAGAGGCAGATAGAGAAAGGGAGAGAAAATGGGCGCGCCAGGGCCTCCAGCCACTGCAAACGAACTCCAGACGCGTGCGCCCCCTGTGCATCTGGCTAACGTGGGTTCTGGGGAGTCCAGCCTCGAACCGAGGTCCTTAGGCTTCATAGGCAAGTGCTTAACCTCTAAGCCATCTCTCCAGCCCAACTTTCACTTCTTTATCAGTTGTCTTGACCTCATTAGCTTGATGTGGATGGAGGGGAGGTTGCTTACACAATATATATATATATATATATATATATATATATAGTTTTGTTTTTTTAGTATTTTATTTTATTTGAGAGAGAGAGAGAGAAAGAGGTGGACAGAGAGAGGGGCAGAGAGAATGGGCACACTATGGCCTCCAGCTACTGCAAATAAGCCCCAGACACATGTGCCATCTGGTGCATCTGGCTTATGTGGGTACTGGGGAATTGAACCCTGGTCCTTCGGCTTTGCAAACAAGTGCCTTAACTGCAAATCCATCTCCCCAGCCATAGATTTTTGTTGTTGTTGTTTTGTTTTTTTGTTTTTTTGAGGTAGGGTCTCACTGTAGCCCAGGCTGACCTGGAATTCACTATGGAGTCTCAGCTCAGGGTGGCCTCGAACTCACGGCGATCCTCCTATCTCTGCCTCCTGAGTGCTGGGATTAAAGGCGTGCGCCACCACGCCCGGCAGCAATAGTATATTTTAAAAGATTTTCATATCATGGAAAACATCAAACATAACCCCAAAGTGAGAAGAGTATAGCAAGTTTCAGAATTGTCAATATTTTTGCCAAACTTATTTCATCTGTCCCTCCACCCTTATTTTCACTCAATTTTTTGCAAAAATACTGGACTTTCTTGATTTGATTGTCTCACAGTTGTCTGTTACAGTCATCTTTTCTAGTTAGGATCTAAACAAGACTCATAGGGAGCATTTTGTTGTATTTTCATTTATTTATCTTCCTTTCTCCAGTCACTGTTTTGCTGTAGAAACTAGAGGATTCGGTAAAGTGACCTACATTCTGCATTTGTCTTATTTCTTCCTGCTAATGTATTTATTTCTTTATTGCCTGTATCTAGTATTTCCTGTTTTACGAGGCTCAGGTTGCAATTTTGGGCAAGAAAACTTAGTACAGACGGGTCCATGTTGTTTCAACCTAATTCCTCTGTGTTAAGCTAGACTTTCTCTCACAGGATTTCTTTTGTTGTTGTTTTTATTTTCTTATGAGTGTGAGAGAGAATTGGCACACCAGGGCCTCCAGTCACTGTAATCGAACTCCAGACTCACGCGTCCTGGCATTCACGTACATAACCTTGTATGCATGCGTCACCTTGTGCGTCTGGCTTATGTGGGATCTGGGGAGTCGAACATGGGTCCTTAGGCTATGTAGGCAAGGGCCTTAATCACTAAGCCATTTCTCCAGCCTGTGTTGTTGTTTTTGAGACAGGTTTTCATGGATCCCAGGCTGGCCTAGAACTCACTGTGCAGCCAAGGATGACCTTGGGATTACAGGCCTGTAGCACTGCAACCGACCTTCTAGCTCCACCTTCCCAGTGCAGGAATTGCATGTTCCACTGCATTTGGTTTCCTTTTGTCACTTTTTCAAAATATTTAGTTGGGCTGGAGAGATGGTGTAATAGACAGCTTCAGGTTCGCTGAGATGAACTTCCGGACCAGACACAGTTATGGAGGAAGGGATATTTATTGAAGCTTACAGATCCAGGGGAAGTTCCATAAAAGCAGAAGAAACTGGCCTGCTTTCATAGGCCCAAGCAGAGAGAGAGAAGCACAAGCCTAAAAGCCAAAAAGCCACACAGCACAGCACACTTCAGGAACTCCAGCTAGGCACACTTTGCATATCTTTAGATTGAAATCTGAAACCCACCACCACACCTTAAGATCCACCCAGTGACTGCCTCCAGCTGGGTGGCTAAAGATGCAAACTACAAACAAACAACTGAATATATTGGGGGCCATCTATTCTATTCAAACCACCACATTTCGCCCCTGGCCCCCAATAGATTTATAACCATTACACATTGTAAATTGTACTCAGTTCAATTTCAAAGGTCTCACAGTCTTGACCAATTTAAGATATTAAGACCTGTAAAATCAAACAAGTTAAATACTTTTAACATATAAAGGCACAGAGTAAACATTTTTAACTGGTATAAGGCACAGCAAGGAGAGACTAAAACAATGCAAACTCAACCATCATCAAACAAACATCAAACTTCTGTAGTTCAAGTTCAATATACCCAGAGACTAACAGTCTCCAGACTTTCCAATTTCGCCCCTCCAGCTGGGCAGAGTACCTGGGGAATACTTCTATCCCAGGCCAACAGTGTGCTTTATGGTAGCCCTTGCATAGTCCTGGTATATACAAAACATCTTTAGGTCTTCATGTAAACCATGGTCCATCTTCCAAAGGCTCTTTCAGCCTATCAGGGCATCATGCCCTGCCTCATGTTACATCTCAGCAGCAGCTCCTGGAACCATGTGCAATTCATGACGACTCTTCATATTTTCCAAAGGCTTTTTTCAAAAGTGTTTGTATTTTTATGATAGTCTTTCCTCAGGCATCCTTTCCATTGTTTTAATGTAAAGCAGTTGGAACATCTTCCTTAAGATTGTTAATGTGTTTGACAATAGCAGATTCAGTAACCTAAAACCAGTCTCAGTGCCTATAATTTTAACTTGCTTGAGGTTTTCCAGCTTAAAAATCTTAAATTTCTCAGTCCAATATCTCTGGCCAAGCATATCAGTCCATTACAAATTTAACCTTGATCAAACACTCTGGGCCTAGGCAGCAGGACGCAGCCAGCCCTTATGCCAGTAGCCCAGTTCCAACAAAGTCTTCTGTAGTCTTTCCTTACCCTTAGAAAGCTCATAAGCCAAGCCTTGAAGTTCAATGTTATCTGTATTTAGCATTCTTAGACTCTCATCAGAATAGTCCATAAAACTTGGCTTACTACTCCAGACGACATCTTCAGTGGCAAGCACCAAGTCCATGCCTATTCCTCCAAAACAAAGGTTTCACAAGATCAACATCCACATAGTAAGGTTCATCTCACCCCACTCCTGGTACCAAATTCTGTAATAGACAGCTTCAGGTTCGCTGAGATGAACTTCTGGACCAGACACAGTTATGGAGGAAGGGATATTTATTGAAGCTTACAGATCCAGGGGAAGTTCCATAAAAGCAGAAGAAACTGGCCTGCTTTCATAGGCCCAAGCAGAGAGAGAGAAGCACAAGCCTAAAAGCCAAAAAGCCACACAGCACAGCACACTTCAGGAACTCCAGCTAGGCACACTTTGCATATCTTTAGATTGAAATCTGAAACCCACCACCACACCTTAAGATCCACCCAGTGACTGCCTCCAGCTGGGTGGCCAAAGATGCAAACTACAAACAAACAACTGAATATATTGGGGGCCATCTATTCTATTCAAACCACCACAGATGGCTTAGTGGTTAAGGTGCTTGCCTGCAAAGCTTAAAGGCCCAGGGTTGATTCCCCAGGAGCCATATGAGTGAAATACCCAAAGTGGCACATGCATCTGGAGTTTGTTTGTAGTGGCTAAAGGGCCTGGTATGCCTGTTCTCTCTGTCTCTCTCTCTCTCTCAAATAAATAGAATTAAATAAAATATATTAACAATATTTTATTTATTTATTTAAGAGAGGGGCAGAGGCAGTCAGACAGAGAGATAGATAGATGATAGATAGATACATAGACAGAGAATGGGCACCCCAATGCCTCTAGCCATTACAAATGAACACCAGATGCACGCACCACCTTGTGCATCTGGCTTTATGTGGGTACTGGGGAATCGAACCTGGGTCCTTTGGCTTTGCAGGCAACCGCCTTAAGTACTAAGCCATCTCTTCAGCCCCCTTTATCGCTTTTGTTGTTATTGTTGTTGTTTTTTGAGGTAGGGTTTCACTCTAGCTCAGGCTGACCTGGAATTTGCTCTGTAGTCTCAGGACGGCCTGGAACTCACTCACAGTGATCCCACTTCTGCCTCCCAAGGGCTGGGATTAAAGGCATGTGCCACCACACCTGGGTCCCTTTATCAGTTTTTAACTGAAGGACTTTTGCAATCCTTATATTCACGCTCCTAAGCCTTTTTTTTTTTTTTTTTGGTTTTTCAAGGTAGGGTTTCACTGTAGCCCAAGCTGACCTAGGACCTGGAATTCACTATGTGGTCTCAGGGTACTTTCATACTCACAGCGAACCTCCTACCTTTGCCTTCCAAGTGCTGGGATTAAAGGTGTGCACCACCATGCCTGGCTTTTTTCATGCTTCTTTGTGTGTGTGTGTGTGTTTGCTTGTGTGCACGTGTGTGTGTGTGCCTGTGGAGGCCAAAGCACAAACCTGGGTGTCATACCATCCACCCATTTAAAAAATTTTTTTAATTTATTATTCATTTGCAAAAAGAGAGAGACAGGTGAGGAGAGAGGGTGAGGGGAGAGAATGGACATGCCAGATCCTCTAGCCATTGCAAATGAACTCCAGACACAGGTTCCATTCTGTGTATCTGACTTTATGTGGGTACTGAGGAATTGAACCTGGGCTATCAGGCTTCGCAAAAAACATCTTTAACCACAGAGCCATATCTCCAGCCCCCATCCATGCTTTTTGAGTTAGGTTCTCTTATTGACCTGAGCTTACCAGATAGGCTAGAATGGCTGGCCACAGAGCCTCCAAAATTCACTTTTCTCTGCCTCCCCAATACTGGGATTATATGTACACACTGCCACACATTGCTTTTTACATAGGTTCTGGGGGTCAAACTCAGGTTCTCATATTTGCAAGCTAAGTACTTGACCAACAGCCCTCCCCATGCTTCATTTATTAATTGTAAAACAGTGATTTTATTTTACCTACCTTTCACTTATCTGTCTTCTTGCCTGTCTGTCTGTCTATCTATCTCTCTGGCAGTGCTGTGTGTCAAACCCAGGGCCTTGTGCATGCTACACGAGTGCTCTATCACCCAGTTGCATCCCCAGCCAAGTTCTTTTTTTTTTTTTTTTTTCAATTTATATTCCATCAGCATTTGTAGCTGGGCTTCTATGGGGAACAACTTCCCCTCATACACTGTTTGGTTCCCATGGAAAACCATTCACACAGAAAAAGCAGCATGAATTCTTCTTGCCCTTTATCAAATTTAACAAGAAAACCTCCCGGTTAATAGAGAGATTTAAAAAAATATACTTTATTTATTTATTTGCGAGAGGCAGACAGAGTATGTACCAGCATGCGTAGCTTTTCTTTTTTCTTTTTCTTTTTCGAGGTAGGGTCTCACTCTGGCCCAGGCTGACCTGGAATTCACTATGTAGTCTCAGGGTGGCCTCCAACTCACAGTGATGCTCCTACCTCTGCCTCCTGAGTGCTGGGATTAAAGGCGTGCACCACCATGCCCGGCTTCTTTTCTTTTTTTATTGGGGAGGGGGTGGGGAATTGGTGTGCCAGGGCCTCCAGCCACCTTGTGTGTCTGGCTTACGTGGGATCTGGAGAGTCAAACATGAGTCCTTAGGCTTCACAGGCAAGCACCTTAACCACTAAGCCATCTTTCCAGCCCAGAGAGATTTTATATTACTTACTATGCATTCAGAAATTGGATAGATTTGGTCTTTCATTCAGAAGCACATATTTTCAAGTTGATGCTGGATATGGTTTCATGACATCAAGCCTTCTGTGATAGTACGACCACAGAGCAACTGTACCAGAAGCCCCTGGGGCCACTGGTTAACATGCCAATGACTACCTCCCTGCCACCCACCACCTACTATGCCAGTATCTTTGGGAGCAAAGTTCTAGAACCTGCGTTGCTGACTCTGGGAGTTTAAGTTTCTGTTGATGGGCTGGAGAGATGGCTTAGTGGTTAAGGCACATGCCTACAAAGCCTAAGGACCCAGGTTCGATTCTCCATGTCCCAAGTAAGCCAGATGCACATGGTGGTGCATGCGTCTGGAGTTCGTTTGCAGTGGGTAGAGGCTCTGGTGCACCCATTCTCACTCTCTGTCTCCCTTTCTCTCTGTCTCAAATAAATAAATAAATAAATAAATAAATAAATAAAAATCTTTAAAAAGTCTCTCTTGATTTTATATTAAATATATCCCCATTATTCTCTCTTGTCCCAGGCCTGGTTATCCCCTTCTCCCAAGTAGTCCCCCTTCGATTTTCATGTCCTTTTTTTTTTTTTTTGGACAACAATGAGTTTAATCAGGGTACCTGCATGTAAGGGGATATTTACAGAAGCACGAACAATTACCAGTGGCTGTGTCACAAAGGAAACTTTGTTCTCCATCACCACTCACTGACACATATACGGGAGGGTTTCTAAAATAGCTATGGAATAAATAGCATCATCGGGCAATGCCACCAGGGACTGGAATAAAAGACTATGCAGGGCGAACACTCAGTAGTTTCTCAAAGTAAGCTCACAAGGTGAGTGCGGGAAGACCGGGTGGACAGCTCAGCTCCTTCAAAAGAAGGGCCCAGCAGCCAAGAGCAGTGCTGTGGAGAGCCGGAATCCTGCAGGGCTAGGGCTGTCCATTGTTCTTAGAACTCTAGGAAGCCTTCACCATGACAGATCCTGCACAACCGGGTTCTGTAGGACAAGGAACTCCTTCCCCCTGTGGATCTAAGAGTTTGGCATCCCCGGCCTCACATCCTGCACAGCGGCCGTCCCACAGGCCTCAGCGTCCCCACCGCATGGTTTATGTCATCCTATCAGGTAAAAGCTCCCTCTTCCGCCAGGACATGGAGTGCCCCTCGGATTTGAAAGATCAGTCAGCCCTGTATTCCACTCTAGTTTTGAATTTCTCATCCCCAGCCCCGCTAGGGCACACACTTCCTCTATTTTCTTAAAGTCCTCTAATGGTTGACATTTGGAGCAAAACATTTGTTTAGTTGGTTTTCCATAGAAGCGATGACCCACTTTCATAATTGCATTTGCCTTTTGTTATTGAATTTTAAGTAGCATTGTGAACGTACTGACTCACAGGGGGGAAAAATATAGATGATTTAAAAAAAAAAAAAAAGAAGATTCAAATGTGTAGATCTCCTTGTCAATTGAATTTCTTGCTGATTAGAAAAAGCCAAATTACATCTTTGAGTATCTTTTGGCCTTGTACTTGGGAAGAGGGACTGGCAATTGGGTTCATGGGGATAACAGAAATTCCAGAACTCTCGGTATGAATGGAGTCCTTTTGTATGCCAACGAAGAAGCTGTGTTCCATACTAATATCCAGCCTGCAGTGGGGGTGGGGGGCTGCTAATGACAGGGTTGGACAGGGCCTTGCAAAGGCACAATTGCATGCAGTCTGATATGAGATCCTTCCTCATTGGTGCCTCCAGGCAGAAACCTGGTTTTAGAACTACTGGATGAGGGCCAGGGTTAGAAACTGAAATATGCATTCTCAGGAAGGGAGCACAAAAGGTTGATGTGGTAAGGGAAACAGAACACCCCCACTGAGGTACTCCTGGCTGTTAAAAGGAATTGGGATCCTGAATGGTTGAGAGAGCCAATAATTTTTTTTTAATTTTAATTTGTTAAAATTTATTTATTTGAAAGAGAGAGAGAGAGAGAGAGAAATGGGTATGCCAAGGTCTCCAGCAGCTGCAAACGAACTCCAGATGCATGCACCCCCTTGTGCATCTGGCTTACGTGGGTCCTGGAGAATCGAACCCGGGTCCTTTGGCATTGCAGGCAGGCGCTGTAACCGCTAAGCCAGCTCTCCAGCCTTAATTTTGACTTTTTGGTGTTTGTATGTGTACGCACACATGAGTGCGTGTGTTCATGTGTATGAGCGCGGGTGCATGCGCATCACAGCATCGACGTGAAGGTCAGAGGACAATGTTACCTATCAGTCCTTGCCTCCCATCCTGTTTGAGGTGGGTCTCCCGTTCGCTGATCTTACCTGCTGTCCTGTGAACTTCAAGCGATTCTCCTGTCTCCACCTCCCATCTCACATAGGTGCACTGTGGTGTCTGGCTTTATAAGTTGGTTCTGGGAATCTGAACGCAGGTAACTTATACATGCAGGGCAAGTATTTTACCCACTAAGCCATCTCCCCAGCTCCATAATCCATATTCTGAATTTGTTTTGTTTTGTTTTGTTTTTTGTTTGTTTTGGTTTGGTTTTTTGAGACAGGATCTCATGTTGCCCTGGGCCAGTCTTTAAACTCATTATACAGCTGATTGTGACCTTGAACTTGTTATTCTCCTGCCTTTATCTCTCAGTAGGTTTCAAATGTTGACAATAATTCAAATTATTCATTTATTTGAGAGAGAGAGAGAGAGAGTGTGTGTGTGTGTGTGTGTGAAAGGGTATGCAAGGGCCTCTAGCCACTGCAAACAAACTCCAATTGCATGCATTACCTTGTGCATCTGGCTTTCTGTCAGTACTGGGGAATCAAATCTGGGTCCTTAGGCTTTGCAGGCAAGTGTCTTAACTGCTTTGCCATCTCTCCAGCCCTAAATTATTTTTTAAAATATTTTTATTTATTTATTTGCAGACAAGAGAACGTGATGAGAGAGGATAGTGGATGTATGTGAGAAAGAATGGGTGTGCCAGGGCCTCTTGCCACTGCAAACAAACTTCAAATGTGTGTGCCACCTTATGCATCTGGCTTTACATGGGTACTGGGGAATTGAACCCAGGCCTTGCAAGCAAGAGCCTTTAGCCAGCCACAAATAAGTTTTAAACACAGTGAAACTAGATATCTCTGTGGGTCATCATATTGGAACTTAGATTTAAGGGACATACTTCTTTAAATTCATATCACTGAGAAGTAAAAGAGATTTTATATTCCTCAAATCCAGATAGGAGATAAGTAAAAACTGGGCTATAGCTGTTTTGCCAATGTTGTTGGAGATGTTCAAATCATCAAACTTGTAAGGACACATTACGTGTATTCTGGCTAGTAGCCAGGGGCCAGGCTTCTGTGATCAGGAGCTCTTTGTCACCCAGCAGCTCTGGATGGATGTGCGTGGATCAATGCAGAGCTGTCACTGTCTGTCCACACTCTGTGGACTGTGGGCTAGTGGTAGTGTCCTGAGTGACAGCTATCCCATTAGCTCCTCCCTGGAGGAATTCCAGGGGAGTGCTTTACGTAGATTGCTTTATCAGGCTCTAAGTGTGGACTTGCTGGCGGGGGAGGCAGTGTGGATTTCGAAAGATCGTTCTTGTCTTTCTCAAGAGTGGGGGCTAGCCACCGTGTTCTGTTGGGATTGGATTTCAGTGTCCACTTCTCTTCTAATTAGCCCGGAGAGAAAGCATGGCTATCTAATTACAACGCAGGGACACAGAGGGCCCCTTCGTGGTTAGCTGAGTGCCTTCACAAAATGAATCTCAACGTTGGGGAATTAAATTGAGTTTCAAGAGAAACTTTAGACTTAATAAAAGTGAAATTCTGGAAAGGCTGTGATGCGTGGACTTAATTTCTAGTTCTCCTGCTATCTGCAACCTCTGAGACTCTGGACTATTGAGTTTCTCATGGTTCTTAAATGGTTGAATTAGGTTAATCTCACTGTTGTAGTCAATTGTTCTAGTTTAGCTTTTTAATTTTTTATTTAGTTAAAAAATATTTTCTCTTTATTTATTTAAGAGAAAGAGTGTATGGGCACGCCAGGGCCTCTTGCCACTACAAACAGACTTCAGATGCATTAGCCACTTTCTGCATCTGGCTTTACACGGTTACTGGGGAACCTGGACCAGCAAGCTTTGCAAAAAAAAAAAAAAAAAAAAAAAAAAAAGAAAGAAAGAAAGAAAAAAGAAAACTCCATTAACTACTGAGCCCTTTCTCCAGCCCAAAATTAATTTTTAAAAATATTTTTATTGCTGGGCATGGTGGCGCACGCCTTTAATCCCAGCACTCAGGAGGCAGAGGTAGGAGGATCGCCATGAGTTCGAGGCCACCCTGAGACTCCATAGTGAATTCCATGTCAGCCTGGGCTAGAGTGAGACCCTACCTTGAAAAACCAGAAAATATATATATGACAGACACAGACAGAGAGAGACAGAGAGAAAATATGGGTATGCCAGATACTCCTGCCATGGTCAATGAATTCCAGATGCATGTGCTACTTTGTGTATCTGGCTTTATTTGAATACCGGGGGGTTGAACCCAGGCCATCAGGCTTTGCAAGCAAGCTCTTTAATAGCCCTCTCTCCAGTTGAAGACTTAATTTTTAAAGTTGGCTGTTTCTCTGTTATTGCTTATAGTATCTGACTAATAATTTGTGCCACTTCTACATCAGTTTTATTTTTTGGAGCATTATGGACTGAATCTTGAGCCTCATAGAGTACTCTACTACCCCTGAACATAGCCCATCTATGATTTCATGTTGCTTCAAGATGACAATAGTTGAGTCCTTCGGTTCACACGGTGGTTCTGATGGTGCTGTGTTTCTGTTTTTGCATTGAGGTCATCCTAGAAGGAAATAGGTTGATATGGAGTCCATTACCAGAGACAGTGTCTCTAATGTATCCAAGCTCCAGATGCATGTACCACCTTGTGCATTTAGCTTACATGGGCCTTGGGGAATCGAACCCGGGTCCTTGAGCTTTGCAGGCAAGTACCTTAACCGCTAAGCCATTCCTCCAATCCTTGGTTTTGCTTTTGTAGGACAGGATCTCATGCTAGTCCAGGCTGACTTGGAGCTCACTATGTAACCCAGGCTGGCCTTGAACTTGAACTCATGGCAATCCTCCTACCTCAGCCTTCTGAGTACATGGATTAACAGGTGTGTGCCACCACACCTGCCTTCATTTAGTTTTGTTACTGCAGATAATCACAATGTATTTACAGTCAATTTAGGGTTGTTTCTAGCTTGAGGCCAAAAATGCTAATACTACAAGTATCTTTTTATTTTTATTTATTTTTAAGGAAGGGTCACCCTCCCAAGTGATGGGATTAAAGGTGTGTGCCACCATGCCTGGTTGTATCTATTTACTTTTTATTTTCTCCTCTCTTTCTTTCTTTTTTTTTTTTTTCTTTTTTGGTTTTTTGAGGTAGGGTCTCACTCTAGTAGAGGCTGACCTGAAATTCATTATGGAGTCTCAGGGTGGTCTCAAACTCATGGCGATCCTCCTACCTCTGCCTCCCGAGTGATGGGATTAAAGGCATGAGCCACAACACCCAGCTTTCTATTTACTTTTTAATGTTCTGGGGGTGGTATGCAGGGCCTTACACATGCTAAGCAAGGCAAATGCTTTACTACTGAACTCCACCTCCAGTCCCATATTCTTTTTATTTTAATATTTTATTTATTTATTTGAGAGAGAGAGAGAGAGAGGCAGAATGGGTGCGCCAGGGCTTCTAGCCACTGCAAACAAACTCTAGATGCATGTGCCACCTTGTGCATCTGGCTTTGCATGGGTACTGGGGACTAAAACCTGGGTACTTTGGTATTACAGCCAGGTACCTTGACCACTAAGCCATCTCTCCAGCACCCCCCCTTTAAAGACACACATGTAGCCCAGGCTGCCTCAATCTTACGACAATGACCTGGGAATTACAGGCACATGCCACTATACCCAGCCAGGCCCATATTCTTTCATTTGACACATTTACATAGCCTTTAGTATAATGTATCTAGGAATGAAATCTCTATGATATCGTTTTCCCAACTTACCTAGAATTTTATCAAAAACAATATACATCATTTGAATCATTAGTATTCTTAAGACCATTGGATTCATTTACTTTTTTTTTTGGCTTTTTGAGATAGGGTCTCGCTCTAGCCCAGGATAACCTGGAATTCACTATGTAGTCTCAGGGCAGCCTCGAACTCATGGCAATCCTCCTACCTCTGCCTCTGCCTCCCAAGTGCAGGGTTTAAAGGCATGAGACACCATGCCTAGCCAAAAAAAAAAAAAAAGTATTTGAAAGCTGGGCCTGTTCTGGTGGCACATACCTTTAATCCTATTACTCAGGAGGTAGTGGCAGGAGGATAGCTGCGAGTTCAAGGCTACCCTGAGACTACATGCTATGGGGTCCCATGTTACACAAGTAAGACCATTGACTCACGGAATGTGAGGCAAAGTTTTATTGGATAAAAAGAAAGAGAAAGAAGCCGGGCGTGGTGGTGCATACCTTTAATCCCAAGCTGAGGTAGGAGGATCACCGTGAATTCGAGGCCACCCTGAGACTATGTAGTGAATTCCAGGTCAGCCTGGGCTAGAATGAGACCCTACCTCGAAAATCAAAAAAAAAAAAAAAAAAAAAAAAAAAAAAAAAAAAAAAAAAAAAAAGAAAGAAAGAAAAGAAAAGAAAAAGAAAAAGAAAAAGAAAAAGAAGAAAGTTGGTACACCAAGTATGAACCCCAGAGTTTGGGATCTCAAGATGCAGCCCTGAACTGTTTGAAGTGTCAGGTTTTTTTGGAAATAACCACATGATGTTTATAGTAAAATAGGATTGGGAGTTAAACCACAAAATTACATACTGTTAAGCATGGGGGGGGGGCGGAATATTACAAGAAGTCACAGGGTTACATATGTCACACAGGCAGAACTGAGACAAGAAACATCCTATGCTATGTAATCACAAAGATATTTAGAAACAAAGAGATACAGGGAGGTCATTTACATTACATTGCACAGAGGGATCATCCCATTCCTTAGGTAACAGTAAACACCAGCATTGCACAGAGGAATCATCCCATTCCTTTCACATTCCATTTTCCACACATAGTGAATTCCAGGTCAGCATGAGCTAGAGTGAGACCATACCTGGAAAAACCAAAAACCAAACCAAAACAAAAAAACAACCACTTTTTTTTTGACCCAGGTCCCATGTATCCTAGGGTGGCCTTGAACTCACTGTGTAGCTGAAGTGAACTTTGAACTTCTAATCCTTTGGTCTCCCCCTCCAGAGGCATGTCCCATCACACCCAGTCTACCCCTGTGTATTCTTAAAAGGCTGAACAACAGCTGGGCATGGTAGTGTAAGCCTAAATCCCAGCACTCGGGAGGTCAAGGTAGGAGGGCTGCCATGAGTTCAAGGCCAGCCTGGGCTACAAAGTGAGAACCTACCTCAAAAAGAAAGGCTTAACAGATGAATGAAGTTCCCAAAGTCAGGTAATTCCTCACAGCCTGTGTCATCTTGGCCACTGGTGGTAAGGGCCCAGCCAGCATTAGGACAGTGACAGTCACATGGCCCTTAGGGTTTGCAAGCAAGCGCCTTCAGTCACCGAGCTGTGTCCTCAGCCCCTTTTTATAGTTTTTCTTTTGAGAAAGGGTCTTGCTATGCTGCCCAGGTTGGCTTTGAACTCACTCTACAACCCAAGCAGGCCTTGATCTTATAGTCCTCCCATGCCAGCCTCCCAAGTAGCTGGGATTATAGACTTGTGCCCCCAGGCTCAGTCACACCCAGGATTACCCACACTGATAATCTTGACAAAAGGGAAAGACAATAAAACATAAATAGGAAGGTCTATCAAGTCTCCCTCAAGCTATGTCCAAGTTCTCTCTTCTTCTTCTTTTTCTTTTACTTTTTTTTTTTTTTTTTGGTTTTTCGAGGTAGAGTCTCTCTCTAGCCCAGGCTGACCTGGAATTTACTATGGAGTCTCAGGGTGGCCTTGAACTCTTGGAGATCCTCCTACCTCTGCCTCCCAAGTGCTAGGATTAAAGGCGTGAGCCACCACGCCCGGCTCTTCTGTTCTTTTTTTTTTTTTTTTAAGTTTTTATTTATTTGAGAGAGAGAGAGAGAGAGAGAGAGAGAACCTCCAGCCACTGCAAACAAACTCTAGATGCATGTGCCACCTTGTGCATCTGGCTTTGCATGGGTACTGGGGACTAAAACCTGGGTACTTTGGTATTACAGCCAGGTACCTTGACCACTAAGCCATCTCTCCAGCACCCCCCCTTTAAAGACACACATGTAGCCCAGGCTGCCTCAATCTTACGACAATGACCTGGGAATTACAGGCACATGCCACTATACCCAGCCAGGCCCATATTCTTTCATTTGACACATTTACATAGCCTTTAGTATAATGTATCTAGGAATGAAATCTCTATGATATCGTTTTCCCAACTTACCTAGAATTTTATCAAAAACAATATACATCATTTGAATCATTAGTATTCTTAAGACCATTGGATTCATTTACTTTTTTTTTTGGCTTTTTGAGATAGGGTCTCGCTCTAGCCCAGGATAACCTGGAATTCACTATGTAGTCTCAGGGCAGCCTCGAACTCATGGCAATCCTCCTACCTCTGCCTCTGCCTCCCAAGTGCAGGGTTTAAAGGCATGAGACACCATGCCTAGCCAAAAAAAAAAAAAAGTATTTGAAAGCTGGGCCTGGCCTGGTGGCACATACCTTTAATCCTATTACTCAGGAGGTAGTGGCAGGAGGATAGCTGCGAGTTCAAGGCTACCCTGAGACTACATGCTATGGGGTCCCATGTTACACAAGTAAGACCATTGACTCACGGAATGTGAGGCAAAGTTTTATTGGATAAAAAGAAAGAGAAAGAAGCCGGGCGTGGTGGTGCACACCTTTAATCCCAAGCTGAGGTAGGAGGATCACCGTGAATTCGAGGCCACCCTGAGACTACGTAGTGAATTCCAGGTCAGCCTGGGCTAGAATGAGACCCTACCTCGAAAATCCAAAAAAAAAAAAAAAAAAAAAAAAAAAGAAAGAAAAGAAAAGAAAAAGAAAAAGAAAAAGAAGAAAGTTGGTACACCAAGTATGAACCCCAGAGTTTGGGATCTCAAGATGCAGCCCTGAACTGTTTGAAGTGTCAGGTTTTTTTGGAAATAACCACATGATGTTTATAGTAAAATAGGATTGGGAGTTAAACCACAAAATTACATACTGTTAAGCATGGGGGGGCGGAATATTACAAGAAGTCACAGGGTTACATATGTCACACAGGCAGAACTGAGACAAGAAACATCCTATGCTATGTAATCACAAAGATATTTAGAAACAAAGAGATACAGGGAGGTCATTTACATTACATTGCACAGAGGGATCATCCCATTCCTTAGGTAACAGTAAACACCAGCATTGCACAGAGGAATCATCCCATTCCTTTCACATTCCATTTTCCACACATAGTGAATTCCAGGTCAGCATGAGCTAGAGTGAGACCATACCTGGAAAAACCAAAAACCAAACCAAAACAAAAAAACAACCACTTTTTTTTTGACCCAGGTCCCATGTATCCTAGGGTGGCCTTGAACTCACTGTGTAGCTGAAGTGAACTTTGAACTTCTAATCCTTTGGTCTCCCCCTCCAGAGGCATGTCCCATCACACCCAGTCTACCCCTGTGTATTCTTAAAAGGCTGAACAACAGCTGGGCATGGTAGTGTAAGCCTAAATCCCAGCACTCGGGAGGTCAAGGTAGGAGGGCTGCCATGAGTTCAAGGCCAGCCTGGGCTACAAAGTGAGAACCTACCTCAAAAAGAAAGGCTTAACAGATGAATGAAGTTCCCAAAGTCAGGTAATTCCTCACAGCCTGTGTCATCTTGGCCACTGGTGGTAAGGGCCCAGCCAGCATTAGGACAGTGACAGTCACATGGCCCTTAGGGTTTGCAAGCAAGCGCCTTCAGTCACCGAGCTGTGTCCTCAGCCCCTTTTTATAGTTTTTCTTTTGAGAAAGGGTCTTGCTATGCTGCCCAGGTTGGCTTTGAACTCACTCTACAACCCAAGCAGGCCTTGATCTTATAGTCCTCCCATGCCAGCCTCCCAAGTAGCTGGGATTATAGACTTGTGCCCCCAGGCTCAGTCACACCCAGGATTACCCACACTGATAATCTTGACAAAAGGGAAAGACAATAAAACATAAATAGGAAGGTCTATCAAGTCTCCCTCAAGCTATGTCCAAGTTCTCTCTTCTTCTTCTTTTTCTTTTACTTTTTTTTTTTTTTTTTTGGTTTTTCGAGGTAGAGTCTCTCTCTAGCCCAGGCTGACCTGGAATTTACTATGGAGTCTCAGGGTGGCCTTGAACTCTTGGAGATCCTCCTACCTCTGCCTCCCAAGTGCTGGGATTAAAGGCGTGAGCCACCACGCCCGGCTCTTCTGTTCTTTTTTTTTTTTTTTAAGTTTTTATTTATTTGAGAGAGAGAGAGAGAGAGAGAGAGAACCTCCAGCCACTGCAAACGAACTCCAGATGCATGTGTTATTTTGTGCATCTGGCTTACATGGGTCCTGGGGAATTGAACCGAGGTCCTTTGGCTTTGCAGGCAAGCACCTTAACTGCTAAGCCATCCCTCCAACACTTCTTTTTTTTAAAAAATAAAATATTTTATTTTTACTCATTTGTTAGACAGAGACAGAGTGAGGGAGGGAGAGATAAGGGGTACACCAGGGCCTCTAGCCACTTTAAACGAACTCCAGATACATGCCACCATGTGCATCTAGCTTACGTGGGATCTGGAGAATCAAACTTGGGTCCTTAGGCTTCACAGGCAAGTGCCTTAACCACTAAGACATCTTTCCAGCCACCCCCACCCCCATTTTTTTTAAAGTAGAGTTTCACTGTAGCCCAGGTTGACCTGGAATTCACTATGGAGTCTCAGGTAGCCTTGAACTCATGAAGATCCTCCTACCTCTGCCACCCAAGTGCTGGAATTAAAGGAGTGTGCCACCACACCTGGCTCCCCCCTCCTTCCCCCAGGTAGGGTCTCATTCTAGCTCAGGCTGACCTGGAATTCACTATGTAGTCTCAGGGTGGCCTTGAACTCACAGTGATCCTCCTACTCTGCCTCCCAAATGCTGGGATTAAAGGCGTGCACCACCGTGCCTGGCTCTCTCTTCATTTGTGACCAAACCTCTCTGAAAAGTCTCATGTCTATGGAAAACCATGTGTTTCTACTTCCTCAGGCAGATTTACCTGCTAAGCCCCACCCTCCCAACGCCCACTGGTAGGAGGATTGCTGTGAGTTTGAGGCCACGCTGAGACTACATGGTGAATTCCAGGTCAGCCTGAGCTAGTGTAGACCCTGCCTCAGAAAACCAAAAAAAAAAGAAAGAAAGAAGAAAGAAAGAAAGAGGAGCCAGGCGTGGTGGCGCACACCTTTAATCCCTGCACTCGGGAGGCAGAGGTAGGAGGACTGCTATGAATCCGAGGCCAGCCTGAGACTACATAGTGAATTCCAGGTCAGCCTGGGCCAGAATGAAACCCCACCTCGAAAAAAAAGGGGGGTCCTGTGAAATGTCAGGAACCTCCTCTGTAGGTGCCCATCACTGTGCTAGGAGTTGTTGGTTTCTCAAGAGATTTAAGGAACGAATGGACTAGGAACAGAAGGAAGATAGGGGCTGGTAGTTTGAGGGCCATAGGCCTGGAAGCAGGGAGTGAGAGTGATGTGTCCCACTGAAAAGTTGGGAGAAGTAAGCAGAGCCACGCCCCGTGGACCAGGGAGGAAAACCCTCACTGAAGGTTTTTCTGAACTCATTAGTTGTTTACTACCTAACTCTCCTTCCAAACCAAGCATCTGTGGCGCACGCTTTTAATCCCAGCACTCGAGAGGCAGAGGTAGGAGGATCGCTGTGAGTTCGAGGCCACCCTTAAGACTACAGAGTGAATTCCAGGTCAGCCTGGGCTAGAGAGAGACCCTACCTTGAAAAATAAAATGAAACAAAACAAAACAAGAAACAACAAACAAGCATCTTTAGAGCCAGTATCCTCACTCTAATTTACCAACCTGTTCCCATATTGAATATAACCTAGCCGTCCACCCAAGCTGCCCTTAAGAGCATTCAAGGCACCCCTTAGAGATACCACATGCATGACTCGGAGTGACTCCTTAAATTCCCTGAACCTCAGCTTCCTCTCCCCAAACCAGGACTGCGCTATCACCTTGCTCAAGGGTGACCCACACTGTAAGCCTGTTCAGGAACACAATGAGTCAGGAAGGGGACCATCATCACAATGAGTCTTTGAGGTCCCCGACATCATAGCTGTGTTTGATTCATATGGCACTCCCTCTATCTCTACATACCTGGCTTTGATTATTTCACCTACTTTCTCCATTTGAGAGGCTCTTAGTTATGTTGGTTCCTCTTCTCCTGTTGTGGCCTTTCATAGTGGAACTCCCTTTGTCTTTTTTTTTTTTTTTTTTTTTGAGGTAGGGTCTCACTCTAGCTCAGGCTGACCTGGAATTCATGATGTAGTCTCAGGGTGGCCTCGAACTCGGGAGATCCTCCTACCTCTGCCTCCCGAGTACTGGGATTAAAGGCGTGTGCCACCACTGGCTTGTCCCTTCTTTTTTTTTTTTTATAAAAAAAATTAATTAATTAATTTATTTGAGAGGGAGAGGGAGAGAGAGAACACAAGGGCCTCCAGTCACTGCAGATGCATGTGCCCCTTGTGCATCTGTCTTACATGGGTCCTGGAGAATCAAACCCAGATCCTTTGGCTTTGCAGGCAAATGCCTTAACCACTAAGCCATCTCTCTAGCCCCTGTCCCTTCTTGTTCTTCTCCTCCTTCTCCTTCTCCTTCTTTAAATTTTTATCTATATGCAAGCAGAGATAGAGAGAATGGATGTGCCAAGGCCTCCAGCTACTGCAAAGAAACTCCATATATGAGCCACTGTGCATCTGGCTTTACATGGGTACCAGGGAATAGAACTCTGGTCGTTAGGCTTTGCAGGCCAATGCCTTAGCCACTGAGCCATCCCTCCAGCCTCTTCCAGGGCAATTTCATCTACAATTGCAGGTTTTCCATTATCATCTGTATGTTAATTCCTCTTGAATTTATTTCTCCAGTTCAGACTTTTCTAAGCTTCACATTTGTACTGCTAAGGGCTTAGTGGATGAAGTATTCAGGTGTTTTGTGATTGCCTCACTTCTCCAAGTCACCCTCACCTGAGCCTCCTTCAGCGTTTCCTCTCATTAAAAATTAAAATGACAGGTATTTCATTCTAGTCAGAAACCTGGGACTTGGGGCTGGAGAGATGCTCAGTGGTTAAGGCGCTTGCCAGTAAAGCCCAATGACCTGGATTTGATTCCCCAGTACCCACGTAAAGCCAGATGCACAAAGTGGCGCATGCATCTGTAGTTTGTTTGCAGTGGCTGTAGGCTTTGGCATGTCCATTCTGTATTCTCTCTCTGCCAGGTGTGGTGGCACACACCTTTAATTCCAGCAGTTGGGAGGCTGAGGTAGGAGGATTGCTGTGAGTTCAAGCCCAGCCTAAGACATAGTGAATTCTAGATCAGTCTGGGTTACAGACTGTACCTCGAAAAACAAAAAAAACAAAAAACTACAAAGTAACAGGCTGTATCTGTCTGCATTTGCCTATTTCTACTGCATCTTTGCTCAGTCCAGGTGACCGAGCCCTCCAGAACCCTCTGGTTTCTAACTGGCCTCCCCTGGAGCACATGCGCTATTCCTCAGCCGTCTTCCCCATGGGTCGTCAACTAGAATCGTCTACTCTTTCCTGTAATCAAAATGCATTGCCAAATAAAAATCTCATCATGTTCCAGCCTAGCTCGAAAGTCCTTCAGCAGCTATTGAATTGGTAATTCAAAATAAACCAATTGTTCTGAAGGCTTAGGAATCTGAGCACCCACACATTCACCCATGAAGCTATATCATGGATTTTATTTTATTTTTTTATTTTTTTTGTTTTTTTGAGGTAGGGTTTCACTCTAGCCCAGGCTGACCTGGAATTCGCTATGGAGTCTCAGGGTGGCCTCAAACTCACGGCAGTCCTCCTGCCTCTGCCTCCCAAGTGCTGGCATTAAAGGCGTGTGCCACCATGCCTGGCTGTATCATGGATTTTAGATGCTGTGGCTCCATTAAAGAAATTCTAATGTGGACTGGAGAGATGGCTTAGTGGTTAAGGCACTAGCCTGCAAAGCCAAAGGCCCTCGGTTCCATTCCCCAGTACCCACGTAAGCCAGATGCACAAGGGGGCACATGGTCCAGAGTTCGTTTGCAGTGGCTGATAGCCCTGGTACGCCCATTCTCTCTCTCTCTCTCTCTTTCCCTCTCTCAAATAAATAAATAAAAATAAAAAATATTTTTTAAAAAAGAAATTCTAATGTGATACTCCAAAGTCACCCTCACTTTACATTCATAGCACCTAAAAGGCAGCAAAACATTCCCAAACAAGGCCAGTGAACAGTGTTCTAGAAATTGAACAGCACGACCATATCACCTTGTTTTAGCCTAGGCTCACCAGTCCCCCTCACAGGGTCCATTGCAGAGAATGTCTGATATTGGTTGATATGTGACGAGTAAGGGAACAAGCTGTCATAGAATGCTGTACAGAATTGAAATTTAGCCCCTAGAAACCTGTTTGGTAATGAAACTCAAATCTTCAGTCAGCAAAATATTTTTTCATGCCAGATGACCTATTTGATTGCGGGTGGGGTGGGGGAAAGGAATTGATGTGCCAGGTCCAGTGCTTGAGACTACATGGGATTGTTTAAAATATATAAGGGGCTGGGAGATGGTTTAGTGGTTAAGGAGCTTGCCAGCAAAGCAAAGGATCCAGGTTCAATTCCCCAGTACCCACATAAGCCAGATGCACAAGGTGGGCATACATCTGGAGTTTCTTTGCTGTGGCTTAAGGCCCTAGTGTGCCCATTCTCTTCTCTCTGTCTCTCAAATAAAGTAAATATTTTTTTTAAAAAAATATATAAGACCAGCAAGGCATGGTGGTGCATGCCTTTAATCTGAGCACTCAGGACACCAAGGCAGGAGGATTGCAGTGAGTTCAAGACCAGCCTGAGACTACATAGTGAATTCCAGGTCAGCCTGGGCTAGAGAGAGACCCTACCTTGAAAAATAAAACGAAACAAAACAAAACAAGAAACAACAAACAAGCATCTTTAGAGCCAGTATCCTCACTCTAATTCACCAACCTGTTCCCATATTGAATATAACCTAGCCGTCCACCCAAGCTGCCCTTAAGAGCATTCAAGGCACCCCTTAGAGATACCACATGCATGACTCGGAGTGACTCCTTAAATTCCCTGAACCTCAGCTTCCTCTCCCCAGACCAGGACTGCACTATCACCTTGCTCAAGAGTGACCCACACTGTAAGCCTGTTCAGGAACACAATGAGTCAGGAAGGGGACCATCGTCACAATGAGTCTTTGAGGTCCCCGACATCATAGCTGTGTTTGATTCATATGGCATTCCCTCTATCTCTACATACCTGGCTTTGATTATTTCACCTGCTTTTCGCTTCTCCATTTGAGAGGCTCTTAGTTATGTTGGTTCCTCTTCTCCTATTGTGGCTTTTCATAGTGGAACTCCCTTTGTCTTTTTTTTTTTTTTTTTTTTTTTTTTTTTTGAGGTAGGGTCTCACTCTAGCTCAGGCTGACCTGGAATTCATGATGTAGTCTCAGGGTGGCCTCGAACTCGGGAGATCCTCCTACCTCTGCCTCCCGAGTACTGGGATTAAAGGCGTGTGCCACCACTGGCTTGTCCCTTCTTTTTTTTTAAAAAAAAAATTTATTTATTTATTTATTTATTTGAGAGGGAGAGGGAGAACACAAGGGCCTCCAGTCACTGCAGATGCATGTGCCCCTTGTGCATCTGTCCTACATGGGTCCTGGAGAATCAAACCCAGATCCTTTGGCTTTGCAGGCAAATGCCTTAACCACTAAGCCATCTCTCTAGCCCCTGTCCCTTCTTCTTCTTCTCCTCCCCCTTCTTCTTTAAATTTTTATCTATATGCAAGCAGAGATAGAGAGAATGGATGTGCCAAGGCCTCCAGCTACTGCAAAGAAACTCCATATATGAGCCACTGTGCATCTGGCTTTACATGGGTACCGGGGAATAGAACTCTGGTCGTTAGGCTTTGCAGGCCAATGCCTTAGCCGCTGAGCCATCCCTCCAGCCTCTTCCAGGGTAATTTCATCTACAATTGCAGGTTTTCCATTATCATCTGTATGTTAATTCCTCTTGAACTTATTTCTCCAGTTCAGACTTTTCTAAGCTTCACATTTGTACTGCTAAGGGCTTAGTGGATGAAGTATTCAGGTGTTTTGTGATTGCCTCACTTCTCCAAGTCACCCTCACCTGAGCCTCCTTCAGCGTTTCCTCTCATTAAAAATTAAAATGACAGGTATTTCATTCTAGTCAGAAACCTGGGACTTGGGGCTGGAGAGATGCTCAGTGGTTAAGGCGCTTGCCAGTAAAGCCCAATGACCTGGATTTGATTCCCCAGTACCCACGTAAAGCCAGATGCACAAAGTGGCGCATGCATCTGTAGTTTGTTTGCAGTGGCTGTAGGCTTTGGCATGTCCCTTCTGTATTCTCTCTCTGCCAGGTGTGGTGGCACACACCTTTAATTCCAGCACTTGGGAGGCTGAGGTAGGAGGATTGCTGTGAGTTCAAGCCCAGCCTAAGACACAGTGAATTCTAGATCAGTCTGGGTTAGAGACTCTACCTCGAAAAACAAAAAAACAAAAAACTAAAAAGCAACAAGCTCTATCTGTCTGCATTTGCCTATTTCTACTGCATCTTTGCTCAGTCCAGGTGACCGAGCCCTCCAGAACCCTCTGGTTTCTAACTGGCCTCCCCTGGAGCACATGCGCTATTCCTCAGCCTTCTTCCCCATGGGTCGTCAACTAGAATCGTCTACTCTTTCCTGTAATCAAAATGCATTGCCAAATAAAAATCTCATCATGTTCCAGCCTAGCTCGAAAGTCCTTCAGCAACTATTGAATTGGTAATTCAAAATAAACCAATTGTTCTGAAGGCTTAGGAATCTGAGCACCCACACATTCACCCATGAAGCTATATCATGGATTTTATTTTATTTATTTATTTATTTATTTTGGTTTTTTGAGGTAGGGTTTCACTCTAGCCCAGGCTGACCTGGAATTCGCTATGGAGTCTCAGGGTGGCCTCAAACTCACGGCAATCCTCCTGCCTCTGCCTCCCAAGTGCTGGCATTAAAGGCGTGTGCCACCATGCCTGGCTGTATCATGGATTTTAGATGCTGTGGCTCCATTAAAGAAATTCTAATGTGGGCTGGAGAGATGGTTTAGTGGTTAAGGCACTAGCCTGCAAAGCCAAAGGCCCTCGGTTCCATTCCCCAGTACCCACGTAAGCCAGATGCACAAGGGGGCACATGGTCCAGAGTTCGTTTGCAGTGGCTGATAGCCCTGGTACGCCCATTCTCTCTCTCTCTCTTTCCCTCTCTCAAATAAATAAATAAAAATAAAAAAATATTTTTTAAAAAAGAAATTCTAATGTGATACTCCAAAGTCACCCTCACTTTACATTCATAGCACCTAAAAGGCAGCAAAACATTCCCAAACAAGGCCAGTGAACAGTGTTCTAGAAATTGAACAGCACGACCATATCACCTTGTTTTAGCCTAGGCTCACCAGTCCCCCTCACAGGGTCCATTGCAGAGAATGTCTGATATTGGTTGATATGTGACGAGTAAGGGAACAAGCTGTCATAGAATGCTGTACAGAATTGAAATTTAGCCCCTAGAAACCTGTTTGGTAATGAAACTCAAATCTTCAGCCAGCAAAATATTTTTTCATGCCAGATATCCTATTTGATAGGGGGTGGGGTGGGGGAAAGGAATTGATGTGCCAGGTCCAGTGCTTGAGACTACATGGGATTGTTTAAAATATATAAGGGGCTGGGAGATGGTTTAGTGGTTAAGGAGCTTGCCAGCAAAGCCAAAGGACCCAGGTTCAATTCCCCAGTACCCACATAAAGCCAGATGCACAAGGTGGTGCATACATCTGGAGTTTCTTTGCTGTGGCTTAAGGCCCTAGTGTGCCCATTCTCTTTCTCTCTGTCTCTCAAATAAATAAATATTTTTTTTAAAAAATATATATAAGACCAGCAAGGCATGGTGGTGCATGCCTTTAATCTGAGCACTCAGGACACCAAAGCAGGAGGATTGCAGTGAGTTCAAGACCAGCCTGAGACTACATAGTGAATCCCAGGTCAGCCTGGACTAGAACAAGACCTTACCTCAAAAAAAAAAAAAAAAAAAAATCATAAGACCAGATCTCATCCCTTCAGCAGGTTTCAAAAGATGCAGGGAGAAGCAAGTTTTCAAATATTTCATATTCAATTTACAATTTATTTGTTAATTTTCAAAGATTAAAAAATATTTTATTTATTTATTTGCAAGCAGAGAGATACACACAAAAGGGAGAGAGAGAGAGAGAGAGAGAGAGAGAGTGAGTATAGGTACTCCAGGGCCTCTAGCCACAGCAAATGAACTCCAGATGCATGTGCCACTTTATGCATCTGGCTTTACATGCATACTGGGGAATTGAAGCTGGGTAACTTAACCACTGAGCCATGTCTCTAGTCCCCTGAAATATTTTTGTTTAGTTGCAAGGAGAGAGAGAGAGAGAGAGACAGAGAGAGAGAGAGAGAGAGAGAGAAGATGAATATGGGCACCAGGCAAACTCCAGATGCCCTATACCACTTTGTGCATCTAGTTTTACACGGAGCTGGGGAATTGAACCAGGCCAGATGGCTTTGTAAGCAATCACCTCTCTCCCTGAGCCATCTCCTCAACCCGATTCATTGGTTCTTAGGGATAATATACTGGTATATTTGGAGACAAAATACACATTTTCATGTCTGCTGAGGGGTAGGAGAGAAACATCACATAGCTACCCACACGACGATAATGGCTTTCCTTCAGATAGTGGTTAGTATGGGACAGCCATGTTCTTTGTCCTCCACAAGGAGTAAATTGTCTGGGTTGTGTACAGATATGGTCTCACAGAATATAAAATGCCCTATTATGGTGCCTGTGGTGGTTTGAGTCAGGTGTCCCCCATAGACTCACGTGTTCTGTGCTGGAGTGATGTCTTAGTGGAGTGCTTGCTGGCAAAACCAAAGGACCCCGGTTCGGTTCCCTAGGACCCACATAAAGCCGGATGCACAAGGTGGAGTTAATTTGCAGTGGCTAGAGGCCCTGGCAACCCGTGCTCTCTTTCTCCATCTGACACACTCTCTCTAATAAATACATACTTAAAAAAAAGAATAGTTTTATTTAAAAAAAAGTCACTCATACATTCTGATGCCAGCTGATGGCAATTTGGGAATTGGATCCTTACTGCAGAATACTCTCGGGGGCACACTTAAGTGTGTTATAACCAGCTTCCCCTTGCCACTGGTTGGCACACTCTCTTGCTGCTGCTGTTACCTACTGATGGCCAGGAGGTAATGTCAGCCTCTGCTTGTGCCATGTGTTCCCCGGCACTGGGAGCTGCCCCTCTGTAAACCAAAAGAAACCCTTTCTTCCCACGAGCTGCTTTTGGTCAGGTCTTTGTGCCAGCGCCGAGAAGTTTACGACAACAATGCCCCTATCAGTAACGCTGCCGGGCTCCGAGGGCTGCTCTTAGAATCTTCATTTTATAAAGACATCAAAGCATAATGAGGTTAAGAAACTTGTCTATGTTCACACAGAGACTCCAAGGAGCCTAAAACCATCGCCTACTGTTTAGCCACCCAGTGGCTCCATTCTGTTCTCCCCGACTTAAGTGGCATGATGGGAGGATGGCCGGCACTCTAACAGGGCTCTTCACTTGTCTCAGGACACCTAATGGCTGAGTCGGGGCGGGTGGGTGGGGGAGCTGTGCCCAGGAATGGGGCGGGCATGGAGCCTGGGCTTTGTGGATGCCCAGGTGCATGGTGGGTGGGGGTGGGCAGAGCAGGGTGAGACGGAGGAGTAATCGAGGAAGACCTCACAGAGGAGGCAGACCCTCAGGAAGCTGCTCAGAGGGCAGAGAAGGAAACGAACATTCTGACTTCACTCTGGGAGATGTTAGAGAATTTGGGGTCTTTCAGTCAGGAATGCCAGACACCCAGTTTGAACTGGTCAAAGCAAAGGAAGACTACTGGTTTGGGTTACTGACAAGTCCAGGGTTTAGATCTCCTATCAGGAGGAGGATGAATGATGGCAGGTTCTGCCTTCTACGCCGCAGTTCGGCTTTCCTGAGCTCGCTTTGTTTTGCAGGCAGTGGGAGGCAGCCTAGATTTATATCCTGTCAGCTTAGCCAAATCAAGAAGGGGCACATTTCTTTTCCCAAAATTCCCAGGGCTGAAAACTGAGTCTAACTGCTCATATCTATAATCCCAGCACTTGGAGGTGGAGCTGAGACAGGAGGATTACCTTGAACTTAAGGCTACCTTAGGCTACAGAATGAGACCCTGCCTTAAAAACCAAACCAAACCAAACTAAACCAAAGAACAACAAAAACCAAGGGCTGGAGAGATGACTTAGTGGTTAAGGCACTTGCCTGCAAAGCCAAAGGACCCAGGTTCAATTCCCCAGGACCCACATAAACCAGATGTGCAAGGTGGTACATGCATTTGGAGCTTGTCTGCAGTGGTTGAAGGTCCTGGTGTTCCCATGTTCCCATTCACTCTCTCTCTCTCTGCCTCTTTCTCTCTCTGTCTCTCAAATAAATTAAAAAAACAGGGCTGGAGAGATCGGTTAAGCATTTGCCTGTGAAGCCTAAGGACCCTAGTTCAAGGCTCGATTCACCAGTACCCACGTAAGCCAGATGCACAAGTTGGTGCATGTATCTGGAGTTCATTTGCAGTAGCTGGAGACCCTGGTGCACCCATTCTCTCTCTCTCTCTCTGTCGCTCTCAAATAAAATAAATATAAAAATTAAAAACAAAACAAACAAAAACAAAACAAAAATAAAACAAGCCGGGCATGGTGACACATGCCTTTAATCCCAGCACTTGGGAGGCAGAAGTAGGAGGATCTCCGTGAATTTGAGGCTACCCTGAGACTACATAGTGAATTCTAGGTTGGCCAAGGCTAAAAGGAGACGCTATGTAGAAAAATAAAAACAAAACAAAACAAAACAAACAGTAAACAAACAAACAAAACAGAACCAGGCATGGTGGCATATGCCTCTAAATCCCAACACTTGGGAGGCAGAGGTAGGAGGATCACCATGAGTTCGAGGCCACCCTGAGACTACATAGTGAATTCCAGGTCAGCCTGGGCTAGAGTGAGATCCTACTTCGAAAAATCAAAAAACCAAAACCAAAGTTCATGTGGGCTAGTGCAGGCTTATAACCCATCTTTCTATTTGCTTGCTTCTCCCATCCTTGCTCTGTAAGCTGCTCTCAAAAGTCCCTCACCAGCTAGACCCCACATTTTCAAGATTTTACCTTTTTCTGACCCCTGGATAATGCGTCCTTATCGAGTTACGATTCTTCAACTCAAGCCTTCCCCAGTTGAGACTTGTGCCTCTCAACCCTGTGAAAGTGCAAGATGCTTTTAATCATTCATGACTTAGACAGACTCTGCTATGTTCCATTGATTTGTTGTGTGTGTAAACTCACAGCCGGAGTTTCAACCTGGTTGGTTTCTCTGTAGGGGAGGGTGCTGAGACAGGGTTTTGCCAAGTCTCTTTGGGTGGCCCGGTACTCGCTCGGTAGCCCAGGGTGGGCCTTGAACTTATGGCAATCCTCCTGCGTCTGCCTTCCAAGTGCTGGGATTGTAGGTGCATGTTACTACTATGCCCAGGTTCCAACCTGGTTGTTTATACTGTACATTTAATTTTAGGTTGATAGAAGGCATGCAGGTCTACTTTCTCGGCTGGCATAGCACTCAAGGATGAGATGCCCCTCCTGCCAATGGTGTTTTCAATCCTGTAGACTTTGCAAGTGACGATGTACCCATGCTAGGAGAAATAATGACCTTTGTCATGGCAAACCCTTCCCTGGATCATTTAAAGCTCTGGGCCTTCTGTGAAACTGAGCTTTGAACCTATGGCATGCCTTAAATTTTTCCTTTTCTGGGTCTCACTGACCTGACCAGTCATATTTTGGGAGCCTGTCTCTTCCCCACGATGGTGCTCAACCTCACTGAGGATAGCAGCTTCCTGGGTCCCGTCTGGATAACCTAGGGTGCTGGATCTCCAGTGGGAGGGAACAGTTCCTACGGAGTTAGAGTTCTTGATTCTCTGAGCCTTATAGCACTGGACAGCAATGGGAGGGAACACTGTTTACCAACCTCGGTCACAGCAGAGATAGACGAAATCATGGACTTAAAGAATGTTATAACTGACAGTAAATTAAAAAAAAAGCAAAATTACTTACAATCAAGATCCTCTTGGAAATCATATTTAGATAGGATGACATAACAAGTAGGAACATTAATCCTACTTACTGAAAAATTCTGTATAGGCAAGACCCTCCACAACCTTTCTTTCTTTCTTTTTCTTTTTCTTTTTCTTTTTGAGGTAGGGTCTCACTATAGCCCAGGCTGACCTGAAACTCACTATGTATTCTCGGGGTTACCTTGAACTCATGATGATCCTCCTACCTTTGCCTCTGTGCTAGGATTAAAGGCATGTGCCACCACGTCCGGCTCTTATTTTTAAAATTATTTTTATTTATTTATTTTTTTTAAGATAGTGTCTCACTCTAGCCCAGGCTGACCTGATTCACTATACTATGTTGTCTCAGGCTGGCTTCGAACTCACAGTGATCCTCCTATCTCTGCCTCCCCAGTGTTGGGATGAAAGGTGGTGGCCAGTCGTGGTGGGGCATGTATAGCTTATAGCCCTATTTCCCACTTTCAATTGTATTTCTTTCCTATTTCAGTTTGTCGCCAAATACATTGGTTTAGGAATTTATCCCATCTCACTTGTCCAACTTCTCTGTTGAAAGCATTGATCCGCAACCCAGCCTGTAGAAGTGTTTCCCACGTTTGGAATGGACACATCTTTCCATCCACACGAGTTCAGCTTGCAAGTGGGAGACAGGTTTGGCGCCTTGCGTCTGCAGGCGCGACCTTTCCTGCGGCAAACGTGCATGGGCTCCAACAGCAGTCATCTCACAGAGCAGAGATGCCGCGCCCCACCAAGGGGGGCGGGGGGTAACGTTACCCCTGAAGATGCAGAAAAGTTACTCGTTACTCGCTCAAATCCTGGATTTTTCTTTTGTACCTTGCTAATGTCACACATGGGCCAAAGTGCACTGTCCCGTGGCCCTCCTCCTAGACCCAGAATCCTTTCCTTTGGTGATGGTGGTGGGGTAGGGTGGGTAAGGAGGAGGTACCATTCCAGGGGGGGGGGGGGCGGCAGCCTGGTCATTGCAGGCCAGGTCATTGTGACCACGCCCATTGTCCTGACCCTATTTTATTTTCCCGGTTCCCCGCTGACCAGAACCCCAGGCGAGAAACTAAAAAGTTGGACTTTAAGTGTCCCCCCCACCACCCCACCATTCCACCTCCCCAAATCTCTAACTCCTCACGTCCTCTACCAGCCAACAGCATCAAGCCCCAGGGGTAGTGAGGCTCGAGGAAGGGATGTGCGGGGAGGAAAAGTGGAGAGAAGGGAGCGCACCCGTGTCCCCCCGCAGCCCCTATCCACGGAGCCGGTGCGGGTCCCCTAGCCCGCGATCGGGGCTCGGTTGTGGTGGTCCGGGGTTCCCGGGTGACGAGTAGGGGAGGCGGTGGTGGGTGGAGGGTTCGGGGTCCGCTGCGGTGCAGGGGTTCGGGCGGTGCGCGGAGGTCCAGGGCGAGCGCGCGCGCGCGGTGGCCCCCGGAGCGCGGCGGTAGCCCGGAGCGCAGCGCAGCGCAGCGCGCACCGGAGCGGCGACTCCCGCGGGCAGCGGCGGCGGCGGCGGCGGCAGCGGCTCCTCCTCCTCCCGCGGCCCAGGCTGCCTCGCTCCGCCACTCCCCGCCCTGCGCCCGCCCCCCAGCCGCCCGGCCCGCCCCGCCGCCGCCGCCCGGCCTCGCTCGCCCAGCCAAACTGAAAGCCGGACCCCAGGCCCGCCTCCTCCGCCTCCACCGCCGCCGCCCGGCCTCGCTCGGCTCCACCATGGACAGTCCCGTTTTCCCCTGGTAAAGATGGCGGTGCGGGATCGCTGCCACCTTTAGACTAATGACTGTCCGAAACATCGCCTCCATCTGTAATATGGTGAGTGGCCGCCGTGCCTCCGGGGGTGTTGGGAAGGGGGGTGGTGGTGGCTCGCGCCCACGGCCAAAGAAAGGGAAACCCTGGGGCTGGAGCTGCACGCATGCCTGCCTCCCCCCTCCCTCCCCTTCTCACCACCATCACCTTCTCCCCCCCACCATCCCGGGGGTGGTGGGGGTACCCCCGGGGATCCGGGGCCAGCTGCACGGTCAGAAGTTCCTGGCCTCGGGTTGGACCTGCTGGCCGCAGCCACCATGCCTCTGTCCCAGCCTGGGACAGCCCCCCCCCCCTCCTTTCACACACACCCCGTCACCCTACCCTGGGGGATCCCAGGGTCCCCGAGTGTGCCCGCGCCCTCGGCTGGCCGTGCAAAGCGGGAGAGTGGGGGCGGGGGCGCGAGGTGGCCGCACACCGTCGTGGAATGGGAGAGGACCGTGTGTATGTTGCGATGAGAGGGTGATGAGCCGCGAGTTGGGGGACACGATTCCTCTGCTTGCAGTCAATAAAACCCTTGCTGGACTCCCCCACCCACCCCACCCCCCACCCCGCACTGCTCTCATCTCTAATTTAAGAGTTCAGCCTCGATTGTATTTAAAATTCACTTTGCAACAGCGATCTCGGTGGATCTGGAGAAATTTGATAAGTAATAAAGCCATGGGGGGGGCGGTTGGGGGAAAGTGGGGGGTGGAGGGAAAGTGCACGTTGTGGCTAGGGAGGTGAACTGTAACCTGCTTTATGAAAGCACAGGGCATGTATCCTGGATGCCTCAGTTTCCCCACCTGTGAAAGAGGTTCTATTATGGCTGTAACATTTGCAGGCCTTAAGAGTGAGGATGGTTGTGGGGGGCGGGGGGGGGGGGAAGAGGAGGCCTGGAGGCCTGCTGGGTGACCTGCCCCAGACCCTGTACCATCAGTGCTGGCTGGCTGGCCTATAAGGGGACGTCAGTGGCCAGGGGCCATGACTTCATGGACACCTACTTGTGGGTTTCTTTCATTGCTTTCTCTTCCTTTGCAAGTTCTTCTTTTTTAAAAAAATATTTATTTATTTGAGAGAGAGAGGCAGAATATATATATATATATATATATATATATATATATATATATATATATATATAGTGGGTGCCCCAGGGCCTTCAGCCACTGCACATGAACTCCGGATGCATGCGCCACCTTGTGCATCTGGCTTATGTGGGTTCTGGGGGATCCAACTTGGGTCCTTAGGCGACGCAGGCAAACGCCTTAACCTCTAAGCCATCTCTCCAGCTTTTTCTTTGCCATTTCTACAGGGACCACCTCCAGCCTTCGGGTGCTCAAGGTGTCTCTGGCTGGCTCCCCCACTTGCCAGAGCCTTAGGAAATCCAGGTTGGGAGAAGGCTTTCCTCTGGGCGAGGCTTGGGGGTGTGTCCTTTGCCCTGCCCTGGGGCTCGCCCTCCCCTCCAGTTCCTCTAAGCTGGCCCAGCTGCTGGCTTTTTTTTGTTGTTGTTGTTTTTTTTTGTTTTTGAGGTAGGGTCTCCCTCTAGCCCAGGCTGACCTGGAATTCACTATGGAGTCTCAGGGTGGCCTCAAACTCACAGCGATCCTCCTGCCTCTGCCTCCCCAGTGCCATGCCCTTTTTTTTTTTCTTCCCTGAAGATAGATGGTAATACTAGTCCCCAAAGGGAATCTGAGGAGGTTTGATCTAGAAGGCTTGGGGTAAGATGATCTGGCTGCCCTTCCCCCCCCTCACTCAGCTCTTTAAAATCTTCTGCCCCACATTTCTGTTGCAGAAGCGACACATGGCAAGGGACACGAGTGTTCAGGAGCCATGTGGTTGGCTCAGGTGGAACCGAGACCCGCTGGGGCGGGCTGCAGCACTCGGCACTGTCGGGCAAGGCCGGGGTAGCCGGGCACGTGTTGGCAGTTAGGTACTGTAGCTGGTTCAGGAGAACCCTTCCATTTCCCTTTTCTTTCCCCCTCCCCTTGCTTTCTGCTCCAGGAGACAGGATTCCTTCTTCCTTTCCAGTGACATTCATGCGGCCCAGTGCCCCGGAAAACATGCTGTCCGTGTTTCTTCTCAATTTCTCTGCTGTGACCAGCTCCTCCTGAGGGGACCCGGGGAAGCCACAGTGGCTTGAATGGCGTCTCTCCAGTCTGCTGGGGTGGCCTCAGGCCTACAGGCTCCATCTTTGCTCCTGGTCGCGTTCCTGCTCAGCCTGTGTGCGGTGACACCTCTCATTATTGAAGCAGACTGGAAACTTGAGAGCTAGCATGTCCCAAGAGGAAGTCAGCCTCCGGCTTTCTCTCTCACCCTCGGTGCAGCTGGGACTTCTTGGCACACCTGGGCAGAATGTCACAACCTGTTTTCAGTGAGACTCAGTCAGGGAGACAAGCCTGCTGGGAGGACGTGAGAGGAGAGGGCCGGTACCCGTGTCAGGAGGCTTGACACCTCCCTGTGTTAACCTAAAACGGTACCACCAAGTTTAGGATGATCATCTGGGCCAAGTGAACCAAATAGTTCACGCAGACAGTATTATCTTGTGCAAACACCATCTTTTCTTCTTTTCTTTCTTTCTTTTTTTTTCCCCGAATTCGTGTTATGTTTATTCTGACACAGAGGGGGTAAAAATCCTACTCAGTCATCCCAAGGTACAGTGAAGTGAGATGGGGTCCGGTCAGGTCTGAAGGTGTATTAGGGCTGCCAGGCCACAGCCCTCTCCCTCTTCCAGGATCATCTATCCCGCCTCTAATTCCAATGATCCCGATTGACCTACTCACACTGTGGCTCCATTACTCTTACTACGATTGGCCTGAATGGGCAGGCCGTATAGTTCTGGTGAAACACAGGCTGCTAAGGGGCTTTCTGGAAAAGGTCTTTGAGAAGGAAAACAAACAACAACACCAAGAGAAAAAACAAATGAAGAAACAGTCCTGTCTCTGGGTCCTGGTGTTGCAGACACCATCTCGAGCTTGAAGCAGTCTGAGGGTTTGGGTTCTGAAGTCAGGCTCTAGGTTCAAGTTCTACTCATTTGTGTATTAGTGTATTCTTTATTTATTTTGAGACAAGGCCTCACCCTGCAGCACACGCTGACCTCCAGTTCGAGGGCCTCCTGCCTCCACCTCCCAAGTGCTGGCTCCCAGGTGTGTGCTGCCTTGTGCAGCTTTCCTGCCCTGCTTCGAATGAGCAAGAGCCGCGTGTCCTTGATGCCTTGCTTACCTTGTATGTAGGAGGACTGTAATGACTGGTATCTCACCGTGCAGCTATCTTGAGTGAGTTACCTAGTACCTAGTACTAGTTACTTAGTATGCAGCAAGTACACAGTGTGTTCTTCTGGGTATCTTTTTGTGTTTTTTTTTTTTTTTGCTGTTTAAAATATTTTATTTTTATTTATTTATTTGAGAGAGAGAGAGAGAGAGAAAGAGTGGGCACACCAGGGCATCCAGCCACTGCAAACGAACTTCAGATGCATGTGCCACCTTTTGCATCTGGCTTACGTGGGTCCTGGGGAATCGAACCCTGGTCCTTTGGCTTTGCAGCCAAGTGCCTTAACTACTAAGCCATCTATTTTTTTTTTTTCCTTATAATTGAGACTAAACCTTCTCCAACCTGATTGTAACAACCACTAATAGAAACAACCCACACGGTCACTTATGCAAACCAAGTTAAATGGCATGACACAAAACCTGGGATGGGAACTTGGAACCCCACCCATTATGAAAGGCTGGTCAGCTCACCTCTGCCCCTCCCAGACTCATTTCCCAGAGGAGAAGGCTGGTGACTACAGAGTGCTATCTTTTCACCCAGGGCAACATAGATACTCACTGAACCTCTCGTTAGCATCTTGATTGAGTGATGAATTGTTTCCAGGTAGGTTCTTTAAAAAAAAAAAATTTTTTTTTTTCAATTTGAGAGAGAGAGAGAGAGAGAAAGAAGGAGGGAGGGAGGGGGAGAGAGAGAGAGAGAGAAAGAGGGAGGGAAGAAGGGAGGGCGGGAGAGAGAGAGAAAAAAGGAGGGAGGGAGAGAGAAAGAGGGAGGGAGGGAGGGAGAGAGAGAGAGAAAAAGAGGGAGGGAGGGGGAGAGAGAGAGAGAGAATGGGTGTGCCAGGGCCTCCAGCCACTGCAAATGAACTCCAGATGCATGTGCCCCCTTGTGCATCTGGCTTATTTGGGTCCTGGGGAATCGAACCTGGGTCCTTTGGCTTTCCAGGTAGGTCTTTTCTGGGATTCATCTGGTTGAACTCCTGGCTGATGTGTTTAATTGATCCTTCCCATGTTTGCTTCTTTTGGTCTTAGCTGATCTGAGGTGTTGCTGTAGTAAGAATAGGGGTTGCTTTTTTCTTTCTTTTTTTTTTTTAGGTGCTGGGGCTCAATGCCAGGGTTTTACGCATGCGAGGCTAGTACTGTACCACTAAGCTAACACCCCAGGGTATTGGGGTGTGTGTGTGTGTGTCTTGGTTCTTGCTTTCTACTTGTTTGAGGCAGGGTCTCTTGCTGTTCACTAAAGTGGACTAACTGACCCTGGAGCTTCTCTCCATCACCCCCCCCCCCCCCCCCCGTCTTGCCATAGGAGGTCTGGGATCACAGACTCACTGACCTGTCTGTCTGGAGTTATTCTGAGGATCCAAACTTCTCAACCTTCTCTCTCTCTCTCTCTTTCTCTCTCTCCCTTCCTCCCTTCCTTTCTTCATTCTTATTTATTTGTAAGCAGAGAGGGAGGCAGGGAGGGAGGGAGAATGGGCACGCCAGGGACTCCAGCCCGCTGTAAATGAACTCCGGATGTACGTGCCACCTTGTGCATCTGGCTTTACATGGGTACCGGGGAATCGAACCCTTTTTTTCTTTTAAGGAAGGTACATTCTAAGCATTTTCTGCTGTGCATCCAGAAAGGGTGGTTAGAGACACTGTCTTCCAGGGTCAGATAAACAGGCGAGACCTACTTCTAAAGCCTCCTTCCCTCCAGTAGAGAAGGAGGGGCTCTGGCACCAGGCAAGTCCTTCCTGTGGTGATCGACAGCCGATTAGCATCTTTCTCCCCCATACTTAGGTCTGGGGGACTTGGAACAGACCCTCCTCCTCCTCACCCTTCCTTACCTCCCACCCCACTGCGGTTTATTGTCCTTTGGAATTGGACTGTGGGTCCCGTTCACGTCTTGGGAATCCTCCCATAGTAATTCTTTTTTTTTTTTTAATTTTTTTGTTTATTTATTTATTTGAGAGTGACAGACAGAGAAAGAGGCAGAGAGAGAGAGAGAGAGAAAGAGAATGGGTGCACCAGGGCCTCCAGCCACTGCAAATGAACTCCAGATGCATGTGCCATTTTGTGCATCTGGCTTACGTGGGTACTGGGGAAGCGAGCCTTGAACAGGGGTCCTTAGTATTCACGGGCAAGCGCTTAACCACTGAGCCATCTCTCCAGCCCCCCATAGTAATTCTTGATCAGCTTGTTGAGGGTAACTCAGCCGGGCCACTGGGGCAGTGGTTCTGAGACTGTAAAGCTGGTTTGGCCAGTGTGTTGCCATTGAAAAATACCTTAGCTGCTACCAAGCATGAGGAAATGTCTGCTGTTGGTAATCCTTTGATAGTTATTTATTTATTTATTTATTTATTTGTTTACAGCAATGGATTTCATTTCCTATGTATTTTGATGGTCCTGCAAATGGAAGGTTTCTTTTTTTTATTATTTTTAAAATGTTTTTTGAAGGTTTCTTTTTAGTTTGTTTTCTGTTGAACTGAGGAATTTTCTGAGAGAGGAATCAAATGTGACTTGAACCAGTGTCAGGTGGCCTGTATCATGTAATCTTCATCCCCTTTGTTGATAGTACTGTGAAACATGTGCTTTGGAGGCAATGCCGTGTATCAAGTAGGTTACAAATTTTAGGCGTGGTTCAGTATTTGCTTAGCATGTGTGAGGCTTGGGTTTAATACACAGCACTATAAAAAAAAGAGTGACAAGTTTTTTTTAAATTAATTTTTTCAATATTATATTTATTTATTAGAGAGAGAGAGAGAGAGAGAGAGAGAGAATGGGCATGCCAGGGCCTCCAGCCACTGCAAACAAACTCCAGATGCGTGCACCCCCTTGTGCATCTGGCTTCACATGGATAACGGGGCATCAAGCCTGGGTCCTTTGGCTTTGCTGGCAAGTGCCTTAACTGCTCAGCCATCTCTCCAGCCCTAGAGTGACAAATTTTATACCTATGAATCTGTGGGGTTCTGGCCATGTTAGGGAATGGCACAAACTGTATACAGGCGCTTAATAAATAGGTAAGTTGAGTCCCTAGTCCCAAGGAGCTCAGCTGTTTTTTATATTGGGGGCATAGCATTGGCAAAAATGGAACAATTTGAAGGCAGTGTGCTATCCACATAGAGGTGAAGCAGGAAAGTAGAAGACTGATGAAGACAACAGAACATTTCCTTTTTTTTTCTAAAAAAAGATATATTTTATTTATTGGACATGAGACATATATATATACATATGTATATATATATATAATATATATATATATATATATATGTACGTATATATAATACATATATATATATACGTACATATATATAAAAATATATATAACTATATATAATCTATATACATATATATATATAGAGAGAGAATGGGCATGCCAGGGCCTCTAGCCACTGCAAACAAATTCCAGATGTATGTGCCACTTTGCGCATCTGGCTTTACATGGGTACTGGGGGAATCTAACTCGGGTCCTCAGGCTTTGCAGGCAAGCGCCTTAACCACTAAGCCATCTCTCCAGCCTTCAAACAGAGATTTTTACAAAGATAGTTTTGTCCTGGTAAATCGAGTGCTTACCTGAGGCAATTACTTTGAGAAAAATCGTTTCTAAATTAAAAATGTCCACCTTACAATGTAAGCAAAGAGACAGGTTGTCATCTGTTACTCATGCATTTTGTTCTCAAAGATAATTGGCATCTGGAATTTTAGTTTAATGTAAACACTGGGGGTAGTTACAGTTATGTATGAGAGTCTATGATAATGCGTGTTGGATTTTTTTTTATTTTCTCAATTTTTATTAATATTTTCCATGATTATAAAAAATATCCCGTCGGGATTTTTTTTTTTTAATGCAGCCTGATCTGAGGTGGGTCAGTGTTTGAAGAAAAAAAGTCTGCTCTGGGCTGGGGAGATGGCTTAGTGGTTAAGGCGTTTGCCTGCAAAGCCAAAGGACCCTGGTTCAATTCCCTAGGACCCACCTTAGCCAGACGCACAAGGGGCGCACGCATCTGGAGTTCGTTTGCAGTGGCTGGAGGCCCTGGCGTGCCCATTCTCTCTGTCTCTCCCTCTTTCTCTGTCAAATAAATAAATAAATAACAATGAAATATATTTTTTTAAAAGTCTGCTCTTCTGGGCCGTAGATCTAATATGCTGGGGTTTTATGTCTGGACAAGGCTTGAAACATAGGTCTGTAGATTTTTCTTTGCTTTGAATTTCTGGATGACCAACGTTGTGTTCTGTTTCACTCATATAGTAAAATAAGACCTATTTATTCATCTTTCCCTAATGTGGAATTTTCATGTGTTTGGATTGATTTTTCGTTGAAAGCACTTTTGAATTTTCATTAGTTTTAGTGGTAATGAGACGTTTCTGTGGTTGGATGCGGGGCTCCCTGTTTGCCCCACCCCAAGCATGTTTTTTTTTTTCGAGGTATGGTCTCACTTTAGCTCAGGCTGACCTGGAATTCACTATGTAGTCTCAGGGTGGCCTCGAACTCACGGCAATCCTCCTACCTCTGCCTCTCGAGTGCTGGGATTAAAGGTGTGCTCTACCATGCCTGCCTCCTCCAGGCATGGTTTTTGAAAGTGATCTGGCTGGTTGAGGGATTCATTATCCTAAAGATACACTCCAGCCTTCCCTTGAACCAAGCTGGATGGAAGAGTTGTAAAAGGTAATGTCCTCTTCTGGGGGGAGAAGGTGTGTTGTGTATTGAGACAGTCTCTCACTGAACTTAGAACTCGCTAGTTTTTGCTTCGGCTTGTTGACTCTCGAGCCCCAGTGCTCTCTCTGCCTTCACCTTCCTCAGTGCTGGGGTCACCTGCGTACATAGCCACGCTCAGCTTTTTATTGTTTGCTAGAGATTGAACTCAGGTCCTTATGTTGATCCAGCAAGCCCTCTTCCCCACGGAGCCACTTCCCCAGCCCCATTTGGTATCTTTTAGTGTGGTTAACTTGCCTGGTGGTCTACATATTTTATTGGAAGTTTTTATCATAGGCCTTCAGCTGTGATTAAACCAAATGTTTATCTAAGGGTCTGAAAAGCCTTGCTGGTCTTTGGAGAGAAAAGGCCGCCCCAAATTTAAGCAGCACAAGCTTAAATTTAAGAAGGCACATTCTCTGTCAGTTGTCACCTTTGGCAGGAAAGGATGGTTTCTGCTCTGGGATTATGGGTTAGATTTGGGGGATGTTTTAAGTCCCCAGTATGGGATTTCACATGGTTCCTAGCTGTGGGTCATTTTAAGATCGCAGGGAGGGGTGACCTGTTGGTTCCCCATGCCTTCATTTTCCACCCGGAACTTGCAAGTGGAGTTAATAACTCAGTTACAGGATTCCTGTCTTGGGTGGAGGTGAGTTTTCGACATCCAGAAGAGCGGAATAATACAAAATGAACCTTCAGTACACCCCATGCAGTGAAGAAATGACCCATTACAAACACAGTGAAAACCTGTGAACCTATCCCCCAGTTCCGTCCCCATTCAAGGTGTCTACTGGTCTGAATTTTGTAGTTTTTTAAAACTTTTTAAAAAATTCATTTATTTATTTATTTGAAAGTGACAGAGAAAGAGGGAGAGAGAGAGAGAGAGAGAATGGTTGCGCCAGGGCCTCCAGCCACTGCAAACGAACTCCAGATGCGTGCGCCCCCTTGTGCATCTGGCTTACGTGGGTCCTGGGGAATCGAGCCTTGAACCGGAGTCCTTAGGCTTCACAGGCAAGCACTTAACTGCTAAGCCGTCTCTCCAGCCCCTAAACTTTTTTTTTTATTGACAGCATGAACACACAATATGCTATGATTATAATCCCTTCCTACAACCCTTCTTTATCCCCCTCCACTGAATCTCTTCTTTACAGCTGGTCTCTGGTCTGTTTGATGTCATTATGCAGGTAGTGTTATCCACTGTGAGTTCATCCGGATTTGGTGTTTATCATGGGCTTTTTTATACTTTCGTTAGATATGTGCACACTCATCCATCAGATACAGTGTTGTTTTCTTGTTTTAAATAAGCTCTGTATTACTAAGCTAATCTGTTTACTAATATTATTGAAATGATTTGAAATTTATTCATTCATATAGTCATCATTTGAGTTTATTTGACTACTGTATAGTACTCCATCAAATGAATGCGCTACCATCTATTCAGTGTACTGTTAATAATCGCTTAAGCTTTTATAAGTTGTTTTCTGTGTGTTTTAGTGTTATGGCAGTTGTGAACTCTGTGTAAATATTTGAGATTTCTCTGTGGCATATGCCCAGAAGGGAATTGCCCGGTCAAAGGAAATGGGCGCCTTCCACAACAATATTCTACCAGATTGCTCTTCAAAGCCTTTGCTCCAATTTGCACTCCAGCCAGCATCGTTCTGGTGGGGGTGGGGAGGTTCCAGTCGTTCCACATGCTCGCAGACGCTTGATATTGTTAGACATGGCATTTTGCCAATCTGATGGGTGTGTAATTGCATTTTTGTGGTTTAAATGTGCACTTTGCTGTTTATTAGTGACGTCGCCCATCTTATTTGTATATTGAGTATGGCTGCTTCTCACTTAGGATCTGGGGAATAGTTTTCTGGGGCACAGGAATCGGAATTACAGTGTTGGTTTTTTTTTTTTAATTTAAAATTTTTTAAAAATTTATTTGAGGGCTGGAGAGATAGCTTAGCAGTTGAGTGCTTGCCTGTGAAGCCTAAGATCCCCAGTTCGAGGCTCTATTCCCCAGGACCCACATTAGCCAGATGCACAAGGGGGCGCACGTGTCTGGAGTTTGTTTGCAGTGGCTGGAGGCCCTGGCGCGTCCATTCTCTCTCTCTTTCTGTTTCCTTCTCTCTGTCTGTCACTGAAATAAATAAATAAAAATAAACAAACAAAAAATTTTATTTGAGAGAGCGAAAGAGGGAAAGAGGCAGAGAGAGAGAGAGAGGGAGGGAGGGAGAGAGAGAGAGAGAGAGAGAGAGAGAGAATGGTCGCACCAGGATCTCCATCACTGCAAAGGAACTCCAGACACATGCGCCACCTTGTGCATCTGGCTTTATGTGGGTCCTGGGGAATCGAGCCTCGGTCCTTTGGCTTTGCAGGCAAACGCCTTAACTGCTAAGCCATCTCTCCAGCCCGCAGTGTTGGTTTTTATCTGAAACCAGTAAACAGGACAATGCTGAGGAAAATCAGGGAGACTGAAGCAAAAGTGAGGGGCTGTGCGGAGGCACTGCCAGTCTAGTGGGAGGAATAGTGCCAGGGTGGCCGTGGGGGAGGAACGAGCTTCTCCATATAGAAGATGGCTTGAGGGTTGGGAGTACATTCCGGATGTACCCCTGAGCTAGCCAAGCTTCTTTCAAGCCACATTCAAGTTCAAGTCCACGCTTTGTGTGAATGACATTAGCTTTGGGGACAGTCCTGTCAGGGCCTCTCTCGGCCAGCACAGTAGCAGTGCCAGACTTGTGGAGTTTTCCTGTTTACTCAGTTGCCTTTTGAAGTTCTTTGGCAAAACCAATAGGACGTGAAATGGTGCTGTAATTGTTTGTCCTTCCGGGTAGATCTGCTGCGCAGGAAACTTTTCTTAGGATTTGCTTGAACGACCTCGTGGTGGCACCGTGTTAAAATACTATGGTAGCTGGGCATGGTGGTGCATGCCTTTGATCCCAGCACTAGGGTCAGGTCAGCCTGGGTTAGAGAGAAACCCTACCTCGAATAACCAAAAATAAATTAAAAAAAATACAAATGAAGTACTGTGTTAAAGATTCAGAAAACATGCCCTCCACTGTCATTTCCTAAGTTGTATGAATATCACCTTATTGAACAGGAAAGTCCCATTCACAACAGCTTTAAAGATATGTTACGCTTGCCCGACATGGTTGGTGCACCTCTTTCATCCCAGCGCTTGGGAGGCGGAGGGAGGAGGATCACCATGAGTTCAAGGTCACCCTGAGACTACATAGTGAATTCCAGGTCAGCCTGGGCTACAGTGAGACCTTACCTCGAAAAACAAACAAACAAAAAGATATGTAATACTTGAAGAGTGGTACCTACGTGGGCATTCTCTTCTTAGAAAATCCAGACTCTGGGATTCTGCCCCTGGAGATTTTGATTAAGCAGATCTCAGGTGGGACTCCAAAAGCTGCAGTTTAAATAAGTAGTCCTTCCTTCTTTCCTTCTTACATTCCCCCCTGCCCCTCATACTCTGAGGACTACACTTTCTTGGTTAATAGCCTTTGGCTCTTAAAAAAATACTGCTTGTAAAAATCACCTGCTATGTGAAAGTTAAAAAAAAATCAATGTAAAATTATTTAAGGTAGTAATTTAACTTTAAGAGCTAAAGATGGTTGCCACTCTGTAGATGTATTTCTTGATATTGAACACCCATGTTTTTCATTTATTTATTTCTCTAATATTTATTTGTTTTTATGGGTGCACCAGAGGCTCTTGCTGTTACAAAGAAGACCAGACACTTGCACCACTTTTTGTGTCTGGCTTATGTGGTTGGTTTGAGAATTAAACTCTTGGCTGGCAGACCATTAGGGCATATTGTGGGCATGCCCTTTTAAGGGATTGACATAGTTTTTGATAGATCCTAATTAGTTCTCAAGACTTGTCATAAGACAGTCTTTTCTTTTATATATATATATTTTTTTTTGAGGTAGGGTCTCACTCTAGCCCAGGCTGACCTGGAATGCACTATGTATTCTCAGGGTGGCCTCGAACTCATGGCGATCCTCCTACCTCTGCTTCCCAAGTGCAGGGATTAAAGGTGTGTGCCACCATGCCTAGCTATAAAATTTTTTCATTTGGTTGAGAGAGAGAGAGAGAGAGAGAGAGAGTGAGTGAGTATGAGTATGCCAGGGCCTGTTTACCACTGTAGACAAACTCCTGGAGAGCACATTTAAAGCCTCAAGAACCTAGTTAAAAAACAGAATTTTGGGCTGGAGAGATGGCTTTAGTGGTTAAAGTGCTTGTCTGTGAAGCCTAAAGATCCATGTTTGACTCCCGAGATCCCACGTAAGCCAGATGCACAAAGTGATGGATGCACAAGGTCGCACATGTGCACAAGGGGCCACACATGTCTGGAATTCAATTACAGTGGCTGGAAGCCCTGGTGTTCCAGTTCTCTCTTTTGCTCACTCTCGCTCTCATAAAAAAAAGGAAAAAAGAAAGGCTGCAGGGATGGCTTGGCGGTTAAGGTGTGTGCCCTGCAAAGCCAAAGGACCCAGGTTCGATTCCCCATGTTAGCCAGGTGCACAAGGGGGCGCACGCATCTGGAATTCGTTTGCAGTGGCTGGAGGCCCTGGCATGCCCATTCTCTCTCTCTCTCCCTCTTTCTCTGTCAAATAAATAAATACGTAATAAAATATTAAAACAAAAACAAAAATACAAAAACACACAATTTCTTTCTTCCATGTAGTTGCCAAGTGGGTGAGTGTGGGCTCAGAATCCTGCTCGGTCAGTCGGAGAGCCCAGGTCTTCACCCTTTATGACAAAAGCTAACAGGGAAAAGTAGCTTCCTGGCCGCTTTCTTGGGAACATCGACGGGGCTCTTGCCTGTAAAGAAACTGTGCCGCCTTCATGCACGTTGCTTTTTATAATTAGTCTCGCTCGTGAAGCAGACTAGTATTCTCCTTCAGTTTGCAGAAGGTCCAGAGCTGTTAGCGCTGCAACATCCACGAACCCCTGCTTTCCCTCTTGCCCTTAGACTAATGGGGTACTTCATCTGGCATTGGGAGGAGTGGCACTGAGGAGACAGAGGCGATATCTGCCAATCTGCCCCTTGCCTTGGTTCTGACTGTGGGGGCTGCCAAGATGAAGGGTGTTTCTTCTCACTGTTTCTGTGCTATCAGAGAAATAGAGCCACTAATCGGGTTTGTATTGTAACAGACTTGTCTAATTTATTCTCCAGGTCAGACTTCTGACAGTGAAAAGGAATGCTCATGATAATGATAAGGTAGTAATTGAGCTACTGTACACAGAATCTGAGCTATTCAGGGCAATTGGACCTGGGAGTCACTCCAAGAGTAAGCTACCATAGGATGCTGCCATTTAAATGCAAGCTTCAGGAACTTTGAGATCTGGGGACCCTGGCTTATTGATCTGGGAGAGACTTGGTGGCATGGAGTAAAGACGGCGAATAAAACATTACAAATACAATGACATTCAGAGCAATGTGACTGTATGCTAGGGGTAGGGTTTACGTTTTATCCCCAACTTCTCTCTACCTCTTTCTGTAGAGAACAATCGCATGGGGCCTTGTCTTTAGGACAGTGACTCTCAAATGCCAGTTTGTTATCTTTCATAGTTTGAATTTTTTGTATTTTTATTTATTTGCAATGGAGAGAGAGAGAGAGAGAATGGGTGTGCCAGGGCCTTTCAGCTACTGTGAACGAACTGCTTGTGTGCATGTGTGACATTGCACCCTTGCATCACTGTGTGTCTGGCTTACATAGGACCTGGAGATTCAAATATGCATTCTTAGTCTTCACAGGCAAGCGCCTTAACCGCTAAGCCATCTGTCCAGCCCACATAAAGCATTGTTATTTTTGTTTTTGCTTTTTTTTTTATTAGTTATGTACACAGTGTGTATACAGCCACGTTGGTACCATCGTTAGCCTCCTCCCTGTCCTCCCTTCTCTGCAGGGACCCTCCTTGTTGGGGAATGTGGGTGGGTCGTGCATTGTGGGGTTAGTCATCAGTTATGGGGAAGAGGCAATGTCTCCGTGCATAATAACCCAAAGTGTGGCTCTAACAATCTTTCCGCCCCCTCTTCCGTGAATTTCCCTGAGCCATGTTGGGTTTGTCTTAGGTGTACTTCAGTGATGAGGTCTTGAGAGCCTCTGTGTCTGTGACATAAAGCATTCTTTGTTTTATTTAATTAATTTAATTGTTTGACAGAGAAAGAGGGAGAGAGAGAGAGAGAGAGAATGGGCGCGCAAGGGCCTCCAGCCACTGCAAACAAACTCCAGACGTGTGCGCCCCCTTGTGCATCTGGCTAACGTGGGTCCTGGGGAATCGAACCTGGGTCCTTTGGCTTTGCAGGCAAACGTCTTAACCACTAAGCCATCCCTCCAGCCCCACATAAAGCATTCTTTATGGTAGCTCAGACAATGGGCCGCTGGAAGAGCATCATCACTCTGTTTTGTGGAGCAGAGGAGTACAGATCTGGTTAGAGCTTCCTGGTGGCAGTGGTGGTGGTGGTATATTTGCCATAACCAAGGTCTGGTGGTATTTCCTGCGTGTTGCTTGTTGAATGTGAGACTTTGGTGTTAACCCTTCTCATAGACTCCCTTCTCAACCACGTCATCTGAGTGACGAGAGAACTTTCCTGCCTAGAACATTGTGGGTGCTCAAATGGAATTACTTCTGTGCGGATCTTGCCTAGATATACTTTGTTTCTCCCCAGCTTCCGAACGCCTCTCCTTTTCCCATCCAGGGTCCATACAACAGAGTTGATAGAACCTTGAGCGGGGCACCCCAAAATTCCAGGCTGTAGTTGTTGGGCAGATCCCTCTGGCTACCCAGCAGGAACCTTTGGGAGGGGTGGTGTGAAGATGAAGATGAAAGGAGGAAGGAGCTGTGGCTTCCAGCTGGAATGCCATTAGGAGAGCCAGGCTGGTGGTGTGGCGCCAAACTCTCCGATCAGTTAGTTAAGATGTGATGCCACTCCTTTTCCTGGTAATGGGGGCAAGCGATAGTTAGCCACCTAAGGAGTTTGTGTTCTTTGGCGCTGTAGTTAGGTGTTCCTGAGAAATACACAAAGCAATAAGCAGTTTCTCTTTTTCATTTGTGTGATGTAATGTATGCATGTGTGTGTGCGTGTGTGTGCACAAATGAACGTTGTGCACACACGTGCAGTGGGCAGAGGAGAACATCAGCTGTCCTCTTTTCACTACTGTTTCCTTTCCTTCTTTCCTCCCTCCCTTCCTTCCTTCCTTCTGTTCCTTTTTGTCTTTCTTTCTTTCCTCCCTTTCTCTCTTCTTCCCCTTCTTCTCTTTTTTCCTTCTCTCTTTCCCCTCTGTCCTTTCCTTTCTCCCTCCCTCCCTCCCTCCCTCCCTTTCTCCTTTACTTCCTTCCTTCCTTCCTTCCTTCCTTCCTTCCTTCCTTCCTTCCTTCCTCCTTCCTTCCCCCCTCCCCCTTCCTCCCTCTCCTCCTCTCTCCCTCCCTCCCTCCCTCCCTGTCTTCCTCCCTCCTTCCTTCCCCCCTCCCCCTTCCTCCCTTTCCTCCTCTCTCCCTTCCTCTCTTCCTCCCTCCTTCCTTCCCCCCTCCCCCTTCCTCCCTCTCCTCCTCTCTCCCTCCCTCCCTCTCTTCCTCCCTCCTTCCTTCCCCCTCCCCCTTCCTCCCTCTCCTCCTCTCTCCCTCCCTCCCTCTCTTCCTCCCTCCTTCCTTCCCCCCTCCCCCTTCCTCCCTCTCCTCCTCTCTCCCTCCCTCCTTCCCTTCCTCCCTTCTTCTTTCTCCCTTTCTCTTTTCCAAGGTAGGGTCTCACTGTAGCCCAGGTTGACGAGGAACTTATTCTGTAGCCTCAGGCTGGCCTCAAACTCACAGCAATCCTCCTATCTCAGCCTCCCAAGTGCTGGGATTAAATGTATACACCACCACATCTGGCATACTCTGCCTGTTTACTAGTGATTGTCTTTTCTTCCTTCCTTCCTTTCTTTCTTTTTTTCAAGGTAGGGTCTCACTCTAGCCCAGGCTGACCTGGAATTCATGATAGTCTGAGGCTGCCCTTGAACTCATGGCGATCCTCCTACCTCTTCCTTCCAAATGCTGGGATTAAAGGTGTGCGCCACCACGCCCGGCTACTAGTGGATTTCTACCTCTATAGGACTGGGCTGCAGCTGTGTGTAGCCGTGCCCAGCTGCTGGGGAATTGAACTCGGTGGTCACCAGCCCTCTCTGGCCCTTATACTTTTCAGCAGCCTCACCATCCCTATCCCTTAAGTTTTTATTTTTTAAATTTTTATTTATTTATTCTGTTGTTGCTTTTTTTTCTTTTTCTTTCGAGGTAGGGTCTCACTGTAGCCCAGGCTCACCTGCAACTCACTTTGTTGTCCCAGGCTGGCCTCGTAAGTCAGTGATCCTCTTACCTCAGCCTCCTGAGTGCTGGGATTATAGGTGTGTGCCATCATGCTTGGCTATTTTTAACAAAGAATTTAAATAAACAGACTGAGAAGGATAAATTATAAATCATTAAGTTTATTCAGGAATTCAGAGAGGAGGCTGGAGCAGATATACATACCCATGTGATATATATACCCATGTGGAGGCAGGAGGACCTGGGAGTCCATTTGGGAAGCAGACATGGGAGTGGAGGGAAAACATGAAGAGAGCTTTCCAGAAAAAAACACAAGAGTACAGGGTGCTGTCAGTGAGGGATGAAACTAGACTGGATCAGAAGCTGAGTTCTCTTTGGACCCTTCCCTAGCTGGCTACCTAAATATAAAACTACCTGGCTCCTCTTTCTCCTTCACTTTCTTCTTAGTCTTTAAAAAACAGTCTAGGGCTGGAGAGGTGGCTTAGCAGTTAAGGTGCTTGCTTGCAAAGCCTAAGAATTCATGCTGAAACCTCTAGGTCCCATGTAAGCCAGACGCACAGTGACACAAGCACGCAATGTTGCACATGTTCACGATGGGGCACAAGAGTCCGCAGTTTGCAGTGGCTGAAGGCCCTGGCGTGCCCATTCTCTCCCTCTCTCTAATAAATAAATTAAAAAAAAATTTTAGAACAGTCTATTTAGCATCTGTGAATCTGTCCCGATCTACCTCTCACTTTTGTGTCTTGGAGGCAAGTGTGTAAAGAGCGGACTCATTTTCTTTTTATGGCCACAGGATATCCAGTGGCTTGAATGTATTGAATGCCCTTAACCAGGTCTCCGCTGGCTAGCAGGACAAGTAAGTACTTTTCCGACCTTGATTTTTACCAACAAGGCTGTAAGGAAAAACTTTGCCCATACATCATGTTATACGTGTTGTGTATCTGTCGGCTAGCTTTCCAGAAATGGATTAGCATTAGTAACTTTGATGGACTTTGCCAAATTGCCTTGCACCAGCTGTATGTGCACGTGGTAGTTGGTATGGATTTTCCCCAGTTGATTCAAGAGTTTATTAAAGCTTGTAATTTAGATCTCCAGTCCCCTGGCTGGAGGAAGTGTCACTGTGGGCAGATCCTGGGGTCCACCAGCCCTAAGGTGTTACTGTGGGTGGATCTACATTCCAGCTTAAAGGTCTGCAGAATGCTTGAGCTCTGCCTGGGGTTCCCAGAGTGTGCCTGCTTGTGGTGCTCGTGGCTTTTCTATCAGCGGGGACCTGGTAAAGGGGGGCCCGGCTTCTTTCGCCATTACGGGACTTCCCCTGGATCTGTAAGCTTCAAACAAATCCTTTCTCCCATCAACTGTGTGTATGTCTGGTTTGGGGGTTCATCCCAGCAATGCAAAGCTGACTGTGACGACACGACTCGTGTTGCCTCGCACCCTGCCAGAGCAGGTGACATCCAGAAATTTTTGAGTTTTTGCCAGTCACAGGCAAATGGTGTTATCTCGAGTTTGCATCTCTCTTATTAAAGGTGTCATTGAGCAGCAATTCGCATGCTTAAGAGAATAAACTCAGTCTCATCTCAGTGTTTTGCCACTGGCAATTATTTTCAGTGTGTGGGGAAGGGCCCATTTTATTTTTATTTTCAATCTGTCTCAGACCAATATTTTTTTTTGTAAGACACAATAAAAAAAGGATCGGTAGCAAAATGGAATAAAACCCCAAAGATAAATAAAAGAGAAGCCTCAATTTTTTATGACTCAGCTTGACAGACAGAAAATTACTCTGTCCTTGTAACTGATCATGTTTGCACTTCCAGAACTTGGCTCCTGGCTGAGTGGTAATGCTTCGAGTCACATTGTTTTAAAGCATTCCCCCACTCATCTCCCTTCTCCCACTGTGACTCTTTTTTGGGGCTGTAGGAGAAGGCACAGAATTTTGTATTTCATCTTTTACAATCAACACATTTCCAGAGTTTCCATCACACTAGACTAAAATATCTCTGATAGCGTAATACTGATCCAGAAAGACCCAGTTCCCGAGGACAGACATGGGCACCCAGTTCCCCCATGCTGGGAGGAGGGGCCCTGGGTTCATGGTTTTCTTTGAGGAAGACCATGAGCTTGGAGAAGGGGGAAGGACAGTGAGACAGGAAGATGAAATTACCTTGTAGTAAAATTTGTAGAGCCGGGTGTGATGGCGCATGCCTTTAAGCCCAGCACTTGGGAGGCACAGGTAGGAGGATCACTGTGAGTTCGAGGCCAGCTTGAGACTACTTAGTGAATTCCAGGACAACCTGGGCTACAGCGAGACCCTACCTTGAAAAACCAGAAAAAAAAAAAATTGTAAAGCTGGTCTCTGGCCTGAGGTTTTGCCAGGATCCCGCCCTACCCCCCTCTCTGGAAAGGGGTGGAGAGAGAATGCGTGTAAAAGTAGGAGATGGAGATGGAGCCAGAGGTGGTGGTGCACCTTTAATCCCAACGCTCAGTACACGTGGGAGGGTCGCTGTGAGTCTGAGGCCAGCCTGAGACTACACAGTGAATTCCAGGGCTAGAGCAAAACCCTACCTCAAACGACAGACAGACAGACAGACAGACAGACAGGAGATGGAGGACAATACTTGTTGAGGAGGGATCTGGGGACACTGGACTGGAAATGCTGTTCTTGCTTCTAACTTACTGAGGCTAGTGGCTGAGTAACTGTTTCCTTTTCCACTTTTTTTCTTTTTTAAAGGCTGAATCCAGGCTCCATGGGCCATGCCTTTTTATTTGTTTATTTATTTATTTATTTGAGAGTGACAGAGAGAGAAAGAGGCAGATAGAGAGAGGGAGAGAGAATAGGCGCACCAGGGCCTCCAGCCACTGCAAACGAACTCCAGACGCGTGCACCCCCTTGTGCATCTGGCTAAAGTGGGTCCTGGGGAATTGAGCCTCGAACCGGGGTCCTTAGGCTTCACAAGGCAAGTGCCTAACTGCTAAGCCATCTCTCCAGTCCTCCTTTTCCACTTACAACTGCAAAACAGACATGAGCTCTGTCTCTGTTGTGCTTGGGGTTGAAGTTCATGTCTGTGTAAGGACTTTATCGGCAGCCAGACCCCCCAGCAGGTTCTTAACCATTCATTTCCACAATGACTGTGCCATCCCGTGTCAGGTGGGCCGTGGGTCGCTTGCTGAGGAGCTGGCTTTGGGCTTCCATGCAGCAGTTGATAAAGTCGTGTGGAGCTTTCTGAGTGATGTTACTCCATCCACATCATATGGGAGTGAAACACTCTTGCCTCCTGAGGAGAGGTTGGTTCCCTGTTGAAGCCCAGGGAGGAGTTGGTATTGTAGAGTAATGGTCATCGCTGACCTCGGCTTCAGACTAACACTTGACCTTGGCTTCTCCCTCACCTGTGTGAAGTCGGGGTGTTGAGTCCCCATCAGCGGTTTATTTGGTGGGACGATTTTACGTCTGGTGTTGCTAGTGGCGCAGGGGCCCCATGGTGACCTGTTTGTTAATTGAGCCAGGCCAGCCATCCACACTCAGGGCTGACACTCCACACATGTCACTAAGGAATTACTAAGCTTGTGAATGAAGTACCTTCTGGCCTGACTTGTGGTCCAGAGCTCAGATTCTGGGACCAGATGGTGTAGGTTTGAATCCCGGGTCTGCCCTTCCTACCCTGCCCTTCCACATTCCTGCGTGTAGAATGGGGGAGACTCGGTAATCTGCTCTCTGAATAGCGAGGAGCACGCGCTGCTCACCCTGCCTCATTTAGGGTCTCACTGTAGCCCATGCTGACCTGGAATTCACTATGTAGTCTCAGGCGGCCTCGAACTCGCGGTGATCCTCCTACCTCTGTCTCCTGAGTGCTGGGATTAAAGGCGTGCACCACCATGCCCAGCTCGTTTCTCTAAGTTTGTTTAGGTGTCAGATGTATCTAGTGCTTTCTACAGACTAGATACTTGTTAGGTGCTGGAAAAGGTATCAGACAGTAATTACTTCCTATAGAGATTATGTATTTATAGATGTTGTTAGGGCTAATGGATGGTTTTTTGAGGTAGGGTCTCACTCTAGCCCAGGCTGACCTGGAATTCACTATGTAGTCTCAGAGTGGCTTCGAACTCAAGGTGATCCTCTGATCCTCTTACCTCTGCCTCCTGAGTGCCGGGATTAAAGGTGTGCACCACCACGCCCGGCTTCAAATATACTTTAAATTTTTTTTATTTATTTAAGAGGGAGAGAGAATGTACACACCAGAGCCTCTAGCTACTGCAGACAAACTCCAGACACATGTGCCATCTTGTGCATCTGGTTTTATGTGGGTACTGGGGAGTCGAACCTGGATTCTTAGGCTTCACAGGCAAGTGCCTTAACTGCTAAGCCATTTCTCCAGGCCAATTCAGTAGGGTTTTTTTTTTTTGTTGTTTGTTTGTTTGTTTTTGTTTTTCGAGGTAGGGTCTCATTCTAGCCCAGGCTGACCTGGAATTCACTATGTCGTCTCAGGGTATCCTCGAACTCACAGTGATCCTCCTTCCTCTGCCTCACCAGTGCTGAGATTAAAGGTGTGTGCCACCATGGCCTGGCTCCAATTCAGGAGTTTTATTAAAGCTTCTTGAATTTCCAGCTACCTGGCTGGAGGAGGTGTCACTGGGCAGATCCTGAGGGCCAGCCTTAAGGTATTACTGCAAGTGGATCTGAATTCCAGAAATGTAGAGTGCTTGAGCTCTACCTGGGTACCTGGAGTGTGCTTGCTTATGGTGCTGAGGGTGGGATTTCTCTGTGTGGACCTGTGAAAGGGGGCCGGCTTCTTCCGCCATTATGGAACTTCCCCTGGATCTGTAAGCTTCAATCAATTCCATTCCTTCTATAAACAGTGTCTGGTTTGGAGGCTCATCCCAGCCATCTGAAGCTGACACACTTTCCAGCAAGTGGCTTGACAGTATAGTTTAGACTCTGTGGGCCATAATGTCTCTGCCACACAGCTCCACGACTCCACTGTTCTGTTGCGAAAGCAGTTGCAATGGGTGAATGATTATTTGCAATGAGTGAATGAATGGTCGGTGATCCAATAAAACTTTATTGTCAAAACCAGTTAGTGGGTCAGAGTTGGTCCAGGAGCTGTAATTTGCAGACCTGTGGGAAGACAGATGTCTAATAATCCCAGTCCTGCTGTTACAAATTGTGAGAAGTGCTGTGAAGGAACAGACAGGGTTCTGTGAGAGGGATGGGTCAGGAAAGAAGTGCCATGAAAGCCACGGGGTACGGAAGTGGGCGAGGGAGGGCGAGTGTGCCAGACCGGGGGCGACTCTGAACTGCAGAGCACCGGCCAGGAGAGCTCCGAGTGTCACAGTGTGCATTTGTGCCGTGAGAAGAGATAGGTACTGTGCAGCTTCCTCTGGACAAGAAAGTAAACTCTTCTCTCTATTTCATGCCATGTCTCTCCTTTTCCCTTCTTCTCCCATTAGCCCCAAGACAGACAGACGAGCTGCATGGCTACAGTAACACAGTTTCTTCTTTTTCCTCTGTGTTCCATTGTTTTGTTACGTGGTCGATAGTGACTGTGCTGGACCTTATGAGTTACGGCAGTGAGATCCCACCTTACTCCGTTACTAAGTGTAAACTGGTTTACTCCTTAGGATTCATTTCTGCTTAAATGTTTCTTATTCTATTATTTATGTGTGTGTGTGTGTGTGTGAGAGAGAGAGAGAGAGAGAGCAAGAGAGAGAGCAAGAGAGAGAGAGGGAGAGAGTCATATGCATGCCACAGTGCATGTACAGGGATCAGAGGATAACTTTTGGGTCGGTCCTTGCCTGTTTCAGTCCATTTAAAGTAGGATTCTTGCTCTGCTAGTCTTTGCTGCACTTATTATGAGCTTCTGGAAAATTCTCCTGCCTCTGCCTCTCATCTTGCTATTAGTGTTAGTTGATACTGGGATTATAGAAACCCATAGCTTGCAGTTTAAAATTTTTTAAAAATATATTTTATGTATTTATTTATTTGAGAGTGAGAAAGAGACGGGGGTGGGGGGGGAGAGAATGGGCACACCAGGGCCTCTAGCCACTGCAAACGAACTCCCCTTGTGCATTTGGCTTACCTGGGTCCTGGAGAATCCAACCGGGATCCTTTGCTTAGCAGGCAAACACCTTAACCACTAAACCATCTCTCCAGCCCCAGCTTATTATTACTTTTTTTCTTTAATATGGGGTCTTGGAGTTGAATTCAGAGGTACTCCAGCTTCAGTGGTGTCAGTGTTTTATCTACTGATCTCCTCTAGGCCCTGCTTCTTCTTCTGACCTGGAATTCACTGTGTAGTTTCAGGGTGGCCTCGAACTCATGGCGATTCTCCTTCCTCTGTCTCCCGAGTGCTGGGATTAAAGGCGTGTGCCGCCACGCCGGGCTCTTCTCTTTTGTTTTTAAAACTTAGCATGATTTTATTGTTTGGCTAGAGATGATAAGCCTTTGAAACAATCATGAAAGAAAAATTTCTTTTTGACAGCATCTCATGTTCCTTTCCTTTTAATCCCAATTGTTTATTTCTTGTGAGCAAGCTGTGGTGGTCTGTAGTTTATATAGAAGAGAACTTCTATGTTCTTCTGTAGCAGGGAATGGCTCAGAGGTGGAGGTGGTCCTGCGCAACATTGTGACCCCTTCAACTCCTACGGTTCCGTGGTTACGAGAAAACTGCACCTCCTCAAGTGCCCGTTTTGTGCAGTGATCCTGGGCACTCTGATGCAACTGTATGAGTTCAGACACAGTTTCTCAACTTATTAGCTGTGTGAAGTAGGACCAAGTTACCTACCTTTTTTGGGGGGGGTTCCAAGTTACCTTTAATAGGACAGTAGGGGGCTGGAGAGATGGCTTAGCAGTTAAGGCGCTTGCCTGCAAAGCCAAAGGACCCAGGTTCGACTCCCTAAGACCCACATAAGCCAGATGTACAAGGGGGCGCACACATCTGGAGTTCGTTTGCAGTGGCTGGAGGCCCTGGTGTGCCCATTCTCTCTCTCTCTCTACCTGCCTATTTCTGTATCTCTCTCAAATAAATAAATAAGAATAAAATATTTAAAATAGGACAGTTAAGTGTCTGTGGCACTCATGACCTCACAGTGGCTGATACTCCTTACACAAAGGGAAAAAAAAAAGATGACATCCAAGTAGAAGAGAGGCCGGTTGGAAAGAAGGGATTCATTGGAGGAGGGATTCCAGAAGGGGAATAAGGGAGGGTGATAGGAGGGGATTATGATCATGGTATATTGTATAGTATGGCAACAAAAGTTCAAAAGAATAGGGACAGTATGTTAGTCCCCTCACAGGAGTTCTGTAAGGATTCAAATAAGTAAAATGTGGATAAAGTCCTTGAGGAGTAACAGCGCTCCTATCTATCAGTCACTTCTTGTTACAATGATTGCTTAGGAGGCATCTGTGGTCCTAATTCTTCCTCAGATGTCTGGGTGCCTCCTGACTCATCCCTGGGGCTGTGTCCACCCTGGGCTATGGACTGACCTTTGTCACCAGAAGTCTAAGAATGCTAGTTCTTTTAAAAATTAGCCTTTGAGGGCTGGAGAGATGGCTTAGTGGTTAAGCGCTTGCCTGTGAAGCCTAAGGACCCTGGTTCGAGGCTCAATCCCCAGGACTCACGTTAGCCAGATGCACAAGGGGGCACATGCATCTGGAATTTGTTTGCAGTGTCTGGAGGCCCTAGCGTGCCCATCCTCTCTCTCTCTGCCTCTTTCTCTCTCTGTCTGCTGCTCTCAAATAAATAAATAAACAAAAAAAAATTTAAAAAAATTAGCCTTTGATAGCCATTGTGCTTTAAAAATGTCATTGGCGGGGCTGGAGAGATGGCTTAGCGGTTAAGCGCTTGCCTATGAAGCCTAAGGACCCTGGTTCGAGGTTTGATTCCCCAGGACCCACGTTAGCCAGATGCACAAGGGGGCGCACGCGTCTGGAGTTCGTGTGCAGTGGCTGGAGGCCCTGGCGCGCCCATTCTCTCTCTGTGTCTCTCTGCCTCTTTCTCTGTCTGTCACTTTCGAATAAATAAATAAAAATAAACCAAAAAAAAATCTCATTGGCAAAGGACTTTTTGAAACATAAACGGAAGGATGTGGTTTTACCAGCACCACTCAGCACTCCTGTCATCTATTTTAATTCCTGCCTTATCACAAATGACTTCTCTGTAGTTAGACACACACACACACACACACACACACACACACATATATATATTGGTTTTTTGAGGTAGGGTCTCACTCTAGCTCAGCCTGACCTGGAATTCACTCTGTAGTCTCAGGGTGGCCTTGAACTCATGGCAATCCTCCTACCTCTGCCTCCCAAGTGCTGGGATTAAAGGCGTGCACCACCACGCCCGGCAGATATAATTCTTAACATGTCATCTCTGGCCTTCCTCATGTCCGCATTCTACTTTGTGCAGTTTGGAAAGAGAGGCAGCATGTCTGCCTTGGGGAGGTGTGGCACAAGTGCATTTGATTCCGTGGGCACTGGTCTTTTCATCTGTAACATGGTCCAGCTGACTTCTAAGGACCCTTCCTAACCCCTGTGGTTTGGTTTTAGGCTTATTCATATCAGGTCAATGTTCTCCCTGGTCTTAAAAAATTTTTTTTTGCTTATTATTTATTTATTTATTTGAGAGCAACAGACAGAGAAATAGACAGAGGAAGAGAGAGAGAGAAAGAGAGAGAGGGAGAGAGAATGGGCGCGCCAGGGCCTCCAGTCACTGCAAATGAACTCCAGACACATGCGCCCCCTTGTGCATCTGGCTAACGTGGGTCCTGGGGAATCGAGCCTCGAACCGCGGTCCTTAGGCTTCGCAGGCAAGTGCTTAACCGCTAAGCCATCTCTCCAGCCCTTTTTTAATTTTTAAAATATTTATTTGAGACAGAATGGGTGCACCAGGGCTTCTAGCTGCTTCTAGATGCATGTGCCACCTTGTGTGTCTGGCTTATGTGGGTGCTGAGGAGTTGAACCTGCATCCTTTGGCTTTGCAGGCAAGTGCCTTAAGTGCTAAGCTATCTCTCCAGCCCATCAGATTCTATTTTTGTTTCTTTTTTTTTTTTTTTTTCGATTTAGGGTCTCACTCTGATCCAGGCTGACCTGGAATCAACTATGTAGTGTCAGGTGGCCTCGAACTCTTGGCAATCCTCCTACCTCTGCCTCCCAAGTGCTGGGATTAAAGGCATGCTCCACCACGCCCGGCTTAGATTCTATTATTAATAAATTTCACTGTATTGCTTTTCAAAGGTTACCACTTTATTTCACTGACAGAAATAAGTGCTTTTTTTTTTTTTTTTTTTGCCTCCAGACCCTGTGATCTACCCCCACAGGTAGTTTCTTTGTTAGCATCTGGTCATAAAACCATTATTTTTCTGTGCCTCCAATTGCCTTTGATGTCATTATGCTGGGCGCTGGCAACAGAGCTGCAGCTTTGGGTTGGTGATACTCTTCCCCGTTTATTTAGCATCCGTAACCTGCGCGGTTTTGTTCCCTTCTCTCTGCTCCTCAGAGGTTTAGGTTGGTGGCTGTCAGCGACCTGATCTCTGAGCCCCAGAGAGAGCTGAAGTGATAGAAATCAAAGGCCAATAAATGCTGGTACGAAAAAGAAGGCAGACGGATGTGTTTGTGGGCCTAAGGTCACTGGTCCACAGCTTTCTAAATTTTTATTAAACATTAAATTTTAATGCAAAGATGCTCATGATAAAAGTTCAAAGAGTTGAAAAGATAAAAAAGAAAACCCCTCGGGTTGGAGAGATGGCTCATCGGTTAAGGTGCATGGCCTACAAAATCTTAACAACTAGGTTTAGTTCCCCAGTATCCACGTAAAGCCAGATGCACAAAGTGCTGCACGCATCTGAAGTTTGTTTGCAGTGGCTGGAGGCCCTGGTGTGCTCATTCTCTTTGTCTCTTTCTGCTTGCAAATAAATAAATAAATAAATAAACAAACAAATAAATAAAAACTCTTTTGTGACCTTCTCATCTTTCAGTCTCACTCTCTGACAATGGCGATTGTCGCTAATGATTTCTCCAGGGTTCACTGGGTGCAGTGGTAGGCACCTGTGTTCGCAGCTGTTGGTGAGTCTGAGCGGGAACATCACTGAGCCTAGTTGTTGGAGTTTAGCCTAGGCAACATAGTGAGAGCCTGTTTAAAGAAAACCACACGTGCAAAATAAAACAAATGAAAAAAACAAAACAAAACAAAACAAAACACCAAAGCAGATAATTTCTTGTGTTCTTTCAGGCCTTTTTGTTAAAATGAAGGTGTTGAATAATGGCCTCGTTGTCTTTGCTCATCCTCTGTTCCTCAGATGTGGAAGAGTGCGAGGCACCCAGCAGGCACAAAGCAGGGAGGGTTGTATGTGGTTGGGATGAATGACATCTCCAAGACTGTCTCATACACATTGTTACTGTGCTGTGTTTTACTTATCACTGTCTCTTGGATGAATTTGCATAGCAGTACCTAGAGAGCAACTTCACTTTAAAAATATATATATACTTATAGAAGGGCTGGGGAGATGACTTAACCGTTAAAAGTATTTGCTTTTAAATTTTGCTTTCACAGGTTCGATTCCCCAGTATCCATGTAAAGCTGGATGCACAAAGTGACACATGCGTCGGGAGTTCATTTTCAGAGGCAAGAGATCCTGGCGTGCCCATTCTCTCTCTTTGCCTCTCTCTTTCTCTGCTTGCAAATAAATTAAACATACACTTAAAAAGTACCTATATGCAGGGCCTGGGGTACAGCTCAGTTGGTTCAGTGCTTGCCTTATATGTGTGAGGTCCTGGGTTTGTTCCCCAGCTCTGTGCACATAAAAAAATACACAACGGCCAGAGGGTTGGCTCAGCAGTTAAGGCACTTTCCTGCGAAGCCTAAGGACCCAAGTTTGATTCTCCAGTACCTACATAAGCTAGACGCGCATGGTGGCATATGCATCCGGAGTTCGTATATAGTGCCTAGAGGCCCTTGCACACCCATTCTCTCTCATAAATAAATAAAAAATATATATAAAATACATAGGGTTGGGCGTGGTAGTGCATACCTTTAATCCCAACACTCAGGAGGCAGAGGTAGGAGGATCGTCGTGAATTTGAGGTCACCCTGAGACGACCCAGTGAATTCCAGATCAGCCTGGGCTAGAGTGAGACCCTACCATGAAAAACCAAAAACCAAAAACAACAACAACAACAACAACAAAGAACAAAACAAACACAAAACCCATAGGATTCCATTATATAGAGTTCCATAATTATTTAACCAGCTTAAGTTACTTCTGTTTTTTTTTCTGTTACAAACCTTGTTTGCAAGGGGCATTTGAGACCTTAACTACTAGCTGTTCCCTCACTATCCATAAGAAAGTATGAGCGCTTAGGTAAAGGCCTTCTTTGCCAGGCTCCCTTGCAGCTATGGTGGCTGGGAGAGTCTGGCTAGGAGGGATACAGACTAACACAATAGGCGTTGCTGTTAGGAGCCTCTTGGCAAGGGGAAGGAGCAGTCCTTTGTGGTTTTCTCCTTTCCCCTGGCAGAGGTTACTTGGTGACAGGAACTGGAGTAAACCTCTTGGTTCCAAAGCTCAGCAGCAGCAAGGTAAGAGGACCCTGTGTCCCCAGCACTGCAGAGTCAGGGCTATGCTGCATCCTCGTCCACATTTACACGGAAGAGACACATCTCCATCTTGCTGGAGCAGCACATGCATTATTTGGGTCTCTGTTTTGGTTTTCATATCTCCTCCTGCCTATGTATAATGAAGTGGAACCGCAGGGTTGAGGGGTGTGACCTCTTAGATGCTGTATTGATACTGTCTAGTTAATCCGCTCATCATTGTTCCCATCGTCATGTGAGGCATTCCTCTATCATATCTATGTCACTTTGCCACATACATATTGACATCTGATGCGTTCAACTCCCAAATCTGTGGAAGGTGCACAAAGATTCACATTGCCAAAGGAAAATGCTAGCAAGTGAAGCAAGAGTTTAGTTCCAAATGTCGATATCTGTGACATTCTGTATCCATGGAAACCAATTCCTGTGCGTCTATAAAAGAGATGGGAGAGTGGGGAGGAGGTGGTGGTGGGTACCACTAATGCCTCAGTAAACGGCGTGTAGGGGGAATATACACATCTGTGTCCAAATGATCGCGCGCGCCGTAGTTACTCGGGCAGCCCTAGCTTCCCCTGTTTGTGCGTCTCCATCAAGCCATCCATTAGCCTGCAGGCACTATGGGCCTACTATGTGCCCACCACTGAGAATACAGTATTGGGAAGGTCAGATGGTCTTTGCTGCCACAAAGCATGCATTTCAGTCAGGGTTTACGACATGTTAATAGGCATGTGTAAGTGAGATGCCCAGGATGCTGGAAGTAGAAGAGGTGACTGAGGAGGTGTACTAGGGTGTTTTTTTCCCCCTGCCATCCAAACATTACCATGAGCTTAATGGCTTAAAAAGACGCAGCCTCTGGGCTGGAGAGATGGTTTAGCTGTTAAGGCGCTTGCCTGCAAAGCCAAAGGACCTCAGTTCGATTCCCCAGTACCCAAGTAAGCCAGATGCGCAAGGGTGCGCATACATCTGGAGTTCATTTGCAGTGGCCGGAAGCCCTGTCGCGTCCATTGTTTTTTTTTTTTTTTCTCTCTCTGCTTCTTTCCCTCTCTCAAGTAAATAAATAAAAATAAGGTATTAAAAAAAAGACGCAGCCTCATTATCTGACTGTTCAGGAGTTCAGAAGCTGTGAAGTGAAGGTGTGACCGGTTCTAGGTTCTCCTGAGGTTCTAGGGCCGATCTGCGCCCCCTCCCCATCCCATTGGGATTTTTGTGGGCTGTGTGTGTTTCTTAGCTCTTAGACCTTCTGCTCCTGGGCCAGTTCTTAGCACCTTCAGTCTCTCTTGCTCACTATGACCCTCCTGTCTCCCTCCCTTGGGTACACTGGGGAATCCACCTGACTCCACTCGAGCATGCAGGAAAACCTTCCCATGTCAAGATTACTCATGTAGTCATACCCGAAAAGTCCCTTTTGCCATGTAAGGTGACATCAGGATTAGGTTCCAGGGATAGGAGGTGGATGTCCGGGGAGAGGTGTCACTCTTCTGGCCACAGTACTGACTGACTAGAGGGGTGTGCCCCCCATGAAGAATTCCTTGAGGAGCTGGTTTTCAAACAAGGCTGGAGAGTAGGGTGTAGACCTGGGAAGATCACTCACAGAACGGCAAGGAACTGGAGGTCGCTGGTGACCTTGGGCGAGGCAGAGTGTGCCAGAGTGAGCTTGGTGACAGCAGTGAAAGTGATTCCAAATAGATTTTCTTTTTCTTTTTTTTGGATTTTCAAGGTAGGGTCTTGCTGTAGCCCAGGCTGACCTGGAATTCACTATGTAGTCCCAGGGTAGCCTCCATCCTCCTACCTCTGCCTCCCGAGTGCTGGGATTAAAGGCGTGCTCCACCATGCCTGGCTTAGATTTGTGTTTTATAAAAACACCAGGGCTGGGGAGATGGCTCAGTGGGTTGAGTATTTGCTGTGCAGGCGTGAGAATCTGGGTTTGGATCCCCAATACCCATGTAAGTGCCAAGTGTGATGATGCCAACACTGGGGAGGTGGAGACAGGGACCCCCTAATAGTTGCAGGCTAGCTGGCATAGCTGGATGGGTGATCTCTAGGTTTGGTCTCAAAAAGCAAGATAGGGGTCTGGAGAGGTGGCTCAGTGGTTAAGGTACTCGCTGTCAAAGCCTAATGAACTTGGTTTGATTTCCCCAGTACCCATGTGAAGCCAGGTTCACAAAGTTGGCGCACACATCTGGAGTTCGTTTGCAGTGACTGGAGGCCCTGGTGTGCCAATACATACACTTTCTCTCTGTATCTCTCTGCTTGCAAATAAATAAATAAAATATTTTTGAAAAGCAAGATGGGCTGGAGAAATGGCTTAGTGGTTAAGACAGTTGCCTACAAAGCCAAAGGACCCAGCTTTGATTCCCCAGGACCCACATAAGCCAGATGCACATGGTGGCACACGTGTCTGGAGTTCGTTTGCAGTGGCTGGAGGCTCTGGTGCACCCATTCTCTCTCCCTGCTTCTCTCTCTCTTGCTCTATTAAACGAATAAAATATAAAAAAAATTAAGAAAAAAGCAAGATGGACCGGAATTGAGGAAATACTATGATGGATAGGAACCGAGGAAGACTCAGTGTTGACTGGTGCCTCCACATCCTCTTGCACACACACTTGCACGCACGCACACAGGAGCACTTTTGTTCAAGTTTTGGCATTGGGGTGAAGAGTGTCTGAGGTGGGTGATGGAGGCCATGAAGGAGCTGGTGGGGTTCAGAGGCGAGGTCCTGCAGCCTGGCCTGGCTGGTGGTGGCAGAGTAAGAGGAGTGCGTGGTGTGGAGAGATTGAAGGGGGAGTGTGTGAGTCAATAGAACATGGTGATGGATGAGGGGGTACCGTGTGGCAGGGAATGTGGGCCACGACTCTGAGGCTCTGCCATGGGCCCTGAGGAGGGTGGCGCCATTTACTAAGTGGGAAGGCACCAGAGGAGGGAGAAATGAAGCTTGGATAGATGGACGTGGAGGGCCCATGGACCGCAAGTGGGAATGCCTGTGTATACAGGGCAGTGTGGAACTCAGAAGTGAAGTTCGCAGGATGCAGTTAGCATTAGAAAATGGTTGGTGTGCAGCTGCCAACGGAAGCTGTATGGTGGTTACTGCCTGAACTCCGAAGAGAGAGGCATCGTGGGGGGCAGGGGGAAGGCCCTAGGCCACCCCTGGAAAAAACTATCTGTTAGAAATACCCTGCTGGAGTTTTCAAATGTTTGGTGCTCATAAGGGATGAGTTGGGGGTATAATCCAGAAGGATTGCTTTTTTATCTTCCTTCCTTCTTTCTTTCTTTCTTTTTATTTTTGAGGTAGGGTCTCACTCTAGCTCAGGCTGACCTCAGACTCATGGTGATACTCCTACCTCTGCCTCCCGAGTGCTGGGATTAAAGACCTGCACCACCAAGCCTGGCTATTTTTCTTTCTTTTTGGGTTTTTGAGGCCCACTCTAGCCCAGGCTGACATGGAATTTACTACGTAGTCTCAGTCTGGCTTCAAAGTCACCGCGATCCTCCTATCTCGGCCTCCTGAGTGCTGGGATTAAAGGCAGGTGCCACCATGACCAGCTTCCTTCCTTCCCTCCCTTCCTTCCTTTCTTCCTTCCTTCCTTCCGATGCAATGCTAGGGATGGAATCCAAGGTGATTGCAGATGCCAGGCAAGTATTCTACCACTGAGCTACATCCCTCACCCTGTGTCTTTCTTTTCATGTTTATATTAATGATACATAACGATGAGTTTCATTATGACATTTTCATAGTGCACTGCACATAATATGTTTGGATCATAGTCACACATCCTTGTTATATTCTCTTGTCCTTGTGCCAGTCCTAGTCCTCTTCCTCTTCCCAGCTAGCCTCCCTTCTACTTTCATGTCTTTACTTAGTTATCTATTTATTTCTGTGACCCAAGGAGTTTCATTAGTGTTGTTTACAGGAACATTTGTAAGGGTCTTCTTGCAGAAGCTTGGACTATGCCAGTGATGAAAGTGTCCATCCCCCATCAAATGCCCAAACCTATGTCCTTGGAGGGGAAGATGTGGCGTTGAGAAAGCCGAGAAAAATCTTATCACTCTCAGATAAAACCATAAACATACTATATTAATTTGGTGCTGTAGCTGGCCACACTATCTCAAGGGGCTGAAACCATCCATATTTGCCATATTACACTAAAAAAACAGGTCTTACTGAGCTCCATGAAGGCTTGCAGGATAGGCTTTTTCCGGAAGCTCTGGTGGAGAGTCCGTTTCCCAGGCTTGCCTAGGAGTTCCAGGGACTGGCGGTCTGAGAGCCTCGGCTCTGTCTCTTCCTCCGTCTTCAAAGTTTCTGAAGGTTAGCTGAGTCCTCACTCGACACCACTTTGCTCCGTCCTTCTCCTGCCTCCCGCTTCAAAGGCCAGTGGTGAGCATCCTGGGCCCTCTGGGTATTTCAGGACCAGCTCTGTACCGCAGGCCAGCAGATTCATGAATTCATACCATCTCAACTTCCCTTTGTCCACAGGAAGCGATGTGTTCGCTAGTTTTGGGGGATGAAGGATGTCTTGGGGGACCATTATTCTCCCTATATGGGCACACAGTCTTATGCCACTGAAGTTTGTATCAGTGGTAGATCACATAAGGTCATAATGGAATTGAAAACATCTTTTTTTTTTTAAAGAAAATATATTTTATTGGGAATATCTTAGGCAGTCCAATTGCATTCTTTTTTTTTTTCATTTGAGCAAAGTTACTTTTCTTTTTTTTTTTCCTCAATTTTTATTAACATTTTCCATGATTATAAAAAATATCCCATGGTAATACCCTCCCTCCCCCCACTTTCCCCTTTGAAATTCCATTCTCCATCATATCCCTTCCCCATCTCAATCAGTCTCTCTTTTATTTTGATGTCATGATCTTTTCCTCCTCTAATGATGGTCTTATGTGAAAACTTCTTTTTATTATTATTATTATTATTATTATTATTTGTTTTTCAAGGTAGGGTCTCACTGTGGTCCAGGCTGACCCGGAATCAACTATGTAGTTTCAGGGCAGCCTCGAACTCATGGCAATCCTCTTACCTCTGCCTCCCGGGTTCTGGGATTAAAGGTGTGTGCTACCACGCCCTTTTAATACTTTATTTATTTGAGAGGGAGAGAAAGAGAGAGAATGGGCACACCCGTGCCTCCCTAGCCACTGCAATGAACTCTAGGTGCATGTGCTGCCATGTGTATCTGGCTCTTACATGGGTCCTGGGAAACTGAACCTGGGTCCTTAGGCTTCACCACCAAGCACCTTAACCACTAAGCCATCTCTCCAGCCCAGGAGCTAGAAACTTCTTAGCCCCTTGTGATGCCATGGTTGTTATAATATAATATATTCATGCATTTATGCTGATGCCAGTGGAAACCAACTGTCAGTTGTACGGAAAGTACATGGCACACGCAGTTATGCACGGCACACGCTACCAGATAATGACAGTGAACGTCCGTGTTGCTGGGTTGTGTATCATGACTCGTCTATGTGTTTGGGTCTTTTGGAACACACTCTTCTACTTGCAGAGTTTCCTGTAAAACTGTGCAGCGGTTGACCAGAAGGAGCCTCCTACCGCTCATGCTTGCCTGTCTTCTCGATCACATCATTTTCTCTTGCACTTGACTTAATCTCATATTTTCTTCATCATGCCCCAACAAGCAACAGGCAGCTTCCATGTATATATGTGTACAGAGACACCATGTTGCCTATGTATGTGGTAGGCTGTACTATGTAAGTTGGTGTAGCTATTTTTCTTTCTTTTTTTTTTTTGGTGATGGACATAAGGACAGAATTGCTTTGTGACACATTTCTCAGTATATGTTCTTGTGGTAAAGTGATCCATGACTATCAGTGTAAAAAATTTATAAACAGAATGGTATAGTGAGTCCTCCCCCGCAACCCTGCCTCCACCAGACAGCTTTAGCCCCCTCTTCCACTTGCCTCAGGGATCTTAGAAATCATCTGAGTCATGAGTGTGTTTCAGGAAGACAGTTGTTCAAAGAAGTTAAGCTCTGAAGGAGAGGAATGGGGTGGCAGCTGCGGGGAGACGTAGGACAGTGTGGGAGATGTGGGAGATGAGGGAGATGCAGAGGGGTCTGAAATTTTCTTGAGCTGGACTGGATTAGGAGGAGAGATCCTTGGAGCGTAGACCCATCTCCATCATTTACAAGAGAGAGAGAGAGGGGGGGCACCGAACACTTGAGTAGCAAATGAAGGGAGTCCCTGTCCCATAGGCTCTAAGCTAATTTAGAAACTGGAAATTGGTTACTTTTGCATGGCTGTGACCAAGAGAATGCGCCCATTCTCTCTGTCTGTCTCTCTCTCTTACTCTCAAGTAAATAGATAAAATATTCAGAAAAAAATACTTTAACATTGCACTTGTACTGCATATTTAGGTTTTTTTTTTTTGTTATTCTCTGAACATTTCAGTGAAATGACTACTTATTCTATGGCATTTATATTCTGTTACATATTATAATTCAGTATACATGTAGATGTGCATGATGGGTAATCGCTACACCATTTTTTAAAATTTATTTTTTATTTTTATTTATTTGAGAGAGAGAGAAAGAGAGGGAGAGAGAGAAAGAGAGAAAGAATGGGCATGCCAGGACTTCCAGCCACTGCAAACAAACTCCAGATGCATGCCCCACTTTGTGCATCTGGCTTACATGGGTCCTGGGGAACTGAACCTGAGTCCTTTGGCTTTGCAGGCAAGTGCCCTAACCACTAAGCCATCCCTCCAGCCCTCCTACACCATTTTATATATAATAGCTAAGCATCTTCACAGGGGATTCCTGGAACCAGTTTACTGTGAACAGTGAGGGGAGACCTTACTGACCTGACGAGAGTGAGATTCCTCTGGTTTCAGAAGACCTAGGGGTGGGGGTGGGGAGGGGAGGTTGGATGATCACCTGGCGCCAGTGACTGACCCTAATTGGGGACTTCATGAGTGTTTTAATGGATTGAGTGGCTCTGCATAGCATTTGGTTAAGTTCATGGGCTCTTGGATTCAGCCTCTGATCACTTACTGACTATGTATCTGGGACAAATTCCTCAACCCTGTTGGCCCTCACATTCCTTCTCTGTAAATAGAAATTATAATAGTATTTAGTTCTGAGGTTGTTGTGAGAATGAACACCAGTGCCTGGTACACAGTAACAACCCCACGAAGTGTTACTCTTAATAGAGTTGTCGAATGTCAGGAGGCTTAACTATTCAATTTAATTTGAATTTTTAAAAAATATTTTATTATTTTTATTTATTTATTTGAGAGTGACAGACAGAGAGAGAAAGAGGCAGATAGAGAGGGAATGGGCGCGCCAGGGCCTCCAGCCACTGCAAAAGAATTCCAGACACGAGCGCCCCCTTGTGCATCTGGCTAACGTGGGTCCTGGGGAATCGAACCTCGAACTGGGGTCCTTAGGCTTCACAGGCAAGCGCTTAACCACTAAGCCATCTCTTCAGCCCTAATTTGAATTTTTATGTTGGTTTATTGGACAGGGAGAAAGGGGTGGGGAGAGAGTGAGTGAGTGAGTATAAGCACTCTAGGGCCTCCCGCCACTGCGAATGAACTCCAGATGCATGAACTACTTTGTGCATCTGGCTTGACATGGGTGCTGGGGAATCGAACCCAAGCAAGAGCCTTTAACCACCTGAGCAATCTCTAGCTCAGCTACTAGATTTTCAGTTGTATTCCTCCATTATGCACATCATTTGGACATGGTGCCTCTTCAGTAAGGCCTTCCCTGAGCGTTCTACTTTTAGCTGCAATTATCCAGCTTCTACCGTTCATGTCCCCTCTCTGCACCCTACCCCGGCCACCCCAACCCACCTCCTACTGTACTTTGCTCCACTGTACTCGTCACCTCCTGGTGAGTGGTCTAACCAACTTGCTTTGTGTCTCAGGCTGACTTAGTGAAATGGAAACTCCACGAGAGCAGGCATCTCCCTCCCCTTACCAGCGCCTTGACCTAGAGGCCAGTGTTGTGGGTGGTTTCTTTTTTTTTCTTGTTTTCTTTTGTTCATTATTTATTTATTTATTTGAGAGCAACAGAGAGAGAGAGAGAGAGAGAGAGAATAGGTGCACCAGGGCCTCCAGCCACTGCAAACGAACTCCAGACAAGTGCGCCCCCTTGTGCATCTGACTAATATGGGTCCTGGGGAATTGAGCCTTGAACCGGGGTCCTTAGGCTTCACAGGCAAGCACTTAACCGCTAAGCCATCTCTCCAGCCTGCGCACGAGTGGTTTCTAAAAGCTGCCGGGCTATCTAGACGGTGATGTTTTACTCACAAGTTCTTAGCAACCCTGTGCTCATTTGCCTGTCTTCCTCAAGTCTCGTTTCCTAATGGAAGATGATTGAAACCACATAGCCAGGAGCTGAGGCAGTGAAGAACTTGGCTGAGAAGAACAGCAGTGGTATTGCTAATGAATGAATCTCCCGGTTTACTCCTGACACCACTGCTTTCAGTGCAGACATCCCCAAACACATCGACCAGGGAGATGCTTGTCTTGTTAGTGCAGTGCTCATGTGTCATCTGAATTTCTTGTCCATTTTAAAGATCATCTATCTATCTATCTATCTATCTATCTATCTATCTATCTATCTATCTATCTATTTGAGACAGACAGAGAGAGAGAGAGAGAGAGAGAGAGAGAGAGAATGGGCACGCCAGGGCCTCCAGCCACTGCAAACGAACTCCAGATGCGTGCGCCACTGTGTGCATCTGGCTTATTTGGGACCTGGAGAATCGAACCTGAATCCTTAGGCAAGCGCCTTAACCGCTAAGCCATCTTTCCAGCCCTCTTGTCCATTTTAAATGCCGCTGAACTTTTGTTATGTTCTCTTCTAGGGCACCAATGCCTCTGCTCTGGAAAAAGACATTGGTCCAGAGCAGTTTCCCATCAATGAACACTACTTCGGATTGGTCAATGTAAGTGTTTACTGTTTTCATCAAACACTGTAGGATATTTGACTCTCTCTGCTTGTTTGTCTGGGTTTTGTATGTTCTGAGATAGGGTTTTGCCATGTAGACCTGATTTGCTTGGATGTCACTGTGCAGACCAGACTGGCCTTGAATTTTCAATGATCTTCCTATCTCTGCCTCCTGGGTGCTTGGATTACATGTCACATGAGCCACAATGCTCAGTTCTCAGCTGCCTTTTTTGTTATCTATTTATTTGACAGAGAAAGAGGGGGAGAGAGAGAGAGAGAGAGATTGAGAATGGGCGCACCAGGGCCTCCAGCTACTGCAAATGAACTCCAGACACCTGCGCCCCCTTGTGCATCTGGCTAATGTGGGTCCCAGGGAATCGAACCTGGATCCTTTGGCCTTGCAGGCAAACACCTTAATTGCTAAGCCATCCCTCCAGCCCTAAAACACTAACTTTTAATTTTAATACAGGTTATCTTTTCTTAGCTGTTGTACAGGCACCTTTGCTTAGCCTTCTGAAGATAGATATTCAAGCCATGGGAATTCTTCCCTGGCTAAGGAAAATCCAAGTGCGGACTGTGGAGAAAAAGAAAGAATTAAGGTCATTGCCTGGCTTGTGGAAAAATTATAAGAGCTCTGTTTATTAATAGTCTTGTTTATGTTCCCTTGAATGGTAATATATGATGGTTCTAGCCCCTCTGGAACAGGGCTTACCCCCTGTTACGTAATTATGTCAATGCAATTTTAAATATATAAGATGAGAAAGTGTTGCGTTTTTTAAAATTTTTATTCATTTTTATTCATTTATTTGAGAGTGACAGAGAGAGAGAAAGAGGCAGACAGAGAGAGAGAGAGAGAATGGGTGCGCCAGGGCCTCCAGCCACTGCAAACGAACTCCAGATGCGTGCGCCCCCTTGTGCATCTGGCTAACATGGGTCCTGGGTCTTGAACCGGGGTCCTTAGGCTTCACAGGCAAGCACTTAACCGCTAAGCCATCTCTCCAGCCCAAGTGTTCCAGTTTAACAAATGTAAAGATGTCACGGAAGTACCGCCAAGCAGTGGTCTCATGCCCCGGAAGACCCTTCCAGCCATGGGCCTATTCTAAGGCAGTGTCAAGGTTCTGTTTCCATCTCTTACAACACTTTGTAATCTGGGCTGTTAATCTTGTTGTTTCCTTGGGATTTTTTTTTTTTTTTCTTTTCCAGTTCATTTTACTGAGAAGGAATGATTCTAAAGTGCAGGTCTCAGTGTGTCCTCCCTCAGAGCAGGTCTTGAGTCACTTGGAAACCAGTGAGATAATCACTTTTCCCTTTATAGCCATAATCTCCGTATCTATGATGGTGAGAGGGATAAAGTGCTACTGTGTGGGCCCTAATCTGATTGTAGGAGACCAGCCTTGGGTGATAGTGTATTGGGACAATTACCACCTTGGAAGAAACAAGAGGCAGGGTCATTTAGGAGTTAAGCTGTGGGAGGCTGGGAGTATGGCTCGAGGAGACGCGCTTTTCCTCCGCTCTGTTGGAAGTAAGGACGGCTTTTGCCATCTGAGCCAAGGGCGAGGGCACCAAGATCTGGAAAGAGAAAAGCAAAACCAGGCTCTGAATGGGCAGCTCCTCAGTTTCTTTCTTTTCTCTTTGTCGTGCTGAGAATCGAAACCAAGGCCTCTCATGTGCTAGGGAAACATGCTACTCCTGGGTCACACCTCTGGCCCCCTCACTTTCTAAATTTTGATTAGAATTTTTATTTTCACAGTCATGGTCTTACCCTGTAGCCCAAGCTGGTGTCCGCTTCCCTATGTAGCCCAGCTGGCCTCCAACACGCGGTGATCATCCTGCCTCGGTCGTGGGCTTTTTGATGTGCTGCACCGTGACACCAGCTGCTTTTCTGAGTTTCCACATTATGTAGATTTTTTTTTTTTGTCTTCTTTTTACATGTGTATGTGGTGTGTGTGTGGTGGGGGGTACATGCATGTGGAGGCTGGGGTCTTCCCTAATTGCTCTCCACTTTATTCTTTTTTTTTTTTTTTTTATTTTTTCGAGGTAGGCTCTCACTCTAGCCCAGGCTCCTGGAATTCACTAAGGAGTCTCAGGGTGGCCTCGAACTCACGGCCATCCTCCTACCTCTGTTTCCCAAGTGCTGGTATTAAAGGCGTGCGCCATCACGCCCAGCTGGCTGGTTGTCTTTTGGTTTTTCAAGGGAGAGCTCACTCTGGCCCAGTCTGACCTGGAATTCACTATGTAGTCTCAGGCTGCCTCCGTCCCACAGTGGTCCTCCTACCTCTGCCTCCCGAGTGCTGGGATTATAAGGCATGTGCCACCATGCCTGGCTTCTACCTTATTCTTTGTGAGAGGGTCTCTCCCATGGAACCTAGAGCTCACTGACTGAGCTAGGCCAGCAAGCCCCAGGCACTCAGTCCTTCTCTCTGCTTCCCCAGTGCCAGGATTAGAGGCCCTGGCTGCTCTGCCTGGCATTTCTAGCTGGGCTCTGGGGCTCCTCGTTCAGGCTCTCATGCTGATGTGGCAGGTGCTTTCACAGAGTGAGCCATCTCCCCAGCCCTTGCCTCTCCTTCTGAGCACCAGAAGGTCTCGTTGGACTCCTTCCCTGCCATTGCGGTTAACGTCATTTTACAGACTTATTTACAGAAGCACCGTAATTATGAGTGGTAGCCTCCCTTTACCTGTGTGTGGGGGGGACACGTTACAGGACCTCCCAATGGATGCCTGAAATCGTGGGTAGTATCCTACCTAGACTATGTTTCTTCTATGTGCTTATGCGGTGATAAATCAAAATAAAGTTATAAATCAGGCACAGCAGGAGATTAACAGTAGTCACCAATAACTAATGTTCTAATAGGAACAAATTAAAACAATGTATTGTAAAATTATCAGCTCATGTTGTTACTTTTTAAATATTTTTTAAATTTTTTTGTTCATTTTTATTTATTTATTTGAGAGCAACAGACAGAGACAGAAAGGCAGATAGAGAGAGAGAGAGGGAGAGAATGGATGTGCCAGGGCCTCCAGCCACTGCAAATGAACTCCAGACACGTGCGCCCCCCCCTTGTGCATCTGGCTAACGTGGGTCCTGGGGAATCGAGCCTCCAACTGGGGTCCTTAGGCTTCACAGGCAAGCGCTTAACTGTTAAGCCATCTCTCCAGCCCGATTTTTAAAATATTTTTATTTATTTATTAGAGAGAGATAAAGAGGCAAACACAGAGAGAATGGACACACCAGGGCCTCTAGCCACTGCAAACAAACTCAGATGCATGTACCACCTTGTGCGTCTGGCTTTACTTGGGTTCTGGGAAATCGAACCTGGTTCCTTTGGCTTTGCAGACAAGCGCCTTAACCTCTAAGCCATCTCTCCAGCCCTCATTTTGTTTCTTAATAATAGTTTGGGCCCATCATGAAGTACTATAAGGGTTACTTGAATGCAAACGGCATGTGACATTGTGACTGGGTGTGAGACCTAGCATGTCTAAGTGAGTAGTGGGCGAGCACAGTATACAACATGGAAACCGTAGACAATGGGGTGATTCACACCCCTGGGCAGGATAGTGCTGGATGAGGTGAGATTCTATCATATCTTCAGAGTTTGAGTCCCAGTTGAAAATGTATGAATTGTTTATATTTCTGGAATTTTCCATTTCATGTTTCTGGGCTGTGGTTGACTGCCCATAACTGAAGGCATGGAAAGATAATCTCCAGAGAAGGGGGGATGACTTTGCACTTCTAGTCCTTTCCATGAGCTGGTGCGTGGAGCAGTTAGCTAGTTTTGTAATGAATGCGGCAAGACAGGCTCCGAACTAGGGACGTCGGGACCGGCAGGTTCGTGGATCTTGGCTGTTCCCTGGGGGGGCTTATCCCCCAGACAGTGACTTGCGCCACCCTTCTTGTCCTCTGACAGTTCGGAAACACATGCTACTGTAACTCCGTGCTTCAGGCATTGTATTTCTGCCGGCCGTTCCGGGAGAATGTGTTGGCATACAAGGCCCAGCAAAAAAAGAAGGAAAACTTGCTGACGTGCCTGGCAGACCTTTTCCACAGCATTGCCACGCAGAAGAAGAAGGTTGGCGTCATCCCACCAAAGAAGTTCATCTCGAGGCTGAGAAAGGAGAACGGTGAGTGGCGTAAGGAAAACCGACGGTTTCCGTGTATGGAAAAGCTGATGTTTATAAAGGGAAAGTAAGAACGCTCAGCCGAGTAGCTGAATCTTTTTGGTTTTTCGAGGTAGGATCTCACTTTAGTTCAGGCTGACCTGGAATTCCCTATGTAGTCTCAGGCTGGCCTCGAAGTCACGGTGATCCTCCTACCTCTGCCTCCCGAATGATGGGATTAAAGGCGTGCGCCACCACGCTGGGCTTCAAGCATCATTTTGCAAGAAGAGACATTACTTCTTCTCTACCCAATATACATAAAAAAAAACTAGATTAGAAATATACTTAAAAAATTAAGATTTAACATCCTATTTTTTTCTTTTTAAAAAATATTTTGTATATTTTCAAGGAGAGAGCAAGAGAGAACCACCATCTTTGTGCATGTGGTTTCCCAGGGCTCTCTAGCTTTGCAAGCAGGCACCTTTAACCACTGAGCCATTTCTCCTTCTTCTTCCCTCCTTCCCTCTCTCCCGTCTATTCTTCCTTCTCTTTTTCTTTTCCTCCCCTCCCTCTCTTCCTTATTCCATGTCTCCTTCTTCCTTTCTTTTATCCTCCATCCCCCCTCTCTCATTCTTTCATTCATTCTTCTTTATTTCTCTGTCTCTCTCTCTCTCTGGGTTAAATCATTGTAAGAAAAACAATTGCCCCAGGCATCTTGTGTTCATAGGATTTAGTAGCAGTTGAATAGACTACTGCTATCTTATGAACTATGATTAAAGTAAGTGCCTGTTGCCTAACCCGAGGCCGAGGCTCAGGGCTGCCATTGTTTGAGTGCAGTTGTCCCCCACAGGCACGTGTGTTCAGTGCATGGGTGATTGGCCTCTAGCTGGAGGTGCTATTTTGGGAGGTTCTGGATATTTTAGGAGGTAGGGCTTAACTAGAGGAAATAGGTCACTGGGGACATGCCTCTGAAGGTTATACTGAGCCCCTAGTCTCTTTTTAATTCTCTATTTCCTATACACCATGAGGTGAACAGTTTCTGCCATGGTGTCCTGTCTAAGCATATAGAGCCAAGCACCTGTGGACTAGACCCTCTGAAACTGTGAGCCAAATAAATTCATCCTTCAAGTTGTTTCTGTCAGGCATTTTTAATATATTTTATTTATTTATTTATTTGAGAAAGAGAGAGAGAGAGAATGGGTGCACCAAGGCCTTCAGCCACTGCAAACGAACTCCAGATGCATGTACCACTTTGTGCATCTGGCTTACATGGGACCTGGAGAGTTGAACCAGGGTCCTTTGGCTTTTCAGACAAGCGCCTTAACTGCTAAGCCATCTCTCCAGCCCTTTTAAATATATTTTACTTATTGATTGATTCTGTCAGGCTTTTTTTTTTTTTTTGTCACAGTGGTAAGATAAATAATAATGCAACCTCTGGTTTTTATTTGCCTAAGGCAATGGCAGAATATCAAATAGATACCTTGATATGATGAAAATGACCTGAGTTTTCTGTTTGTTTCACGATGCTCCCTCCCCATCACCACCACTGCCTTCTTGCTTTTGGAGGAAAATTGCAGTAGAAATGAAGTGTGCATTCCAGAAATTTTCCAGTTGGTAACACTTTCTGTCTACAGGACTATTTCATATGGCAACTTGTATCTGCCCTAGAGCCTTCCTTACCTCACTAGCCTGTCACAATTAACCAGATGTGTGTTTCACAAAGTCTTGTTTAATATGGTTGCTGTCTTTAGAAGTTTCTACAGTTTATGTGTGATTGTATAAAAGTGACTCAAGTGGAGAAGGAAGTCAAGATCTCCCCACCCCCGCCCCCAGTCTAGCTGTGAGCAGATCAGTAACGAGGCTTCCCATTCCTTGTCTGTCCTGACAGAAGGCTTCTCTTGTATTTGTACTGGGTTTCAGAGCGTGGTTAGAAAGATACTTAGCCACATCTACTCTTGGTCTCCCTTAACCTGGCTTTGGGTTCAATTATACCTTTTGGAAAGAGATTCCAGTTGCTGTGGAAGAATTATCCAATGATTAATTAGTCACCAGTGGTGATATCATATTAAAAATTGATATTCTTTCAGGACCCTTGTCAAGTTCTTGATGTTTTTCTGTAGGACTAATAAGTATGTTGATCACCCTACACGTGACTGTAAGGAAACGGGAAATTAGTTCTTGGTGTGTGGCAGGCAAAATGGAAAGGAACAATTCTTTTGAAAGTTACCAATTATAGGAGCTGGAGAGATGGCTCAGTGTTTAAGGCATTTGTCTGCAAAACCCAGTAACCTGAGTTCGATTCCCCAGTACCCTACGTAAAGCCAGATAAACAATGTGGCACACGCATCTGGAGTTCATTTGCAGTGGCTAGAGGCCCTGGGGCACCCATTCTCTCTCTGTCTCTCACTCTTTTCTCCCTGTCTCCCTCTGCTTGCAAATAAAAGTAAAAGAAAGTTACCAATCACAGCTACCTAGGAGTGTTGAATGAATTCATAGTCACCCTTTCAGTATACAAACTGAGGCATGGCGTGGAGAACTAAACGTGTGTGTCTCTCTTGAAGAAGCCCACTGTGAACGCACGCCTTCTCCCTTCCAGATCTCTTTGATAACTTCATGCAGCAGGACGCACACGAATTTTTAAATTATTTGCTGAACACGATCGCGGACATCCTGCAGGAAGAGAAGAAACAGGAGAAACAGAACGGGAAATTAAAAAATGGCAACATGAACGAACCTGCGGAGAATAACAAGCCGGAACTCACCTGGGTCCATGAGATTTTTCAGGGAACTCTCACCAACGAAACCCGATGCTTGAACTGTGAAACTGTAAGTGGCAGGGGGTTCTCCTGTGTGTGTGTGTGTGTGTGTGCGTGCTCGCACACGCACGTGTGTGCTTACACAGCCTCTGTTGTATGTGAGTGCTTCTGTCTTCTATATGCAGTCAGTTGTGTTGATGGTGCTCATGAAGTTCAGGGCAAACTTTGGGATGGCGTTTCACCTGGCTGGAGTAGAGGAATGAGGGATGCTTCAGCTGGCGTAGAAGAATGAGGGTACATCGCCTGAAATGCCAGTTTGTTTTGTTCCACAGGCAAATGTTGTGTCAAAAAAGTGTTGAAATGGGCTGTGACCCATTAAGATTTTGGTTGTGAGGAGCTCGGGTGTGATTTAGAACACCCCTTTGTCCTGACTGATGGGCAGTGAGTGAACTTGAAGTCAGAAGACTGGGTCTTGTTTTTGCAGCTCATAGGTGAGGTGAACCACAGAGCTATTTTGAGGGTGGGGCGAGCTTCTGTGTTTGGAAGTGTCTTCCATGTGGTGGGCGCTTTTGTTAGTGGATTTAAAGACATCTTGTCAGGGCTGCAGAGATGGCTTGGCAGTTAAGGTGCTTGCCTGTGAAGCCTAAGGACCCATGTTCTACTCTCCAGATCCCATGTAGGGCGGATGCACAAAGGTGAGGCAAGCGCAAGGTCTCACATGCCCACTAGGTGGTGCAGGTGTGTGGAGTGTGATTGTGGTGGCTGAGGCCCTGACATACCAACTCTCTCTCTCTAAAAAAAAAAAGATATTTTTTCTAGGTTGTGATTGAGAATGACATAGTTGCTTGAGAGAGAGGGAGAATGGGAGAGAGAGAGAATGAAAATAAGCATGGTGCTCCAGAGCCTCTTGCCACTGCAAATGAACTCCAGATGCTATGCCACTTTATGCATCTGGCTTATGTGGGTACTGGGGAATTGAACCCTGGGACATCAGGCTTTGCAAGCAAGCACATTTTAACCTTTGAGGTCTCTCTCCAGCCCTTGCTTATTGAAGTTAACTTGAACTCTGTGAGTGGCCTCATAGTTTGCTGGTGAAGAGCCCAACTGGCTGAGTTTCTCTGCCGGTTCTGACTGTCAGAGGCTGTGGGACCTGTGTCTGTTGTTTCTGTTCTCTGCCCACCGTGATCCCCATCTGTAACATGGGGTGATGAGTGCAGAGGAAGAGTGCTCTCCATCACGTGTTGCTGAGAGGAGTCCATGAGCCCACACTCGTAAAACAGAGTCCTGCTTGGCACATAACAAGGATTCAATAAATGTCATCCATTGTTTTTCTAAGTACCTAAAAAGTGTGGAAAGTCTGTGGGATTATTAGGGAATCTCATAGTTGTTTGATAGTATGTGTAAAATCCCATCTGAATGTGCATCTTTCTGGGGAAAGAGATAATAGCTTTTAACAGACTCTGCTAAGGTTTGTGTAGTCTGTTTGGCTGCTATACCGATAAATCAGGCTCCCCGAAATGTTCCATTTGGAACCCCTTTTAGCCCAAGAAGGGCTGTTAAAATTTTACCTATTTATTTGTATATGTATGTTATTTCTCTTTTTTATAAGCCCCATACCCAGCTTTAGAGTCTCTGTATGTTTATACTTTTTCTTTTTTTATATTTTTTCTTTTTATTTATTTATTTATTTGACAGAGAAAGAGGGAGATAGAGAGAGAGAATGGGTGCACCAGGGCCTCCAGCTACTGCAAACGAACTCCAGACACGTGTGCCCCCTTGTGCATCTGGCTAACGTGGGTCCTGGGGAATCGAGCCTCAAACGAAGGTCCTTAGGCTTCATAGGCAAGCACTTAACCACTAAGCCATCTCTCCAGCCCTCTAATGTCCTTTTCAGCAATGTTGGTAAATACATTCTATTATGTTCATTGTAGAAACAATTAGAAAACACTGCTAAATAAAAAAGCAACTAAAAATTACCAGCAGTCTTCCCCCCCAGAGATGATAAATTTGTACCATTTTCTAAAAATTGTGATCACATTAACCCACAGCTCTGAATATTTAAAAATATATCTTTGCAAAGCAATTTCTTAAAAAAATTATTTATCTAGAGCTCTACCCTCCTCTTCCTTCCCCCTTCTCTCTCTCCTTTTTTCCTTCCATTTATGCCAGTAAAATTCAAATAAATACAGAAGTAGAGAAAATAGTGTAGCACCCATGCATATATTATCCATTGTCAGTGAGTGCTAACACTTCAGCATGCCTCCATTTTCTCTCCTCCCTCAGCTTGACTTAGTTTTTATTTATTTATTTTTTAAATATTTTATTTTTACTTATTTATTTGAAAGAGAGGGGGGAGGGGCAGATAGAGAGGGAATGGGTATGCCAGGGCCTCCAGCCACTGCAAATGAACTCCAGACGCATGCACCACCTAATGCATCTGGCTTTTGTGGGTCCTGAGGAGTCAAATCTAGATCCTTTGGCTTTGCAGACAAGCACCTTAACTGCTAAGCCATCTCTTCAGGCCAGTTTTTATTTTTTATTTTTTTATTTTCAGAGAGAAAAGGGGAAGGGAGGGAGGGAATAGATGCACCAGACCCTATTGCCCCTGCAAACGAACTCCAGACACATGTACCACTTTTTGCGTCTGACTTTATATGGGTGCTGGGGAACTGAACCCAGGGCCAGTAGGCTTTTCGAGCAAGCACCTTTAACCACTGAGCCATCTCCCCAGCCCAGCCTGATTTATTTTTTAAGAAATCTCAGATATCATTTCATTCATAATTTATTCATTATCTGTACATGTTGGTAAAAGGTAAGTCTTTAAAAGCACAATGCCATAGTCTCATCTACAAGCAATTCCCTCATTATTTGATCACTATTCGTACCTCTATGATTATGTCATATTCTTTTTGAAAATATTTTATTTGTTTAAGAGAGAGGGAGAGAGCCAGGCATGATGGCACCTGCCTTTACTCCCAGCATTTGGGAGGCAGAGGTAGGAGGATCATCATGAGTTTGAGGTCACCCTGAGGCTACATAGTGAGTTCCAGGTCAGCCTGGGATAGAGTGAGACTGTACTGTGAAAAACCAAAAAAAAAAAAAAAAAAAAAGGGGGGGGGGGAGCAGATAGAAAGGGAGAATGGGCATGCCAGGGAGAGAGGCAGATAGAATGGGCACTCCAGGACCTCTAGCCACTGCAAATGAACTCTAGATACATGCGTTACCTTGTGCGTCTGGCTTTACGTGGGTACTGGGGATTCAAACCTGGGTCCTTAAGTATTGTAGGCAAGCAACTTGACTGCTAAGCCATCTCCCCAGCCCCATGTTGTATTCTTACAGCAGTTGGTTAATTCAGGTCATGACCCAAATGCCATCATATGCCTCCTTTTCCTCTCGTTCCTTTTCCCCCTTTGCAGTTAACTTGTTGAAGAAATTAGATTGACCTATATAATTTCCTACATTATGGAAACATCCCGTGCTGTCATTTATTTAATATGTGCAATTAGATGTCAGTATGTGTCTACACACTTACCTAGTAGGTCCATTTCCAAGGAGACATCCCAGAAAAGCTTTTGCCTGTGTGTGCCAGAAGACTTGCATAGGAAGTTTTGTACCAGCATTAAAAAAATGATAATAAAGATATGGGGCTGGAGAGATGCTTAGTGGTTAAGGCGTTTGCCTTCAAAGCCAAAGGACATTGGTTCGATTCCCACGTAAGCCAGATGCACAAGGGGGCGCACATGTCTGGAATTCGTTTGCAGTGGCTGGAGGCCCTGGTGTGCCCATTCTCATTCTCTCTCTGTCTCTCTCTCTCTCTCTCTGCCTCTTTCTTTCTCTCTCTCAGATAAATAAATAAAAATAAAGTTTAGTAAAAAATTAAGATATGCCACTATGCTCAACACCTGGGATAAGAAGTAGAGTGATATCAATGACCCTGAAGCCCTTCAGTTGCTTCTTTGCAATTTAATTTTTCTCTCATTTCCTACCTTTGCTCCAGAGTTAACTATTATTTCTAATTTGTATATCTGTACTTTGCAGTTTTTTAAATAATTTTTTGTTTATTTTTATTTATTTATTTGAGAGCAACAGACAGAGAAAGAGGCAGAGAGAGAGAGAGAGAGAGAGAATGGGTGTGCCAGGGCCTCCAGCCACTTTAAACGAACTCCAGATGCATGCGCCCCCTTATCTGGCTTACGTGTGTCCTGGGGGAATCGAGCCTTGAACCAGGATCCTTAGGCATCACAGGCAAGTGCTTAACCACTAAGCCATCTCCCCAGCTCTACTTTGCAGTTTTAATGCATAAACATATAGCTTACATGTTTATGTTTTTACATATAGGGATTGTGTACATATAATCTTCCAAGCTTTTTTTTTTTTTTTTTTTTGTCTTTGAGCTGATGTCTCACTTTAGCCCACACTGACCTGGAATTTGCTATCTATTCTCAGGCTGGTTTCAAACTCACTGCAATCCTCCTACCTCTCCCTCCTCTGAGTGCTGAGATGAAAATCACCATGCCCGACTTCTTTTTTTAAAAAATATTTTATTTATTTATTTGCTGAGCGCGAGAGAGAAAAGAATATATGGGCGCGCCAGGACCTCCAGCCACTGCAAACGAACTCCAGACACATGCACCATCTCGTGCATCTGGCTTACATGGGTCATGGGGAATTGAAACTGGGTCCTTTGGCTTTGTAGGCAAGTGCCTTAACTGCTAAGCCATCTCTCCATTCCCAATGCTTGTTTTTGTCATCAAATTTTAATGTTTTTGAGATTCAGCCATTTGTAGCAAGATTCATTCCTTCTGTGCCATTGTGTAGTACGCTATGTCAGCAATGTGCCAGTTTGTTTCTTCTTCCATGGCATGTGGAGGGTTTAGCTCTGTCCTACACAGTGCTGCAACAGTCTTCTTGTGCCCATTTCCTGGTGAACATGGGTAGGAGACTTTCTGGGGTATCTCCCCAGGCTTGGAATTACTGTGTCACAGAACATGCACATCTTCAGACATACTGGGTAATGCCAAATAGCTTCCAAAGCGGATGGTAAGTGGCATCAATAGATATTTCTTATGCTGACCTAACCTTGTGTTTTTGTAATAAACCAAACTTGGACTTTATTTTTCATGCCCATCATTGAATTTTGAGATCTAAACTTCTGTTTAAGATTTTTTTGCAACTATATTTTTTAGTGAGATTGGCTTGAATTTTTACTTTCTCATGCTGTAGTGTTTGTTATAATAATGGGATTCCAAATGTTTAATATTTGTTTTGTGAAGGTATGAGTTTGTCTGTTTGGAGGATGGAACTATATATATATATATATATATATATATATATATATATATATATATTTTAAATCTACATTTCACCCCTTGAAATGATTAAATAATTTGAGACCAGGCAATTCTTTCCATTTTTTTAGATCCTTCAACTAGTTTAAGTTTGTCCGAAGCCCCGATCTATTCTATGATGTTCCAGCTATTTGGTCAACAGCATCCCATGGACTCCGGCCAGAATCTGGAAACCCAATCTTCAACGGGCACATTCTATTTTTAGCCCGCTGTAATTGTTAGAAAGCCCTCTACTTTCTAAGAAGGTGCATCGCCCGCAGGCTTTTTTTCTGCTATTAAAATGTACAGTACTTAGTTTTAGAGAAGACCCAGTGAGAAAGCCCAATGAAGGCCCCTTGGAGCATGCTTGTAGGGTAGGCTGTGTGCTCAGTTCAGTGGGAATGGCCAAGGCCCACATTGTGAAGGCTCACAGTGGGTTAAGCTGCCCTGGGTCCCCTGGGGGGAGGGGGGCTCCTTGCCTTTGTCCCTGTCAAATTCCCTTACTCCTCCAATTGGGAAAAACCTCTGTGCCAGTCTTCATGTTTTCTGAAAACAATGACTGTTTTCTTGCCCGGGCCTCACTCTTTGTAAATGTTGCAGTGCAGATGTCAACCGAAAGGTGTGTGGAGACGGATGGTTTCACGCCGCGGCGGGTTGGGAGAAGGGACTTAGCGAGGGCTGACTGGACCACGTGACCTTGACAAAAGCACTTCAGAGTCGGGGCCGCAGGATTTCCCACTCTAGGTGAACTGCTCCCTTGCCTGTCCTTTATCGCGCTGATGGAGCCAAAATGTTGCTCTAAAAACTGCTTTACTGGGCTGGAGGGATGGCTTAGCGGTCAAGGCACTAGCCTGCAAGGCTAAAGGATCCCAGGTTTGAGTCCCCAGGACCCATGTAAGCCAGATGCACAAGGTGGGGCCAGCATGCTTCTGGAAGTTTGTTCGCAGCGGCAGAAGGCCCGAGCGCATCCATTCTCTCTCTCTCTCGCTATCTGCCTCTTTCTCTCTCAAATATAAATTAAACAACAACAAAAACAACTGCTTTACTAAGGACCAATTGCACAGCCCCTTGTTGCTTTGTTGGCAGAGGTTGCAGTGGGTCCAACAGAGCTTCTGAGGCCTGGCTGGGCAGACATGAGGCGAAGCAGGGTGATAGAGGAGGTGCTAACTCAGTGGAGATGCCGGGCCTGTGGTGGTTCCACTGTGAATGGATGTCCCCACCCCCATAGCCTCAAGGTGTTTTTTTTTTTTTTTCGAGGTAGGGTCTCACTCTAGCCCAGGCTGACCTGGAATTCACTATGGAGTCTCAGGGTGGCCTTGAACTCATGGTGATCCTCCTACCTCTGCCTCCCAAGTGCTGGGATTAAAGGCGTGCGTCACCACGCCCGGCAACACTCAAGGTATTTTTGATTAAGGCTAAGCTTCCTGCTTAAGTCTCCAGCAGCCTGTAAAGAGGAGGTGTCACTTGGGGACAGATCTTGGGGACCAGCCCCATGGTTTGTTTAGGGGCAGATCTTGATTTTAGCCCACAGGTGTGGAGAGAGCAGTTCGAGCTCTGGGGCTGTGGCTTGTTGGTGTTTGCTTGCTGCAGTTTTTGTTTTTGTTTTTGTTTTTTCCTCTGCTTGGATCTACGGCAGTCGGCAGCTTCTTCTGCCAGCGGTGGCGTTTCCCAGGATCTGTAAGCTGAAATAAATCCCTTCCTCCCATAAGCTGTGCCTGGTTGGATGTGTGTCCCAGCAACACGGAGCTGATGACAAGGGCAGAGTTTCAGACGGCCACTTCCCCACGGGCACCTCGCCAGCCAGCTAACTGTCACTGCGGCTGCGCCCTGAGGAACCTTTTCCACTAACTCAGGAAAGGAAGCAGGAAGTTTAGAAGCACACCTGAAGATAGCCTTACTTATCAAAGCTTACCAAAGCTCATGATTTCTTAAAATTAGATTTATTTGCGAGCAGAGAGAGAGAGAGAGACGGACAGACAGACAGAGAGAATGGACACACCAGGGCCTCTAGCTATTGCAAATGAACTCCAGAAGCACGTGTTACTTTGTGCATCTGGCTTATGTGGGTACTGGGGAATCAAACCTGGGTCCTTAGTCTTTGCAGACAAGCACCTTAACCACCAAGCCATCTCTCCAGCCCAAAGCTCCTGATTTATATGTATGGCCTAAACGTTGATTCATTCCATTAATTGACTTGTGATTATTTTAAGACAGCAAGTCAGATCTCTTCCTAACTGTTATTAAACTGCATTTACTGGGGGCCTGGCGAGGGACAGCTCCGTGTTTAAGATGTCGCCTCCCTCACTGAGAGTATTAGAATCTCTTAGTGATCTCTGTTTCCTTGGAGACAGCTATAGTTTCCCTTAGACTAGAGACTTGTGTGGGGAAGGTGGCTTTCTACTCTGGCAGTTGTCTCGATAGTCCCTTCCGCCTCAAGAAGAGAGACACCTCTAGAGTTTATTCATTGCCGGACTGTTATGTATGGTAGTTGGTAACATTACTAATATTTTGTATTTATTTATTTAGAGAGAGATAATGGGCATGCCAAACTCCAGATGCATGTACCACCTTGTGCATTTGGCTTACCTGGTGTTGCAGTCAGGTTCACATTGCTGGTGGAAATCACCTGACCAAGAGCAGTTTGTGGGAAAAAAGTTTATTTTGGCTTACAGGCTCGAGGGGAAGCTCCATGATGGCAGGGGAAAACAATGGCATGAGCAGAGGGGGGACATCACCCCCGGCCAACATAAGGTGGACAATAGCAACAGGAGAGTATACCAGACACTGGCAAGGGGACATTGGCTATAACACCCATAAGCCCACCCCCAACATTATACTCCCTCCAGGAGGCCTTAATTCCCAAATCTTCATCAGCTGGGAACCTAGCATTCAGAACACCTAAGTTTATGGGGCACACCTGAATCAAACCACCACATTCTGCCCCTGACCCCCATAAACTGATATCCATACATGATATACAATACAGTGCATTCAGTCCAACTTTAAAATTCCCCATAGTTTTTATCAATTCCAATGATGTTCATACATCCCCATAGTCCAAGGTCTTTATTTTTTTATTTTTTTGTTCATTTTTATTTATTTATTTGAGAGCAACAGACAGAGAGAGAAAGAGGCAGAGAGAGAGAGAGAGAGAGAGAGAGAGAGAGAGAGAGAGAGAATGGGCGCACCAGGGCTTCCAGCCACTGCAAACGAACTCCAGACGCGGGCGCCCCCTTGTGCATCTGGCTAACATGGGTCCTGGGGGATTGAGCCTCGAACCTGGGTCCTTAGGCTTCACAGGCAAGCGCTTAACCGCTAAGCCATCTCTCCAACCCCCCCTTTTTTTTAACTTTTAGTCCAAGGTCTTTTAACTGTGTCATAATCTTGCAGATAACTTTTCTGAGACTATTGCTCTGAGATGCTTTTCCTGCTAAGTTCCTGTCTTAAAACTTGAAGCTCACCTTACATACCCGGATACTTAGCTTGCTTAAAATAATGCAGTCAGGTTCTCTTGCCATAGTTCACCTTTTCCTGAGCAGCACAGAGGGCTGATGTTGACAGGGAGCGTTTAGAGATGCTGACTGGCATCCTAAGCCGTGCTCTTCGCCCTCTGCCTCAGTGACTGGTTGCCGTCCGGACCCAGGGCAGCGTGAACGATGCTGACCGTAGGGTTGAAAACAACACATGTCAAAAGTAACCAACTGTCCGCAGAAGTGTTGAAAGCAACAGGTGGCCTTCGTGTGATTGCAGATGTGAAGAGATGTGTATGTGTGTACTCTGGGTCAGCAGAACCTCACGTATCATACCCCTAAGTCCCTTTCTTTTTTAATTAATTTTTTTGTTTATTTATTTATTTATTTGAGAGCAACAGACACAGAGAGAAAGGGGGGGAGAGAGAGAGAGAGACAGAGAGAGAATGGGCGCGCCAGGGCCTCCAGCCACTGCAAACCAACTCCAGACATGTGCGCCCCCTTGTGCATCTGGCTAATGTGGGTCCTGGGGAATCGAGCCTCGAACCGGGGTCCTTAGGCTTCACAGGCGAGTGCTCAACCGCTAAGCCAACTTTCCAGCCCCTAAGTCCCTTTCTTTAACCAGTGCTTCAAGAATTACTTGGGGTCAGAAGTTCCTTGCCCTTTGATCACATGTTGCCCGTCCTTTGCCCATGTAATGCTAATTCTTCACATATTCCTGCTTTTTTGCTGTTCAATAAAAACGCCAATGAGAGCCTGTCAGCAGTGGTGACAGCAGAAGCTGTGGGTTCACCCTTGGGTAGTTTTCCTTCTTCCAGGCTCTGCTCCAATCAGCAGCTATCCTAGTTGGGCAAACAGATCTAAGGGTCAGTTTCTATAATTCTAGGACAGTGCCCCAATCGGGCAATTGTGGGTTATATATTTCATTTTATATATATATATATATATATATTCCCCCCCCTCCCAGCACTTGTATCCTAGTCTGCTAATCCCAATAAGTGGCTCATTTCAGGATTGGTCTCACTTGATTTTCCTCTGTGTTAGATGGTCTTCTGATTTTCTGGTTCTTCAGATGTAGTAAGTTTGAATCTTGTTCAGAACACCGAGACTGTGAACTTTCAGAGCTCGGACTCTGTTTTGTTTTTTCAGTGAGCACTGGATTTCTAGCTTCAGCAGGCAGTGTCCTTGGACTCAAACCGTGAACTCTAGTTTCTTTGGGAGCAGCCTGAATCCTGGATCAGCTTAGCGCCGGGAGCATGTTTAGCTCAATAGTCACCCAGATGTGGGAAGCTGGGGGATACCACCTCAGACTCTTTTTCCCTGCCTCCCAGTGGATGAGGGACTTGTCAAAGAAGCCAGCATAGCCGATGGTGACGATCTGGAACCATGGGTGTGTTCTATGAAAGCACGAACAATGCCCATAAAGCCAGCAGGATGGTAGTGCCAAAGGAGGCATGTCTGTGTGTGTGTGTGGAGAGGTGGTGGTACACGTATGCATGTGTATGCAGGTGCAGATGTGCGGACCAGGGGAGGACACCCAATTGCTTTTTTGTCTTATTTCCCTGAGATGGTCTCTCACCGAGCCTGGAGGTCACCATTTTTCAGTTCAGTTGGCTAACCAAACAAGCCCCTGTGATCCTCCTGTCTCTGGCCCTTCATTGCTCGGGATACAGGTAAGCACAACCGTGCCCAGCTTTCTTTTCTTTTTTTTTTTTTTTCGAGGTAGGGTCTTGCTGTAGCCCAGGCTGACCTGGAATTCACTCCGTAGTCTCAGGCTGGCCTTGAACTCATGGCGATCCTCCTACCTCTGCCTCCCAAGTGCTGGGATTAAAGGCATGCGCCACGCGTCGGCTCCGGCTTTCTTTTCTAACGTGGGTGCTGGAGAGATTGAATGTGGGTTGTCAAGGTTGCACATCTAGGCCTTTTACCCGCTGAGCAATAATCTGCTTCCAACCTTTTTTTTTTTGGATACAAGGTCTTGTGTAGCCCGGGCTACCCCCAAATATGCTATGTAACCAAGGATGGCCTTGAATAATTTTTTCATCTCACTCTCTCTCTCTCTCTCTGTGTGTGTGAATGTTTGTGTGTGACTGTGTGTATGCGTGAATGCACATGCCACTTGCAGCACAGCATGTGTGTGGAGGTCAGAGGACAGCCTCTGCTATTCGATCTCCCTTTCCACCGTGTCTGCGGCAGTCTCTTGTTCACTGCTGTCGTCACCAGGCTACCTGGCCTGTGAGCTTCTGGGGATTCCCCATCTCACTGTACACGTGCTCGGACTACACACACTCGAGCTGCCACCTCTGCCTTTACGTGGGCTCTGGGGATTCAAACTCGGCCCTCATGCTTGTTGTTCCCAAGTGTTCTATATTGTGAGCCGTCTCTCTAGTTCCTCCCTACAACTCTTTGACTGTTTTATTCTATTTAAAAGGTCTGCCCTTTCCCCATTTGTTGAATGCTCGCTTTTAAAAGCACTTTCTGGACTAGAGAGATGGCTCGCTCAGTGGTTAAAGACACTTGCTTGCAAAGCACAATGACCCAGGTTCAATTCCCCAGTATCCACATAAAACCAGAGGAGGCCCTTGTACTCTATCATATTCTCTCTCTCAAGTAACTAAATGAGTAATAAAATATTAAAAAGTAATAATGAAAGTACTTTCCATGTGTTATTTCATTCTTTTTTTAAAAAAATTATTCATTTATTTATTTGAAACTGAGAGAGAGAGAGAGAGAGAGAGAGAGGGAAAGAGAGCAAGCACGCCAGGGCCTCCAGCCACTGCAAACAAACTCCAGATGCATGTGCCACCTTGTGCATCTGGCTTTATGTGGGTACTGGGGAATCAAACCTGAGTCCTTAGGCTTTACAGGCAAGAGCCTTAGCCACTTTTTTTTTTTTTTCATTCTTACAAAGACCTCATGAGATGTTTTTCCTGTCCTTTCTTTACTCATGAAAGAACCAAAGTATGGAGAATTTAATTGACTCGACATCATCTTTCTTACAGGAGCAGGGATAGGACATAGGTTTCACAGTCTGGCCCGTAGTCCATTTTGGTGCATACCTATAACAGTATCAAAGAGTGTAGTCCATTTTGGTGCATACCTATAACAGTATCAAAGAGTGTGTGTACAACTCAGTATTTTTTTAAATGATTTCCAGGAATCACACTTTAAAAAAATATTTTATTTTTATTTATTTATTTGAGAGAGGGAAAGAGGCAGAGAGAGAGAGAGAGAATGGGTGCACCAGGGCCTCTAGCCACTGCAAATGAACTCCAGATGCATATGCCACCTTATGCATCTGGCTTACGTAGGTACTAGGGAATTGAAACTGAGGTCCTTTGGCTTTGCAGGCAAACGCCTTAACCGCTAAGCCATCTCTCCAGGCCAAGATGTCACACTTTTGAATGAGCGTTATTTTCATCTTACTGCCCATTGACTGAACACTTCAGATTTGTTGCTGGACCAACTTATCCTTCCCACTCCAAGAGCATGACAGTAAAACCGGAGTGTGGAAAGCTTTCACGAGAATGAGACGCAGCGCGAGTGTGTGGACCTGTGGCATGCCAAGGAACTGCTGGGCCAGTGAGCTAGCTGGGCTGAGTGTGGCCACGTCATGACGGGCTGTGTGGCCGGGGCACCAGGCTGGCTCAGGGGTGACTTATCACAGACAGCACAGGGCTCTGTGCCTGATGACCACTTTCAGGCCAAAGAACAGCTCGAAAGGTAATCACTGTGACACTCCAGCTCTCTGGCCGCCCGCACGTGGTTTGATGACAGGTACACAAAGAAGTGAGCTGAGTCGAGCAACTAGACTTAGTGAAGGGGTGGGAGATCATTCTGCGTGGAGTTTTCTGTTTCTTGGTGTTTTTCTAACTTTTAAAAAATATTTATTTGAGAGCTACAGACAGAGAGAGAAAGAGGCAGATAGATAGAGAGACAATGGGCATACCAGGGCCTCCAGCCACTGCAAATGAACTCCTTATGCATGTGCCACCTTGTGCATCTGGTTTATGTGGGTCCTGGAGGATCGAGCCTCGAACCAGGGTCCTTAGGCTTCACAGGCAAGTGCTTAACTGCTAAGCCATCTCTCCAGCTCCTAATTTTATTTTTATTTTCATTAGAGAGAGAGTGAGATGGGCACGCCAGGGCCTCTAGCCACTGCAAATGAACTCCAGACACATACGCCACCATGTGCATCTGGCTTATGTGGGACCTGGAGAATTGAACCTGGGTCCTTAGGCTTCGCAGGCAAACACCTTAACCACTAAGCCATCTCTAAGACTTTTCTAAATATTTTTATTTAACTTTGGTTTTGGGATGGAGGAAGAGACAAAGAATGTGACTGAGTACGGGTGCACCAGGGCCTCTTGCCACTACAAATGGACTCCAGATGCATGCGCCACTTTGTGCTTCTGGCTTTGTGGGGCAACCGGGGCATCAAGGTCAGGCTGTCAGGCTTTGCAAGCAAGCACCTTTAACTACTGCCCCATCTCTCCAGCCACCCCCCCCCACCTTGTTCTGTTCCTGTTTCTATCCTCTGTCAGTCGGGGGTGTGCTTCTGTCTAATACTGAGTTGAACAAGGGGAGAAATAACTGGAGAGGAAGAGAATTCTGGGTGAGTTTTTAGTGATTAAATTTTTGAGTCAGAATTATGATAGAGATGAGCTTGAGCTGCAGATGTGGAGTTGGGATGTCTTTGAGCTAACGGGTTCCATGGGGAAGCATAGCCCTCCAGACTCTTACTGCTCCTGGGTGTTGGGTTACCCATGAATGTCACATGTTGGGTTACCTGTGAACACTGAATGTCTAAAGTTTTAGCTCCTATGTTAGCTATGTATTTTGTGCCTAATATACCCCCCCCTTCTCTTTCTCTCTTGCAGTCTCTCTCTCTCTCTCTCTCTCTCTCATGCTTTGCTTTGTTTGTTTCAGGTGAGTAGCAAGGATGAGGACTTCCTTGACCTTTCTGTGGATGTGGAACAGAACACTTCCATTACCCACTGTCTGAGGTAACCTCCCGGATTCTGGCTTTGCTTTAAGCTTTTGATCCAGCTAGTCAATAAACGAGGGCAATAAAAAACTGATATTTCTTCAAGATGTAATCTTTCCTGCTCTTGAGCCAATGTAGTTCTATTAGTTTCTATTTCTTCTTCCCCAAAGAGAGATTAAAGGTAAACATATGTGGTCTGGAGAGGATTTCCACGGACCTGAGAGTGGATCAGGTGGAAGTCATTAGTCACTATTGTTAGAAATAGAACTTTACTATGCGTGTATGTTTTTGGCTTCATCTCTCTCTCTCTCTCTCTCTTGAGTTAATAAATGCTACATATACCAACCATTGCTTTCTTTTTCCAAGATCATCTTTTGTATTATGTTAAAGTTTATGTACTTTGAGAGACAAAGAGGGAATTGCCTTTTCTTCCATGTTTTAAATATATTTTTTATTTATTTATGAGAGAGAGAGAGAGAGAGAGAATGGGCGCGCCAGGGCCTCCAGCCACTGCAAACTCCAGATGCATGCACCTCCTTGAGCATCTGGCTTTCATGGGTACTGGGAAATCAAACCAGGGTCCTTTGGCTTTTGCGGGCAAATGCCTTAACGGCTAAGCCATCTCTCCAGCCCCTTCTTCCATGTTTTAATATTCTGTGGAGATCATCTGTGGAAGGAAATTCTTCATTAGTGTTTCCCTGCCCTCTAGGAAATTCCTAGGCTGTTGGAAGGCAGGTGGGTAGTGGCTGTGTGGAAATCAGACAGATAAAGGGCAGAGTCCGTAGCTCTAACTTCAGCCTTTTGGGAACCATGTGACGGGGAGAAATGTAGAGCAGAGTTTTGTTTCTGTATTTCCCTTTCTTGGCCCTGCATCCCTGATGAAGGCGAGAGAGGTGGGAATGGAAAAGCTGGCGTGGGATGGTGTGTCATAGCCCCCAAATGCCTTTTATTTTTATTTATTTACTTGTAGTTTTTTGAGGTAGGGTCTCACTCTGGCCCAGGCTGACCTGGAATTCACTATGAAGTCTCAGCGTGGCCTCGAACTCACGGCAATCCTCCTTCCTCTGCCTCCCGAGTGCTGGGCTTAAAGGCATGCACCACCATGCCTGGCTTTATTATTTTTATTTATTTTATTATTATTAATTAATTTATTTATTTAGCCCAAATGCCTTTTAGACATCAGTGGATTCCTGGCTTGATTGCATAGGCCAGACTAGTATTCCTGATAAGTGCACCATAGGTTTTTTGTTGTTGTTGTTTGGTTGCTTAGGATTTGTTTGTTTGTTTGTTTTCTTTCTTTTTGAGGTAGGGTCTCATTCTAGCCCAACTGACCTGGAATTCACTGTGTACTCTCAGGCTGGCCTCGAACTCACAGCGATCCTCCTACCTCTGCCTCCCAAGTGCTGGGATGAAAGGTGTGCGCCACCACGCCTGGCACCCGACAGTTTTCTCTTTCCGCCATGCTTGACCTTGACTGACTTGTGTAACCTGTGTTCAAGTGCACGGAAAGAGATGTCTGTCAGCTGTTGCCATTCACTGGGGTTCTGCGATGGCGTCTGGCCTGGCTCGTCAAAATGAAGTGCAGGAGAGACTCAAGCAATTTATGGTGCCAGGAACTTTATGTTATTTCTATAAATCTCTTGAGACAAAAGAGAAGGAATGACAGTGACCTTTCTTGGCCCCTTTTCATGATGTAATTTGGTTTGCATCCATTTTATTTTCCTTGCTTTTCAAGTTAGAGCTAGGAGTTTCCTTGAACGTCACATCTACTTAGCTCTTATGTTGTGATTTCTCTTCGATCTACTTTCATGATGCAGGGAATCAAGCTGAAATTGTGAGACCTGCTTGTATTATCCCCATGTCTGCCTTCCAGAAGGGTTTTAGGTGACAGATTGCAGCATCCTTTCACTAAACTTTTGTTCCAGAGAAATAGCATTAAGTAGTTAAATCCAGGTGCAGGTCTAGCAGAGCTGTAAATCCACACTTGTAGCTGAGCTCTGGTTCTCATATATCACACACAGTTCTGTGTCTTAGGCAAGATAAGCTACCCATAAGACTGAAGATGCTTAGAGGTTTCTCTCTCTCTCTCTCTCTCTTTTGAAAAGTTCAGGGATGCCCACAGGCAAAGACTTAGAATACATAAAGTTTGTCTCATTTGCCCTTGCGGAGCCTTTCTGGTGCTTGTGCCTGTCCCCTTGGCTCCCTTGTAGAATCTCAGCTTTGTCCCCTGAGAGCCCAGCGCTGCATTTTAAAACCACCTTCTCCCATCTTCCTCTCACTTCAGATTCCCCAGTCTCTCCCTCCTTGGGGGGGGGGGGGGAGGTCAGCCAGGTGTTCGAGGAGAGCACTTTGAATTCTCCTCAAGCTCTTTCCATTTGAAAATTAATCTTCTTCAAAAGAATCCCTTTCCTACCTGTTTGGAGAAACTCATTTCATGTACTACGATCACATACATGCATTCCTGTTGCTTCTCTATTCTATTTCTCTGATCTGTGTTTTAATTTTACTTTACTTAAAGATTTGTTTTTACAATGTGTTTTTCTAGTTAACATATACATAATGGGTTTCATCGTGGCCTTGTCATGCACATAATGCATTATTACAGTTTTCTCTTATTTGCCCTCCTCCATCCTCCTTTTCTCCCCCTCTTCCTAGTCCCCTCCCCTCCCTCCTCCCCTTTCTCCTCTCCCCTCTCCTCCCTCCCCTCTCTTCTCTCCTCAAATAATCACTTTTACGTTCATATCCCATGTATCCCTTTATTCTCTCTTGTTATTTTTTTCCCTCTCTTTTCCTTCCCCCGCATAGTCTCCTCCTTCCTACTTCCATCTCACTCTCTCTCTCACACACACACATACACACACACACTCCAGCATATCTAGATTGTGGATATGAGGGAAAACATGCAGTGTTTGCCTAAGTCTGACCTATTTTGCTTAACACCACAGTGTTATGTGTCCAGCTCCGTGTTCCTACATGTCATGATTTCATTTTTCACGTCTAAGTTGTGTCTTCGTTTTCCTTACCCGCTCACTGTCGCTCGACCTGTAGGTTGGTTCCACAGTCAGCACAGGTGTGCAAGGATCTCTGTGATAATGTCGATTTAAAGTCCTTCAGGTGTTTGCCCAGGAGACACACAGCTGGATCACGGGGTAGTCCTATTTTTAGTTTTTTAAAAATATTTTTTGTTTATTTATTTGAGAGAGAGAGAGAGAGAGAAAGAGGTGGGGCCAGGAACGCCAGCCACTGCAAACAGACTCCAGACGTGTGTACCCCTCAGTGCATCTGGCTTACTTGGGTCCTGGAGAATTGAACCGGCCTCCTTCGGCTTTACAGGCAAACGCCTTAACTGCTAAGCCACCTCTCCAGCCCTATTTTTAGTCTTTTTTGTTTGTTTGTTTTTTTTTTGGTTTTTCGAGGTAGGGTCTCACTCTAGCCCAGGCTGACCTGGAATTCACTATGGAGTCTCAGGGTGGCCTCGAACTCACGGCGATCCTCCTACCTCTGCCTCCCGAGTGCTGGAATTAAAGGCATGCGCCACCACGCCCGGCTATTTTTAGTCTTTTGAAGAACCTTTATACTGATTTCCACAGGGGCTGCCCCTCCCCTTCAACTCTCTCTCAAGTCAGTGGTCCTCCAATTGTGGTGTGTGCGTCAGAGTCACCAGGGTACGGTGGTAAGAAAAGAGGCATAGGCCGCATGGCAAAAGTCCAGCAGGGAGTCTGGACCTCCCGTCTTTAATTCTCGTTCTGGTGATGAGAACCACTCAGGCTTAAGAACCATGGCTGCAGCTTTTTGCTGTTCCCTGTTTGTGGTGGTTTGATCCAGGTGTCCCCCATAACCTTATGTGTTCTGAATGCTAGGTCCCCAGCTGGTGGCAATGTGGGATTGGAGCCTCCTGGAGTCGATGTATTGTTGGGGGCGGTCTTATGGGTGTTATAGCCAGTTTCCCCATGCCAGTGTTTGGCACACTCTCCTGTTGCTATTGTCCACCTTATGTTGGCCAGGGGGTGACATCCAGTCTCTGCTCATGCCACGTTTTCCACTGTCATCGTGGAGCCTCCCCTGGAGTCTGTAAGCCAAGGTAAACCCACAAGCTGCTCTTGGTTGGGTGCTTGCCAGCAACAAGAAGCTGACTGCGACACGATTCAGACAGGCAGCCTGGAGCAGCCTTGCCCACATCACCTGCACTGTCAGTAGAAACGCAACGTCTCTGTGCTCAGAGTCTGTATCTCGAAAGATTCCGCATACGCGTGCCACCATCTGGGTGGCAATGAGACAGCTGGTCTGGACCCTGGCAGCACAGGGGGGGTTCTGGGAAGGTTCAAACACAACAATGCCTGTTTCCCTGGAGAGATTCTGATGTAATTGATCGGGGGGGCGAGAGGGGAGGGAGGGTTTTGGGATTCAGTTTATAACAATGGGCACTTGGAGGAAAGCTGAGATTCCAGGTAGGAGCCACAGAAAGAGATACAGGCAAAATACTAAATAAATAAATAAATAAACACCCCCAAATCAAAACTGCCTTGCAAGGACAATTAAGATAAAGCACACATTTTCCAGTGAGCAGCCAGAAGGGGACAGACACACTGCCGCATCCTTAAGCCAAGCCTCCCAGCGCCAGGGAGTGTGGGTTTCCCTTGTTGATCCTCTGGCTCCCAAGAGGCTACGCAGGGCCTGGCGCCTCCCGTAGCTCATGGCCACATCAGTTCAGTCCAGTGCCCTTCCCAGTACAGTGCCAGCTTCTGTTGGGTCATGCCATGGAAATCACTGGAAGCATTGCTTAAGAATTCTCTTTGCCCGGTCAGTTTTTCAACGGTTTTGCTGAATGGTTTAAGATTTTAATTGACAGTGTATCAAGGTCAGACGGGAACTTGGGCATGTCCTGGCTCTACAGGACAGGCACGTCTTCTCATCCAGGATCGTAGCTTTTCCCCATCTAGTTAAGTTTCCTTGCATATGTTTCCATAAAGTTTTAGAGTTCCCTTTATAAAGGTACGTGTTTCTTATTATATTTGTCCCAAGGTGAATTTTATTTATTTATATTTTATGAGAGAGAGAGAGAGAGTTGGTGCACTAGGGCCTCCAGCCACTGCAGTTGAACTCCAGACACAAGTGCCACCTTGTGTGCATGTGTGACCTTGCATATGTGTCACCTTGTGAGTCTGGCTTATGTGGGATCTGGGGAGTTGAACAGGGGTCCTTAGGCTTTGCAGACAAGCACCTTAACTGCTAAGCCATCTCTCTAGCCTCTAAATGAATTTTAAAATGTTTAATTGCAGTTACTATATTTTTTTTTCAAGGAAAGGTCTCACTCTAGCTCTGGCTGACCTGGAATTAACTCTGTATTCTTAGGGTGGCCTTGAACTCACAGCATCCTCCTACCTCTGCCTCCCGAGTGCTGGGATTAAAGGCGTGTGCCACCATGCCCAGCAAAACAACTATAAGCAAGTGCCTATAACCACTGAGCCATCTTCCCAGCCCTTATGACTCCTTTAAATTATTTATTTGTTGAGAGACAGAGACCAAGAATGGGCATGCTAGGGCCTCTCGCCATTGCAAACCAACTCCAGATGCATGGGCCATTTTGTGCATCTGGCTTTATGTAAGTACTGGGCAATTGAACCCGGGTTTTGCAAGTAAACAGCTTTAACCACTGAACCATCTCCGTAGCCCCCAATTGGTATTTCTCAAAAGCGCTATCTCGTTATGACTTGTCCTAGCTGAGTTCTCTTTGGGGGCTCCTGCTCCATAGGGTGCGTATTAGAGTCATAATAGCATTTGAGGCTGTCCTCAATATAGCCATGGGTCTCCCACACCTCTGATGTCTGTGTCTTAGCGCTATGCCTCTTCTGCTATGTTCCCTAACTCTTGTCACTTGGACACACTTTGCCTGTGTGAGAACCTGACTAGGGACATCACCTCTAGAGGGAAACATCCTGAATTCCTCCAGTTCAATTCTCTGGTGGGGCTAGAGAGATGGCTTAATGGTTAAGGTGCTTGCCTGCGAAGCCTAAGGACCCAGAGTTGGTTCCCCAGTACCCACATAAGCCAGATGCACATGGTGGTGCATGTATCTGGAGTTCATTTGCAGTGGCTAGAGGCCCTGGTGCCCCCATTCCTTCTCTGTGTGTGTGCCTCTCTTTCTCTGTCTCAAATAAATAAAAATAAAATATTAAAGCTGGGTGTGGTGTTGCAAGCCTTTAATCCCAGCACTCGGGAGGCAGACGTAGGAGGATCACCGTGAGTTCGAGGTCACCCTGAGACTAGTGAATTCTAGGTCAGCCTGGGCTAGAGTGAGATCCTACCTTAAAAAACCAAAAAAAAAAAAATCAAAACAATTCTCTTACATTTTCCCCTGGACTTTATACTCCATCCATTCAGCATCCATTAAAATTTGGCTCAGTGAGACAGCAGACAAGATTCCCCCCGCACCCCCCGCCCTGCTTAGGAGGGAAACATGGGGAAGATTAGTTTTAGCTGGGGACCCAGGCATTGAGGAAAACCGAACAACATCATGCTGGGGTGGGGTGGGTTTCTTCAGATGGTCAGGGAAATGCACAATGAAGAAGACAGGGCTCACTGAGCTCTGAGTAACCAGCCCGGTCAGCCGTGGAGGCCTCTGGGAAGAGTTCTCTGTGCAGAGGAAGTAACCCTTGCCAGTTCCCCGAGACAGGAAGAGGGCAGCCCAAGGTCTGGGCGGCTGGGCAGAGAGGAGGCAGGAGATGAGGGCAGCTTAGTCAGGGTCGAATGACCACGGTCTGCAGTGTGGCAGTTGGGGTGTTATCCCTGAGAGAAACACAATTACTGCTCTGGGGGGGTTCTAGGCAGTGGAAACAGATGCATTTGTACTGTGGTCACATGGAAAGCTGTGTGAGTATTCCACTCCCCAAATCCCCAGGACCCAGCCCAGAGGATTGTGTCTGTACTTTAATGAATGAACAATCTGTCTTTTTTTTTTTTTCTTGTTATGTGCAATGGAAGCGGTAGAGCCATTAACACCATTTAAATATCGTTTCCTGCTTAATAAAATCGGATCAAGCTGCTGCGAGGAGATTCCGTGAATGAGGAAATGTCTCAGGCCTTTTTCAAAACTGCAGGCTATTATTATACCCTGGACATTCTTTTCGGCCTTTTGAAGCCAACCACAGAAATAAGTGCCGAGCAGCATCTCGATGACCAGAAAAGAATGAAAGGCCGTGACATTTAGAAAATGAAAAACTCTTAAGTAGCGGAATCAAACCTTCTCTGATAAGATGAACATACACAGAGCAGTCACCATGGCTTTTGTCCCTCCAGGGAGGCAACTGAAGTCCTTACTCTCTGGGGAGAAGTGGGGAGCAGGACTGGGTGGCGACTGTCCCCTCTCGGTGACTTGGGTTTCTCGTGTCCTGTCCTGTCATTTGCTGTGTGAGAGGATGACCTTGATTTCCTCATCCTCCTGTCTCCACTTTCCTCCCAAGTGCTAGGATGACACAGGTGTGCACCATCACGCCCAGTTTATGCAGTGCTGGGGGTGGAACCCAGGGCCTTGCGCATAAACTACACCCCCAGCCCCAACTTGGGGTTTTCCTAGTTTAATATAAGAGAGCAGTGAGAGCATATGGTTTGGTTGTTACTATCTGTACTCTTGTGACCTTTGAAATATGGACCCTCTGAAGCCGGGCGTGGTGGCGTACGCCTTTAATCCCAGCACTCGGGAGGCAGAGGTAGGAGGATCGAAAAACCAAAAAAAAAAAAAAAAAAAAAAAGAAAAAGAAATATGGACCCTCTGAGATACGACTTTTCATTAACATCATGATGTCACTTGCATTTTATTTTTAGTTTTACCTTTTTTTTTTTTTTTGAGGTGGGGTCTCGCTGTAGCTCAGGCTGACCTGGAATTCACTCTGTAGTCTCAGGGTGGCCTCGAACTCTTGGCAATCCTCCTACCTCTGCCTCCCGAGTGCTGGATTTAAAGGCGTGTGCCACCACGCCTGGCTCAATCAAGCTATATTTAAAAGGCTGTCCTAGTGAAGTTACCACCTAGTCCAGTAAACCTGATCTTTTGTGACGTTTTTCCCATTTTCACTTTAAAATCGCCCTGCAGCTGCAGGTAGAGGGATCTAACATGGAATACATTAAGTAGGTATGAACTTCTTCTCTACAGAGACTTCAGCAATACGGAAACGCTGTGCAGTGAACAGAAATACTATTGTGAAACGTGTTGCAGCAAACAGGAGGCCCAGAAAAGGTGCGTGAAGGACTTAACTCGGGAGGGCTTTGGGCCGGAAGAAAGGGGGGGGCTGTGGCACTGGGAGGGTTGGGTCTGAAATCTCAGCCTTATGATTTTGGTCTGAGTAAGGCCCAGGTCTACCTGTATGGTATGAAGGTATTTTCTGTTCAGGCATGAATATTTTATGCATTGGGCTGGAGGGATGGCTTAGCAATTAAGGTGTTTGCCTGCAAAGCCAAAGGACCCAGGTTTGATTCTCCAGGACCCATGTTAGCCAGATGCACAAGGGGGCGCATGCTTCTGGAGTTTGTTTGCAGTGCCTGGAGGCCCTGGCATGCCCATTCTCTCTCTCTCTGTCTGTCAAATAAATAAATAAAATATTAAAATAAAATATTCTATGCATTAAATTGTGTTCTTATAAAACATGAGGGCTTTCTATAATTACTATTTTTCTTCTGATTTTTTTTTTTTTTTTTTTGGGTTTTTGAGGTGGGGTCTCACTATGGTCCAGGCTGACCTGGAATTAACTCTGTCGTCTCAGGGTGGCCTTGAACTCATGGCGATCCTCCTACCTCTGCCTCCGGACTGCTGGGATTAAAGGCGTGCACCACCACACCCGGCTGTCTTCTGATTTTTTTTTTTTTTTTTTGAGGCAGTTTTAGCCCAGAACTTGTCATTATCCTTGGTGCTGGGATTGTAAGGTGTGCAGCACCACACCTGCCTCTCACGATGGTTTTATTTTGCTTATTTTTATTTTTTTATTTACTTTATTTTACATTTTACTTACAAACACGAATGTGTGTGTGTGTGTGTTTGGGTGTGTTTGCCTGTTTGTGAGTGGAGGTGCGAGAGCATGTAGAGACCAGAGAACCACTTCAGTGTGTCGTCTTTGGTGACTCCATTCACCTTTTCTGAAGTAATTTTAAAAACTTTATTTGTATTTATTTATTTGAGAGAGAGAGAATGGGTGTGTCAGGGCCTTCAGCCCCTGCAAACCAACTCCAGATGCCTGCTGCACCTTGTGCATCTGGCTTACGTGGGTCTTGGGTCCTGGGGAATTGAACCTGGGTCCTTTGGCTTTGCAGGCAAGCATCTTAACCGCTGAGCCATCTCTCCAGCCTCCATTCATTTCACCTTTTTAAAAACAAGGTCTCCCGCTGGCCTAGAGCTTGCCAAGTAGGCTAGACTGGCTGACCAGTGAGCACCAAGGATCCTCCTATGTCAGTCTCCCCGACACTGAGAGAAAGGTCTCACCTGGCATTTTTATATGGGTTCCAAGGAGTGAACTCAGGTCCTCAATCTTGCAAGAAAAACATTTTATCATATATTTATGAACAGGGTTAAAAAAATATATATATATATTTGTTTTAGTTAGTTATTTGCAAGGAGAGAGAGAGAATGAATATGAGAATGGGCGCACTAGGGCCTCCAGCCACTGCAAATGAACTCCAGATGCATGCGTCACCTTGTGCATCCGGCTTACATTGGTCCTGGGGAATTGAACCTGGGTCATTAAGTTTTGTAGGCAAGTACTTTAACTGCCGAACCATCTCTCCAACCCACGAGCAGGGTTTCACCTTAGATTTTTTTTTTCTTCTTCAGTAAGTAGTCTCTCAGGACTAGTCCTTTTAAAATAGTATGTATCAAAAAAGAAAAAAAAAGGAAGAAAGAAAAAAAATAGTATGTATCAAGAATGTGCAGAAGCTGAGCATCACAGGTGCCTTAATTGCATGCATTCACAGCTCAGAGCACCTGGAGGGTGGCTGGAAGGCCCTCTCTCTGCAAAAGAAGCAGTTGCTGTGTGACAGTTTTTACTCAGCAATGTTAATGGGCATCTAGCGAAACAAAGTTGGGCGTTTAAGGTTGCGCATGCTCAGACCGCTGGCTGATGTAAAGTAGGCGCAACCTTTGTTATTTGCATAGGCAACTGCGCGCCCTCTTCCCCTGACCCCGGCATTGGCTACGGCATTGGCTACGGCATTGGCTACGGCTTACTTTGTGTCCCGGGCTTTCTTAGGATGAGGGTCAAAAAGCTTCCCATGATCCTGGCCCTGCACCTGAAGCGCTTCAAGTACATGGAGCAGCTGCACAGGTACACGAAGCTGTCCTACCGGGTGGTCTTCCCTCTGGAGCTGCGGCTCTTCAACACCTCCAGCGACGCCGTGAACTTGGACCGCATGTATGACCTGGTTGCCGTGGTGGTTCACTGTGGCAGGTAAAAGGGGGCTTGGGAGGCCACGGCAAATGGCCGGGACAGGAGGGTTGTAAGTTCAAGGCCAGCTTTATCTGTGTAGCAAGATCCTGCCTCAACAAAACATAGGGGCCACCTCTCACATTTTGTGGTATTGGAGATTCAATGTGCGGCACATGAACTTTGGGAGATCCATCGAACCTATCGAACCAAGCCCCAAGAACGCAGAGATTTTTATTTCGTTCTGTTTGCTGCTATATAGTCAACCTGACAGTAACCATTTAGATGTTAACCTTTGCCAAATTTCAATTCCTGCTCTCCCAGTTAGACTCTGAAGGCTTTGATGGCATCCCTTTCATATGTCTTGGTGTCACTCTACTGCTGTAAAGTGTGGTACAGGAAAAGTAATAGATTTCAGAGTTATATTAAAATGTATTTATCATAAAAATGTTCTTGTATTGATCGTTTAATGTATACAATGCAAACACGTGTTAGTTTGTTGTACTTAGAAATCTTTATAGATACCAACTGTAACACAATTCTATTTTTTAAATATGTTTATTTATTTATTTATTTGAGAGAGAGAGAGAGAGATGCAGAGAGAAAGAGAATGGGGGTATCAGGGTCTCCAGCCACTACGAATGAACTCCAGACGCATGTGCCACCTTGTGCATCTGTCTAACATGGGTCCTGGGGAATCGATCCGAGGTCCTTTGGCTTTGCAGGCAAGCTCCTTAACCACTAAGCAATCCCTCCAGCCCCCCCTCTCCCCCGCCTTTTTTTGAGATTGGAACTTGCCATGGTGCCCAGGCTGGACTTGAACTCCTGCCTCACAGTGAGTAGAAGGAACTACAGATACATGCCACTGTATGCTGGCTGCCTCACATTCGTTGTCTCGCTGACAACAGATTTTTGCTCTAGTGAGTCAAGCTAATGAAGGGCTAGGGGGAGTTTTGGAAGGAAGTAAAGGTTTACCCAGTACTGTTCCATTTGTTCTTTTCTAGTGGTCCTAACCGTGGGCACTACATTACCATTGTGAAAAGGTCATGGCTTCTGGCTTTTGTTTGATGACGACATTGTAGAGGTTGGTATGCAGATTATTCTCCAATAGGTGTGGGGTACATATAGATGGAATGGGAGGGGGTCGATGACTGTTGTGTACAAGTTCTAAAACTGGTCTATTTTCCACTAGTAAAAACTTACATTTTTTTCTTTTTAAGTTTTTTGTAATTTGTTTTGTTTTGTTTTTTCAAGGTAGGGTCTTGCTCTAGGTCAGGCTGACCTGGAATTCACTGTGTAGTCTCAGGGTGGCCTTGAACTCACGGTGATCCTCCTACCTCTGCCTCCTGAGTCCTGGGATTAAAGGCGTGTGCCATCATGCCCGGCTTGTAAATACTTTTTAATTGAATTTATTTATTTTGAAGCAGAGAGAGAGGTGGCGGGTGGGGGGGGGGGGGAGAGGGAGAGAGCTAGAAAGAAAGGGCATGCCAGGGTCTCTAGCCGCTACAGTTGAACTCCAGATGTGTGCACCTCTTTGTGCGTCTGGCTTTATGTGGGTACTGGGGAAATCTAACCTGGGTCATTAGGCTTTGCAGGCAAGTGCCTTAACTGCTGAGCCATCTCTGAGCAGTCCTCAAAACTTAACATTTCTATCAAAATTGAATTCAGCTGGTTCCCTATTGTCCATGGAAAGGGATCAGGAGTATGACTGTGGACTCATTATTGATGGTTACTGTTAAATGACCAGTCATGGATGTGGCATCTCTTTGTCATAAATTTAACTGCAAAGTGATTCTGGTTTATTACCGTGTCTCTGGTACAGGGGCAAGCAATAGACTTCAGAAGTCTATTACAATTCTTTTGTTATAACAAAATTTTCTTGTACTGATTGCTGTTCAGAGCATATACACATGGGCTGGGGAGGTGGTTCAGAGGTTTAAAGGCACCTGTTTGCAAAGCCTGCCGACCTAGGTTCAATTCCCCAGTGCCTAAGTAAAGCCAGATGCTCAATGTGGCACGTGTATCTGGAGTTTGCAACAGCCAAGAGGCCTTGGTGCATCCATTCCCCCACCTCTCTCTCTCAAATAAATACATAATGAAAATAAACAAACATACACATATGTTAATCTGTTGCACCTGGAAATATTGATCTTACATTAAAGCATTTTATATATTGATTTCATTGCCAAGGAACACTAGCTGGGGTGAACTCTACACTCAAAGGCAAGATCTATTTTAACCCACTGGAGTATTTTGGTAGAATCACGCTAAGGGAAATGAACTCTGATGGCCTGAAAGAATTAAGATTATTCCTAGACCCTCCAGTATACCGTCTCAAAGATAGGATTCCTAGGTTTTCAAAGAGCATCCGTGTATGGTTGATGATAGGTAAGGGGATGGCTTGTGGTTTGTCTTTCTTTCTTTTTTCTTTTCTTTCTGTCTTCTTTTCTCTCCCCTTTCTCCCCCCTTGCCTCCCTTCTTTCTTTCTCTTCTTCCTTTCTTTCTTTTCCTTCTTCCTTTCTTTTCCTTCTTTTCTTCTCTCCCCTCCTCCCCCCTTCACCCTCCCCCTCCTGCCTTCCCTCCTCCTCCCTTCTTTCCCTCTCTCTCCTTTCTTCTTCCTATCTTTTTCCCTATCTTCCTTCCTCTTTCTTTCCTAGTGAAATTTGCCCATATCTCCCTGGATATCATAAGAAGATTTACTTATTAGGAACACAGAACATTGATGTGTTCATGGAAGTGGTAGGAAGGCCTGTGTTGGCTTGGACCACACTATCTATGTTCCAACATCCAGTGAGAATGTTGAAATTCTGATCGTGCTTCAATTTTCCCAGTGCTAGGATTATAGACACATCGATATTCCCAGCTTATGTCATGCTGGGAATTGAACCCAGGACTCTAAGCTTGCTAGGCAGACACTTTACCGACTGAGCCACATCCCCATCTGAAAGTGTGTTTTTCTTCCCCAGCGATTTGCACTGCAGGGAATGATGTCTTTCTGTGAGGTCTATGGAATTAAACATTCTCTATCAAAAGTTCCTAACTATGATTTCATAACAACTCGTGCTTCATATGTTTACTATAATTCTAGTCATTTTAAAAAATTTTCTCAGGACTCTGTAAATAATTGCTCTCTTTAATTTTTCCTTCATTGCAGAAAATAGATGCTCAAGCTATTGAAGAATTCTACGGCCTGACATCAGATATATCAAAAAATTCAGAATCTGGATATATTCTATTTTATCAGTCAAGAGAATAACTTAAAGAACTGTGGGACTAATCCAAGTGGGGGAAATGTTCAAAGCACTCTCATCTTGTTTCTCTGCTGGCCCCCTCCTTCCCCAGCAGCCCACTGGTGTTATCACTCCGAGTCTCAAGGGTCTGGCTGGTTCAACTTCTTCCATGTGTCTTTTTTTCCCATGCAGCACCGCTCCTGGTTTTATTTTGGTCTGAGGTAGAGTTACCTGCAATCCAATTCTAGTAAGATTTCTATGAATAACAGTTGCTCATTTTAGGACTTGGGTGAATGCTATGCCGGTAAGTTTGGATGCGTTAGAATGACATTTGCTATAAATGTCGGTCCATTTTGAGTATATACTAAACTTCCAAATGGCCTTTCTTTTCCTTCTTCCTTTCTTTTCCTTCTTCCTTTCTTTTCCTTCTTCCTTTCTTTTCCTTCTTCCTTTCTTTCTTTTCCTTCTTCCTTTCTTTTCCTTCTTCCTTTCTTTTCCTTCTTCCTTTCTTTTCCTTCTTCCTTTCTTTTCCTTCTTCCTTTCTTTTCCTTCTTCCTTTCTTTTCCTTCTTCCTTTCTTTCTTTTCCTTCTTCCTTTCTTTTCCTTCTTCCTTTCTTTCTTTTCCTTCTTCCTTTCTTTCTTTTCCTTCTTCCTTTCTTTTCCTTCTTCCTTTCTTTTCCTTCTTCCTTTCTTTCTTTTCCTTCTTCCTTTCTTTTCCTTCTTCCTTTCTTTTCCTTCTTCCTTTCTTTTCCTTCTTCCTTTCTTTCTTTTCCTTCTTCCTTTCTTTCTTTTCCTTCTTCCTTTCTTTCTTTTCCTTCTTCCTTTCTTTTCCTTCTTCCTTTCTTTCTTTTCCTTCTTCCTTTCTTTTCCTTCTTCCTTTCTTTCTTTTCCTTCTTCCTTTCTTTTCCTTCTTCCTTTCTTTCTTTTCCTTCTTCCTTTCTTTTCCTTCTTCCTTTCTTTTCCTTCTTCCTTTCTTTCTTTTCCTTCTTCCTTTCTTTCTTTTCCTTCTTCCTTTCTTTCTTTTCCTTCTTCCTTTCTTTCTTTTCCTTCTTCCTTTCTTTTCCTTCTTCCTTTCTTTCTTTTCCTTCTTCCTTTCTTTCTTTTCCTTCTTCCTTTCTTTTCCTTCTTCCTTTCTTTCTTTTCCTTCTTCCTTTCTTTCTTTTCCTTCTTCCTTTCTTTTCCTTCTTCCTTTCTTTCTTTTCCTTCTTCCTTTCTTTCTTTTCCTTCTTCCTTTCTTTTCCTTCTTCCTTTCTTTCTTTTCCTTCTTCCTTTCTTTCTTTTCCTTCTTCCTTTCTTTTCCTTCTTCCTTTCTTTCTTTTCCTTCTTCCTTTCTTTTCCTTCTTCCTTTCTTTCTTTTCCTTCTTCCTTTCTTTTCCTTCTTCCTTTCTTTTCCTTCTTCCTTTCTTTCTTTTCCTTCTTCCTTTCTTTCTTTTCCTTCTTCCTTTCTTTCTTTTCCTTCTTCCTTTCTTTCTTTTCCTTCTTCCTTTCTTTCTTTTCCTTCTTCCTTTCTTTTCCTTCTTCCTTTCTTTTCCTTCTTCCTTTCTTTCTTTTCCTTCTTCCTTTCTTTTCCTTCTTCCTTTCTTTCTTTTCCTTCTTCCTTTCTTTTCCTTCTTCCTTTCTTTTCCTTCTTCCTTTCTTTCTTTTCCTTCTTCCTTTCTTTCTTTTCCTTCTTCCTTTCTTTCTTTTCCTTCTTCCTTTCTTTCTTTTCCTTCTTCCTTTCTTTCTTTTCCTTCTTCCTTTCTTTTCCTTCTTCCTTTCTTTTCCTTCTTCCTTTCTTTCTTTTCCTTCTTCCTTTCTTTTCCTTCTTCCTTTCTTTCTTTTCCTTCTTCCTTTCTTTCTTTTCCTTCTTCCTTTCTTTTCCTTCTTCCTTTCTTTCTTTTCCTTCTTCCTTTCTTTCTTTTCCTTCTTCCTTTCTTTCTTTTCCTTCTTCCTTTCTTTCTTTTCCTTCTTCCTTTCTTTTCCTTCTTCCTTTCTTTCTTTTCCTTCTTCCTTTCTTTCTTTTCCTTCTTCCTTTCTTTCTTTTCCTTCTTCCTTTCTTTTCCTTCTTCCTTTCTTTCTTTTCCTTCTTCCTTTCTTTCTTTTCCTTCTTCCTTTCTTTTCCTTCTTCCTTTCTTTCTTTTCCTTCTTCCTTTCTTTTCCTTCTTCCTTTCTTTTCCTTCTTCCTTTCTTTCTTTTCCTTCTTCCTTTCTTTCTTTTCCTTCTTCCTTTCTTTTCCTTCTTCCTTTCTTTTCCTTCTTCCTTTCTTTTCCTTCTTCCTTTCTTTCTTTTCCTTCTTCCTTTCTTTCTTTTCCTTCTTCCTTTCTTTCTTTTCCTTCTTCCTTTCTTTTCCTTCTTCCTTTCTTTTCCTTCTTCCTTTCTTTTCCTTCTTCCTTTCTTTTCCTTCTTCCTTTCTTTTCCTTCTTCCTTTCTTTCTTTTCCTTCTTCCTTTCTTTTCCTTCTTCCTTTCTTTCTTTTCCTTCTTCCTTTCTTTCTTTTCCTTCTTCCTTTCTTTTCCTTCTTCCTTTCTTTTCCTTCTTCCTTTCTTTTCCTTCTTCCTTTCTTTTCCTTCTTCCTTTCTTTCTTTTCCTTCTTCCTTTCTTTCTTTTCCTTCTTCCTTTCTTTCTTTTCCTTCTTCCTTTCTTTTCCTTCTTCCTTTCTTTTCCTTCTTCCTTTCTTTTCCTTCTTCCTTTCTTTTCCTTCTTCCTTTCTTTCTTTTCCTTCTTCCTTTCTTTCTTTTCCTTCTTCCTTTCTTTTCCTTCTTCCTTTCTTTCTTTTCCTTCTTCCTTTCTTTCTTTTCCTTCTTCCTTTCTTTCTTTTCCTTCTTCCTTTCTTTCTTTTCCTTCTTCCTTTCTTTTCCTTCTTCCTTTCTTTTCCTTCTTCCTTTCTTTTCCTTCTTCCTTTGCATGCCTGGCTAGGAACTATGTTCTAACTGGCACTTAGGGCTTATTTTAGATACTGAAGTGTAGCTTATTACAGATGGATTTTATCTTTCAACATTTCATTTTGATTGACTTTGTATTCTTACGTGTATTAAAATATTGTGCACTAAACGTTTCCCCCTGGTTTTGCTGTTTTCTGGTCAAGGTATTTATCAGCACTATTGTGATTAACTCATGCAAATGACGTGGGTCTGAGAAAATTATCTCCTATTTTTCTGCCTAATTAAATTTCTGTTTTCTAGTATTACATTAATTTATTTTTGGCTCCTGTTTCTGTAACCAAAATAGTGTGTGTGTGTGTGTGTGTGTGGCATTTGCTTGATTTTTGTTGCTTTAAAAAAAAAAGACTTGTAGTTTTTATTTAAAATCTTTATTTTAGATTTTTAGAAATGTAACCCATTTAAGCACTTTGAATAATAATGTCAATCTCGTGACACTTCAATCACTTTAACATCCTGCTTCTAAAATTAAAATTTATTTAAAAAATAAATAGGAATTCTCTTCCTAGAGAATTATATCCAAGTACCTGCTACACATAAGGATCTAACATCCTTCTCAACACAGGTTAGTCAGTGGTAAGGCTTCTGTGCAGGGAATCATTCTGACTGAATTTTGAAGCTGTGAACATTTTAAGAGATTCCAGATACTATAGAAGCAGTGCAACTTCCAAGCTGATAAAAATCATTTTTTTTTTTTTTTTTTTTTTGGAGATAATGTACCTTATTTTGTGTGAAAAAGATGGCAGAATCCAGAAACAGGTGCCTGGGGAATAACACATTGGGAAAATTCAGTAACAAGAATTTAGGAAATAACTAATTAGACATTCCCATGAATCTTTGTGTGGGATTTTACTAGGTATGAAACACAGATTCATTCCTAAAATTCCAGAGTCGCTTCTGGCTCTGGCGTCCCATGGGCATCTGGTTTCCACAGAGGAGTAGGACTGTGTTTGTGGCCATTGGCTTCCTGGCCTGTCTGAGCTGTGGGAGCCCTGGCTTCAAGGTCCACGGTTAGGTGTGGCCCACCCCTCCACCCAGAAAGTGGCAGGCGTATGCAGGTTTTGCCCCATGTTTCAAAAGTGAGACCCACAATTGTCATGCCAAGGCTTGTCCTCAGCTGGTCACTTCAAGGGTCCATGCGTGGACTAGCTGCCTTCACTGTAGTACACGCCTCTGCCTGAATATGGAAACGCATCTACAAAGATCTGGCGCTGAGGTTGGGGCCAGTGAGTGAATAGTTTTGTGGTTCTTGCCGTCTTCAGTTGGGGCAGTGCACTTGAACCTGAGTGACCTGGCCAGAGACTGCTGGAAAGTCACCTGGCTTTCACAAGGGCCCATGGAAGAGAAGGCCTTCTTGGGAATGAGTTTTCCTATTCTAGGCCTTGTTTGTCCCTCCATCAACTGGACGACAATTTCTACAGAGTGAGAAACACTCTATTTTACCCCTTCAACATACACCTTTAATGGAGTAAAATCTTCCACTTCCATTGCCTTTGCATGAGAGTAAAATATTTAGTTCCTAAGCCATTGTTTTTCCTTGTGGGAAAATCTTGATTGCAAGCACAGTTCAAAAAGCAGAGTAGGGATGGAGAGATGGCTTAGCAGTTAAGGCATTTGACTGCAAAGCCAAAGGACCCAGGTTCGATTCTCCAGGGCCCACGTAAGCCAGATGCACAAGGGGTACATGCATCTGGAGTTCGTTTGCAGTGGCTAAATTCCCCGGTGTGCCCATTCTCTCTCTGCCTCTCTTCAATCACTCTCCCTCTGCTTGCAAATAAATAAATTTAAAAAAAGAAATAAAATATTAAAAAAGCAGAGTAGACATTGCCCAAAGATACCTCTGGTAGAGTTTTTTTTTTTTTAATTTTTTCCTTATTTTTATTGATTTATTTGAGAGTGACAGACAGAGAAAGAGGCAGATAGAGAGAGCGAGAGAGATAATGGGAACGCCAGGGCCTCCAGCCACTACAAACGAACTCCAGACGCATGTGCCTCCTTGTGCATCTGGCTATCGTGGGTCCTGGGGAATCGAGCCTCGAACCGGGGTTTTTAGGCTTCATAGGCAAGTACTTAACCACTAAGCCATCTCTCCAGCCCAAGAGTTATTCGTAAACATTTATTTAACATGTGGTAGCCGTTGAGCCATAGAAAGGTGAAACAGATAGGTGGTAGACTATGTATGCATAAGACCTAAGTTCAATCCCTATGACTTTGTTTCTTGCCTAAGAAAAGTCTGTGGAAAAGAAATTTTAAAATTTAAGTTGTAGACAGGCTGGAGAGATTGCTTAGTGGTTAAAGCATTTGCCTGCAAAACCTAAAGAGCCAGGTTCAACTCCTCAGTGCCCACGTAAGCCAAATTCATAAGTGGCACATGTGTCTGGAGTTCATTTGCAGTGGCTGGAGGCCATGGTGTGCCCATTCTCTCACTCTCTCAAGTAAATAAAATATTAAAAAAAATTTTAGTTGTAGGAATAACTTGAGTGGGAGAGGCAGTGGTATTTGGCCCAGGAGTTACTCTACTTGTGACAGTATATAGCATGCAAAAGTCCTCATCTTCCTTGGTGCCTGCATTCTCCCCTGCCTGCTTTTAACATGTCCTTAGGCTTCTTTCTAGCTCCTTCTATACAACATTATCTTAAAGCAGAAATATACTATATTTCATTGATGACTTTGAGTGTTTGGCTTTTTTAATATTTGATATTTTTTTGCAAGCAGAGAGAGAGGAAGAGAGAGGGAGAGAAAATGGGCACACCTGGGCCTTGTGACCCTCCAAATACATGCGTGTCGCTTCATGCATCTAGCTTTATGTGGGTACTGGGGAATCAAACCCAGGCCATCAGGTTTTGCAAGCAAGTTCCTTTAACCACTCAGTTATCTCTCCAGCCTTGAGTGTTTGGCCTCTTAATTATAATAAAAGGGCTGCTATCTTGAAAGTCCTAATGGTGGATTTTGAGAATTAAGTTATCATTTCTAAACAGCTTATCTACATCATTACCAAATTAGAATCTACCCACACTTATCAAAATAAACGAGAGCATGAGGAGCCTCCAAGCTATGTGACTAGAGGTTTTGTTGGCTTAGCAACCTGTGTTGGTATTTTTAAGTGTTTTGTGAACCAAACATGAAGAATTTACAAACAAATGAAAGATAATTTTATTTTAGTTGTGAAAAACCAGAGTCAGAAATGACATGAGATTTGGTAAAAAAGCGTTTTTAGCTTTCTGTCCATTTCCTCCTACATGTTAATATAATAAATTATACGGGCTGGAGAGATGGTTTCGTGGTTAAGGCTCTTGCCCTGTGAAGCCTAAGGACCCAGGATCGATTCCCTAGTACTCACATAAGTCAGATGTACAAAGTGGCACATGTGTCTGGAGTTCATTTGCAGTAGAGGCCCTGGTCTGCCCATCCTCTCTCTTTCAAATAAATAAATAAAAATAAAAATAATAAAGTATTGTTAACAGTGGGGAGTCATATTTGTGGTGATAGTTTCATCTTCTGAGTGAGTAGATAGGTTGTACGTGGGGTAGAAAGGTTAGTGTCATAGGTTGGGGACCTGTTTTGTTTGACTTCTTTGTGACAGTAAGGGCTTGGAGATGAAGATGGAGACTTGGATCTGACTTGGGTGGAAGCTAGATTACTTGACGGTTGAAACCACATGCACCACTTAGTACATCTGGCTTTATGTGGGTACTAGGGAATCGAACCTGGACTGTCAGGCTTTGCAAGCAAGCACCTTTAACTGCTGAGCCATCTTCCCCTAGAAATACAGTTTTTTTTTAATTTTTAAAATTTTTAATTTTTTTATTTGCAAGCAGAGTGAGAGAGAGAAGAGAGACAGAGAATGGGCACTGTAGCCACTGCAGATGAACTCCAGACGCATGATCCCCTTGTGCATCTGGCTTATGTGGGTTCTGGGGAATAGAGCCTCTGTCCTTTGGCTTCACAGGCAAACACCTTAACCACTAAGCCATCTCTCCATCCCAGAAATATTGTTTTTTAAAAATATATTTTTATTTATTTGATAGAAAGAGGCAGAGAGACAGAGAAAGAGGGAGAGAATGGGCACACCAGGGCCTCCAGCCACTGCAAACGAACTCCAGACACGTGTCCCCTTGTGCATCTGGCTTACGTGGGTCCTGGGGAATTGAACCTGGGTCCTCTGGCTGTGCAGGCAAACGCCTTAACTGCTAAGCCATCCCTCCATCCCAGAAATATAGTTTTTTAATGAGTTAGGAAACCTGTGTAAAGAAGATACTCCTTCCCTCCTTACTCCCTCATGGAAGACGTTTAAAAATTCTTTTGGGGGCTGGAGAGATGGCTCAGCGGTTAAGGTGCTTACCTGCGAAGCCTAAGGACCGGGATTTGAGTCCCCTGTCCCCACATAAACCAGATGCACAAGGTGGCATTCGCATCTGGAGTCTATTTACAGTGGCTGGAGCTCTGGGGCGCCCATTCAATCTCTCTCTAACTGCCTCTTTCTCTCTCAAATAGATAAAATATTTTTTAAAAAAATTCTTTGGAAACCTTTAAAATAAGTAGCATCTACATATGTTTTCCATCTGCTACCTCACCAAAGCCCAACAACAATATACATTTGCCAGCCTAGGTGTGACGCCCGTGCCAAGGTGGATGCGCATGGCTTTGGCAGAAGTCGGAGGAAGCATGTTCCCGCGTCGCAGCGTCTCCTGGGATGTTCCTTTGCCAACTGGGGTTTCAAGTCACTATCACCCGAGGAGCCTGGCATGGTTCATGAAGTAGGCACTCATAGGCTGCCCTTGGGTGAGAATGGGTACAAAATATCGGAGCGTGAGGGTTAAGAGTTGGGGAACAAGGTTAAGACTCATGATTGTAACCTTGGGGACTGGCTGCCCCAATCTGGGTTTGCCCTGAAAGGTTACTGTGGCCCCCTAAGGACTGAACCTTATGCATAGCAGGGAATTCTTACTCTACCACCCAGTGACGCCCTGCCCTGCCCTGCAAGGTTAGATGGGACCCAGGACAGCCTCGTTGGTGTTTTTAGCTGGTAAGAAACCCACAGAGTCTGTGCCCTGGATGTGACTGCCCTGGCCTTGATCCCCAGAGGCAAACTTTTGGATTCAATCAGTAGTTCTGTGGAGAAGCCCCGGACTTCGGATCATAAACCCAGGCACCAGTGTGGCTCGGTCCCGGGCAGACAGGGTCACCGCGGCCGTGGGGAAAGCAAAGGACCCTGAGACGGAAGATGAGGCGCCCAGGTCCTGTCCATTGCTCCATATAATATTTGAGATGAGAGGTTACTGGGTGGCATTTGGAGGGGTCCTGCTGTACCCGTCTGTTGTAGACAGCTTCACGTTGCTGGGATGAACCAGACACGGGTTATGCGAGGAAGGGGTTTATTTCAAAATATATTTTATGTATTTATTTTTTTGAGAAAGAGGGAGCGAGAGAGAGGGAGAGAATGGGCATGCCAGGGCCTCCAGCCACTGCAAACAAACTCCAGACACATGCACCCCCTTGTGCATCTGGCTTTTGTGGGGGTCCTGGAGAACTGAACCAGGATCCTTTTTCTCTGCAGGCAAATGCCTTAACTGCTAAACCATCTCTCCAGCCCCTTGTTTTCGTTTTTTCAAGGTAGGGTCTCACTCTAGCTCAGGCTGACCTAGAATTCACTATGCAATCTCAGGGTGGCCTCGAACTCATGGCGATCCTCTTACCTCTGCCTTCCGGGTGTTGGGATTAAAGGCGTGCGCCACCATGCCTGGCCCCCAATACAAGCTTTTAATAAAACACCCGAGATTGCATTTATAGGCACACTTGCAAAATGACAGAAAGCCTGTAATATAGCTGGTCACTCAAACAAGTTCTGGACGCTATGTTACACTGTTCCCCTTTCCCATATCTCCCAAGCATGAAAGACCAAAAGAGACGTGAGAGAACAAAAAACAAAAAAAAAAAGGAACCACAGACAGCTAGTCTGAGAGCCAAGCCTCAGACGCTGTCAGGAGCTGGCCTGGCCCTCAGAGCTGGGTCGTGGGGGCTTTCTCATTTGATATGAAAGTCAGTTTCGGAAAAGGTCATGCTGTGACCATGATGAAGTGAAACCAAAAAAAAAAAAAAAAAAGTCCATTTTTATATTTTGTCTAAGAAGGTCAAGGTCATAAAATGCCAGCATTTCTTTCTGCCGGGTCCATAGACCCATGAGCCAGGGTCGCTGTTTTTATCAATTTCTACTTTTCATCTGACCCAGAGGAGATTCCCAAACAATTATCCTCACTTCTTCACAGCACCCCAGCCCGACAGGCCCGTGTGTTGAGCCTCCCCCCTATGGCCCTGCTCAAGGCCCAGGCCTCGGAATTCTAACCCCCCCTGGCGTGGCGCTGCAGGGCATGTGGTCCCTGTTGCAACGAGCTCTTCTCCGTGGTTGTGCGTACATTGCTGCTGGCTAGCCGGCAATGAATGGAGTGTGTTGGATGGGGAGGTAGGCCATACTTTCGTTTTTCTTATGGGTAAAGAGGACTAAAGAGTGTTAAAAAAATTTTTTTGTGGGGGAGGGAGATGGCTGGAGAGATGGTTTTGTGATTAAGGCGCTTGTCTGTGAAGTCTAAGGACCCAGGTTTGATTCTCCAGTTCCCACTTAAGCCGGATGCACGAGGAGGCACATGTGTCTGGAGTTCATTTGCAGTGGCTAGAGACCCTGGCATGCTCTTTCTCTATCTGCCTGTCTATTTCTCTCTCTCTCAAATAAATAATAAAACATTAAAAATTTAAATTTATTTATTGAAGTGAGTCAGAGAGAGAGAGACAGAGAGAATAGGCACTCCAGGGCCTCCAGCCACTGCAAATGAACACCAGGTGCAGGTGCCCCCTTGTACATCTGGCTTACGTGGGTCCTGGGGAATTGAACTGGGTTCCTTAGGCTTCGCAGGCAAATGCCTTAACCACTAAGCCATTTCACTTCACCTTATTTGTATTTTTAATTTTCTTTAAATTTTTTTCCCGGAGGTAGGGTTTCACTGTAGCCCAGGCTGACCTGGAATTTACTGTGTAGTCTCAGGGTGGCCTTGAACTCACAGTCATTCTCCTACCTCTGCCTCCTGAGTGCCGGGATCAAAGGCAAGCACCACTACACCTGGCTCAGACTGGCCTTTTTTTAAAAATGAGATTGAGCCAGAGAGAATTGGTGTGTCAGGGCCTCAGCTACTGTGATTGAACTCTGACACGTGTGCCACCTAGTGGGCATGTGCAACTTTGTGTGCTTGCATCACCTCGTGCATCTGGCTTACGTGGGATCTGGGGAGTCCAACATGGGTCCTTAAGCTTGGCAGGCAAGTGCCTTAGCGGCTAGACCATTTCTCCAGCCCACCTTCCAACTTTGGGTAAATAAGGACTTCGGTTTTTCATTCCTATAACAGAAGGTTCAAGAGAGAAAGCTTATAGGGTATAGAAACTACTAGAAAGCAAAATAGGCATGTGTCTCCACACCTACACTTGGAACCCCTGTGGCTCAGGTGTATTTGTCTCAGAGTCGGGCAGGGCGGCAGAAGTCCCACATGAGGGTCTGAAACAGCTGAACTGGGGCCTAAGCGCCATCCACACAGAAAGCTTAAAGTCTATTTCAGGAATTCTAGTAGGCTCCATCACCGGTGGTCCAAGTTCTGTATGGTTCTTGTTATGTATACTGGAAACTTTCCAGAATCCCAAGGCTGGTCATGGAGAGGGACACGGGGAAGACTGGTCATGCACTACTGGCTGTAGTGACCCGGACACAAGTGTAGGGTCTGGCGCCCTCTAGTGGGAATGGCCTAAAATACCCCTTGATTTTTCTCAAAAGAGCAGCCACGCTAGTGTCGCTTTTCGCTTTATAATGTTTTGTCATGGTTTTTTGTTAAACCAACACCAAGACTATCAAACCTGACAGCGATTGTCTGGACAGTAAGCTCATGCTGAATGAAGTGTGGCTCTCAGATTTCTGCAAAATGGAGTCATGAAGCAAGAACTCTTCCAAGAAGGGAAGGCGGTTTTCTCCATGGTGATTCCCCTTATGCCTAGCAGGGGGTGTTGAGTGAGGCACATTAGAGATACGGTTGGGAACTACAATGGGACAGAGGAGCAAGGGACATTGATTTGGCTGTTAATGCTAAAGCAGTGTTCTGATGGAAAAAGGATAAAAAAAAATTAGGAAGGAAAGAAAAATGACGTCTTTAAGAAACTGATGGGAAAAAACAGAGAACTTAATGGAAAGCTCTATATCAAAGACCTGAGAGCCACATTCTTATTTTGGAGGGTATAAGGAGAAAGCTCACAGCAGCCCAGCTAAGGTGGCAAAAACATTCTCCTTGTCCTTCGAGTTCTAACCCAGACAAATATCTGGATTATACTATTTAAATGTGGGTTATGACTCTTTGCAATATATTGACCTTTGACATCAAAACCAGACAAGATCTCCCCCCGCCCCCTCCTCCACACCAAATCACCAAAATGACATAGAATAAGAATGTATTTACTGTTTTAGACTTTCTGGAAAATCGTTTTGTGCTTTGGAGCAGTCCTACATTATTTTTACTAGCAATGGGTACTGGACACAATTGTGTGTCTGCTGATCCTACAGTCTAGGCTCTACAATAGAACTCTGACTAGGGGAAGCTTGGAATTTTCCTCCTATTTGCAGAGAAGGGGAGGTGAGGCATTGGACAAAATGTCTGTAGTGACATTCCAAGAACAGGAGCTGTGACTACGTGAATGATGGAAGTGTGAGTGCTCAGTAGAGAAGACTTGCAAAGCAGAGCTGAAGGGAACAGAGAGAACTAGTTTGTTATTCTCTCTAGGCACGAGTAGTTAGAGCGACTTCTGTCACATTGAGATTTACATGAAGCTGCCTGATGGAATTGATTTTAAAAGTAGACTTCAGGGAAGGCAGATGTATTTTATTTTTTTAAAGAAAACCTTTTTATCATGGGGATTTAAAATAAATATCTATATCTATATATCTATATATCTATATATCTATATATCTATCTATCTATATATATGTAAGGTGTGGGCTGGAGGGAGGGATGGCTTGGCAGCTAAGGCATTTGCCTGCAAAGCCAAAGGACCTAGATTTGATTCTCCAGGACCCACGTTAGCCAGATGCACAAAGTGGCACATACATCTGGAGTTCATTTGCAGTGGCTGGAGGCCCTGGCATGCCCACTCTCTCTCTCTCTCTCCCTCGTTCTCTCTGTCAAATAAGTAAATAAAAATAAAATAAAATAAACTGAATACATAAAGTGTAACAGTATTGACTGAGATTGGCTTACTGTTAGCTGAGTTGTGGTCAGAGCCTGGCTTCTGGAAGCCCCCCCCCCCCCAAAGCTAGGCTCAGCTACTTGTTCCCAGTTTTGTTTGTTTGTTTGTTTATTTGAGAGTGACAGACACACAGAGAGAGTCAGAGAGAGAGAGAGAGAGAGAGAATGGGCATGCCAGGGCCTCCAGCCACTGCAAACGAACTCTAGACTCGTTTGCCCACTTGTGCATCTGGCTAATGTGGGTCCTGGGAAATGGAGCCTCGAACTGGGGTCCTTAGGCTTCACAGGCATGTGCTTAACCGCTCGCTAAGCCATCTCTCCAGCCTCCCAGTTTTTTTTTTTTTTTTTTTGGTTTTCCGAGGTAGGGTCTCACTCTAGCTTAGGCTGACCTGGAATTCACTATGGAGTCTCAGGGTGGCCTCAAACTCTCGGCGATCCTCCTACCTCTGCCTCCCGAGTGCTGGGATTAAAGGCATGCGCCACCATGCCCGGCCCAGTTTGTTTTTAAAGGTTATTGATGTTGGTTGCTTAGAGATAGTTTTAAATTATTTTGATTTTTTTATTTGTGATGGATGGAGGGAGAAAAAGAGAGAGAAAGGGAGAAAGAGAGTGAGTATGGGTGTGCCAGGGTCTCTTGCTACTACAGTGAACTCCAGATATTTGCACCATTTTGTGCGTCTGGCTTTACGTGGGTTCTGAGGAACTGCACCCCGGCTGGGAAGCAATCTCCTTTGGCCACTGAGCCATCTCCCCGGCCCCAACACACCTAGTTAAAGAGGCAGGCAATGGGAAGTGAAAAGCAGAGAAAGAAGTTGTATCCAAAGTGGCCACATTGGGAAGAGGAGCAAAGAAAGGGCCCCCCTGGCCCCTTGGGTCTATCTCGCGTGCCGATGGGAGGTGTAAGGTTAAAACGAGTGCAGGAGGCCTGCGTCCTCCTCAAGATGATTGGTCACCCATCACTGACCCAGAGCAGTCCTCAGAACTTTTCTTGGGAAGCATGTTCCTTTTCTCGCTAGCGCCTTGAACTTCAGCCTTCCCTTCCCCCTGCATAGATTCCTGGGGAATTTTTGTTTGTTTGTTTGTTTTTCAAGGTAGGGTCTCACTGTAGCCCAGGCTGACCTGGAATTCACTATGTAGTCTCAGAGTGGCCTCGAACTCACAGTGATCCTCTTTCTTCTGCCTCCCGAGTGCTGGGATTAAAAGCATGCGCCACCATGCCTGGCTCATCCTGGGGAATTTATTTTATTTTATTTTATTTATTTGAGAGAACAAGAGAAAGAAGGAGAGAGAGAGAGAGAGAGAGAGAGAGAGAGAGAGATTTGGTACACTAGGGCCTCTAGCCACTGCAAACGAACTCCAGACGCATGCATCACCTTGTGCATCTGGCTTACGTGGGTCCCGGGGAATCGAACGGGGATCCTTTGGCTTTGCAGGCAAACACCTTAACCGCTAAGCCATCTCTCCAGCCCATCCTTGGGAATTTTCAATTCCTTGGTGTCCATTGTTTCAATAAGACGGAGGCATAAGTGTCTTTCTTTAAACTACCCTCTCTCCTGCCAGGGGGTTTGCACCACCATGAAGGTTTGGCCACCAGTTATTGTGAGTCTTACTCCAGATGGGTAGGATTTTCAGAAAGGATTGGAAAGTCTCCAAAAAGATGAGACTTCAGCTCTTCAGTATTTCTAAAGCCATAAAGGATCAACACATGAGGTGTGAATGGAGTCCCGACTGACAGCCAGCTCCTGAGGATTAGCCATTTACCTTGTCGTTTCTATTACTCGATAATAACGCACGAGGGTTTGAGAAGCCTTTTGTGATAGAATTTTTTTCTTTTGAAACAGGCTTTAGCTTGTAGGATGGCCAGGTGGTCTGAAATAGGATGAAACTGGAGCCGCCGTGCAAGAGAGTGGCTCCGGTGATGTGGGAAATTAAAATGAAAATAATTGACTCTTCATAATGGATATAAATCATAGAATACAGGCTTATGTGCACTTATGCAAAAGTGAACATTTCTATAGCTACATCATCTTTTTTTTTTTTTTTTCTCCTAGGCTTTTATCTTTCTATCTAGCCCTTCTTTTTCTGGACTTTTCCCAGAGGATGGGGCCAGGCTCAACGTCCCTCTATGTCATTATCTTTTTTTTCTGCGATGCACTGTTTCCACAGAGCCTGGGAGAACATCAGAGCAGAAACAGAGTGGCTGGTAATGGCCCAGACTTTCCAAACTTGAGATAAGGAAAGGGAAGTCCCCACATCTTAGCCAGACTTGGCAAGTCCTTCCAGAGCAAGGAACGAGAGGCGGAAGACCACTACCCTCCCCCTGAAGCCGGGTTACTGAGCAACATTGTATTAGGTGGGGGAGGTGAGCTCTATTTTAGCTTTGAGTTGGTATCTGTCTCCGAGATTACATTCAGGACCTCAGGGAGGCAATTGAGATCCTGAGCTGCAGGGATCTGGGTAGGAAGAAAAAGGATGCGATTTTAGCAGTCAAGGAGGGCCTTATATACAGAACTCCACGCTATACATCTTGTCCAAATGGCCCAGGGCAATCTTTTGCAGAACTTACTGTGTGGGAGGGGGATATTTAAAAAATTTTTAATTTAATTTTTTAAAGGTTATACATTTATTATTTATTTTTTAAAATTAGGTATTTATTTATTTGAGAGTGACAGACAAACAGAGAGAGAAAGAGGCAGATAGAGATAGATAGAATGGGCGCGCCAGAGCCTCCAGCCACTGCAAATGAACTTCAGATGCGTGCGCCCCCTTGTGCATCTGGCTAACATGGGTCCTGGGGAGTTGAGCCTTGAACTGGGGTCCTTAGGCTTCACTGGCAAGCGCTTAACTGCTAAGCCATCTCTCCAGCCCTTTATTTATTTATTTGCAAGCAGAGAGATACAGAGAGACAGACAGAATGGGCCCGGCCTCCAGCCACTGCCAACGAACTCCAGACAGAACTTCACTTTGTGAAGCTGGCTTTATGTGAGTACTGGGGAATTGAACCTGGGTCATTAGAACAACCACTGAGCCATCCATCTCTCCAGCCCAAGGTTACACTCCTTTGTCCCCTTTCCTGCACCCCACTGAGGGCCTCCTTAGTGGGGTTCCTGGTATTCACTGTGGGGTCCTGAAGGTCTCCGTGGGGAAGGATGGAACCTTGGGATAGACCTACCCACTCTGTGGCTCTTACAGTCTTTCTGCCCCCTTTTCCACAATGTTCCCTGAGCCTTGGCAGGTGTGTTAGAAGTCAGATACAGTGTTGAGTTCTCTGTAGTCTCTGGATTTCTGCTTTGATGAGTCTTGAGTTTTGGTGACCACAGTGCCTGCTGCCATCTCTCTGGAACTGATGGGTTATTTTATACCTCATTCTCTTGAGATCCCATCCTCTTAGAAATATTTTATAATTAATGGGAACGTGATGAGCCATTCAACAAACATGAATGTATGAAACTGGTAATACAGTCAGCACTCAATACCTGAGTTTTGTTTTGCTCACCCGGATTAAAAAAATTCAAGGGCTGGAGAGATGGCTTAGCGGTTAAGCACTTGTCTGTGAAGCCTAAGGACCCCGGTTCCAGGCTGGATTTCCCAGGACCCACGTTAGCCAGATGCACAAGGGGGGACATGGTGTCTGGAGTTCGTTTGCAGTGGCTGGAAGCCATGGCACACCCATTCTCTCTCTCTCTCTCTCTGTGCCTCTCTCTCTCTCTGCCTCTTTCTCTCTCTGTCTGTCACTCTCAAATAAATAAGTTAATTAATTAAAAAAAAGAAAATTCAAGTATACATAGATAATATGATTTCAAGAAGTATGTTGTAGTTGATTTTTTTTCCCCACTGAGGCATGTTATTCATATGTATGGTTTCTTTATACTCCTGGGAGGGGGGTGAATAATCCCAGGATTTTCCCTCCCGTGTGTTTTCGTCTGGCTTCCTCGTGGTCCATGATGTCAGCTGAGGTTGTCAGTACAATGAAAGCAAACTGACGGGTGGGAGCCAATTATTCTGCCACTTTTTTCTAAGTCTTTGAGCTGCACATCAAATCTGGAGCTGCCCACTGCGCACTTGTTTAACCTGCCTGTGAGGCTCACAACATTTTCCCAGCTCTGTGATCATCAGTGATTTCAAACTCGCCAAGGTGACCTTGCTTCATGATCACTGTCAGAAACCCAGTGGTGACTTTGGAGCACGGCCTAAGAAGGACCTGGCACTTGCCTTTTTTTTTTTTTAATTTTTATTTTTTAGCATTGTTGATGCTCTTAAGAGCATCCGCAGGACCGTCAGGGCACCAGGATGGAGGATCAGAGGGGCGAGCGTGTGGAGTTTATGGGAAACAAACAGGCATCACGAGATTTCCACCATGATCGCATAAAAAGTCTGATACATTTTTTTTTTTTTTTTTGAGATAGGGTCTGTTTCTAGCCCAGGTTGACCTGGAATTCACTATGTCATCTCAGGGTGGCCTCGAACTCATGGCTATCCTCTTACCTCTGCCTCCTGAGTGTTGAGATTAAAGGCATGTGCCACCATGCCCAGCTGATATTTTGTTTTCTTAACGGTTGCTTTGCAAGATCCAGAATTATTTTCCAAAATAATAACAACAATAATAAATAAACCCAAGAATAGTGGGGGAGCCTTTTCTTTTGAGATCTCCATATATGTATAAGTTAACCTTTTAGGTGTTACCTCAGCTGGGTTTGATTGTTGATTATTGAACCAAGTTATATTTAGAAAGTTAAATTCAGGCCAGGCTTGGTGGTGCACGCCTTTAATCCCAGTACTTGGGAGGCGGAGGTAGGAGGATCGCCATGAGTTTGAGGCCACCCTGAGAATAGAGTGAATTCCAGGTCAGCCTGGAGTAGAGTGAGACCCTACCTCAAAATTTTTTTTAAAAAAGTGAAATTATTCAGGCTGGAGAGATGGCGTAATGGTTAAGGTGTTGCCTGCAAGGCCTAAGGACCCAGGTTTGATTCCCTAGTACCCATTTAAAGCCAGATGCACAAAGTGGCACATGCTTTGGAGTTCAGTTGCAGTGGCTAGAGGTCCTGGAGCACCCATTCTCTCTCTCTCTCTCTCTCTTCCTCATTTTCTCTCTCTCTTTCAAATAAATAAAAATATTAAAAAAATTAAAAATATAAAAAGTGAAATTTGCGGGGTGTGGTGGTTCAACCTGGGTTCATTTCCCCAGTACCCATGTAAGCCAGATGCACAAAGTGGCATGAGTTTGTTTGCAATGGATAGAGGCCCTGGTGCACCCATACTCTCTCTGTATGTCTCTGTATCTCTCTGCTTGTAAATAAATAAATAGACACAGTATTTTTTAAAAATCTACAATGCAGAACCCAATGGATAGGTACTCCCCCGATTGGTTCATTCCACTCCAATCTTCCTTTGCTTTGCTAAGTAAGTTTCTGTTTAAATTATCTATACCTCTTGTCTGAATTCTTTCCATCAAGAAAACAAGAACTGGGAAGAAATACCAAGAAAAGTTCTCTCATGATCTGTCTGTCTAGAGATTAGAAGACTGAGGCTGGATCTTTCTGAGTCCTCTTAGGGCATTTCATCTTCTTTTGTAAATAGGATTATTTATTTGTGTGTGTGAGAGAGAAAGAAGCAAATATACAGAGAGAATATGAATGGGTGCGCCAGAGCCTCCAGCCACTGCAAATGAACTCCAGATGCATGTGCCACCTTGTGTATCTAGCTTTATGTGGGTACTGGGGAATCAAACCAGGGTCCTTTGGCTTTGCAGGCAAGCATCTTAACCACTGAGCCATCTCCCCAGCCCCCATTTGGGGAGTTTTGTTACAGGGGTTATCCAACGCAAATGATGAGATGGTTTAAATAGCACCAAGTTTTTGCTCCCCTGAAAGAACAAATCCCCTGTCCTCCCTCATCCTCAATAACACAGCAGATAAAAGCACAGGCTCTGACATAAAATAACATGGCTCTTCCTCTCTTAGCAGCCTGTACCTGGTTGGTCTGTTTCCTTCCCTGCAAAATGAAACTAATAGCATGTGTGGTAGTTCGAATAGATGGCCCCCCAATATATTCAGTTTTTTATTTGTTTGTAGTTTGTATCTGCAGCCACCTGGCTGGAGGCAGTGTCACTGGGTGGATCTTTAGGTGTGGTGGTGGGTTTCAGATTTACATCTAAAGATATGCGAAGTGTGCCTAGCTGGAGTTCCTGAAGTGTGCTTTTTGGTTTTTGGCTTGTGCTTCTCTCTCTCTCTGCTTGGTCCTGTGAAGGCAGGCCAGCTTCTTCTGCCATTATGGAACTTCCCCTGAATCTGTAAGCTTCAATAAATATCCCTTCCTCCATAACTGTGCCTGGTCTGGAAGTTCATCTCGGTGAACCTGAAGCTGTCTGCTACAGCATGCCTATGTCTAAGAAGTGTGTGAGGATTAAATGAGGTAAGAATAGAAAACACCTCCTTGGAAGTGTGTAGCCAACAGGATGTCACTGGTCAGGAAACATTAGCTGTGATTTTGTTATTGTCAACTCAACTGTTAGGCCTGGGCTAGCTTAGTACAGCAGTACTCTCAAATAGTCTGCTTCAGCGTATACTTAAAACAGGAGTAAGTGAAATTGCATTAATTTAAGGAAAAAACAAACAAACAAAAACCCCGAGACTTTAGCTTTTTGCAATTCTTTGGTGGTAAGGTCGCTTTTTCAGAGCATGTGTGAGGCTGTGGTGTGGCCTGATTCTCAAGGTAGAGATATAGAATCTTTGAGGACAATGCAATCTATAAATGAGCACCTGGGGCTTATAGATGGATGCTTTTGTGGTCTTCCAAGGAAGGAAATGGCTGGGATCACCACATCCTAACTTTAAAAAAAAATTTTTTTTTGTTTATTTGTATTTATTTATTTGAGAGTGGCAGAGAGAGAAAGAGGCAGACGGATGGAGAATGGGCACGCCAGGGCCTCCAGCTACTGTAAATGAACTCCAGGTGCATGTGCCACCCCCCTAGTGCATCTGGCTTACGTGGGTCCTGGGGAATCGAGCCTCGAACTGGGGTCCTTAGGCTTTACAGGCAAGTGCTTAACCACTAAGCCATCTCTCCAGCCCCCACATCCTAATGCGTGCGGCTGGTGCGTCCTCAAGTCAGCGTCTTCTCCAAGTGCTGCTTCCGCACTGCTGAAAGCCGGTCTTGTTCGACGGGGGTCTTCCTCACATCCATTCACGGGGCTTGGCAAAGTGTGTCCGTGCTTACGAGGACCCACACCCCAGGACCTGGAGGCCGTCAGTGCAGCCCATGGTGAAGGTGACCTTCTCGGTTCAGAACTATCCTCGGAGGGTTGTCCTGGCAATGCAAACTCATGGCCCATCCTTCCCTGAGCCACGAGGAGGTCTCTTCCTGAGCTCATTGACACAGAGCCACTTTTGGTTCCCCTAGGTGCAGTCAAACTGTCACATTTATCTTTACATTTCATTTTGAGGCACTTAGGTATCATTGCATTTATTTATTTATTTATTATCTGCAAGGAGAGAGAAAGAGAATGAGCACGCCTGAGCCTCCTGCCACTGGAAACACACGCCAGGACACACGCACCGCTGTGTGCGTCGGGCTTTATGTGGGTATGAGGAATAGAACCTAGGCCATCAGGTTTTGCGAGCAAGCACCTTTAACCACTGAACCGTATCTCCAGTCCCAATATTTATTTATTTACTTTTTGAGATACGGTCTTGCTAGGTTGCCCAGGCTGGTCTCAAACTTGCAATCCTGTCTCAGTTTCCTAAAGGTTGAGATTACTGGCATGCAGCACCATCTTTACTATCTTGAGACGGTCTCAGCATACTGAAATTCTGGGCTCAACAGATCCTCCTGCTTCAGCCTCCTGTGACTACAGATGGAGTCACCATTCACAGTCAAAACAATTTCTATTAGCCGGGCGTGGTGGCGCACACCTCTAATCCCAGCACTCAGGAGGCAGAGGTAGGAGGATCACTGTGAGTTAGAGGCCACCCTGAGGCTACACAGTGAATTCCAGGTCAGCCTGGGCTAGACTGAGACCCTACCTCAAAAAACCATTAAAAAAAGGTTAAAAAAGAAGGGACATTCAGGCCTATATTACATCTTCTTAATTATGGACTCTTGTTTTTTGGTTTTGTTTTTCAAGGTAGGGTCTCACTCTAGCCCCGGCTGACCTGGAATTCACTATGTAGTCTCAGGGTGGCCTCGAACTCATGGTGATCCTCCTGCCTCTGCGATCCTCCTACCTCTGCCCCCCAAATGCTGCGATTAAAGGCGTGTGCCACCATACCTGGCTTTTTTTTTTTTGATCATTTTCTATATTTGACTTCCATACACATCATTTAAAAATTTTAAGTTATAGAACAGAATACCATTCATGACTATAGTTAAAAATTCAAAAATGCGCAGTTAAACAGAATAAAAGCAAAAAATCCCCTTGGCTTTATTACAAGTACATTTGCTTCAAGTTAATGAACCTTCGTAGAAGGGCTTGCCAAACATTTTGTTTGAATGCATGTATTTATGCATAAGATATACAAATAGGTACACATGTTGACTTTAAAACAAACCTTGTCAAATTTTATTCTGAATATGCTTTGCTTTTCAATACGTGTTTTATACCAGAAACACGTTTTTTTTTTTTTTTTCTTTTTTGTTTTTCAAGGTAGGCCCAGGCTGACCTGGAACTCACTCTGTAGTCCCAGGCTGGCTTTGAACTCACAGTGATCCTCCTACCTCTGCCTCCCAAGTGCTGAGATTAAAGGTGCTACCATGCCAGGCTTGCTGCAAATATTTCTATAGTAATATGGATATACTATAATTTATTTAAAGATCATTTAGGATTTTTTTTTACTCTTATAAGCAGCTTTGCAGGGAGTATTTTTGTGTATATATATATATATATATATATATATTTGTGTGTGTGAACAGCATTTTATTTTGTTTTGTTTATTTTTATTTATTTATTTGAGAGTGACAGAAAGAGAGAGAGAAAGAGAGAGAGAGAGAGAATGGGTGTGCCAGGACCTCCAGCCATTGCAGACAACTCTAGATGCATGTGCCCCTTGTGCATCTGGCTAACATGTGTCCTGGGGAATTGAGCCTTGAACCAGGGTCCTTAGGCTTCACAGGCAAGCACTTAACCACTAAGCTATCTCTCCAGCCTGATGAACAGCATTTTTAAACTTACAATTTACCCACAGGGCAGGGAGGACTTACGCTAGTAGGTTTAAAGCTGCATCCACGTACAAGTGTTATTAAATTTTCACGTAGAATATACACACTTAGAACATTGGTGGGACTCAGAAGTCTCTGGCTAAGAGCTCACAGTTAACCTCAGCACGGTGTAGACCCTGGGGCCATCACCCCGGGATGATAATTAATCTGAGACATAATTTTGAGATTGCCAGGAGACAGGATCGTTCATGGGTTTAACCTCCATGCCCCTCTGGTGCATGGAATGGTTTCCTCTCGAGGGTCCCCGTCTGAGAGGGTTGAAACTGCGCTCTCCTGTCGCTGCCCTTTCCAGAGTTCCCAGCTGGTCCTGGGGTGAAAGTTGGCTTCTGACTGACGTGTTTGCTTGGGTTTGGAGTTTGGGGTGGTTTGATTCAGGTATCCCCCATAAACTTACGTGTTCTGGATGCTTAGGTCCCCAGCTGATGACAATTTGGGAACTAAAGTCTCCTGGAGGCAGTGTGTTGTTGGGGATGGGCTTATGGGTATTATAGCCAGGGTCTCCTTGCCAGTGTTTGGCACACTCTCCTGTTGCTGTTGTCCACCTTATGTTGACCAGGGGTGATGTCCACCCTCTGCTCATGCCATCATTTTTCCTGCCATCATGGAGCTTCCCCTCGGGTCTGTAAGCCAAAATAAACCTTTTTTTCCCACAAGCTGCTCTTGGGTATTTTCTGGAACAGAGTTGTTTCATCATTGTTGCTGAAGTCACATGACAAAAATTGTAAATGACAAAAAATTTATTCTGCTGTTCTTTTGCGTATGAGAGAGAGAGAGCGAGAGAGAGAGAGAGAGAATGGACATGTTAGGGCTTCTAGCCCCTGCAAACAAACTCCAGATGCGTGGGCCACTTTGTAGGTACTAGGGAACTGAGCCTGGGCCCTTAGCTTTTGCAGGCAAGTGCCTTATCCGATAAGCTAGCTCTCCAACCCTTATTCTGCTACTTTTTTTTTTTTTTTTTAAGAAATCCAGTCTTTAAAAAAATCCATTTAATTTAATTTATTTATTTGAAAGAGAGAGAGAGAGAGAGAGAGAGAGAGGAAGGGAGAGAATGGGCGCCCCAGGGCCTCCAGCCACTGCAAACGAACTCCAGATACATGTGCCCCCTTGTGCATCTGGCTTACGTGGGTCCTGGGGAATTGAACCAAGGTCCTTTGGCTTTGCAGGCAAGCGCCTTAACCATTAAGCCATCCCTCCAGCCCTTATTCTGCTGCTTTTGAGTATAAAATATCAAATAAAATCTGAACATTGAAGAGTAGGACTTGGAAAGAGGAATGGATGAAAAAGTCGTCTCCCTTCATTTTGACCGTAAGATCTCTTAAATAATCCCGTTTACCTGTCAGACACTGCGTGAATCATTCCAGCCTGGGAGCAGGTTTGCTCCGAGATGCAAGGGAAGAGGTTAGACTCCAAATACAGACTATACTCAAGGCATGGGCTCTCCAAACTGACTGTATTTAAAAATCAGTAGCATGTTTGTTTGCTTTTCTCTGTGCCCCCTTCACCAACAGTAACCAACATTCACCACCAACAACAACAGCAACACCAACACCTACAATACAAATCACACCAGCAATACCAATGCCAGGACCACCCACACTACCAATCACACTAACACCACTAACGGTCACCATCACCCACCACCAACAATGTTACCACCACAAACACCAATACCACCAGTGCTAATATGACCACTCCCAACACAGGCCATGACACCACCACCACCGTCACCAGCAATACCAACAGTAGCAACACCTCCCCTGCCACCACCAATACCAACAGCCCTGCCTCCGAGTCTCTCCCCACGTCGAGTGGACCATAGACTCTGGCATGTGGCTGGAGTTCCGCCTTGCTCATCCGTGTACAATTATTATGTCAATGGAAGCAAGTTACAACGGAGTTCAGAAAACTCACATTAACGATGTGCTGGGTAACATGTCCGCTGACATCAAGCATATTGACTGTTGCGATACCTTGAAAGTCAGTATTATGCTACTAGATCAATCATAAGAAAGTAACTATAGGAGTTGATGCTGACAAGTATATATAAAGCTTGATCTTTTCCTCATACCCAAGGTTCATTCCTTCACTTCCGAGACATCTGTCAGTCATAGAAGTGCCCTTCCACACCTACTGACAACTTTTTCTTTCTTTCTTTCCTTTCTTTCTTTCTTCCTTCCTTCCTTCCTTTCTTTTTTTTTTTTTTTTTTTTTTTGAGGTAGGGTCTCACTCTAGCTCAGGCTGACCTGGAATTCACTATGTAGTCTCAGGGTGGCCTCGAACTCACGGCGATCCTCCTACCTCTGCCTCCCGAGTGCTGGGATTAAAGGAGTGTGCCACCATGCCCGGCCCTACTGCCAACTTTTGAGCCCAAATAGCCTTTTCATCTTGCCTGGCATCTTTTTTGCCTCTTCCAATATATGCATGGCACAGTATCCTCAAGGATTGCTTTTATATTTTGTTTTGAAAAATCATAAACATTACAGAGAAGTTGCAAGAAGAGAGTGATAAACATTTCTACCTTTCACCTATCTACTGATTTTAATAATTTGTCCTATCTTCTTATATGATGGTTTATATTCATAGTCAACTTGCCAGGACCCAGGTAACAAACTTCTGAGCATGCCTGTGAGGGATCATCTAGGTTAGGTTAGTCTCTGGGCTACATTTTAGGTGCTCATGTCTCATTTGACCCAATTAGTTGGCTGTCTTGTGCATTTCATGATTTTTTGCAACAAGAGTATCTAGAGAGTAGTTAAAAAGAAAAACCTTAAAGATACTTTCTAGTTCATTTGAAACATTTTTAAAGTTTGTATTTATTTGTACTTGTGTGTATATATGGGCTTTCCAGGGTCTCTTGCCACTGCAAACAATTGTCAAACATTCACACCACTGTTTTTACATGGGTGCTAGGGAATTGAACCCAGGTCAGCAGGCTTTGTGACCAAGCACCTTTAACCACTGGGCCATACCTCCAGCTACCTCTCTGAAACTTTTTTTTTTTTTTTTTTTTGGTTTTTCAAGGTAGGGTCTCACTCTAGCCCAGGCTGACTTGGAATTCACTATGTAGTCTCAGGGTGGCCTCGAACTCACGGCAATCCTCCTACCTCTGCTTCCCGAGTGCTGGGATTAAAGGCGTGTGCCACCACGCCCGGCTTTGAAACATTTTGGATACTTTAGCTGCAAGGAGTGCTAGTATTTATAAAGTTAGATGACCTTGGTTAAAAAACATTGCATTTAAAATTCTTGGTGAGGGCTGGAGAGATGGCTTAACAGTTCAGGCGCTTGCTCACAAAGCCTAAGGGCCCAGGTTTGATTCCCCAGGACCCACGAAAGCCAGATGCACAAGGTGGCACATGCATCTGGAATTCGTTTGCAGGGGCTAGAGGCCCTGGAGCACCCATTCTCTCTCTCTCTCTGCCTCTTTTTCCCTGTCTAATACACACACACACACACACACATATGTATGTATATGAAATAAAACAAATTAAAATTCTTGGTGAGCTCACAGGCAAACATTTCTAATGTGTGCCGGAAAATTCTACTCCAGGTCACCCCTCTGTTTCACAGAGGAACCTCGGGTTCCTGCAGCTTGAGCAGAGGAAGCAATGTGCTGGCGCCACGGGGTGAAGATGCTTTACAAAGACGCAGTTCTGGAGACTGTGGAGTCCAAGGTCAATGTGCTGGCAGGTTCAGTGTCTGGTGTCATAGGTCATGTCTTCTCTGTGTGTGTTCACACATGGGTGGGAGAGGGGAAAAAAAAAAAAACATTTAAATTTAGAGTAATTTAGATAGGCCAAAAAGTTGCCATGATATTAGAGTTCTTCACCCAGGTTCCTCTCCTGTCAACGTGTTACGTTGCCCCAGTTTATTGTCACCACTAAGAAGCCAATGCTTGCATTTGATTATTATTAACCCAGCGCCCGGGCTGTATTCAGACTTGACTGGTTTCCCCGCTGACCATCTTTCTTTCTGTGGGTGACTCACTCCAGGAAACAGCATTCCCTGTGGTGGTCACGTCCGTCGTTCCCTTTGACTCGTCTGGTGTGGGACAACGTTGCCTTCTCTCCCTGTTTCTCATGACCCTGATGCTTCTGAGGAGTATTATTTGGGTATTTTAGAGAATGCTCTTCGGTTTGGGTCTGCCTGCTCTTCTCATGATGAGACTGGGGTTATAATTTTTGGAAACTGCACAGAGGCGAGGCGGCCTCAAGGCATCAAATCACCAGCATGTGGTAACCAGGCAACTTGTTACCCGTGGAGTTAACCTTGGTTAAGGTGATGTTGTCTGTAGGCTTCAACGCTCTAAAGTTGTTATGTTTCCTATCTCACATCAGTTGGGAATACATCATTAAGTCTAGCTCATACTCAGGGTGGGAGTGTAGGTAAGCAAAAACACCTTTTTTTTTTTTTTTTTTTTAATTAAGCTAAAAAATTCTACTGCTTAGTTTTGTGGTTGTTGTTTGTTTGTTTGTTTTTCGAGGTAGAGTCTTGCTCTAGCCTAGCCCAGGCTGACCTGGAATTCACTATGGAGTCTCAGGGTGGCCTCGAACTCACGGTGATCCTCCCACCTCTGCCTCCCGAGTGCTGGGAGTAAGCGTGTGTGCCACCGATGTCAAGTTAAATATTAATTTTTCTTTGTGTTCCATCTGGAGGGGTCACTCTGTTCTCTTGAGATGTCTTACTGGCTCCAGCTTATTGTCTTTCTAATACTAATTACAAGTGCTTTCGTGTGACATGACATTCCCTAGCTGGTTCATAGTCACAAGTAGCTAGGATTTGGTAGGAAGTTTATTTATGTTGAAAATGTTAAAAAATTCATATTTGATAAGTATAGACTTGTTGAGTGCACACCACATGCCCGACAGTACTGGAGACTCATGGACACATCTATCTCCCATCTCATGGTTTGCTGTGGAAGATTCAGTGTCATCACAACCATTTACTGAGAACCTTCTGAGAAACACCAGGCTGAGAGCTATATTTTGACTGCTAAATCATCTTGACAGCTCTGCATGTAAGTCTTCACAATTTCCTGGTTTATTTTAAAAATCAATTTTAAGCCCACACAGTTATACATATGTAACTTAAAAAAAACTCAAGTAGCACCAAAAGATTTATGATGACTATAGAAGTTCATCATTTATAATCTATGTCATACCCTAGAAATAAGCACTCTGCCTGTCTTAGCCATTTCTTGTGGCATTTACAAATAATATAAATTATTTATTTTGTATTAAATTACTTCAAAGTTCAAACATTATTCAAAAAATTCTAAATGTAGCCAGGCGTAGTGGCTCATGCCTTTAATCCCATCACTCGGGAGACAGAGGTAGGAGGATCACCATGAGTTCGAGGCCATCCTGAGACTCTGTAGTGAATTCCAGGTCAGCCTGGGCTAGAGTGAGACCCTACCTTGAAAAACCAAAAAAACAAAACAAAACAAAACAAAACAAAACAAAACAAAACAAAACAAAACAAAACAAAACAACCCTGAATGTGCTATAGTCAAAACACATACACACACACACACACACACACACACACCCCTAATATGATAAGCTAAACACTTCTTTTTCCCTGAGGTATGGTCTCACTCTAGCCCAGACTAATCTGAAACTCACTCTGTAGTCCCAGGCTGGCCTCAGACCCACAGCAGTCCTCCCACCTCAGTCTCCAGAGTGCTGGGATTGAAGGCGTGTGCCACCATGCCCGACCAAACACTCTTGAGGTCACTATATGACAAGAAACAGAACTGTGGCAGACACCCCCAAAGCCCCTCCACATGCCTGTCCTAATCAGAAGCAACAACTCTTCTCACATAAAACTATCACTTCCTTGGGTCTTTAAAAATAGTTTTATTACAGTGTTGGACATCATGGCTTGTTATGTGTTTTTCTTTTTTAACAATTGTTCTTTTCTCCCCCCCCCCCTTTTACATAGTCTGGACTGCCTTAATTTTTTTTTTTTTCAAGGTAGGGTCTCACTCTAGCTCAGGCTGACCTAGAATTCACTATGGAGTCTCAGGCTGGCCTCGAACTCATGGCGATCCTCCTACCTCTGCCTCCGAATGCTGGGATTAAAGGCGTGCGCCACCACGCCGGTGTTTGGACTTCGTTAATCTTAATCTTGGAAGGCATTCTTACTGTGGACCTTGTCCCCAGTGCCTGGAGTCCCTTAGATACTGTCTGCTCTCAGGAGCATGTTTTCACCTATTTTCTTCTGGAGAAAGACACATTGATGCATCAAACCATGTAGTGGTGGGAAGATGAAGGCTAAATGGGAGTTTAGTATTTGGTAATGACTGGCGGGATTTTACTCAGTGCTTTTGCCTTAAGCTGTGAATTAAATTTTTTTTGTTTTTAATTTTAGAGAGAGAGAGAGAAAGTGAGAGCAAGAGAGAGTGAGAGAATTGGTGTGCTAGGGCCTCAGCCACTGCAATCAAACTCTAGATGCTTGCACCACCTAGTGGGCATGTGTGACCTTGCACTTGTCTCACCTTTGTGCGTCTGACTTATGTGGGATCTGGAGAGTCAAACATGGGCCCTTAGGCTTCGCAGGCAAGTGCCTTAACCGCTAAGCCATCTCTCCAGCCCTAGCTGTGAAATCTGTAAAAAGTTCTTAAAACTAGCAGACTGAGGGTTGGGGAGATGGCTCAAGCGGTAAAACTCTGTGGCACCAGTGAGGACCGGAGAGTGGATCCCCAGCACCTACGTAAATGCCAGGTATGGTGTTGTGTGCCTGTCATCCCTTAAGAGGGAGAGTTGGCAGACCCTTGGGGCAAGCTAGCGAATTAAGCAGCCCAATTCATGAGTGAGCTCTGGATTCAAAGACAGACCCCGCCTCAATAAATAAGGAGGAGTGTGATAGAGGGAGACAGCAGATGTTGACCTCTGGCCTTCACATATACATGCACACACATTCACCCCACCCCACCTAAGCACGTAAGTATACACAGATGTGAATATACCACACATATGCACACACATTCACCCAACACACACACACACACACACACATATATACCACACACATTCACACAACATAAATACACACACACATATGCATATACCATGCGCACATACAAACAGTAGACTGAAGGCTGGGGAGATGACTCAGTCCATGAAGGGTTTGCCATGCAAACATGAAGACTTGAGTTTGATTCCTACAACCCACATAAGAAAAAAAAACAAAACAAAACAAACAAACAAACAAACAAAAAAAAAAACAACCCAGGTATGGAGGCAAACGCCTGTAATCCCAGAATTGAGGAGGCAGAGACAGGTGGATCCATGAAACTTACTGGCCAGCTAATCTAGCCTACTTAGTAAGTTTCAGGAGAATGAGAGACCCTATTTCAAACGTAAAGAGAGAGAGAGAGAGAGAAAACAGTGCCTAAGAAATGACCCCTTTGCACACATGTGCACACACTTGTTAAAAAAAAAAAAAAAAAGCGAGCCGGGCGTGGTGGCGCACGCCTTTAATCCCAGCACTCGGGAGGCAGAGGTAGGAGGATCGCCGTGAGTTCAAGGCCACCCTGAGGCTACATAGTGAATTCCAGGTCAGCCTGGGCTAGAGTGCGACCCTACCTTGAAAAACCAGAAAAAGAAAAAAAAAAATCATTACACCAGAAGAGAGACCTAACTATCTACGAGGAGATGGGTCACCTCCAGCTCATCTGCCCGGGCCCAGAAGTCGTTACAGGGGAAGCAGTGACACCAGTTCCGCTCTCAAGGCTAGTCTGGAAACGAGTTCCAGGGAATCAACTGACAGCTGTAGTCACTCAAACCTCATCCAAACAGAGATCCAGAGTCTACCGAGAAAGCAACATTAAATCAGCTCCTTTCTGGCCCACCAAGGCTCAGGGAGCCTCACGGAAGAGGGGGCGCAGAAAGATTGTAACATCTGCAGGGTGGGCAGGAATAGCCTGGGACACCATGTTTCCTCCATCCCTGTGGAGACTGACTGAGGTCTCTGGGTCCCCACCGAAGACCCTCAGTGGAATTGGGGCGGGGGTCTAAGTATGCAACCTTTTTATAAAAAAATTAATAAATTACAAAATCTATAGCAGACTAATTAAAAGTAGACACTCTGGTATCGCCTTGACTTTAAAGGTCTAACCTCCTCAATTCAGGGGCTCTGTGACCCTGGGCGAGTTAGGTGGCCTCTCGTGGCCTCAGCATTCTCTTCGTGAGGATGAAACCAGAGCCAACATGGAAGTGCCTTGACAATGGCTGCCCAACACCCAGAAGCCATATTCAGTGCTTTAAGCTGCCACTGTTACTCTCTGCGATGAAAGATAGATTGAGCTTAATCAGCTTACATCTAATGTACATGCCTAAGATTTTCAGCTCTCCCACTTGCTTTGATTTCCTGGTACATTTCCAGCTCTCATTCATGTGATGGGGATAAAATGAATTCACCCACGGCTGCTCTTTAATCTCTGACTAGTTTCTGACTCCTTGGCAAATGAATTATCAGTCTTTAGACGAAATAATTAGTCCTCGCTTGAAAGAACGTGTATCCATGCGCTGGGTCACGAGCCAAGGCACAAATGCATTGTTTCTGTGTTTATTCATAAACTTCAATGTAAATACTAAAATGTCTCCTCTAGGGCATTCTGAGAAGAAGAAAAAAAAAATAGATAGCAACAGAAAAAAATGCTGATTTTTTTTTTTTTGGAGATGCCTTTACAGTTCAGAAGAGGGCTGGAGAGATGACTCAGTGGTGGGCACTTGCCCACAAAGCCTGAGGACCCAGTTCAATTCCCCAGTAAAGCCACATGCACAAGGTGACATATGTGTCATTTGCAGTGGCCAGAGGCCCTGGTATGCCCATTCTATCTTTCAATCTGCCTTTTGCTCTCTCTCTCTCTCTTCAAATAAATAAATTATATATATATATATACACACACACACACACACACACACACACATATATCTCAGAAGAAATTCTCTCTCAGCAGTTATGCTTTCTCATACGTAAGTGGTTGGCTATACACTTATAGTGGTTTGAATGGCATCCCCTAAAATAGTATGTTAAATCCTAACCCCTGATATCTGTGACTGTGAATTTATTTGAAACAAACAAACAAACAAAAAAACCAAACAAAACAAAAACAAAGGGTCATTTCATGATTTCACATGAGATCGTTTTGAGCTTTGGGGCAGCCCTGAATCTAATGACTAGCCTCTTAGACAGAAAGGGCAGTCACATATACAGGGTTCATGGTGGGTTTGTGGGGGGTGGGAAATCTCTGAGAGGCTGGAGTAAGGAGTCTGTATGAACCAAGATCTTGAGACAGGGATGTGGGCAGGGGTTACTGTCAGGCTCAACACTGGATTTCCTCTTAGAGCCTCCGCAAGGAACCAGTCCTGCAATGCCTCGGCTTCCGTCTTGATTTCTGTCTTCTGTCTCCCAGAACTGTGAGACGATAAGCTATTGTTGTTTCTAGCTGTGAACTTTGTGGTTATTTATTATGGCTGCCCTAGAATGCTGACAGAATTCTCAGGGCAATAGAAGATATTCTGAATAAGTTTTTATCTGAAACTGAACACATTAGAGGCCGACTTACATACCCTATATATGTGAATAAAACCAACATTCCCCTTTTCTCTTTTACAAACACATATTTTATTTTTCTTAAAGAAAACAGTTGGGAAAGGTCAAGTTCTGGTTAACCACTCTTAGCTCAGAAATGCTGCTTTCTCTTTCTACTGGAGTTATACTTTCTCACATATTGGTGGTTATATCTATATAATGTAATAGTGTGTATGTTTTTAAGAACCCAAATATGTAACCTGTGTTTCAGGTCAACTAATCATTTTGCGATGACTCCGAGCCCCTTTGTATCTTTAGAGACCTGAGACGGGCTACTCTAATGAAATATCACAGATGGGGTCGTGTATAAAGAGCGGGAGTTGTGGACGCTCGCAGATCCAAGGACCAGGCTCAGGCAGGCTCAGTTGGCCTGCAAGTGATGCTCTCTGCATCCAAGATGGAGCCTGTTGCTTCATCCTCTGGAAGAAAAACGACCCTCATGTGTTGGAAAGTGGAAGGGCTGTGAGTTGAAAGTTGAGTGAAGCCTGTCTCACAGAGGCACTAATCCTGGTCACTAAGAAGGACGCCATGTGTTGTAGACAGCTTCATATTCCTGGGATAAACCTCCAAACCAGATAGCTTATGGGGAGGGAGTTATTTGAAGCTTACGACCCAGGGATGTTCCATTGACGGCAGAAGAGGCCCCCTTTCACACGTCCAAGCAGACAAACACAGCCACAAGCCAGCACAAAACCAACCGACCCGCAGCAGCGGGACCCCCAGAGCTCACTCTGGGTACCTTAAGTTGGAATTTTAGATCCACACCCAACAACACCTTAGGGCTGGACCCCAGGATCCGCCCACACTGACATCTCTTCCAGCCAAGCTGCAAATCCAAAGTGCAAGCTTTTCTTTTTATTTATATTTTTGAGGTAGTCTCAGGGTGGCCTTGAACTCATGGCGATCCTCCCACCTCTGCCTCCCGAGTGCTGGAATTAAAGGCATGTGCCTCACTCCTTCCCTTCCCTTCTTTCTTTCTTTCTTTTTTTTTTTTTTTTGGTTCCTTTGTTCTTTTCTTCCCTTCCTCCTTCCTTCCCCTCTCCCTTTTCTCCCTTTTCCTTCTTCTTCTCTTCCCTCCCTTCTTCCCTTTCTCCTTCCTCCTTTCCCCATTCTTTCTCTCTCTCTTTCCCTTTCTCTCTTTCTTTCTTTCTTTCTTTCTTCCTTCCTTTCTTTCTTTCTTTCTTTCTTTCTTTCTTTCTTTCTTTCTTTCTTTCTTTCTTTCTTTCTTTCTTTCTTTTCCAGCCAACCAACACTAGAATTCTTGCTCCTTGTTTTAATTAACAGGCCTAGGCACAAGGAACAATTTGATAACCTTCTAATTTCATTTTCTAATCAAGTGAAAGCCAGGCTTTAGAGAGGAATGACCCTTGGAGATGTTGAGGGTACATACTGTGGTATTAATCCTATCCCCAAATCTCATTATTCCATGGAGAATCACAGATAAAATTTTCAGGGGCTTGAGCTCTATTGGAAAAACAAAAAGTGCAGTCATCTATCTAGGAAGGAGGTTTTCTTGGGGGTCTGTGGCTGTGGAATGTGGAATGTGGTTCAAGGTAAGCTTTCACAGCAGGGGTCTTTCATGTGAGTGGGGATTACTTTGTGGGCTAAGCCCTTTAGAAGGTCAGTATGATCCGTGGCAAGGCGTGGCATATCCATTCTAGAAAGCATGCTCTGATTTGGAATGTAAGAAAAATATCAAGTGAGCCCCATACACCCCAGGAGAGCAGGGGCACTTTGGTTTTGGAGGAAGGCCAGCACTCAGGGTCAAGACTCTCGGCTCTCACAAGTGCCAGAGGTGAAAACCAGGAGGGCGTCTTAATAGCAGGAACTGTAAATAGCTTCAATATGTCAGGACTCCTCTGGGTCTCCAGACTATTCCATGGCTTACTTTATACTTCTGCTTCGGAAGGGATTCTGGGGTTTAGAAGCATGCTTTGGGTGAATCCAGATGGGAGAACCTTCTTAGAGTCACTGTCCCTTATGGGAGGAATCCGAAAGACCATGGACTCTACCTTGTTAGGCAGCTGGTCATCTTCCATATTGTAATCACTCAAAGCACAGGCTCCACACACACCCCAGTTTATAAACACAGAGGCACACTATTCCTGGACACAGTGGCATCCTTTGGCTAAGCTCCCAGGCGCCCAGTTCCAGGAGGGAATGCTGCTTGCCCGGCCTTTCCACCCAGCCTGCTGGTCACGGCTCTGCTTGCCGTCAAGTCACGTCAGTGAGGTGTCCTTTGCTCCTATTCCCAAGCCCCCCCCCCCCATAGGACAGGGGTGACAGGCACGCATAGTGATAGTGTCATTAGCTCAACAACTGGGCTTCTGTCTGCAAAAGGCAGCCAAATCTACTGCAAACGGACTGAAGTAAAAATGGGAGACTGCTATGGTTTGCATAGATGTGCATATGCAAAGGGCCACATATTACAGGATGGGTCCTCACCCCATCACAAGATACCGGCAGATGGTGGACGCTGTAAGAGGTGGGGCCTAGTGGGAGGTCTTCAGGTCACTGGGGAACATGCTCTTTGAGGGACTGGCAGGACCTGAGCCCCATCCTCTTCTCTTTTTACCTTTTAGTCATGGAGTAGGCAGGTAAGCAGGATTTTTTTTTTTTTAACTTCAATAAGCACATTTTTTTGTGTGTGTGTTCTTCAGTTTTTTTTCTTTTTAAAATTTTTAATTTTATTCATTTATTTTTTTTCTCAATTTTTATTAACATTTTCCATGATTATAAAAAATATCCCATGGTAATACCCTCCCTCCTCCCTCCCCCACTTTCCCCTTTGAATTTCCATTCTCCATCATATCCCCTCCCAATAATTGCATTTTAATGTATGTGAAATATTTTATACATGGGAAGTTCATAAATAATAGATAATAGATACCTGCCTCAAGAAAGCATAACAGCATGATTGAACTTCTTGTAAATTTATTGATTATGATTCCCACCAACACCCAGATACAATCATTTTCCTGGCTAGCTTTTAGCACACGAGTGCTTTAAAAAAAAAAAAAAAAGAGTATAAATATCTTGTTCCCCTACTGCTAGTGTGGGGTGGCTGAGACCCTGCACGCACGTGGAATGGAGGAGAATATGGGTGAGAACAAGGATTCATCAATGCATCAGAAAGAGAGAGTCGGAGCTGGGCGTGGTGGCGCACGCCTTTAATTCCAGCACTTGGGAGGCAGAGGTAGGACGAACATGGCTGTGAGTTCAAGGCCAACCTGAGACTACAGAGTAAATTCCAGGTCAGCCTGAGCTAGAGTGAGACCCTACCTCAGAAAAACCAAATAAGTAAATAAATAAATAAATAAATAAGAGAGAGAGAGAGAGTCAGTTGTCTACCAGGAGATGGGTCACCTCCACCTCACTTGCCCAAGTCCAGAAGTCATTATCAGGGAAGTGATGACAAAAATACTGCTCTCAGGCTGGAGAGATGGCTTAGTGGTTAAGCGCTTGCCTGTGAAGCCTAAGGACCCCGGTTCGAGGCTCGATTCCCCAGGACCCACATTAGCCAGATGCACAAGGGGGCGCACGCATCTGGAGTTTGTTTGTAGTGGCTGGAGGCCCTGGCGTGCCCATTCTCTTTCTCTCTATCTGCCTCTTTCTCTCTCTCTCTGTCACTCTCAAATAAATAAAGTAAAAATAAAAAAAAAATACTGCTGTCATGGCTAGCCTGCAAACCAGGTCCAGGTGAATGGATGGCAAAAGACACTGTGGTCACTCAAACCTCATAAAAACAGAGATACAGAGTCTATAGAGAAAGCAACACTAAATCAGATCCCTGTCTTGCCCACCAAGGCTCAGGGTACACTGCGGAAGAGGGGGGTAGAAAGATTGTATAGGAGCCTCAGGGTGGGTGGGAATAGCCTGAGACACCATGCTTCCCCCATCCCTGTGGAGACTGACTGAGGACTCTTGGTCCCCCAGTGAACACCAGTAATCCCACTGTAGACCCTGAGCAGAATTGGGGCAGAGGAGAGGGTGTCTATGTGCCACTTTTTATAAAAAAACTCAATAAAAAGTGATGCATTATTAATCCACAATAGGTATAAATAAATAAATGGTATCATATCATATGCCTTCATAACAAACTCTTCTACTAACATTGATATTTATCAAAGCAATTCATATTTAGTATCATGTAGTGTTCTATAGAAGACTTTGTTTGCATGTGTGTATAGCATTTTTTAAAATATATTTTATTTATTTGAGAGAGAGAAGGAGGCAGAGAGAGAGAAAGTGAATAGGTACTCAGCCATTGCAAACGAACTCCAGACGCATGCGCCCCCTTGTGCATCTGGCTTACGTGGGTCCTGGAGAGTTGAAGCGGGATCCTTTGGCTTTGCAGGCAAAGGCCTTAACTGCTAAGCCATTTCGCCAGCCCCGTAGGGTGTGTTTTTTGATATGTATATGGCATATGCATATACGTATGCAGATGTTTGCAGTGTGTAGGTTGCATGTAGAGGCCAGAGACCACCGAGAGCCCTCCTCCATCACTCATCTCTATGTCTCCATGAGACGGAGTCTCTCAGTGACCGGGGAGCTCCCTTTTCAGTTGGACTCGCTGACCAAGCACTTCTGTAGTCGCTGACCCCCACTCCTCCATAGGACTGGGTTACAGGCACGCGTGGCCATGCCCAGCTGTTTACATGGGCTTTGGGAACTCAAACTCAGGGCAAATCAGGCCCTCATGCTTGCTCAGCAAGCATTGTTACCCACTGAGCCCTGTCCCCAGGCCCTAGAGGACGTTTTGATGGCTTCTCCCTCAACTCCCACAACTTCTAGGAGTAATGGTATATAATGTCCATTCTTGTCTTTGCACATATATGCAAGCTGCTTCAGGGGACACATCTAGAGGAAATTATTGAGTTGAAGGATATCTTTCCTAAAAAAATTTTAAGTTAATTTTTTAGTGTATGAAGTAATGGATTTTATTATGTCATTTTCATATATATATATATATATGTACTTTGCTTACATTATCCTTTTAATTTTTTTAAATTATTTATTTATTTATTTTAGAGAGAGGGGGAGAATGGGCGTGCCAGGGCCTCCAGCCACTGCAAACGAACTCCAGACACATGTGCCACTTTGTGCATCTGGCTTACGTAGGTCCTGGGGAATCGAACCAAGGTCCTTTGGCTTTGCAGGCAAATGCTTTAACCATTAAGCCATCTCTCCAACCCCACATTACCCTTTCTTGTTCCCCCTTCCTGTCCCACTGGTCCCCTTACTCTCCTAACTCTCTCCCGTTTGAGGTAAGCAGTTTTATTCTGCTACAAGCTTTCTGCTGTGATTGGTCCAAAAATCAATGGTGTACTGAATCCTCCAAAACCGTGAGCCAAAATCAACCTTCCCTCTTTATAAGTTGTCTCGGGTGTTTGCTACAGGGGTGGAAAGCTGACACAGAGCTTGCTCGTTCGTTTAGCTCAAAGTCTGGCACTCTATCTCCCGTTTCAAGCACCGCCTGACCCGAGGCTGAACTAGTATCACCAAGATCCAGCTTCTTGTTCCTCTTTCCTTGGGTAACGTCTTCCTTTCCTTCCTCTTTTCCTTTCAGCTCTGCCTCTCAATTTTAGCTGTGTTCTCAGGGTCCCCTTGGCTCCAAGGTGGCTGTAGTCTTAGATCTGCGGAGGTCTGAGGTTTGAGGAAGAATACTGCCTCGACGCTGCGTTTCCACTGAGGGCCGCGTGGAGTGTCACTGGCTCTTTACGATATGTCTTGGGACTCCAGAGCAGTCACCGTGGACGCAGGGTTTGAGCCTGCAGGTTGGCTGGGGTCACATGGGCTCTGTGAGTTGATCCTGGGGGGAGATGGTGAGGGGCAAGGAATCAGAATGAGTACAGGGTGAGATGGATTTCCCAGAGAAAGTGAAAACAGGAGTCGTTTTTAAAAATAGCTTTTTAATTTTTTTAAAAAAAGTTTTATTTATTTTTTTATTTGAGAGAGAGAGAGAGAGAGACAGGCAGGCAGAGAGAATGGGTGTGCCAGGGCCTCCAGCCACTGCAAACGAACTCCAGATGAATGCACCACCTTGTGCATCTGGCTTACGTGGGTCCTGGAGAATTGAACCTGGGTCCTTTGGCTTTGCAGGCAAATGCCTTAACTGCTAAGCCATCCCTCCAGCCTTAAAAAAAGTATATTCAAAAATATTTTATTTATTTATATTTATGTATTTGAGAGAGAAGAGACAGGGAGAGAGAGAGAGAATGGGCACACCAGGGCCTCCAGCCACTGCAAATAAACCCCAGACTCACGCACCGCCTTGTGCATCTGGCTTTATGTGGGTCCTGGGGAATCCAACCTGGGTCCTTTGGCTTTGCTGGCAAGCACCTTAACCACTAAGCCATCTCTCCAGCCCTCAACATATTTTTTGTATGAGTGTGTGTGTGTGTGCACACATGTGTGCATGTTTATACATGTCCTGGCATGGACACACCATGGAGCACACGTGCAGTCAGAGGATGAGCTCGGGTGTTGACTTCACCTTCCATCTTGTTTCACATACGCTCTCTCTGTTGTTCACGGATCCATACACCAGGCTAGCTGGTTCACAGCCTCCTGGGGATTTTTTTTTTTTTTTTTTTGTCTCTTCCTCCCATGTCTGACTTGACGTGGTTGCTGGCGATCTGAACTCAGGACCTCATGCTTGTAATGGCAAGCACTGTGCCCACTGAGCCACCGCCCCAGCCTAAGAACAGCAACTCTTTGTTGTTGTTGCTTTTGAGGTAGGGTCTCATCTAACCCAGGCTGACCTGGAACTCACTTTGTAGCTCCAGGCTGGCCTCAAACAGTGATCCCATCTTCCTACTTCAGTCTCCAGAGTGCTGGGACTAAAGGTGTGTGTCACCATACTCTGCTTACGACAAAGGCTCTTATTTTTATTTTTTATTTTTTATTTTTTTTGAGGTAGAGTCTTGCTGTAGCTCAGGCTGACCTGAAATTCACTATGTAGTCTCAGACTGGCCTAGAACTCACAGAGATCCTCCTATGTTGGCCTCCCGAGTGCTGGGTTTAAAGGTGTGGCAGAGAGAGGGAGAGAGAGACAGAGAGAGAGAGAGAGAGAAAGGGTTGGGGAAAGAATGCACTGGGACATCTAGCCACTGTAAATGAATGAACTTAAGACACATTCACCGCTTTGTTCATCTGGCTTTACGTGGATACTCAGGATACTTTGCAGGCAAACACCTTAACCGCCGACCACAACAGATCTCTCCAGACCACAACAGAGACTCTTAGTGGAAGGAGGACAAATGGACACTGGATGACCATAGATGAACAAGCACCCGTGACCAGTCCTGCTTAAATCTGTGCCCTCCGCTAAGGTGATGAAAGAAGCCTTAATTCCCTTAAATAGTAACAAGGAGGGCGCAATTGAAGTAATTCTAATTCCGAGGAACTTTCCTCTAGAGTATAAATGCAAAATATCTTGGGGGAGCAAGATTTCAGATAAAAGGAATGTTTCTGGACATGCGTGGATACTCTCCTGACCTTGAGGAGAAGGGTAGGCTGCTGATATCAGTAGCTGTAGAGTGTTTAATTCCTTCCTTCGTCCCTTCCTTCCTTCCTTCCTTCCTTCCTTCCTTCCTTTCTGTCTCTCTCTTTCTCCCTCCCTACCTTCCCCCCTCCTTTTTTTTTTTTGGTTTTTGGAGGTAGGGTCTCCCTCTATCTCAGGCTGACCCCTAGAATTCACTATGTAGTCTCAGGGTGGCCTCGAACTCACGGCGATCCTCCTACCTCTGCCTCCCGAGTGCTGGGATTAAAGGCGTGCGCCACCACGCCCGGCTTAGTGTTTAATTTCGGCATCCGACAGAGAACATACTAGGTCGCTCGCTCCTCAGTGGACGGCATAGTGGCGTCAAGTCGTCCACCCTTCACTGGGGTGGGTGGTCACTTCCGACTCACCATCCTGCCGTTCTGTTCTCGTGTGGCCAGTGTGTTCATTCCTCCTGAGTTCAGAGACCTTGTGTTTGCTAAAACGTAGAGACCCGACTGCATAGCTGACGTTTCCTTCCTGAGTTGGAAACTTGTCGTACCGCCACTGTGTTTGATCTCCATTTCACCCCACTGCAACGAAAGCTCCAAGAAGACAAGGGTTTCCTCCGTTTTCCTCCCTGTTGTACTCTTGGTGCGTAAAACACAGTGTCTAGCACAACATGGACTCATGAACAGTGTTCCCTAGCCTGCCACCTTTTTTTTTTTTCTAGGTTGGTTGTATAACATTTATTAAAATAACGCGGTAGGGCTGCAGAGATGGCTTAGCGGTTAAGGCACATGCCTGTGAAGCCTAAGGACCCCAGTTCGATTCTCCAGGTCCCACGTTAGCCAGATGCACAAGGGAGTGCATGCCTCTGGAGTTCGTTTGCAGTGGCTAGAGGCCCTGGCGTGTCCATTCTCACTCTCTCTCTCCCTCCCTCTCTCTGTCTCTAATTAATAAATAAATAAAAAGTACAATCTTTAAAAAAATAATAAAATAATGCTATAGGTTAATAGAAACACCAAAGAACCAAAGAATTAAAATGCAAGCTATGTAAAATCCCAGCTAAAACACAGAAGTGTCTACTGTATTCATTCATTAGCTCACTAAAAGCCCAACCTGCTGGAGAGATGGCTTAGCAGTTAAGCGCTTGCCTGTGAAGCCGGTTGGAGGCTTGATTCCCCAGGACCCACGTTAGCCAGATGCACAAGGGGGCATACACATCTGGAGTTCATTTGCAGTGGCTGGAGGCCCTGATACACCCATTCTCTCTCTCTCTATCTGCCTCTTTCTCTCTCTGTCTGTCGCTCTCAAATAAATAAATAAAAATAAACAAAAAAAAAATTTAAACTAACAGCCCAAACCTTCTTAATCTTCCTGGATTTAACCCTGCTAGGAGTCATGTAGGGGACTGTCACTCCCTGAGGACACTGGACAGAATAACAATAGGTTGGGGGTGGGGGGGGCTGGCATGAAACCTTGGTAGCACAAACCTAATATCCAAAGGCACCTGGAGCAGCTCATTCAGAAGCCCAGTACTGACTGGGCATGTGCCCATGCCCTTCAAAGTGTAGTTGCAAAGGCTGTGGTGTCCCTACTGTACCTCATCTGTACTACATAGATGGCATCCTTGCTATATAGGGGAACCTACAGAGTATAGTCTTTTTTTTCTGGAACCCTCGGTGATGAATCCTGTAAGATTCTCACATCCAAAGGAGCTGTAGGGAAGCTGAACAGTTTGTTACCAGAGGGAAAAGCTTGGAGGAATGTTCTTTGTGTCATATCAGCCCCGTGGCATTCTTGCCCATGCAGTCACCGGGACTCTCTCTCTTCATTCCTGGGAGGATCTGTGGTTAACAGGTGGGGGGTAGAAAAGCTCACCTGTCCTTCAGCCCCACCCCCCACCAAGAAGTAGTGAAGGGGCATTGCCAGCATTCTCCCACTAGGTTCTGAAAACATAAGAAGATGGGCAAAGAGGCTGTATAGCCCTTCCTATCCTGGCAGGCAATTGGAGGGATTTCTCTTTGGCAGAATCTACCCTGTCCAGGAGAAAGTAATTGAGCGTATCTAGCCCTATCATACACAAAGTTAGCGCTAGATTCCACTGAGAAGCCTTCCGGTCCATAATCCCCGTGTGCACGGTGTGTCCGTCAGTCCTTCCTTGGTCCCCAAGCTAGCTCATGAGGCCTGTAACGATCAGGTAGAGGGGTAAAGAGCACCGACAGAGAGGCCGCACATGGTATATAAACTTACACTTGGTAAGGCGGCCTACTAATTTGGTTAACTCAATCGACAACCCCCAAAGGGAAACAAGGGGGGCAGTGAGACAGTTTGTAATATCCGCAAGATAAAACCTCCTAGCTTCTTCTCTGACTACCCACATCCCTGGTGATGGTTGCCATGGAATCTCAGACAGGACTGCGCTGCTGTAGAGTCAGTGTCTCCCCTTGGGGACATCTCAACAGCATTCCAAGAAGTGTTTTTTGTTTGTTGTTTGTTTATTTTTTCCCTTTCTCCTCTGAAGTTGCCTTGGTGTGTCTGTGACTGCTGATATATATATATATATATATGTTTGTTCTCATAGCAGCTTATGAAGATACCTCTTGGGTAAATTCTGTCATGGCTTTTGACTTCTAAGTCACTAATCCATTAGATCCCCAAGGAAGATTAAAGAGATGACGAAGATTAATTTGAAAACGAAAGAGAGAGGAATTTCATTGCGAAGGTAGACTTCTAAAAGTGTCTGCACCCCAGGGGAGCCTGGCCCCCCGCCCCCAGGTCTGCTTTGCTGAGGCGGCTGTGGAGCTGGGGCCCGGGTTATTCACACTCTACCAGGCACTGTGCTTTGGGACTTCAAAGAAGCATTCACGTGGTGAAACACTTCAGGGCTTACTGTGTACTCTGTGAATCCCCTGTGTAGAAGGCAGGTTATCTTTTTTTCTACGAGCCCAAGAGAACTCTTTTCTGATGTCCTCTGACTATACCAGCAGTAAAATATGGGTAAATTCATCTTTTCTTGTCCCCAACATGGTACAACAAAGCAGAATTTTACCCCTTTATGGCAAATGGGTAGGATGAGAAATCCTGAGGCAGGGTCTCACTCTAGCCCAGGCTGACCTGGAATTCACTATGGAGTCTCAGGGTGGCCTCGAACTCACGGCGATCCTCCTCCCTCTGCCTCCCAAGTACTGGGATTAAAGGCGTGCACCACCAGCCCAGGCTCAGATAGGGAGCTTTTAATTTATATATTAATTGTATTGCTCTCACCTGTTATGTGGCAGACACTGTGCTTGGTATGCTGCTCTTCTCCGTCCACAGGTGCATGGGCTAGTCGGGAAATAGACATGAACAGGAAAACCTCGCTATGGGACCTGTCGGTCAACACTTTTAAAGAGGTCATGCAAAATGCTCTGGGAGTACAGGCCAAGAATCACTAACTGGAAAGAGTGAAATGTGAAATGCTTCAACTCCTGAACCTTTAAGGAACACCCACAGGACCGCACAAGTGGAAAATTCTACGTTTGACCTCGTGTGATGGGCCACAGTCAAAACGCAAGTTCCAGGACATGGCAACAGACACTGTGGTCACTCAAACCTCATAGAAACAGAGATCCAGAGCGCGCAGAGAAAGCAGCACTAAATCGGACCTCTATCTTGCCCACCAAGGCTCAGGGAACATTGTGGAAAGAGGGGGCAGAAAGATCGTAAGAACCTCAGGGTAGTGGGAATAACCACCATATCATGTTCCCCTCATCCCTGCAGAGACTGAATGAGACCTCCTGGTCCCCACAATGCCTACCAACAGCCCTACCAAAAACCCTCAGAGGAATTGGGGCTGGGGAGAGGAGGGTCTATGTGTGCAAATTTTTTATAAAAAAATCAATACTACATATATATGTATATATATATATATATATATATATATATACATAGATAGTAGAAAAAAGTTATATAAGATGATACAGGTATAGTGGCATACATGTAATCTTGGCATTTGGGAGGCTGAGGCAGGAGAATCTTATATGTGTCGTTGAGTATCTAGAGGGTTCATCTAATGCAAGAAGGGGTGACTAGCTGCTCTAGGACAGGAGGACGTGACTCAGAACACTCCAGGGGTGACCCAAGATAGAGCTGTTTTGAGCAACTCACCAAAGCAGAGCTGAGGCCAAAGCTGGAAACTACCAGAAGGCAGATATGGACCTATTTTAAAGATGACATTTTTTTTTTTTTTGTATCTAGAATTTTCTAAAACTGGAACAAACTGTCTTGTGGGACAGCCGGTGCTTTGAAAGATAGTCAGATATTAAGTAGGCTTAAAGCAGATTCTTTCAGCCTCTTTCTACCATGGGCTCAGTATTCTGCTGGCCTCTAAGCATTTAACAATCAGTTACAGAGCCTGCCCTCAGGAGAATGGGCAGGTACAAGACCAAGTCCATCGACTGTGACATGTGGCAGTGGTGTTACCTTCCTGGAACGGGTATGGAGGTCTTCTTAAAGGTACTTCTAACCTGAGACCCAAAAGACAAGAACATAGCCTTGCCCAAGGTAGTGATGAGGGAAAAGGGCAGGTGATCAAATATCCCTTTAAAGGCTAACAGTGTGCAGATTGGTTGACTAATATACTTTTGAAAATTTCTATCTCTTACTCAGAGCAGAGGGCAATTCAATTGTTTTTATTAGTATCCTTTATAGAGTTTGGTAAGGCTATTAATGTGGCTTAGTGACAAGAATCCAAATGTAAACTAGAATTCTTTAATTTATCCTTTAAAAAAAATCTTGGTCAGGCGTGGTGGCACACGCCTTTAATCCCAGCACTTGGGAGGCAGAGGTAGGAGGATCGCCATGAGTTCGAGGCCACCCTGAGACTACATAGTTAATTACAGGTCAGCCTGGACCAGAGTGAGACCCTACCTCGAAAAACCAAAAAAAAAAAAAAAAAAAAAAAAAAAACAAAAACTTAATTTAAGAGAGAGAAGAGAGAGAGAGAGAGAATAGGCATGCCAGGGCTTCCAGCTGCTGCAAATGAAAGCCAGTGCGTGTGCCATCCTGTGCATCTGGTTTGCCGTCGAGTCATGGGGAAATCAAACCTGGGTCCTTTGGTTTTTGCAAGCAAGTGCCTCAACCGCTAACCCACCTCTCCAGCCCCCGAAAACTGGAATCTTTGAAGAGGATTGGGATGCCGCTGGGATCAGGTTTTCCTGCTTTCCCTGCCCCCCACCTACCTATACTGCTACTTGCACCCTGCACCCCTACCACGACAAACTTGCCCTCCTCTTCTTAAGTCACGGGGCACGGACCACAGGCTGGAGGCATGAATAATAGTGACAGGAGCCTTGTCTCTTCTCGGCAGCCTATGGGGACGTCAAATAAAGGGGTGGGTTGGGTAGTGTGGTAGTTTGAATGGATGTCCCCCAATATATTCAGGAGTTATTAAAGCTTGTGACTTAGATCTCCAGTTGCCTGGCTGGAGGAGGTGTCTCTGTGGGGGATCCTAGGGTGTGTTTGGGGAATTCCAGTCTAAAGATATGCAAAGTTCTGCCATCTGGGTTCCTGAGTACACTCGCTAGCTCGCTCGCTGGTGCTGCTGGTTTTTCTCTCTGCGTGGACCTGTGAAAGGGGGCCAACTTCTTCTGCCATTATGAAACCTCCCCTCTGTCTGTAAGCTTCAATAAATCCTCTTCTCCCATAACTGTGTCTGGTCTAGAGGTTCATCCCAGTGACGCGAGCCTGACTGCTACTGGGAAAGACCTTTGTTTTCTCCTCTAAAGGGCTGACAGCTGTTGCTTGGACTTCAAGCTGCTTCGATGAAGAATCCAGCTATTCTCGAAAGACTGAGCCATGGTAGGAACCAGAAGATCAAAGCTTGCCACAGGCTGGAGAGGCGGCTCAGCAGATAAGTGAGCTTCCTGCATAAGCATGAGGACCTGAGGGGGCCTGAGACTCCCTGAATTTGGGATATCCACAAGCCCAAGTTAAACAGCTGAGTGTGGCCACGTGTGGCTGGAACCCCAGTTCTGTAGGGGAGCAGAGACCTGGGACTGGCCCGAACTTACAAAACATATGGCAAGCTCTAAGATCACGGTGAGACTGTGGCTCGAACAAGAGTGGGTGGAAGAGCTACAGGGCGCTGCCCCCAGCTCCGCTTCGCCACCGAGGAGCACGCGGGGTGCCCGCAGGGACACAGACATGTACATAAACACAACCCAAGCCACACGCAGACGAAAGGGTTGCCAGGCCTGACCGTGGCAGACAAGCAATGCATCCGCTGAAGAACTACGTGAGCGCCGCCTGGGAGCAGAGCGTCCCGTGTCCACCCTCGAGACCCTTCATGTCGGCGACTGCCAGGTCAATGCATGGAAACTTACAAGGAATTCAGAGAGGAGAGGGATGAAATATGGCCTACTGGAAAAGATGTCATGGAGAGAGGGGCTTCCAGGTGTTTTGGGAGGAGGAAATGGTGGGGAGTCCAAAGAGAAAAGCCACCGGGAGGGACAGATGCCGACCCAGGAGAACACCTGGACATTAGACAGAGCCAAGTGTGGAGAACACTGCGGTGAGAAGCTTGGACGTCTTTATTTTTTTTTAAAGATTTATTTTTATTATTTATCATACACACACAGAGAGAGAGAGAGAGAGAGAGAGAGAGAGAGAGAGAGAGAATGGGCACGCCAGAGCCTCCAGCCACTGCAAACAAGCTCCAGATGCATGCGCCACCTTGTGCATCTGGCTTACATGGGACCTGGAGACTCGAACCTGGGTCCTTAGGCTTCGCAGGCAAGTGCCTTACCCACTAAGCCATCTCTCCAGCCCAGAAGCTTGGACTTCTGACTCTGCAGTCCATTTGGCAGCTGTTTGACAGGAGGTGAATTATTTAACCCTCCTGGGCCACTGCTTTTAAATTTAAAATGTGGAGCTAAAGTAATAACTAATGCGTAGGGTTTTTTTTTTGGGAGAAAAATAACATCATAAATGACAATATTTTAGCCCCAGTGCCTGACCCATGGCAAATAATCAATATTGGCCGTGAGTAATGAGGAGGCTGACAGTGGGGATGGAAACACACCGGAGATCAATAGGGAGACACTAAGTACATCGGGATTGATTTTTGCCCAAACTCGGTGGGCTAGCATGCAATTACCAACAGAAAGTGAAAATAAAACCTTCACACTTAGACAGGCTGAAGAACTCTTCAGTCTGAAGGCAGCCCTTCTGTTCAACAACCAGGATACACCCAGGATGCTGGTCCCCCGCCCCTGCTCTGGGGCTCCAGGCTGACATGTCGCCACGCTGACAGCAGCCTTGTAGTGTAATTCAGAATTCAAGAGTTTCCATCAGAAATGCCCAGCTGCTCCTCCTTGCACTTAGTGTGTCAACCCAAGCTCGAGGTGCATTCACAGGCTACCAGGAAAGCAAGAACTGAGCTTAGAAGGGATACCCAGGACAGGGTATCCTGACTCTACTGGAAGAAGTGTGTGTGTGTGTGTGCATGTGCATTTCTCTTGAAAGTCCCCAGGGAAGGGCTATAACTACTTTGAGAGAGATATCAAACATTTACATAACTTATACTATAATATATAGACTGAAGTTGTAGATTTAAAAAAAATTCTTTTTAAGAATATTTATTAAATCATGAATGATGAATAGAAAAGAGAAAGGTTACGTTTCTGTTTATCATAAAATCAATGTCTATGAAGGTTATATTATTTTATTTTATTTTTTTGGCTTTTTGAGGTAGGGTCTCGCACCAGCCCAGGATAACCTGGAATTCACTAACCTTGCCTGAGATTGAGTGAAACCTTTACCTCAAAAAACAACAAACAGGGTCTGGAGGGATGGCTTAGTGGTTAAGGTGCTTGCTTGCAAAGCCAAAGGACCCAGGTTCGATTCCCCAGGACCTGTGTTAGCCAGCTGCACAAGACGGCACACGCATCTAGAGTTCATTTGCAGTGGCTGGAGGCCCTGGCATGCCCATTCTCTCTATCTGTCTGCCTCTTTCTCTCTCTGTCACTCTCAAATAAAAAAAACAATCAAACAAACAGTGGTTGGCAAGATGGCTCAGTGGTTAAAGCACTTGCCTGCAAGGCCTAAGGATTCTGGTTGGATTTCCCCAGTACCCATGTGAAGCCAGATGCACAAGGTGGTGCATGCATATAGAGTTCGTTTGTTTGTAGTGGCTGGATACCCTTGAGCGCCCATTCTCTCTGTATGCTCCCCTTCTCTCTCAAATAAATAAATAAATAATTTTTTTAAAAAAAGCTTTCAGAACCCAGGGACCATTTTCTTTCAGGTCAGGTTCAGGAACCTCCTCTCTCTCCAAAGCCACCCTTCCCAGCTCATTTCATATCTTCCATCTGGCAGTGTTATACAAAGATCACATATTCTAGTATTCCTCATGATACATTGGTTCTTTGCAATCATTTTTATTTGTTTACTTTTATTTTTAATAATTTATTTTTGTTTATTCACTTGAGAGCGAGTGAGCAAGAGAGAGAGAGAGAGAGAGAGAGAGAGAATGGATGTGCCAGGGCCTCCAGCCACTGCAAAAAAAAAAAAAAAAAAACAAAAAACTCCAGATGCATGAGCCACCATGTGCATCTGGCTTATGGGGGTCCTGGAGAATTGAACCTGGGTCCTTTGGCTTTGCAGGTAGAGTCTTAACCACTAAGCTATCTCTCCAGGCCACTTTCAGAATTTTTAAAGCATAAACATAGATCATTGCATCTCCCAGAAATGTCTTCTCTAGCACTCCAAGCCATCACCAGAGCGATCCTAGCATGTGACCTAGCAGTGCCGGTGACAGCCCTGTCCCCTGCTCATAGCCATCAGAAGGAAGGAGAGGTGAAGGACCTGTGAAGACCAGCCTTGCACACACAACGAACACCCATTCCTTGCACAGCTTGGGGTACAGTGAACCCATGGGACCACAGAGACGCGAGGCAAGGATAGAGGGTCTGTTGACGTTTCACAGGCAAGGTCTTAAAAGCCCTGAGACATGAAAACATTGGCATCATGATGACAGCTAGGAAGAGCACACAGCTTGTGGAGAAGGTAGGGTGACTGCTTGGAATGTCTATGGGACAAAAGACAATGCTGGGAAGCCATCACCCTTAGCACCTCTCCATGTGGACCTTACATGTGACTCAAGCCTAAGAGTGGGTGGTGAGTCACTGGGAGCCCAGAACCTAGATTTTTTTTTTTCCTCATTTCTGATATGAAAGTCAGTCCAAATCAGGGTGTTAGTCCCACCATCTGTCAGCCAGTCTTTTACAATCCTGAGAAAGATATATTCCGGTTGAGAGGGGCCATTCTATTTGCCAGCACCATTTAGAACTGGTACCAGCCACAGGGACCCAGAAGACCCAGAGGAGTAGGTTCTGGAGCCTCTCAGGGCATCTGGGTGATCATATTTCATGTAGAGTTATCTCAGGGGCGGGAGAGATGGCTTAGCAGTTGAACGCTTGTCTGTGAAGCCTAAGGACCCTGGTTCGAAGCTCGATTCCCCAGGACCCACTAAGCCAGATGCACAAGATGGCTCATGCAATCTGGAGTTCGTTTGCAGTGACTGGAGGCCCTGGTGCGCCCATTCTCTCTCTCTCTCTCTGCCTCTTTCTCTCTCTCTCAAATAAATAAAGAAAAAGAAAAAGAAATATACAAACAAAGAATATCTCAGAATGTCTCAAAAGGGGGAGAATGCAGTGCAGGGCCAGGTGAGGGTTGAGTCAGCATTGTGTATTCCACCTGGATGACATGGCCATCCCTGATCAGTTCCAGGCTCCATAGAGGCTCTTAGAAAATGTGGAGAAAAGCTCTTCAAAGATTTCAAGGACAATATTTTTTTTTAATTTTTTTGTTCATTTTTTTATTTAAGAGTGACAGAGAGAGAGAGAGAGAGAGAGAGAGAGAGAGGCAGATCGAGAGAGAGAGAGAGAATGGGCGCGCCAGGGCCTCCAGCCACTGCAAATGAACTCCAGACGCGTGAGCCCCCTTGTGCATCTGGCTAACGTGGGTCCTGGGGAATTGAGCCTTGAACTGGGGTCCTTAGGCTTCACAGGCAAGCGCTTAACCGCTAAGCCACCTCTCCAGCCCTCAAGGACAATATTATTATCCACAACAACATCTCCAGTGCTGTTCACACAGTGGCGTGCAGTCAAGATAACTGTGGCATTGGGTGAGACCTTGGCAGACCCCCAGATGCAGAGCACGGCATGTGGGGGTGAGGCTGCAAGGGTGGGCTGGAAGAGAGAGAGAGAGAGAGAGAGAGAGCGCAGAGAGAGACTAGCCAGGGTTTCCCAGAGAACCAGGGCAGGATCTATCTGTGGGAGCTGGCAGCATTTAAGGAATTGGTTCATACTGGAGACCCACTGAGGAGTTGTGATCCAAAGTCAGTCTGCTGGCAGAGTTTCCACCTGCTTTGAAAGACTTCAGCCATTTTCTTTCTTTTTAAAAAATTTTTCGAGGTTGGGTCTCACTCCAGCTCAGGCTGACCTGGAATTCACTGTGTAGTCTCAGGCTGGCCTCGAACTCACGGTGATCCTCCTACCTCTCTCTGCCTCCCGGGTGCTGGGATTAAAGGCGTGTGCCACCACGTCCAGCCCAGCCATTTTCTGTCAATGTTTTGAGCTAATTGGATAAGGCTCACCCCTATTGTGAAAGGTAATCTCCTTTACTGCAAAATCTATTGGTTAAACTGTTAATAGTACATAAAAACAACTTCACAGAAGCTTCTGGAATTACACTTGGCCAGACACCAAAGTATCCTGGGCCTGGCCAAGTCAACGTATATAATTAGCCATCAATGTGCTCGTGAGGGAGACTCCAACATGTCCCTTGCTGGTATTATTCTCCTGCCAGGACACAAGAGGCTTGCTTTGCCAGAGGAGCGTGGGTGGCCCCACCAGACACTTTATAACTTAGACAATGGGCCAATGCTTATTCTCTTATTATCCTCCTTGCTGCTCGGTCACCTTCTGTTTTAGCTGGGACAGCTTTCCAAAGGGGATGTCTTAGATATAGTTGTCTACACCCTCTCCACTCCCAGCAGAAAAAGCAGTTGCATCCAAACCTTTTCCAAAAGCTGGACTCAAGCCAGGTGTGGTGGTGCACGCCTTTAATCCCAGCACCTGGGAGACAGAAGTAGGAGGATCGCTGTGAGTTCGAGGCCACCCTGAGACTACATAGTGAATTCCAGGTCAGCCTGGGCTAAAATGAAACCTTACCTCTAAAAACCAGAAAAAAAAAAAAAAAAGCCGGACACGGGGCTGGGGGAGATGGTTCAGTGGTTAAAGGCACTTGCTTGCGAAGCCTGGCAGCAAGGGATCAATTCCCTAGCACCCATGTAAAGCCAGATACAAAAAGCGTGCACACATCTGGAGTTTGTTTGCAGTGGCAAGAGGCCCTGACACACCCTTATTCACTCTCTCTCTCTCTCTCTCTCTCTCTCTCTCCCCCTTTTGTGGATAAATAAATACTTTTTTCTTTGTTTGTTTGTTTTTCGAGGTAGGAGCTCATTGTAGTCCAAGCTGACCTGGAATTCACTATGTAGTCTCAGGGTGGCTTCGAACTCACGGCGATCCACCTACCTCTGCCTTCCGAGAGCTGGGATTAAAGGCGTGCACCGCCACGCCCGGCTACAATTTGTTTTTTAAACAAAGCCATGCACATAGCATTGACATAGGCTCCATTTTTCATCCACGTGAATGCTTCAATACTTACTTTGGGGAGGAAAGCAGGATCTAGTAGTAAATTCATTTTTAAAATGTAACTTTTCCTGGTAGAAATGCCATACTCCTTTTGAGTAGTAACATACAGAAGCTGTTGCAGTCAGGTCTACATTGCTGGCAGAAAACACCCTATCAAGAGCAGCTTGTGGGAGAAAAGGGTTTATTTTGGCTTACAGACTCAAGGGGAAGCTCTATGATGGCAGGGAAAACGACAGGCATGACCAGAGAGTGGACATCACCTCCTGGCCAACCTTAGGGGGACAACACAACAGGAGAGTGTGCCAAACACTGGCAAGGGGAAGCTGGCTATAACACCCATAAGCCCGCCCTCAACAATATACCACCTCCAGGAGGATCCAGTTCCCAAATTGCCACCAGCTGTGGACTTTACATTCCGAGCACCTAGGTTTAGCGGGGACACCTGAATCAAACCACCCCAGAAACCTTTGGGGAGTCATGTGTCCTTCTTGTCTACAGGAAAAGGTTTACGATCTTCTCAGCTAGAGTGATGATATATATAGCTTTGTTATTATTTTAGAATACATTAGAGCCAGTTTTTTTTTGTTTTTTGTTTTTGGAACATTCCCTCTCTGACAACAACAGCACTGGAGGAGATGTGGACTAACTACTTAGTGACAAGTGAGGGCTTTCTCCTGTCTGGCTGTGGACAGGTACCCTGTGTCGTGAGACAGTGAGGGAGGGGCTCTTCCCTGCACAGCCACTCACCCTGGGTTATTAAGTTCCTTTGTTCCTTCTTAATACACTGCAAAGCTCTTTGAACCAAAGAAATGCACTTCTGATTCTCTCCCTTTTGCCCCATTTCTCCGGCTAAATAAAACACTTAACTTCAAAGGAGTTCTGGAGCGGGTGATTTTTAAGTTTCTGTAGATCATTTTGTTATGGTCTGACACCTAATCACCAAGGTCATGGAATGTGGAGGAGGCGCCTTTGAGCATGATTAAATCCATGCAGGCACATCTCTCAGGAATGGGATCAGGGCCGTTCTAAGAGGAGTGGAAGAGCCGTCTGCTCCTTCCACCATGTGAAGAAACAGGAGGAAGATGTCCTCTGTGAGCCAGAACACGGGCTCTCCCCAGACGCAGAATGTGCCAGACCCTTCACCGTGGACTTCTCAGCCTCTCGTGCTGTGCGAAATAAACTTCCGTTGTTTATGAGTGTTACAGCTTGAACAGGACATGTCCCTAGGGTTGAGTACTTAGTCCCTAGCTGGTGGTGATGGTTTGGGAAGTTCTAGAAACGTTAGGAGGTAGGGCCTAGTTGGAGGAAGTAGGTCACTGGAGGTGGGACTTTGAAAATTATACCTGAAGGGTTAACAGCCTTCCCTGAAAACTAAAGGGAACTGAAGAGTTAATAGTGGCTGGAGAGATGGCTTAGCAGTTAAGGCATTTGCCTGCAAAGCCAAAGGACCCAGGTTCGATTCCCCAGACCCACATTAGCCCGATGCACGAGGGGGTGCACGCGTCTGGAGTTCATTTGCAGTGGCTGGAGGCCCTGGCATGCCAGTTCTCTCTCTGTCCTTCTAAAAAATTTTTTTAAAAAATGAAGTAGGCTTTTTAAATTTAGTTTATAATTTCTGCTTTTTTTTTTTGTTGTTGTTCTTTTTTTGAGGTAGGGTCTCACTCTAGCCCAGACTGACCTAGAATTCACTATATAGTCTCGGGGTAGCTTCAAACTCACTGCACTCTTCCTACCTCTGCCTCCTGAGTGCTGAGCCACCATGCCTGGCTACAGTTTCTTTTATATATTTATTTATTAGAGATAGGCAGAGGGAGAGAGAGAGAGGGAGAGAATGAGAATGGGCTTCAGGGCCTTTAGCCACTGCAAACGAACTCCAGACACATGTAGTCCTTAGGCTTCACAGGCATGCACCTTAACCACTAAGCCATCTCTCCAGCCCTGTAGTTTCTGTTTTGAAACTAAGGTGGTATTTTGGGAAAGTCCATCTTCCCCCCTCTGACCTAGCCCATTCAATCTTTTTCCCTTATGGAAGCAGTTTTCTGTGTCCTGGTGATCCTATGGAGTTAAATGGTGTGTGTGTGTGTGGGGGGGGGGTGGATACTGTAGGGATGTCCATTGTAAAGAGGTGTCAAGGGAATGATTGGGGAGTATCTACTTACTCTAATCCCCCTGTGTTCCCCCCACCACCACCCTGCAGCTCTTCCTGTTTATGGCTGACTGATGACCAAATCCCTGGTATGTAGTTGTCGTCTTTCCTTGGCTCGACCATTGGATGACCTGCTACTACTAACTTGACATCCCAAAGCAAGGTGTCTCAACTGCTCTGGTGAGCCTAGCGGTGGCAAGCACTACCTGTTGCCTGCCTCTGTCTTTCCCCAATGCCCCCTTCTCCCTGCCTCCTCTCACTACAGAAGCTGAAAAGGCCAGACTCTCATTTTGCCCAGCACCCCTCCCTGTCTTCTCTACCCACCAGCAAGGATGCCTATGACTCATTCCTTGTAAATTTGATGCCATCAGAAGTTGGTTGAGAGGGACTTCTTGGAAATGTTTCTTCTCTGATAGAAGGAGAGAACGTGGAAGAGGTGACCCCTTTCCCCTCCGCAGTATCCACAGTAGGAGGACCCTGTCTTTGGATGTGGCAGGAGAAGAGAAAAAGCCTGAGCTGTGGTAGCCATCTTGCAGTCATGAGGCATCCAGCTAACACGCTCACATTCTGAGGTTGGTGAGGTAGAAAGATGTCAAGAGATTGGCTGGATTCAGCAAAGCATCCCTAGAACTGCTCATCTCTGATTTTCTCATTAAGTAACCAACATGTCCTTAATGCTTAAACTTGGTGTGGTGTTCTGGGGTGTGCACGTGTGTGTGCATGTGTGTGCGTGCGTGCGTGCATGTGTGTGTGTGTGATGGAAATAATAATGTCAGTGTTGCAGTTACCTTTATGTCGTCAGGACAAACATCTGACCAGAAGCAGCTTATGGGAGGAAAGGGTTTATTTCAGGCTTACAGAATCCAGGGGAACTTCATCATGGTGGAAGAAGCTGGCTCCCTTTCATAGATTTATAGCAGAGAGACACCACCAAACAACCAGTAAAGAACACAAAGCAACCAGAGCTCAAACTGCTCGGACCACACCTTGGGCCTGGAGTTAAGATCCTCCCCCAAGCACACCTCCTTCAGCAGGCTGCTAAAGACTTACATTGCAAACTTAATTAGAAATTCCTCTGGCTACGGTGGTGTGTGTGTGTGGGGAGACATGCATTCACATTCAAACCACCACAATCTGTGTCATAGATATCCTGAATGAAAGTAAGAAACTCCCACCACTACCATACCTACATGGAGGCCACATCTGGAAGGCTGGGTGGGAGTTATCTGATGGCTCATTCATTCAGTTGGTCTATTGGTCAATTCAGGGAAGGTCCAAATAGCCCAAAAGCTGGGCTCTCCTTGACCGTCTTTCTAGAGATTTCTATCGCTTCTCCACATAGCCTCTCCAGGACTTGAACTCAGAATAGGTAAATTGTTTTGTTTGTCGGGTTTTTTTTTTTTTTTCTTTTTGAGGTAGGGTCTCACTCTAGCCCAGGTTGACCTGGAATTCACTATGGAGTCTTCGGGTGACTTTGAACTCATGGTGATCCTCCTACCTCTGCCTCCCGAGTGCTGGGATTAAAGGCGTGCACCACCACGCCTGGCTTAGACCTTTTTTTTTTTTTTTTTTTTTAAACAAAATGTGCATTTTAAGGCACAGTAGTAAGGGAGCAAACCAGGAGGCGTCTGTGTCCTGTCTGTGAGCTATCCTCAGTAATCTGTAGCTTCCTTACTGCCAGCCTGGGTTGCTCAGAGCAATCCCTGTAAGTTGAAGTGGAGGGAAAAGGGATTTTCCCTCTTTCTTTAGAATATTTATTTATATTTATTTATTTGTAAACACACAGAGAGAGACAGAAAGAAAGAGAATGAGCCTGCCAGGGCCTCTTGCTGCTGCAAACAAATGCTAGATGCTTGTACCACTTTGCACATCTGCCTATATGTGGATACTGGGGAATTGAACCCTGGTCATCAGGTATTGTAAGCAAATGCCTTAACCACTAAGTAATCTCCCCAGCCCAGATATCCCTTCTTGATGAGGAACAGGAAATTCTAGAAGTGTATGATTTTTAAAAAAGTATTTATTTGGCCGGGAGTGGTGGCGCACGCCTTTAATCCCAGCACTCGGGAGGCAGAGGTAGGAGGATTGCCATGAGTTCGAGGCCACCCTGAGACTCCATAGTGAATTCCAGGCCAGCCTGGGCTAGAGTGAGACCCTACCTCGAAAAACAAAACAAAACAAAAAAATATTTATTTGGGGGTTAGAGAGATGGCTTAGCGGTTAAGCACTTGCCTGTGAAGCCTAAGGACCCTGGTTCAAGGCTCGGTTCCCCAGGACCCACATTATCCAGATGCACAAGGGGGCGTATGCATCTGGAGATCGTTTGCAGGGACTGGAAGCCCTGGCACACCCATTCTTTCTCTATCTATCTGCCTCTTTCTCTGTCTGTCGCTCTCAAATAAATAAATAAAAATAAACAAAAAATATAAAAATATTTATTTGGGAAAAAGAGCATGCACATGTGACGGAGAGACAGGGAGAGAAAAAGAAGGGAAGAGAGAGAATGGGCACATCAGGGCTTCCTACTGTTGCAAATGAACTTCAGATGTGCACCACTTTGTGCATCTGGCTTTACGTGGTCTCAGAGATACACTCAAGAGGAATGCTTGTGGATTCCTGCGCAGATCAAGTTGACGACAAAACTTAACCATCACATATGGGTTCTGGGGAACTGGACCAAGGCCATCAGACTTTATAAGCAAGCACCTGTAACCACTGAGCCATCTCCCCAGCCAGTGTTAGCACTTAGGTGTCTCCCACTCCCAAAGCCTGTGTGTTAAGAGCTTGCTTTCCAGAGTAGAGCTATTGGGAGGAGGCAGAGCTTAGTGGGAGGATCTTAGGTCGTTATGGGGATACGCCCTTGAGGTTGACTGTGGAACTCTGGCCTCTTCTTTGCTCCCTGGCCATGAGGTTTTTCTTCACCATTTACCTCTGCCGGTGCCAAAGCAATGGGGCCAAACAACCAAAGGCTGGAACCTCCCAAACCCTGATCTGAAATAGGTCTTTTGTTTCTTACGTATTGATGATCTCAGGTATTTTGTTATAGTGACGAACAACTGACTAACAATGTGGAACTGGAAATACTACCTTGGCCAATTTTGGAAAACCTAATCTGTTGTGGTTCCTTAAATGTACCTTGGTTATGTTTATAGTTTTATGGTAATTAGTTTCTTTCATATTGCCCTTCTAATAAAGCATGCAAACAATTGGAGATTTTAGTCGCTTTACTGTTGTCAGTACATATTTAACAAGTGCTTTAAACTAACCTCTTGGGGCCTCATTTGTGTGTGTGTCTTGGGAAATACTGAGAGGGATGAGAATTTTGACTCAGTTGCCAAAGTCATGGCCAGCCCTAGGTTTGTGAGTCTGTCCTGCTCCTCTTTTTTTTTTTTTTTTTTTTTTTTTTTTTTTTTGAGGTAGGGTCTCACTCTAGCCCAGGCTGACCTGGAATTCGCTATGCAGTCTCAGGGTGGCCTCGAACTCACAGTGATCCTCCTACCTCTGCCTCCCCAGTGCTGGGATTAAAGGCGTGCGCCACCACACCCTGCTGTCCTGCTCCTCTTTAGCATAAGAGAATAAAGGGCTGGAGAGATGGCTTAGTAGTTAGGACTCAGGTTCAAGTCCCCAGGGCCCACGTAAGCCAGAAATACAAGGTGGCGCATGCATCTGGAGTTTGTTTGCAGTGGCTGAAGGCCCTGGTGCACCTGTTCTCTCTGTGTCTCTTTCTCTCTCTTAAATAAATCAGTAAATAAAATTTGGAAAAACACAGAGAGAGAGAGAGAGAGAGAGAGAGAGAGAGAATAAAAGGGCACCTGGTATAAACACCAGAATTTCCTTTTCTCCCTCCTTCTAGAATATTCTGCTACCATAAAAATGTTCTGGTCCCAAGCTGTCCTCCACATGTTGCCACTGAGAATTTGAAATGTGTCTCATATTTTGTATCATTTCAGCTTGATTTTAAGTGGCCACAGGGTTGATGGCAGCTTACGTGGACAGCTCAGCTCCTGAGGGTCAGGTTTGGCAATTCTCTCTCTTCTCCTCTCTCTCTCTTTTTTTAAGACCAATTACTACCGGCCTTTCTTCAACTAAAGAAACATGAACACGAAGCGTTTCTTTCCGTGTGTGTGTGTGTGAGTCCTCTTTCCCCTCCAACCCTCCTACTTAACCATCCCTTTAAATTCCTGAGGCAGCTCTTAATTGCTAGTTTCAGTAACTTTCCCCTCTATTTTCATTCTGTCTAAATTTTTTTTCTGGCTTTGCTTAGTTGGTCTTGACATATAATTTTTTTGTTTGTTTGTTTCGTTTGTTTTCTATCTAGAGAAACAGTTCTTTATGTCTAATCTGTGTCCTATAGAGTAACATAATTATTTCTGTTGAAACGCTGTAGATAGTACTTGAGTCAGTTAGCCACGTACTTTAATTAAACCCTCCTTGAAACATTCTTGTTGACGGGGCCCATTACGAAGCTCTCATCTGTCCTCAGCAGCCCCCTTGCTTAGTTCCACCTGTCACTCTGTGCGCGTCCTGCTTGGCACCGCTTGGGTTGTCGTCGGACTGTCAGCGGAACGCTCCTGCTTTGATGTGGCTTGCGGAGAGGAGCGAGCTCTGTGTCTTCCATAGTTTGGAAAGGGGACGGTGGTCATCCCAACCTTACTGACGAAAGTGAGCAGTAGCTTTGGAAGCCTGTTTGACCAACTTGAGAGGACAAACAAAAATGTTCTCTTCCCTAAGCCCAGAGGCACTGCCTGGCTGAGTTTTAGGAGGCTTGGCTGGGAGTGCGGAACATTTACATTTGAAAGGAAAACTTGATTTCCACAAAAACAAGTGTGAAATTGGAACCCGGAGTATCTTGAGAATCTAGGTTTTGCAATGAGGGCACTTGGGATATTCTGGATATTGGGATGTCGGTTTTTTTTTTCCTCTTCTTTTCTTTTCTTTCCTTTTCTGTTCTGTTCTGTTCTTTCTCTTTTCTCTTCTTCTCTTTTCTTTTCTTTCAGACAGGGTCTCACTCTGTAACACAGGTTAATCTAGAACTCATTATGGAGCCCCGGCTTGTCTTGAACTTCTGGAAATCCTCCTGCCTCAGCCTCCCTAGTGCTGGCATTTACAAGTGTGAGCCATCATGCCCTGCTAGTGGGGCATTATAGGAAATGACTGAAAGATCAGGACAGTACAGTGACATCATAGCTGAGTTTAACCCAGTTCCTAGCACCTGTGTGAGGAGTACAGAGAGAGTTTACACAGATGGTCAGTTTCATCTATCTTATTTGCTTCTGCGCCCCCACATTTACTCAGTTTATGCACAAAAGTGTTTATGCCTTTCATGAGCCAGCATCAAAACAGATGAAGATTTGGCTGGAGAGATAGCTTAGTGGTTAAGCGCTTGCCTGTGAAGCCTAAGGACCCTGGTTCAAGGCTTGATTCCCCAGGACCCACGTTAGCCACATGCACAAGGGGGCGCATGTGTCTGGAGTTCGTTTGCAGTGGCTGGAGGCCTTGGTGCGCCCATTCTCTCTCTCTCTCTCTCTCTCTCTCTCTATCTGCCTCTTTCTCTGTCTGTTGCTCTCAAATAAATAAATAAAAAATAAACAAAAAAATAGATGAAGATCCCCACTATGATGAGCTGAAATCCTAGCATGGAGTAGGGTGTAGGGAGGAAGACAACAGATAAGAGGCAATCGAGAAGTATTCTGTAATGTGCTACTAAGTAATATGAATTGGAAAACAGCAGAGGATGGGAGAGAGCAAGGCTGTGATTTCATTCAATTTGTAATATGACAGTCAGTTTAACCTTCACTGAAATGAAGAGATTTGAGCAAAACCCTGAAGTAGCAGGATAGGCTAGCTAGCATCTTAACCAACATCTGGGGCTGGAGAAATGGCTTAGTGGTTAAGGCGCTTGCCTGCAAAGCCTAAGGACCCAGGTTCGATTCTCCAGCTCCCACTTAAGCCAGATACACATGGTGGCGCATGCGTCTGGAGATCGTTTGCAGTGGTTGGAGGCCCTGGTGCACCCATTCTCTCTCTCTCCTTCCCACCCCTCTGTCTCAAATTAAAAAAAAAAATCTTTAAAAAAAAAGCTGGGCGTGGTGGTGCACGCCTTTAATCCCAGCACTCTGGAGGCAGAAGGAGGAGGATCACTGTGAGTTCAAGGCCACCCTGAGACTACATAGCCTGAGCTAGAGTGAGACCCTACCTTGGAAAAAAACAAAAACAAACAAACAAAAAAAAACCCCCACCACCACCACCACCACCAACAACAACAACAAAAAAACAGCATCTGGCACAAAGGCAGTGCCCAGAAAATATGTACTAAATGCTCCGACAAGTGAAATCCACTCATCCTTCCATTGGGTTCATGTTCTTGATCCATAGGAACCTGCTGCCCCTTGGGGCTCCACATACCTCATAATCTCTCCACAGCAATTACTGCCAGCTTTAAGGATTTCCATACATTTTTGTTGTTGCTATTGTTGTTTTTCGAGGTAGTGTCTCACTAGCCCAGGCTGACCTGGAATTCACTATGTAGTCTCAGGGTGGCGTCCAACTCATGGCGATCCTCCTACCTCTGTCCCCCGAGTGCTGCGATTAAAGGTGTGCACCACCACGCCCCGCTTGATTTCCATACATCTTAACTCCTAATTATAAGCCAACAGTTTCATCAGATGTTCAACTGAAGTTTCAGTAATGTAGTTTTGAAAATATTTTATTTATTTATTTGAGAGAGAGAGAGAAAGAAAGAGGCAGATACAATACAATACAAACAGAATGGGCATGCAGGGCCTCTAGCCATTGCAAAGGAACTCCAGACACATGTGCCTCCTTGTACATCTGGCGTTACATGGGTACTGGGGAATTGAACTTGGGTCCTTAGGTTTTGCAGGCAAGCGCCTTAACTGCCAAGCCATCTCTCTAGCCTATCAGTGATGTAATTTTAAAGGTAGAGGAAAAAGTTGGCTTTACCTGAGCTTAATGGAATGGGTGTTTATACATGATCATTGTCTTCAACCAGTGCTTTTACAAGATATGTTAAACCAAATCCTGCAAATTATGTGTCTCTGCCCACTGAACTGAGCATCCTATATGTGGGGTGATGGAGTTCGAGGTAGGTTAGAAACGTCAAGCTTCCCTAGCGGCATGATTTTGCCTGGGGTCAGCCCTGTGGGAGAGTTTTAATAAGTAACATTCCCCAAGGCTCAAAAAACAAAACAAAAAAAACCAAACATTTAATTTCATGGATATTTTACAATCTCACCTTAAGATAGAAGATCCCTCTGAGGGCCCTCAGAATGAAAACAGTAAAGCCAGTACAAAACTCACTTACTGCCGGAAACCCAAATTCTCATGTTAGAAAAGGTTGAGCTCATGGAGCCCAGAGTAGATTAAACGACCCATTCACTTATTTGGAAAATGTATTTGAGCACTGTGGCCTGGACCCCAAAGAACCTTACTTCCTGATACTAGTTTTTCTTGTGTAGTTCTCTTCCACAGAAGGACTACTGTCAGGCTGAGAGACAGGGCGTTGTTACAATGGCAGGCACATTCCAGCTTTCAGATTTGCTTTCTTGGGGACACACTGTGGAAGAGCCCAAGTTGTGAAGTGAGGTCTCCTGACACAGCCGGCACCAACGAGGACACTGTGGGAGTGAGCCGTTTTGGAAGTGAATCTTTTAGGTTAACTCAAGCCTCCAGGTGATGACAGCCCAGGCCAACATCTTATTTATTTGAGAGAGAGAGAGAGATTGAGAGAGAGCGAAAGAGGCAAATAGAGAGAATGGGTGCACCAGGGCCTCTAGCCACTGCAAATGAACTCCAGATGCATGTGCCGCACTGGGCATCTGGTTTTACATGGGCACCGGGGAATCAAACTCCAGTCCTTAGGCTTCGCAGGCAAATGCTTTAACTACTGAGCCATCTCTCCAGCCCCCAGGGCAACATCTTAATTACCAACCTTTCAAAAGGGTTCCCAACCCAAAACCATCCAAGGAAGCTGCTTCTACACTCATTACTCCTGGAAAGTGAGATTTTACATGCTTTTTATTCCCCCCCTCCTTTTAAAATTAGGAACTTTGATATATGAACATTCTGTAAATTGGTCGTATTCCCATTGGATTATCAATATCTCTCTCTCTCTCTCTCTCTCTCTTCTTAATTTTTTTTTGTTTATTTTATTTATTTATTTGAGAGCAACAGAGAGAGAAAGAAGCAGAGAGAGAATGGGCGCTCCAGGGCCTCCAGGCACTGCAAACGAAGCTCCAGACGCGTGCGCCTCCTTGTGCATCTGGCTAACGTGGGTCCTGGGGAATCGAGCCTCGAACTGGGGTCCTTAGACTTCACAGGCAAGCACTTAACCACTAAGCCATCTCTCCAGCCCTCATCTCTCTCTCTCTCTCTTTTTTTTTTTCCCTGAGGTAGGGTCTCACCCCTGGCCCAGGCTAATCTGGAATTCACTCTGTAGTCTTAGGCTGGCCTCAAACTTACATCCATGATCCTCCTACCTCTGCCTCCCGAGTGCTGGGATTAAAGGCGTGCACCACCATGCCTGGCCTAATGTCCCTCTCCCCTGTCCCCATTCCACTGAGGACTCTCCTCAGGTGACAGTGTCAGTAGTCACTGTGGGATCACAAATGTGCTAGTCTGTTCCTGTGTGTGTGTGTGTGTGGGGGGGTGGCAATGGCTCACAGTACACCTTCCCCTCCTGTGACTCTTACTTTCTCTCCAGTCCCTCTTCCAGAATGTTCCCTGAGCCTCAGAAGAGGTGTTAGAAGTCTCCTCTAGTGTTGTTCTCACCAGCTGCGCAGTCTCTGTCTGTGAGGAGTTTTGAGTCTCCTCAGCGTCCCCTGTCACGCCCATGCAGACAGCTCCCTGGCTAGAAGCGAGGACAGCTTGAGTCGTTTTTACTAATCTCTCTCACGCCAAATGGGAGTGTGTGTTTCCCACAACAATGGCCAATTCTCGAATCCCGGAGACATCGACCGGGTGTTCAATCCAGCCCGATCCAATCTGACACTATCTGTTATGCGCTCAGTCCCACCAAACAGTTCTCCACTTCAGATGCCAGTCTCAAGTTCTGGCCTCTTAAAAATTTTTTTTTTTTTAATCAGTTATAAACTGGCTATCTCCTCAGGTTCCATCATTTTCTAGGATGGCTCACAAAAGTCAGGGGCATATATTTTCTCATTTATTATACTAGTCAGGTAAAATAGATGTCCAGAACCCTGTTGTTTATGATTTCCTTACATAATGGTAGTTGATTAAATCATTGCTTATTGACTCTAAGAACTGAGGTATGGGACTGAAGCGTCCAATCCTCACACCGTGGGGAAGACATTCTGATGACCAGCCACCATCCCGGAAGCTCTCTCACCCACTCACCCGTCGTCTCATTAACAGACTTCTTGATTTCACGAATTCCCAGGAGTTTAGGAGCTGAATTCCAGCAATTAGGTACTAAGACTGAATGCATACTTTCCATTCTACCATAACTGTTGCAAGATAACTACCATGAATGAGAGAACTATGCCATTAATGTAGACCTCGACTTTGTGTCTTTCAAGATGTCAGAATTTTATTGGACATGAATAGATTCACAAGCTACCTCAGTTTCTCTGGCTTTACTTTGCAGAGTGTTCTTGGTTTCTCTTGGCACCATGGCCATGGGCATTTCAAGTTCTCTATTCCATTCCATTCCTAGTCACTGACACCTTAACATGCAATGACTTCAACCGCTAACATTCTGTAGGACACTTCAAGCCATCTACATTAGCTCACAGAAGGTTGGACGAGAGTATAGGACTTCAGAAGGCAGTGCATAACTGTAATCCTAGCTCTGGGGAGACAGAGGTACGAGGATCATGACTTACAAGGTAGCCTGGGATTGATCCCCAATAATGGGAGGGGGGAAGGTTGGACGAGAGTATAGGACTTCAGAAGGCAGTGCATAACTGTAATCCCAGCTCTGGGGAGACAGAGGTACGAGGATCATGACTTACAAGGTAGCCTGGGATTGATCCCCAATAATGGGGGGAAAAAAGGAAAGTAAAAATACAAAGAAATTCAATGGACACAGTCAATACAAATGTAAATGACTCACTGCCTGTGGTTTGTGGGTCCCTGGATCCTCGGGGCACGGTTCTCTTGAGGGCATCCAGGCAACCGTGGTAAGTGCAAGGAAGAAAGAACTGCTTTCGGGAGGCGGTCTCTGTGAACAGCTCCATTTAATCAATAGGGAAATGGGTTTCTAAGCAGTTGAGATCGGGAAGAGGGTCCTAAGGGGAGTGGTGGGTTCAAAGGCTGCTGCTGGCTGATGCCCAGGGACGTTCATCCCAGCACTAGGGAGAGAGTCAGGTGATCTACATAGTGTGGGAAGAGGGTCTCCAGGGGATGGGCTGTGTGAAGGTGCTGGCTGATACGGAGTTTCCTAGGCAACCGGCCAAAGGTCACAGGGCTATGGGCGGAGCCTAAGTTCAGGTGTGCAGGGCCTGGGGAGGGAGTGGCTTCCTGTACCCCAGGGGTCCTTAGCCATGCCTGGCAGCTCAGGCCCGTCTCCTGAAGGCTCCAGCCTGTGCCTGGCAGTGCCCGACAGTGGTTAGCTTTGGGCAAACCCATGTAAAGCTGTGAAGGAGGAGAGACCAGAGAGTGTTGATTTGAGAGGTGCCTGAGTCTGGGGGCGGTTGGAAGTTCATCGTGGTTATAATAAACACACTGACTTGTGACAAGGTGATGGGCCATTTGTCCATAGTCACAGGTGTCCTTCCTTTTATACATGTCAGCTGAGAAGGCTGCATGGTCTGTACATCTGGTGTATTTGATAAGCTCTCATGCCTGCGGTCTCTGATGTGGCCCAGTACATCTACGTGTCTGTGTGTCTTCATTTCTTGGGGTGAATTCACAGGTGATAAAGTTTTATTAGGACACTGTTGCCATTACCTTTTCATTGCTTGGACAAATGCCCAACCAGAAGCAGCATATGGAAGAAATAGTTTATTTCAGGCTTGCGGATTCCAGGGGACGCTTCATCCTGGCAGAGGAAGCTGGCTCGCCCCATCACACATCCACAGCAGAGAGAACAAACAAACAAACAAACAAACAAACAAACAAAAATCCAACACCAGCAAGCACAGACAGCCAGAGCTCAAGCTGCCTCTGAATACACAGAGGGCTGGACCCAGGATCCTTCTCTAGTGACACACCTCCTCCAGCAGAGCTCTGCCTGCTGAAGACTAAGTAGGAAGCTTAATCTTAATCAAATATGCCTAAAGAAGGGCTGGAGAGATGGCTCAGCAGTTAAAGTATTTGCCCACAAAGCCTAATGACCAGAGTTCAAATCCCCAGTACCCATGTAAAGCCAGATGCACAAAGTAGTGCATGAATCTGGAGTTCTTTTGCAGTGGCTAGAGGCCCTGGTGTGCTCTCTCTCTCTCTCTCTTTTTCTTTCCTGAGGTGGTAGCTCACGCCTTTAATCCCAGCACTCAGGAGGCTGAAGTGGGACCATCACTGTGAGCTTGAGGCCATCCTGAGACTACATAGTGAATTCCAGGTCATCCTGGACTAGAGTGGACTCTATCTTGAAAAACAAACAAACAAACAAACAAACAACCCAACAATCCTAAAGATGGGCTGGAGGGATTGCTCAGTGGTTAAGGCACCCACATAAGCCAGGTGCACAAGATGGCTCTTGCATCACACTTTGTGCATCTGGCTTAAGTGGGTACTGGGAAATCAAACCTGGGTCCTTAGGCTTCGCAGGCAAGAGCCTTAACTACTTTTCAGCCCTCATTTATTTGTTTTTATATTTTATTTTTATTTATTTATGAGAGAGAGAGAGAGAGAGAGAGAGAGAGAGAGAGAGAGAGAATGATCATACCAGGGCCTCCAGCCACTACAAATAAATTCCAGATGCAAGGGCCATCTCGTGCACCTGGCTTATGTGGGTACCGGGGAACCGAACCTGGGTCCTTAGGCTATGCAGGCAAGTGCCTTAACCACTAAGCCATCTCTTCAGCCCACATTCACTTATTTAACAAATAGAAGTTGAGTATTTGCCATGTGCCAGGGTTGAATATATAGTAGCGAACAAGGAATATGCTTTTCGGTGGAAAGAACTGGAGAACAAACAAACTCATGAACAAGATAATTTCAGGGGGTGGGAGGGGGGAGAGCTGTCTGGAGACTACAAAGTCTAAGATAAAAGCAATCCACAAATAATCCTCTTTGGTCCCTGATGACTCATTCATCTTACCCCACACCATTTCTAAATTCCACCAATTCTGCCTATGATTCTCCACAGCGTTTTTGCCAGCCAGCCATAAGTAAGAACTTTAACACTGCAATTTTGAGATGAGACTCTTGGTTTAGCTGGTTGGTTGTTACAGAAGTGACATAGGCCCAAATTCCCATAGACAACCTTTGTCCTAGGTAATGAGATTGCTCAATGGGCAGACACCAGGGTAAGTGTCTTATAAGTGACCTTATAAGTTGCCTACTGGGTTAAACCTAATGGATATTTGGAGAGATTAGAATGTAGCTTAGCTTTAAAACCTTTCTTTCTGGCATCCTGTTTTCATTGACATATAATAATCTTTTCATATTTATGGAGAATAGTGTGATAAGTTTGATTACATATACTGTGTATGTAATGATAGAATATTATCAATGTATATATAATAATATGTACATAAATAATGATAAAAGGGACTAGAGAAATTAAGAGCTCTAGTTCTTTAAACATTTACTAATTCTTTGCATTGAGAACTTTAAATCCCTCTCTCCTAGTTCTTTGCAGACTCCACAACAAATTTTCACCAACTGTAATTATCCTACAGAACATTACAACTAATTCTTCCTATAGAACTATATTCTTTTTTTAAAGATATATTTGTTTATTTGACAGAGGAAGAGGGAGAGAGAGAGAGAGAGAGAGAGAGAGACAGAGAATGGGCACGCCAGGGCCTCCAGCCACTGCAAATGAACTCCAGATGTGTGTGCCCCCTTGTGCTTCTGGCTTACGTGGGTCCTGGGGAATTGAACCTGGGTCCTTTGGCTTTGCAGGCAAATGCCTTGACCGCTAAGCCATCCCTCCAGCCCTAGAACTATATTCTCAAGTGCTCCTTAGCTGTCATTCACAAACCCTTCCCATAGTTGAATGCCCAACATTCAACTATGCCCAACAAGCTCCTGCGTTCAGTTTGATCAGGTAAAAGTGGCCCATTGAGGAAAACAGGTGTTCAAGTGTTAGCTAGATCCTGAGTGCTGGGTACTGAGAAACTGGTTGCGTTGTGGGCCACAGATTAAAGAGGGAAGAAGAAATAAGAAAAGAAAAACAAGACAGGCTGCTGCGCATCCCAGGCGCGCCCTGCACAGCCGACCTCATTCACGCCGGGAGCCGGCTGCTTCCCAGGATTAGGCCACGCACGCATGAATGCAGAATTGCTTTTATCTTGCTTGCGACCCTTTATGCCAATGGAAGAGCCCTGCCGTCTGCCTCCGGATCCACGGAAGACTAGCAGTCGTCACGATATAAGGATAAGCAGCAAGCAAGCATTCCGAACACCATGCATCGCACATTGTTATGTGCATGAAATGTGGAAATATGTATTATTACTATCTCTAGCACTCAGGACAGAGAGGGGAACCATACCATAGAAGTCACTGCCCCAGCACTAAGGGTGGGGGCAGTGTTTATAAGCACATACTCAGTGCTTTTATGCTTCTATGAAACATAATGACGTAGTTCTAGAAGACGAGGACTTTTCATATTTCCCTACAATCATTCCTCAGCAAGTAAGTATCCAATGAGTATATCTTTGGATTAGATCATGCTACAATGTTTGGTTTTTAAAGAAAATTGTTGTTTGAAGCTGGGCGTGGTGGCGCACGCCTTTAATCCCAGCACTCGGGAGGCAGAGGTAGGGGGATCGCCATGAGTTTGAGGCCACCTGAGACTCCATAGTGAATTGCAGGTCTGCCTGGGCTAGAGTGAGACCCTACCTTGAAAAACAAAAAACAAACAAACAAACAAACAAAAAAAAAAGAATTGTTGTTTGAGTTGCTAACCCGAGTCTCATCAAAAATTGTTAAATGAATTTTAAACTGGGTTTAGGACAGAATTTCCACCAGCTTCTCAGAAAATCCTACTATGTATGTATGGGAAGCTGCAGTCTCAGAACTGATAATTGTAAATTCAGAATATCAGTTAAGTCTAAAGGACACTGAAGATGCTTTACGTCTTGCAGAATCAAGTAGTCAGTCAAGATTTAATTACTTTTGTAAAAATAAACACATACATACATCTCCATCTCCATTATCATGACAATTGTCCTTTATGTTTTTTTTTTTTTTTTGGTTTTTCCAGGTAGGGTTTCACTCTAGCTCAGGCTAACCTGGAATTCATTATGTAGTCTCAGGGTGGCAATTTTCCTACCTCTGCCTCCCGAGCGCTGGGATTAAAGGTGTGCGCCATAAAGCCTGGCTTGTCCTTTTATTTATTTATTTGTTTATTTATTTATTTATTTTGGTTTTTCGGTTTTTTGAGGTAGGGTCTCACACTAGTCCAGGCTGGCCTGGAATTCACTCTGTCATCTCAGGGTGGCCTTGAACTCACGGCAATCCTCCTACCTCTGCCTCCCGAGTGCTGGGATTAAAGGCGTGTGCCACCACACCCAGCTGTCCTTTTATTTATTTATTTATTTTTAATTTTTTTGTTTAGTTTTATTTATTTATTTGAGAGTGACCGACAGAGAGAGAAAGAGGCAGTTGAGAGAGAGAGAGAGAGAGAGAGAGGATGGGCATGCCAGAGCCTCCAGCCTCTGCAAACGAACTCCAGATGCGTGCGCCCCCTTGGCATCTGGCTAACGTGGGTCCTGGAGAATTGAGCCTCGAACCGGGGTCCTTGGGCTTCATAGGCAAGCGCTTAACCACTAAGCCATCTCTTCAGCCCCCTGTCCTTTTATTTTTAACAAGTGATAAAATGATATATATTCCAAAGAATTGTTTGAAAGGAAATTTTCTTACAAACTGTCGTCAGTAAATATCTGATTTGTATACCTATTTTATTATATACCTTTATACACCAGGTCGTGTAAATAAATTTCAGGTTAAAAGGGATTACAAATGGAAAAAGTTGGGCTGGGGAGATGGCTCAGTGGTTAAGGTGGTTGCCTGTAAAGTCTAACAACCCAGTTTGATTCTACAGTACCCATGTAAAGCCAGATGCACAAAATGGCATGTGCATCTGGAGTTTGTTTGCACTGGCCAGAGGCCCAGGTGTGCCCATTCTCTCTATCTGTCTCTCTTCTTTCTGTGCTTGCAAATAAATTAAATAAATAAATGTTTTTAAAAAAGATTTTTCTCTGAGTCTTAAAAAAAAAAAAAAAAAGTGGAAGCTGGGTGTGGTGGTGGTACACACCTTTAATCCCAGCACTCAGGAGGCTGAGGTAGGAGGATCGTGTGGGTTCGAGGCCAGCCTGAGACTACACAATGAATACCAGGTTTGCTCGGGCTGGAGCAAGATCCTGCCTCAAACAACAACAACAACATAAAACAGAAAAAGTTTATGAAGCCCTGGTTTAAGCCACCTAATGCTATTTTGCTATGGCAGCCCTAGGGAACAGATGGGAACTGTAGCAAGCGGTCAGCGGATGGTAATCATTATTTTTAGCCCAAATGACTCGGGGCTCAGAACAACAAATATGCTTACCATAGATTTCTTTCTTCTTCTTCTCCCCCCCCCCCCACCACAGAAGGAGAAGCCATAGACAAAGTGAAAACTTGGCCTACTCAAATGTGAGAGGCCAAGTCAAGGGGTGCGAGACGCCACTAACAAGAGACACTGTTGTGCGTTGTGAGGCACAGGCTTGGGGACATGTGGGTGTCCCTCTTACTCTGCTTCTTGGTGGCCCGCTTGGCCTCCAGGTTGATTTCGTTATAGAAGCTGTTTTTTTTTTTTTTTTCCTTTTTTTCTTTTTCTTTTTCTTTCTTTCTTTCTTTTTTTTTTTCTGGAACATATACAAGCTACTCAAGGTCCTGAAAGCTGTGTTTGTGTTTTGGCTGTTACTGTCAAGAGGGAACAATCTGCCTGCCCACACTGCTTTGTCCTCAGTCAACACGTGGTGGTGATTACAGCCTGCCTCGCCCATCAACCCCTACAAAAAAGGAAGGGTGGGTCTGTAAAAATTGCTGCTGGTGTTTTCAGCACTGGGGAAAAAAAATACTCATTTGTTCTCAGCAAGCTCACTGTTATTCATAGTCCTCCTGGGTACCAAGCCTGAGGTCCCCTGAGAGAGAACAAGATAACTACTTCTATCAAACTCCCCAGGCAGGGTACTGACCTGTGTCTGTTTAAGAATAGTGATGGTGTCCTCAGCACAAGTTCTGGAGGGGATCTGAGGACGGGAGATGGAGTTAAAAGTTCATAATTTGGGGCTGGAGAGATGGTTTAGCAGTTAAGGCATTTGCCTGCAAAGCCTAAGGACCTGGGTTCTATTTCCCAGTACCCACATAAAGCCAAATGCATGAGCTGGTGGTGCATGCATCTGGAGTTCATTTGCAGTGGCTGGAGGCCCTGAAGTGTCCATATTCTCTCTTTCTCTCTCTTTCTCTTTCTCTCTCTCTCTCTCTCTGTGGTGGATTGATTCAGGTGTCCCCCACAGACACAGGTGTTCTGAATGCTAGATTCCCAGCTGATGGAGATTTGAGAATTAACACCTCCTGGAGGCAGTGTATTGTTGGGGTGGGCTTATGGGTGTTATAGCCAGTGTCCCCATGCCAGTATTTGGCACGGTCTCTTGTTGCTGTTTTCCACCTTATGTTGGCCAGGAGGTGACGTCTATTCTCTGCTCATGCCATCATCTTCCCTTGCCATCATGGAGCTTCTCCTTGAGTCTGTAAGGCAAAATAAACCTTTCTCCCCACAAGCTGCTCTTGGTCAGGTCTTTCCTGCCAGCAATATGAGCCTGTCTGCAGCACTCTCTAACTGCCTCTTTCTCTCATGAATAAATAACTAAACTATTTTTTATATAATTTTTTGTTTACTTTTATTTATTTATTTGAGAGTGACAGACAGAAAGAGGCAGATATATATATATATATATATATATATATATATATATATATAGAGAGAGAGAGAGAGAGAGAGAGAGAGAGAGAGAATGGGCGCGCCAGGGCCTCCAGCCACTGCAAACGAACTCCAGATGCGTGTGCCCCCTTGTGCATCTGGCTTACGTGGGTCCTGGGGAATCAAACCTGGGTCCTTTGACTTTGCAGGCAAACGCCTTAACCACTAAGCCATCTCTCCAGCTCCACTTTGTGTATCTTGCTTTACATGGGTACTGGGAAATGTTCCTGGGCTATCAGGCTTTGCAACACGTGTGTTTAACCATTGGACAATCTCTTCAGCCCTGTTTCTTTTTAAAGGATACTTGTTTTATTTTATTTATTTTTTTAAAGAGTGGAGAAATGATGGCGGCCACCTGGCCCTGGGGGCCGCTTCTCCGAAGGCCCCAGCCGCCCGCCTGCTCCATGTCCTACTCACGGCCACCGTGGGCCCGCCGGGGACTGCCACCGAGCCTGGGGAGCGGCTGAGGTGCGGCGACCTCAAGTTCCATGTATTGCAGCACCCAACATAACTTGTAAGAATTTCAGTGGTAATGAAACACATTTTACTGGAAATGAAGCTGGCTTTTACAAGCCCATCTCTTCCCGAAATGTAAGTGGCTATTCATACAAAGCAGCAGTTGCATCATATCTCTTTCTGGGATGGTTGGGAGCAGGTCGACTCTACCTTGGACACCCTGCCTTAGGCTTGTTAAAGTTTTTGCACTGTAGGATTTTGTGGGATTGGGAGCCTAAACTGATTTTGTTCTGATTTCAATGCAGATTGTTGGGCCTTCAGATGGAAGTTGTTACATTATAGATTATTGGGGAACTAGACTTACAAGACTGAGTCTAACTAATGAAAACATTTAGAAAAACACAATTATAGCCAGGCGTGGTGGCGCACGCCTTTAATCCCAGCACTTGGGAGGCAGAGGTAGGAGGATCACCGTGAGTTCGAGGCCACCCTGAGACTACATAGTGAATTCCAGGTCAGCCTGGGCTAGAGTGAGACCCTACCTCGAAAAACCAAAATAATAATAATAATAATAATAATAATAAAGATATAACTCATTTACACACACACACACAAAACAGTGGAGAAAGATTTATTACTTGCTGCAGGTAAGTAAGAAACAGCAATTATGTCAAAACAATCTGCTGATGCTACTTGAACAAAGGAAGTTGAGGAGTTTTATCTGAGAAACTTGTACATAATGGACATTCCCGAACATGCTCAGTGAAGGCGCACATTCCCGAGCATGCTCAGTGAAGGCGCACACACCCGAGCAGGAGCATCTCTGGCCACACAGCATCCTATACACTTGGAAGACAGGAATGTCTCTGGGAACGTACAGCTTTCCCTGAAGCCTTTTCACCTCTTACAACATTCAGGCATGTTACTAATAAACCTCTTTTTTTTTTTTTTTTTTTTTTTTTTTTTCCCCTCTGCTTCTGCCTCTGGGCTCACTGTCCCCATCCAGGGGCAGTAAACAGAACCTTGTGCATTGACGTGAGTAGGCTTGTTACTGTAGATTCCAGTTATTTTTCACAAGTTGTTTTCTAATTAAAAGTTTAGTTCTAGCCGGGCGTGGTGGCAGAAGCCTTTAATCCCAAGGAGGCAGAGGTAGGAGGATCACTGTGAGTTCGAGGCCACCCTGAGACTACAGAGTGAGTTCTGCCTGGGCTAGACTGAGACGCTACCTCTAAAAAGCAACAGGAAAAAAAAAAAAAGCTGAGTTCTGCTTTCCTCATAACCGATACCTCATTCAGTTGTCTATCCTTGTTTGCGTTTTATGCTTGGTTCAGATAGCAGCAATTTGCTACCAAATATTACAATATATAATGGAGTCTCTGCATCCCGGAGGCTGCTCATCTTCAAGTCCAGAATGGGACATGGCATATGTATCCAGAGCTTCTGGGAAGTTACTCATCTTTAAACCCAGGGTGGGTAAGGGTATATGTATCTAGAGTTTCCTTCTGGCTTTAGGTTTTTATGATTCTGTTTAGAAATCTGAGGCCTGAAAAGAGCAGGAAAATCTATATGAGTCTGGGAGACTCTTGGCACTTCAGAAGTGACAGACTTTTCCAAAGACCAATCTTTTAAAAACTAGCCCTACTCCCGCTGAGCTAGAAGCCTGGAGTCCAGACCTCGGGAGTGGAGCAGGCAAGGAGCGACGATGCTGCCTCCCACTGGAGCGATGCGGAACAGCAGTGTACTGGGGCGGTGGCTGTGTGCCTTCATTTTGTGTTGGTCATAGCCCAGCTAGTGAGTGTACTAACAGGTCAGGCAGCATCACAAAATGCCAGTGTGTGAGTGGCCCAGCAGCTCCTCTAGTTAACTTTGCTCCCCTCCCCTTGCTAAGAGCCTAACGTTTGATTCAAACAGGAGCTCTGTTCACAGGGTCCTGGCATAGCAGCTGCGGGAAAGGTGTCTGTCTGTGGGCTGGCTGGAGACTCTATAGGGATGTGAAAGCAGGTGCTAGGCGTCTTCCATACCACCCCCAAGGAAGATGCAGGCTGCCAGCATGCGCCCCACAAGCCCCTTGAAGCCAGCCTGAGGGCAGAGAGTGTTAGCTCAGGCCAGTTGGCCCCAAAGTAGGATTTCCCCCCTTCAACCAAGGGTCTGAACCAGTACGGCTCACAAAACACTAGAAGACCTTCTGAGGGGCTGAAGAGATGGCTCAGCAGCTGAGGCACTTGCTTGCAAAGCCTAACGACCTGGGTTTAATTCCTTGGTACCCACAGAAAGCAAAGCTAGATATGCGCAAAGTAGCACATGCATCTGGAGTTTGTTTGCAGAGGCAAGAGACCCTGGCACACCCTTTGTGTGTGTGTCTGTTTGCAAAGAAAATATTTAAAAATCTGGGCATGGTGGCCCATGCCTTTAATCCCAGTACTTAAGAGGCAGAGATAGGAGGCTTGCCTTGAGCCTGAGGCCACCTTGAGACTATATAGCATATTCCAGGTCACCCTGGGCTAGAGTGAGACCCTACTTAGAAAAACGAACAAATGGAAGGAAGTAGAAGACCTTCTGAGCACATGTAAAATGCTTTGTAATGTAAACAGAGATGTCAGGTGCCTTTACTGTCAATGTCAACATGCAGTGTGTTTATGAGAAATGGCATCTGAGGGGCACAGGGAGCTACAGGTGTTAGAAAACAGCACAATGCAGTTCAAATCAGCGTGTCCACTTTTATTTCTCCCATTCCGGGCTCCTACATCTCGGTGCCTCCCTGTCCTCCCAAGCATCCCACTGCCATGCTGACTGACCCCTGTGTTGTTTGACCTTCACCTCATCTTCCCAACACAGAGAACACGCCAGACACATACATCAACACACACACACACACCATTCCTTGGTGGCAAGGGACATGCTTTCTAGTGTGGCTTTAACTAGAAGAGGAATTGCTAGGTACACATGCAATCGAAGACATCATGAAGCTCAGGCCTGCCGCTGGGACCTTTAGGAGTGGATAAAAAGCCCCCACACCTCAGGGGGAGAGGAGGACCCCCCCTAGGACAGCAGAGCATCAAGGACCCCCAAGGGAATGATAGCATCTGGAAGGCCATTTGGTCACCTCACAATCCTAGAACCTAGTTATCTTGTTCCCCCTCCCCCTTCTGCTATTCCCTTCATCAGAGAAGCTGGAATTCATTGACCTTCCTGTGGTCAACCACTATGGGCCCCATCTTCTTTCTATAGTTACCTCTAAAAGTGCTCTCAATTCCTCATTCTCAGTACATATTTCATATATTTTGATTCTTGCTTCCTCACCACTCCTGCTTTCTCTGCTGCCACAAGTTCTGCTTTCTCTTTACCACCTCATCATCTTTGTGATCCTGCCTGAGTTTTCTCTGAGCTTTTAAATCTTAAATTTTTAAAAAATATTTATTTATTTATTTGAGAGAAAGAGAGAGAGAGAGAGAGAGAGAGAGCGCGAAGCAGATGGAGATAGAGAGAATGGGTGTGCCAGGGCTTCCAACCACTGCAAAGGAACTCCAGATGCATGCGTCACCTTGTGCATCTGGCTTTATGTGGGCACTGGGGAATTGAACCTGGGCCCTTTGGCTTTGCAGACAAGCACCTTAACCAGGAAGTCATCTCTCCAGCCTCTTCTCTGAGTTTTTTCATTCTTACTGCTAGACACAGACTCTGTCCTTGATTCTATACCTAATAGTCCTGAGACGTTCTCTTTGATGTTCTTGAGAAATAGACTTTGGTGACTTAACCTCCACTATTTCTGCATTGAAGAGACTTCTCACATATCATCATAAGCTACTGGCTAAGGTGACTGACTACTACCTGAGTTTGTGTGTCTGTGTCTATTCCATCAGCCGTGGCCCACAGCAGGGTACCAGACAGAGAATATGACCATTTGTGCTCATGGAGCAAGCATTCAAAATCGATGAGTTTATGGGAGTCAAACATATGAGTCAAACTGCCCCGCTCCGATGCCTTCCTTAAGAATAATTTTGGGGGGAAATAAGAAGGCCTTTGGAAAGTAACATCAGTGTGATAGTTTATTACTGTCAGTTTCATGGGATCTAGAGTCACCTTGCAGCCTAGTCTCTGGGCATGTCTATGAGAGAGTCTTTACACTGGGCGGAGTCTAAATGTGGGCAGCACCATTCCATGGGCTGGGATCCCAGGCTGAATAAAAAGGAGACAGCGAGCTGAGCACCAGCATTTGGTGCTCTCTGCTTCCTGGCTGTGGCTACAATGTGCCCGGCCGCCCCACGCTCCCGCCACCGTGCCTTCCCCAGTCTTTGAACCCAAGTAAACCCTTACTTCCCTAAGTTGCTTTTGCCAACGAAATGAGGGGAAAAAAAATAACTACGTATAGTCAGGCATCTGTTCAAAACTGTCATTTTGTAGTTGCTATTATTGGTTCGCTAATTGTGAGCCCTCTTACTCTGGGGTAGGGCTAGTCCTGGGACCACTCCAACCCTCCATCCTTTTCATTTTGTCTTTTGGTTCAAACCTAATATCCTCTACAGATCTGATCTCCCATTCTTCTTAAATACCGGTGCATGGTTATGCTATTACAAATGTCCTCAGAGTGTCACTGTTTTGGGCCTACTTCAGTGTTCTGTTTTCCATGGTTTCTGAAGGAAGTAACTTCAGGTTATTCTGAATCCAGATGATCTGAGAGAAATGAGCTTGAATTGGAAGGAAAAGAGCTTCTACCTATTCCTGCTGGCAGCAGGTTCCGGTTCCACAAATACCGACGGCTAAATTCTCCTGCAAACTCCCCGGTCTGTCTCCCGCCTTGAGATGGTGACCCTGACCTTGTTACAGCCTTGGACTCAAAGCTACGCAAAACCTTCTTCATATGGCTCATAGCTCCTTCTCTTCCTGAAACCTAGCTTTATCTGTGGATGTGGACAAAAGGGATTTAAAATAGTAATAAGTGAATTACCAAAAGGGGAAATACTTCACTATTTCCAAAAAATAAAATTATCATTCTGTGACTTGAAGCAAAATTTCACTTGTTTTTCTTTTTTTAAAACATTTTTATTTTTATTTATTTATTTGTGAGAGAGATGGAGAGAGAGAGAGAGAGAGAGAGAAAGAGAGAGAGAGGGAGGGAGGGAGGGAGAGAATGGGCATGCTGGGGCTTCCAGCCACTGCAAACAAATTCCAGAATCATGTTCCACCTTGTGCATCTGGCTTGTGTGGGTACTGGAGAATCAAACCTGGGTCCCCAGGCTTCACAGGCAAGCACCTTAACCACTAGGCCATCTCTCCAGCCCCAATTGTCTTTGTTTCTAAATGACAATATGGTAAGCCAATTATAAGATTGTTTACTACTGGTTAGCAAGCTCTGACTGTGTAAGGCATGGTACCAGAGTCTGTGAATATAAAGATAAAAATGATGTGGGCTAAGGAGAGAAAGAGGGTGGTGGTGGTGGGGGGAGATGAATTACCAAACATACTAAATGAATTCATGAATTCAAATTTATGAAGAAAATGTGGGTTCCCAGGGCGTACAACCACTAATCCTATCTCGGACAAGGCTCAACCACGTTGAAACATAAAAGCTAGAACTATGTTAAATAATACCATCATATACTTTCTTGTTTCCATGTGTGTGTGTGTGGGGGGGGGTACACATGCATCTAGAAGTCTGAGGACAACCTTAGGTACTATTTCTCAGGAACTGTAGTGGTTTGAATGTAAAATGTCCCCCATAGACTCATGTGTTTGTGATTCTGCCTCCTACTTGGTCCCCAGCTGGTGGAGACTTTGGGAAATCCAGAGCCTTGCTGGAGGAGGTGTGTTGCTGGGGGCGGGCCTTGAGATCGATTAGTCCAGCCCACTGGACATTCAGAGCTGGCTCTCAGACTGCTCTCTCCCTGCTGACAGATGATGTAAGTTGGTTGCCATGCTTTCTCCATCGTGATGAAACTTCCACTTGCAACTATAAGCTTGAAATAAAACTTTTTCCTTCCATAAGCTGCTTCTGGTCAGGTATTTTGTCCTATCAATGAGAAGGTAACCACTACAAGGACCATCTGTCTTTTCTATCTTTTAAAAGAATATTTTATTTTTATTTATTTATTTATTTGACAGAGAAAGAGGGGGAGGTAGAGAGAGTGGGCGTGCTAGGGCCTCCAGCCACTGCAAAAGAACTCCAGACACATGTGCCACCTTGTGCGTCTAGCTAACATGGGTCCTGGGGAATTGAACCTGGGTCCTTTGGCTTTGCAGGCAAAAGCGTTAACTGCTAAGCCACCCCTCTAGCCCTGTCTTTTCTTTTTCTTTTTCTTTTTTTATTTATTTGAGAGAGAGGGAGAGAGACCGAGAGAGAGGCAGTGGCCTCCATCCACTACAGACAAACTCCAGACACATGTGCCACCTTGTGCATCTGGCTTACATGGGTCCTGGTGAATTGAACCTGGATCCTTTGGTTTTGTAGGCAAGCACCTTAACTACTAAGCCATCTCTAGTTATTCTATTTTTGAAACGAGCCAGGCCAGAGGTATGTGCTGTGGTCTGGTTCTTGCATATGGTAAGCAAAGGGGGACAAGTGACAGCCTTGCCCTCAGCATCAGGGGTCTTGGCTCTGGAATGTAACCTGGAACTTGATCCAGCCCAATGCAGCCCAACTGGTCAAGTGCTGCATGACCACTAGTCCACATGCAAAGCTGGTTCCACAGTCACTGGTCAGTGAGAGGGTGGGGGCTGACCTTCCGGTCTCTATCCACCCACCATGTCTCACAGGACCTGCACTTACAAACTCTGCAAAGAGAAGAAAAAGAAGTACCCTTGGAGACCCCCCCCAACCAGTGCTAAGTACTCCACCCACAGTTGTGATGATGCAAAATTCTCTGAGGACCCATAAGTTCAAGGCTCAGGGCAATCTGCCTGTGGAGCAGGACTGGAGCTGAGCTTTCCAGGCAAGTCCTGAGCATGAAGCACCACCTGGAAATCATCAAAAACACCCACATCCAGGTCTCTGTGGTTCATTTCACCATGTGAATGAAATGGATGCACCATTTCAGTGTTGCCAATGGCGCGGCAGCTTATCTCAGGCTCAAGCCCTCCCCAGCGATCGATCAGTACATCTAGCTTTCAGAAGAAGAGGCATCCTGGCACGCTGGTTTGCCAGTCCCATAAAGATCTGATTTTCCAGTCCCCAAGTCACTGAAGACAGGGTTTTGCTGAGGGTCACAGAGGAGCCAGGTTCATGTGTTTACACGTGTAAGTGTGTGTGTGTGTGTGTGTGTGTATGAATGAAGACAAGTTAATAATGGATGCTAGGTACTTTGAGTATTTTTTGCTATTGTGCTATTGGAAAAGCATTATAGTTCTAAATCTTTTACAAATGACAGAGGTCCTTAGAGGTCTCACTCTAGTCCAGGCTGACCTAGAATTCACTATGTAGTCTCAGGGTGGCCTCAAACTCATGGTGATCCTCCTATCTCTGCCTCCTGAGTGCTGGGATTCTCTCATGTCATGAAATCATGACAGGAACACATTTGAGCTGCACATTAAATATTAGACATAATAAAAATGACTTCATGTCAGGGCACTCCTGAGAAATCCCAACGTATGTTTGGAGTATGTCTCATGCATGTGAAAGCTCCTCTTGTCCTACGTGCCCTCGCCCTGTGTTGCTTTGCAAGTTGGTCACAACAAAGTGCCATGGTCTTCTCTTGTGGGGAGGGGGCAAAAGAAATTCTCATCTCATAGTTCTGGAGGCTGGAGGTCCAAGATCAAGGTGTCCGCAAGTCTTATCTCTTTTGCATCCTCTCACTTTCCTATTTTTTCCCCTTGGTCATTTCTCTGGACATATGCATCTCTGTTATTCTTTCTTATTCTTGTATGTATACCAGTCATGTGAGATAAGGACCCTTCCTGTGGTGGTTTGATTCAGGTGTCCCCCATACACTTAAGTGTTCTGAATGCTAGATTCCCAGCTGATGGAGATTTGGGAATTAATGCCTCCTGGAGGGCATGTATTGTTGGGGGCAGGCTTATGGGTGTTATAGCCAGTTTCCCCATGCCAGTGTTTGGCACACTCTCATGTTGCTATTGTCTACCTTATGTTGGCCAGGGGTTGATGTCCACTCTCTGCTCATGCTATCGTTTTCCCCTGCCATCGTGGAGCTTCCCCCTCGAGCCTGTAAGCCAAAATAAACTTCTTTTTCCCACAAGCTTCTCTTGGTTGGGTGATTTCTACCAACAATGTGAACCTGACTGCAACACTCCCCTAACACCTAATTTAAATTTCTTTTTAATATTTATTTATTTATTTATTTATTTATTGAGGTAGGGTCTCATTCTGGCCCACGCTGACCTGGAATTCACTATGTAGTCTCAGGGTGGCCTCGAACTCATGGTGATCCTCCTACCTCTGCCTCCTGAGTGCTGGGATTAAAGGTGTGCACCACTATACTGGCTCTTATTTTTATTAATTATGGACTTTATTGTATGAACATATTGCATATTGGTTATATTCCCATTGGGTTATACTCTTATGTCCCCTCTCCCCACCCCCACTCCACTAAGGGCTCTCTTCTTCAGTGGGGTTGTTGATATTTACTGTGGGGTCATGAACATACCAGTCAGTCTCCCAACAGATGAGAGGGTTAGACACCTGTCATATAACCCTTTTATGAATGAGGAAGCTGAGTCACAGGGTAGGGAAGGTGAGATAGAAGACCAAACTCTAACTGCTCTTTTTAGAATAACTGCTGGCACCAGGAAAAGAAGTTCTTGGGTCCATTATCAAAAATATTTCATATGTGTGGACAGTGATCCTGGCTAACAGAATGCCAGTAACCAGATACATTTGTTATGGGAAGATGCAGCACTTAGCATGGATCTCAAAGGCTGTCCTCTTCCTACTCAAAATATGGTCCCTGGGTTAGTGTCACCAGCAACACCCTCGGACTGCAGAGCCCGCCCTGGACCCATTGAACCTGTACCTGAATATTCTCAAGATCCCAGGGGAGCCTTGTACTCATAAACTCAAAACCACTCTACCCAGGACTATGGGACCAAGCTTCTGTTCTAAGGGGGCTCTTTTGTATTTCATCAGCTGTGGGAATTAAACAGCAACCCCTCTGTCATTAGACGGATAAAGCACCTGGGGACATTTGTCAAGCTAATGCACTGGCAGGCCCATTTCCAAGATCCACATTTGGTACCCTAGGTTTGGGCGGATTCAAGACTCTCTATTTTAATAAAGGCCATGTGCTTTCTCTTCTATCCCTATAGATTTTTATGCTATTTATCCTCGGACCAAATTTGGGGAAATCACATTAAAAATGCTATTCTGTGCTGGCGTGGTGATGCATGCCTTTAATCCAGCACTTGAGAGGTAGGAGGATCACTGTGAGTTCAAGCCTGGGACCATGGAGTGTATTCCAGATCAGCCTGGTTGAGAGTGAGACCTTACCTCAAACAACAAACTCCAAAAACAATATTCTGTGACTTTAGTTTGGGATTTAACATACATTTTTCAGAATCAAGAAAAGGTTAAAAGGGTTAGAACTAGGTGCCTGGTTCAGAGAAGTTTACAAAGGAAGAGAGTGTGACCTTGGGGGGCCTAGATTCGTCTTCATGTCCACTCTTTTTTAAATTTTTTCAATTTTTATTTATTTATTTGAGAGCGACAGACAGAGAAAGAGGCAGACAGAGAGAGAGAGAGAGAGAGAGAGAGAGGGAGAGGGAGAGGGAGAGGGAGAGGGGGGAGATATAGAGAGAGAATGGGTGCACCAGGGCCTCCGGCCACTGCAAACGAACTCCAGACGCATGCGCCCCCTTGTGCATTTGGCTAACGTGGGTCCTGGGGAATTGAGCCTCGAACCAGGGTCCTTAGGCTTCACAGGCAAGTGCTTAACCACTAAGCCATCTCTCCAGCCCCATGTCCACTCTTGAAGCTTGTGATGAGTGTGCCTGAGGTGAGCTATGATCTTTGAGGTCAAGTGCGTTCACATCATCTTACTGTTACACCTTCCTTATGGTCCCCCACTAAAAGAAACCACGTTTCATGATGAAGAGAATTTTTAACCCAGTCAGCCTTGCGGCCTCCGTTAAATGTCTTCCTGGCCAACTGGAACGATGAGCTGCAGCTTGTGATGCCAACTGCAACCATGACGTGTAGGGGAAAAGGCAGTTTCTCTCAGAAAACAATGCATCTTGTGTTAAAAACTTTCTTGTACTTCTTGGATTGATCCAAAGTTAAAACACCTTTGCAAGATAGTTCCCGGATCTGATCCAAACTTTCGGGTAAGGCAGAGCCTTTTTTAAAAAAAATTTTTGTTTTATTTTTATTTATTTATTTGAGAGTGGCAGAGAGAGAGAGAGAGAGAGAGAGAGAGAGAGGGAGAGAATGGGCGCGCCAGGGCTTTCAGCTACTGCAAATGAACTCCAGATGCCTGCACCTCCTTGTGCATCTGGCTAACATGGGTCCTGGGGAATCGAGCCTCAAACCTGGGTCCTTAGGCTTCGCAGGCAAGTGCTTAACCACTAAGCCATCTCTCCAGCCCTAAGGCAGAGTCTTAATGCCAACATCTTAATGCAAAGGAGCAAAGAGTTCTACCTCCTGTGTGGGGAGTGATGTGTTAATCTTTTCTTATGTTTCACAGGATCTGCCCTTGAGGCTCAGTTGGGCAAGTCTGGCATGGGTGGAGGAGCCAGAGCCTTACTTACCAGCCAGGGAGCTGGTATGTTTCCATGTTCCAGGGCTAGGGGGGAGCGAGGGAGCGAGCCCAGGCTGTGATCATGACCTTCACACCTTTCTCTGTCTGCGTGAACAGATAGAAATGACTCTTCTTCCAGTGACATTCTATCTGGAGCTTCGGAGACAGTATGGGAGGAGGAGATAGCACAGGAGATTTTGGTGTTCTGAGCTCTGGCTGATGATAATGGAGCCAGTAGCATTTGGAAGAGCCCCATGGAGAGAGGAAAAGTACGTAGATGACGCCTGCTTCCAGGAGAGGTTCCGATGCCTAAAATGTCACATCACAAGTTTACCCATAAAAGCAAAAACCTTTTTTTTTTTTTTTAAAGCAAACTTGATGGAAATCTTTCTAAAAATTTCAGGATATACTTTTTCTTTTTTTGGTTTTTCAAGGTAGGGTCTCACTCTAGCCCAGGCTGACCTGGAATTCACTATGGAGTCTCAGGGTGGCCTCGAACTCACGGCGATCCTCCTACCTCTGCCTCCCGAGTGCTGGGATTAAAGGTGTGCACCACCACGCCTGGCACCAGGATATACTTTTAAAGTTCTGTGTGAATAGAGAGTGGGGACTACAGATTAATATTAAGCTGCTAGCTCTTGCCTGACTGGACGTGGGGAGGTGGCTCAGTCCACAGAGGGCTTCTCGCAAGCATGAGAACCCGAGTTTCTTCCCCAGAATCCACATTAAAAAAGTCAGGCATGGGGCTTTAGAGATGGCTTAGTGGTTGAGGCACTTGCCTACAAAGCCAAAGGACCCAGGTTCGATTCCCCACCAGTACCCATGCAAGACAGATGTACAAGGTGGCACATGCGTCTGGAGTTTGTTTGTAGCAGCTAGCAGCCCTGGCACGCCCATTCTCTCTCTTTCTCTATGTACCTCTTTCTCTCTCTCTTTCTCAAATAATAAATAAAAATGCCCCAAAAAAGTTTTAAAAAAAGCCAGGCATGGTGCATTGTGATTACATTCCAGTCCTGGAGAGGGGGAGACAGGAGGATCCACGGGTCTTGCTAGACAACCAGTACAGCCTACTTGGTGAGTTCCAGGCCAATGAGACACCCTGTCTAAAAATAAGTGGAAAAAAAGATAAAGTAGAGGGTATATTAGGTTGACACTGGAGGCTGTCTTCTGGTCTACACATGTGTGTACATGTATATACGTGTGCACGCGCACACACACACACATGCACACATTTGCCTGACTTAATCCTTCCACTTTGTAACTGAAGAAAGTTGAGGATGACAGAAGTAGTAGGACTGTATTCTTAGTGGAATCAGGCCTTCAGAGAAATATTTTTATATTCTTTCTAGCCATCATTCCATTATTATTTATTTTTTTCATATTTTTAGTTTTTGGTTTTCTAGGTAGGGTCTCACTCTGGCCCAGGCTAAACTGGAAGTCACTATGTAGTCTCAGGGTGGCCTCGAACTCATGGTGATCCTCCTACCTCTGCCTCCCAAGGGCTGGGATTAAAGGCGTGTGCCACCACACCCGGCATTGCATTATTTTTAAAAGTGTCTTATTTTCTTGAGTATTAAAAAATTTGTTTTACTTATTTATTTGAGAGAGAGAGAGAGAACGTGTATGCATCAGGGCCTCTTGCCACTGCATACAAACTCCAGATGCATGAGGCACTTTGTGCCTGTGGCTTTACATGGGTGCTGGGGAACCCAACCCGTGACAGCAGGCTTTGTAAGCAAGTACCTTTAACTGCAGAACCATCTCTCCAACCCCTTGAACACCTTCAAAGTAAATTACAGCTAAGAAAATGCACAGCGTTTTTCCTTTGGATGCAAATCTAATTTTTGTCGGGTCAGCAACAGGGCACCGTGGATGAGAGGAAGCTGTCACTCAGACTCAAGTGCTTCCTTCTGCTCAAGGTTGATTCTGCTTTCCTGCACGCAGCCTTCAGCAAACCTAGGCTGATCTCAACGTACGCAGCAGCCTCCCGTCTCCCCTGCAGTCTGGTGCTGGCGGCTTCTCCCGAGCACAGCAGAGATCTGCTCACGATGTACCTTCCAAGGTCAACAGCTTCCCGTCTTCTTAACAAACAGAAGACCCAGCGTGGGAGGTACTTGTGTTAAGGTTGCTTTGCCTACCAGAACAAAACTGGCTAAATCAGACCAGACAATGACATTCAACTTGCTCCTTGCAGAAACATATTCAGCCCTTCTCCTTCCAATTTGAGAAGATGAAAACTGCTTCCTTGCTTTACTTCCCCCACCCTCCCCATCTAACAGAAACTTCCAGCATGGTTTATGTGAGGAGACTGGGATGGGTATTTGTCAGCGCCGAAGAGCAGATTGTGAGAAAAATCAAGATTTCAGAACATCTCAAATGGAGTGATGGTTTCTATTTTCTTACGAAAGAACACATGAAAATTTTTTTTTTTTGAAAAATGTTTTATTTTAGGGCTTGCGAGATTGAGAGATGGCTCTTCTGAGCAAGCCTGAAAGGGGTCCTGAGACTGCCTGTGCTCAAATCTTCAGACCCCACGTGAAACAGCTGTGCATGGTCGTGCACACCTGTACCCCACTTCCACAGGGGAGCAGAGACCTGAGGATCAGTGGATCCTTGCAGGCTCCGGAATCAGTAAGAGTAGACTGCAGGCTCAAAATAAGATCAAGTTGCTGGGTGTGGTGGCACACGCCTTTAATCCCAGCGCTCGGGAGGCAGAGGTAGGAGGATCGCTGTGAGTTCAAGGCCAGCCTGAGACTGCAGAGTGAATTCCAGGTCAGCCTGGGCTAGAGTGAGACCCAGCTAAAAAAAAACCAAAAAACAAAAAAGATCAAGTTGAGGAACAATGAAGAGAGAGAGAGAGAGGACAGCCTTTGGCGTGGGCTGGTCCTCTTCTACCTCCTTTTCTTTTGTTGTTTTTCTGAGGTAGGGTCTCACTCTAGCTCAGGCTGACCTGGAATTCACTGTGTAGTCTCAGGCTGGCCTCGAACTCACAGCGATCCTCCTACCTCTGCCTCCTGAGATTAAAGGTGTGTGCCACCACAGCTGGCTACTACCTTATTTTATTAAAATATATTTTATTTATTTATTTGAGAGGAGAAAGAAGGAGAGAGAGAGAGAGAGAGAGGGAGAAAAAGAGAGAGAAAGGGAGAGAACGGGCATGCCAAACGAACTCCAGATGCACGCTCCCCCTTGTGCATCTGGCTTACATGGGTCTTGGAGAATTGAACCGGGATCCTTTGGCTTTGCAGGCAAGCACCTTAACCGGTGAGCCATCTCTCCAGCCCAACTACCCCATTTTTGAGGCAGGGTCTCTCTTGTAGTTTTGACAGTGGGAAGGTCAGTCTAACTGGCCCGTGAGCTTTGGGGTTCTCGTGCCTCCACCTCTCATTGGCATAGGTGTGTTGGGATTACAAACATGTGTGCCACTTTGTGTCCAGCTTTAGATAGGTTCCTAGGATCAAACTCAGGCTGGCAGGCTTGTGGAACAGGTGCCTTTAACTGCTGAGCCATCTCCCCTGCTACTAATTAATTGCTTAAATTTTATTGAGGTATAAAATTAAAAATCACATTGATATAAAACAATACCAATATAGAGCTCAGTACATTTTATACACATATGCATGTATGTATATATGTCTGTCTGTATGTATATATACATGCATGCTCCTGTAACTGCCATGTATATAAAGATATAAAAAATTACAGCTATTTAGAAAGTTCCCTCATGTTCCCTCTTGTCCATACTTGACCCCTTATCAGAGTTAACCACAGTTATGATTTTTTCAATATTGTATTTTTATTTATTTTTTAAAATTTTTTTGTTCATTTAAAAAAATTTATTTATTTGAGAGTGACAGAGAGAGAAAGAGGGAGAGAGAGAGAGAGAGAGAGAGAGAGAATGGGTGCGTCAGGGCCTCCAGCCACCGCAAACGAACTCCAGACGCATGCGCCCCTTTGTGCATCTGGCTAACGTGGGTCCTGGAGAATCGAGCCTCAAACCGGGGTCCTTAGGCTTCACAGGCAAGCGCTTAACTGATAAGCCATCTCTCCAGCCCCTTTATTTATTTATTTATTTGACACAGAAAGAGAGAGAGAGAGAGAGGGAGAGAATGGGCATGCCAGGGCCTCCAGCCATTGCAAACGAACTCCAGATGCGTGTACCCCCTGTGCATCTGGCTACCGTGGGTCCTGGGGAATCAAACCTGGGTCCTTTGGCTTTGCAGGCAAATGCCTTAACCACTAAGCCATCCCTTCAGCCCACAGTTATGATTTTTATCACACTAGTTTTTCCTATTCTTGGATTTTATAATAATGCTTATTAATGGAATCACACAGTAATTCACTTTTGTGTCTGGTTTCTTTTGTTCCATATACCTATAGGATGCATTCATCTTGATATTTGTATCTGCAGGCTCTGTTTTTTAAAAAATATTCTTCTTAATTTTTTTATTTATATTTATTTATTTGAGAGAGAGAGAGAGATCAAGAATGGATGTGCCAGGTCCTCCAGTCACTGCAAAAGAACTCCAGATGCATGCACCACCTTGTACATCTGGCTTACGTGGGTCCTGGAGAATTGAACCTGGGTCCTTTGGCTTTGCCAGCAAGTGGCTCAACCACTAAGCCATCCCTCCAGCTCAGGTTCTGCTTTTTAAAACCGTGTGCCCATGATAAAAATGTATGGGTTTTCGTGCGTTCTCTGGCTGATGGGCAGCTGGTTGTTTGCTGTGTTAGGTTTTTATAAATAAAGATGCCAATAATGCACTGGCATGTGTCTTAGACTTGGCACAAGCACAGATTTCATGTTTTTTTTTTGTTTGTTTGTTTTTGTTTTTCGAGGTAGGGTCTCACTCTAGTCCAGGGTGATCTGGAATTCACTATATAGTCTCAGGGTGGCCTCAAACTCATGGCGATCCTCCTACCTCTGCCTCCCAGTGCTGGGATTAAATGCATGCGCCACCACACCCGGCTCATGTTGGTTTTTATTCAGGAGCGCAACGACTGGGTCAGCAGACAGGCATGTTTATCTCTAGTGGTTACTGCCAAATAACTGTTCAAAAATTGGCTGACCCACCTCCCATCAACAATGTGCAGGAGTTTCTGTGGCGCCACGTCCAATCAGAGCTTGATATCTTCATCTTTCTAATTTTAGTCCTTCTGGCTGGTACACAGTGGTATCTCATGTGATTTTCATTTGCATTTCCCTAGGGAGTATTTATTGGGTTTTTCTTTGATGGGGAGTGATTTTCTTTCTTCTTATTTATTTATTTATTTATTTAAGAAAGAGAAGAAGAGACAAATAGAGAGAATGGGCACACCAGGGTCTTTAGCCACTGCGAATGAACTCCAGCCACATGCATCTGTGGAGAGCGGGTGTGGCGGCCATCCCAAGATGGCGCCCGTGCCGGCTGCCAAGTCTCATGACTAAGCACCATTTCCTGCTTCCCCTTCTGAGTAAACATGTACACACTGCAAAGTGCGCATGTACAGCGCTACGCAAAATCAGACCACCATCAGGTGGTTGGCTGCGCCCTGTTGTCCACGCCCACGTGGCAGCTGCTGATTGGGTCAGGCTGGCTATATCTAGGGCGGAGGGTTTGGTATCGGGGCCTCCGCTTCCTGATGTAAATGGTTCCTGAATAAACTGCTTCGAGAAGAGTTCCGATTGCCGTTGCCTTATTCCGCTGGACGGGAAGGGTAGCGACATGCATCACCTTGTGCATCTGGCTAATGTAGGTCCTGGGGAATCGAACCTGGGTCCTTTGGCTTTGCAGGCAAGTGCCTTACTAGCTAAGCCATCTCTTCAGCTGTCCCTTTTCTGTTTTAGTTGTGGATTGGTTGTATATTTCTTCTTTAAAAAATTTAAAAATATTTTATGTATTTATTTGACAGAGAGAAAGAGGGAGAAGGAGAGAGAGAGAGAGGGAGGGAGAGAGAATGGGCATGTCAGAGCCTCTAGCCACTGCAAATGAACTCTAGATGAATGTGGAATGTGCCATCTTGTGCATCTGGCTAACATGGGTCCTCGGGAACCAAACTTGGGTCCTTTGGCTTTGCAGGCAAACGCCCTAACCGCTAAGCCATCCCTGAAGCCCATCTATTTTTTCTTGGGCAAGAAAGATGAATAGAAAGTTTCTGTGAGATTATAACTGCTCTTTGACCAATAGGAAATTCATAAAACTTTTGAAATTAAAAACTCACTTAAAGATATCGCTCATGGGCTGGAGAGGTGGCTTAGCGGTTAAGCGCTTGCCTGTGAAGCCTAAGGACCCCGATTCGAGGCTCGATTCCCCAGGACCCACGTTAGCCAGATGCACAAGGGGGTGCACGTGTCTGGAGTTTGTTTGCAGTGGCTGGAAGCCCTGGCACACCCATTCTCTCTCTCTCTCTCTCTCTCTACCTGCCTTTCTCACTCTGTCACTCTCAAATAATAAATAATGAACAACAACAACAACAAAAAAAAAAAGGATATCGCTCATAATTTTCTTTTTTCCTTAGGCCTCCAAGTAACTTTTTTTTTTTTTTTTTTTATTCCAAACTGATGCAAAATATTTATTCCAAGTTAGTTATTTTATGCAGTAGTTTTCCCCCTCAACAGACTTGTGATAACCACATCTTTTAAATCTGTAAATAATGTTATCAAAATAATCTTAATCTTTGAAATCTCACAAAAATTTATATTTTACAATCCACCCTGAATATCAAGGCTGCAAGAATAACAACATTTCCTATATCCAAATATTTTACAGCTGTACCCAAAAAAGAAAAAGAAAAAGAAAAAAAAACAAAAAACAAAAAACAAAAAACCCCCACATATGCTTGGTTAAGGGCTAAAGTTACCCGAGCAGCCAAAAATAAAATATCCAAATTATTAGCATTAATTTAATACAATTATAACTTCAATAGTCACTTTGTCATTGACAATGATTGCTTGAGCACGGGGTGAGTGTCCCGAGGGCTGGTAGTAGAAGCTGTTGGGCAGACCAGTGTCTCCTCTCTGTGTCTCTGCACTGCCAGCTCCCACTTGTGCATCGCCCCACATGTTCTCTGTGTGTACTTTAAAAATGCTGCCACACATACTTCTCTCAACTAAGCAGGTAACAGGGAAGAACAACAAAAGCTAAGCAAGACAATTGCTCTCTCTTTGGGATATGATTATTTCCCTTGTGCACAAAGTATTCAACATAAGAAAAGGAAAAGAACGATTTCTTTTTTCATATTTCTAAACAGACAAGCTGAGTTTACTGGGTCAGATTAACTGAACATTTCTATGCCTACTTCCAGGCATCGTCATCTGATGTTTCACTGCTACTTGTTTCTGTGTCTGAGTCTTCAAACTCTGCTTTGCAAGTGCTTCTCCACGGGGAGAACAGGGTGGAATTGCGCCTCTGCAAGAAACCATTCTTCCCAAAGCCATTTCTTCGCAGCTGCTCTGTTTTCATGTGGAATTCTTTGAGCTCATCCTCTGTGAGAGGAAGGCAATTCTCATCATTTTCAGGATATTCCTGCCATCCCATTGCTTTCAATAACCTGTGCTCTGCTTCCAGAGAATGTGAGAGGACCTCTTTTTCTTCCACAATGGGAAGACCAAGACCATTCTGAAGGCAGCTTTCTTCCCCATTTTCCTTTGGTTCAGGTGTGTTTTTGTCCTCCAAATCATCCAGCTTGTCACAGTCTCTGTTCTCTGAGAAGTCTCCATTCCGGTCATCCTTTAGAGTCTTCAGGAACTCACTCTTCCGGTCGGTGGTTCGGCGGGTCAACTTGGTCAGACGAGAGGAGCTGATCTCCCTCCAAGTAACTTTGAGTTACTTGGGATCCACCTCAGGATCTTGTATGTGCTCAGTAAGCACTTGATCTATGAGCTACACCACTTTCTTTCAGCCCTTATATGCATGTGATAGAAGCTTTATCATTTTACCTTTTTTTTTATTTATTAGAGACAAAGAAGGAGAGAGAGAGAGAGAGAGAGAGAGAGAGAGAGAGAGAGAGAGAGAGAATGGGCACACCAGGGCCTCTAACCAATGTAAATGAACTCCAGATACTCTAGATGCATGTGCCACTATGTGTATCTGGCTTGTGTGGGTCCTGGGGAATTGAACCTGGGTCTTTAGGCTTCTCAGGCAAGTGCCTTAACTGCTAAACCATCTTTCCAGCCCCTATTTCACCTTGTTATAGCTATATCTATATCTGTATCATCATCTACATCTATACAGCTACATCCACATCTACCTAAATCTATATCTACATCAACATCGACACCTATATCTATATGTTGGGAGCTGTAGCTGTTCTTTGACCTCTTTTCTTGAGACTTTAGGCAGAGGACATTATTGTACAGCCTTGGTGAAGCCGACTTTAGACACAGAGGCATTGTCGAGAAAGTTTTATTTTCTGTATATAAGCTTGTATCTGCCTGAATAAACCTGAGCCTTGATCAGAACTTGTCTTGGCTCCATTCCTTGTGTTCTTGTCTCAGATGCATTCCCACTCCCTCCTTCGGGGTCTGTTCGACTCTCGTGCTGCAGGTCGGCCCATCTATATAATCTATATCAATACCTATACCTATATCAATACCTATATCTATATCAATACCTATAACCCATCTCCAATTAACTTGTGGTGTGATATGAGGTGTTTCCCCTCCCATGTGGATAACAGCAGTTCCCTTTCTCACTAGAGTGCCACCTTTCCTGTAAGTTAAGTGATCATACGTTCAGAGCGACTCCATCCTCAGCAGGATCACTGCCTACTTTCTAGAAGACATGGCATTTGGTTGAGCGTCAGCAACCCAGGCTTTCAGAGTTGGTTTTGCCAGGGGGAACTGGGAGATGAGATTAGGGATGTAATGGTCTGTTTGCCTTCAGGTCCAACCTTCCTTCTTAGCACATGTGTCCTGACCCGTGGAGCACGCACGTGACCCAATTCCTCCTTCAGTCACTTGGATTAGCCATGACAAACACCTGTCCCATTGCTATTAAGTTGCAATCAATCAGCAATCAAATCTTCCCTCTTTGGATGGGATGAGAGAGAGAGAGAGAGAGAGATGTAAGAATGGCACAAAGAGAGGTTGAAACGGAAGACTAGATGAGGAAGTGACATAGACTATTTCAAAGAGCTTTGGGAAGAGCTGGGCATGGTGGCGCATGCCTTTAACCCCAGCACCCGGGAGGCAGAGGCAGAGGATCACCGTGAGTTCGAGGCCACCCTGAGACTACATAGTGAATTCCAGATCAGCCTGAGCTAGAGTAAGACCCTACCTCAAAAACCAAAAAAAAATAAAATAAAATAAATAAAAAAAAAAAAGCTTTGGGAAAAACCCTGCTAGTGAATGCTTCAGTAATTGGTGGAGAAAAGAACAGGAATTTCTGTTGCTCCAAGTCCTAATCACAGCTTGCTACCTCTATTTTTTTTTTTAAATTTCAGCCCTTCTGGTGGGTACACAGTGGTATCTCGTGTGACTTTTATTTGCATTTCCCTAGGGAATGATGAGCAGAAGGGTTCTGTGAAATTAAAACCATTTTCTTATCCATAGGCAGTGCAGGGTACATTTCATGATTAAAATTTCTCATAAAGATATATTTCAACAATATTCTTCATCCAGAGCCTCCCAGGTTACTCTGAAGTTTGTGTTGCTTTCACAGAGGTTGTGGTCCGTCAGCTGCATTTCAGGAAAGCCCCTGTTAATTCCCATCATCTTTCTATCTTTCCATTCTGTGCAGTAAACCAAACTGAAGTAAAGCTTGTCAAGACAAAATGCTGGTTCAATACTTTTAATTTCACACACCTTTAAAAAATGTTTTATTATGTATTTATTTGAGAGAGAGAAAGAGAGAATAGGTGCGCCAGGGCCTCTAGCCACTGCAAACGAACTCCAGATGCATGCGCCACCTTGTGCATCTGGCTTACATGGGTCCTGGGGAATTGAACCAAAGTCCTTTGGTTTTACAGGCAAGTGCCATAACCACCAAGCCATCTCTCTAGCCCAATACATTCAGTTTCACATAGGTTGTATATACTTATAAGAAGCTGTATTTTTTTTTTAAGTTTTCAAGCCAGGTGTGGTACCACACACATTTTTTAAAATATTTATTTTTATTTATTTATGAGAGAGAGAGAGAGAGAGAGAGAGAGAGAGAACAGAGAGAGGAGAGAGAGAAGAGAGAAAGAATGGGCACACCAGGGCCTCCAGCTACTGCAAACAACTCCAGACGTATGTGCCACCTTGTGCATCTTGCTTACGTGAGTCCTGGGGAATTGAAACTGGGTCCTTCGGCTTTGTAGGCAAACACCTTAACCGCTAAGCCATCTCCGCAGCCCAAGAAGCTGTATTTTTTGGTGTGTGCGTGTGTGTGTGTTATATGCTCATGTGTGTGCAGATGTTGCACCTTGTGCACACGTGTGTGGAGGCCGGAGCAGAATGTCAGTGTCCTCCTATTGCACTTCACGCTTTGAGATTGAGACAGGGCCTCTCACTGACTCCAGAGCTGCCGCCAGTCTGGCTGGCCAGTGAGCCCCGCATGGTCCTGTCTCCTCCCACCTCAGCCCTGGGTTTGTAGGCGTCCATGACTATGCCTGGCTTTTTACATAGGTGCTGGGGATTGAACTCAGGTCTTCATGTTTGCACAGCAAGCGCTCACCCACTGAGCCATTTCCCCAGCAGTTCTGTTCTTTTTTTCTTTATTAGTTACTTTTGTATTCAGCAAATACAGTCAGTTTGGTACCATTATTAGGCTCATCCGTGACCTACCCCCCCTCACCTTGGCCCCTCCTTGTTGAGGTACATGGATCATGCATTGTGGAGTTAGCCCACAGTTATGGGTAAGCTAAATGTCTCTGCATATCATGACCCAACATGTGGCTCTGACATTCTTTCTGCCCCCTCTTCCGCAAAATTTCCCTGAGCCATGTTGGGTTCATTTTTGGTCTGCTTCAGTGATGATTGGTTTGGGTATTGCTTGCAACCAAGTAACTTGGCCTAGGGCACTCGGATTTCCCATTCTCTCAGAACACTTGGATTTTCTGTGGTTTCTAGTGTAAAGCAGTGGTCATAATCCTCACCGTAGGTACTGATGAGGGATGTGTGGGTATGGAAAGTGAAACTTACAGCTGGGCTGGAGAGATATCTCAGTGGTTAAGGCACTTGCCTACAAAACCTAACAACTAGAGTTCGATTCCCAGTACCCACGGAGAGCCAGATGTACAAAGTAGCACATGCATCTGGATTTCGTTTGCAGTGGCTAGATGCCCTGGCATGCCCATTCTCTCTTTCTGTGTGTGTTTGTCTGTCTCTCTCTGCTTGCAAATAAATAAATAAAGTGAAAAAAAAAACCCTTGCAGCTGGGCATGGTGGTACACATCTATAATCCTAGCACTTGGGAGGCTGAGGCAGGAGGATCCCAAGTATGAGGCCAACATTGGCAACATCTTTCGATAAGATCTGGCTGAAAGGAAGGAGGAAAGGAAGGAAGAGGGGACAGGGGAGGAAGGGAAGCAAAAGCAGAAGGGAAGAGAAGAAACTGCACATGCCAATGAGTGAGATGAAGCATTGAGAAGGTGGTAAGGAGCAGCCTTGGGAATGACTGATGGGGAGAAAGGAACAAAATCTCTTCTACTCCCAACCTCCTAAAAACCATTTGCACTCCATGTGAACTTAATTTCTCTACCCACAAGCTCATAATAAGGAACTTCCCAAAGACCTGAGAGCAGGCTGACCTCCACCTTTGGAAACAGCACCAGATGACGCATGTGATCATTATCCACAAGTGCCAAGTGAGCAGTGCCTTTATGTGAGGGCTTATGGAATCTGCGAGCAAATATGCACACCAACTGAGGTACAGTTTGTCATTAGACAGCAGGATGCGTCATTAATCAGATTGTGTCCTTTGTGGGTCAAGAGCAGGTCGACACAAAGGGCAGGAGGGACTGGATGAGGTAAGGTTGGCAGCGTGCACCTGGCACATGCAGGGGAAGGAGATGCTGCCCCGGAGGGTAGCAGCCTTAGGGTGCCTAGTGAGGACATTGCTGTGACAAGGACCAAGACCCAGATGAAGGTCCTCAGCTGCTATGTCTCGCTAAAATGTCTGGTTGTCAATAGCCAGTATGTCTTCCTCAGAAGTTTGTTAATGGAAAGATAATGGTTTGAGAAGGAATCAAAGTCTTTCATCATTGTTCTCAACCAATTCTTTTTTATTTTTTTAAAAAAATATTTATTTATTTATTTGCAAGGAGAGAGAGAGAGAGAGAGAGAGAGAAGAGAGACAGACACGGAGAATGGACACTCCAGGACCTCTAGCCACTGCAAATGAATTACAGATGTATGTGCCCCTTGTGCATCTGGCTTACGTGGGTCCTGGGGAACTGAACCTGGGTCCTTTGGCTTCACAGACAAATGCCTTAATTGCTAAGCCATCCCTCCAGCCCCAACTCTGGTACCTTAATGAAGTTGAGTGGAAGATCCTTGCTGACATTCTCCTGCAGATGAACTTCATGGTTGACCCCCAAGTCACTCTTCGTTGTGGACGACTGAAAACCATGGCATCTCATCGTTGCCATAGAAATTCTCTGTGGACTATAATTTGTGAAGGCATCTACAAGAACTTTGCATCAGGTACTTTAAAAATGCATTTGCACGGGAGCTGAACTCATGCTCAGAATTTTCAGTGTTTTGTAATAGAGAATATGGGACTGAAACTAGAACATGAGAAGAAAGTGGTGTATTAAGTTTCCTAGACAGCCATCAAAAATTACCACAGACTGGGTGGCTTACACAACAGAAATCTATATCCTTTGATACATATATATATACAATATATAATATATATATATATATATATATATATATACACACACACACATGTTTGAGAGAGAGAGAAAGGCAGATAGATAATGGGCACACCAAGGCCTCCAGCCACTGCAAACAAACTCCAGTTGTATGCGCCACCTTGTGCATCTGGCTTACATGGGTCCTGGGGAATCAAACCTGGGCCCTTTGGCTTTGCAGCCAAGCTGTCTTAACCACTAAGCCATCTCCCCAGCCCTTGTTTTTAAAAAATATTTTTATGTGTTTATTTGAGAAAGAGAAATCTATATTATTTAAAAATATTGTAGATATTGGATTTACTTATTTGCAAGGAGAGAAGGTGAGAGAGAAAGAGGAGAGAGAGAGACAGACAGACAGAGAGAGAGGGAGAGAATATAAATATGGGTCACTGGGGTCTCTGGCTGCTGCAAACAAACTCCACACACATGTGCCACTTTGTGCATCTGGATTTATGTGGGTACTGTGGAATAGAACCTAGGCTGTCAGACTTTGCAAGCAAGTGCCTTAACCACTGAGACATCTCTCCAGAAATCTGTTTCCTTGTAGTGTTGCATACAGGATGTTTTACATCAAGGTGATATGTAGACAGTCACTGTGATAGTTAATCTCAGTTGTCAAGTAGACAGGATTTAGAAGCACCATGGAAACAAATCTCTGGGCAGGTATGTGAGAGATGTCCTAGATGAGGCTAATTGGCGTGGTCAGATGCACTGTAAATGTGGGCGACTCCATCCCATGGGCTGCGGCCCTGAACTGCATAAAACGGGAACAGATAGCTGAGCAACAATGTTTGCTGAGTTCTGCTTCCTGACTGTGAACACAAAGGGACCAGCTCTGCTTCATGCTGCTGCCACCACACCTTCCCTGCCCCAATGCGCTATAACCACAGACTGTAAGCTTAAATAGATTCTCCCCTCCTTACGCTGTTTGTGTCAGGGCATCTGGTTGCAGCAATGAGAGCCATAGCTGATATAGTCACCCCCTCGCTACCTTTCACACGCTCAGCCATTTTTGCACACGCCTCTTCCACTTCTTCCAAGGACAATACTCACATTGGATTAAGCATCCACACCAGCATCTTCATTTTCACTGAATCAATTCTTCTTAAAAAAATGTTTGTGGGTTCGAGAGATGCTCAGTGGCGAGGACACTTGCCTACAAAGCTTAGTGTCCTGAGTTTGATTGCCCAATAACCATATAAAGCCTGATGCACAAAGTGGCACATGCATTTGGAGTCTGTTTGCAGTGGCTTGAGGCCCTGGAGCACAAATTCTTTTTGTCTGTCTCTCTTCTACCTCTCTCTACTTGCAAATAGCTAGATAAATAAATAAAGTATTTAAAAATTATTTAAAAAGTTGTGTGCAGGTGTTCATGGTGATGCTATTGTGCACAAATGCTCTACACGGGAGTCAGGGAATTAAACCCCAGGACAGAAGGCTTCACAGGCAAATGCCTTTAGCCACTCAGCTACCTCCCCAGCCTTGTGTCAAGTATTTAAAGTCATATTTCCAAATAAGGGCATTGTATCAGACAGCTTCAGGTTTGCTGAGATGAACTTCCAGACCAGGCACAGTTATGGAGGAAGGGATTTATTGAAGTTTACAGATCCAGGGGAAGTTCCATAAAAGCAGAAGAAACTGGCCTGCTTTCACAGGCCCAAGCAGAGAGAGAGCAGTACTAGCCTAAAGCCAAAAGCCACAGCACACTTCAGGAACTCCAGCTAGGCACACTTTGCATATCTTTAGATTGAAATCTGAAACCCACCACCACACCTTAAGATTCACACAATGAGCCGGGCGTGGTGGTGCACGCCTTTCATCCCAGCACTCGGGAGGCAGAGGTAGAAGGATTGCCGTGAGTTCGAGGCCACCCTGAGACTCCATAGTGAATTCCAGGTCAGCCTGGGCTAGAGTGAGACCCTACCTTGAAAAACAAAACAAAACAAAACAAAAAAAAAAAAAAAAAAAAAAGATTCACACAATGGCACTGACACCAGCCAGGTGGCTGCAGATGCAAACTACAAACAACTGAATATATTGGGGGCCATCTATTCTATTCAAGCCACCACAGACATGTACTCATGTGCTGAGGATTAGGTCTCCAACATATAAATTTGGCTGTGGATGCAATTCGTAATAGGTAATGAAGTCTGTCCCATTGGGGCAGGGAGATGCCTTAATCAACAAGATGCTTTCTTTGCAAGTATGAGGCCCCCAGTTCAATTCCAAGCACCCACGTTAAAGCAAACTAAGCTGAGTGTGGAGGCACGTGCTTGTCACCTCAGTGCTGGGGAGGCAGAGAAAGAAGGACTCCCAGGGCTTGCTGGCCAGCCAGACTAGCCTACGTGGCGAGTTCCAGGCCAGCGAAAGATCCTGTCTCATCGAAAGTGGATAGTGGGGGCTGGAGAGATGACTCAGCGGTTAAGGCATTTGCCTGCAAAGCCAAAGGATCCCGGTTCAATTCTCCAGGACCAACATAAGCCAGATGCACAAGGGGGCGCACATGTCTGGAGTTTGTTTGCAGTGGCTGGAGGCCCTGGAGCGCCCATTCACTCTCTCTCTCTCAAATAAATAAATAAAATATATTCTTTTAAAAAAAGAAAGAAGAAAAAATGGATAGTGCCTGAGGAACAACACCTGAAGTTGTCCTCTGGCCTCCGCACTCATGAGCACTCATGCGTGTGTACATCTGCACACGCGTGCACACACAAGCAGATCAACACACCCACACATGAAAGAAATCTGTTCTGAGCTGGGCGTGGTGGCGCATGCCTTTAATCCCAGCACTCTGGAGGAGGATTGCTGAGAGTTCAAGGCCACCCTGAGACTACATAGTGAATTCCAGGTCAGCCTGGGCTAGAAAGAACTCTACCTCGAGAAACCAAAGTAAGTAAGTAAGTAAATAAATAAATAAACCCAGAAAAAAAGAGAAATATGTTCTGACAAGTCACAAGGTTAGCAATATTATTGTAAAATATCCCCTGCTCTTGCATAATGCATTATGAAAGTGCTTAGACATTAATGCGTTTAATGGATAGGCGTAACAAAATCCAAAATATCATTGTTTTAACCTCACGGCCAGTAGTTAGGTGATGAATATAAATATCCCAAGCAGCGGTATTGGCCTGACGGAGGCACAACTGTTGTTTACGGACAGCGGTTTTCTCCGGAGTGGCCAGTCAGCAGGCCTAGAAGAGAATTAGTGCTTCCAGCTCAGAGGCATCCGTGAATTCTGGGGATTTTGCCAGAGTCCAGCTGGTTCTCATACAGGGTCATTAGGACGTCTACCAAAACCCCTTCCTGCTCCAACTGCTGGACAGCCTGAGTCAGCCTTTTCCTTGCCAGTATCTGCTCCCAATTTATGAATGACGGCAGGAAACTGTTGCGTGCAAACCAGCTGAGGCTTACTCTCTTGTCCTGGCCATCGCTAGGCCTTGCGAGGACGGGCTGGGCTTTCTCAGGCACTGCTTATTCACAGGATACACTGGCCAGCAGGGCCAGGGCTCGTGTAAATAGGTTGTGGGTAACAGATTATAATAGTAAATGGAGGTTTTATGGGGCAATGGCCTCAAGTCAAAGTTCGAATAACCAAAGTATTTATTCCTCCATTTTTTTTTTAAATTTAAAAAATTTTATTTATTTATTTGAGATGGAGGGAGAGAGATAGAGAGAGTGAGAGTGGGTGCTCCAGGGCCTCTAGCCACTGCAAACGAACTCCAGACGCATGCGCCACCATGTGCATCTGGCTTAAGTGGGACCTGGAGAATCGAACCTGGGTCCTTAGGCTTCACAGGCATACGCCTTAACCACTAAGCCATCTCTCCAGCCCATGTTTTTGTATTTTTTTTTCCTTTTTTGAGCACTGACCATAGGGTCAGGTATTGTTAATGGACTTAGGGATATTATTCTGATAAAACAGGTAAAATTTCAGGTCCCCATGGTGGGCTCATTCTATTGGGCAGAGACGGACAATAAATAAAAATCACTGAAGTGGAATGTACTTTGTGTCAGGTGGTGATGTGAGGGGAGAAATGAAAAATAGGGCAGGGAAAGGGAAAGAGAACTTCCTCAAGTGGTGGCAACTTGGCAGGCATGAAGGATGCCCAGGGAAGACTTCATTGACAAAAAGTGACTTTGATCAGAGTTGCGAAGAACGCAAGGTGGCCAAGCACGGAGTAGTGAGTAGAGGAAGTTGCAGGCAGAGGGAGAGCTGACGGAGGGAAACCTGGGCCATCTCCACCGTGAGCCTGAAGACCTCAGAACCAGGAGAATGATGGCATAAGTTCTAGTCCAAGTTCAAAGGCCCGAGAAGGCTAATGGTATAGTTTCTGGGTAGTAGCTCAAGGCCAAGAGAATATTAATGTACGGCTTCAAGCAGTTAGACAGAGAGGAGGGAGGGAGGGAGAGAGACAGAGAGAGAGAGAGAGAGAGAGAGAGGTCTTCCATTTTTTATTGTTGAGGTAGGGTCTCACTCTAGCTCAGGCTGACCTGGAATTCACTATGTCATCTCAGGGTGGCCTCGAACTCATGGTGATCCTCCTACCTCTACCTCCCGAGTGCTGGGATTCAATGCGTGCGCCACCACGCCTGGCTCGTTTCCCATTTTTATCTGATTAAAGCCTTCAAGAGGTGGATGACAGCCAGCCAAACTGAAGAGAACCATCTGATTCCCTCAACTCTTCAGCAAAAGCACTAAATGTCATCTGGAAACACCTTTATAAACCCACTGGAAATAGTATTTTAGTCCAACATTTGGGTACCTCGTGGCCAGTGAAGTTCACAGATGAAAACGAGCCATCCCACTTGCTTATGTCCATTCCCAACATATTAGTCAGAATCACCCTTAGAAGACATTAACAAGGTTATATTATCCACCCGATCAAAGCCATTTATTGTCTTCCAGTCCTGTATGGAGTAAAACCTATTGGCCTACAAAGGTGTGCAGGACGCTCTCCTCCCCATTTCTGACATGACACCCTATTGCTCTTCCCTCATGGCCTGCCTCCAGTACGCCAAGCTTAGGATCACACCTCCACGTGCTCCCCTCTCCCCATCCGAGAGCTCTTCCTCCAGGTTTCTGTACAGCTAGCCTCTTCTCGTCCTTTGGGTTTTCATCCACACATCTTCTTAGTGAGGCTTTGCCCACCACACCATGCAAAAGACCCCTCCCTCCCAGCACTCCTTTCCTGATTGATTTTTCCCTGTCGTTCTTACCACCATCAGGTGGAGTAAATGTTCCCGTCTGCTGTTTGTTTTCTGTCCATGTGGAACAGAGACCAGAGAACCCCTGAGAGACAGCAGCTCCGTGCTGAGGGAGAGAACTTGTCTCAAGGAAATATGTGGATGATTGATGAGAGAAGTACACTCGACTGTCTTCTCTGGCCTCCAGACACGTGGATGGCATGCACACACATGGACATACACCATACATGTACGTGAGTGGGGCGCACACATCTGCTCACACATGCGGCTCCCAAAAAAGGGGGAACCCCGTTAGGGGCTCCTAGCTCCAACTGGCCAGCAGTCGAAGCTGTCCCAGAGGTTGCCGCACAACGTGGTGGGTGTAGTTCTCCTGAGTACCTGTGGAAGCAAAAAGTTAGTAGGGAAGGGATGACTCCAGACAAGGGATGAGGTCTGAGGCGCTTTATTTCTGGGGGCGAAACCTTTTATGCAGTTGGAGGCAGGAAGAAAGGGTGAGGGGGAAGAGAAGGAGGAGTGAGAGAGGGGCGTCCAATCAGTAGTTGCCAAGACAGTCTTTTGTGGTATCACATTGCACAAGGGAAGCGGTCAGGGACCACTGACATGTTCTGCACGTACACATTTCGATGGTATGCAAGATAAGTTGTTTTCACAGATCAGTTCCCAAGAGTATGCGCACACAAAATTCTTCCTGAGTAACTGTTAAACCCATAGGAATTTCCTGTATCCAATGTTTTCTTAAGTCTGTTCTATATCATGGCCATGACTACTTGTTTGATCAGAGTGAAGGTGGGGGCAAGACGGCAGCGCTTGATTTACTCAAGCCTGTCTTGTGACAGTTAAATTTGGTTTGCACACATCCTGTTTGGCAAGCCTTCAGGCAGCTGCTTGTTTCAATCTTGCAGGAAAGGCAGGCAGGAAGTCAGCCAAAGGTTAGTGGCGGAGAGCTGAGGAGGGGGAGGTCTTCATGGTTCCCGACATCTCCCCCGTTCCTGTTTTAAAAATGGATGGAGGTGGCTAGGAAGGCTGCCCCGGGCAAGGTTACCGGCTGGGTGCTGCCTCGACCGGGTTCCTAGCGGCGACAGAGTCGTCTCCACGTGCCCGCGATTCGAGACTTGAGCGAGCGAGGCTGATTGCTGATTTTTTGAAACATCTCGAATTTTAAGGCGGGAGGAGGAGCGGCAGGTTCTTCATCAGTATTGAGCTGTTGGTACATCACTGCGGGGTGGCTTTTAGTAGCGTCATCTATTTGTTTCTTTACAAATCCAGTGAGTCTTCGGAAGGCCCATGGGCCAAAGGATATGAGCAAAAGGAAGCCAATAAAGGGTCCCAGAAAGGCTGGGAGTAAAGTCGACAACCACGGGGTCGTCGAGAACCAATTCTTGTACCAACTTTCACTCTGATCAATCTCCCTACGTCTCTCCTCCAGGCTATCCTCAATGCGTTTAATGCTATCTCTGACTAGTCCTGTTTCATCCTTAAACACGCAGCATTCCTCTTTTAAGGCGGCGCAAACTCCCCCTTCCTTTAAAAAGGCAAGATTAAGACCACGGCGGTTTTGAAGAACCATTTCTGCAAGAGAATTAACAGTATTAGTAAGGTATTTAAGTCCTTGTTTAAGTTCGGCAATATCAGAGTCAACCTTGCGTTGAAGAACCGCTAGGTGGCGGTATTGGTCGTGGGTTTGAACGAGGGAAGTGATGCCCGTGCCGGCACCTGAGGTGCCCAGGGCTAGGAGGACACCAACAGTGATGGCAGTGATGGGCTCGCGTTTGGAGCGGCGGTAGCCAGGGCCGGACAGGCGAGACGGTAACAGGTCCTCGGTGTGATGGACGGAGAGGCGGGGAAGGAGAAGAATAAGAACACAATAATCATGAGTGGCAACAAAGGCATCAATAATGATGTGAGGAGAGAGGCCCGAGGCACAGGCAAAATAAGTGCCGTTGGGGGCGAGGAGGAAAGGGTTACGAAATTGTCCCGGAAGAACCAGTGTCGAGTTGCAAGTAGAGTCAAGTTGTGGGGGCAAACGAGTATGATTGGGGCGGAGGCAGAGGCCAGAGCCCACAACTTGACTGACCGTGATGGCGTGGTCGTTGTCCATACCCCAGGGGAGAGCGTGTGGGTCAGATGTGGGTAGGGGGGTGTCCAGGACCGCGACTCCTTCATAAAACGGAGGGGCAGGAGAGAAGCAGATCCAGCATTCTTTGTAGGCAGGATCGGTGATGGCCATGGCAGAGGCATTCATGAGGTCCAGGAGGCGAGAAGCATCAGAGGGGGCACCGGGAGGAATGGTGAGTTGTAAAGGGGAGTCACTAGCGGGTGTGAGAAGGCGGGTGGGGACATGTGAAGGGATCGGGGGAAGGGATGGCCGGGGGGTGGGGGGGGCGAGGAGGGGTGGTGTTTGGTTGGGGTGCTTGCAGGATATTGGGGCCTAAGGAGAAAGGGCGGCGGGGGCGTGGTAGGGAGGTAAGAAGTTGGACTGTGAAAAGGAGGCCAGGGTCCGTTCCGGAGGTGTAGAGGCGAAGGCCCCAGCGATGTGGGCGCGTCCATTTGGACTTATCCCTGCCGGCTTTGGTAAAGGAAATAGTGAGAGGGTTGCACCAGTGGCTCGGCGAAGAGCGGCAAGTGAGGGGGCTGTGATGTCGGCGGACGGAAATAAGATCCCAAGAAGAAGAGGGGTGCCAGGAGGTGTCGCCAGAGGTCTCACAACCCCAAGAGGCACAAAAATAAGCGTCGTGGTGACCACAGTTAGACTGTAAGGAACGAGGACGGTGATCACCGGGACAGACATAAATTGGAACGGAGCGCAAGGCATCGCGACGCCGGGGATGGTTGCATTTCGGTGCGTCATCATCAACCGCGAGGCCCCCGGAGAGGGGCCCCGGGCGGGGGAGGAAAGAATTGGGTGTACCCCAGACTTTGTCAGCGCCAAGGGCTAGGGCACAGAGGTCTACCTGGAGCGGGGACCACGGGGGTTCGGAGGAAATGGAGGTGGTGACGTTAGCAACATCGCCTGCTTCATTGATGATAAGCCAGGTATAATTATATAAGGTGTATGGTGAGGGCTTACGGGGGTTGCGGGCACAAAGTATCGGAGGAAGGGACAAATGTAGGAGCAGCGGGATCCAGACAAGAAGACGCAGGAGCAGTACTGGCTGGGCCCGTGTCGTCATGGCGAGGTGATGTTGGGTTTTCTGAAAAAGAAACAGAGGGGAGAACCTCAGGGGCCGGGTCCCTGGGCGGAGTGAACGGCTTAATGAAGCGCTCAGGGAGCCATCTAGTTTCGTCTGTGTCTGGGTTATGGACACAGGCATGACCTTTGCCCCAAATGAGAACAGGATGTGGGCCAAGCCAAGCGCCTGTGCGAACATCTTTCCACAGAACAGTGGAAAAGGAAGTGGCTGAGGCGGGGTGCCAGAGGCGCTCAGCTGCAGATTTTCCATGTGTGTCAAGGGTGAGGAAGTTAAGAACGAAAAGTGCATGATGGAGCAAATTTCGGGGGGTGAGCTTGTGCCCATGAAAAACAAGATCTTTGGAGGAAAGTTTGTGTAGCATGTTTTTGAGGGTAGAGTGAGCCTTCTCAACAATGCCTTGACCTTGGGGATTGTGGGGAATGCCGAATTTGTGACAAATCCCGAATTTTGATAGGAAGTCTTTCACCTTTGCTGATGTATAAGCAGGACCATTGTCGGACTTCACAGTTTTTGGGGTACCCAAGATGGAGAAGCAGTGGATAAAATGTGCCACTACATCTTTGGCAGCTTCCCCCGTGTGGAGGGATGCACAGAGAAAACCACTGAAGGTATCAATGGACACATGAACATACTTAAGAGAGCCAAAAGGCTGAAAGTGAGTGACGTCTGTTTGCCAGAGGGCCCCGGGTATAAGGCCTCGGGGGTTAACCCCAGTGAGGGGTTCGGGGAGAAGAGAGAGACAGGAATGACAGGCTTTTACAATGTCTCGAGCCTGATCCCTGGTAATGGAAAACATGTAGCGCAGGGTTTGCGCGTTAAGATGATGAAGGGCATGAGCCCTCTGGGCCTTCTCAAAAGGAGAAGGGGAGAGAGAAGAGAAAATGGCTGCCATGGCTAAGATGGAGGACGGTCTGGTGGCAGCGTCCACCTGAGCGTTGCCTTCCGCGAGGGCACCAGGCAATGAGGAATGGGCGCGAATGTGTGCGATAAAGAAGGGGTTGGAGCGTGCCAGGATAAGTTGCTGAATCTGGGAAAAGAGCTGAAAGGCCGTGGTAGAGGGTTTAATAAAGGGAACTGTTTCCAAGAGTGGAATAGAATGAGCAATATATGCACTATCAGTGTAGAGGTTAAAAAGGGGAAGAGACAAGAGTGAAGGCTTGCAGAATGGCAAAGAGCTCGACGTGTTGAGCAGATTTGTAGTCAGTGGGAAAGGAGGAAACCTTGCCATTAATGGAGACAGCAGCGGTGCCTGAGGAGCTGCCATCCGTAAAAATAGAAACAGCAGCTGGGATAGGCGAGGGCCGAGAGAGGGTAGGGAAGATGACTGGATGATGGTTAAGAAACTGTATAAGTTTGTCAGAAGGGTAATGGGAAAGAATGTGACCAGGGTAGGAGGTAAGAAATAGTGCCCAGTCAACAGAGTGAAGCTGCAGGTGTAGGAGGTTTTGGGGGGTATAAGGAACAATAATAGAGTGGGGGTAAATACCAAAAATTTTAACAGAGAGGGTAAGGCCCTGGCGGAGCAAAGAAACAACAAGGTCAGGGTATGTAGCAAGAACTTTGGAAGGGGTGGAGGGGAGATGGACCCAGTAGAGAGGAGCATTCTGATAAAACACTGCCGTGGGGGCAAAGGTGGTCGCAAGAACGATGAATTGCAAAGGAAGCTTGGGGTCAAAGTAGGAGAGGGATTGTCCCTGGATGGCTTGTTCAACAAGGTTGAGGGCTGAGCGGGCTTCGGGGGTGAGAGATCGGGGGGAAGTGGGGTTAGAGTCACCTTGAAGAATGTCAGTTAAGGGCTTGAGGTCTCCAGTAGAGAGTTTCAGGTAGGGACGAAGCCAGGTGATGTCCCCTAAAAGCTTTTGGAAGTCATGGTAAGTTTTTAAGTGTGAGGTGCGGAGCTGGAGTTTTTGCGTGCGGACAGTAGAAGGGAGGAGTTCAAAACCAAGAAAAAGGTGAGGAGGATGCAGTTGAACCTTGTCCTGGGAAATGGAAAAGCCGTGAGCCTGTAAAGAGGAAACGAGGTGGGATGCAGCGCGCAGGAGAGCATCAGGATCGGGACCGAGGAGTAAAATGTCATAACCCTTCAAAATGTTTTCCATTTAATTTTAAAGTTAATTTTGGACGTTCCTTACTGATAGGTTGAACCCAGTAAGCATCTGATGAACCAAATCCTTGAGTCCCTCGACCCTGAACATTAGCAACCCTTCCAGTTCTTATCATAGGAAGGAGCAACAATTGAGCTATTCTCTGACCAGGCAATATTGTAAAGATTGTTTTTGGAGAAGACACCATAATTTTAAGTTCTCCTGTGAAATCTGCATCAATAACTCCAGGTGCTATTTGTAATCCCTGCATAGTACTGCTACTTCTTCCCAAAATTAAGCCTACACTGTCCTTTGGCAGTGGGCCACATACTCCGGTAGGCAATGCTTGAAGTCCCATTTCTGGAGTCAATACTGTGTAGGTGGAGGAACTGAGGTCGAGTCCGGCACTCCCTGGGGTGGCTCGGAGAAGTTGGGAGACTGGCTGTAACTGGCTGTTTGAGGAACGAACTGAATTTCCCCATAAACTTGTCTTTGCGGGGCCTGGGGCTGGCCCCTCCTCCCGTTTCCCTGCTGCTGGACAATAGGGTTGCCATCTCTATCTGTTTGAGATCTACATTCCTTTGCCCAGTGTTTTTCTCTTCTGTACCTTGGGCAAAGACCAAAAGCTGGATTATTGGGAGTTCCATTTTTTCTTTTAATTGGACAATCTTTTTTTTTATATGTCCTAATTTTCCACAAGAAAAGCACTTGCCAGATCTTGCTGCAGTGGCGGCCATTTGAAAAGGAATTCCTTGTAATGCTGCAGCCATGGCTATCCCCTGCGTATAGCTAGGGCCAATATCAGCACATAATCTAATATATCCTTGTAGATCAACTTTCTTTCTATAAGGCCGTACAGCTGCTTTGCAAGCACTATTTGCATTTTCATAAGTAAGCTGTTTTACAAAGTCCATACCAGCGCCAGCATCTCCAAATACTCTCCCTGCTGTTTTTATCAATCTATCAACAAAATCAGCATAATTCTCATCAGGACCCTGTATAATCTTAGTTAAATTCTCCCCCACAGCCTCTCCTTTTGAAGGAAGAGTAAACCACGCTTTACGAGCTGCTGTGGCTATTTGTTGATAAACAGCACGGGGATATACAATTTGATTGTCATTTCCAGCATAGTTTCCTTCCCCAGTAAGCATATCAACATTCCAATTACCATTTCCTGCCTGTTGATTCAACATTGCAGTGTTTTTGCATAACATATAGAATTCTACTTTCCAAATTAAATATTCTCCTCCTGATAAACAAGCTTTGCCTATAGATTTTCAAGTAACAGGACATTAAGATGCCAAAATTGAGACAGTTACTTTACATACAATAGAGGAGAATCTGGTCTTTTCTGAGCTAAAACAGCTAGCTAAATATTAATATAACCCTTGATAAATCTTTTTGAAAGAAAAAACATTATTTGACAATCAATGATTTTGGCTTAAACTTGATAGCTATTGATTTCATGTATCACAGAAATTTTTATTAACATAAAACAATTTTATGTTTTACTCATGAATTAAATTTGATAAAGCTTAAGCAAGCTATCCCAACATATTTAGTTTAAAACCCTCTAACTTTAGGCATGGTGTTTAGGTTTAGCCTGAATATTTCTTTCTTTTTTCCTTTCTTTCTTTCTTTCTCTTTTTTTTTTTTTTTTAAACATCCGCACACCTTTATTTACATATTTTAACATTCTGATCTAAGTACCACTCAAAAGCATTTTTTAATGAGCATTCTATGTCCCAACATTGAAAAATTCCTTTCCAGTTCCTTAAATCAATTCATCTCACCACATTGTTAAACATCTTTCTTATAAGGCTATTAAAAAATTACAGCAAATTGATTCTAGAAGAGAAAGGGGTGTCACCTGTGTTCATCTCATCTCTTTAGTCACAAACAGTCACAAACACGACACGACTAGCAAGCACAATGAGCACACATAAAGACATACACACACACACAAAGGTTAGTTCAGACATTTAATGTCTTCCTGAAGGACGGCACCAGGGCCGCGCCCAGCTGGAGGGGGGGTGCGTGGGGGCACAGCGGTGGGAGCGGCGACAGAGGAAGCAGGAGAAGGGGGGGGGCGAGAGGGAGATGGGAGGGAGCCGAGAGCGCGTTCGAGGCGGTCGGCGATGTTTTGGAGACCAGCCTGCGAGCGAGTAATCATGGGATGAGTAGAGGAGGAGGAAGCGGCGGCGGGGGACGAAGATGGGACGGCTGCACCAGAGTCTGGGGCATGAGGGGGCTGGGGGGGTCGAAGAATCGCGGGATAGGCTTGTAAAGCAGAGGGAGCGGGTGGGGGAGGAGCGTCGGGGGCAGAGACGCGGGACAGAAGGCGGTCCAAAGAGGAGGAGATTTCCTGAATTGCGAGGTGAAATTGAGTGGGGGATAGAGGGGGAGAGGGCAATGGCTGAGAGCGGGGATCGTAGGCGGCTGCAGCCGTATCTAAAGCGGCTGCATCCTCAGGAGAGAGCGGCTCCGGAGAGGGGGCGCGAGCGAGCGCCACAAAGGAGGACGCAGGATCGGAAGGAGCAGAGGGCTTAGAGGGAGCGGGAGCGTAAGGTGGCGGATAGGAAACGGTAGACTGAGAGTCCTCGGAGGGGGATACGGGTGTGTGGGAGCGAGACGCGGAGGTTAAGGCAGCCTGTCCTGCCTTGAGAATGTCGGCGCAAGAGGATGAAATGGGGGCGGCAGTAATAATGCCGTCCAGGAGTTGCCAGTATTTAAGGATGCAATCTTTAAAAGCAGGATCATTCTGTTTGTCGCAGAAGGCGGTGAGATCTTTACCTATGGTGAGCCAGGTAGAGCGGGCGATCTTAGGGGCAGTGAAGACAAACCAGGGAGAGGCCCGGTGAACGACATTAAGAAATTGACAGAGATCAGCCTTGGAAACATGGACCTTGCGAGAAACGAGCTCGTCCTGCAGGGATTGGAGGAAACGAGCCTCGGAACTAAGGGAAGAGCCCATGGCGAAGGGCGGGGGCCAGAGGCCGAGAAGAAGGGGACTCGCGAGGGAGTCGAAGGGGTCCCAAGTGGGACGAACGGGGGCTCAGAAAAGAGCCGGAGGGGTCCCGAAGGGGACGGGGGTCGACTAAGGGGTGACAAAGTCACGAATGTGCGCACAAAGGGGAGAAACCACGCGAAAAAAAGGGGGGTCTTACCCGAGAAGAAATTGGGGCGTGGAATCCCGAACTAACCGTCGACCGGTAAGGAGAAGAAGACACGCACGTTGGGCGCCAGATGCGGCTCCCAAAAAAGGGGGAACCCCGTTAGGGGCTCCTAGCTCCAACTGGCCAGCAGTCGAAGCTGTCCCAGAGGTTGCCACACAACGTGGTGGGTGTAGTTCTCCTGAGTACCTGTGGAAGCAAAAAGTTAGTAGGGAAGGGATGACTCCAGACAAGGGATGAGGTCTGAGGCGCTTTATTTCTGGGGGCGAAACCTTTTATGCAGTTGGAGGCAGGAAGAAAGGGTGAGGGGGAAGAGAAGGAGGAGTGAGAGAGGGGCGTCCAATCAGTAGTTGCCAAGACAGTCTTTTGTGGTATCACATTGCACAAGGGAAGCGGTCAGGGACCACTGACATGTTCTGCACGTACACATTTCGATGGTATGCAAGATAAGTTGTTTTCACAGATCAGTTCCCAAGAGTATGCGCACACAAAATTCTTCCTGAGTAACTGTTAAACCCATAGGAATTTCCTGTATCCAATGTTTTCTTAAGTCTGTTCTATATCATGGCCATGACTACTTGTTTGATCAGAGTGAAGGTGGGGGCAAGACGGCAGCGCTTGATTTACTCAAGCCTGTCTTGTGACAGTTAAATTTGGTTTGCACACATCCTGTTTGGCAAGCCTTCAGGCAGCTGCTTGTTTCAATCTTGCAGGAAAGGCAGGCAGGAAGTCAGCCAAAGGTTAGTGGCGGAGAGCTGAGGAGGGGGAGGTCTTCATGGTTCCCGACACACACATGTACACACGCACAGTTGACTATCTTAAACCACTTGAGCTGCTAAACAAAATACCACAAACTAGGCAATTTATAAACAATAAACATTTACTTCTCACGGGTTTGGAGGCTGGAAGTCCAAGTTCCAGGCTCCAGCAGCATTTCATGAGGGTTCATTTAACAGGTCATAGCTGTCTTGGTACCCTCTATCTAGGGAACTAACCCCCTTCGTGAATTCATGCCCAGGGTCCCAGTTTGTAATGTCACACGTGGTTGGGTTTCAGCATATGGATTTGGGGCACACAAGTATTCAGACTATGACAATGACTAAGACATGATGGTTAGTTAGATTTGAATATTTGGCTATTTTTCTAGAACATGAATGAAGTAAGGCTGTCAGTTCAAGCAAAAAAAAAAAAAACAAAAAAACAAAAAAAAAAAACAGACAGCATTTGTCAAATTACAAGATTTGATCTGTCAAGTGAAAATTAGAATTTCTGAAAGCCTATATCCACCTCAGTGAGTTTGACAACTTTCCAATACTTGAAGAAATTTTGATAAGGTCAGTGGTATGCCACCGATATATTCTTTATTGATATGCCTGCATGACATGTAAAGAACATATCAAATACATCTCCATAATAGTTATATCATCTTACATTCCCACCACCACTATATTTTATATGCTATGGCATGCATGTTGATGTGCTTACATATGTAATGAAGTGTGACTACACTTGAAAGATCTGCCTGCATAAATCAATGAACCAGTATATTCGAACCATGCTGTTATAAAATCATACATGCAGAAAGATCCATTACAAGTATACAAGCATCCAGTGGATTTTTGTATGAGTATGGAAGGTATGTCACTCTGGCTTCAGACTCCACACGGTAACTTGAATAAACAACCACTTGTCGAGCTTTGATGAGGTATCAAGAGCACCCACAGTGATCTGAAAAGGCTATTAAATATTCCTCCCTATCCCAACTACAGACTTATTTGAAGGTGAATCTTTCTTTTCATTCTTGAGTGGAAACAACATAATGTAACATATTGAATGCAGCAAGCAGATAGGAGAATCCAGCTGTCTTTTACTAAATGTGACATAAAACAGATGTTTAGAGCTGTCAAGCAATGACATTCTCCTCATTAATTTGTTTTGGAAAATATAGTTATTCCTTTAAACGGCCTTATTATCATATAATTGAAACACACAAGCGAATGCACGTCAGTGAAACTGACGAGCGGGTCTGCCACCTCCCAGCTGTTCTTCCTTTCCACGCCGCCCCTCTCCTCTTCCTCCTCATCTGCTTTCTAGGTGGTGGTGTTTAGATGTAAAATGTCCCTCCCAGCCTCGTGCATTTGAAAACTTGGTCCCGGCTAGTGGATCCGTTTTGAGATGGTGTAAATCTTCAGGAGGTGGGGCTTAGCTGGAGGAAAAGAGTCAACTGGCCGGGGAGCAGGGCGGGGCTTGAGGGTTGTGTGTTAGTATTCTGCCTGGGCTCTCTGCTTCCTGGTTGACACGATACAACAAGCAGCCGCCTCCCACTTCAGCTGCCTGAGACAGCCTGCCTGTGCCTTCCTTGCTAGGATGAACTGATGCCCTCTGAGCCATGAGCCAAAGGACACCTCTCCTCCCTTAAGTTGTTTCCGTCAGGTCACAGAGTGACCAAACATAACTAATACACAAGACAAGACAATGATCTTTCTGGCACTCTGTTTCAGTTTGCGTTATTTTAGGATTTTATAAGAATGTGACCGCCAACTGTGTATGTATATTTGGCTTTCTTTAATTATTATTATTATTTGGTTTTTCAAGGTAGGGTCTCACTCTAGCTCAGGCTGACCTGGAATTCACTATGTAGTCTCAAGGTGGCCTCAAATTCAAGGCCATCCTCCTACCTCTGCCTCCCGAGTGTTGGGATTAAAGGTGTGTGCCACCATGCCCGGCCAGCATAATTATTTTTGAGATTCATTCATGCCTTCCCATGGCTGCAAAGGTCATTTGTTTTGACTACTGAGTATTGTTCCTCTATATGGTCATAGCATAATATATTTCTCCATTCACCTGCTAGTGGGCGTTTGGGTTATTTTCAAGCTTAGGCTATTAACAATAAAACTGCTGGTCTGGGGAGATGGCTTAGCAGTTAAAAAGGTGCCCGCTTGCAAAGCTTGATAGCCTGGGTTTGATTCCCCAGTACCCATGTAAAGCCAGATGCACAAAGTGGCGCATGCATCTGGAGTTTATTTGCAGTGGCAGGAGGCACTGGAACTCCCATTCTCTCCCCTCTCCTCCTTTTCTCTCAAATAAGCAAATAAATATTAAAAAAAGAAAAGTGCTGTGAACATTGAAGTACATGTCTTTGTTAGGATATATTCTTCAAAAAAAAATTTTTTTTTCGAGGTAGGGTTTTACTCTAATCCAAACTGACCTAGAACATACTCTGCAATTCCAGGCTGGCCCCGAACTCAAAGCAATCCACCTATCTCTGCCTCCCAAATTCTGAGTTCTGGGATTAAAGGCGTGCACCACCACACCTGACAGGATATATTCTTAAATTTTTCTTTGGCCAATAGATAGGAGAGCAATGGCTGGGACACACACACTCTTAATATTTTAGGAAACTGACAAATAGATATCCTAAATATGAACGTCAAGGTTGCTCCACATCCTCGGCTATTGGAGCAGGTGTGCGTTGACTGACATATGGTCTGCTTGTCACCTGTGTATCTTCTTTGCTGAAATGTCTAATCAAATGCTTTGGCATGGCGTAGCCTGCTGCACACCTAGGTTCTAGGTTCTATGGGCCTATGATTTTGATGACACATAACTTATTGTTGGAAGTGGAAGAGTGGGAGTAGGGCAGGAAAGGGGGAAACGGAGTCACTTCTGGCCAGGACATTTACTTTCTGTGATTGAATCACTGACCAACCAAAATAACTAAATGAGGCATGCATTATTTTTTTTTAAATTTTAATTTCAAATTTTTACACAGGTTACAGCCTTATATCCTCTGTCCCTCGGTCGTATTGTGTTTTCAATACACTTGGATTCTCCGCGCTTGTGGAGACTCTGAAGATGCATGATCAAGTTATACACCCCTTAGCACTGCTCCACTGCTGGCTATGGACTGCACATGCAAACTGGAATGGAAAACGTTTTGGCCCCTGAACTCCATAATCAGACAGGCAGGCCCTTAGTTTGGCTGGGAAACGTGGCCTTTCCAAATGAAGCGGAACAATGGCTTAACTGTAAACCTGTCTGTCTTATCAGTGAAGAAACAGGCAGAAACAAGAAGGCCCCAACAAAAGTCCCCTCCAACGGGACTATTAAGAGCTAGCACGCCATCTTTCGTGGGGCTGCGCTAACAAGCAGACTCTCTGGAAGTTTGACAGGCGCATTAGATCCATGCGGCGAATTTCTGTGAGCCTTTTGTGTCTGTCCCTAATGATGGTATATTTTCACAAAATGAGCAAAAGAGGATAATAAATCATTGTGACTCCAGGAGAGTTATTGTGATATATTCCATCAATGTGAAAAGGGATGCATTTTCATTGAGGGCTGTTTTGAAGTGTATCAAAACATCACCAAATTGATAAAATAGAATCACCTATCAAGAATAATAAGAAGTGCCACTGGGTGAAAATAAGATGCATTCTGCAGTTGAAATAGGTTAGACAGTTTGGGTACACTAGACTCAATTAGCTTATTCCAACGCTAAGCCGGTTGGGGATCATGATAGAGATAATTAGTATTGTGTCCTATGGCATAGAACATAGTGTGTAGTAACTCCTTCACATGTATTCCTTAGGTTGCATTGAGTTATTTTTAATTATACAAAAGTCTTTCTTTCACTCGGGAGGAGGGTGGAGGAGTTTATTGCAGTAGTTCTCACCTACTGCCATTGATTGTTGAAACGCATTTCGTATCGACTCTGTTAGGGTTGCAGTCATAAGATGCATATAGGCACAAAAGGTGCCACCCCGTTGAATTGGCCTCAGAGCACAGACTCATGGGAGTTTTATGAAGGCAAGTGAGAGTCTGTTGCCTCCAGAAATGCTCTGGGCAGATTTCCCTAGTTCTATCTTTACCAGTTTCTTTCACAAGATCCCTCCCAGCAAGTTGTTAAGGACCGCAGAGAAGCCTCTGGTATGGATAGAGGTGCTACCATCTTTCAGCTTGTGGGGCCTCAGAGGAATTTATTATTTATTTAGCAGGGCGCCAACATGAGCATTTTGAGAACTGGCTTGCTTGATATTAATTAATGGACACCAGATATTTACTAATGACCAGTTAGGGCTTTCTTAGCATCATGTTGGATGGCATGGTGAAGAATAAGTATTTTTTCCTAGGGGGCTTGCTTTTAATGAGGAAGGCAATAGCACACACATTTATGACACCCTGTAAGGTCGTGAAAGATCTTGTGAAAAAAAACTGACACAGAGTAAGGACTAAAGAGGGACAAGGCTGCCAGAGAAGGCCACTTCGAAGAGATGACATTTGATCACAGATCTGCATGAACTGGGAGAGGGAGCCCATGGGGGGACAGACACGCCAGAAAAACTGAAGTGTACGTGTGTGTAAAGTCATTGCATGACTGTTCCTGGGGGCAGGTGAACAAATATGTCTCCTCCAGACACGACATTTGGTGGCAGATCTAAGAAATGACTCCACCCCCCCATCTAGGTTAACGGGAATTTACTGTGGTTACCTACAGGAGCATGAGTGTGAGGAGTTACTTACAGGACTGTGGGTGACTCAAAGGCAGCGGCATCATTGAAAAGCCCATCATAGCATGTGTGACAACTCACAAAAGTCACGTCCCCGGAGATCGCTGCTCCAATATGTGGGCAGCTCATTGAAGAGTATCTTCAACAACCCCCCGCCACCCCGCAAGCAATGGCTAACTGCTCATATAACCTGGTGGGGTGGGGTGGTATACCAGTTACCTTCTCGTTGCTGAGGAAAGATCTGTGTATCTTCTGGTTATAGCTTTGAGGGGAAGTTTCACCATGGCAGAGAAAGCACAGCAATACAGACAGACGGGCATCACAGTTTGTCACGTTAGCTAGGAGCAAGCGTGAGCTGACCAGCACTGGCAAGTGGGGCTGAGTCATAAAATCCCAAATCCCTCAGTAGTCACACACCTCTCTAGCAAGGCTCCACCTCCCAAAGGTTCTGCCCGCCAGGGCGGGCGGTGGGGTGAGGGTGGGGGGTTGAAGAGGAGACTTAATCACAAACACATGAGGCTTTCAACTGGGAGTCGCTCCACCATTGATGGCTTCACTGACCTGATGATGGCTAGTCACGAGGACGGTGTGTCCAGAATAATGGCAAAAGGGTTACTGAGCTCTGATGAAACCTGTCAAAATATAGAACCGAGAAGTTCAATAAACTCAACTAGGACACGTAAACGAAAGTGTATCTAGACATATTGTAGGAAAACTTGAAAAAAAACCAAAGACAAAAAGAAACCTCAGCCGGGCGTGGTGGCGCACGCCTTTAATCCCAGCACTTGGGAGGCAGAGGTAGGAGGATTGCTATGAGTTCGAGGCCACCCTGAGACTCCATAGTGAATTCCAGGTCAGCCTGAACTAGAGTGAGACCCTACCTAGCAAAACCAAAAAAAAAAAGAAACTTCAAGAGCAGCAGGAGGCGACCGTGAGCGCACTTACTGTTCCCTGCTCACTCCACACCGCGGGGACAGGAGACAGCCGTGCAATACCATGAAAATTCCAGAAAGAGCCGGGCGTGGTGGCGCACGCCTTTAATCCCAGCACTTGGGAGGCAGAGGTAGGAGGATCGCCATAAGTTCAAGGCCACCCTGAGACTCCATAGTGAATTCCAGGTCAGCCTGGGCTAGAGTGAGACCCTACCTCGAAAAACCAAAAAAAAAAAAAAAAAAAATTCCGGAAAGGAAGACAGCCCGAGGGAAGCGACTTCTATATTTCCCCCTTCAAAAAAAAAAAAAAAAATGATATATTTTCAGATAAATGAGAGCTGAGAGAATTCCTTCTCAGACACGATACTCTACGAAACGCGGAGGAAGTCACCCTGCACGACAAGGAAAGTGACGCCAGCTAGGTGGGGCCTGCGAAGAGCGCTGTGAATGGCTACCGTGGATGACTATAAAAACAACGGTGTGCACTTAACAGCTGGCTTGAGGCCTGTAAGTGATTACCTTTAATACGAACTGGCTGTTGAGAGTGAAAAATGATCATGACGTATTTTGAGATTAACCATAAATAATAGAAGTAAAACGTTAGGTGACAGTAGCATAAGGTAAGAGGACATAGAGGAGCAGTGGAATGCAAGGCTTATTGGAGTTGGGGAAGGAAAATAGAGAGGAGATAATGAGGGCAGAAACTCTTTCAAGACACTGTCATGAGAGGGGAGAAGGGTGCTATCTATCTGAATGACATGGGGACTCCTGAATACCATCCTTTAGTGAGAATCCATCAGAGAATAGGAACCATCTGCTTCTCGATTTTTTTTTTTTTGGTTTTTCGAGGTAGGGTCTCACTCTAGCCCAGGCTGATCTGGAATTCACTATGGAGTCTCAGGGTGGCCTCGAACTCACGGCGATCCTCCTACCTCTGCCTCCCGAGTGCTGGGATTAAATGCATGCGCCACCACGCCCAGGCTGCTTCTTGATTTTTTAACAGACCAACTAATAAAACCCATTGTTCCGCCCCTCAAGATAGGACTGGATGGGAATATGTCACCACTTTAGCCTCTTTCCGTACTGACAAAGTTTATTGAAATTCCGACTATGTGCGCTGGACCCAGCAACCGGGGCACACATCAGCCGAGTAGAAAGGTCAGGATGACCGAGAGATCACCGGTGGGTTTGTGGAGAACAGATTCTTGAATGACAATCAGAACACTGCAGAACGGCTTCTGTCTCACACCTACCACCAACCTCAAGCGGCACTGATCCCTGGTTCCGGATTAGGAGGTCTGACTGTAACTTAACTCACATCTCTTATCACAGCGAGATATACAGCTTGCCCCAAAGCACAGTACCAGGCCATGCCAGTCAGCTGATGTCTGGGTCCCTGCATGGCAGAGGCTTTGTGGTGATGCCAGACGTATTTCGCCTATATGAAGGGCACACATCCTGGACTGTGATGCTCAGTGAAGGTTGGATTTTCTAATTTCTGGGTGTGGACACTTTGGCAGTCACCAAACAGAGGGCTGGCTCAACTCCAAGTCTGACGTGGGAGATATCATACTTCTCTGTGATCACATCAACCTAGCTGGCTTTTGGAACATTCTCCAAGGGTCTAACAGTGAGAAAGGTTTGGACATCATTTCCCCGCTATGTGTGATGTTTATGACTGGAATGTGGAGCACAAGGCTGTCAGTGTCTGGAAACAAATAGGAAAACAGCAACCCCTGAAGTTCTAGTCAGTCAATCAGCCATATAGAATGTTCGATGTAAGTGTGACTGCTTGCGGCGAGCTTTAGTCCACACTTCTCAAAACAGTTTGTTTCAACCTCCACTCTTCTGTAAGAGCCAGAGTTCATGCCTTACCACACCTGGAGCTATGCCCCAGGATTTAATGTACACCTTTGAACTTCAAACAACACTATCACTACGTTTGTGAAGTGAGGCTGTCATCTTCCCTTGGGCTCACTTCTGCTCCGCCTAAGGCAGTAGAAAATCAAAGACCAACCTATTACCTCTTGGACTTTAGTTAATACTGTAATGTTTTGCGAAGAAAGAGATGAAACCAAAAAAAAGTAAATAAAAAATTTGTTGAAATTTATTTAGAGAAAAGACTCAGCTTTATCCTTGTGTGGGAGGACAGAAGACTGGTGGTCATTGAGAGAACCTTGGAACCAAGTAGAACCAAATATATGCCTGCCTCACAGATACAAGATATCTCCATCACTCCTATTCTTTTTTTCTTTTTATTATTCTTCTTATTATAAACAACATAGTTTATATGGATACATCATGTGTTGGTTCCCTCTTTTCCCTCGTCCCTGCCCCCATTCCATAGGGGACCCCCCTCAGTGGGGTTGCAGGTGTTCCCCATGGAGTTGTGGGTTATATGTTATGGGAGCAGCAGTCAGTTATTTCTTTTGGGAGGAAGGAATGGCTCTGTAAATGTTGTCTCAACCTGTGGCTCTTTGTTTTTTTTTTTTTGTGTTGTTGTTGTTTATTTATTTATTTGACAGCGACAGAGAGAAGGAGGCAGAGAGAGAGAGAGAGAGAGAGAGAGAGAGAGAGAGAGAGAGAGAGAGAATGGGCGTGCCAGAGCTTCCAGCCTCTGTAAACGAACTCCAGATGTGAGCGCCCCCTTGTGCATCTGGCTAACATGGGTCCTGGGGAATTGAGCCTCGAACCGGAGTCCTTAGGCTTCACAGGCAAGTGCTTAACCGCCAAGCCATCTCTCCAGCCCAACCTGTGGCTCTTATAATCTTTCTGCTCCTTCTTCCGCAAAACTCCCTGAGCTGTGGTGGGTGAGTTTTAAGTCTACTTCAGTGATGAGCTCCTAGGAGCCTCTAGATCTCTGCTTGGGTAGGTGTTGAGTATCCTTAGGGTCTGTCTCCTTCACCCTGGTGCTGATTATCAGGTTCAGCATGGAAGCAGCACTCTTGCTCGTCTCCCCATTCCTCTGTGGATTCAGCTATGTCTTGGCTGAAGCTGGAGGGGGAGTTTATCTCCTTCAGTCTCTCTACCTTCTGAAAAAGAAAAGCAGATTCTCCAACAGAGAGTGAAGTCAGCATAATTTAAGTGGGATAAGCATTAATTTAGGGAGAATTTCATGTATGGAACCCCTCTTTTAGCCAAAGACTAGTGAGAGCTTGACACCGGAGAACATAATTTTTATCTCCATAGCATTCTGATCTGGTTCCCAGTTCCAGATATGGGCTCCTTTACACTGAGTGACTCTCTTAGCGAATAGAACCTTCGTTTACTACTCTGTGTGGCTTTCCCAAACTTTCCTTCTATCCGTGCATATTATTCTCTCATAGAGAAATTCTGTGGACCTGCCTTCTGTTAGGAACTAAAAATTCCATGTAACAGACACAAAGTAACAATGCCATAGATAAGATAGTATGTTTTTCAAAAAAGATAATATATATTTCTCCCACATGAGTTTATGATAATATAAAAGCTTTTATTTGAAAGATTCCTGGAGCCTAAACTCCTACTCTCTTGTTGACCTTCCCACTGTGTGGTAGGGTCACTATCCATGTGGTTGGTTCAAGATGACTCATGCCATGTTTATATGCAGCCAGGAGCATGGGGAGAAAGGAATATGTAGGTGTGTTCTTTGGCTTTAAGGGCAGGACCTAGAATTGCATATGTCACTTTATTCTCAGAGTGTCTAGGGAACCATTATTCAGTCTTACCTTGTGGTTAAAAACTACGACAGGACGATGGATACTTAGGCAAAGCCAGTATTCTGTCTGAGGATCAGTGACCGTCTCATCACTTGGAAAATATAGAAGCAGCTTGTGGAAGCAAAGGGTTTGCTTCAGCTTATTGTTTTGAGGGGAGGTTTCATCACAGCAGAGGAAACACTGGAAGAGCAGACAGCCAAGCATTACATCTTGTCACACCAGCAGGGAAGAAACAGCAAGAGTGAGCGCTCCGAGCACTGGAGGTCGGATTATAAAACCCAAGCCTGCTGCCAGCAACACACCTCTTACAGCAAGGTTCCGCCTCCCAAAGGCTCCACCAGCTGGGTATTAATTATGAGGTTTAATCACAAACACATGAGGCCATAGGGTACACTTTATACCCACTGGGCATGTGCCTGGCTCATCTAACACTTCTCATCTACCTTTCGGGACCCCCTTGGGACAAGGAGTTGGAGGCATGACCCTACAGTAGATCTTTGTCAAGCACAGCATCTCTGCCATTCGTCCTGTGTTTGTGGCTTCTCCTTAAGACACCATTTGAACTAAGGTTCTGGGTTGAGGTTGTGATGGCTAATATCATGTGTCAACTTACCTGGGCCACTGGGTGCCCAGTCGTCTGGTCAAGTGCAGTATTGGAGATGAGGGTAGCTATGGGTGAAATTAACACTTGGATTGGTGAATTGAATAAAGCAGATTGCTCCCTGCCACACAGGTGGTTCTCATCTCATCCACTGAAGGCCCGAATAGAGCAGAAAGAGCTGAGCCTCCCTCAAGAAGGGGACACTCCTCATGCCTGGCCACTTTGAGCTGGGATGTTAATCTTTTCCTGCCTTCAGGCTTGAGCAGAAACACTACACTGTTCTTTGTTTATTTTTCAAGGTAGGGTCTCACTCTAGTTCAGGCTGACCTGGAACTTACTCTGTGGTCTCAGGGTAGCCTCGAACTCACTGTGATCCTCCTACCTCTGCCTCCCGAGTGCTGGGATTAAAGGCATGTACCACCACACCTGGCTCTTCTTTTTTTATTTGAGAGAGAGAAAGAGGGAATGGGCACTCCAGGGCCTTCAGCCGCTGCAAATGAACTCCAGATGTGTGCATCCCCATGTGAGCATGTGCGTCACTGTGCATCTGGTTTACATGGGACCTGGAGATTTGAACATGAGTTCTTAGGCTTCACAGGCAAGTGCCTTAATTACTAAGCCTCTCCAGCCTCACTGTTCTCTTCTTAAGGGTTAGGTTCTTGAACTGGAAATACATTGTTGGTTCTCATAGGTCTGAAGCTTTCTGACTATACATTTGGAGCTGGTCAGCTTTCATAATTACATCAGCCACATCTTTACAGTGAGAGAGAGAGAGAGAGAGAGAGAGAGAGATACTATTTCTGTCAGTGCCCGTAACCTAGCAACTCATGCATCAGTTAAAAGTAAAAACAAACAAGGAGCCACTGACTTAGTCTCTATAGGTAACACAGTGGGGAGCACTTGGGACCTAGTATCATGAGTGGCTCCTTCAGATTAGAGGCTTTATGTGGGTGCTGGAGAATCACATCTGGGTTCTTGGGCTTTGCAGGCAGGTGCCTTAACTGCTGAACTATCTTTTTTTTAATTTTAATTTTTTTAATTTTAATTTTTTTATTGACAACTTCCATAATTGTAAACAATATCCCATGGTAATTCCCTTCCTCCCCCCACTTTCTCCTTTGAAACTCCACTCTCCATCATATCCCCTCCCCCTCTCAATCAGTCTCTCTTTTATTTTGATATTGTCAACTTTTCCTCCTATTATGACGGTTTTGTGTAGGTAGTGTCAGGCACTGTGAGGTCATGGATATCCAGGCTATTCTGTGTCTGGAAGAGCACATTGTAAGGCGTCCTACCCTTCCTTTGGCTCTTACATTTTTTCCGTCACCTCTTCCTCAATGGACCCTGAGCCTTGGAAGGTGTGATAGAGATGTTTCAGTGCTGAGCACTCCTCTGTAACTTCTTCTCAGCACCATGGTGACTTCTGAGTCATCCCAAGGTCACTGCCATCTGAAAAGAGAAGCTTCTCTAACCAAAAGTAAGAGTAGCATTAATATATGGGTATGAACATTAAGAGAAGTGCTTACTGGGCAGTTTGGTGAGCATAGTATATACATTTAGCCAGACAGCAGCAGACGTTACACCCCTAGGGCTCATGACTACCCTTATTGTAGATTTTCAATATCAGGGATGTTTTCCCTCCCATGGAGCAGCACTCCAGTCCAATTAGAGTGTTTGGTTTTCCCCATAACAGACATGCCTGGCTTGCAGTATCCACTGTTGGGTATCTTCACTGGTGATTTCTCTCTCTCTCCCATTGAACTGCATGCAGTGTGGCTTTTTCCAGCTTTCTGTCAGCTGGTCTACATGGAGGAAGTTTTCAGCTCAGCCCCAGAAGGATTTCTCAGTGATCTTATGGCCCAAATATGTGGAGTCTTCAGCAATAGGCTCTTACCATCTATTCCTGGTGGGAAACCAAGGGCCTCAGCAATGACCTATAATGTTTTGGGGGCATCAGGGACCTCCCTGGCCAACAACTCACTGGGAGGTATCCCATCCCTGGCACTGAAAATTTTCTAGCAAAAATCTATGGCTTCTGAGCATTCCATTGCCCAAATAAGTAGGTTTCCATGTGACTTATTTATATCCTCTTAGATTTTGATTAGCCCTCCCTCCACCTGTCCCAGCCTTCCTACCTCATTTTTATAAGCCAGAACATCTCAATGAACCTGGAACTTGTCATGCGGTCTAGACAAGATAGCCAGCAAGCACCACATCGCCCTGTCTCCACCTCCCCCTGTCTGGGGTTACAGGCATGTCACTACATCTGGCTTTTAGGTGGGTGCTGGGAACCAGAACTCAGATCTTCATGCTTGTGCAACAAGCACTTTACTCATTGAGCCATCTCCCCACAGCCCCAAGCTGTGGAGCTTGAAGAGGTTCATATTTTTCAAGAAAGAGTATTTGGAGGAAAAAAAATGGTTGACTGTAATGAGGGGATCAGAAGATGTGTAGGGAAGGAAGGAGTTCTTGACATTTCCCTCCCATTGACTGCTAGGTATGCAGTAGGAACTAAACTTGGTGACTGGTCGGTGTGGAATCTTCATATTCAGGGTAACTGGTACTTTTCCTTTATCAAGAGTCAGCTCATTTTCAGCCCTCCATTTCCCTGTGGGAGAAATCATCGCAGGATTCTGGCACTTTTGAAATAATGGCAGACGTTGTGAATGCCGGAGCAATAGCCATGGAACGGAAAAGACTTATGGCAAGTGAGCTTGCTAGCGTGGGTGTTGAAAACGAACGAAGTGCCGCATTATTCCATGTTCTGCTTGAGAGAACTTTCGATGTTCTTCTTCTTTAGTTAAATTTGACTCTATTACTTATTATTGTTGCAGGAATGTGAAGGACAGAAAGTTCACAAGCCATTTGTGTTCAAAGAGACTGCAATTAAAAAGTCCTGAGAAAGGATTATAAGCTTATAAATAAGAGAGCTAGGGAGGAAAAAAAAATAGCAAGAAGCAATGCTGAAGCAAGTTGTAACTTGCCAGAATGGTAATCAGAAAAGAAAATTTAAAAAATATTAACTCATTGTGACCAGTAATTTGCTAGTGGAAGAAGATAAAAGATAACCAGGGGCCCCCAGATGACTGAATTATTAAGAATACTATTTCAATTTTTACCAAGAACTCCTAGGCAATGGGTAAGATTTTTTTTTTTTTAACTTACAAAGGGGGTTGGTGAATGAAAGCAATCAGCATCAGGATATTTCAGGGAATGGAAAAATAAAGGAGCTCAAACTATATATACATTTTGGTTTTTTTCAAGGTAGGGTCTTGCTCTAGCCCAGGCTGACCTGGAATTCACTATGTAGTCTCAGGGTGGCCTCAAACTCATGGCGATCCTCCTACCTCTGCCTCCCGAGTGCTGGGATTAAAGGCATGCGCCACCACGCCCGGCTAAACTATATGTTTTTTAAGAAGCCTCTGGACCAAAACAATTCTACCCAAGTTAGAATGTCGCTTTACTTGGGCTGTTCTTTCTTGCTGGATTGTTAGAGCCCCAATCATTGTGTCCCCAAAGGATGTATTTTATTTTATTTTATATTTTTTTGTGGATCCCTGAGGGCTATGCCCTATTCTGTGACCACAACCTGAGAACATGATACAAGAATACAGACCACCTATGGGCCTTCATTTCTATAGACTTCTGATTAGTTTCACAGTTTCCAATTGTCTTGATTGAGGTCTGAAGGTTACTGTAACACAGCCATGTAACCAGATTCCACAGCAAAGGACAGACAAGGATTAGATAAGAAAACAACAGTGTAAGTTATTCCTAATAATAAAAATAGCTATCATGTCTTGAGTGCCTAATATCCAATGTCTGATTTAATACTTGTGACAATGTTGTGAGCATTATGTAATAGCCTTCTTTTTTACAGATGGAAAATTTGAGTTCAAAGTCTGTGTTAAAAATATTTAGTTATGAGGGCTGGTGACATAGCTTGATGGTTAAGGCACTTGCCTGAGATACCTAAGGACCCAGGTTTGATTCCTCAGGACCCATGTAAGCCAGATGCACAAGGTGGCACATGTGTCTGGAGTTCGTTTGCATTGGCTGGAGGCCTTGGTGTGCCCATTCTCTCTCTCTCTGCCTCTTTTTCTCTCTCAAATAAATAAAATATTTTAAAAATGTTTAAAAAATATTTATTTATGAGAGAGAGCTCCACAGGACTGAACCAAATAAAGCCTGACTGCAGAGGCTTGGTTTGCTGAACCACAGTGTAGACCACTCCCATCCTAGAGCTGTGGAAACTGGACTGATGTGGAAATGCAGCAGGCAAAGTGTGGGTCAGGACTTGCATTCTGAAGTTAATAAACTGATTTCATGCGAAAACAAAACATTGTCCCAAGGATTTAGCCAAGACCCAGGGTGTCAAATGTGTGTCAGTTTTCTCACTCTGAACCCTATCAGAATGACCACATGCTAAAACAAAAGCAAAAACAGGACCCAGAGACTCAACATATTCTTGGTGTTCATCCAACATCACTCAACATGTAGAAAACTAGGGGGAAAAAAACTCAATATGGTTTTTTCCATGAAAAATAACAAGCAATAGATTCCAATCTCAGGATTACCTAGATGTTTAAATTGACAAAAGTGTTAACAAAGTTATTGTATCATACTCCATGAAATAAGGACACATACACTTTAAGAGGAATATAGTTTTCAACAAATGGATAAAAATTATAAAAATAAATCAAATAAATATTCCATAATATCAGATACTTTTATGCTAATTGAACTTAAAAAGTTTCCTTGGATGGTTCAATAATAATATGGATATAACAGAATCATTAAGGAACTTGAAAATAGATGAACATAAATTGTCCACAGAAAATTTAAAGCTTCTTGAGCATTTCAAAATTTATGAGATGCCATTAAGATGATACTGATTGTAAATTTTTAAATCCTAAATGCTTCCATTAGAAAAGAAAAGCCTTGAATTAAAAAATCCAAATATTATAAAGAAAGTAGAAAGAAAGAGTATATTAAACCCAAAGTAAGCAGAAAGAAGAAACAATAAAGATCAGAAATCAATAAAATTGCAAACAAAAATGAATAAAATTGGGGCTTTAGGAGATTGCTCAGTGGTTAAAAGCACTTGCTGGGTAAGTTTGATAACTGAAGTTCACAACCCCAGAAGCCACAGAAAGCCAGAAGCAAAAAGCTGGCATATCTGTCATCCCAACACTCCTACTGCAATGGAGCCAGAGTCAGGAAAATCTTGATGTTCACTGCCAGCTAGTCTGGCATTTGTAGTGTAAAAATCCAAGATTGATCCTGTTTCAAAACAAGACAGGGAGCCGGGTGTGGTGGCGCACACCTTTAATCCCAGCACTTGGGAGGCAGAGATGGGAGGATCACCGTGAGTTCAAGGCCACCCTGAGAATACATAGTAAATTCCAGGTCAGCCTGAGCTAGAGTGAGACCCTACCTCGAAAAACTAAAACAAAAAGACGGAGGGTGGAGAGTTGGCTTAGTGGTTAAGGCGCTTGCCTGTGAAGCCTAAGGACCCATGTTCAACTCTCCAGATCCCACACAAGCCAAGTGCAAGATCACACATGCTCACTCGGGTGGCACAAACATCTGGAGTTTGATTTCAGTGGCTGAGGCCCTGGCATGTCAATTCTTTCTCTCTCTGTGTGTCTCTCTTTCTAAAATGAAAAAAATTAAAAAAAAACAAGATGGCAGTCTAGAACTGACACCTTGAGGTGTCATACACACACAGACACAGGTACACACACTCACAGATAAAATTAAGAAAACTGAAACTAGCTGTTTGAAAGGACTAATGCATTCAAGATTGGGGTGAGAGAGAAAGAAAGAAGAAGGAGGAGGAGGCAGAAGAAGAAAGGAGAGACGAGAAAGAAGAGAGGAGAGAAGACATGACTTACAAGTTCAGGAACGAAAGAGGGAGTATCATAATAGGCTTCCACAGGCATTAGAAACATAACAAGGAGCCGGATGTGGTGACGCACGCCTTTAATCACAGCACTCAGGAGGCAGAGGTAGGAGGATCGCATGAGTTCAAGGCTTCCCTGAGACTACTTAGTGAATTCCAGGTCAGCCTGAGCTAGAGTGAGACCCTACCTTGGGGGGGAGGAATATACATATATATAACAAGGGAATAGCATAAATAGCACTCTGTCTATAAATTCAACACCTTAGAGGAAATGGACTATTTTTTTTTTTTTTTTTTGGTAAGACCCCAAACTGCCAAAACTTAAACAAGAACAAACAGATAATATGGGTAGTATTACAGCTATTAAACAAGAAGAAGTCATAGTTAAAAGACACCCCACAAAGGCATCTTCATGCCGAGGTAGCCTCAGTGGTGAATTGTATACAATATTTAAGAAAGAAATAATGTCAATGAGGTCAGTATATCTTGCAAAAAAAAAAAAAAAAAAAAAACCTGAAGGAGCAAAGAAGAAAAGGAAAAGGAGAGAAGAAGGGAGAGAAGATGAGAAGAGGAAGTAGGAAGAAAGGAGGAGGATGGATAAGAGGAGGAGGCAGGGCTGGAGAGATGGCTTAGCATCTAAGGTGTTTGCCTGCAAAGCCCAAGGACCCTGGTTTGATTCTCCAGGACCCACATAAGCCAGATGCACAAGGTGGCACATGTGTCTGGAGTTTGTTTACAGTGGCTGGAGGCCCTGGCATACCCATTCTCTCTCTCTCTCTCATAAATAAATAAATAAATAATATTTTTAAAAAATTAGGGGAGGTAAGGGAAAGTACAGCTAAGTATTCCTTATGAATATAAGTACGAGATCTTCACAAATATTAATGATTTAAATCCCATGAATGCAAGGAAGGTTGGTTCAGTTTTCTAAACTCTTATCAATAAAATTTACTATGTGATGCTAAGAGACTACAGAAGAAAAAACACAAGATCATTTCAGCAAATGCAAAAAATTGACAAAATGCAACATTCATGATAAAAATCCAAAGAAAGAAATATTACCTACAACCCCTGACATCATATTTATTTATTTATTTTATTTATTTATTTTTTTTTCGAGGTAGGGTCTCACTCTTGCCCAGGCTGACCTGGAATTCACTATGGAGTCTCAGGGTGGCCTCGAACTCACGGCGATCCTCCTGCCTCTGCCTCCCGAGTGCTGGGATTAAAGGCGTGCGCCACCACGCCCGGCTTGACATCATATTTAATGGTGAAAAAACTCAGTGCTTTAACATAATTATTGGGCACAATATAAGCTATCTGTTTTTACTAATATACTAATATCATATTAGGCAGTGTAAGCAAGAAAAAGAAATGCTGAAGGTATTTATGAAGCTGTATAGACCAGAAAGGAAAAAAAATAAACTAGTCACAGTTAATATTACTAATAGAAAATTCCCAGGAATCTATAAAGAAAGCTAGTAGCACTAACAAATGTGTTAGGAATGGCTCCAAGATATAAGATTAATATAGAAAAATTGACTGTATTTTTTTCTATTGCTTCAAACAATTAGAAACAGACATACATTAAAGTACCATTTATAATATATTCCCCCCAAACACTATTTGGAATAAACTCAACAGAATATATGCAGGCTTTATTCCAGAAACCTACCAGATGCTAGTGAAAGAAATCAAGGAGCTACTAACTAAAAGGATAGATAAACTATGTTCATTGTTTGGAACACTCGGTTTTGGTGTTTTCTTTTTTCATTTCTTTTTCTTTTTCTTTTTTTTTTTTTGTGGTGCTGATGGTCAAACCTAGGGCTTTGTTTATTCTAGGCATACACGTTAGCACTGAGCTACAACTTCAGCCTTCAATATTATTGTCAGTCTTACCAAAATTAATGCATACAATTGTGGCAGACCCAGTTAGGATGCTAGACATTTTGGGGGGTTGTCAAATATGATTCTAAAATTTATATGGAAAGCAAAATAATTAGAACAGCTAAAATAATTTTAGTAAGGAAGAAAAAGTCAGAGGATTAAAACTACATGATTTTTGAGACTTGTTATTATTTATTTATTTAATGTACTCATTTATAAGCAGAGAGAATGGATGTGCCAGGGCCTCCAGCTGCTGCCAACAGACTCCAGATGCATGTGCCACCCTGCACTCCTGGCTTTATGTGGACACTAGGGAATCAAACTCAGGTCATTAGGCTTTGCAGGCAAGTGCCTTAACTGCTGAGCCATCTCTCCAGCCCAAGACTTGTTTTTAAGTAATTAAAACCAAGAGATTGTGGTATTGATGAAGGGATAGAGGTGACTAGTGAGCAGAATATAATCGAAAAGTCGCAGAGCAGACCCACAATAATATATGGTCAAAGGGTTTTTGAGAATCATGTAAGAGCAATTCAAAGGAGAGTTGATCTTTTTGTAAAAGGCACTCAAATAATTGAACAGATAATGTTATCTGTTTTTTATTTTGTTTTAACGAAATCTCACTCATTGTAGTGCAGGCTGATCTGGAACTCACTCTGTAGTCCCAAGCTAGCTTCAAACACACAGCAATCCTCTTCCCTCTGCCTTACAAATGCCTGGCAAGGTTATCCGTATTTTTTTTTTTTTTTTTTTACTACACATAGTCAATACAATAAATAGCCTACAATTCAAGCTTAATAAAAATTATCAAAATGAATTATAAGCTTAAATATAAAATGCAAAACTGTGAAACTTTTCTGCAAAACAGATGAGAAAATATTCTAGACTGTACTTTAGGCAGAGTTTTATAGCAGTCTATGAATGAGAAATAAGCATAAAACTAAAGAATTAATCAAAATTCAACACTTCTGCTTTGCAAAAGTTATATTGAAAAGTTAAAAGGTAAGATTGGGAAAAACTTTTGCAAATCAAATATCTGAGGAAGGACCTTGGAGCTGGCAAGGAAGAAAAGGAACAGCTTAATTTAAAATCAAACAAAACATTTGAACATTCTTTCACCAACGAGGATATTTGGATTGCAGATAAGCACTTGAGAAGATGGCAAGCATCATTAGTCATTAGAAAAATGCAAATGAATTCAAAATGGGACACCTATCAAAATGCCTAAAGTATGATCAAAGGGCAAAGAGAAGTGCTTGGCAGGGTTAGGGCAACTGGAGCTCTTTTACATTGGTGAGAATGCAAAATGGTTCAGCCAATTTAGAAACTCATTTAGCAATCTCTTGTAAACTTACACAAACACCTACCATGACTCAGCAATGGGAAATAAAAATTTATGTTCACACAGAAACCTATGTAATGTTTATAGCAGCACTATTCAAAATCAGTTAGAACTAGAAACAAGTTAGATAGGCTTTCACTGATAAATGGATAAAAAGAATGCATTATACCATATGAGAGACTGCTACTCAGCAGTAAAAAGGAATGAACTAGAAATACCTCCACTGATATGGGTACATCTCAAATGCATTATGCTAAATGAAATAAGCCACACTTTAAGAATATCATACATAAGGGCTCAGCTGTTAAGGCACTTGCTGGCAAAGCCTAAGGACCCTTGTTCAACTCTCCAGATCCCACTTAAGCCAGACACACAAAGGTGAGGCAAGTGCGAGGTCGCAAATGCCCACTAGGTGGCAAAAGCATCTGGAGTTTGATTACAGTAGCTGAGGCCCTGGCACACAAATTCTCTCTCTCTCTCTAAGATAAAAAGTAACAATAAAATTATCATAGATAGTGTCAGTCAGTTACATGATGTTCCAGAAGAGTCATGACTAGAAAATGGATCTGTTGTTAGAGGTGAGAGAAAGCCTTTGGCTACCCAGTAGCAATTTGAGCAGGTCTCTTTGGGGTCAGGGTACTAATAGAAAAACTGATTGTAGACATGATTTCATTAACCCCATGTATTTTTTTTCTATGTATTTTTTTAACTCTGCTATACACAAGTCAATTTTACTGTGTTTCAATTAAAAATACACTTAAAATGACTTTTAAATGTTCCCTAAGTAAAATCTTAAAAGACATAGAACTCCTGACTATGATTACTGGACACTGGAGAAACCTTCCTGCTAAAGTGTCTCCAAATCTGGTTTGTGACAATAAACACCCTCAGTAACTCCTAAGCCAGGTCCACATTGTCCCCAAAGCAGGGAAATTTCAGTCTCAATCCCGACTCTGCAAATTTCTCCTCTTACTTTCATAACTAGAGGTAACAGGCGCTTTTCTGCTTTTCCATGTTAAGTGGCAACACTACTGACCAAAAAAAAAAAAAAGTATTAAAAATGGTAAAACACCTGACAATGAGAGAAATAGAAAATAATCATAACGTACTTTGTTTTTAGTGAGTACTGTGTGCCAGCCTAGAGCTTTTCCATCAGGTAGTTGACAGAGAACTGGAAAACACCCTCATTTTGCTTGCCGAGTTTTTTCTTTTCTTTTGGCAAATGCTTGCTGGATTTAAGAAGTCACCACTGGGGATGGAGAGATGGCTTAGCGGTTAAGCGCTCGCCTGTGAAGCCTAAAGACCCCAGTTTGAGGCTCGATGCCCCAGGACCTACGTTAGCCAGATGCACAAGGGGGCGCACGCGTCTGGAGTTCGTTTGCAGTTGTTCGTTTGCAGTGGCTGGAGGCCCTGGTGCTCCCATTCTCTCTCTCTCTGTCTCTTTCTCTCTCTGTCTGTCACTCTCAAATAAATAAATAAAAATGAACAAAATCTTAGAAGGAAAAAAGTCACCACTGGAAGTCATTCCTTTAGGAGGAAAGGGCCCAATCAGACTAGACCTTGGAGGCCAGGATGTTGCTTTCTTTGCTCTAAAGAGGAGGAGCTACGTGCCGCTGACGCTCATACTCCCCTCTTCTCAGTTCTTCTGTTTTATGTATTTTTTTTTTTCTTTTTTTGTGAGACAAGGTCTCACTCCAGTCCAGGCTGACCTGACACTTACTCTGTAGCCCAGGCTTGCCTCGAACTCACAGTGTTCCTCTTACCCCAGTCTCTTGCATGCTGTAATCAAAGGGGTGTGCTACCACATCAGGATGGTTTGTGCATTGTTAGTGGTCTTTTAGTAACACTGGATGAGGGGAATAAAGCAGCTTTTCCGTAGAAAATAAAAGGATGTCTGTCCCGAGCCTGTGTAGAAGATTCTATTTTTTCTTTGCATGTGTATGTGTGTGTGCAAGTGTGTATGCACATTCAAATGTGTAGGGGCATTGGGTGTGTGGGAGCTGTACTTGTGCTTGTGTGTGGAAGCCAGAGATTGATGCTGGATTCTCAATCAGTCTCCACCTTGTTTCGAGGCAGGGTCCCTCACTGAGCCTGGAGCTCACTGATTCAGCCAGACTAGTCAGCTAGTGAGCCCTAGAGAGTCCCTGCCTCTGCCCTCCCAGTGCTGGCATTACAGGTACGCCACATCACTCCTGGCATTTGGCCTGGGTTCTGGGGATCTGAACTCAGGTCCTTGGCCTCCCATGAGCAGCGTGAGCCAGTCTTACCGGAGTCTGGGGACCAATCAATAACCTGATGGTGGAGACGGTTTCTTCAATTCATGTAATTTTTCGTGGAGAGCTGTATACAAAAAAATATACAGCTTCCTCAGTGAGCCATCTCTCCAGCCCCCAAACATTCTGTTCTTGACTCATATTCACTTGCTACAGAAACAGGAGGATGATGATGGTAGATTTTGAAGCAAATGGCAAAGGGAGAGAGCCTTCCAGACGATGACTGCTGTAAGCTGACGCGGTGTTTATTACAAGGGACACATTGGAGGGAAGTGGTGTCGCCTCCAAATGGCTTCTGGCCCATGCCACTGGCTTTCAGCGTCAGGGCAAGACATGTGAGGCAAGATGAATTGAGAATGTTTTCATCCCACAGAGCTGTTTTCTTGTAAGCAAGTACATTTTGTCGTGGTGACTAGCACTGCGCTGGAAAGGCATGATTGCAACAATTTGACTCCTCGCTGCAGCCGGCTGGACTCTGCGGCCATGCCTCACAAACTGAATTGCTCCCACCGACAGGAGTTGATATCACTCTAGCCAGCATGGAGGTGAGCCCCAGTCACCTGCTGCCCATGAGACGCTTGTAGCATGAGTCACTCTTAGAGTGATAGGCTTGGTGTTGTTGCAAGAGTCTGCTTGTTGAAGCACACCCATGATGTTCTCTTTTCTTAAAAAAATTTATTTGAGAGAGAGAGAGAGAGAGAGAGAGAGGGAGAGAGAGAGAGAACTGGATGCACCAGGTCCTCTAGCCATTGCAAATAATCTCCAGATGCATGTGCCACCTCGTGCATCTGGCTTATGTAGGTATTAGGGAATTGAACCTGGGTCCTTAGGCTTTGCAGACAAGTGCTTTAACCACTAAGCAATCTCTCTTGCACCCATGATGTGTTTTCTGGAGGCTTCTCAGCAGTTACCTGGAGGGTTTTAGGCTTGCTGGATGCCGAGGTTCCCCCACCTGTGATCTCTCCACAGAGGGCACAACTGTGAGGACGGCAGTTGCTGGTATTATGCTTGAAGGAACAAAAACCACCCCGTCAGCATGATGCACACGGGTCAGTCTCTCCAGATGTTGTTTCCATGGGAAAACAGGGTTTTGCTCACGTACTGAAGAGCAACCGTGTTTCTGTTGGCCCGCATACGCACGGAGCCCACTTGGTGCTGTTAAGTTCCCTATTTTTTCCAAGCAAAGCTTCCTTCAAAAGCAATTGGTGGGCTGGAGAGATGGCTCAGTCGTAAAGAGGAAAGACCTGAGAGACTCTGAGAGTTCGATCCCCAGGACCCACATAAACACCTGCGTGTGGCCACACAATTCTGTAGCCCTAGCCTTGTGGGGAGTATAAACCAGGGAATCACTAGAAAAAAAAAAATGCTGGCAAGCTCCAAGATCGGTATGAAACTCCAGCTCAAGTAATAAGGGGGAAGAGCGATGGAAGGGGACCCTCGAGGTCTCTCTCCAGCCTCCACAGGTGAGTGTACACTGCTGGAGGTAAACCCCCCAGTGCACCGGCATGTGGGCGCACACACATGCACACCCCACCGCCCCCTCGCCACACACACACGCAAAGAACATTCATAGGTAGTGTGAAAAGCGACAGGGATCTCTCCGCCTTCGGTGACGAATGCCAAAGCCAAAGAAACCGGACGTTAAACACGGTACCTGTCAGAACCCGTTGAGTGATGGGTACGAATGCAGATCATCTTTATGTCCTACCCTTCCAAGGCAGCAGTAAGAAATTAACGCAAAAGGAACAACTGAATTGTGTTCGCACACCAGGAAGGTCAGACAAGTGGGACGCAGCGGAGCTCCTTCCTTGCGAGGGCATTGAGCGCTCACATAGTCTGGGGATCTGCACAGCATGCTGGGTGGTGTTAGCGCTACTCCTGCATGCACCCTATGTCCACCTCCCTCTCTAGGGGTGCCCTTGTAGTCCCAGAGACACATGGGAAGTATGTGTGTGGACATGTGTTGGCCTTGCTTCCATTCTCCCATGGAGTAGTTATCAAACTTCTGAGCACTATCAACCACCTCAGTGAATGAAAGGCGCAGGGTTTCCAGGCAAAAGCACGTTTTAGTTGACTCACTCTTCTTGGCTATTGAATGGGACCAAATATTTAAATAGGTGTAATTTCTCTCCAGCAAATTGTTGAATCTAAAACCCAGTGTCTTAAAAATAAAGGAAGAAATGGCCGTAACGATTAAAAAAAATGCATCAATTGTATCTTGATAATTTTGAGCCAAAGAAAATGCGCTCTCTTTCTTAGTCTATTTTTTTTCCTTTAATCAAAGTTTTAAATAGGCAGGTTAAATTAGTTTAAGGCTATCTGAAAGAGAAAAATATTAAGTAATCAAACCTTTAACAAAATAGAAATTCATTTGGGGAGGCACAGCACCATTGTAATTTTTTTTTTTTTTTTTTTTGAGGTAGGGTCTCACTCTGGCTCAGGCTGAGCTGGAATTCACTATGGAGTCTCAGGGTGGCCTCGAACTCACGGTGATCCTCCTACCTCTGCCTCCTGAGTGCTGGGATTAAAGGAGTGCGACACCACGCCGGCACCATTGTAATTTTTGTGTGTGTGTGTGTCTGTGTTTTTCTTTGAAAGTTTCTGGGGAATTTAAACTAATTGCCCTTTTATATATCTCTACTGAACTGAGGTTTCCTAACTTTTAGTTTGAGAGAAGTGCTAATAAAATAAAAAAGAGTGGCTAGATTGTTTATAAAAATCTTCATTTTTTCATGAATATATAATACTCAAATTTGAGCAAAGGAAATTATAAAGGATATTAAATCTTAATTTCTAGATAAGCTTTTTTTACATTTTGTTGGTGGAGACAGAGTCTTGCTGTGTAGCCCTGAATGAATGGTCTGGTACTTATTATGTAGCTCAGGCTGGCCTTGAACTCATAGCATTCCTCTTGTCTCAGCCTCCTGAGTGTGGAGATTATAGCCCTGTGCCACCATGCTCAAATATAAGTATGCTTTAAAATATGAAAAAATTAAAACAGGTCAGATATTGGAAATGACAATTAATGGAGTAATCACTTCTCTGGACTTACATCATTTTAGAAAGAATATTATTTATTTATTTGAGAGAGGGGAGGGGGAGAAAGAGGATGGACGTGCCAGGGCCTCTAGCCACTGTAAACAAGCTCCAGACGCATGCGCCACCATGAGCATCTGGCCTATGTGGGTTCTGGGAAATCGAACCTGGTTCCCTAAGATTTGCAGGCAAGCACCTTAACCGCTAAGCCATCTCTCCAGTTTCTGGACTTACATTATTGAAACTACTCTCTTACACAAGTTAACAAGCCAACTATGTGTATTGACTATAAACCCAACAACTGTTGTTTTGAAGATATTACACAATACTATCATTTTGATAGTGTCACTCAAGGGTCTGAAATCACCATACATCTTTACTTTATAGAAGTGTTTTCTAATGTCTCTGTGTTGAAAACCTAATCAAAATGTCATCTTTTTATTTTTCTTTTAAGCCAGACACAAATATTCACTTTTTTTTTTCTTGGTATGTCTACAGTAGAATATGAGGTTAATGACAGTTCAAATGCTTTGGCAAAGGCAAGAGACCAATCTGGGTCAAGAAGTCTTGTGAAAGTCTTTTTTTTGTGAGAGTCTTTTTTTTCACTTAATATTTATTATGAAACAAAAATAAAACTAGGGCTGGAGAGATGCTTAGCAGTTAAGGCGCTTGCCTGCAAAGCCAACATGCCCAGGTTCGATTTCCCAGGACCCACGTAAGCCAGATGCACAAGGTGGCACATATGTCTGGAGTTCGTTTGCAGTGGCTGAAAGCCCTGGTATGCCCTTTCTCTCTCTCTCTCTCTCTCTGCCTCTATCTTTCTCTTTTAAATAAATGAATAAAATATAAAATAAATAAAATAATTAATGAATAAATAAAACTATAAAAAAACTTGCATTAATTTTCCAGTGGCTTCCCCACATATATATCACCTACATCCTACATTCTGTCTGTTGGTCCAGACACTGTCTTTGCATTCTGGAATTACGTTCATAAAGTCCTCAGCATATTGAGAGGTGACTACAGGTGTTCCCATTGACTTCCAGAAAGTTGTACCAGGGAATGTAGAGCTCTTAGTCCTGACACTACGGAAGTGCAGTAGAGAAGCGACTACTGTGAGGGGGAGCTAGCCCCTCAGCTTCCTGAACTCAGCAGAACGAGTCTTCTTTCAGGGGAAAGTATTTAATAGCTTTGAGAATGCCGAGCGGTCAATCATCTTGGTGTTAGATTTGCTAATCCCATGCCTGACCTAAGTACGTGCGCCAAATTCTTTCAGTGGGTTTGACATTAAGTGAATTTCACAGAAATCTAAATTTTTATTCCTCAAATTCCATTCTGGAGGGAGTTGTGACCACACTTCTGTTTACGTGGAGGATGGTCTCAGAATTTTTCTCCATAGGTGGTGGATAATAAGGTCTTCCACTTTTTTCTGGTCCTGCCCAGGCAAAACCGAAGGGCTCTGTATTAGTTACCTCTCTCATTGCTGTGACCAAGCACCAGACAGCCTGAAGGAGGCTCACGATTTCAGAAGCGCTGGTCCATCGGGGCAGGACAGAGCTGCCCACATCCTGACGAGCCAGAAGCAGAGCGAAGGGCGCTAGAGAAAGGATCCAGGGCAGGTACCAGCCTTTTTTTTTGTTTGTTTGTTTATTTATTTATTTGAGAGCGACGGAGAGAAGGAGGCAGAGAGAGAGAGAGAGAGAGAGAGAATGGGCGCGCCAGAGCTTCCAGCCTCTGTAAACAAACTCCAGATGCGTGCGCCCCCTTGTGCATCTGGCTAACGTGGGTCCTGGGGAATTGAGCCTCGAACCAGGGTCCTTAGGCTTCATAGGCAAGCGCTTAACTGCTAAGCCATCTCTCCAGCCCCATATATATCTTTTATCTGATCAGGCTGTGTCTTCCTTACCAGCTTCCTTAGACAATGGAGCAGACATCTTACTTGAGATCAGGGTTTCACAACCATTTCTATGCTTCCTCTGGACTCTTGGTCTTTTTTTTTTTTTTTTAAAGGACCATATGAATAATGACAGTTTACCTTGAGAACAAGACCCTTTCATCTTCCAGGCCTTTGCCTGTCTCCTGTACCATTTTCCTCTCTGGTGTAATTCTAATACAGTCCTTAATCTAACTCCCTTTGTAATGTTAGTAGATTGTAGCCTTAGGAGACTAGACTGTATCTTAGATCAATGCCATCCTGTTAAGGTTCAATTTATAGTCCTCTCTACTTTCGTGGAAACCCAACATCTTCTCACGGAGGGTGGCCTTCATCCATCATTTCAGTGATTTCATTTTTGCACAATTTCCTTTCAAGATGGTAGATTATTGTGTCATCTAGGGTAAAAAGTGGGACAGAAAAGGTCACCCTCAATAAAACAAAAAGGAAATAGCATGATCAGAGCTCTCTAGGGTAAAATAAGAGGTCAAGTCAGATCATCAAATTCTTTGATTTGCTGCATTAACACAAGATTTTTTATCAAGTGACCTCTAAGACTTGAGACTTCCAAGCTATAAGATGGGAGACCACTGGTCCAAAACAAGACAAAACACTAGCTTGGGCAATAAAGGATTATATAGCCATGGGGCCAGAGGCCAAGTTTGGAAGCTTAACTTTTATGTTCCGTAAAATGGGGGATTACAGCTAGACTATGAGCTCAGCTCTCATAGGGATTTAGAATCTGCCAAAGAGAGTTCACCTACATTGTGACTTCATTGGCTTCTCCTCACAGTGACCCTGTGCGGTAGGCAGGGCAAGCATTATTATAATGCTGGGTCAAGGCAGAATGAGGAGCCATCAAGGTTAAGTCACCAAGATTCAAGACTTTTGAGCCCAACCAAATGTTTATTTTTCTAGAATAAAAGGCTTTTCGACAATTTGTTCTTTATCCCTAGGACGCTTCTTCATCAGTAAGTCCTAAAATTGTGTTTATATTGTGCAGCTGCTGGACCATGGAACGTCTAGTGGACGGGGGGTAGGAATTCCTCCATTTACTCTCTCAGCAGCTGTTATCACTTTGCATGTTGTATACAGCTTTGCGCTCGAAGCTGGAGAAGAAGAGAGACAGGGATGCACAGAACACAAAACACGCTGCTGGAGCGATGGCTCAGGGGTTAAAGGTGCTTGCTTGTAAAGGCTTACTGGGTTCGAGTCTCCAGGACCCACGTGAAGCCAGACGCACAGAGTGGCACATGTGTCTGGAGTTCCTTTACAGTGGCAGGAGGTCCTGGCATGCCCATGCTCTTCTCTCTCAAGTAAATAAATAAATAAAATTACAAAAAAAAAATGTTTTCTTTGCCACCAAGTTGTTTAGATACATACTCTTAGTATCTGAAGGATGGGATCCAGTACTTTTCCCCACTCATACTAAAGTCTGGAATGTTCAAGTCATTTCTATCAAATGGCACAGTATTTGCATAATCTCAATAATTCTTCCACGGACCTTATGTCACCTCTAGATCACTTATACTGAATGCAGTGGAAATGCTACGTAAGTCGTGTCATACTGTATTGCTTAAAAAATCATGACAAGTAAAAAGCCTATATATATGAGCAGTTGTTTTCCTGAATATTTTATCTTGCAGTCGGTTGAATCTGAATGCAGAGAGCCAGCTATAACCTTCTAGCAGATGCAGACATGTAATCCGCCAGCAATCACATAAAAAAAGAAGTCATAGTGTGGGGACTACGGGGGAGAGAGCAATTCATTCTGCCTGTGAGGGTATAGGGAAGGCTCTGAGAAGATGGAGCTAGCATACAAACTTGGCCTTGAATGAATAGGATGCTGAAAAATCAGACAAGCATATCACAGAGAAGGAAGAAATACTGACTTTATAATATATCTGTGAGGTTTCCCTCAAGGTTTTAAGTACAATATTAATTTACACGTTCTTGCCGGGCATGGTGGTGCACACCTTTAATCCCAGCACTTGGGAGGCAGAGGTAGGAGGATCGCCGTGAGTTCGAGGCCACCCTGAGACTACAGAGTGAATTCCAGGTCAGTCTGAGCTAGAGTAAGACCCTACTTTGAAAAACAAAACAACAACAAAACAACAGCAACAGCAAACAAACAAACAAAAACCCCCCACAATTTACATGTTTTTTTTTTTTTTTGGTTTTTCGAGGTAGGGTCTCAACTCTAGCTCAGGCTGACCTGGAATTCACTATGGAGTCTCAGGGTGGCCTCGAACTCACAGCGGTCCTCCTACCTCTGCCTCCCGAGTGCTGGGATTAAAGGTGTGCACCACCACGCCCGGCTATTTACATGTTCTTAATAACTTACCAGATAAATACACTTTAGCCTGTGATTCCAGAGGCTGACTAATACAAGAAGCAGTATTTCACCATTTCCATCTCAGGAATGTGAGAAGAAGCCCTTAGCAAAGAACTCGGGCTCAAGGGAACTTTTACAAAAGAAAGTTATCTCATTTCTCATTTCAGTTTTCAAGGTCAGCGCAATCTTGTTGATTTATCTTCTCTATGTTTTATTCCATGTATCCTGTTATCCTTTTTGCTCCTTGCAGCCCTCATCAGCGCAGGGCAGAACTCGCACTGCAGGAGGCCTATGCAAAGAACCAATGCATCTGTGGGGACCGCGGAAGCTCTCTGACGGCTGCTAATTGCTGATTTGGAAAACTCTGAGGCAATCCTAAATGAAAGCCAGACATGTCGCTTAAGAGCAACTCCGTCCTCCTAGGAGGTTGGTTGGCAGAGCCACTGTCATTAAGAATTAGCTGTGAGTTTTCATTCTCTAGGCCTGTTTGCTCTGTATCTCTTCTACATCCACCACCCACCGCACTACACTAACTAAGATGAGAAACAGGCTGGAGAGATGGCTTAGCAGTTAAGGCGCTTGCCTGCAAAGTCCAAGGACCCAGGTTCAATTCCCCAGGATCCATGTAAGCCAGATGCACAAGGTGAGGCATGTGTCTGGAGTTTCTTTGCAGTGGCTGGAGGTCCTCTCTCTCTTTCTCTCTCTCTCTCTGCCTTTTTTTAAAAAAAATTTTGTCCTTATCAAATAAATAAATTATTTAATTATAATAATTTAATTATAAAAAATTATATACACACACACACACACACATATATATATATATTTTTTTGTTTGTTTGTTTTTTTGAGGTAGGGTCTCACTCTAGCTCAAACTGACCTGGAATTCACTATGGAGTCTCAGGGTGGCCTCGAACTCATGGCGATCCTCCTACCTCTGCCTCCCAAGTGCTGGGATCAAAGGCGTGTGCCACCACGCCCAGCAAACAAATAAAATATTTTAAAAAGATGAGAAACAATGGAAGTCAGAAAAAAAGGAGATTTATTTTACTTATTTGGCCACATTGGGAAGAAGAACAAAAGGGTCCAGTGGGGCCAGAGAGATGGCTTAGTGGTTAAGGCACCTGTCTGCGAAGCCTAAGGACCCATGTTCAATTCTCCAGATTTCCAGGCTCACAAAAGGTGAGGCAAGCACAAGGTCGCACATGCACACTAGGTGGTGTAAGCATCTGGAGTTCAATTTCAGTGGCTGAGGCCTTGGCGTGCCAATTCTCTCTCTCTCTCTCCCTGTCTCTAAAATCTAATAAATAAATAAATAAATAAATAAATAAAAGGGTCCAGTGACCATCCTCCCATCATTCCAATGCCATCCCAAAGTCCATGTTTGGGGTATTGACATGAGATTGAGGTTTAGTCAGAGGAAGAATTGGGGAGGGGACATAAGAGATATGTGTCATTAAGCAGTCTTGGTCTACACAGGTACAGGATGGTGATTGTCTCATTCACTCCTGGTTCTGAACGGGAAAATCACACTGGCTGTCATTGCTTGACACAGGCCAACCCAGTTCCTGTAAGATGATTGTCAGACAGCTTAGGTTTGTCATATCTCGGGGGCCGGACCGGCAGATGATCACTTATCTCCAAGGTGCTGCATTACCCTCACGGACAATGCTGTCGTGGTGGGGGCGGGATTTTGTTCCATGTTTGCTTTGCTGTTTCCATAATCCAAGGAGACTCAAGGGGACAAGTCAAGGGTAATAACTTGTCACTGAGCCTTTAGCCAAAACGAAGGAGACAGACACACACACAACGCAGAGCTGTCAGGCTTTTATTCTGCTTTTAGTCACCCAAGGGAGGAGTTGGTGATTTTTTTTTTTTTTAAGCAAAAGTCTGGTTTATCTGAGGCTCTGGCTGGCTGGCTAATAAATTTCACCTCACTACCAATCTCCAAGCTACTGGGAAGTCTGTAAAAATGGATCATTACATAGATGTCATCTCTAGACAATGTGAAGTTAAGCCAGGAGTACAGATAGTTGTCATCTTTTGGATCACAGATTCCTTTGATGAGCTTCTGCTATCTACAGAAAGGTACATGTGTACAGGTAATTTTATGCACCACTTAAGGGATGTTCATCAAACTCCATGAAGCCCATGCACAAATCCCCAGATTTATAACCCACATATCTGTGGCTGGGTGTAAGTAGTTCATTTGCATAAAAATATAGCCTATCAGTTTTGTCACGGACCAAGTTAGAAACTCTTTAAGACAGAGTTATAATTTGGTAGCCTGGTACAGTCCTGTGAGGAGGTGTTTTATGAGCTGCATAGAGAACCAAATGTCATGGGCTTGATTTTTTTCCATTTGGCTTAAAGAGTTCCAGTCAAAATATTTTATTTTTAGAAAAAATTTTAGAAAATTAGGTGAGAGATAGAGGAGGGAAATGATAGGGATTCAGTGTTAAAGAAATTCTCAGTTCTATCCATATGTAAGTCATTTAACAGCTTGCAAATGTTTTAGCAGCTGGTCACTGGTCCCAGAATAAATCTTTTTATAGGCAAGAGGCCTGTCTTCTTTTCACTATTTCGAAAACTCAGCCTAAAATTGATGTAAGACTTTGACCTGTTTAATTTTGCTTAAAGATCTTTAATTTGAGTCAATCTTAAAAAAATTACACTCACTATTTCTTTCCTTCCATGGCAAAGTTTGTCTGGTTTCACCCCAATATCCATTTTCCCATTTCTCAATGGAGAACTCCAGGTTATTGGGGGACACAGAATTGCCTAACAAAAAGATTTTTCTCAATTCTCCATAGTACACAGATGCAGTTATCTGATGAAATTCTGGCCAACAAGATGTAATTGATTTTTTATCACAATTACACTGTAATAAACACAGTTGTTCACATTTTATCATGGTTTCACTGTCCACAGCTTCAGTTTCTCACAGCCAATTGTGGTCTGACTATAACACACAGAAATTTCCAGAAATAAATAATACATAAGGTTTAAATTGCTCAGCTAGCTCTAAGTGGCATGATGAAATTTCAAGTTGTTCTGCTCACTCCTATCCTGGTCATGAATCATCCTTTATTTATTATTATTATTATTATTATTATTATTATCATTATTTTAAGCACACCACTTTTCCCCCCAAGTTTCTTTATTTGAGAGAGAAAGAGGCAGACAGAGAGAAACACACACACACACAAACAGAGAGAGAGAGAGAGAGAGAGAGAGAGAGAGAGACGTGCCAGAGCCTCCAGCCACTGCAAACGAACTCCAGGTACATGTGCCACCTTGTGCATCTGGCTTTCGTGGGTCCTGGGAAATCGAACCAAGGTCCTTTGGCTTTGCAGGCAAAGGCCTTAACTGCTAAGCCATCTCTCCACCCCTATCCTTTATTTATTTATTTTTGTTTTGTTTTTTGTTGATCTAGGGTCTCACTCTAGCCCATGCTGATCTGGATGGAATTCACTGTGTAGTCTCTGGCTAGACTCCAAGTCAAGGTGATCCTCCTACCTGTGCCTCCTGAGCCCTGGAATTAAAGGCATGTACCACCATGCCTGGCCTGAATCCCCCTTTAGTCTTTCATATCCAGCCTGTATGCTCTCTCATCTGCTAGCCACTCAGTACTCTCTCAGTTATTGATTGACTATTGCACTATTGCAGTGATTGTGTTTGATTCACACTTACTTAACCTCAGCCCATTTAATGGTTCTATTAACAAGTTTTCTATTTTATTATTATTTTTTAACTGTGCCTAATTTATAAGTTGCATTTCATGACAGGGTACATGTGTATAGAAAAAACACAATATGTAGAAAGCTCCATGCTATTTGAAGAGGAGTATCTTGGAATACATCTCCTGTGAAGGACGATGCTATAGAGGTGGGGAAAGAGAGTCGCTCCTCTCCTACTCCGTTAGAACATGGCTGTGGGCTGGGGTGATAGCCCAGGTGGTCAAAGGCACCAACTTGCAAATCTTGATGGCTGGGGTTCAGTTCCTCAGCACTTATTTAGAGACAGATAAACAAAGTGGTGCATGAATCTGGAGTTTGTCTGCAGTGGCAGGAGGCCCTGGCATACCCATAATCTCTCTCTCTCTCTCTCTCTCTCTCTGTGTGTCTGTCTCATAAATAATGAATGAATGAATAAGGAAAGAAAGAAAGAGAGCACGGCTATTAAAAAGAGCCATCCTAAGGCTGGAGAAATGGCTTAGTGGTGAAGGCATTTGCCTGCAAAGTCAAAGGATCCTGGTTTGATTCTCCAGGACCCACGTAGGCCAGATGCACAAGGGGGCATCTGGAGTTCATCTGCAGTGCCTGGAGGCCCTGGCGCACCCATTCTCTCTCTCTCAGACAAAGGAATAAAATAAAAATATGTTTTTTTTTTAAAAGAGCCATTCTAGCCCATAACATCCAGATGCATTTGATGACAGCTGGAGTCTGGAACTCTGACCACTGTGAATCTTCTTGCCACCCTGGTCCAGAAGTATTGGCCAAGACTACTTGCACATTCAGAGTTTTGCTAGAAGGACTCGCAGGACTCATCGTGGGGGTGGGTTTATGGCTAAGGTGTACCACAGTCATGTGCTAAGGATACCTGGCTGGATCCTGAGGAAAAAGGGCAGTCTTTCCTATCAGGATTCTTTATAGATTCTTTATACTCTCTGCCTCCTATCCTATGAGAAGCTTACTCTTCACGTCAATAAAAATGTAGCAAGGTGTGCGATTCTGAGCAGGGCAGCCCATGTGGACACTGGACGTGCTAGACACCCTCTGCCTAGTGTCCACCAAGATTACAGATTCCTGCAAGGAAAGCAGATAGATTATCCAGCCATAGTGCTCGGTGGTCTAAGATTCATAACATTGCACCATTTTCTTGCATCTGTAGCAGAAACTGCTCACTGTTCCCCAACACCAGCTAATTATTGACTGGGGGACCCTTCAAGAGCCAAGATCCCAGACGCCAGCTAAGGGCTGACCTGATAGCAATCCTCACGTAGCTGACCTGCTGCGTCAGTTCTTCTGTAGAGGAATACCCTAGGTTTATCTGAAGGAGAATTGACTTTTACGGCTGTTTAAAGCGACACTCCTGGTTCTGGACAAATCCCCCTCCTCATCCATGGACTGGACACTTAAGCAGAAGTCCATCTTGCCGTACAGTTTCACGGAGGTTGATACTACCAACAGAGAGGCATGCGCTGATCAAGGACCACATGTTTTCCTAGAGCCAAACCCAGCTTGACCAGCATGCAGCGTCCATTTACAAAAGGGTCCGTGTCCTCCCAAGGCCCATTTGCACACTGACTGACCAACAGGTGCACACAGAAGAGCTAAGGGGACAGAGGAAGGCTGAGACTGAATGTGGAGCCGAAGAGACCAAGTCCCAGTCTGCTTCTTCCTACTTCTAGGGACACTTCAGTGGGACAGGCAATGACTGCGAGTGATGAGTGGCTTGGGAATGACGTGGATCCAGTTTACTGCAGATCTGAGAAGGCACAAGGCTCTGCTATTTCACCTTCCCTATGGTAGTTAACTGTGCACGGAACCCTGTAGACTTTCCTACATCTATATTCAAGATCCAGTGGACAGAATAGTTGATATGTGGGGTTTTTAAAAAAAAAAAAAACAATTAATTAATTAACTTATTTATTATTTATTTATTTTTGTTTTTTGAGGTAGGGTCTTACTCTAGCCCAGGCTGACCTGGAATTCACTATGGAGTCTCAAGGTGGCCTCGAACTCACGCTGATCCTCCTACCTCTGCCCTCCTGAGTGCTGGGATTAAAGGTGTGCGCCACCACGCCGGCTAACTAATTTGTTTTTGAGGTAGGGTCTTACTCTGCAGCTCAGGCTGACCTAGAACTCACTGTGTGGCTCAGACTGGCCTCAGACCCATGATGGTCTGTCTCACTGCATCTACCTCCTAAGTGCTGGAATCGTAGGCTTGGCTTGATTATTCATTTTTGAAATAGATAGTCCTTAACCAATTTTCTCAGCTTATATTTGTTAAATAAAATGTATTTCATGCCCTGAGACCTGGCAAGTTAGCAAGAGTGGAACTTACAGTGTTTCTTCTCGCCTGTGCCCACACCACCCTGAGCAGTAGCCCACCCACACTGGACCATGTGACCTCTGCAAAGTTCAATCTGCATCCCCTGAACATGGGCTCATCATGGGCTGACTCTAATGCCATTGACTGAGCTTCAAGCTGTGTGTGAGGGAAATGCAAATTAAAACAATGTTGAGATGCCACTTTACTCCAGTCAGGATGGTAATCATCAAAAAATAAATGACAAGCCAGGCGTGGTGGTGCACGCCTTTAATCCCAGCACTTAGGAGACAGAGGTAGGAGGATCACCACAAGTTCGAGGCCACCCTGAGACTTCATAGTGAATTCCAGGTCAGCCTGAGCTAGAGTAAGACCTTATCTCGAAAAACCAAATATATATATATATAATGACAGCTGGGTGTGGCGGTGTACACTTTTAATCCCAGCACTCGGTAGGGAGAGGTAGGAGGATCACCCTTTGAGGCCACCCTGAGACTACATAGTGAATTCCAGGTCAGCCTGAGCTAGAGTGAGACCCTACCTCAAGAAACTTAAAATAATTATAACAATAAAAATGACAACAGATCTTGGCAAGGAACCCTTATTCACTGCTGGTGGGGGTGCAAACTTGTGCAATCACTATGGAGACTCCTGAAGAAGATGAAAATTGATCTACCATCTGACCCAGCTATTCCACTCCTGGGCATTTGCCCTAAAGACTCAACTCTTTACTTCAGATCTCTGATGCTCAGCCATGTTTATTACCACTCTATTCACAGTAGATAGGACTTGGAATCACCCGGATGCCCATCGATGAATGGATAATGAAGATGTGGTACATATACATAATTCCTTACGCTCAACAGTAAGGAAAAATGAAATAATGAAATTTACAGGAAAATGGATGAACTAGGAAAATGTCATCCTAAATGAGGTCACGCAGTCTAAGGAAGCCAAATGCTGCATGTTTTCTCTCGTATGTGGCTCCTAAAATGGACCAGCTGAAGAGGAGGGCAAAAGGCAGGGGGCATTAGGACTATGGGTGTATAACTAGAATGAGAGAGACCAGGAGCAAGTGAAAATCCAGAGAGAGGAGAGGAGGGGATACCAGACAAAAGAGTAGAGGGAAGGAATACTGGGTGGGGGTGGGGTGGGCAAGGGATGATGGGGAGGGGAACTACACAAAACTAAAGATTAAAGCAGTAAGCACAATAGGAATACCCGTATACACAATATAGTTAACAAAGGTGGATGGATCAGATCGACATGCCCAGTAGAATCCTAAAGCCATTGGCTTGGGCTTGTGGATCCTAAGCTGTGTGGTCTCTTCAGAACCAAGAGGAGAAGTGTTCTGGAAGCGGCACGTGGACGAACAGAAGGCACTTGGTTCTGGGACACTAGAGTGGCTTCCTGGATATTTTAAATAGTGCCCGTGGGAGAGTGAAAATTATCCCCGCACACAGGAAGCACCTAAGTCCCTCTGTACTGATGAAAACCACGACTTCCCCTCAAGTCAACTTTGAGCATCTTCTTCTGAGATGCTCTTAGGAAGCGCATTATTAGTATACAAGCCACTAATTAATTTGCATGTGCACCAAACAGCATGCATTTTCCAAGCTTGTGTGGGCACTTGATGGATGCTATTTGAGGATGCCTAATATCTACTCATCAAACCAAAGGACCTATTTGTGTTCCTGAATTGTGACTACTTGTAAAGGAAAGCATATATAGAATGCAGAAACCTTCATGTTAAGAATTAAACAAGTCAAAGCCGGGCGTGGTGGCACACGCCTTTAATCCCAGCACTCGGGAGGCAGAGCTAGGAGGATCACCGTGAGTTCGAGGCCACCCTGAGACTACATAGTGAATTCCAGGTCAGCCTGAGCTAGAGTGAGACCCTACCTCGAAAAACCAAAAAAAAAAAAAAAAAAAAAAAAAAAAAAAGAATTAAACAAGTTATCCTGGTATGGTGGCACACGCCTTTAATCCCAGCACTCTGGAGGCAGAGGTAGGAGGGTCACCGTGAGTTCAAGGTCACCCTGAGACTCCATAGTGAATTCCAGGTCAGCCTGGGCTAGAGTTAGACCCTACCTTGAAAAACCAAAAAAATAAATAAATAAATAAAAATAAAAAATAAGTTAAATAACTTGGTAGGTTTTCTGAAGCTTATTTGGAAGGGGTGCTAAGCACTTGCTTTCTGATGAGTTGTCTAAGAGGTCTATGTGTTGACCAGGTCTATGTAACCCACGGGTGCAGTATAACCCCCAACTTACCAAGAGCTGCTTTTTTTTTGTAAAGATTTATTTTTATTTTATTTATTTATTAGAGGCAGAGAGAGAGAGAGAGAGAGAGAGAGAGTTAGTGAGAATGGGTGTGCCAGGGCCTCTAGCCATTGTAAATGAACTCCAGACACACGCATCCTCTTGTGCACCTGACTTACGTGGGATCTGGAGAATCGAACTTGAGTCCTTTGGCTGTGCAGACATGCACCTTAACCACTAAGCCATCTCTCCAGCCCCCAAGAGCTGCTTCTATTGGTCACCTAATGGTAGTATGCACACCAAGAGGAAAATTTTTAAAAAAGATTTTTTTTCATGACCTAACAAAATTCATGTGACGTGACCTGGGAGCGGGAGGGACAGTGGCAAGGTGTAACTGGCGCGTCCCAGCTGACTGGCCCACCACGAGCTTTCCTTGCTCGGAGCCTCAAGTCTCAGTACTGGCCGTAGCATCACCTGATTCGGGGCTGTTGTGAGGGTCAAGCAGAATATTTTGTAAACAGCTGTAGAGTGTCACGGAAGACACCCTTTCATCAACTTCCCAGATGAAAACATTATGAAAGTGTAAGAAGTCTATCACATAAATTGAGTCATACATCAAAGCTTCTGCTGGACTTCTTGTTTGTTTGTTTCTTTTTTTTTTCCCCCAGATAGAAAAACATGTGCATGCTTACATTTGCACAGATGACTTCGTCTGACCGAGCATGCCACAGCTTCCCAGGTGGCCCTGCGTGAACCTGCCTGTGCTGAGTTCTGTGTGCATGTGGCGTTCTGAGAAGCCTGTGGCATCCAAGCTCTGTTTCTCTTTCCAGCTCGCTGACGCCCTTGCGTGATTGTGTTTGGTTCCTTCTTGCCAGAGGCTTGTTTTCTACTCTGAACAGCAGAGTGTTACTGACCACCCAGCCTCAGCCACAGTGGCTTGGCTCTTTTAGCACACCCTGTCATTCATCTCCTACCATGTACCCCCCAACCTCTGACTCAATCCCCCCACACAGGGTCCTCTTCCTCAGGATGCAGAAGTAGCCAGGGCTGCACATGAAGAAAACAAGGTTTGCCATGAGCCATGTTACAAACCCTGGGACATGGCTTTAGGTGACATCTTAAATTAAATTAAATGACATCTTACCACACATGCAGAAAGCCACTCCCTTTCAATTCTCCTTTAGTCCTATTGAATATATATATATATAAAATCAGACACTTTCTGCTTAACACTGCTATGCTCTGTTAGCACTTCTCTAACATCCTCAGTTTTCATTTTTTATGCATGTATAGTATGTGGTGTGTGTGTGTGTGTGTGTGTGTGTGTGTGTATCAATTGCTTTATCACTGTTGTGACAAAATACCTAAGCAGAAGCAGCTTAAGGAGGGAAAGGGTTTAATTCAGATTGTAATTCCAGAGAGGGGAAGTGTGGGGCACAGGTAAGGGCCCTAGGCCACTGAGGGTTAAAATGGGCCTGAGCCACCAGGCATGGCTAAGGGCCCCCGGGCTACAGGAGGCCAGTTGCCTAGGAAACTCCTTATATGGTATCAGCCAGCAGCCTTCACACAGCCCATCCCCCCGCGACCCTCTTCCTGCCACTATGTAGATCACCTGACTCTCCCCCTACCAGCTGGAATCAACTGGAATCCTAGGCAGTGACAAGCAACCTTTGAACTCACCAATCCCCTTAGGACCAGCTTTCTGCTGTCTCAACTGCTATAAAAACCCAGTCCTCTGACAAACAAACAAGCTGTTCTCTGAAGCTGTCTCCCAGGTGTTTCTTCCCGTCACACTCATGGCCTCTCAAGACCCTGCTCCACAATTGCCTGGACACCTTTGGGAGCCGGTGTGCAATGGCCTCTTGAGGATCCCAGGAGGCGAAAGCACGGCAGGAGTGGGAAGCCTGTGTCACATGATCACAGCAGAAGGAAGAAGGAGAGGGTGATCAATGTTGAGTACACAGCTAGCTTTCTCCTTTTAATGTAGTTCAGGAACCCAGCCCATGGGAGCATGGGTCCTCCCACCTCAAGTACTCTAGAAAAATCCTTCACAAACACAGACATAACCAGAGATTTGTTTCCATGGTGATTTCAAATCCTGTCAAGTTGACAACTAGAAATTAACTATCAGTGTGTGTGTGTGTGTGTGTGCAGATGCATGCACCTGCGGGCACACACAGAGGCCAGAGGAGACTATGGAATGTCCATTCTTTATCATTCCTCCACATATGTCCTTGAGAGGGAGTCTCTCTCTGAATGTGGAGCTGTGGTTTGTGCTAAGCTCTGACAGTTCTCAGATCTTTGCTCCTCACAGCACAGAGGTTACAGATGTACATGGTCATACCTAGCTATTTACATGGGTCCTGGGGAATCAATCTCAGGCCCTCATGCTTGCAGTAAGCACTTGTACCCAACAAGCCATCTCCATAATTTCTTAGTTTTTTAAAAAAATATTTTATTTACTTATTTTCAAGCAGAGAGAGACAGAAAGAGAGAGAGAGAGAGAGAGAGAAAGAAAGAAAGAAAGAAAGAAAGAAAGAAAGAAAGAAAGAAAGAAAGGGTATGCCAGGGTCTCCAGCTACTGCAAATTCCAGATACATGTGCCACTTTGTGCATTTAGCTTTATGTGGGTACTAGGGAATCAAACTCAGGTCATTAGGCTTCATAGGCAAGTGCCCTAGCCACTGAGCAATCTCTCCAGCCCATCAATTTTCATATTTTTTTAACATGGAAAGAAAGAATGGACAGCCCTCTGGTTCAGAGGATTTGGCACATAAAAATTTAATAACAAAGCTTTGTTGTTAAAGGTTTTCATTTTCTAAACCATGCCAAATCATGTGCCGTTTTTCATTTATAATAAGACATGAGCTTCGTTTTGAAAACAAATGTCTCATTAATAATAATAAACACACATCTCTTCTAAAAACAGTATTCCTTGTTAAAAAGTGAGTAAACTAACATGATCAAATTGCAGTATGTGCATGTAGCAAACATCAACTGAAATGTCAGTAAATTAAAGAAACAAACCAACAGTGAAATAAGTACACAAAGATGCTAAACTTGAGGATGTTGCTAACATGGCTCAAGTTTATTTTTTAGGCTTTTAAGCAAAGGTGAACATGTTGGGGAGAGTGGATAGGTGCTACTAGAACATGGCACTTCTCTAAGCAAACACAGGGGATATTTCTTCCTGTTTTCCTTCCCCTGAAACCTATCACCATCACCACCCTCGCCATCTCATTAATCATCATCTCCCACCACCGTTATTAGCATCATGTCAACACTTTACCGCTTTTGCCATTATCACTCTCACTCCCACTATTAATAGACCCAGACCCTCGTCACTACGGGCGTCTAATGTCACAGTAACGTCCTACCTGAAGTCTGTGGTGGTTTAAATGTAACATGTTTCCCACAGCCTCACGTGTCTGTGGTCAGGCCTCATACTTAATCCCTAGGTGGTAGAGCCTTTGGGAGGCAGAGCCTTAGTGGAGGAATGTCACTAGGGGGAGGATTTGGGATTTTATACTTCAGCCCAGTTCACCAGTGCTGGCTTCACTTACACTCTCTACTTCTTTCCTGCTCCTGTGGAGCTGTGATACCCAGCTGACTGCTCTGCCATGCTTTCTGTCATGAGGAAACTTTTCAGAACCGTCAGATGAGATAAACCCTTTCCTTTCATCAGTTGCTTCCGGTCAGGTGTTTTGTTCTAGTAACTAAAGGTAGGTAGCTGCTACAGGGGTTTTCTTAATTCCAGTTTCTCTATAGGTACAATTTTTAATAGCTCCACAGTATACTGCTATGCATGTTCCACAGTCTATTTAACCAGCCTAACAAACAATGCTATAATGAATCTCTCTCTCTCACACACACACACAATTAACAAGGCTAGCAATGAAAATTCTATCAAACAGGATGCCATCTATCTCTTTCTTGTTTTATAAGAAACTAAACAAACAGTCATGAACCAAGTCAAGCACATGGAAAACAATAACATTCCAAAATGTCACTTTAAACAGGGAACTTTAGATAAGAAATATCTAATAAGAAAGAAACATCTACCTCATTCTGGACCTGGCGGCTCACTGTAATTCCAGTACTACAGAGACTGAGGCAAGAAAATCATGATTTTTGAGGGTAGCTTGAGCTACATGTCAACATGCTATTGAAGTAAAACAAAGTGTAATGAAACAGAAATACCTTTAAATCACATGCTACACTTCCTTCTCTGAGCAGAGGGCAAAGAGAAATAGAACAGCAGCAAGATGACACGACTTTGCCCTTTCAGAAGCCAAGAGAGAGATCATTGCCAAATCCTCACAATTGCTGAAATTATGATTGGAAGGTTTTCAGCTTCCTGCTTAACCCCAGTAGCCCCAGACTTCAGGTCAATGGTTTGATGAAGTGACAGCCTCTAGCCCCAGCTATCTATGCACCAGCAGAGGTTAGAAACATGACCTGGAGCTGCCTTAGAGAAGTAACTTATTTTTGTTTGGTGGGAAGCAAGGGCGAGGGGGTGAGAAGACATTGCCCTGAATATGATATGATCCAGCTGTCCAAACATGGGCAATTCAGTTCAGCCAGTCATCCATCCCCCTACATCCAGATGTTTGCCATCACACAGTCTCAGATGATCTTACTTCTGTTGAGTAGAATTCGTGCTAATCATGTTTGTTGAAGACTTGCATTTGCTTTTAATTAGAAGACTTCTATTTTTGATTCAGTCAGAACCTCACTACTGAGACACAGCCTACATTATTAATAAACTTTAAATCATAACTCTGCTTCAACTTATAATGAATCACCAAGGCTTTCATTATATCTCAAAGTTCAAAAATAAGCTTCAAGATCACACTAAGTATTTGAGTTGATAACCAGAATCCAAGTAATTCTATTGCCTCTATAGATCCATCCTCTGACCACTGAGATTTCATGGTGGCAGTGGGCTCTTATTGTTTGTTTATCTTTCTGTCCAGAAGTCTCCAACAATTACATTTCATGGGTAGACCTGCTTTCAAACTCTGACCAGATGTGTGGTCTTGCCTGGGTCACCAATAGTATCTCTGAACTTAATTTTCCCATTCGAAAATTACAGGATTAGAAAATGTTATTGTGAGGATTAAATATCATAGAGCATTCCAAAACCTCAACAGAATGCTTGCAATGTAGTGTGTCTGCGTGGGTTCTTTCCCTTCTCTTAAAAAAAAATCTTTAGCTAGGAGTCTAACTTTAAGGAATTTATATCCACCAGGAAACTGAAGCAGCCATTCAGTGGCCTTATTTTTTCTATGCCTTAGGTTTTTATTTGTTTGTTTGTTTCCTGACTGAGAGACTGAGTGAGAAAGGATACCTAAGTGAACATTTACTGGGAGAAAGTTAGTACTGTTCTGAATGGAGCCCTTTCTTATGAAATATCTTGCTAGAACATTTATTGACCTAGTGTTCTACTCAGAACTCTCCTCTGACTGTTGACTATTTCTCAAGAAAATATTAATTCTAGACACCAGGATAGCAGAGTCTGCTATTCATGACTTCGGGGAAGAACATTCATCATTAAAACACATATTCTGATTATCTTATCAATTCTTTTTATTTTCACACTACTTGCAGTTGCTTACAAAGTTGAAATTGATCTGCATTACTCAGTGTTCTCTCTGGCAATAGAACTGATAGAATGAATATTAAATATATATAAATATAAAATGTATATAAAAGGGAGTTTTCTAGATTAACTTATATGATATGGGCTGGGCAGTTCACTAGAGAGTGTGAGAACCCTGTAGATGCTCAGTCCATGAGGCTGGATGCCTCAGCTGTCCCAATCTGGAGCTGAAGACCTGGAGGATTCTTGGGGAGCTGCTGGTCTTCAGTCCACGTTAGAAGGCTAAGGAAGCTGGCTCTGTTATCAGCAAAGGGACAGCAGCAGAGTAGATACTCTCTCACCAGCAAAGAGCACAAAAGGGACGCTTCTTTTTATTCTTTTATTTTTAATTGTTTTTTTTGAAAGAACACTTTATTATGAATTTGATCTTAGCTGTCCAGCGAAAGAATAGATCATCACCATGTATGAATCCTCCTTATACTTTAAAAACCTCAAGATTAAAGTTGTCAAATTGATTACATGATCACAAACCATTTTCCTCTCAATATTTTTATTTATTTTGTTTGGTATATGTGTGGTATGATGTGTGTGTGTGTGTGTGTGTGTGTGTGTGTGTGTGTGCGTGTGTGCTTGCCTGTCCAACGGTGCACCTGTGGAGATCAGAGGACAACTTTCAGGTGTTATTCCTCATTTTCCATGAGATGGAAGACGTGTGGCGGGCGGGGGAGTCTCTTGTTATATTTGTCAGGCTCTCTGGTCTGTAAGCTTCCTGGAAATTCTTCTGTTTCTGCTTCCCATCTTGCCACAGGTAATCTGGGGTTACAGAAGCCTGCCACAGATTCTAGCTTTTATGTGGAGCTGGGGATCTAAACTCAGGTACTCAGGAGTGTGTAGCCAGCACTTTATCCACTGAGCCATCTCCTCAGCCTGAGGGGCCACTTCTTCCTGGAACCTCTTATATATAGGCTGCCACCAGAAGGTCTTCCCACTCTGGGAAATGGTCTTCCTCCCCCCAGTTACTCCTTCCTGGAAAGGCTCTTCACAGACATACCTGCCTAAGAGGCGCATCTCTTATGTGCTTCCTTATCTGATCAATGAATAGATATTATAAAAGGGATTCTTGGGATTATCTCACAGGATATGGGCTGGGCAGTCCTACAATAGCTGTCTACAGGCTGGAGAGTTGGAGATAGATGCTCAGTTCATGAGGCTGGGTAGTTTAGCAGTACTGATCTGACACTGAAGGCTTGGAGGATGCCTGGAGAGTTGCTGACTGATGAAGCTGGGTTCCAGTGTCCACAAAAGATAATAGCACCAAAGTAGATGCATGCACCACTCTGTAGGTTGGGCAGCCATAAGATCCTGTGCTCTCCCAGAGGTTCTTTATGTGTAGTCTATCACTGGAAGGGTTACTCACTCTGGGATAAGGTCTTCATCTCTGCATCAGTCCTTCCTGAAAACTCACTCACAGACCTGCCCAGGAGGCCTAGCTATTACTTGATTCCTAATCTGATCAAGTTGACAATCGAATTTAACCTTCACATCCACCCAAAACAATTCCTCTACCATTCATTTCCTAATGGTTTCAATTTCAATTCTCTTCCTATCCTTGTATTAGTTACCTTTGAAACTTTACGTGGAACACTTATATTTCTTAAATTATTAAACACAAGGATTATTTCAACTCCTCTTGGTATAAAATGAAAATATTAATCTCTTTATTCATTACTGTAGCTTTCATTTCTCATTTTACCTGTAACTTTTATTTCTTGACATTTTCCATTAACATCATCATGACTAAAATGTACAAATCTATATCTGAGAAAAATTAAGGCTTGTCTATAGGATAATTTGTACAGCACAAAGTTAGAAACTAGTATTTGCCTTTCTACAGTGTCTGCTGCAGGATAAAGTAATGTGCTCTGCTTATGTTTTTCTACTTTACATAGACTTAGTTTCTTTCCTTTGCTCTAATTATACCATCTACATTTTTTGTTGTTTCTGCATTTTTAAGCTTTGCATGGTATCATATCTCTGGAAATACCCACATTCCTTCTGTTTTCCAGTTTCCAATATTTCACATCTTCCTGATTTTTGACTTGCCATTAAGTGTCTTCTGACAAGACTATGAGGAAAGGAAAACCAAGAATCTGTGGTGGTTTGAATGCGTCCCCCATAGACTCAGGTGTGACTTGGATCTCCAGCTGCCTGGCTGGAGGATGTATCATTGGGAGCAGCTCTGGACCATCCTTAAGGTGTGCTTGGGGGCAGACCTAAATTCCAGACCAATGGTACACAGAGAGGTTTAAGCTCTGTCAGGCTTCCTGCTGCTTGCTGCTTTTGGTTTTTATGGTCTGTTTGGTTGTTTCTCTCTGCTTGGATGTATGGAAGTAGCTTCTTCTGCCAGTGATAGAACTTCCCCTGGAGCTGTAAGCTTGAAATATGTCCCTTCCTCCCCTACACTGTGCCTGGTTTGGATGTCCATCCCAGCAATGTGGAAGCTGACTACAACAGAGTCCTTGCATGCCTGACAATAGTTTTGTTATACATTCACACATTACTGATGTTTTGGTACCATATAGACTTCTAGATTGAAACCAGCCATCTTTTCAGCTCATTGGAGGCATTTTTGTTTATTTGTCTTTTAGCCTCAGTTGAATGAATTAGAAGCCTTTTTGCCTAATTCTTATTTTTTTTTGTAAGTGAATCTTTTTATCTTTCTTTTTTCTCAAAATTGTTTATTTTTTTTATTTATTTGAGAGTGACAGAGAGAGAAAGAGGGAGAGAGAGAGAGAGAGAGAGAAAATGGGCATGTCAGGGCCTCCAGCCACTGCAAATGAACTCCAGATGCATGCGCCCCCTTGTGCATCTGGTTTATGTGGGTCCTGGGGAATCGAGCCTTGAACTGGGGTCCTTAGGCTTCACAGGAAAGCGCTTAACCACTAAGCCATCTCTCCAGCCTTTTTATCTTTCTGAATGCATTAAACTTTTCTCTTTCTCCCTAATGCTCTTGATAGCCAAGGACTAATTTCACAGTGACGTGTGTGGTTTCCATCAGGTCAAGAATTGCCCAGAGTCAGAGGCAGCTTTTGGGTTCTCCTTGTTCCATGGATTACATGGAATTAAAAGACTTGCAGAAAAGACATCAGAATGTTCAGATCATATGGTCTAGTGAATCATTGAGAACATGATGGAATAATGACAAAAGCTAGGGGGAAGCTATTGAGTAACTGAACCCATAGGCTATAGAGCAAGCAGGGTAGAAGATGTACACTATTGGTCCTGAATATACACTCTACATTCACTCATTCACTCATTCATTCATTGATATTCTCTCCTCTTTCTTGTCCTGTCTTATCCTTCCTCTCTCTCTTCCCACCTCCCACATCAGCCTTCCCCGTTAATGGTAGGGATCTATAGCTAAAAGTTTCCCTAAGCCCATTGTCACAGACACCCCGTGCAAGTTGTCTGCCCAAGTTATTGGCAGCCAATTCATCAGTTTGTTGCTTCTTTTCTTTTTCGTCCTCTCTTATTTTCCTTTCTATTTTTCAATAGTCTTGCTGTAACAGCTTAGGATGGACTCAAACTCACTATGTGGCCCGGGATGACCTCAAACTCATGATCCTTCTGCCTCTACCTCCCCAGTGCTGGGACTACAGGTAGATACTACCACACTCATCTGTGTGTTACTAGTTCTTGACCAGGATACTTGCATAATAGCCCCCTGGTGAATAACACGTGTCACTAATGGGTGGTTGAATCAGGCCACTGAATGTCGAATGCTTCATGTCTCATGTGTATTCGGTGAGTGTGAGTGTTCACTCCCCCGTTATATTCACGATCTCATGGCTATTTCACATTCAGGTGTGTTATGCATATAAAGTGTCCCTTCCACGTTTAATACACACATACAACACGTGAGTGCATCTCTATCTAAGACACTCCATGAGCTTCCTCATTCTGCTTCTTTCCTCTCCTTCAGTAGAATCTTTTCAAATAAAGCAGCAGCTGAGCTTTCAGTCACCCAGCTTTTCCCATCCATCCTCCTGGCCACACCCGGACTTACTTGGCATGTTCATGTCTTTCTTATCCTACAAATGTTCCTGTAACACTTCCTTTTATATGTTTCTTCTGTACTCATGATTAGTAATAAGTTGATTAGGCCAAATTAATCATTTAGCTCTGCCCTCTCACTCTTGCTGCCTATTTTCTCGTCTTGTTCTACTGTTTAGAAAATTTCTTTCAGCTTTTTGTTCCAACTTGCCCAACATTTTAAATTCTGTACTGACTTATTGATTAAAAAGAATGAAGAATTGATGTGCTATTGTTATTAATGAGGTCTCGTAGTTTATTGAGATTTGCCTAGTTTTTACTTCCTATTTTTTATTTTTTATTTTCTATTTTACTTCCCTTTCCCAGGACTCTATCTAAGATATCACATTACATTTAACCTCTACAATGCTTCAGTTCTATTTTTCCTGTGGCAGTTTCTCAGACTTTTCTTAGTTTTGAAGACCTAGAGAGTTTTGCAAAGCACTAATCAGGTATTTTGAAAATTTTCTATTTTTATTATTTATTGGTTAATGTATATGTGTGCATGTATGTGTGTGTGTGTTGAGATGTATGTCTCTATGGGTACATGCATACCACGGTGCATATGTGGAGGTCAGAGAATGACCTCATGGTATTTCTCCTTTGCTCTCACCTTCTTTTGAGACCCGGTTTCTCTTGCTGCTTTAACTTGTAAGCTTCCAGAGTTTCCTAGCTCTGCCTCCCATTGCTATAGTCACATTAGGATTAGAGATGTGTGTGCCACTTTGTGTCCAGCTTCACACAACCTCAGCAGCAAGCTTGCAAGCAACCCCCTTTAACTGACAAGCCGTTTTCCTGGCCCAGTGGTCAGATATTTTCTACGACGCTCCACTGGCCCAGGTAGTATTAATCTAATGTTTTTCTCATGATAAGCTGGGGATATGGATTATAGGAGGAATACTAGAGGCGTAAGAGCCATTCTCATCACATCATATGGGCTGGCTTCGATGGCCTGGCAAGGTGGGGTTCATCAGGGCCCCCCACGGCAGCTGTTCTTCTCCCCTTCCCCCTTCCTGTCTTTGGCAGGAAGTCAGGATGCACCGTCCGTATCCAAAGAATAGGAAGTTAAGTTCCCTAGCTCGAGGGTCGAATAACTATAGAAATGATTTGAAGTTCTTTTGCACGGAGGGTTTCTTCTCCTGTAATCACATCTTCAATTTCCAAAATTCCATTTCCAACCTCGCTTTTGACCATTTCTTGTGGCTTCTTGTTGATATGCACTGTATCTTCTGTAATATTTTCTGTCACTACCATTATAGGGCTTGGGCAAGAACATTCTGTCATTTCTCTAAATCCCACTGCTTCCTCAGTAGTTTGATCACCTAAGATTTGTCTGACATTTCAGGGTTTTTATACACTTCCGAATACTCTCAGTCACTTCATATTCCTATGCAAACCAAAAAAAGAAAAAAAAAAAAAAAAGAAAAGAAAGAAAGAAACAGGAGGGCAGAGCTCTGTGGATGGGAGTAGGGCTGCTAGCCTGCAGGGTTTTTTTTTTTTAATTTTTTTTTGCTATTTTTATTTATTTATTTGAGAGCGACAGACAGAGAGAGAAAGAGGCAGATAGAGAGAAGGAGAGAGAATGGGCGCACCAGGGCTTCCAGCCACTGCAAACGAACTCCAGACGCATGTGCCCCCTTGTGCATCTGGCTAACGTGGGTCCTGGGGAGTCGAGCCTCGAACCGGGGTCCTTAGGCTTCACAGGCAAGCATTTAACCGCTAAGCCATCTCTCCAGCCCCAGGGTTTGTTTTATAATGAGTGGGAAGGGAACTGGCCCCTATGCTGGCACTCCAAATATCAGAACTCAGAGCAATTTCTCAGAGATGCCCACAGTAACTGTCCTGCTCAGTCTGGGCATCTTGTTCAGAATCCTAGAGAAACATGGTCCTTTTCTCTCTCTCCCTTTTTTGTTGTTGTTGTTTTCCAAGGCAGGGAAGGTCCCGCTCTAGCTCAGGCTGACCTGGAATTCACTGTGTAGTCTCAGGGTGGCCTCGAACCCATGGCAAACCTTCTACCTCTGCCTCCCGAGTGCTGGGATTAAAGGTGTGTGAGGGTGTGCGAGCTGAGTGCCTGGCTACTGTCTGTTCTGAGCACTGCACTTGGGGGCCACCAAGTAGTCTTTTACCCCCCTTAAACTGACCAGTAAATAATATTCTTATTTTTCCACTTCACTTATCTGTCCTCTGTCCTCTAGTGGTATTTCCAAAGTTGAAGTGGCCTCAGGACTCCTGAACCCTGAAGATTCTCCCAGTCTCCTCAACATGGGGCTGGCTTGATGTGTGTGTTACATCTCCCCCCCTACACCAGTCAGTGTTCCTGAAGGCTCCACTCCAGCCCCCAAAGAGAAATGGGGTCTCCTTGAATTCATGACCCATGAACAAATGTTGACTCAAGCCATCCATAAATCACAGAGAAACGATCAATCCATATCCTGACCCACCAACAGCCCCTAACCACATTGAAACTTCTGGGGCATTACAAGCTCCGAAACCATACTCCCCAAATCACTTCTCAGCAAATACCTTCCATAGCCCCCCTAGACTCCCACCCACACCTGGTCCTTTGATGTGTGTGTTTGTGAGCTTCACTTCAGCTCTGTCCCTCACCATTGATCGTGTTTGCAATACATGGTTTCCTTCTGTTGCAGTTCGAGTCCGATGCCTTTCTCTTCAACTTCCTTTACAGTTCCTCTATCTGCTTCCCACCTTCCCGTAAGTTGCTAAGATTTCAATATTCTCAAGCACCCCCCTTCTGCGCAGTCTGTTATTCCACAGTATCATATTGATGTTATTGTGGGATGAGGAGAAGATAGACGTCATACTCTTCCCGTCCCCTTGAGCACGGCCCCTTTTGTTTTCATTATAAGACACAGTGTGCTGATTAAGGTAGGCTAAACTGTAACCAATTGACCCCCAAATCATTTCAGATAAAATAGAAGTTTATTTCACTTTCCTGCTGTGGTTCATGATTTCTGGCACTGGCTACTATCCTCCACACGCTGTTTCCAGACCCAGGGTCTCCAAGGATCTGTGCTTGGCCAGTGGAAGAGGAGAGAAAAGATGGAGGAGACATGTCTGCTTCTTAAGAGCTTTGGGCCAGTAGTACACACGTCCCTTCTGCACACATGCTGTGGCTGAGAGCTTGTCCTATACCCCTGGGAGATCTACAGTCCTACACTAGGCACTCACTTTCCAGCTGCAAGGAAGAATGGATCTGGTTGGACATCTGGTCTCCTTCACCTCCCATGTCTGGCACCAGAATGCAGGTGCCAGGCGATGGTAAGAATTGGGCAAAATTACGCTTGGCTCAGAGATAGCCATCAGTCATTATAAGAGTGTGGAGGAGACCTTTCTACCTGCATATTCCCAGTGGCCGTGCCATGCATTTTATTGTGTCGCTTTGAAAGGGAAGTCAAGAAAACGATGCCCATTTAATAAAATCAGTGTGTCAGGAATTGTAGAAAGTAATTTGCATAGAACCTAGACAACACATGTTCTCTTGGAGTCACAACAAAAAAGCTGTTTCTGTTTTTGAAATCTGGGTTCCGTGTGGGAAAGGCATAGGAATTCAGGATCTTTCTAAAAGAGGAATTTGGCATCAAATTATTGCTCACCTACTAAGTGCTAGACATGGTGTCAGAATGTAGGAATGTGGAAATGGGAAAGACTCCACACCTGATTTCCAGAAGCTCATCTTTTTTTTTTTTTTTCTGAAATGTGAACAAACCATCACAATACAATGTGACAAGTGCTATAGTGACAGACAGAGAGCAGAGTAGCTTCTTCTCTGCTTAGATGGGCAAGGAAGATGGGTAGAGAGTCCAGCAACTGAACAGGACGTTAAGGGATACTTAAGAATTTTCCAGGGGAAAAAAAGAGGGGCAGAGGTACTGAGACGGTTAATGTCCACTGTTGACTGGATGTGGAGTCACTTAGGAGACACACCTCTGAGTGTGTCTGTGAGGGTATTTTCAGACAGGTTTTGCAGAGGAAGGGAAGAATCACCTGGAATGTGAGAGGCAACATCCCATGGACTGGGCACCCAAAATGAACCCAAAGGGAGAAAGAGGAAACCACGTGAGTACTGGCATTCATCTCTCCGCTTCTTGACTTCAGAGTACCATGACTGTGTCCTCTCAAACTGTGAGCCACAATACATCTTTTCTCCTCTCATGGCTTTTGTCAGGTATTTTGTCACAGCCAGTGGAAAAAGTAATTAATACAGGTACTAGCAAATCCATGGTCAAGGGCCATGGGTTGTCCAGACACTGAATGGGAAGGAGGGTGGTGCTGGACATAAACTTCAGGACAGTGAGTGAGGCTAAGAAGGTGACGTGTTAATGAGAAGGAGGATAGAGAAATTGGTAGTCTCTAACCCACCTCTTTCTTTTTTTAAAAAAGATTTATTTTGTATTATTTATTTATTTGAGAGAGAGAGAGAGAGAGAGAGAGAGAGCGAGCGAGCATGGACATACCAGGGCCTCCAGCCACTGCAAACAAACTCCAGACATATGCACCACCCTGTGCATCTGGCTTATGTGGGTACTGGGGAATTGAACCTGGGCTCTTAGGCTTTGCAGGCAAACACCTTAACTGTTAAGTCATCTCTCCAGCCCTGATCCACCTCTTTCTAAAAGTTGGAGTCTCAGGCTGTGTCCTCCTTCCCAGCTTCCTTTGAGAATGGGGCAGACATCTTATTTGAGGCCGGGGATTCACATCCATTTTGGCACTATTGACATGTTTGGCTACCTGCTTCTCTGGTGGGCATTGTACCATGGTTAGAAGCATCCCTGGATTCTCCCAGCTCAATGCCAACAACGCCCTCCAAGTTCTGATTACTGAAACTGCCTGTAGACATCGCCTCATGTCCTCTGGTTAGGCGAATGGTCCTGGCTGAGAACTAGCTACATTAGATAGATGTGGTCTTTCTCCTATCATCTCTCATAGAATTAAACAAGGAGTTTTATGGAATTTGAAGATGTATCACCTTTGAGCTCATTAGCCCACTGTCCTGCTCTGGCTTTGTGTGGTGCCTTGAGTATAAAACGTCTCCCATAGACTTGTGTGTTTGAATACTTAATGCCCAGCTGGGGACGTGGTTTGGGAAGGTTGTGGAGCCTTTGGGAAGGAAGTGGTGCCTGGCTAGAGATAGTGTGTCGCTGCGGAAGGGCCTTTGGGGTGTTATAGACCAGCCCTGCTTGTCTCACTGAACTGGCTTGCTGCTTCTTCCCTACTCATGTGAGGATGTGGTTCTGGCTGTCTGCTCCTGCCGTGATGAAACTTGCCCTTGAAACTGTGAGTTGGAAGTACACCCTTTCCTTCCATAAGCTACGTATGGTGGTGGTGGGGGGTTATCTCAGCCATGAAAAGGTAACTGTTACACTCGGAGTGCCATGAGGAGCAGCAGACAGGGTGTAGCAACTGCCCTCCATTCTGTCATACAGTTACCTTCAAAAGGTTCCGCGTTATTATGTAAATCATCATCTGGCCTGGCAGATATTTCAGTACACATTTACTTTCTAAAAATTGAAGGCCAAGTCACCTTTGTAAAGATGAATTTGTAGAGATCCAAGCTGATTAAAAACGAGGTTTAGGGCAGGAGAGATGGCTTAGCAGTCAAGCGCTTGCCTGTGAAACATAAGGACACCAGTTCAAGGCTTGAGTCCCCGGGACCCACGTAAGCCAGATGTACAAGGTGGTGCGTGCATCTGGAGTTCATTTGCAGTGGCTGGAGGCCATTCGCTCTCTCTCTACCTCTACCTCTCTCTCTCTCTGTCTCTCTCAAATAAATAAATAAAAAATAAAATGATACTTTAAAAAATTAAGTTTAAATATGCTTTCTTTCTTTCTTTCTTTTTCCTTCTTCAGGCCAAAATGATCTCTTTTGAGTTTTGTGACCTAACCCATAAAACAAACAAACAAACAAACAAAACAGTTTATTTACTTCAGACTCCCCTGTCTGTCTGGGGAAAACCTCAGCCAGGCTCCTACCTTTACTCAGCTAAATACTGACTTTTCACACATCTGGTGTCTAAAACACATGGGTGGATCCCTCTTCCATCAACAGCTCCGGATAACATCCTGTTGAACACCTGTCAGAGGATCCATCCAAGAACTGACTACAGCCCAGCATCTGCCAAAAGTGCGATGGAGACATCCGATTTTTCAGATAGACTGTCAAGGCGGTGGATGAATTCTCCCTCCCTCTGGCTCTCTCCACCCTATCCTTGCACAAAGTCAGCTCATCTGAAAACAACAAGTCTGGTCTGGCAAGCTTTGCAAAGAAATGTGTTTAGCAGAAAAAGGTGTGATTTTTTTGTGTGTGTGTGTGTGTTTAATTTTTTTTAAAGGGAAATACATACAATTTCCATCTGTTGGAAAAATTTGCTTTTTTTTTTTTCCTTTGCAAAATCATAGTCAAAGTTGCTGCCAATTATGATTCAGAATTCCGTGTCTGGTTCCTAAGAGTGAATTGGATTCTGGTCTCAGCAGTGAGGCAGGGGAAGGTCGAATTTGCCTTTAGATAGAACATGGATCAGCCCAGGCCCAGCATGGGTGCCCGAGGGAAGGTTTCACCCCTTATCCGACTGCCAGGTTGTGGGGGAAACGACTGGATGTGAAGGGCAGAGGCATGTTGTCCAGCAAGAACAGTGCCTAGGGGTTGGCCTGGGGGTATCCATGCTCAGGAGAGACATGCCTGTGCTGCGGCTTTCTTGAGGCCTTCAAAACGAGTCTTTCCAATACAAGCAAAGCCTAGAAGTGAGCCGAGGGAAGACAGAAAGACATCTTCGCTGTGAGATGGGCAACCCAGGGCGTTTGAATTGAATGGAGAGGCCGAGGACAAGTGAGCCATGGCCAGATCGTGGGGAAAACTTGGGCTCAGTGTCCAGCACCCAGCCCCGTGAAACCAAGTCACGTCCATAGTGAGCAGCCTGGGAAGCCAGACATCCAGTCAGACTTCTGGAAGTCAGACTGCCATCTTTACCAACAACCCCGGAAGCCAAACCAGCTCTCCCATGGCCCTTGTCCCAAGTGGGCCCCCCTGGATTTGGTTAATAGCCAACACTTTCTCAACGTATTGCCCCTGCTTCTAACTTAGGACAACAAGGGTACATCCCCAATCACATAGGATATGCCACTTCTAGGTGCCCACTAGTAGCCTCCCTCACACCAGTGATATTCAACTTGACCATTTCTGAAGCCTTCTATCTCTTTTTTAAAAATTATTCTTATTTATTTATTTATTTATTTTTAGAGAGAGGAGAGAGAATTGGGGCGCCAGGGCCTCAGCCACTGCAATCAAACTGCAGACACTTGCGCCACCTAGTGGGCATTAAGCCATCTCTACAGCCCGTTCTAACACTTTTTAAACTTTCTAACTTCTCTGCCTGCCTCACGGTCTCTGCTAAATCCGACTGCCAATGACCAATTCCTTCATGATAGCAAACTTGGAATAAGCAGTCTTTTCTTCCCATTTGATTGGTCTTGTTTTCACAAGAGAGTTGGAAGTGGGGAAACAGCATTTTGAACCCCAGGCTAGTGAGCCATGATAGAACACATATGGGAAGGCATGTGTGGAGCATGGTCTCACCCCTCCATGCCTGCCCACCTGGTTCCTTCACCTACAATGACGTTGTCCTCTCTCCTCTCCTTGGGTAAATCCCTCCCAGGTGCAGCAACAGTGTGAGAGCATCCCTATCTCCCCAAGAGACGTTCCTGCCTGACTCTAAGCAAAATCCTAGGAATTCCATTCTTGCTCCGTGTTAGAATGCCCACAGTGGTCCCAGGGGCAAGTGCCAATAGGAAAGACATAATGATTTCCTCAGCATTTTCTGTTTCCTGAGCATTACTGACATATGTCACCTCCCTAAATCCTCCCTTGACTTTGGCAGGTTGGGATTTCTCCCTCTGCTTCACAGATGATGAAAACAAGACTCACTCATAGACAGTTGAAGATGTGTCTTCCCCCACCCCCAGTTAGATTTGGGACGGCTCAGTCAAATGATCTCTTATACATTTTAATTCTTCATGCACAACAATTGCTGGATTCATGACAGATGTTTCATTAAAGGCACGGTGAGTGAATAAATGAGTGGATGGACTACTACGGGGACACGCCAAATAAATTTGTTTATAAGCTCATCCTGCTCAAAAGGACTAATTATTCTAAAGAATAGACCAGATGGGTTCCCAGAGGTAAAGGGATAAAAGTCAAACTTTTCTTTCCCATCCCGACTCTCTGTGTGTGGATAGGAAGTCAATCATTGTAAGGTCCCAGGGAGAAGCTTTGCTTATTTCTATCACTGGCTCTATAGGTTTTGAAGCTTTGATGGCTCAGTCATGGACTGAAGATTTAGCAGGCAACAGCAGCAAGCATTCCCACCTCACGTGAAAAGACAGGTGTCAGCAGGTGACCTACAGCCCGTGCCTAAGCAACGAGAGAAGAAAACACTTAAAAAAAAAATTATTTGAGAGGGAGGGAGAGAGAGAGAGAGAATGGATGTACCAGAGCCTTCAGCCACTGTAAATGAACTTCCGACACATGCGCCTCCTTGTGTGTCTGGCTTATGTGGGTCCTGGGGAATCGAACCTGGGTCCCTTGTCTTCGCAGGCAAATGCCTTAACCACTAAGTCATCCCTCCAGCCCAAGAAAACACTTTTTTAAGCAACTATGCATGAATCATTTTGTCTAGCCTAAGGGAGCCTGCATCTTCACTGCTTCTGGTTTCCTCAATTATTTTTAAACATTTTTTATCAAAATGTTGTCATAGCAACAGCCCCAGAAAAATATTTTGAACATTCTATTTCCAGCCCTTTCAAGTGATAACTTTTTGCTTTTATCCATTATCTACCTGTGCTTTTTCACACATAGACATTTCATATTTTTACAACTACAAAACAACATCTATTACGTGGTCTGTTCTTTCTTTGTGTGTGTGTGTGTGTGTGTGTGTGTGGTGTATGTATATGTGCATAAATGTGTGTATAGATGTGTGCATCCCATGCACACACGTGTGGAGGCAAAAGGGGAATGTCAGGGTGTCTTCCTCTACCACTCTTCCATGTTGTTTATTGGGAGAGTCTTTCATGGAACCCAGAGCTACCATTTTCTTAGGCAGATTTAGTGAGTCCAGCTTCTACCTGCTTCTACCTTCCACATTACCGGGCTTACAGGCAAACATGGCCACAGACAGCTTTTTACATCGGTGCTGGGGTTTGAATTCAGGCACTCTTGGGCCCTCACGCTTGCACAGTGTAAGTGCTCTTACCTACTGAGCCACTCCCCAGTCCCATAGTCTTGTCTTTTCACCTAGCACTATTGTACCAAAAGTATTTTCTGGGGCTGGAGAGATGGCTTAGCTGTTAAGGTGCTTGCTTGCGAAGCCTATGGACTCGGGTTTGATTCCCCAGTACTCATGTAAGCCAGATATACGAGGTGGTACATGTGTCTGGCGTTCATTTGCAGTGGCTTAAGGGCCTGGTGTGCCCATTCTTTCTATCTACCTCTTTCTCTCTAATAAATAACTTAAAAAGAAACAAACAGCATTTTCTGTGTCTAAAGCCTTCCCAGTTAAAATACTTAAAATGGGGCTGGACAGATGGCTTAGCAGTTAAGGTGCTTGCCTGCAAAGCCTAAGGCCCTGTGTTTGACTCTCCAGATCCCACATAAGCCAGACGCACAAGGTGACGCACGCGCAAGGTTGCACATGTGCCAAGATGGTGCAAGCTTCTGGAGTTCGATTACAGTGGCTATAGGCCCTCGCATGCCAGTTCTGTCTCTCTTTCTCTCGCTCGCTCTTGTGCTCTTTCTCATTAAAAAAATACCAAAATATGCTTAAAATATCTGTACACTAGCTCGTATCAACTTACTCCCACATTGCTGTGCAGATACTTCACTTATCACATGTCTACCATGTCTTAGTTCATGGGGCATGAAAGCATCTTCTCCCATAAAGAAGAGCAATCAGGCTTTTCTGGATACCTCCTTCCTCTGAATGAATGTGAAGGAGTCGAACCTCCCCTCTCGCTGGCCTCTGCCACCTTAGTACCATGCTGCTTTTCCATAGTACTTCTGCTGATTTGTAGAGCAAATCATGACTTGTGAGGGACACCTTGTTATGTAGCCTTTGCAGACTTTCTGTGAGGGCATGGTCCATAAACTCAGCATTTTGTAAAATTTTTATTCTGTTGATTTTTTTTTTTAATTTTAAAAAATATTTTAATTTAGCTGGACATGGTGGCACACACGTTTAACCGTAGCACTCAGGAGGCAGAGGTTAGGAGGATTGCTGTGAGCTTGAGGCTAGCCTGGGACTATAAAGTGAGAACCAGGTCAGTCTGAGCTAAAGTGAGACCCTACCTTGAAAACATATATTTGAGAGAGAGACAGACAGACAGACAGACAAGACAGACAGAAAGAAAGTATGGGTGCCCAGGGCCTCATTCTACTACAAACTAACTCCAGATGCATGTGCCACTTTGGGCATCTAGCTTCAATGAGTACTGGGGAATCTATCTGTGGCCATCAGGTTTTTCAAGTAGGTACCTTTAACAGCTGAGCCATCTCTCCAGCTTAGCACCTTTTTAAGAAAAGACTTAAAAGGGGGTGGGGAGATGGCTCAGTAGACAGTGTACTTGCCACTCAAGCCTGAATACCCGTGTTTGATCCTTCCCATACATTATGTAAAAAGGTAGAAGCCAGGGCTGAAGAGATGGCTTAGGAGTTAAGCGCTTTGCCTGTGAAGCCTAAGGACCCTGGTTTGAGGCTGAACTCCCCAGGACCCACGTAAGCCAGGTGCACAAGGTGGCACATGCATCTGGAGTTCATGTTCGGTGGCTGGAGGCCCTGGTACACCCATTCTCCCTCTCTTTCTCTGTCTGTTGCTCTCAAATAAATAAATAAATATAAACAAAAAATCTTAAAAAAAAAAAAAAAAGGTGGAAGACATGGCAAGCTTCTGTAATCCTAGGATGTTAACAGTAAAATGGGAGGTGGAGAAGGGAGAACCCTGGAAGACTGTGGTAGTTAGCACAGTGAAAGACAACATCAGGGCTGGAGAGATGGCTTTGTGGTTAAGGCACTTGCCTGCAAAGCCCAAGGACTCATGTTCTACTCTCCAGATTCCACGTAAGTCAGACGCACAAGGTGACACAAGCGAGCAAGGCCGCACATGCACACGAGATAGCACACATGTCTGGAGTTCAATTGCAGCAGCTGGAGGCCCTGACACACCCGTTTTCTCTCTATATATATACACATGATATATCATCCTTAAAAAATACAATAGAACCCCAGCAGAATAAGATCCACAGACAGAAATTGTCCAAAATTAGGTGGACAAAGTCCTGAGATATGACACAAGAAACTAAAGGAAATTTGGAAACAGAAATCTGGGTTATAGTTAGGGAGCTGAGACTTCCTTAGCACTTAGCAATTTCCCATATGCTACCCCATTTAATCTTGTCAACATTCCAGGGACCAAGGCCAGTATTTGGGGTGACCTTTTCTCTCTTGCTCACTTCTAGCCACCTTGATCCCATGGCTCTGACAGGCTCAGACTTCCAAGTCAAAGTACATGAGCTGTATATTAAATCTGCTTAAACATAAAGCATCCCCACCCCCCGGTCCTTCCATTCACTGAGCTTTAATGCAAATGGACAACCACAGTGAGCTTGGAGGCATTGATTGGCATAATATGGGATCTGAAGATTTTAGAGGACTAATATTTATATTTGTCTCTTAATTTTAATACTCATCCCCCAGTAATCTTGACTTGAAGCATTGGATAAAGGATCAAGCTATAGCTAGTTTGACACGGCACACATTTCTAGGTATTAGAAGGTATTTCAGGTATTCTCAAGCTGTGACTGACCACTTTCCCATACATGTTAAGATAGACAGGCGTCATGGTGGCACACGACTTTAATCCCAGCACTTGGGAGGCAGAGGTAGGAGGATCGCTGTGAGGCCGAGGCCAGCCCGAGACTGCATAGTGAGTTGCAGGTCAGCTTAGGCTGACCCTACCTAAGAAAAGAACAAAGAGAACCTGTTAAGATACCAAGTATAGAAAATATTTTAGTCCATTTGAGCCTGGCAGGCAGATTGCTGCTGGAGGGAACAGGTCACTAGAGAAGCACCTGGAGTCCAGCCCGAAGGTGTGTTTGGGTACAGATTGGATTCGAGCCCCACAAGGTGTGGAGAGACCAGTTTGAGCTCTGGCTGTTCGTGTTTTGTGGTGGTGGCTGCTGATGGATTCTCTCGGCTCGGATCTACGAAAGGGAACCAGCTTCTTTCACCATTGATGGACCTTCCCCTGGAGGCTGTGAGCCTGAAATAAAATCCATTCCTCCCATAAGCTGTGACTGGTTGGGTGTTTGTCCTAGCAACAAGGAGCTGGCTACAACACTGTGGGAGCCCAAAGCAACACATGGACACACAGGTCTGGTACAGCACTTCCATAAAGCTCCCGGATGGAAAAGAAACCACGTTCTTTTTTTCCTCCCTTTCTTTATACTTTCAGTGTCCAGGACCTCACTTAGCTGACATTCAGTAAAGCCCTTTGGAAGAAATGGCTGAACAAATGCATAATTTGAAAGGAGGGCGTCTTTTTCCATGCTCCCAAAAGTTCTTGGCATGCAGACAGTTTTAGACATTTATTGATTATCCCCTAAATGTCAGACCGTGTAAAGCCCTCTAGGCAGGCAGAAAAAAAAAGAAGTTGGGATTTCCGTGAGACCTCACCACACAGAGTCTCCTGGCGGGGAGGGGGGGAGGCAGTCAAGAGCAGATACCTACAAAGACTGAAAGGTGCTCAAGGAGGAGTTTGGGGACTTTGGAGACACTTTGGGGGGCTGGGGACACTCTCAGATATGTCCCAGGGGTGCCCACTATGTCACCCACACTGAGACACAGCCCAAGGGGTTCTTCAGAGTCCTCTCATCGGGGGCAGCCAGGACTCCTTATTGATGCAGCAAACGTCAGGGTGAGTCATTACGAAGCAAGGCTGGTGTTTATTAGGAAAAGGATTTACTATAGGTTTAAGCAGGGATGTGAAGAGAAGGGGAGAGACATGTAAGAGAATGACAAAGGCATCCACCCTACAGCATGCCTAGGCTTCTCAAGCAACAGTCACATTTAGGTGCCTTAGCAATAGCTATGTATACGGTATTGATTGGTGGGCTTTTGAAGTTAAATTGTTCAAAGGATTTAAAAATTTCCATACAAATACCTGGGTGTGCATATTCTTTTTAACAGTATGTGTATGGATATGTGTGTTACATGGTTGTGTGGGCAGGTACACGTGTGTGAGGGGAGTACACATACACACAGAGGCCAGATGTGGTTTGATTCAGGTGTCCCCCATAAACTTAGGTGTTCTGAACGCTAGGTTCCCAGCTGATGGAGATTTGGGAATGAACGCCTCCTGTAGGAAGTGTATTGTTGAGGGCAGGCTTATGGGTATTATAGCCAGTGTCCCCTTGCCAGTGTTTGGCACACTCTCCTGTTGCTGTTGTCCACCTTATGTTGGCCAGGGGCTGATGTCCACCCTCTGCTCATGCCAGTGTCTTTGCCTGCCATCGTGGAGCTTCCCCCGCGAGCCTGCAAGCCAAAATCAACCTCTCTTTCCCACAAGCTGCTCTTGGTCAGGTGATTTCTACCAGCAGCACAAACCTGACTGCGACACCAGAGAACAACCTTGAGGGCGTCGCTCCTTAGGAACAGCTTCCACATTCTTTTGAGACAAGATCTCTCACTGGACTGGAACTTGCCAAGTAGATTAGACTAGGTAGCCAGTGAGTTCCAGGGATCCTTCTGACTCCCTGTCCCCTTCGCTGGGGCTACATGCAAATGCCACCACATCTGCCATTTTTACCTGGGCACTCGGGATTGAACTCAGTCCCCAGACTTGCAGGACAGGTAAGTACTTTGTTAACTGAGCCATCTTCAGACTCAGCGTATATATTCTTACGTAAGAAACCTTTCTTTAATAAGTGGGATCACAAGACGGTTTCTGAGGGGCATAGCACAGGCTGGTTAAGCTGATAAGATAAAAGGTCAGAAAAGCCCCGGGAGCCCTCACAGTACCAATGTCACAAGATAGTCCAGTCCCATGTTTTGACTGTAAACATGGTCTCAGCGCTGTTCGTGAGTGAGATTCTCCTGATGCTCAGTTAGCCAAGGTGAGAAGTTTCTTTCTCTTCCCATTTCCTTTTGAATTTTCCTTCTTCCTATCCTGCCTCTGTTGGACGGTCACCTGTCAATCAAGAAGGACTTAGTTTGTCTGGGCAGCAAAGGTAGGAGGGCCCCAGGCGCAGGGACCAGAGCTTATGTAAGTGAAGGGAGCGGCCAGCTTTATACACACCAGTAAACAGCCTAGCTGCGAGCCCTGGTTTTCAGTGGGAAAGGCTCAAAATACTTCTGCAACGGGGCTTTCCAGCTGCTAATCAAGTGGCAATCACTCTGTGGTGAAGGCTGAATTGGGAATTTTGAGCACCATTTTAGTTCTTTTCAAGCTTCTTTGAGGGAGTGTTATGTTCTGAACCAATCTTTTAACAATTCATTACAGTTCATCTTTTTTTTTCCCCCCTAAAAATGCCTTCTATTATTCCAAGTTTCATTTTGCCTTTTCTCGACTTCCTTTGTAAAATTCTTAAAGACAGTAAGAGCCCATTAAACCACTGTGAACTTCCAACTTGCCTGTACCTTGAAAAGACGATAGGAGTCCTTCTACTTAAAGGTCGTGGCATTGTAAGGGAAATGGATTCACAGTTGGCTTGGATTTCTTTGTACCAGGGGCAGTGTGTGGCTATGATTATACAAAAATGGTATATGCATCCAAGCACACTATTGGAATGACGTTTCTTACACTCTTACAGTCTGAGAGATAGTCAGACTATAACAAAGGGTCTAATGGTTGGTGTCATTTGACATCATTAGAATCTCAAAAAGAGACTTGGAAGATGGTGGAGCTGCAAAAGTACTTGAAGAAATAATGACTGAAAATATGGCCAGGCGTGGTGGTGCATGACTTTAATCCCAGCACTTGGGAGGCAGAGGTTAGAAGGATCACCGTGAGTTCAAGGCCACCCTGAGACTACATAGTGAATTCCAGGTCACATGACAGAAGAGCCACAGTCTATAGATGACTGTTCTAGGCAGGTTTGCATTGCTGCAGAAGACACCCAACCAAGAGCAGCTTGTGGAACAAAAGGGTTTATTTTGGCTCACAGACTTGGGGGGAAGCTCCATGATGGCAAGGGAAAACGATGGCATGAGCAGAGGGTGGACATCACCCCCTGACCAACATAAGGTGGACAATAGCAACAGGAGAGTGTGCCAAACACTGGCAAGGGGACACTGGCTATGACACCTGTGGTGGTTTGAATATATTCAATATATTCAGTTGTTTGTTTGTAGTTTGCATCTGCAGCCACCTGGCTGGAGTCAGTCAGTGCCATTGTGTGGATCTTAAGGTGTGGTGGTGGGTTTTAGATTTCAATCTAAAGATATGCAAAGTTTGCCTAGCTGGAGTTCCTGAAGTGTGCTGTGCTGTGTGGCTTTTTGGCTTGTGCTGCTCTCACTCTCTGCTTGGGCCTGTGAAGGCAGGCCAGCTTCTTCTGCCATTATGGAACTTCCCCTGGATCTGTGAGCTTCAATAAATATCCCTTCCTCCATAACTGTGCCTGGTCTGGAAGTTTATCTCAGTGAACCTGAATCTGTCTGATACAACACCCATAAGCCCGCCCCCAACAATACACTTCCTACAGGAGGCATTAATTCTCAAATCTCCATCAGCTGGGGACCTAGCATTCAGAACACCTAAGTTTATGGGGGACACCTGAATCAAGCTACCACATTCTGCTCCTGGCCCCCATAAACTGATAACCATCCATGATGTAAAATGCAATGCATTCCATCCAATTTTAAAAGTCCCCATACTTTTATCAATCCTAATGATGTTCAAACATCCCTATAATCCAAGGTCTTTTAACTGAGCCATAAAAAAAAAAAAAAAAAAACCTAACAATGGCACAGAAGAAACATTCACACTGCAAAAGATGGCATTGGGCATAGCAAAGAAATATTCAACCAATACAAGATTTAAAACAACCAGGGAAAACATCAAACTCTGTAGCTCTAAGTCCAACAACTTTTGTCAATGACAAGTCTCCAAGTACAATAATTCTAAACACTGACAAGTCTCTGGAGCACCAATTCTGCCCCTCCAGCTAGGCTACTCACAGTCCAGAAAAACTTCATGGGGGACAGCAGCTCTCCTTAACAGCCATTTTGTGGTCCAGGCATCTCCACTGTGTAGCTACTGCAATCCACAGTCCATCCTCATGGCTCCATCACATCTCCACACAGGCAATCCAGCAGACCTGCTTCACACTGCCCATGGCCATTTCCAAAACACATGACCATGTTGCAAATTCAATGACCCCTCCCTTCCCTGCATTTCTTATGCTCCATCATACCAGGTAGGGTGCCAATTTGTTAATCCAGGGGGAATAAATCAGACTTTGAAGAATAGGACACACTTTGAGCACTCAGGCCCCTTCAAAAGAGTCTACATTTTTCTTGTAGCCCCCAATCTCAAAGGTTGTAATCTCTCATATAATTGCAACTGAATGGGCAGCAGTTTCAGCCCAAAGATTTAATTTTTATTGTGCTATATCTCTCTGCTCACACCAGTCCATTTCTGCACAATGCAACCCTGCACAAGTTCTCATGACACAGGCACAACAGCAAGCCTCTCACATAAACTGCTTCTCACCCAGTCCAGACAAACCTCTTTCTCATCCTCACAAGCTAAACCTCATAGTCCATAGTTCTTACTGCATTCAGGCCTTTCAACTCTGACCAGAATAGTTCACCAGGGTGTACTTACATCACCTCAAGTCATCTAAAATGAAAAGAAAACTAAAGACAATAGAAAACATGTTGGAAATGAGAAAAAAGCCAAGTTTGACCTGAATGGGGACTATAAATGGGCATTTTTCTACAAGCCATGGAAGCTCGAGGAAAGGGGCATGTTTCCAGATGCCATGTGAAGATAAAACAACCAACCCTGACTCCTGTTCACAGTGACAATATTCCTCAGGAGTAAAACAGAAGTCAAAACCCCTCACATGAAGGAAAGCTAAGAGAACTTGCTGCTGTAACTTCACTTGCCCTGAAGGAGAGTTAACTTAAATCCTCTAAACCCAAAGAAACCTTTGGGTCTTCAGCATGCTCTTTCAAACACCAGAAGTATGGTATTGTGGTGGAAAAGAACAAATATATTTTTATTTTTGCCCAGAACTTCCAGTTCAGAACACATAAAGTCTGTGCAATTTCCTAGGTGACTAGAACAATATTGGTGTCTATGGTTAAGCTATTTAGACTTTTTTTTTCCCTTGGGTCTTGATATGGTCAATAAAGAAAAAAAAGATATGTCCATTTCACATTTTGATTGACTAGAAATGAGCAGTGTGGGAGAGTAGTTATGAGAGTTTGATATTTTCCTAACTCAGAAAGTAAGTAAAAATATAGAAACAGGGCTGAACAGATGGATTAGCATTTAAGGCACTTGCCTGCAAAGTCAAAGGATCTAGGCTTGATTCCCCAGGACCCACATAATCCAGATGCACAAGGTGGCACATGCATCTAGAGTTCGTTTGCAGTGGCTGGAGGCCCCGGCATGCCCATTCTCTCTCTCTCTTTCTCTCTCATAAGTAAATAAATAAAAATGAATATAAAAAATATGGAAACACATAATATTTCCTTTGCTTGAATTTTCTAATGTATATTTGATGATATACACACAAAAGATAACGTTGTGTGCAATGGGTCTGAATGAATGGAGAGAAATGTTTGGGATGAGTATAAGTAGAAGGAAGGAAATGGAAAAAAAAGAAAACAGGCATAAAGGGAAGTAAGTTTCTGGACTTGAGTCAAATAATTAGTCATTTAGATTGATTCTTGTTCCTACCCACCCCCATCAAAATGAAGTATGTGTAAAGAAAAAAAAAAGAAGAATCCTTGAGTGAGTGTTATACAAGAAAACTGTACATGAGAAATAGCCATGATACATTTGTTTAAAGGTTTAAGTTTTAGAGCAGTTTTGGCTTACAGAAAAGTTGCGTGGATAGTATGAGAGTTCCTATAGATTATTTTGCCACCACCAGATCTCCTCTCCTCCATCCAAAAAGTTAAATTAAAACAAAAATCCTTGTTATTTTCTTCTAGCTTAGCCAGTGTGTACCATAGCTTTAGTAGGATTATAGTAGAAGATAATTGGCAAAATAATAGTACTTGTTGTGTTGTTACATAAAATGAAGCAATAAAAAATGAAAAATCCCTTTTAGGATGCTACCAAAATTATTATAGATAAATCAAAGTTGAACTCTAAACAAAATTCAAGTAAGTCATAGGAAAATGAAGAAAAATAAAACAGACCAAAAATTACACATTCATACATTAACAATAGTTACATTAAATATAAATATTCAGATAATTGTTAGTAAAAGAGAGATTGGCAGAGCTTGAAAATATGACCCAACTAAATCTTGAGAAACGGAATGGAATTTGTTTGGAATATAATGTTTCAGGTCTATGGAAAGCAGAAAGATGGAGAAAGTCCTACAGACTTTAATCAAAAAAGCAGGAACATCTATTTTAACATAACATAAATGTCAGAGAAAAGAAAATTACCCCAAATTGCAGTGAATACAATCTGATGATAAAAGGGTTTACCCACCAAGCACACATAGCCCAAATATATATGTAACAAACCTACAAAACTTGTGGAACAAAACTCAAAGGACAGGAGAAATAGGCAAACCCATAATTACAGTTGGTTATGCTAGTTCCAATGTGAAATGTCCCCAGTAGCCTCATATGTTTGTGATTAAGCCTCATACTCAGTCCCCAGCAGGTGGCATTAGGGGAGGTTGAGCCTTGGTGGAGGAGGTGTGTCACTTGGGGCAGGCTTCAGGATATTATAGTCCAAACCTCCCTTGCCAGAGCACACTCATTCTTGTTGCTACCCCTCAGCTGGTATGACAAGATGTAATGCCCAGCCTCTGTTCTGTCATGCTTTTTCCTGCCATGGTAAATCTTCCTCTGAACTCTGTGAGCCTGAAACAAACCATTTCTTCCCACAAGCTGCTTCTGGTCAGGTGTTTTGACCCAGCAACAAAAAGGTAACTGCTATAGCTGGTAACTTCAACATCCTCTCACTGATCTATCTCATAACTACACACAAAATCCATAAAGATATAGAGAATTTTCAGCAGCAAACAACCTGACATGATGCTCACACAAGTGCAATAGTGGCACACAGCCATGATGGGTAACCAACTGCTTTTGATTTGCCTAACGGATCTGCTCAGTGGAAAGGAGCCCATAGCTGGAGCTGGGAAACAAGTCAGAACTATATCCAAAAAATGAGCCAGCTCTTCATTATCAAGCTCCCACCAATTGTGGGCTACAAGAGGACCTACACCTATTAAATCCTCTCAAATAATAATGGTTAGCCCATTTATCTGGTGCTGAATTCACTCTCCATTGGAGAATTTGCTTCCTTTTTCAGATGGACACAGATCCTGAGGAGAGAATTAGCTCATCGCACCTCACCAGGGTCCCAGCTGAAACCATACAGCAATTGAGGAACTGAGCAAGAGTGCTGCTTCCTTGGTGAACCTGGTACCAGCACAAGGGTGAAGGAGACAGACACAGAGAACACTCAACTCCTACCAAACCAGATATCCAGAGACACAGAGGCTCCCAAGACCTCATCAATGAAGCAGACCTAAAATGAACCCAACATGGCTCAGGGAAATTTGTGGAAGATGGGGTGGAAAGATTGTCAGAGCCACATGTTGCGTCATTATGCACAGAGACATTGCCTCCTCCCCATAACTGATGGCTAACTCCACAATGCACAACTCACATTGCCCAATGAGGAGGGTCCTTGCAGCAGGGAGAGGACAGGGAAGAGGCTAACGATGGTACCAACATGGCTGTATACACACTGTGTACATAACTAATAAAAAAAGATATAGAGTATTTTATTTATAAATAGCAAAATACCCCTTTCTGCTGAGTCTACCAAGCCAGACCACACCCCGATCGGTGAAGCTGACCTTAAAATATATAGGGAACTGAAGTCATACCAAAACACAACAAACTAAAACTCAGTAAGGAAGATCTTCAAACACTTAGAAACATTATACTCAAAACGAATCCAAAGATCAAAGAGATATTCTCAAGAGAAATAAAATGTATTGGAAGCTGGGCATGGTGGTGCACACTTTTAATCCCAGCACTCGGGAGGCAGAGGTAGGAGGATCGCTGTGAGTTCCAGGGCACCCTGAGACTCCATAGTGAACTCCAGGTCAGCCTCAGCCTGAGCTAGAGTGAAAGCCTACCTTGAAAAATCAAAAAATATATATATATATTGGACTGATTGAAACAAAAGTTCCAACATTTGTATGATGTAGTGAAGCAGCACTGGGTGGAAATAGCGCAGTGCTACATGAATACATTAGAAAGGAAGAAAGGCTACCCGGTAGATAATATAGTTACCACCTTGAAAGCCGAAGAAAAGACAAAAACAGCCAGAGTAAGCTGATCCCAAGGCAGTAGGAAGGAAGCAATAAAAACAAGAGCATAAGTCAATGAAACTGTGAACAAGACAAACACCAGGGAAGATCAATAGAAGAAAGTTCTGGATCTTAGTGTGCAAAGATCAATGCCGTTGAAATACCTCTAGCAAGAATGATGGAAAGAGAAATGAAACATCAGAAGTGAAAGAAAGGCTATCTCTACAGGATTGCAGCTATCAAAAGGATAATATAAGATTACACTGGGCATCTCTACACATATAAATTGGATGCTTATTGATAACATATTTGACATTATGTGTACATAGGTGAATAAGTTTAGATGCAATGGGCCATGTTTTTTTAAAGTTACAAACTACACGACTCAATAAGACATGGATAGTGAATAGGTCTATAGCTACTAAATTTTTTTACTGAAATATTTTTTTTTCCCAAAAGAACTACTACATGGCCAGATGGTTTTACTGGAGAATTATAATTACACTAAATAAATAAGTACCAATTCTATACAAGATCACCTACAAAACAGAAGGAGGCATATTACCCAATTTATTTTATGAAGCTAATATTACTTTGATACTAAAACCAAACAAATACAGTAAATGAAAAATCCCACTGGCACTGGAGAGATGGCTCAGGGGTTAAAGTGCTTACATGCAGAACCTAACGACCTGAGTTCAGTTCCCCAGTGCCCATGCAAAGCCAGATGCACAAAGTGGTGCATGCATCTGGAGTTCATTTGCAGTGGCTAGAGGCCCTGGCACACCCATTCTGATTCTCTCTCTCTCTCGCTTCTCTCTCTTTCTCTCTGCTTGCAAATAAATGAAGAGATAAATAAAAACCCTACCAATGACTATTCCTCATTTATATATTAATGAGAAAATTACTAAACTATTAGAGAGGTTTATCAACATGCAAAAATTAAACATAGCCAAATAGGGCATACTCCAGGGGAACAAAATTGATTTATGCCTGATCATCCATTACTATAATCTAACATTTTAATAAACAAAGGAAAAATCACAGCAATATATTAACGACTAACAAAAAGCATATGTCAAAATTCAACATAAATACAAAACCCTTAGAAAAAGAAGTAAGAATGGATTGTGCTCTTCTCAACTTGATAAAGAATGTCTGGCACAAACTTCTAATTAAGCTTCTGTTTAATAAGGAAGAGTGAAAACATTTCTTCCTAAGACCAGAGACAAGACAGGGAAGTCCACTCTCACTATCCTAATTCAGTGTAATGAGTTCCTAGCCAGAGGCACGAGGCCAGAAAAGGAAATAAAACTTATATAGATCCCAAAGGAAGAAATGTGTGTAGACTTATTTGCCACTGTTTCCTAAACAATTAGTATAAAAAGTACTTTGCAGCATTAGCATTATATTCGGTATTACAAATAATCTAGTGTTCCAGGCATCCCTCCAGCATCTTTCCCCAGCTTTATCCTCAGGAACTTGGTTAACCACTTTCTGTCTTGGAATCTGATTTTTTAAAAAATATTTTATTTTATTTTATTTATGAGAGAGAGAGAGAGAGGCAGAGCCTTCCTAGGGTGGGGATTCACTGCAGTGCGTTTGAGCTGTAAATGGTCAGCCACATCAACTTTGTCCTTGTGACTTCTGATTTGCATCAGACTTATAACCTCACTTAGCCAATTATCCGTGCATCCAACAATTACCCAGGCACCATGTGGAGGCAGCTTCTAAACTGTCACCCCTAGACTTGATGGGGGCTGGGTCTAAGCTTTTTTTTTTGTTTGTTTGTTTGAGGTAGGATCTCACTCTAGCCCAGGCTGACCTAGAATTCACTATGGAGTCTCAGGCTGGCCTCGAACTCACGGTGATCCTCCTACCTGTGCCTCCCGAGCTCTGGGATTAACAGCGTGCGCCACCTGTGTCCTGTGTGTTAGTGCTTCTCCGTCTTTTATTTCCATCAAGCACAGCCCGGGCCCAAGTAAACCTTCCCCAAGCAAATGCCCGTCACCACCCTGGGCTTCCCCTTGCTCCTGCCACGCTGTTTCTTCAGCCTCACCTTGCTTACACCCGGCTCAAGTGTTCCCATACCGCAAGCATGCACGAGGAAGTGGGAGTTTCAATCCGAGGCAGTAGTCTCCCGTCCCAGCGTTTTACGCTACTTCCCACCAGATCAGGTGAGTCCTTAGATGCCCATTGCTGGGTGCCAGGCATCCTGGCTACCCAAGTACTCCTGACTCCTAAGACCCCTGCTTCCAACTCCTGTGGAGTAAAAACGCAGGTTGCAGAATTTTATTCAAAGGGAACCGTATTCTTTCATTTTTTTAAAAACAAGGTTTGTTTTTATTTATTAGAGACAGAGAGGGAGGGAGGGAGAGAGTGAGAGAAAGAATAGGTGTACCAGGGCCACTAGTCACTGCAAACGAACTGCAGATGCATGTGCCACCTTGTGCATCTGGCTTATGTGAGACCTGGAAAATTGAGCCTGTGTCCTTAGGCTTCGTAGGCATGCACCTTAACCTCTAAGCCATCCCTCCAGCCCCCTCATTCTTTCATTTTATCTTCCCCCAAAATACTCATGTCACCAAGTCAGTGGATATTACCAAAGAGAGCCAGATTTTCTTTAAAAATTCCAGTGGGCGGCCTTCCTCCATGGAGCTCCAAGTCTGGCTATTGTCCTCAGTCAGTCTTGTTCCAGAAAGTTCTGCATCCACTTAACTTCGTAAATTCAGGTTCTGTGGTTTGGCCACTTTGCAATTCAAACTCATCTGAGCCAGGGTTTCTGGCAAGGTGGGGGCTGGGGAAAACCAAACAGGCCACCCTATGCTTGTCTCTTGCTGCCCCCTGCTGTTCACATCACGCTGGGCGCTCTCTTTTTCTTTTGTCTTTTTCTTTTTTTTCTGCCTTTCTTTTTAACCAGATCTATTCTGAGGGATGATGGGTGAGGGAGAAGCAAATTAGACACAAAAGCATCAGTCAACTTCCCTTATTTGTACTGTCAGTTTATTTTATTTATCTGTGTGTGTGTGTGTGTGTGTGTGTGTGCATGCATATGCATATTCCTATGTATGCGGTCATACATGTGCATGCAGGTACGTGTGTATGTATGTGCATACATGTGGAGACCAGAGGTGGACACTACGTGTGTTTCTCAATCTCTTTCTACCTTGCTTGTTTATTTTAAACAGACTCTTGCTCAACACAGGACTCACGGATTCACCTAGACTAGCTAGCCAGTGTGAGCCAGAGATTCCCTGGTGCTGGGATGACAGGCATGCACCAGCTTGCCCAACCTTTTACATGGGTGCTGGGGACTCAAACTCAGGTCTTCATGCCTGTAGGGCAGCCACTTTACCCACTAAGCCATCTTCCCAAACCCTCAGCTTATTTTTATTTATTCTCTTTTATTTATTTATTTTGGTTTTTTGAGGCAGGGTCTCACTCTAGCCCAGGCTGACCTGGAATTCACTATGGAGTCTCAGGGTGGCCTTGAACTCACGGCGATCCACTTACCTCTGCCTCCCAAATGCTGGGATTAAAACCGTGTGCCACCATGCCTGGCTATTTTTATTTTTTTTTAAAAATATTTTATTTATTTATTTGAGAGAGTTGGGGGGGGGCACAGGCAGATAGAAAGAGAGAGAATGGGCACACCAGGGCCTCCAGCCACTGCAAATGAACTCCAGACACTTGTGCCACCTTGTGCATCTGGCTTATGTGGGTCCTGGGGAATCAAACCTGGGTTCTTTAGCTTCACAGGCAAGTGCCTTAACTGCTAAGCCATCTCTCCAGCCCAGTTTATTATTTTTTTAAAGATGAAATGGAAATTGTGATATTTATATGTTTATATTGAGCTGATTGGTCTTTTTAAACACAAACAAGTGGAGTAGAGATGTACATCAGTTTACCCAGGGGTTATATCCTAATAAATCCACCAGAAGTTGAAATAACACAAGGCAGTAATGCTTTCACTGGTCAGGAGGGATGGGTCAAGCAGTTATGTGCGCTTCCTGTGCAAGCATGAGGACCTGAAGTCTGGACTGATTTCCAGAACCCAGGTAAACAGCTGGATGTGGCCACTTAGGTTTGTAACCTAGTCCTGTGTGAGACTGGACAGAAGAATCTGGAGTCAGCAAGAGACTCCATCGTAAGGAGAAATGGGTGGGTGAATGATGGAGCAGGTCACCTGATGCTCTCCTCCAGCCATGGGTACAGCAGAAGAACCCCTGGGGGGCGGGGGACTGGAGAAATGGCTTAGCAGTTAAGGTACTTGTCTGCAAAGCCAAAGGACCCAGGTTCAATTCCCCAGGACCTACGTAAGACAGATGCACAAGGACTTGGTACATGTGTCTGGAGTTCGTTTGCAGTGGCTGGAGGCCCTGGTGCACTCATTCTTTATCTACCTTTCTCTCTCTCTCTCTCTCTCTGCTTCTTTCTTTCTTTCAAATAAATACATAAAAATAAAATATTTAAACTGGGCATGGTGGTACACGCCTTTAATCCCAGCACTCAGGAGGCAGGGTAGGACGATTGCCATGAGTTTGAGGCCACCCTGAGAATACAGAGTGAATTCCAGGTCAGCCTGGGCTAGAGTGAGACCCAACCTCGACAAACTAACTAAATAAATAAAAATAAAATAAAATATTTAAAAAGAAAAAGAAAAGAAAAGCACAAGGGGCATCACACCAGCACATAAATGTGCATATGCTGCACACACACCAGCCCACTTGTACTACACACATGCAAAAAGGGCACTTACTACATGTAACCTTCTCAACATCCTGGCTTAGCCCAGCCTAGCTTAAACATGCTTAGCACGTGTACCTACGGATGGGCAAAACCCTGTAACACAAAACTATTTGATAGTAAAGTGTTGATTAATCCATGTATTCCTCCCATTCTGTACTGATAAACAGAATGGTCATGTGGGTGCTCCAAGTCCGGTTTATAAAGAATGCTTTGTCACTATAGCTAAAGATGGACATCCTTACCCAGAGCCACCATTAAGTCAGGGACCATAATACCATCTGCTTCCCAAGATCATTTGATTGGTAAAAGTATGAAAGAGAGCTGGAGAGATGGCTTAGCAGTTCAGGTGCCTGCCTGCGAAGCCTAAGGACCCATGTTTGACTCTCCAGATCCCACGTTAGCCAGATGCACAAAGGTGAGGCAAGCTCAAGGTTGCACATGGCCACTAGGTGGTACAAGCATCTGGAGTTCAAGTTCAGTGGCTGAAGACCTGGCGTGCCAGTTCTCTCTCTCTCTCTCTAAAAAACAAATTGAAGACTATGAATAAGAAGCCTACTGCTGACGTGTTAGCCTGACGATGGAGGAGCGGTCTTCAACACAAGTGTCAGGTCCACAGGCTGTGTCTGCATTTGCATCACATTTGAGAGGCAGATGAGGCCCTTCGTCCAGTGACCTTCCTGCTATGGAGAGCTCTGAAGATAGGTGTGGCCAGGAGCAACTCTCCGAGAATCTCAGTGGATGGGATGGAGACTGTGAACACATCTGATCTAGCAAGCTAAGCAGGGCTGGGCCTGGTTAGGACTTGGATGGGAGAAGGTGAAGCGAGGGAAAGGATGAGGGAAAGGCTGGCACCAAAGCTTGAAGTGGTGAGATCTTTGAGAAGTCTGAGTGTTGCGCTCGCTCCTGCGGGACGACTACTGACCCCAGACACTGCCCCAGGACAGAGGCCGTCAGAAACACCTCACCAAGTCCTGAACCCCAAAACTTACCTGCAAGAGCAGACCACTGACAACCTCTTGCTGCTGACAGACAGCCTAACAGGAGAGTCCAGGGTTCATTCACTGCTGCTTTCTGGAAGCCACAGAGGACGGAATGAGGAGTCTAGACCGTGGACCCCACACAGCAGACTCAGGCCTCTGTGGGAAACGCAGTTTCTTACTCACAGGAGCCATTTAACATGGGCTATAAATGAATGCTGTTTCCAGGTCAGTTTCTGTCTCCTTCCCCATCACACTCTCACTCAGTTGGTGATCCAGCATAATTCTACCTGTGAGGTTTTTTATTTTTTCACTGTAAGTGCATTCAAATTGGTTTTATCATGACAATAGTTGCCCCAGGATGCCCAGATAGTGAATTCAAATTAGATTCAAGTTGAAGGAACTGATTGAAATGACAAGGCTTTTCCTTGCTGAGTGTGTAGACTAAAAATTAAAGGCCAGCCGGAGTGGTGGCGCACGCCTTTGATCCCAGCACTCGGGAGGCAGAGGTAGGAGAATCGCCATGAGTTTGAGGCCACCCTGAGACTATATAGTGAATTCCAGGTCAGCTTGAGCTAGAGTGAAACCCTACCTTGAAAAACCAAAAAAAAAAATTAAAAATTAAAAATTTTAAAAAAATTGAAAGCCACATACACAAAGGAAATGGCCCCATCAGATCGGGCCATCTCTCCAGCCCAGATACAACATTCTTAAAATATTTTTTATAATTTGACTTATCTTCAAGCAGAGAGAGAGTGTGTGTGAGAGGAAAGAGAGAGAGTGAGAGAGAGAGAGAAAGAGAGAGGGAGAGAAAAAATGGGCACACCAGGACCTTTAGCCACTGCAAACAAACCCCAGACCCCCAGACACATATGCCACTTTGTGCATCTAGCTTTACGGGAGTACTGGGGAATCAAACCTGAGTTGTTAGGCTTTATAGACAAGTGCCTTAACCACTAAGCCATCTCTCCAGGCCCAAACACAACATTCTTAAAGTACTTGCGCACTGTCCTGTAGGGGCGCCTGAAATACTGTTGCCTTATTTTGTTTTGTAAGCTGGGGAGGGGAAATTGTGGTTTGAATTGATCAAATCTTCCCTCTGTCAGGCTTTCTATAAAGCTTTCTCTCTCTCTCTCTCTTTCTTTCTTTTTTGTTTTGGTTTATTTATTAAGAGAGAGAGAGAGAGAGAGAGAGAGAGAGAGAGAGAATGAGTGTGTTACGGTCTCTAGCTACTGCAAACAAATTCCATATACATTGTGGTGGTTTGAATAGAATAGATGGCCCCCAATATATTCAGTTGTTTGTATGGAACTTCCCCTGGATCTGTAAGCTTCAATAAATCCCTTCCTCCAGATAACTGTGCCTGGCCTGGAAGTTCATCTCAGCGAACCTGAAGCTGTCTGATACATACATGTACCACCTTGTGCATCTGGCTTATGTGAATACTGGGGAATCAAACCTGGGTCCTTAGGCTTCGCTGGCAAGCACCTTAATGGTTAAGCTATCTCTCCAGCCCCAGAAAGCCTTCTTTTCATGGCTGAGCAGAAAGGAAAGTAAGCTTGATGAAGAGGTCATCCTCTGTGCTTACAAATCTCGAGTGGGTAATTGCAGTGGGAAGAACATCAGGTCAAGGCAATGGCATTTGCAATAATGAGATGAACAGCTACGAAATCATTTTTTGATGGCACTTATGCCTATATGGTCAAAGCAATTATTGTCATGTCACCGCTGGTAGGTGGCAGAGGCTGGCATTAAAGGCAGGGCAATCTAATCTTTTATCACACAGAAAAAGTCACTAATAACCCTTCCTTACCTGGGAGGAATATGAGTCTGTGCCAAGCAATGAGGTGGCTTATATTAGACCTTTCCCGGTTAGATTCCCAGAGTGTTGTTATGGTGAGTCATGAGTATCAAGAAACTACGTACGTGTGAAAGAGACTGAGTGTGCATGTACACACAGTAGTCATAATTTGTACCTCTGATTAAGAGTTCTATGTGGGCTGGAGAGATGGCTTAGCAGTTCAGGTTCTTGCATGCGAAGCCTAAGGATGCATGTTCAACTCTCCAGGTCCCACATAAGCCAGACACACAAGGTGATGCAGGCACACAAGGTCATGTGCATGTGCACAAAGTGGATCATGCATCTGGAGTCCGATTTCAGTGGCTGGAAGCCCTGGCATGCCAATTCTCTCTCTCTTTCTCTTTCTCATTCTTGTCCTTTCTCCATAAAAAAAAGTTCTATGTGCTTACCATTCCAGCTTTCATTTTGGTTCAACTTTGTACAATGAAGGAAACATAATCTCACTGAATACATGCGAGACATGTAAGACCTTTATAAAAATGAACCCATTGTAGGGCCAGGTGTGGTGGCACAGGCCTTTAATTCCAGCACTTGGGAGGCAGAGGTAGGAGGACCTGCCATGAGTTTGAGGCCACCCTGAGATGACATAGTGAATTCCATGTCAGCCTGAGCTGGAGCAAGACCTTCCTCCAAAAAAAAAAAAAAAAAAAAAAAAAAAAAAAAAAAGAACCCACTGTAAACTTGAAGTCTATATTTAGGTTGGAACCTAGGAAAATTCTCTATTGGAAATTTGCACCATGACTAGTAATGACAGAACTACAAGATTTCTTAAGCAGTGACCAGCAGAAGTTAATTTTTAAAATGCCTAAACGACAGTTCTTGAAGAGTGATTTAATCCAGAGTTCTTTAAGATGATCATTTCAGAGGCAACTAGAGGGTTTTGATGACCCTCTGTGTTACTTGGGGGACAGGACCCTAGAAGTTCTGATTTCATCGGTCTGGGGTAGGACCTAAGGACTTGCATTTCCAGCAACTCCCAGATAACACTGGTCAGAGGAACACTTGGAGAACCACTTATTAGACCACTAGCTCTGAGACTTGGCTGCATGCTCAGCTCATCTGGGGAACTTAAAAATTAATTATGCCTAGATTCCGCCCCCGAGACTCTGGTTTAATTTGTATGAAGTACGACCTGGGCTTTAGGGAGTTTTCAAAGCTCCCCAGATGACTGTAATATGTAGCAGAGTTGGAGAATTGCTAATAACATGAGGGAGAATTCATATGTTAAGAGGAACGAGGGTTATGGAGGACCAGAGTGCATGACGTGGTAGAACAAATGCTCTACGAGAATTGATCAGTATCCAAATGAAGTGGTTTAATATCACATCTGAATTAAATAGTGCTGTGAGGCTGCGAGAAGGCACACTCAGGTACTCCGTAAAATATAGGTGGGCTGAGGCCAGCTTAGCAGCAGAGCTCTTGCCTACCATGTACAAAGCCCTGAGACGGATCCCCAGCATTGCATGAAACAACAGCAAAATACCCACATGCGGGCTTGAGAGATGGCTTAGCGATTAAGGTGCTTGCTTGTGAAGCCTAAGGACCCATGTTCTGCTCTCCAGATCCCACATTAGCCAGATGCATAAAGGTGAAGCAAGTGCAAGGTCGCACATACACACTAGGTGGCACAAGCGTCTGGAGTTTATTGCAGTGGCTGAGGCCCTGGTGTGCCAATTCTTTCTATGTGTCTGCCTGTCTCTCTCTGTCTCTAAAATAAAAATTAAAAAACACACACACACACACAAGACTGCTGCCACATTAGAACAGCTCACCGACAAGGACTGTCTGCCACATGGTCACTGTAATGAACCGACACCATGTCTTGCCATGAGCCCCTGTAACCGATGTTCTTTTCGTCTCACAATCAATGACCATGCACTTCTCTCTCTTCTGTCTTTATAAGTGAGTGGCCCCTTGCCCAGCCTCCTCGGATGCACCCATGGTCTGATAGGGCATACGCTTTCCAGATCACTGCCCTCTGTTGTTCCCTAAGCAAAGCTTTCTGTGGAGAGCTGGTAGGTTAACAACCTCCTTCATGTGACATTTCTCCCAAACAGAGCTAAGTGTGTGCAGGGGGATCAGTCTTTGCTCAGAGTCACAAGGTGCAAGACTTGGTAACAACCTCCTTGTCCAACAGTGGTTCTCAGGCTCCCTGAGGCTTAAAATTAACCTCCCTGACACCAGGCATTTGTATCTATTAGAGTTCCTAGTTTTTTTTTAAAATATTTTTTATTTTACTTATTTATTTGTAAGCAGAGAAAGATAGAGAGAGAGAGACAGACAGAGAGAATGAGAGCTCCAGGGCCTCCAGCTGCGGCAAAGGAACTCCATATGCATGTGCCACTGTACATCTGGCTTTACGTGGGTCCTGGGGAATTGAACTCAGGTTCTTAGGCTTTGTAGGCAAGCGCCTTAACTGCTAAGCCATCTCTCCAGGCTGAGTTTTTAGTTTTATGTAAGAACCTCACAGCTACCCAAGAGAAAAGGAGTTCAGAGAATGTTTATTGGTGACGTGAAGCTGAGTTTTCACAAACCCATGCCTGCCATGGACTGTTGAGGGAACTACATTGCTGTCATGCCGGACCCTGGAAAAGGCCTTCCTTATTATTAACCCTTAGACTATTGGTTTCTGCTTTCCTCTTTGCAAGAGAACATTCCCCACCCAACCAGTAACAGAGAGACCAGTCTTGACAGCTGTCTCCATACTCTAGTCCTTTCAAGGATGGGTTTCACTGACAATCACCACTTGACTGCCCACCACAGTCAAGTATGCCGAGTAACAGCATCGAAGAAAAGAACTACATAGGGGTCTTATGTGAAATTCCTCCTCTTTGGCTAATTAGAATGTGATGAGTGGGTTAAACATTCCACTCTGTTGCCCACACAGAGTCCCATTTAAGGAAGGCCAAGGGCAGAATTTGGAGTTGTCAATCCAAACGCAGATGGAGCACAGCTCACTGCCTGGGTTGTGGCCAGGTGGTAGCCCAGCATCCTTGCTGGAGACAAGGACCTACGGCAGCCCTGTGGGGTGCAACTTTTGTTTGCTTCTCCAGCAGCCACCTAGGGAAGCCCCATGAAGACAAGTGTGTCCTTCGTTGTCATTCTTCTCTAGGTCTGGTGACAGTCGAGGGTCATAGCCATTGACCATGTCTGTGGACAAGGTCTCGTGTCCTCCACTATAGCTGATGGGGAGATCCAAGGAAGAGCTGATAAGAAACAGGTTCAAACTTGGGCACAGCGTGATTCGAAGCCAAGCTGACTCTAGAGTCATCACTCTACTTCATAATTTAAAAAAAATCTCCTTTTATTCTGATTCACACAACCCAGATAAGTGCAAGGGAAAGGACTAAATTTACCTAAAAGCCTGCCATTCTGAGATAGTGAGCACTTATAGTCTGGTACTTCTTTTTGTGCGTGCACGTGTGTGTGTGTGTGTGTGTGTGTGTGTGTGTGTAAATGTAGTGTTGCACAAATAGAGCCTCTCTCTCAAGTGTGGGCTCCTGAAGTTCTTGTTGGTTCCTTGGCATGGCGAAGGTGAGCTGAGCTTGGAAATCTTCTGTTTCTGTACTGAAGTTATCACGAATGTGGGTGAAGAAGGAAGTTTGCTGGAAGCAAGCAGGGCCTTCTGTAGCTGGCCAGCCTCTTTACTGTGTATGGACTGGGCCATGGTACCGAGGAGACGGGAGTGGGCAGTGTGATGAGGAACCGAGGTTCTTCTGAAGAACCTCAAGGGTTCTATTTCGGTTCCTTCACGAACTAGCTGAGCAGCTCTGAGCAATGCACACGGCTTCTCCAGCTACGAAGTGGAAACAATAGCAGTATAGTCCTTAAGGATTATGGTAAAGAATAAATAAGAAATCCAGGGGCTGGAGGGATGGCTTAGCAGTTAAGGCACTTTTCTGTAAAGCTAAAAGACCCAGGTTCGATTCCCCAGGACCCACGTAAGCCAAATACACAAGGTGGCACATGTGTTTGGAGTTCGTTTGCAGTGGCTGAAGGTCCTGGTGCTCTCTCTCTCTCTCTCTCTTTCTGTCTCTCTGAAATAAATACAATTAAAAAAAAAAAAAGAGAAAGAAAGCCCTGCATGGTGGCACACACTATTCATTCCAGCGCTCTAGAGGCATAGGTATAGGTAGAAACTTCACTGTGAATTTGAGGTCAGCCTGGGTCTACAGAGTGAGTGCCGGGTCACCTTGGGCTACAATGAGAACCTACCTCAAAAAGAAAAAAAATCAAACACAACGAAAGAACAAATAAGAAGCATGCTAACTTTAAGCACATAAACAGAGGAAAGGCTTAACATGAACTGAGATGATTAGAATACACACTCTGTGTAAATCCAGAAGGCACTCTGGTGATCCAGTAAAAACCTTGGAGCTACATGTGCTTATCTTTGATTTAGAAAGGGTCTTTCCTGTAATACTTATGATATTTAGTGTCGTTTGCTTACCCCAAACTATAAAAGCTGGCTGCATACCGTATTTTTAAAAAGTTTTATAAATTGATATATTTCCTCAGGGCATGAAATATAAGAGCATATAACGTCAGCAATATAGCAAGGCCACAAAGCTGATGATTTATTTAATTCAGTTGCTAATTAATTTCTTAATGCAATTATTAATTAGTAGCGCCAGACATATAATTATTTGTTGATGAAGAGAAAGCATAGAAATGATTGAATGAAACATTCTTTTTTTTTTTTTACTGACAACTTGCATGAAACATTCAGTTTCACTTGCCTACTATGTACTGAACTAGAGACGTGAGGGATAGATTAAAAAGTTCAACCAGCAATACACCCTCAAGGAGCTTGTATCTAGTTACTTTCCAGTTGCTATGCATGAACACCTGACCAGGAACAACTTAAGGAAGGAGAGGGTGTAATTCAGATTACAGATTCAAGGTGAAGTTTCGTGGCCGGGAAGGCATGGCGGCAGCAGTGAGAAGCCAGCTTCATAATTAAGAGGCAGAGAGTGAACAGGGAGTGGGCTGGGTTATAAACCCTCGAGGCCCACCCCTCAGCGACTCACTTCCTCCAGAGAGACTCCACCTTCTGAAGGCTCCACAGCCTTCCCAGATCGCTGAGGACCAAGGGTTCAAACGCAAGAGCCTATGGTGGACATTTTACATTCAAACCGCCACAGAGCATAGCTACAAGGACTATGTCTTTTTTCGGGGGGGGGTGGAATCTCTCTCTTTCTCTGTCATACACATATGCACACATGTACACACACACACACACACACATGCGTGCGCGCACACACACGCTCTCTCTCTTTAGGAAAGCAATGTTCTGACAGATTAAAGTCTTGTGTCCTAATCATTTTTATATTTAAACGGCAAGGTACAAATTGCCCAGACATCCAAATGACCCATACTTGTTTATCCTGTTTATAAAGACAGTAGAAGAAAATAGATGTCATAATTGAGTCCACATGTCGACCACCCAATTTGAAGGGGCATGGGCCTCTCTCCAGGGTGATGAGTAATCCACGTCCCATCTCAAGGAGATGCCACCCTCAGGAAAACACACCGAGGCCGCGCCGACCTCCCAGGAAGGGGGAACGAGCCACCAGAGGTCGCGGACATCATTCTACGCCATTCCATTTTGCACGTGCGCCTTCGGAAAGCCATTTGAGTGCTCCCTGTTGACAAAGACGCAGATGGGTGATGGAGCACAGAATGCCTCACTCTTGGCCGAGCCCCGTCCTTTTTGTTTTTTGGCATGCTTACCTTAGTGAACGGGGAAGAAGATAGGCAAGGTATAGGCATAGGCTGCTGGTGGAGAATAGCACAGACGTGGAGCGTGACTGCTCTGCAGTATAATTCAGTTGAACATGGAAACTCCTGTAAGTACACAAAGGCCACGCACTGGGTCTGTTTGATTTTTCTCCTCCTTCTAGTCCCATAGCGCCATTCTTTGCTTTCTATTAATTAGTTATTACAGCAGGTTCAGCACCATTATTTCTCCTCTTGGCAGACACAGCACTGAATTTTACTGCTAGCCTTGCAGGTTTGTTCGCCAACTACCTTGGGGAAAACAGCAACATGAGACTACATATTAAAGGGTATTTTCTTCCAAATTTTATTATGTATAGACACAAAGCTTTATGTTGATTGGAAGAAATGTTTCTCTACTTTTATTAAACTTGGGATTCATTCAAGAAAATGTCACTGAACAGAACTAAATCTGCTCCTGGCCTAGTGTATCCATTATTGTATGGAAAAAGATCAAAATAGCAATGTCAGCTATTAAAAAGAGCAAAATCCGTTCCATTTTCTTTCCCATTGTGAGCTTAGTGAGTTCAGTTGTAAGCAGAAAAGATGATGGAAAAACAGTACGTTATTTCTGTCTTTTGCAATGCTTGCTGCTTGGGCTCCATGTGGACTTCAGTAGGCCTTAAAGGCGTGTAAGTGACTGAGGCCCCTCACACTGGCAGCTGCAGACTCGCGGCTTGCCAGGCTACACTTGGCTGCGGACCCAGTGTAACGCCTTATAAAATCAATCTTTCTCTGAAACATATGTTTCTTCTTTACATTAAGTATATGGCAGGAGATTCAGTTGAGCGAAGACCTTTGACCAAAACTGATGGTCTTTGAAGAGGCTGCATTTCAAAGGAGGCGTGCTTGGTCATTAGATCGAATAAAAACAGTTGTCTTGGTAGAGTCGGTAAGTTTCTAGGTCTCACTGTAGTCCGGGCTGACCTGGAATTCATTATGGAGTCTCAGGGTGGCCTCGAACCCACGGCGATCCTCCTACCTCTGCCTCCTGAGTGCTGGCATTAAAGGCATGCACCACCATGCCTGGCAAGAATTATTTTTTTTTTTTGACATTGCAAGTATTTAATGGGCATGAATCTCCTTTCACAAACTTTAGCATAAAAATAGCTGTATTTTTTTTAATAAATCAACTTTATTTAAGACTCAGATTTCATTCTACTGAACTCAGGGTGCATCAGAAGTCTTAGGGCCAAGATGTGTGTTTGTAGGGGAGAATCAGGGCATTAAAGGCTCATTTTCCCTACTTCCTCTGCACCACACCGTTAATTCTCAGGCTTTATAGAGGTACACTTGACAAATAAATTTTCTTTTTTAAAAATATTTTTATTTTTATTTATTTGTTTGAGATATATATATATATATATATATATATATATATATATATATATATAGTGAGAGAGAGAGAGAGAAAGAGAGAGAGAGAGAGAGAAAATGGGCACATCAGGGCCTCCAGCCACTGCGAATGAACTCCAGATACATGCGCCCCCTTGTGCATCTGTGGCTTACGTGGGTCCTGGGGAGTCAAACCTTGTATACACACTTTGTGTCTATACAAGCGCCTTAACTGCTAAGCCATCTCTCTAGCCCATTGACAAATATTTTTATGTGTTTAGTCTGTTTAACCTTTATGGTTTGATTTTATTTATTTATTTACAAGGAGAGAGAGAAAGATATATATCGAGAGAGAGAGAGAATGAGAGAGAGAGAGAGAGAGAGAGAATGGGAATGCCAGGGCCTCTAGCCCCTACAAGTGAACTTCATTTGCAGGCACCACTTTATGCATCCACCTTTACATGAGTACTTTACATGAAACATGGGTCATTAGGCACTGCAGGCCAGTGCCTTAACTGCTGAACCATCTATCCAGCACAACCCTTATGCTTTGAAATGCAGAGACATTATGAACAATTAAGTTGGTTCATCTATTCATCCTCTCATGGAGTCATTTTGCCTTTAGTGCTGAGGCCACTTAAAGTCAACTCTCTTTGATAATTTCAAATACATGATTCAGTGTTGTTATTATGGTCACCATACTGTATAGAGCCCCCAGAACTTGCTTGTCCCACATTGTTGGGCCTTGAAAGGCCCGGGCTTGAGGCCTAGTGGAACTTCCTGAGCCTAGCTAAAGCTTGGCTACCTGCCTCTGGTCAGCTATGACTCAGCAAGATGCCTAATGGCCTCTGGCCTGTTACTTCCGCATAGGAGTTGGAATTCCCACGCGCACACGCTTGGGACCAATCATTTCAAAAGTCGCGGTATACTATTGGCCCTTACCTCTCCCCCCATCCTAAAATCCCCACCCTCGTTCTCAACGTTATATAAGCAACCGCCTGTGACAATAAAGCGAGTTCCTGCTTCGACAAGACTCTCGGCTCGGTGGTTTGTTCCTGGCCTTCGACACCCACCCTCCTCCTCAGCCCCTTGGGAGGAACCAGTGGGCCTGGTCCTTCCCCAGCACTACCTGCCGGGGGAGCCCAGCACCGCATCACTGACGCTTGGTACCCTTGGACCAACAACATCTCCAACCCTTGTCCAGCACCTGGAGGCCACTATTCTACTCTCTGCTTTTATGGCCTTGACTTCTTTAGACCCCACATATAAGTGGGATCATGTACTCTTTGTCTTTTTGTGCCTGGTTTATTTCACGTAACATAATGTCCTCTAGGATCATTCACAGTGTCACAAATATCTGTATGTCAGGGTTTCCTTTTACTGAGGAAGAATAATATTCATATACTCATAAGTACATGCACAAACAAATACACGTCATTGGTTTTTATTCACCCATTGTCAAAAACGGATTCCATAGCTTGGCTAGTGCAAACAATTCTGCAATGAACTCAGTGTGCAGCTATCTCTTTAAGATACAGATTTTACGTCCCATTCTTTGAAGCTCATTTCTCAGTCATGGATACCAGTTTCAATTATCACAATTAAGGACAATAAATGACCAAATCAAGGTAATATAGGCATGAATATCGTGAAATTGAAGCTGTTAAGAGATTTCTAATTTATACCCCTACTTAGTTTATGTTGAATAAACTAGAAGCGGAAACAGTCTAGATGTCGGCCACGCCCAGCTGCATCTTGTTTTTTAATGCACTCAGTTAATGCACATCTTTTCCAAGTGAGTTAAGGCCATTTGCCTTATAGATTGTTATCAACAAAGTTGTCTGATTCCTATGGCTTTGTTGGCGTTTTCCTGGCTGGTTATGTTATTGTTTGTTCTTTTCTTCCCTCTCTATTAGTGTTAGACTTGCTGGCTTCCTGCAGTGACCATCATAGATGCCTTCCAATTTCTCCTTTGTTCATCTACTCCTTGCATAAGCTGTATTCTTTCCAGTGCTCTTGTTATTTATTGTTTTATTTATTTATGAGAGAGAGAGAGAGAGAGAGAGAGAGAGAGGGAGGGAGGGAGGGAGAGAGGGAGAATGGGCACGCCAGGGCCTCCAGCCACTGCAAAAGAACTCCAGATGCATGTGCCACCATGAGCGGCATCTGGCTTATGTGGGACCTGAGAATCGAACCTGGGTCCTTAGGCTTCACAGGGTTGCACCTTAACCACAAAGCCATCTCTCCAGCCCCCTTTCCAGTGCTCTTGTGACTGACATCGTCTTTCTCCCTCATAATTGGGGTTGCTGTTAATCTTCTCACTGCTGGGATGAAATGCCTGACCAGAAGCGTCTCGCTGGCATGGTGCCCCATAAGCTGAGAGTCAGAAGATGGAGGTCAGTCTGTGTAGCACAGGGAAGCTGAACACAAGCTGGTACAGCTACTCTGGTATCTGCCAAAGTCAATCCAAATGTCAGCCCGGAGAGGTAAAGACAGCCACTGCAAGTAATCAAGGGAACAACTCATCAAGTCCATATAACAACTGTAGTACACCAAACATGTGGGCTCCTGATTTAGTAAGGCAAACACTGGGGCAGGAGAGATGGCTCAGTGGCAAAAGTACTGGCTTGAGAAGCCTAAGGACTCGAGTTTGACTCCCCAGTACCCATGTAAAGCCAGATGTACAAAGTAGCGTGGGCATTTGGAGTTTGTTTGCAGTGGCCCATTCTCTCTCTCCCTCCCTCTCTTTCTGTCTCTCTCTCTCTGCTTGCAGATAAATACATAAAATATTTTAAAAACAAACAAACAAACACTACAGGGTGTAAAAGGTCAAATAAGTCCTTATATACTAATAGTGTGGGTTATTTGAATACCTTAATCTTATCTTCAGTTAGGTCATTCCAATTGAAAACCACCAAGGTAACCTCACACTTAAACCCTACCATAGATCAGTTGGATTTAACAAATATGTAGATAATAGCCCACCCAACTGATATAGAATACACATCCTTCTCAGCAACCCCACAGGCCCTGATAAAACATATCACCAATTTCTTGGATCTCATCAGATCATTGTGGAATCAAAGTAGACACCAGCAGGCAGAGAGACCACAGAAGCCACTCAAGTCCTTAGAGACTGAGACATACCATCTCAAATGGGTATGGAGTCAGCCATTGAAGAAATCAGGAGGAAACTTGTTATGTTACTGTGAATGAATGGATGCTTTAGATTGTGGTGAAAGGTCCCAAGACCTTCAGGCATCTATCTCATCTTCTGGACCAAGTGTGAAAACCCTCAATCCATCCCTGAGCATGGGAAGGATAAAAACAGAGGAAGCTTAACCCAAAGGTGGGCTGACGTACTTTCTCTAGGACATACTTGAAGCTCGCTCTTAAGGGGCTGGTGGGTCAATACCTTGCAAATGTCTATGGAAATCTTTAGTTTTTCAGAATCATGAAATACTAGTATCAGATGAAAGGTGTCAAAACTGGGAGAAAATGGCTAATATGAAAAGCAATGGCTAGGACAAGTATTTTCAAAGATTCTTCTCACTGGAAATCAGGTATAATTCAGGTAATCAAAAAATTTAGATAAGCCAGGTGTGGTGGTACACACCTTTCATCCCAGCAGAGGTAAGAGGATTGCTGTGAGTTTAAGGACACCCTGAGACAACATAATGAATTCCATTGCCCAGGCTAGAGTGAGACCCTACCTCAAAAAAAAAAATCAGATAATCAATTATGCTATTTCACCTATGCTAATGGCAAATTTTAAAGCAATGACATTTAATTCAGCAGAGAATAATGAGGTGGTTCCTTTTTGTATAAGACCTAAGAGTATAAACTGGATGTAGCATTTTACAACAGGTTTCTAAAATATGTTTTTATAGCTCTATAGTCTTTGTTTCAATAGATAGACTTCTGGGACTCTATGATGAATAAACACTGTAGACTAAAGGCCATATACAGACATATACATTACAGTGTAATTTATACCAGCAAAATTATAAACAGTCTTCATTTCACAGGAAGGAAATTAGTAGTAAAGTGAAACCTGTGCTATTTAGTTATGTTAAACATTAACTACTCAATGAGTCATGAAGGCCAAGATCTCAAGAAGAAAACCTACAGTATTAAAAATTAAACATGAGCCGGGCGTGGTAGTGCACGCCTTTAATCCCAGCACTCAGGAGGCAGAGGTAGGAGGATTGCCATGAGTTCAAGGCCACCCTGAGACTCCATAGTGAACTCCAGGTTAGCCTGAGCAAAGTGAGACCCTCCCTCAAAAACCAAAAACCAAAAACCAAAAAAAAAAAAAAAAAAAAAAAAAAAAAAAAGAACCTTAAACTTTGAACTGCTACAGTCTCAGGGTGGTGGCATAATTGAACCTTCGATGTTTCCCTCCCTCTTTCCCTTCCTTCCTTCTTTCCTTCCTTCCTTCCTTCTTCCTTTGCTGGTCTTTTTTAATGCAAGAGAGTGAGAGCAAGACAGACAGAGAGAGAATGAGAGAAAGAATTGGCACGCCATGGCCTCCAGCCACTGCAATCAAACTCCAGACATGCATGCCCCCTTGCACATGTGCAAACTTGCGTGCTTGCATCACTTTGTGCATCCAGCTTATGTGGGACCTAGAGAGTTGCACATGAGTCCTTAGGCTTCACCAGCAAGTGCCTTAACCACTCAGCCATCTCTGCAGCCCTCTCTTTCTTTCTTTCTTTCTTTCTTTCTTTCTTTCTTTCTTTCTTTCTTTCTTTCTTTCTCTTTTCTTCTTTCCTTCCTTCTTTCCTTTCTTCCTTCCTTCTCGCTCTTTCTTTCCTTTGCTCTTCCTTACATTGTCACACTGAAGAATGAAGCTTCAATATGAGTTCTGGACACATTGCAGCCATTTCAGATATCCATAGCAACAAGTACACACATGCACACATGTGGAGAGTCTGGGTACAAATGACCCCGCCCACCGGCCACTCTGTGAGTGAACGCTTTTGTATTTTTTCATAACTACTGACATATTGGATCAAGTAATTGTTGGCTGGGCAGTGGGAGTGTTGTCCTGTTCCTTATTACAGGGTTTTGCCATCATCCTCAGACTTCCTACTAGACAGAAGCAGCTCCATTTCCTAGTCATGAAAACAAAAAATGTCTGGCGGGCTGGAGAGATGGCTTAGTGGTTACAGTGCTTGCCTATGAAGCCGAAGGACTCAGGTTTGATTCCCCAGGACCCATGGAAGTCAAATGCACAAGGCGGCACATGCGTCTGGGGTTCGTTTGCAGTGGCTAGAGGCCCTGGTGCACCCATTTTCTCTCTCTCTATCTCCTCCCCCCCCTCGTAAAATAAATAAATAAAAATTATTGGTATGAGAGAGAGAAAGAGGGAAGGGGAGAGAGTGAGAGAGAGAATGGGCACGCCAGGGCCTCTAGCCACTGCAAACAAAGTCCAGATGCATGCGCCCCCTTGTGCATCTGGCTTACATGGGTCCTGGAGAGTCAAACTGGGATCCTTTGGCTTTGCAGGCAAACGCCTTAACCGCTAAGCCATATCTCCAGCCCCCAAATAAAATATATTTTTTAAATGTCTACAGACATTAACTCAATGTCTTCGGAGGAGTCCCTCTTAATAGAAAAACCACTGAGTGTTTTGACACCAGGGAAGACGTGCACACCTGTGTGAATGAACTTGACACTTCGCACACAGCAAGCTCATCTGTTTTGTTCGTGGGTATGGTACTGAACCTGTTGGCATTCCCTCTCCCTTGTTTCTCCTCTTTAGCCAACGATATGCAGTGAGGACGTTATTCAGGCCTTTTCGTTTCATATTTCTGTGCGGTACTTTGTGGGTAATCTCAGGACAGTCCAGGGAAAACTTGGCCTTATGCGATTTCCTTTAGGTCATTAATTTAAAAACCGCCTCAGCATACAGCTATTCCACTGTATGGAATCTCTTATGTAACATTCGTATTTTATGTAATGTTTAAACACACGCACAGTAAACATTATATTGCTGCTGGATGCACCTAATACGTTACATATAATTAGTTCTGGGTAATAAGAAAAAGTTAATATAATTTTGTTTTTAGTGGACTTTGCAGTAATAAAAAATCCCTCTAAGGGCAGTTCATAGTTAACTCTAGCTTATGAAATGATCTTAGAGACATATGTTTCCAGCCACAGTTAGTGGGGTTGAAATCTTCCCACTGCTTTCTGTAGACCTACAAAGGGAAGACATTACTTTTTATACTTGTTTTTCTTTTTTTTCAAAAAGTTTTTGTTATTGAAGAGTGGCTTAGAACTGAGGGGGGAAAAATCATCTTAAGAATTATAGCACAACTTATGTATCATTAAAGGGTAGATTTTATAGGTCTGTGTATGTTAGTTTATTGAAACCAAAATTCATATTTCGTTATTTTACTAATCATAACACTAGCCTTCTTGCAAACCCTACCAATGGATCCACAGAGGCCCTATGGAAGCAGGTCAAATGTCCAGGCAGTGCAATACCACAAGATCCCAGACAAACAGCAAGGCTTTGCACAACTATTTACCAATAGCACTATTGTATTCACTTGAAGGTTTCTAAGCCACCTCCACATAAATACTATTCATTGGCTTTCCGTCACTGGGACAAAATACCTGAGGTAAACAATGTATAAGGAAGAGAGGTTTGTTTTATCACCCAGTTTTAGAGATTTCAGCCCATAGTTGCTTGGCCCCATGGCCTTCGGACCTGTGGCCAGATAGCAGTGACTGGGTGGGACCACGTGGTGGAATATGGTACTCAGCACAAGGCAGCCAGGAAGTGAGGGAGGAGGGCCTGAGATTCCAAAGGCATGCCTCCAGGGTCTTAAGTTCCTCCTACTAGCTCCCACATTAAAAACAAGAATATTTATTTATTTGCAAGCAGAGAGGGATAGAAAAGAGACAGCGAGAAAGGACCTCCAGCCATGGCAAACGAACCCCAGATGCATGTGCCATTTTGTGCAAGTGGCTTTTACGTGGGTATTGGGAGATCAGACCCAGGTCATCAGGTTCTGCAGGCAAGCACCTTAACTGCTGTAGCTCCCACTTTTTAAACATTCTACCACTTCTCAAAAAATGCCATAGCACAGGGACCAAAGCTTTAACATAAAGGCCTTTGAGATACTTAAGATACAAATGGTGGCACCTACCACTATACAAACACACACATACACATACAGCATACATGTGTGCATATGTGCTTTGGGTTAAAGGGCCATGCTGATCCAGACAGTGAGAGCTTCAGAGTGAAGGCACAGTGAGGTCAAAAACTTAGTCTCAGTTTGTGCATCTGTCCCCATAACCACACTGCTGTGTGAAGACATACAAGGACCAGTAAGAACTGTGAAATTAAGAATACAGAGCTGGCTTAGCCATTAAGGCACTTGCTTCAAAGCCTAAGGACTCATGTTTGACTCTCCAGGTCCCACGTAAGCCAGACGCACAGTGATGCAAGTGGACAAGGTCGCACAAGCATCTGGAGTTCTATTGCAGTGGCTAGAGGCCCTGATGTACCAATTCTCTCCCCACCCTCTGGCTCTCACATTAAAAATTTAAAAAAAGAATACAGGCTTTAGGGGTGGCATATCTGTGGTGACATGTATGTGATCTTCAAGCATATACATGCTTGAATTCTACCACTAATTGATGCTTATGTAAAAGCACAAAGTGTAGCTGTAAGGACATTCAGCAATTCATGATAACCTTGACCTCCAGAGATGCGGCGATGAGAATGGTTGCTGGTGCCTTGTGGGGAGGGTTATGGACCTCGTTGGACATGGAGCTCTTGAGTTGGGTTTCATGGGAGGATCTGTGGGATGGAGCAAAGAGACCATTGTGGGGACAGAATGAGCAAACGCATTGAGGAGGCTGAGAGAGAGGTCACAGGACAAAGACGGAGAAGTTACTTGGAGGTGGTGAGAAAAGGCGATTGAGAACCAACTGTCAGGCTAAGGATTGCAGAGTTCACTCCAAATCCAGCCAGGGAGCCATGGCCCCTTAGCTCCCCACCTCACCCACCCTGGGCTCTTCTGTCTCTGCCCTCAGGAAGTGCGGTTTCTTGGAGACCCGACAAGCTCCCTCAGCTCAAGAAACAGTGCATGCCTTGGCTAACCTACCTCTCTGGCTTTCAGTGTCTCCACTCCAGCATGGGATGGTTGGGAGAAATAGTTTTTTGGCATTCCAAAATAAAATAAACTTTTTGGAAGATCCATATAATGACCGCGCGAAGAATAGTGTTGGACAACGAGGAGCCCCAGAGACACCCAACAGCTCTTCTAGTTACATGGTTTATGACAAACATAATCTATTACATAACAAACACTCCCAACCTCTCCCTCGGTATAACCACTGTAAGATGTAGCTGTGCTTTGGTTTAGTTTAATCATCAAGTATGAGATCTTCCGTGGGTGTGTGGATGTAAAGAACGTTCTTCTTTAATGAGCTTTTAATGCCACTAAGGCTAATTGTTCACCTTTTAAACTCGTTGGCCATTTTCATGTTGTCCTGATTCCTGGTTTTCTCTTGGCTCCTAGATTCCCAAATGGCCACTTGTGTTCCAAAACAAAGCATGTGCCGAGGCAGGGAGATTCAGAGGCAGACAAATAAGTGCTGGATTACATAGGCTGATCTTGCCCTGAAGTCCGCCAAACCACAGTCCTCGGGGATCTGGAAGAATTCCAAAGCAGATAGAAAATAAACAGGGGCGAGTGGTACATTCTCTAGTAACAAGGGTCCCCCTGGACTTCTTCCAAGGTTTTCCCCTTGTTCTGTTTTCACTGGTATCAGGGGAAACAGGGCCAGGGTGTGACAGGGAGGGACTAAAGAATACAGACTCAGAACATTGTGGAGAAGTAAAAGTAAAAAAAAAAAGAGAAACTTTTCTTTGGGAAGTCAGCCTCACATCTTTCAAACCCAACGATGCAACCCTTTCAAGACAAACTCTCCAAGCTGACCAGCCATCCACGAACAGGGCTCTTCAAAGGGAATCGACTGTGTTGATGAACGCCGTCCTCAGCTGTTCATATCATTTTTCATATGTTCATCAGTTCTGCATGTTCTATCTACTGATCTTCTCATTTTCATTCTCGTGACATGCAAATTTTAATACAACATGCCCCCAAAGTCTTATAATGCTATGTTATGCATATATGTACATATGTACGTATAGCTGTCTGCTTATTGTCTATTTATCTATCACCTATCAATTTCAAAATAAATACTTGAGGGACATTCCATCCTTAACTTCTGAGTAACAAACTACTCCGAAGGTTGCATCCCCCGGAGGGGCTGTGGAGATTGGTGCCACCGTAAAGGACATGACAGATGTGGGAGTGGTGGTTCCCACCGCATCTCCCTCTAACTCATCCATCTGGCCTGTTCAGGAAACAGATGTATCGTGGAGAATGACAATGATTATTGGGAACTTCATCAGGTAGTAACTGTAATCCCAGCTGCTGTACAAAACGTGGTTTCCTTACTTAAGAAGATTAACACATTTGTGGTGGTTTGAATCAGATGTCCTTCATAAACTCATGTCGAAGCACACTGAATGCCTGGGCCCCCAACTAATGGAAAATTGGAAGGTGGAGCCTTGCTGGAGGAGGTGTGTTATTGTGGGGAGGCTTTGGGGTGTTACACTCAGCTCCCCCTTTGCTAGAGTTCAGCTCGCTCTCCTGATGCTGTTGTCCACCTGCTGTGGCAGAGGTGACGTCCAGCCTCTGCTCGTGCCATGCTTTCCGCTGCCATTGTGGAGCTTCCCCTCGAGACTGTAAGTCAAAATTAAAACTTTCCTCCCATCAGCCGCTTTGGGTTTGGTGCTTTGTCCCAGCAATGTGAAGGTAACTAGGACAGCATCTCCTGGCACCTGGTTTTCAGCTATTGATCTTAAAGACGCTTTCCTCTCCATACCTGTGTATCAGAACCACCAGGAACAATTTTCTTTTAGCTGGCAAGGCCAGGAGTGCACCTTTACTGTGTCACCTCAACGTTACATGAATTCTCCAGCTCTGTGTCATAACTTAGTTCACAGAGTTCTTGATCACCTGTCCCTTCCAGAAGGTGTCACATTAGTCCATTATGTTGATGATATTATGCTTTTTGGACCAAGTAAACAGGAGGTGGTAACCACCCTGGACTTGCTGGTACAACATCTGTGCAACAGAGGACGGGAAATAAATCCAACCAAAGTTTGGGGCCTTTGACCTCAGTAGAGTTTCTAGTTCAGTAGTGTGGGACATGCAGAGATACTATTTTTAAAATTTTTTTTTGTTCATTTTTATTTATTTATTCGAGAGCAACAGACAGAGAGAAAGAGGCAGATAGAGAGAGAGAAAGAGCAGAATGGGCGCACCAGGGCTTCCAGCCACTGCAAACGGAACTCCAGATGCGTGCACCCCCTTGTGCATCTGGCTAACGTGGGTCCTGGGGAATCAAGCCTCGAACTAGGGTTCTTAGGCTTCACAGGCAAGCGCTTAACCACTAAGCCATCTCTCCAGCCCGAGTTATTATTTTTTTAAATATTTTATTATTTATTTATTTGAGCTGGGGGGGGGGAGTAGAGGCAGATACAGAGAAAGAAAGAATGGGCATGCCAGGGCCCCCAGCCTCTGCAAATGAACTCCAGATTCGTGTGCTCTTTTGCACATCTGGCTTATGTGGGTCCTGGGGAATCAAACCGGGGTCCTTAGGCTTCTTAGGCAAATGCCTTAACCACTGAGCCATTTCCTCAGTGAAGGATAAGTTGTTGCACCTGGGCCCTCCTACCTCCAAGAAAGAAGCACAAGGTCTAGTGGGCCTATTTGGATTCTGAAGCACATTCCTCACTTGGGTGTGTTACTCCATCCCATATACCAAGTGACTCAGAAAGCTACTAGTTTTCAGTGGGGCCCAGAACAAGAGAAGGCTCTTCAACAGGTCCAGGCTGCTATTCCCCTTGGCCCCTAGGATCCAGCAGATCCGATGGTACTTGAGGTGTTGGCATCATATAGGGATGCCGTTTGGAGACTTTGGCAGTCTCCTATAGGTGAATCACAGTGGAGACCCTCAGGATTCTGGAGCAAGGCCCTGCCATCATCTGTAGACAATTATTCTCCCTTTGAGAAACAGTTCTTGGTCTGCTATTGGGCCAGAGTGGAGACTGCACACTTGACAATGGGCCATCAAGTTACCACGTGGCCTGAGCTGTCAATTATGAGCTGGATATGATCTGACCCACCAGGCCATAAAGTTGGACGTGCACAGAGGCAGCCCATCACCAAGTGGAAGTCGTACTATGTGATCAGGTCTTAATAGGTCATTAAGTAAGTTTCATTAGGAAGTTGCCCAACTGCCTATGGTCGCTACTCCTGTTACAATGCCTTCTGTCCCCAAGCATGCACCTATGTTATCATGGGGTGTGCTCTATGATCAGTTAACTGAGCATGAGAAAACTAGGGCCTGGTTTACAGATGAATCTTCCTGCTATGCAGGCACCTCACAAAAGTGGACAGCCATGACATTTCAGCCCCTTTTTGGGACAATTCTGAAGGGCAGTGGTGAAGGGAAGTCTTCACAATGGAAGAACTCCAGGCAGAGCACATGCTTGTGCATTTTGCTTGGAAGGAATAATGGCCTGATGTATGGTTACGTGCTAATTCAGGCGTGGTAGCCAGTGGTTTGGTTGGATAGTAGAGGACTTGGGAAGCACAGTGAAAAATTGGAGAAGAAGACATTTGGAGAAAGCATATGTAGATAGATCTCTGACTGAGTATAGGATATAAAAGCTATTTGAGTCACTGTAAAGGCTCATCAAAAGGTGACCTCAGCAGGGAATGACTTTAACAAACAAGTAGGTATGATGGCTTGTGTTGATTGTGGACAGCAGTCAACCTCGGTCCCTGGACATCTCTGTCATTGCCTATTGGGCCCATGAACAAAGTGGCCTTGGTGGCAAGGATGCAGATTAGGCATGGGCTCAATACCATGGAATTCCACTCATCTGGGCTGACCTGGCTACAGCTGCTGCTGAGTGCCAAATCTGCCAGCAGCAGAGACCAATGCTGAGTCCCCGATATGGCACCATTGCCCGGGGGTGCCAGCCAGCCACCTGGTGGCAGATTGACTACATTGGACCACTCCCATCATGGAAAGGGCAGCATGTTGTCCTACCTGGAATAGATACTTATTCTGTGCCTGGATTTGACAGCAAGGTCACCTGAACAGCCCAGCTAGGGTCTGAGCTAGGGTCCTGTCTCCTGCACATACCACTAACTCCACCCCGTCTCTCAAGAGGGAAGAGGCAGGAGGGCCACAGGAAGATTAGGAAATATGGATGCTTGCAGTGATGTTTAGCAGTAAGTGAAATGCCATTTATTTTCAAGAAGCACAAGTCTCCACTCAGCTCTCTCAGGGTTTCATTCTTATTCCTCTTCAGCTCTGTGGGCAAATGCCCACATCTGTGTGGCCCACTGCTCTCATGGTCATCTGGAAGCACCTGCTTCTCTGGGTACATATTGGAATCTTAAATTCCAGAAGTATGAACTCTTCTCTCCTTCTCTCTGGATTACTTTTTTTTCCTCCCAATTCTTCTGCCTTTCTGCCTCCTCACTTTCTTTTAATTTCATTTTTGTCCTCTTCTCTACAATTTATGCAGGCCCTGTTTTTTTAAAAAAAATCCAAAGAAAAGATATTTGCTTTGGGAGAAGAAGAGAGAAATAGAAGATGTATTTTCCAAGGCAAAGAATCACTCTGCTTTTCCACAGAGGCCTACTTCACAGAAATAATGTGGCTTACGGGGCTTTCTTCTCTCCATCTTTCTCTCTTCTTTAGGAAAAAAAAAAAAAAGTTGCTGTAAACAGCTGGAGACTGTGACTTGAAAAACCAAGAAAGCAAGATGAATAAAACTTCCTGTTTTCCTCTCTGACCCCCTGGTCTCCAGGGGGCTGGCCTACAAAGCCACCTTCCAACCAGATGTTCCATTCCCGAAGTTCCTTTAGAGTCGCTGCATATCAGTTATTCCTAACCCAGCAGCACCAGACCTTAGATTCACTTACAGCGAACATGCTCCAGCCAAGCGCCTGGTGGGACACAGGGCCTCTTGAGAACCACTGAAAAATGTGGCCAGCATATGACATGGGACCAAGGAATTAAACTCTCTAGTCTCCACATGAAAATTAAGTGTAACCCTAGCAGAGATTCTCCAATATGCCGCGTCTTATGGCAAGACTCCTATTCGCTCATTAAACCCACACCACAACTCCATTAGGGAGGCACTAATGTCTCTATGTTGTGGTTCACGAGATCCAGCCTTAGAAAGGATAATTACAGGCTGGAGAGATGGCTTAGAGGTTAAGGCACTTACCTGCAAAGCCAAAGGACTCAGGTTTGATTCTCCCAGAACCCATGTAAGCCAGATGTACAAAGTGGCACATGTGTCTGGAGTTTGTTTGCAGTGATTAGAGGCCCTGGTGTGCCCATTCTCTCCCTCCCTCCCTCTCTCTCTCATTCCCTCTTTTTCTCTCTCACAGAAATAAATAAATAAAAATAAAAATATCTTAAAAACAAGAAAGGTGGGCTGGAGAGACAGTTTAGCAATTAAGGCATTTGCCTGCAAAGGCAAAGGATCCAGGTACAATTCCCCAGGATCCACATAAGCCAGGTGCACAAGGGGGCGCATGCATCTGGAGTTCATTTGCAGTGGTTGGAGGCCCTGTCGTGCCCATTCTCTCCCTCTCTCTTTCTCTTTCTCTGCCTCTTTCTGTCTCTCAAATAAATAAATAAATAAAAAGTATATTATTAAAAAAAAAAACAAGAAAGGCTAATTACCTGCCCTAATTTCCACACCTAGTAGGACCGCTCTCACCCCTTTCCCATGCTGTGTGAGTTCATGGAGAAGCAACATGGGTGGAGAAGTCTTAATCACTTCAAAGGAGAGCCTGTCACCTGCGCCATTTTTGGCTCTGGCCTGGGTTGCTGGGTGGATTGCTTTTCTGCTTGGCTGCTGTGTTCCTCCTCTTTGGAGATATGTTGTCATCAGTGTTAAAGGTCTGTCTGTATCCTCTGCGGTCACACCCAGCTACTCCCTTCCCTGTCCCCTCAGATTCCTCCCTCCCCTTCTGGTCCATCTCTTCTCATCTGACCAGAGCAGGGGGGGTGGAGACCCTTCACTGCAGAACTCTTAAGTGCTTGAGCAGATCTTTGAAAAAACGTGCTCCAAGCATGACGCCGATCTATATTTGGCCTTTTCATGCTGAACAACAATCCACCAACAGGACTGGTGGTAGAACTGTTATTAACAGTCTCTTCCCCGCAAAATAGAGCACAGTGTGCTTTTGGAGGAAATTGATTCTTGCCTGTTGGCTAATTATTAGCAGCTAGAATTATCTTCATCATTAAAAATGTGCTTGCATTGTCAGATTTCACAGTTTCCTACTTGTGAAGGATAACAGGGTTAGTGTTTTAAACAATCAATGAATAACTCGCTTTCCAAAGCAACCTTACACCAGAATACCTTGGAGACCTTCTGCTGCCTATGTCCCAGTGTGAGCTTGCCAGCAGCCCCCACCCTCTGTGCCGTACTTTTAAAACATTTTTGTTGGGAACCTTAATTGTGAACATAGTACAAACTGGTTCTATGCCCATCACATCATCGTCCTATGTCCCCTATCTCCTGTCCCCATTCCCTTGAGGATCCTCTTCAGTGGGGTATTGGTAATGGCTGTAGGATCATGGATGTACCAGACAGTTCCTGTTTGGGGGACAGGGCTTCACAGTACATCTTCCCACCTTGTGACTCTTACATGAGGTCTGATCCCTCTTCCACAGTGGTCACTGAACTTTGGAGGGAATGTTAGAAGTCTCCTTTCATGTTGACCTCTCAGCAGTCTCTTACTTTCTGCTTTGATGAGTTTTGAGTCTCCTCAGTGTCTACTGCAATCTCCCTGGAGGAGGTTGTCAGACTGGCAGTGAGAGCAGCACTTGTATTCAATCCACCACTTCCTCTGTGATGTCTCCTGGGCACTGACTGCCGTTTGGAGTTCGTTTGCAGTGGCTGGAAGCCCTGGCACCCCCCCCCCCACCCATCTGCCTCCCTCTCTCTCCATCTCTCAAATAAATAAATAATAATAATAAAAATCATTTTTAAAAATCAGGTATAAACATGTACAATTAGAAGACTTTTTGATGGTGTTCCAAACACGTTGAAGAAAAGTAGCCTCTCTTTCAAAGTACAGTAGATCCCAGGGTAGCATGGGAAGTGGGTGAGTCACAGTATTTATAATTTCAGATGAAGGCACAGTTCAGCAGATCAGCAGTGCATCTCAATCGATCATTAGATATATTTAGTTAGTAATGATGAAATGCAAACTTTTGTGAGTTTCTTAGAAGTTAGATGTTTCAAGTTATCCATATCATGCTAGATCAGTTAATTATATTCTGCTTTGTAGTGCATCCAGGGATCAAGTTCTAGTGATCATGTAGAGTCCATAGCTGATATATTAATCATATTGTCGTCAATTATGAGCCTCCTAACTCTGATCTCAGACCTATCCATGGACAATTTTTTTCAATTTCAAGCAAGTTTTCAATAAAACTCTTGAATTTTTGGTGGTGTTGTTGTTTTGATGCATGGTCTCACTCTAGCCCAGGCTGATCTTGAACTCATGGTGAGCCTTTTACCTCAGGCTCACTTATGCTGGGGTTACAGGCATGAGCCGCTATATCCAGCCAAACTTTTAAAAAAATTGTTTTTATATTTTAAAATTTATTAAAATATATTTTGGGGGGGGGCTGGAGAGATGGCTTAGCTGTTAAGGCATTTGCCTGCAAAGCCAAAGGATCCTGGTTCAACTCTCTAGGATCCACATAAGCCAGATGCACAAGGGGGCACATGCATTTGGAGTTCCTTTTCAGTGGCTGGAGGCCCTGGTGCACCTATTCTCTCTCTCTCTCTCCCTCTTTCTCTCTCTCAAAAATGAATAAATAAATAAATATAGTTTTTCAAAAAGAATCTGTAAAATATTATATATATTGAGGTAGGGTCTCACTCTATTCCAGGCTGACCTGGAATTTGCTATGTAGTCTCAGGGTGGCCTCAAACTCATGGTGATCCTCCTACCTCTGCGTCATGATTAAAGGTGTGCACCTCCTCACCTGGCTTAGAATATTTTATTTATTTATTTGCAAGAGATGGAAAGAGAGAGAGAGAGAGAGAGAGGATGGATGGACTTGCCAGGACCTCCTTCCACTGCAAATGAACTCCAGACATATAGACCACTTTGTGCATCAGGCTTTACGTAGGTAGTGGGGAGTCAAACCCAGGCCATTAGGCTTTGCAAGCAAGTATGTTTTACTGCTGATCTATCTCTCCAGCCTTATTTTTGAATAGTTTTTCATTGCCAATTATCATACGTGTACTTAATGCATTTTGATCACCATCTCCTCCTTAAGCACCCGCTCTGCCCCCTTTCCACTAAAGCTTCCCTCTTTTCAAATAGTTCCTGTGTTTTGATATCTTTTCCCCCTCTGTCACCATCTGTGATAACATGTTGATGGAGCAGCACTGTGCAGGTAACAACAGCTGCTGTGGGATCATGAGTGCAATGGCCACCTTGTGTCGGGGAACAGTGTTCCAAAGCACTCCTCCCCATCCCTTGGCTCTTACATTCTTTCCACTGTGTCTTCCTCAACGTTCCCTGAGAACCAAGACTGCAGTGAAGTTGTGCAACGCCACAGGAACACCTCAGACTCATTATATATTTGGTTTGCAATTAATTTTTAGTTGTTGAGCATTCAGACATTTCTTTCTACTGTTGTCGTATTTTTTCATAACCCCCACATTCAGTTACATGATCTCATACAGGGTCATAACCTACAGTTTTAGACAAGCCGAATTTCTGGGTTCAAGGGGCTATTAAAGTAGTAAAAATCTGGGCTGGAGAGATGGCTTAGCAGTTAAGCGCTTGCCTATGAAATCTAAGGAACCCAGTTCGAGGCTCGATTCCCCAGTACCCACGTAAGCCAGATGCACAAGATGGCGCACACATCTGGAGTTCATTTGCAGTGGCTGGAGGCCCTGGTGCGCCCATTCTCTGTCTCTATCTCTGCCTTTTTGTCTGCCTCTCTCAAATAAATAAATAAAAATAAACAAAAAATTTTTTTAAAGTAGTAAAAACTCTTCCAAGGCACAGCAAAAAAAAAAAAAAAAAAAAAAAAACTTCACCAGTTCATCTTTCACAAGTATATATAGTTTTTGGACATCTTGAATAATAATTGTTGCCACACATTTACTGATTACTCGCCATGTCTCAGTTACTAGGTGTTTTGCACATACCAAGGGGATTGCTCTTTAAAACAATGCAGTATGGATCCTATTGCACTCCAGGATCACTTTCTATTTATAGTTGAGAAAAACAGAAGCCAGAACTAGTAAGCAAATGCCCAGAGTCACACAGTTAGCAAAGAGTGTAGCGAGATACTAGGGCAGGTAACACGGCCCTGGAACTTGCATTCTGCCAAGAAAATGAGAGAAAATGGCATTTTTGTTTTTAGTTGAATGACTCTGGACAATGGGAGATGATTGTTCTAGCTTTAATTTCTCTCTTCTTCAAATCCATTTGGAACCATCATTTGTGGTGGGCAGCCTTTTAAGATGCATCCAGATTTCCTTCTCCTGGCGTCCATGTCTCAAGGAATCTCTCCCATAGGATAACAGCTGCACCTAACAGTTTACCACTAGCAAACAGATCACTGCCAAACAGATCGGATTTCACTTGTGAGTTGAGATTACAAAACAAAAAGAAAGAAAGAAAAATAATATTCTGTGACTTCTCTTTTGCTGGAATTCTTCTCTCTCTCTCTCTCCCTGTCTCTCTTTCTCTCTCTCTATCATTTGTATACTTTCATGAAACCTGTCATCATATTTGGAATGACAACATGGTATCTTCCAAATGACAATGATATCCAAGGTGGAATTGAAGACCTCAGTCCAACAACTTAAGAGTACAGGGAACCCTGCCCAAATTGCCTGCTTAGTTTTGGGTTTAGAGGCTCCTATTAGCAGATCCCCGAGCTGACTATAGTCAACTTGCACACCTTGACTGTCTAAATTATCTGCAATTTACTTGTAATGTGGGGTGAATTTAGTACCTAATTTCTTTTCTTTTCTTTTTTTTTTTTTTTTTTTTTTTTTTTGCAAGTGGCCAGCCAATTGTCGCACTAGCTTATATTGACAAGTTCATTGTTGTCATTGATTGGATGTGTAACTTTCATCGTTTATTCCACTTTCATATACATGCAAATCCCCATCATTGTTTCTTTCTGGGCACTGATCCATTCATGGTCTCATTTCTTAACTCTTGTCATGATTTTGATTATGTAAAGTATTTTTATAGCTAATAGTGTTTGTTCTCTCACATTACCGTTTTATGAAACAGTAAATCCATTACCTATTATCTTTCCAGATGAAATCTAGAATCACTTTGCAGCTTGCATGACCGATTATGCTAATGTTTCCAATGGAAACACATTACATTTGCAAATTGGAGAAAATGGAAGCTTGTAATTTTGTGTGTTGTGTTCTAGAAAGACGATAAATTGCTTCACTAGTGAAGCTTTTAATCATGTCTTTGAGAGAGACTTTATAACTTTCTTCATCTACCCCTTGCACATTCATTAACTATTTGTTGTCATTGGGATAATTTTCCTTCTAAATGGTTATTGAAGCTTTTTAGAAAAATCATCTGGAGCTGGAGAGATGGCTCAGTCACTAACGCGCTTGCTATGCAAGTATGAAGACCCGAGTTTGAATCCCGATGTCTGTGTGAAAGTCCTGGGACAGCTGGGTCCTCCTGGAATCCCAGTACCGAGGAGCAAGATACAGAAAGATCCCCAGAGGTTGTTTACTCCCTAGTCCAGCCATGTCAGTGAGCTTTTGGCTTGGTGAGAGACCTTGAGGAAGTCATTCGACCCCAACTTCTGCCTTCTACATGCAGGCACATATACATGCATGCACATCCCACACACATGCATGCACACACACATACACCACATGCATACATGCAACCACATGATTACACATGCATGCACATACATGAAAGCCCAGTCTACACACATGCATGCATACACACATACACCACATGCATCCACATGATTACACATGCATACACATATGCATGCACACACATACACCACGCATATACTTGCACACACATCCATAAACACAATGCACTCACACACACATATACCACTCACATGCATGCACATGGGTACATGTACACACACACACACACACACACACATGTGCGTACACATATGCAACCCCCCCCACAAAAGCAAAATCATTGTTTAGTCTATGTTGTACCTTGCCATGCCACTTCCTGCATTGTCTAGTAGCTGCTTCTATTTCGATGTTGTAATTGAGTATCTTTGTTATTGCTTTAGTGAGAAATGGGTCTTCCACTTCAGCAAATGCTGTTTCAGCAATAATTAAGATACTTATGTGACTGATATTAGCACAATAAATAACAATTCGTTATACTTAAAATGTGAACTTATTTTTGCATTCTAGTTAAAATCCTACTTAGTTATTGTGGTGGTTTGATTCAGGGGTCCCCCATAAACTTAGGTGTTCTGAATGCTAGGTTCCCAGCTGATGGAGATTTGGGAATTAACGCCTCCTGGAGGCAGTGTATTGTTGGAGGTGGGCTTATGGATGTTATAGCCAGTGTCCCCTTGCCAGTGTTTGGCACTCTCTCCTGTTACTATTGTCCACCTGATGTTGGCCAGGGGGCGATGTCCACCCTCTGCTCATGCCATCATGGAGCTTCCCCTCGAGTCTAAGCCAAAATAAACCCTTTTTTTCCCCAAAAGCTGTTCTTGGTCAGGTGATTTCTGCCAGCAATGTGAACCTGACTGCAACAGTTATGAAGTCATATTTCAACATACTACTGAACTTGATGTACCAACATTATGTTGAAGATATGCCATGGTGACATTTATTTAGGAGTTTTGGCAGTACGTTTGAAAGAGAGTTAGCTATTTTCCCAGTGATAAGAGATAGTCTTTCTTATTACAGGATGTTTCTTGAAATTCATCAATAGTATATTTCTTAAACATTTTTAATGCCCATAAAACCACTTGGTTCTGGTCACTTTAAAAGGGGTTCTGGGGCCGGAGAGATGGCTTAGTGGTGAAGCGCTTGCCTGTGAAGCCTGAGGACCCAGGTTCAAGTCTCCAGGTCCCACGTTAGCCAGATGCACAAGGGGGCGCACACATCTGGAGTTCATTTGCAATGGCTGGAGGCCCTGGTGTGCCCATTCTCTCTCTCTCTCTATCTGCCTCTTTCTCTCTCTGTCTGTCACTCTCCAATAAATAAATAAATAAATAAATAAATAAATAAATAAATAAAAATGAATAAAAAAGGGAGGTTCTGTATTACTTTCACAATTAGGAATATTTTCCATCAGTCAGAGAAAACATTGGTTTTATTTCTATCCTACTTACTATATTTCTAAACTTACTTTTGTATCAGACCCCTTTTAGTGGCCTCATTGTTTTTTTTTTAAATTAATTAATTAATTAATTTATGGATTTTCGAGGTAGGGTCTTGCTCTAGCTCAGGCTGACCTGGAATTCACAATGTAGTCTCAGGGTGGCCTTGAACTCACGGCGATCCTCCTACTTCTACCTCCTGAGTGCTGGGATTAAAGGTGTGCGCCACCACATCCGGCCTCATTGTTTTTATTTGGATTAACTTAATTGCTTAGATGCTTCATGTTTTATTTATGATAAACTCTTTTTCCAAAAGTATCAGGTTCTATAACACTAACAGTTCATACTTGAGCAAAATCCACTTGCTGTTAAGAAAGACTTATGAAGGTTGATGCCTTCTGCTTGACTTCTCTATATTAGCATACTATATGTTAATATGTATCAACATTTCAGCATTAAAATTCCATGCAGAAGCAGTTACTTTCTCTGTAGCACAGATGCATTCTTGAATCATGATTAAATTGTCAAGGAAAACCCCAGACCAAAATAAAATGTACACACACACACACATTCATATTCATAAGATTTGAAACCATTGGAAACAGAAGGTACTCATTACTTTTAATTACAATACACATTTCCAAAATAGCAGAGGTCCCCTTCCTGGGAAGCCTGGGAAAGTTGAATTGGTGGCCTATTGATCTGTGATATATGGCTCAAATTATGACCTTCAAGGCCTAGATTCTCCCAGAGGGAACAACAATTTTGCACTTTGCCCTGGTAAGTCTCCCCACGCTTTGAGGCTGTAAGGGGAATGGAGCTTGATAAGAAGAGAAAACAGATGAGGAAGTGAACCTGAGATGAGGGAGACTGCGATGGTGGCATGCTACCAGATATTAACACGTGGAGGTCACTTTTCTTTGCAGAATAAACACTGGAGCAACATACAAATAAAGCCATTTGTTCCTAATCCTTTAAAAATAATGGCATTTATGATGACAAAACTCAAAGCAATTAGAAGTGATTTTGAGGTTCTGATGAATTTTAATTTTTGCCCTTACTGCCTACCGTAGCTCATCAGAGTCTTAACAGTCTGAACTGACAGCTGCATTTACAATTATCATTGCATGGTGTCAACATTAATTCTACTGCCTTCATTCAACTTTGTTTTCTAGACTGTTTGTCTGAACAATCCTAGACTGCTCGTATTGGCTTTGTTATTCCATATTTTGCTTACTATCTGGCTCTGGCCTTAATTACTAAAAGTGTATAGCTTTCCACACTATACCTAGAATCCTTCCTTAAGGACTGACCTTCATGCGTTCATGTGGCTGTGCTTCTGACCTCTAGCCAGACTCTGGTCCCTGGCCCTCTTCTGTACCTCACATCCTTATTGTCAGAGATGAGGGAAACTGTTCCCTGCCTAAAGCAAAAGGACCTCGGTTCGATTCCCCAGGACCCACATAAGCCAGATGCACAAGGTGGTACATGCACCTGGAGTTTGTTTGCAGTGGCTGGAGGCCCTGACATGCCCATTATTTCTCTACCCTCTCTTTCTCTTCCTCATTATCTCTCTCAAATAAACAAATAAAAATATAATATTTAAATAAATAAATGAAACTACTTTCATGTACACCAAAACTTCTTAGAAATCATTGCTGGCTTAGACCCAGTGGCATGTGGCCATGACCCATTAGATACTAATATCAACCAATACCAAGGAGCAGAGGCCACTTCCAGGGGCATTCTAGTTTCTTATTGTCCTCAAAAGAGGAAGGAAACAAAAAGAAAGAATTAAACTGTGGCATGCACTTGTCGCAGAAGCAGAGGTAGTTTATTAGGAAAAGATCACTTCCAATAAGGAAGGGGGCTGGAGCAACGAGAAGATGCTTAGCAGTTTCACAGCCTACTACACAAAGGACCCCATTTTCTCCCTCACCACTCTCTTTTTGGTTTCATTTCCTGAGTGTCTAAACGTACTTACTCGTCTCTATCCTCTGACTGGCTCTTCTATTTCTTCGTGGGGGACCAGACCAGTCTGATCTTAAGGAGCTACATTGGATATGGAACCGCTGTAACAAAATACCCTAAATTACAGAGGTTGGCAAGATCCTTGCAGGAGGCAGCCGTTCTCTGGAAGACTCCTCAAGGGCGTCAGGGGCTTTCTATCATCTAGCTCGCATCTTTCTGCATTGTTGAAGTTAGCCCACGGGGGAGAGTAAGGAGTCAGAGAGTGCAGGACCCAGAGCTTTCTTCTGTGCCTGTGACATACACACATACTTTCACATAGTCCATTGACCAGAACAAAGCCATTGGCCCTATCCGCCCTCAAAGGAGACAAGGTTTTATTCTCTGCCTGTGTAGCCATGCACTCTATCACGACGCGGGCTGGGGGCTCTACTACTGAAAGAAAGAAGAGGAGAGAAGGCATTGAGAGCTAACTGCTTACCTTTGCCACACAGAGAATGCTGAGTTGGTGATCAGGCTTGGCTCCCTGATTGGCAGCCGTTAGACCTTTCCCTCGTGCCCCGTCTGCCTTGGGCACAAAGACTGTCGGACAAGCAGGTAGCCACACTTCCTTCCCTCCATCTCTGGCTTCTCTGAACGCTTCCTGCAGAGGTGTTGGAGGAAGGTACGCGGCCAGTACAGCCGCCTGCTGTCCCACTCCGGAAGGCACTGTTTTAAAACACTTGCTTTAAACACTCCGCCCGAGATCTGTGACGGGACTAAAGGTCCCACGTTCTAGATCAAGAGCTGGAACCCTTGAGGGCAACTTACAACACCCAAGGCCAACGTAAGAGAGCTGGACTGCAGGAGAGTGCTTGCCTAGCACGCACACAGGCCTGGGTTCCGTCACCAGCACCCCAGAAACTCAGCATGGTTCACATGCCTATAATCACAGTCCTCGGGAGTTGGAGGCCAGAAGGGCAGAAGGGCAGGATCCTTGACAACATAGTGAGCTCAAGGCCAGCCTGGGGTCCACGAGAGCCCCCCCCCCCCGTCTCAAAAACCAAAATTACGACACTGAAAAGTGCCACCTGGTGCTGCTTACTTCGGTCAGAAAGCCAAGGGTTACAAACAGTTGCCAAATGTCAAGGGCCACTGGTGGTTGAAGACCAGAGTGATGACACCAACCTGAGTGTCTGGAGCCAAAGGTGGTGTAAAGCTTGCGGCTCTAGAACCCTAGCTGTCGGGGCTTAGAGCGCTGAGTCTCCAAGTTCACCAATCCCGTCGCTAGGCCTTGGGCACTCAAGACGTCAGGATTGACAGCTCTGGATGAACTCCCTGCTTACCTGTAATTCCCATCTGGATAAAGCCAAAGGACCCAAGACAGCTCATTGGTAACAACCTCCCTCTCCGTGGTTCCATCCTTACTGGAGCAAACTTCTGGACATCATTGAAGAGATTGCTTTGTTTGTTTATTTAACAGAATCTGAGTAACCCAGGCTGCTCTTGAACTTGCGATTTTCCTGACTCAGCTTCCCAAGTACTGGGATGCATTACTAGACATGACCAATAGTTTTAAATACAGAAAAGTTCCTCTGGAAGAAGATGGAGATGGAATCTGGAAGCAGAGTAATATAAGAACATGGGTATCACATGGGGTTAGCAGACAGAAGCCATACCCTTGAATGGTCTGTGATAACTCACGGGTATGTAAAGACTTTAATTTCCCTCCCTCACTCCTACCTTAAGAAAAGTTATTTAATTTATTAGAAAGAGGGAATGAGGGGGAGAGGGAGAGAGAGAGAGAGAGAGAGAATGGGCACACCAGGGCCTCTAGCCACTGCAAACAAACTCTAGACTCATGTGCCTCCTTGTGCATCTTGCTTATGTGGGTACTGGGGAATTGAACTTGGCAAGCACCTTACTCACTGTCATCTCTCCAGCCCACTCCTACCTTTTTATTCAAGTGATTCTACTAGCTTCAATTTCCCAAAAGATGTGGTCCTCAGATCCAGTCTGCATAAAAGACAGAATCACGGGCTGGAGAGATGGCTTAGCAGTTAAGCACTTGCCTATGAAGCCTAAGGACCCTGGTTCAAGGCTGGATTCCCCAGGACCCACATTAGCCAGATGCACAAGGGGGTGCACGTGCCTGGAGTTCTTTTGCAGTGGCTGGAGGCCCTGGCACGCTCTTTCTCTCTCTTTCTCTCTCTCTCTCTGCCTCTTTCTCTGTCTGTTGCTCTCAAATAAACAAATAAAAATTAAAAAACAAAAACAAAGAACAAAAGACAGTATCACTATCCAATGCTTTGTGGTACAACTGAGCCAAATTTGAGCTAAAACTGCAGAGATTTAATAGCTCACTGCAAAACCTAGTTCAAAACTAACAAATATAAACATGCAAAATTCCATGGCTAGAGACGCTTTGGGGGAACAGCAGTAGACAGAACATAAGGAAGTTAATTATTTCCTGTGTAGCCAGGACTCATCTAGTGCGGGGGTGGGGGGGTGAGGCTAGATTTCCCCAGTCTGTTCATTAGTTGAACTGGATTTGTACTTTTCATGAAAAATATCAGATAAATAAAATGCTCATAAAGTGTGAGCGATATCAACAAAAGCCAGTGCGTCTAGTGGCCTTTTGATGGTCTGACTTCCTCCAAATAAAAACCTGCACTTCAAAGTAAGTAGGAGAATGATTCTGCAGACAGTGCTATGTGGATATAACCCCCTATGATCCATGTATGGTCTCAATTATGTCCTCCCGACAAAGATGTGTTGGACTCCTAACACCCCGTTCCTCAGATATGAGCTTATTTGGAGATAGATGCTACGTAAAAGAAGCTGTGTTAATCATGTCGTGAAGGTCGAGGTCTCATCCAATATGCCTCATGTCCTGACGAAAGGAGATGCCTAGACACAGACAGATGTTCATGGAGGGAGACACAGGGAGAAGTGGCTCATCTATTAGCTAAGGCAGGGTCGGGGAGAGATGCTCAGTAGATCTTTCCTTTAGAGCCCTCAAAAGAAACAACTTGTTCAACTTCCTGATCTTACACATCCGGCCTCCAGCAACTGTGAGACATTTTGAGGAGTTTGCGCTGCCTGGTTCTAGTACTTTGGCGTGGTAACCCCAGGAAATTAACACACCCAGCATTTAAGAGTCACCTCATGATCATCTCTATAAATTTATGAGGAATAATTTTGGAGTTCACACACATACAACATACACACACACTCTCACACACTTATAGTTGGTAAAAAGAAATGGTCTGGATTTTTAAAAGGGGACAAAATGCAAGGATGGAAAAAAACCTTTCCTAGAGGTACAGACATAGTACTTTCTGATTACAGTTTCATGTAATGAGGGAAGGAAGATTGGATGCAGATTACAAGTGAGGTTAGCAGTAATTTGTATCAATCCTCTGCAATTTAAAAACCATTTTTATTTGAGAGAGAGAGAGAGAGAGAGAGTGTGTGTGTGTGTTATGTTTCTCTCTCTCTCTCTCTCTCTTTCTCTCTCTCTGTGTATGTGTGTGTATGCGTGTGCATGACAAAGCCGCTTGTTGCTACAAACTGTAAATGCATGTTCCCCATTGTGCATCTGGCTGTACTTGGGTACTGAGGAAGGGAACCTCGGCCAGAGGGCTTTGAAAGCAAGGGCCTTTAACGATTGATCAATCCCCAGCCCTCCCTTTTAAAATATATTATTTATTTATTTATTTGAGAGAGAGAGAATTCTCTTCAATTAAAAAAAAAACAACTATCTGACGGGCTGGGCAAATGGCTTAGTGGTTAAGGCATTTGCCTGAGAAGCCCAAGGACCCTGGTTCGACTCCCCAGGACCCATGTAAGCCAGATGCACAAGGGGGCCCATGCATCTGGGGTTAGTTTGCAGTGGCTGGAGGCCCTGGTGCGCCCATTCTCTCTTTCTCTCTGCCCCCTCCTCTCTCTCACTCAAATAAATAAATAAATAAAATATTAAAAAAAAAAACTCTCTGAAAGACCACACAGCAAGTAGATGCTCACCATTAGTGTCATAGTCATAATTAGGGAGTGGGAGTGAAGGCACAAAAAGCTTTCACTTTTTGTTTCATGCAATTTGTTTATGGTTGATTTTTTTTTCTCACAAGCTATAATTTGTGTATTATTTCCATAATTAAATATTCAAATGTGGTTGGCGTATGTTTTATATGTGCATGTGCATGTCTGTATCTATCTTCTACTTCTCTGTGTGTTTTCAGTAATGGTTCATATTATCACATTATATGATTTTATTATTACACACCAGATATTAGGGACACAATGATGAAGAAAGTGTACAATGGAGGTCTTCCTAGTACTGATACTCTCTCCTTCCCAAAACCTATGGTGACATCCTCACTTTCTTTCTTTTTTTTCTTTCTTTTGGTTTTCTGAGGTAGGGTCTCACTCTAGATCAGGCTGACCTGGAATTCACTATGTAGTCTCAGGGTGGCCTCGAACTCACGGCAATCCTCCTACCTCTGCCTCCCGAGTGCTGGGATTAAAGGCGTGCGCCACCACGCCCGGCACTTTCTAAGTTCTTACGTCTTAAACCTTCCCTCCCTTTCATTTTCAGTCACCTCATTGCCATGATTTCACACTCCAAAGCCATCGCTCCTTTCTCTACTTGTTTGAAGTCTATAAAAATTCTATGGGCTTCAAGGCTTAGACCAACCCTTGGTTTTCCTGAAAACTATTATGAACTAAAAATGGCCCTATTTTGATCTGAAAGTGGGTGCTATTTCTCCCCGGGGACCAATCTCCTCTTGACCCAAAAGTACTGTGTCCACCTTGTCTTTACAGCCTGCTTGGTAGGCAAGGAAGCTGAGGCTGTTGGCAAGCCAGTGTTGGCCAAGAGCAGGAGTTTAGCACAATGGAACCAGCTCCGTGGGCCCCTGTTCTGGGATTCAATGCTGCCTGGAATCTGCTCTGGGTTGATTTATGAGAAAACCTTGGTTGAACTCTGAGGCATTTGCCAGAGACATGGGATGTTCTATGCCCACACACAGGTAATTTTTTTTAATCTTCCTACTTTTTATTTATTTTAACATCATGATAGTTTCATAAGTTTGAAGTGGAAGATAAGCTGTCCAATAAAAGTCATTTCAGATATAGAATATGCAGAAATTATTTTACAAGCTTGTCATCGAAGGGATTTTACCAGTCTAACAAAAATACTAAGATACAAACAATTGACTAGAAATAAAACAGCACTAAACCAAGACACAAAGAAATGACACTTTATTTCAAGGGGAAAAAAAAATCCAAGTAATTTCTGTGTTAGAAGAACAAAGTACCTATCATAGTAGGCATGAGGATATTCCCTTAAATCAGGGCTGCGTGGAATCTTTAAACTGAAAAAAGAAAAAGGCCCAGGTGCAATCTTGTCTGTACATTCAGGAACAATCACGTGACTGGTTCCTTACAATTCTCTCATCAAGCAAAAAGCCTCACTTAACTGTTTTCTGAGGTCTAATTAAGTCAAATGAACTAATGTTAGCCATTACTGAGCTATACATAAGAGAAGTCTAGAAACTGAGTAGCTGAATTCCATTTCCTGCCTATAGCCCTCTGCTGCTACTGAATTTATTTTCTTCATGGCTTAGAGGAACTCGCAGGCATCGACAGTCACGTGAGAATCCCATCACCACAGCAAATGACAGGATACGTGAGAGAACCAAGTTCCTGATGTCTTGGTGATCTTTGCTATCCTAGAGCACGCTCCTTACAGCTGTATATATATGTTTTTTTGGAGGTAGAGTCTCTCTCTAGCCCAGGCTGACCTGGAATTAACTATGTAGTCTCACGGTGGCCTTGAACTCATGGTGATCCTCCTACCTCTGCCTCCCGAAAGCTGGCATTAAAGGTGTGCGCCACCACGTCTGGCTTGAACAAATTTCTTTTATGAACTTTGGGATTTGTTTTGCCCTTTGGTCACTTGCTGTAGATCCTTGATTTAATTCTTCAGTATTCATGCTTTCCCCATCTGCAGTCTCCAGCATTTGCTCATCTTCCTCATCATCACACAGGTCTTTGAAAGTCAGTGTCTAGCTAGCTTAATATTCGTATGTCAGATCTCCAGTAGAATCAATGGGCTGGGCTGGTTTCTCCAGGCAAAAACAGCATGGACCGTTCAGAGCTGTGGTTAGCTGCATAAGGGTCTGACTTCCCTGGGATAATATTCTAATCCCTGGAAAAGTGTTAGGATAATTAAGAGATGATTCTGGTTTGACTGAGCTCAAAAACTTGATTTCTCCCAAAATGGCACCCAAGCTACAAGATTCTATATGAAGCACACTTTCTGCGGGTGGACCTGTGTGGACAGATGATACCTACATTTCCTTCCTCCTCCCTCTCACAGCCAAGGAGAACTGTGTCCTCAAAGGCCCAGTGCAATTAACAGTCATGAGTCAGAGACGAGGCAGGGAGTTGGGGGGAACCGCAAGTTGAATAAGATGGGTCCTTAAGTTCCAGGGATCAGCAGACCAGAGTCAGACTCACCTATTTGCATTATAATTAAGGGCCCTTTCTATTTTATTCCCCACACTGCTATGTGTCTTCTGATGGGGTTGGAGCTTTTTGTTGTTTTGTCTTATTCTTTGAGACAGGGTCTCTGCAACCTCAGCTGGTTTCTCACTCGGAGCAATCCTCCTGCCTCAGCTTCCAAGTGCTGGGATTACAGGCATGAGCTGTTGTTACCAGTGGGCTCGGGTATTCCCTGTTCTTGGCATTTTACGCAAAGAATTGAAGCAAGACACATATAAATTGCAAAGCAGCAGGGAACTTTATTAAGAGCTAAGTGAGCCGGGCGTGGTGGCGCACGCCTTTAATCCCAGCACTCGGAAGGCAGGGGTAGGAGGATCGCCGTGAGTTCGAGGCCACCCTGAGACTACGTAGTGAAGTCCAGGTCAGCCTGAGCTAGAGTGAGACCCTACCTCAAAAAAAAAAAAAAAAAAAAAAAGTACAAAGTGACAGTAAAGGTTTGAATGCACTGCCACAGGGACAGCGGGCTACTTAAATGGAGAGAACTCCAGGGCTGTGGTTCTTGTCTGGGGTTTCTCCTTATGCAATTTATAGGGAGGATAAACCATTTGCTGGGGGCGTAGTTTGGGTGGTCCTCTGATTTGACTGACAGGTTTGGGTTAGATAACATTATTATTATTATTACTTTGCTACTGTGCATGTCCTTCCTATGATGCATCTGGTTTTAATCATATGTATGGCCAGTAATACACAGGCCTAAGATGGTAGGTAGGCTAAAAGTTCACTAGAGGGCACAGTTTGCCTTACTGCGCATGCACGAGTGGGTGTTTGGTGCCTAGAGAAGCTTGCCATCCTACCTTCTCAGCTGGGCCTTTGATAGGTATTTTACAGTGGGCAAACTTGAAGGATCAGAAGATACACACTCCACTTGCTGTTGTTTCTTGATATATATAGCAAGAAATATATATATATATACATATATATATATATATATATATATATATATATATATATATATAGTATGTGTGTGTGTGTATTCCTAGAATATTTTATGTGCAAGCTAAAATTTTTCAAGGGCATTTTCCAGTATCTTCCACTTTTTATTTTATTAATTTAATATAGAACAGGTTATACTCTTTTATCCCCTCACCCCTGCTCCCATCACCCTGGGGGACCTCTTCAGTGGGGTTACAGTACTCACTGTGGAGTCATGGAGACATCGGTCAGTAAGTGCAATGTTGATTAAATGAGATTTTTATTTACTCGCTAGTTTGGAACCTAGCAGAACTCCATTTATATTCACCAGTACTTATGTCGGAAGCTTCTAGAGGGTTGCTACGCATTGCGTTGGTCTCCTTTCCCACCCACCAGCATCCCGCTGCCAGGCAAGCTCAGTGTTTGTTTAATGGAATTGTTTTTCTGGTTATTAATCATCACATTTTGGAATGCACTTCGAAGTGCATAGGGCAGCATTTCCAGGGAGCTCTGGGGACATAGCTTATAGCTGCCAAAAGAGCTTGTTTGCTAAAATGTACAAAAGTCATTCGTGTGTGTGTGTGTGTGTGTGTGTGTAAAATTTCTAATTCAAAATTTAAAAACAAAGTCACGGAAGCCCAGTGGAGTCTCTTGGGTGTCCATTTCCCTTGCCAATTAACGCAGTAGACTTTTCTTTATCCCTGACGGCCAATCAGGTACAATTCAGAAATAAGGTATTTTAGAAGAAAAAAAAAAATCTTTCCTCTCCAGATTTCACAGCATAGCTACTCCCAGCTCACCTACTCAGACAACTGCAAAGTGCCCCTTGGGTAGTGCTGCACTTGAAGTCATGCTGGAAGCTTTGACCGGGTACCTGGCAATCTCCCCACTGGAGATAAGACCAGAGTTCCCACCCTGGCTGCAGGAGGCTACGGTCCATTGCTGTTCCCAAAGCTGCCCCTGTGGGATCTAGGTCAACATGGCTGACCTCTGTTTATGCAGCTGGGCGTTAGGGATAATGATACCCAACTACTTCACCAGGGAATCCAGGAGCTCAACAATTAATCACTCTGTGGTTTTTTGTCATGAACCATGGACAGAGAGAAAAAGTCCCTTTGGCCAGGAAAAAAAAAAAAAAAAAAAAAAAAAGGCCCAGCCATATGGCAGAAAAAGCCTTCCGGGCACCAACTATTCCACTCCCACACTTTAGATTACTCAGGCACTAGTTTGGAACCAGTTACCTCATCCCAGCTTCAGGAGACCATGGTAGCATGCCCAAGAGCCACTCTGTATTGGCTTAGAGACAGAAGATGCTCATCCCATTCCCAGAGCTGAGGGTGGCTGGGGCCTGCGCATAGCAATTCTTCTTTCATAATTTTTCTCACAGCTGCAACTCCTTCCTCACACTAAAGGGACTGTGTGTGTGTCAGTTAAAAGAAAACCCCATTGGACAGTTCTGCTTGGTGGCTTCACTTCTCACTCAGGTACATGGTATCATTAATATATATGTATATTAGGGCTGGAGAGATGGCTTCGTGGTTAAGACGCTTGCCTGCAAAGCCAAAGGACCCAGGTTCAATTCCCCAGTACCCACATAATGCCAGATGCACAAGGTGATGCATGTGTCTGGAGTTCGTTTGCAGTGGCTGGAGGTCCTGGTGTGCCTATTTTTTCTCTCTCTCTGTCCCCCCCCTCTCTATATATATACATATATATACATATATATACATATATATACATATATATATATTTTAAATGTTTTCTTTATTTTAGAGAGAGATAGAGGTATATATATATATTTTAAAAAATATTATTTATTTATTTGAGAGAGAGAGAATTGGCACATCAGGGCCTCTAGTCATTGCAAATGAACTCCAGATGCATGTGCCACCTTGTGCATCTGGCTTAAATGGGCACTGGGAATCAAACCTGGGTCCTGAGGCTTCACAGGCAAGCATCTTAACTGCTTAACTCCAGCCCTGGTACCTCTTATTTTAAGACCTCAGTCCACTGAGATAAGAGGAGTCCAATTTTCATGCCTAGTATGTTAACAGGTAAACTACTAATGCAGAGTTAGTGATAAATTTAGTTCACTGAGTGAATTCTGTTATTTCTTCAAAGTTTTTTGTTTATTACCATGTTTTGATTCCTCAGCTGAATTTGAAGCTTGTCTGGGGATAGAAATTGTGTCTTGCTCAGAATAGGAGCTCAGTGAATCAGAATTTCTCAGAGTGAGGCTGTGGTTCCACCAGCATCAAGAAACCATGGATGCTTGTTTAATGTGTGAAATTGGGGACTTTTGCACTATTAGCTGAATTGACGAAAGAATCTTCATTCTGTTCAGAAGACTAGGCAGTGAAGACTTGGTGAAAGGTGTAATAATTGTTATCTTCACAATGCGGATCAATAGCATCTCCTTCTCAGTTACCATAGCAAAATGCAACCACATTTTTCTATATGTTTTTCTCTCTCCACGACCACTTTAGAATTTTCACCTTGCTGAAAATAAAACCAATCATAACTTAGTAGAGTATACCTATGAAATTTAGTGTACTTCAATAGTCCTATCATGCTTTTGAGTGGTACATATTTTCCCCTTTTCCCTACTTGGAGAAAGGAGGAGATCAAAACATCCTCTTCCCAGACACTAATATTTTTATTTTTATTTAGTTGCATGTGTGAATGTGTGTGTGGGGGGGTGGTGGGGCACACTGAGGTCTTTTGTCGCTGTAAACAAATGCCAAATGCATGGGTACTTTTTTTTTAAAAATCTGACTTTTTGTGTGTACTGGGGAATCAAACCCAGACCAGCGCAAGATTTTGTAAGCAAGCATCTTTAACCACTGAGCAATCTCCCCACCCTAAGTTTGCTTTGGAAGTGCTATATTTTTTTCAGATTACCTTCTGTTGTGCATAACTTGATGCCCTGCACAAACACAGTAAGCACGCAGTTAATGCTCCAGTATCCTCACCAGATTCCAAGGCTTTCACAAGCAGTTAAGGAACTTGAGTGGGAAAGAATGACAAACTCAAAGGTTCAGGCGTGAGTACTGGAACGTGTTGTCCTCACCTTCATTTGCTGGGAAAAGGACAGAGAACTCCCCAGAGAGACCAGGTCTGTGGCCGAGTGAGGTAATTAAAGACACCTGGTATGCAAAAGGCATGACACCGATAGTATTTCGTTCAATGATAATCACGGCGTTATTTGTTTTTTCCAAAACAAGTTTTGGTATGGGCTTCTACTGTTAAAATGCACACCTGGAAAACTTAAATAAAAGTTTTATCTCTGGTTGAGCGCCTCTTAAATGTTGGATGGAACCCCATTTTGATTAGGGGAGGTTTTCCAGCCATCACCTGGAGTGAAGACTCTAGGCTTTATATGAGTAATGATTCCCAGGAGCATTGGAGATGCAGGGAGTGAGGTCAACACCAGAACATCCATTCCTCTCCTTGACATTCACCTTTTTTATTTTTTTGAGGTTTTTTTTTCTCAATTTTTATTAACATTTTCCATGATTATAAAAAATATCCCATGGTAATACCCTCCCTCCCCCCACTTTCCCCTTTGAAATTCCATTCTCCATCATATCCCCTCCCCATCTCAATCAGTCTCTCTTTTATTTTGATGCCATGATCTTTTCCTCCTCTTATGATGGTCTTGTGTAGGTAGTGTCAGGCACTATGAGGTCATTGATATCCAGGCCATTTTATGTCTGGAGGGAGCATGTTGTAAGGAGTCCTACCCTTCCTTTGGCTCTTAAATTTTTTCTGCAATAGACCCTGAGCCTTGGAAGGTGTGATCGAGATGTTACTCAGTACTCCAGTCACTTCTTTCCAGCACTATGATGCCTTCTGAGTCATCCCAAGGTCACTGCCATCTGAAAAGAGAAGATTCTCTACCCAAAGTGAGAGTAGCATTAATATAAGGGTATAAATATTAAGAGAAGTGCTTACTGGGCAGTTTGATAAGCATAGTATATACATTTTTCCAGACATCAGCATATGTTATACCCCTAGGGCTCATGACTACCCCTGTTTTAAGTTTCAGTATCAGGGATGTATTCCCTCCCATGGAGCGGGCCTCCAGTCCAATTGGAGGGCAGTTGGTTTCCACCATGACAGACATGCCACTATTGCACCCGTTGGCTCATTTGGCCTGGCTGGCCAATTATAAGGCTTTCAGTGTCCACTGTTGAGTATCTTCACTGGTGGTATCTCTTTCTCCCATTGAACTACATGTAGAATGGCTTCTTCCAGCTTTCTGTCAGCTGGTCTACATGGAGGAGGTTATCAGCTCAGTTCCAGCAGGATTTCTCAGTGGCCTTGCAGCCCAAGTATGTGGAGTCTTCAGCAATAGGGTCTTACCATCTATTCCTGGTGGGAAACCAAGGGCCTCGGCAATGGCTTATAATGTTTTGGGGGCATCAGGGAACTCCCTGGCCAACAACTCGCTGGAAGGTATACCATCCCTGGTACTGAAAATTTTCTAACAACGATCTATGGCTCCTGAGTGTTCCATTGTCTGAAACTGGAGGATTCCATATGATTTATTTGCATCCTCTTAGATTTTGATTAGCCCTACATTCACCTTTTTGTTTGGTTTTAATTTTGAGCTCTGTAGAAGATTATGTCACATTTTGGGGATTGAATCTCATACATAAATGGAGCAAAGGTACCCTTAAAATATTTCTCACTGAATGTACACAGCACTATACTCAATGTAATGTCATATATTTGGATTACTACTGGGGTGATGGGGGGAGTTCATAGTCTATACATCTATCCAACCATATGAGAGTTAATAAATAAGTAAAAGGAACATAAAATTTCTAAAAGAAGTATTTGTTCTTTGAAAAAACCCACCAAAATGGACAAAATTTTAGTTACACTGTTATAAGTGAAAGATTAAACTAAGTATAGTGACTTATACCACCATACCTAGCATGAAGCAGGTCTGGAGATCACACTTAGCTGTGAAGGATTGATTTCTTCCTAAGATCAGGACTAAGACAAGGATGTCTACTCTCCCTACTCTTGTTTAGCATAATGTTTAAAGTCCTAGCTGCGCATGCTTAGGTGACATTATTCTCATATATGTGCCTTATGTGTGTATGTATGAAATTATAAGTAATCAAAAAACCTCTTTTGCTCTCATTACAGGATATAAGAACAGAATATGAAAATTTATTTCTATGCACTAGCAATGAAAAATTCAAAAATCAAATTAAAAGAAGAATAAACAATTCTATTCACAAGACTATCATGATAAGTAGAATGATTAGGAATGAATTTAACAAAAAAATGTGAGACTTTTATAATAAAAACTATAAACAGTGCTGAAAGCAAATTAAAATGATCCAGTTAACTGGGAAGCATTCCAATTTCATGAATCAGAATACTTAATATTGTTAAGATGGTAAAATGCCTCTATCAGAGTAAGATTCATTATCCACTTTATAAAATTCTCAGTATTTTCATGGAGAAGTTGACAAGCTGATTACGAATTTATATGCACATGTACAGAACGCCAAATAGCAAAATAGAAAAGCAAAATCTTGAAAAAGAACAATTTTGGAGGACTCACTCTTCCTCATTTTAAGACTTACTGTGAAGCTGCAGCAATCAAGGTACAATGACATTGACAGAAAAGTAACTATAGAGTATCATGGAGTAAAATTGAAAGTTGAGAGAGAACCCCTGGCCATTCATGATCGACTGCTTCTTGACATGGAGATTAAAACAAGAAAATAGAGAAAGGAAAATCTTTTAAGCCAACAGCACTCTGACAAGCAGACATCCCCGAGTGAAGGGATGATGTTAGATCCTTACCTCTTACCATTTTTGTTACCTCAAATTAAGTGTGGTGCCTTATGCCTATAATCCCGTCACTTGGGAGGCTGAGGTAGGAGGATTTCTATGAGTTCAAGATCAGCCTGGGCTACAGAGAGAGTTCCAGATCAGCCTAATCTAGATGAGGCCCTGCCTCAGAAAAGCAAAAAATAAGAAGAAAGAAAGATCATCTCTAAATGTATCAAAGGCTTATGCATATAAAACTGAAACTATAAGTTCTTTGAATAAAGCATAGGAGAAATCTTTCTTAGGCAATGGCTTAGTAAAAACACTAAAAGAGCAATAATGAAAAATTAGAAGAGCAAAAGAAAATAAATTAGAGTTCACCAACATTGATACTTTTGTGCTTCAAAGATGCCATCTAGAAAGTTAAAGGACAACACACAGAAGGGAGAAAACTAGTTCAGATCATACACTGATAACAAAGACTCCTATGTAGGCTATGTAAAGAACATATAATCCAGTTATAATAAGACAACTCAGTAAATGGAAAACGTATTTGTACATATTTGGAAAACTATTTTTTCCAAAGTACATGTGCATATTGCCAAAACTCACATGAAAAGATGCTTAGTGTATGAATTATCCAGAATAGGCAAATCCATAAGGATAGAAAGTAGATCTCAGTTAGTAGGGCCTGGGAGAGGGGATGATGGATGCATGCTAATGTGCATAGCATTTCTTTTTAGATTCACAAGCATAGTCTAAAGTTAGATTATGGTGAACTCTGTGAAAAGCTCTGAGGATATGAAGATCCCCAGACTTGTACTCAATTAAAGAGTGTATTTGATAGTACATAAATTATGTCTCAATAAAGCTGTTTTTTTTAAAAAAAAAAAAAACAACAAAAAACTAAGACTCTAAAGGAATATGGGAGCCCAGACACAGTATCATTTGGCAGGAGATCAGTCAGAAAGACCTTTAATAGTATCTTCTGCATTTATTGAATATCAAAGCTGGTGCCAAACTCCCTAGTTCTTTACATCCCTCTAATCCTTTTTGTTCCCCCAGTGTTCACCCTGAATATCTATAACTGTGCAAGAAGCATCTCAAACCATACACATCCCAAACTGAACTCCCAAAGCTTTCAAGACCTGCTTCATCCCCATGTTTTTCCATTTCAGCAATTGGAACCAGGCTTCACCTGAATGAACCAATCAAAAACCCAGGTGCAGGGCTAGAGAGATGGCTTAGCAGTTGAGGCGCTTGCCTGTGAAGCCTAAGAATTCATGTTTGAATCTCCAGGTCTCATGCCAGATGCACAGTGACACAAGTGCACAATGTCACACATGCATACAAGGGGGCACATGCATCTGGAGTTTGTTTGCAGTGGCTGAAAGCCATGGCACACCCATTCTCTCTCTCTTTCTCTGTCTACGTCTTCTCTCTCTCAAATTAATTATTTTTTAAAAATTAAAAAAGAAACGAAAAAAAAACAGGTCCTGAAACTCAATACAGTCTCTGTCTCACATCCATCAACAAGCCTTCACTATACAACTCTACTGCCAACCTAGACTCTATTTATCTCAATTCCTTTTCTGCTTCCGTCCAAGTCCAAACCACCAATATCCCTCCTATAGACCATTCTACTGACCTCTTCTCTAGTTTCTTGCTTTCTTTCTTGCCCCTCTACAGTTCTTTCTTTACACAGCAGTAAACTGTAACTTTCAAACATCACACACACACACACACACACACACACACATACACACACACACCTGGCATGGTGGTGCACACCTTCAATCCTAGCACTAGGGAGGCAGAGGGTAGGAGTATCACTGTGAGCCTGAGACTACTTAGTGAATTGCAGGTCAGTCTGGGCTAGAGTGAGACTGTACCTCAAATAAATAATAATAATAGGGCTGGAGGGATGGCTTAGCAGTTAAGGCATTTGCCTGCAAAACCAAATGACCCAGGTTTGATTCCCCAGGACCCATGTTAACCAGATGCACAAGGTGAAACATGTGTCTGGAGTTCATTTGCAGTGGCTGGAGGCCCTAGTGTGCCCTCTCTCTCTCTCTCTCTCCCTTTTCCTCTATGTCAAACAAATCAATAAAATATTAAAAAATAATAACAATATATATAGTATTAAAATATTATATATATATTTCAGATCATATCACCATGTCCCTTGAAAACTTAATAGTTTTGTGGCAGCCAGCCTGACAGATGCCCTAGTGACACTTTACTCCTGTTCATGCCTGTAGGAACCTCCATCCACATGAAACAGGCATGAACCGTGAAGCCACTTGGATGTTACAGAGCTGACAACTTGAAAATTCCAGTGCGTACACATAAGGCATTTTGGCTTTCATTTGTCTCTCCTTTACAACCCACACTCTGAGCAGGAGCTAGCTGTCATATCGTGAGACCCCCTCAAGAAGCCACAGGAGAGGGCTGCATGTCAGGACCTCTTGCCAACAGTCAACACAAACTGGTCACAACACACAAGTGGATAGCCAGCTCCAGTCAAGCCCTCAGAGACACTCACAGTGAGACTGCTAACTGAACAGTAATGTCATTGAAGCTTTAGGGAGATGCTTTTACATCTCAACAAATATTGTACTAGACTTCCATGAGTAACTTGTTAAATCTATAGGACAAACCAAAATTTTTGATTTGTACTATTTTTAGATTTTCTGGTTGTTGTTGTTTTTCTTGAGGTTAGGGTATCACTTTAGCTCAGGCTGACCTGGAATTCACCATGTAGTCTCAGGGTGGCCTTGAACTCTTGGCGATCCTCCTACCTCTGCCTCATGAGTCCTGGGATTAAAGGTATGTACCACCACGTCTGGCTCCCACTTGAAGATTTAAAATGTGAACATGAGGACTGGGACTATAACTCAGTGGTAGAGTACTTCATTATCACGGATGGCACCCTGGATTCAATTCCCAGCACTGAAAAAGAAGCATGCATTAACCTGATATATGTAGTGTGCTGTGACTATTAATTAGCTATGAATAGTTTATTGCAATTATTAGCTTAGTTGTAAATATTTCATAGTTAACATAGAGAGGGCAATATGTCAAAGAGGCTATAAAATAGGGCATAAATTGCCACATAATCATAAAAGTATGAACTATCAGTAAGTAATTTCTTTAAGCATACAGGGTGGACATTGGAGCACAGGGGCTCACAGTGCCCTGGACACTGTGGCTTAGTGTAAGCCTAGGCTCAGCCAGCGCCTCTGGCCACACATAGCCTTCTTCTTCCTTCTCTCCTTACAGCTCAGTATTTTCTCGTAGCGTCATTTTTATACCTTTACTTTTATTTTGCTATTAATTTTAAACCGTTTTTACTAAATAGGATTTCATATATTTGCAGATAGAAAAAAGTTAAAGATTGCAGAGGGTCGTCGAGGAGATGGCCCAGTTGGTAAAGTGCTTGCTGCTCAAACCTGTGGACCTAACTTCAGATCCCCAGCACCCGAGTAAAATGCAGCCTTCCATCCTCACTCGGGAGACAGCGATAGTACCCCTGGCACTCGCTGGCTAGCTAATCCACTTGGATTGGTAAATTCTAGGTTCAGGGAGAGAGACCCTCTCCTGAAGAATAGGAGAGAGAGCGACTGAGGAAGACCCCAATATCAACTTGAGGCTTCCACATTCACACACAAGCAGGCATGCACACACACACGGGCACACACGCGCCACTCCACACACCCATACGCATGCCAACCATAAAGGACACAGAAGAGATTGCGATGAAGAGCGATGGCCTTGCGAACTAGTCTTCCACCTCATTTCCCCAGAATCAATCCTTAACACCGTTGGTTTTGGTCATTTGGAATTTCCCACCAAACTTAGTTAAAAATGTATATAGTTTATCATTAAAACTTTCTTCTATATAGGGGCTGGAGAGATGGCTTAGCAATTAATGCATTTGCCTGTGAAGCCTAAGGACCCAGGTTCAATTCCCCAGTATCCATGTAAACCAGATGCACATGGTGGCGCATGCATCTGGAGTTCGTTTGCAGTGGCTGGAGGCCCTGGTGTGCCCATTCTCCCCCCTCCACCCCATCTGCCTTTCTCTGTATCTCTCTCAAATAAGTGAATAAATTATATATATATATATATATATATATACACACACACACACACACACACACACACACACACACACACACACACATATATATATATATATATATATATATATATATATATATATTTGAGGTAGGGTCTCACTCTATGCCAGGCTGACCTGGAATTCACTCTGTATTCTCAGGCTGACCTTGAACTTATGGTGATCCTCCTACCTCTGCCTCCTGAGTGCTGGTATTAAAGGTGTGCACCACCATGCCCGGCTAAATAAAATATTTTTAAAGGCTTCCTTCTATATAGATGGTACCTGTTAACTTTTCAATAAAATGTGAGAGCTGGACCAAGGTTCAATTCTTCAGGTCCTACGTAAGACAGATGCACATAGTGGCACATGCATCTGGAGTTTGTTTGCAGTAGCTAGAGGCCCTGGCGTGCCCATTCTCACTCTCTCTGTCTCTCTCTTTCTCCTTCTCTCTGTCTCAGATAAATAAATAACAATAAAATCTTTATAAAAAAAATGTGAGAGCTTAATTCCACCTCTTCCTCCTGCCCTTCTAAGTCTTGATATGTGTACTATTAGTTTTAGTTTCTAGTAGTGATGTTTACAACTCCAAGCCTCTTACTTTTTTGAGAGAGGGAGACAGAGAGTTAAATAGAGAGAATGGGTGTGCCAGGGCTTCCGGCCACTGCAAACGAACTCCAGACACATGTGCCACCTTTGCATCTGGCTTACGTGGGTCCTGGGGAATCGAACCTGAGTCCTTTGGCTTTGCCGGCAAGCTGCCTTAACCACTAAGCCATCTCTCTCTGCAGCCCCAAACAGTAGTTTTAGATATGTGGTCCTCAGATCAGCTCCCTGGGAGCATGTCAGAAACGCAAAACACCACAATTAGTAAGTAAATTCACTAATGAAAACGCGAAGGTGCAGGCTGAAACCCGGAGCTGCTGAATTTGAGGTGCAGGAGGTTTTTTTTAAAATTTTTTTGTTTATTATTTATTTATTTGAGAGTGACAGACAGAGAAAGAGGGAGGGAGAGAGAGAGAGAGAGAGAGAGAGAGAGAGAGAATGGGCGCGCCAGGGCTTCCAGCCACTGCAAACGAACTCCAGATGCATGTGCCCCCTTGTGCATCTGGCTAATGTGGGTCCTGGGGAATCGAGCCTTGAACCGGGGTCCTTAGGCTTCACAGGCAAGCGCTTAACCGCTAAGCCATCTCTCCAGTCCAAGGCGCAGGAGTTTTTAAGTAGCCTGCACACAGATTCCAGGGCAGGCTGTAGTTTTGACAACCACCAGCTAAATCAATAGTCACAGCTCTGATTTAGCCACCGTGCCCTTGCAGAATGCGTCATCAGCTTGGGTCCAGTTGGCAAAGACGTTCGCCCTAGGAATCTCCTCCTAGATCCTCCCTGCTTCAAGGAGCTTAGACATGTGTTAGCTGCAGCACGCAAAGGCCATGACGATGTAGATCTCCCGTGACAAGGCGCCTTGTGGAGAACCACGTTGCAGGGAGCCGTGTCAGCAGCTGGTACACCTTCTGTGTTGCTTAGGCTTTGTGGCTGAAGGGCTTTTCACAGCAGAGGCAACGGTAGCCTTCGCCCTCCTCGGTGAGGGCGGGGAGGCTGGCTCAGAGAGCAGAGTAACCCTGTTACTGGGAAACCCTCTAAAGATACCATTAAGTCCCAGGCAGAGACCAGTGAGATGGGGAATGCCCAGAGCGTGGGATTTCCCCCTTAGGAACAGCCTCCATATACCTGTGAGAAGGGAACACAGATACATTCCTTCCTTACACCAGATCAGTTACTTGGTCCCAGCTCTGATGCATTCTCTGACAACGATGGGGCTGAGAAAATTAGCTGACCTAGATAGACCGCAGTGACTTCACAAGTGACAGTGGTGTAACCATGTCTTTTCATTGCCTCAACGGTATCCTTCACGTAATAAACACGTATTATAAACATAATAGGTAGTATGTGGTAAATGAACATGAAACTAACTGCAACATGCATACACCATGATTTCCAAGTACCTACAGTAAATATTGGACCACATATGAGTGTACAGAGGAGGAGAGAGAGGTAAATTCATTCTATAGCTTCTGATCTCGGATCACAGGACTTGAGACTACACAGGCTCCTCACAGTGACACTGGGAAGGGTTCAAGCAATGTGTCCACATGGCTATAGGTTTTAGTTACACTGAAAAAGTAGGCTTTTGACAGTAACTGCAGAAGAGCACTGTTTCCTTCTCCACTGGCTTTTCCTTCATCATGTTTCTCTCCGAGCAGAGGAGTCATTGCTTTTCTCATTGTTGTGACCAAGTACTTAACAAGAGGCAACTTAGGTGAAGCAGGGTTCATCATGGCTCAGTTTAAGAAGGGATACAAGTCAGGTGTGGTGGCGCACGCCTTTAATCCCAGCACTTGGGAGGCAGAGGTAGGAGGAGGATTGCTGTGAGTCTGAGGCCACCCTGAGACTATATAGTGAATTCCAGGTGAGATCTTACCTCAAAAAACCAACCAAACAAACAAAAAAAGTAGGCACTGGTTATTCTGCTTGCTTCTTGCACAAATACCTAACAAAAGTAACTTACAGAATTGTTTCAGCTTACAGTTCCAGGGGATTCAGCCCCTCCTGGGGGACAAGACGTGGCGGCAGAGGCAGGAAGCAGTCAGTCCACAGCCTGAAGCAGACAGAGGAAAGTGGCATGCTGGTGCTCAGCCAGCCTTCTACTTTTTATGCAGTCTAGGACCCCGCCCGTGGAATGGTACTACCCACATATGAGATGGGTCCTCCCTAACGTAAGAAAGATCCCAGAATCTGGGGAGATGGCTCAGTGGTCAAAGGTACTTGTTTGCAAAACCTACTGGCCCAGGTTCAGTTCACCAGTACCCACATGAAGCCAGATGCACAAAGTGGCACATGCATCTGGAGTATGTTTGCAGTGGCAAGAGGCCCTGGTGTGCCCATATTCTCTTGCTCTGTCTCTGCCCCTCTCTTGCTCCATGCAAATAAATAAGTAGAAATATTTTTAAGCATTTTAAAAAATCCCTCATAGACATGCACAGAGATTTGTTTCCTGGTGATTCAAAATCCTATCAAGGGGACAGCTGAGATTGACCATCACACAGCCCATCTCAGCAGGGATGAGGAGCATGACGTGACTGGACACATTACATGCACAGTCAGGAAGCAGTGAGCAGAAAGGAAGTGATGTAAAATGAAACTCCTCAAGGTCTGCTCCCAGTGCCTCACTCCTAAGGCAGTGGAAGGCAGAAAGAGGAGAACCCAGAAGCTTGTGGGCCAGGTAGACTGGCATGTACAGTTCGCCAAACACAAACAACAGGGCTAGGGAGATGGCTTAGTGGTTAAGGTGCTCACCTGCAAAGCCTAAGGACCCAGGTTCGATTCCCCAGTGCCCACATAAAGGCAGATGCACAAAGTATCGGCTGTGTTTGGAGTTCATTTGAAGTGGCTAGAGACCCTGGCATGCCCATTCTCTCTCTCTCTGTATATTTGACCCCCTTTCAAATAAATAAAGATATTTAAAAACAACAACAATGGAGAGTGAAGGAAGAGGACAAACACCCGAGATTGTCATTAGACCTCAACACATGCACTGTGGCATGCGTGCACCCATACATACAGACACAACATACATGATGCACATTCACACATGCATACGTATACACACATAATAACAAAACCCCATATTTTAAGCATTCTAAGACACCATATTAAAATTAATGTGATTGGATAAAATCAAATTCAAAAAAAGGGCTGGAGAGATGGCTCAGTGGTTAAGGCACTTGTCTGCAAAGCCTAAGGACCAGGGTTCGATTCCCCAGTACCCATCTAAATCCAGACACACAAAGTGGGGCATGCATCTGGAGTTTGATTGCAGTGTTTGGAGGACCTGGTGTTTACATTCTCTCTCTTTCTTTCTCTATTGGCCTCTCTCTCTCTTATCGTTCATAAATAAAATAAAATTTTAAAAAGTGAATGTAACTGGGCTGGAGAGATGGCTAAGGTGCTTGCCTGTGATGCCTAAGGACCCATGTTCAACTCTCCAGATGCCCAAGGTGACACAAGCATGCAAGGTCACACATGTGTACAAAGTGACACACACATCTGGAGTTTGATTACAGTGGCTGGGGGTCCTGGAGCTCCAATTATTTCTATCCCTTGCTCTCTCTCTCTCCCTCCCATAAAAAAATAAAAAATAATGTAATTAACCATGTTAGAGTAATGACTGATACTATTTTTCTATTGAAGATATTGCATATAATATAACCAATATTATATGAAGAGGTGTTTTTAAAAGTCTCATATGTTGAAATCCTGGACCACAATGTGATGGCATTGGGAGGCAGGAGACAATATGGTCGCGAAGGCGGAGCCCTCCTAAGAGGAACTGAGGTATTTTGAAAGGGGCTTCAGAGAACTCTCTCACTCTCTTTCAAGCATGTGAAATCACTCAGACAAGTCACCAGTCCAAAACCTGGAAAAGGGACCTCCCCTGAGCCTGACCACACCCCACCCTGGCCTGGGAGTTTGGGCCCCCAGAATTGTGAGAAATATATAGCTGGTGTGCGTGAGCCCCGGAACCCATGGGCCCTTTTACAGCAGCCGAACTTGCTTCCTTGAGCCCTCCTTGGTTCAAGGTATGTTTCGTTTTCTTGCAGCCTAAGTGGATGGGGAATACATACATGGGACGAAGATTAAATCACAGCTCTGTGAATTCGTCACATAGAGGTTAATAGAGAGGAAAAGGACTCAAGTGTAGGATTCTTCCCCACCCCCCCATGTACTTGGCCTTCCAGCACATATGCTGGGATTACAAACAATGCAATTGGAGTGCGGAGCGGAGCCCAGTACTGCTGACCACATGGGCCAGCTAAAGTCCGCCAAGGGCGCGCCATGGAGAACTAGCTGGCAGCTCCTCCCCTGAACTGCTGCTTTCAGTCGGGTTCAGTAGCTTAATTTCTGGGCTCGAGGAAGGGGGAAAAAGACCCCACAAGGCCGCAGTTCCAAAAAAATAAAATCCCAAACAAAACCTCTTGCTGTTCTGCGAGACAGCTGTGCCGTGGACTTGGAAGTCAACGACGCCATGGAGCACACTGAATAGAAGGGTGCGTGGGAAATGAGAGCCCACCTTTCGGGAGAGGGCATGAGTGGCAAAGCACTGACTTCATAGAAGGGAACAGGTGACGCGTGATGTTTAGTGACGGTGGTGTGGGTAGAGGAACAGTCAGTGTTGACCACTGACACCCAAATGTGGTCTTTGTTTTGTGGGTGGCAGACTAATCATCCCCCAAATAATTAAACGGTGAAAAAGACATTGTTCTCCGGGGAAGGCAACAGAAATAAGCCACGCAGGGTTCATTAAGGAGCATAGGATGACAATATAATTCAGTTGCCGGGTGAAAAAGAAACTCCATTAGGACGTGAAGGCGTTTGAGGTTCTTTCGTTGCTTGTTAGGCTGCAATATTATCTTGTGGTCGGTAGAAGAGCAGAGCATCCCACTAGATCCTGCCACACACACTCGCACGTACTTATTCTGACTTTCACAGTAAGCTTGCCAGGTAGATATTATCCAGGTCTGTCCTGTCGGTTCTCTCCCCAAAGATGGGCTCAGTACTGAAGCTGGGTTTTAGCGAAGAGGTGAGGCCTAAGAGACGTTAAACAAAAATCCCCTTTGCCATGGGTTCGCTTATTACGGTCTGGTAGAAAGTTCCCTCGAAGCCTGATGTTCAGAGGCAAACTGTCCTGGAGGTCAGAGTCTCATGGAGAGACCTAAGATGATTGAATTGATTCCGAACACACAGCCGAAAGCTAGGGGAGAGGTGTGGTTCAGGATAGCACCCATGTGAAGGGGTGCGTCTATGGTGGAAGGACCATATGACCACCAGCATTCCTGGATTAGGCTGCGTTTACAAGCTCTGTTCTGTTCATGTGTCTGCCACATCTGCAAGTTCTCACCCGTGGTGTGGTGACGAAGGCCGCGGAGCTGAGGACTGATGGAGAGGGCTCAGGGAGAAAGCCGCAGGAACAAAGACCACAGCAGGAGCTGGTCAGATAGCATGATGGGCACCCTTTGATTTTACCTGTGTTTCTTGGGCAAAAAGGACACACAGGGCAGAGTAGGTATTGCCCATGGAATGGCACTGTACAAATATTAACCCACTCACTGCTATAGTTTCACTTGGTTTCACATCTATACACTACAATATGTTCTCACACACTCCTCTATATGCACATCACCACTGGGTTAATACAAGGCTTTCCCTCTGGGATAAGAGGCTCCCTCAGAGTTAGACCCTGGCCTGTCCTAATTATTTCTGCATCTTTTTCATCTTCTGTGTTGTCGTGGTTTGCATGTGAATGCATGTCCCCCATAGACTCAGGTGTTTGATGAAACTCGTAACTTGGAATCAGCCCTCTGGCTGGAGGAGGTATCACTGGGGGCTGATCCGGGGGTCCAGGCCAAAGGTGTAGAGAGCAGTTTGAACTCCGGAAGATCCCTGCTTTTGGCTTTTGGTGTTTTGTAGCTGTTGTGTGGTTTCTCTCTCTGCTTGGATCTGTGAAAGGGAGCCAGCTTCTTTTGCCATTGATGGAACTTCCCCTGGATCTGTAAGCTTGAAATAAACCCCTTCCTCCCATCAACTGTGTTGGGTTGGAAGTTCATCCCAGCACCCTGGAACTGTCTAGGACATATATAATGGGTTTTCTAATTTTCTAAATGAGTGAGTGGAAGTCTTTTAAATGCATATTAATTTGGCTAATGAAAGGAATTCATGAATCAAAAAGCTACTGTAAGTATTAGGTCTGAAGGTCACAGGTCCTCTCCTTTCTCTTCTAATGCCTGTAGGTCTACCAGAGCAGTGCCTCTCAGTGTGGCGCCTAGACTGGCAGCTACATGACCTGGGAGCTTGGTGGAAATGGAAGGTTTCACCTTCCTATGTACTGAATTGGAAATCTCTGAGGTTGAGGCCCAGAAACCTAGTGTCACAGCCTTCCAGATGATTCCAATGAACACATGAGTGTGAAAAACACTGTGCAAGAATGGTGTGCTGTGACAGTCTTCACCTCCAAGATATTTCCCTTCTGGGATTCTGTGTGTCTCTCCTCTGGATATAAGGGTCTGGCTTCATTTGTAAAGCAAAGATTCCTCACTCGGGCCCACGGATGCCCAGTGGACCACTAAAGACAGGATTAAGCTCATCGCTGACTTCAAGTTGTATCTGTTTCCTTTCCTTTGGTCACATTCCTGCTCAACTCTGCACAGAGCTGTGTTAATCCATCTTCCCCAAACCTGGGGATGCCTGGTCTATCTCGTGCTCCATCAAGACTGAAGACAAGGAGATAAAAGGAACCAAGGTACTGTCCTGTCAACTTTTAGTGTCCTACTTCAGACCCTGGAAAAAGCACCTGACAGTCTCTGGTCATTGTTCTAAACCTGCAGTCACCTTGGATTCCAGGAACAGTTAAATGCCAGGGACAGATCACCCCATGATGAGGTCACCCCCTAAAGAGGAGAAATGACCATGACAGATACTTAAGCTTCCCTCCACAGAAGAAGTAATCACCTCATGGGAACGAGATGGTCCTCTCAGGCAATAACGACCTTTCTGGAATCTTCTTGCAAAACCACGACTGAGATGTCCAACCACACTTCAGTTGGACCAGGGCAGCTTAATTATGCATACTTCTTGCCCAGTTAAAAATCTTCCTCTAATTAAACCTAATGCTCATGACAGTAAGATTGGTAGAGTCTTGCTCAAGCCCAGGCTAACCTGGAATTCACTATGTAGTCTCAGGCTGGCCTCAAACACACAGTGATCCTCCTAAATTCTGCTAAATTCTGATGATTAAAAACAATGTGTTCATTGCTGATAGCCTTATTTAAAAAGTCTGAAAAACAAAATTTAAATCTTCCATTATCCTATTGTCAAATGGTGATCACTATTAATATTTTGAATGTTGCATTCGAGGTGGGTAGAAAAGCAATATAAGTAGATGTTAAACAAAATATTGCAAGAGTATGAAATTCATCCTATCTAATACTATACACTTCCTCATAAACATCACCTTAATGACTTTAAAATATTCTGTCTGGTGAATTTTATTTATCCATTTGCCCACTAAGCTTTAGATTTTAGCCAGGTTGGGCAGTGCAGATCTGCAATCCCAGTTGCTTGGGAAGCTGATATAGGAGTATTACAAATTCAAAGTCTGTTCGATCTACACAGTGAGTTCAGATCAGCGTGGGCAACTTAGAGAGACCATGTCTCAAAAATGAAAAAGTAAAAACTGAGATGCAGGTGTCGTTTCATGGTAAAATGTGTGCCTGGTATGCATGTGTCCCTAGGTTCAATTGCAGGGTGGGGGGCAGGTTGGTGGGGAGGGGGACAGACTCAAGCAAAGCCATGGGAACCTGCATTGTCTTTGTCGGAAGGTTTCTCATTACTGGGTTAATAACCATCAGTCCATTTTGATTGTTGTCTATGTCTGAGTCTCTTCCCACCTTAATGGAGGCCGAGTTCCTCGCCCCTGTCTACACAGAGAAAACCCGGGGCCAGCAAGCACACAGGAGAGGCAGAACGAAGTGCCTGAAGGGGATGCATGTGAGCAGAGAGCACCTTTCCTAAAGGTCGTCCCCTCTATCTGTAGAGTGGCACTCCCAAGGCTATTTAGCGGTGCCCGGTGACCTCAGCACTGGTGTAGAGTAAGAGGTTGGGGTGTCCAGAGCCTATGCACAAACACAAGTGCATTTAAAAAATATTTTATTTTTATTTACTTATTTTTAATAGCTAAACTTGATTGCTCACTTTCTTTTTTAAAATATTTTATTTTTATTTATTTGACAAAGAGAGAGAGAAAGAGAATGAATGGACACACCAGCACCTCCAGCCACTGCAAATGAACTCCAGTCGTGTGTGCCCCCTTGTGCATCTGGCTGACGTGGGTCCTGGGAATTGAACCTGGGTCCTTTGGCTTTGCAGGCAAATACCTTAACTGCTAAGCCATCCCTCCAGCCCATTATTTACTTATTTATGAGAGAAAGAGAGAGAATGCATGCACCAGGACATTCAGCCCTGGCAAACAAACTCGAGATGCATTCACCACCGTAGTATTAAAATATATATATATGTTAACATTCATACATTTTTTAACTCTGACTGCACATTTCCTGAAGCAGATGCCTGTGGTTTTTCACACGCACGACTTCTAAGATGGATAAGCATCACGGAGCTAACAAACTTTGCATTGAACAACACATTTTTCTTAGAACTTCAAAATTAAAAAAAAAAAAAAGACGAATCCCATCAGTTTTATAGCTCTTCCGTCTTCTCTTCCAATTCTGAATTTGTTACGTGTGCAGCCAGTCCACTGTGGTTTTGAGCCTCTTCTGGGGCTCCTAGAATTTCGTTCTCTTTTGATTTGCACACCTGCAGTATACATTAAAACAAAGAGGAAACAGCCCTGTTTCCATCTCTTGCTGTCTACATTTCTGGCACATGAGAACTGTAAGCCTGACTGAATTTCTTTCCTGTTCGAAGCTGGCCCCACACTTCTGTTCTCTACCTCAGTAGGAGTTGTCATCGTAGCAGCTGTGACACAGACTGCATTCCCTTACTCACTTTCACAAAGCCCCTCCCTGAAAAGCTCCAGTGAAACTAAGCATTGCTAAAGGGCAAAGCATTTTCAAATGTGGACGTCGGGGCAGAGTATGATAGCCAAGTGGCCAAGTTGCTGCCTTGGTTGCTACCAATGGCCTACGAAGTGAGCAGGCCGCCTTCTCATTCATTCTCTTCTCTGACTGGGCATCATTATTACTCTTGTCTTTTAAGAATGTTTGAAGCGAGGCTGGGGAGATGGCTTAGCGCTTAAGGCGCATGACTGCGAAGCCTAAGGACTCAGGTTCGATTCTCCAGGTCCCACGTGAGCCAGATGCTCATGGTGGCGCATGCATCCGGAGTTCATTTGCAGTGGCTAGAGGCCCTGGCACGCCCATTCTCCCTCTATCTCTGTCTCTCTCTCTCTTTCCCTCTCTTTCTGTCTCTAATAAATAAATAAATAAAAGAATGCTTGAAGTGAGGCTGGGGAGATGGCTCCGCGAATAAAGTGTGTGCTATGCAAATCTGACTTCCTGAGTGCACATCTCCAGAGCGCATGGAGAAGCCAGAAGCTGTGGTGGGCTTCTGTCATCCAGGTGAACCTGTGGTGAGAAGGGAGGCTGAGACATGATAATTTAGAAGCTTGGCAACTAGTGTTGAACACTAATGAGAGACTCCTGCTTCCAATGAGAGGAAACATGGAGGCTGAGCCAAAAGCTGTCCTCTGACCTCCGTGCGTGTGCTCTGACATGTATGCGGCGGCACACACGCTGTACCACACATGCGCTTGTGCACACTAACAGACACATACCTGAGCCAGGCCACAGTGGCCCAGGAGCCAATGTCAAGATGTCCTCACACACTAAAGAAGAAACTGCTTAAACAGCAAAGATAAATAAATGTAAAAAGTAGTAAATGCAATGAAATAAGACATATAACAAAATCTGGATGTTTATAAAAATACAAAAAAAAAACTAATTGGTTATCTCTGAGGGATACTGGGAAACCAACTCAGTATTCTAGAAATTTGTTTAAAAAAGGGGGGGGGCTGGAGAGATGGCTTAGTGGTTAAGCTCTTGCCTGTGAAGCCTAAGGACCCCGGTTCGAGGCTCAATTCTCCAGGACCCACATTAGCCAGATGCACAAGGGGGTGCACGCGTCTGGAGTTTGTTTGCAGTGGCTGGTAGCCCTGGCGTGCCCATTCTCTCTCTCTCTCTCTCTCTATCTGACTCTTTCTCTCTCTGTCACTCTCAAATAAATAAATAAAAATGAACAAAAAAATTTTTTTTAAAAGGAATTAAGGTTGGAGAGATGGCTTAGCAGTTAAGGTGCTACCCTGTGAAGCCTAAGGACTCAGGTTTGATTCCTCAGTACCCACGTAAGCCAGATGCACAAGGAGCCACATGTGTCTGGAGCTCATTTGCTAGGCTAGAAGCCCTTGATGCACCTATTATTCTCTCTCTGTCTCTATCTATCTGTATATCTGTCTATATATCTACCTATCTATCTCTATCTGCCTATCTCTCTCAAATAAATAAGTAAATAAATTTTTAAAGAAAGAAAACAATTAACTATCCTGCCATCTTTGTATGGACCATATCCCATAGCTGATGAGGGGACATTCTCCTTATAGGAAAACAATGGAGCCAACCAACGCATAGGGATGTCAATATTAGAAAACATTCATTTCTCCATATTGGGTATGAACAAATGATATGAAATGAGAAAATGTGCATAATAGTTATCAGTAGCTGCTGACATCACTAGGTCAAAGGCAAAAGTGCTTTACCTAGATCAGGCGGATAGCACTGGACCATTGAACCCCACCCATCAATCTTGACTTCTCAGACAGGAAAAAAAGTCAGACATTATGTAATGTGATGGAAAGTTTCCAACATCTCCACAAAGTTATCCTGTGAAAAAAAATGGAAACTCCAATTACTTTTTAGCCCTATGAAGCATTTTACTCTTTTACAGGCGGTATGGAATCCTAAGAAACATACTAAATATTGGTAAAAGTATTGATTAAATAGGCATGAGCTAGCACAATCTAGGTCTTAGGATATTCTGTTGAACAAATGACTGAAAATGTCTGTTCCTTCAATACATAAATCAGTATCTGTGCACTGTATGAGCCTTTTTTTGTTTATTTTTATTTATTTATATTTTTTGAGGTAGGATCTCACTCTAGCCCAGCCTGACCTGGAATTTACTATGCAGTCTCAGGCTGGCCTTGAACTCACAGCAACCCTCCTACCCCTGCCTCCCAAGTGCTGGGGATTAAAGTCATGTGCCACCACATCTGGCACTCTATGGACCTTTTTAACTGAATTTTGTGCAAATCAATTGTTAAAAAATAATGCTGAGAAAGACATTTAAACATTATGTATTGGATAGTATTAGGAAATTATTATTGGCTTGGTCGTGTAGTTGCATGTTTTTATTTTCTTAAACAGAATGCTTAAATTTGGAGATACTGAAGAACGTCATGTGAAAAATTATACTTTGCTTGGGGATAATCCAGCGTTTGTAGAGAGGTAGGGCAGGAGTGCATTTGTGTAAAGATGGGACAAGATTGGCCCGAGGTGCTCGTGGTTAAACTGGGCAATTGGTGGATGGGGTTTACTGTAGGCTTATTATAATAATCTCTAGCTTTTGTCACTTTGAAAATTTCCTAAATAGAAAGCTAGAAGCAAAAACAGCTGGCATCATTTGGACAAACATTGATCAAGCAGCCTCAAGAAAGCTTGGGGGCTCTGAGTGGATCCATGCTGGGGAAAATGATGCCAGGAATTAATTTCTGGCTGTGGGCAGCTGGAAACAGAATAGATAGGATGATGCCCAAGCTGTTGTTAGAGCCAGAGATGGCATTCACTGTCTCAGATCAAATCTAGACCACCTGGGGATGGGTTAAGAGACAGAGAGAGAGAGAGAATATCTGCAGTTACCTTAAAACAGATCCTGTCTAAGCAGGGAAACTATCCCAAAATGAGAGAGAGAGAGAGAGAGAGAAAGAGAGAAGAGAGAGAGAGAGGGAAGATCTGCAGTTACCTTAAAACAGATCCTGTCTAAGCAGGGAAACTATCACAAAGAGAGAGAGAGAGGAGAGACAGAGGGAGGGAGGGAGAGGAGAGAGACTCCATGTAATGGAAACCTGAGTGGAATTGTAAACAGCCAGCTTGGAATGGAAGCTGATGGACTCTGGCAAGGAAACTCCAGAGAACCCCAAAAAGCGCACTTCAAACAAATGCAAAAGATCTGACCATCTATTGGTATCGAGGAAACTCAGTGGTGAACTTCTGCCAGGGTCAGATGGAATTAGCATGGGGTTACATGGGTGCCAACACGTTAACCTCTTCTGCTTCAATACTATTGGACACAGAGCATCCTAGTGGGGGAGGGGAGCAGCGGACAGAAGAAAGTGGTAGATCAGTGTCACAAAGCTGATAGAAACAGGCTGGGAAGAGGAACCTTCACCCCAAAGAAATAGAGTTCTTACTATTAAAGAGCTTAACCACAGGAGTATAGACTTCTGTTCCTCCTCTTCCTCTTCTTCCTTTTCCCACTCCTCCTTTCTCTCGATTATTCATGTAATAAAAATCAACAAAGACATCATAAGACCAGAGGAAAACAAAGGCTCAGAACAAGTTTGAATAGTGAGTGAAGGGGGGGGGGCGTGTTGCCATTACCTTCTTGTTGATGGGACTAAACACCCAACCCAAAGCAACATATGGAAGGGAAGTATTCATTTCAGCTTATAGTCTCTCAGGAAAGTTTCATCGTGAGAAAGAAAGCATGGCAGAGCAGAGCAGAGGCTGGGCATCCCCTCTTGTCACATACCTGGGTGAAAGTGGTCAAAGTAGGAGGCTTGAAGTTGGGCTAATAAACCTCAAAGTGACACACCTCCTGCAGCAAGACTCCACTTCCCAAAGTCTCTACCAGCCAGGGGTTGAGCGTGAGGCTAAATCACAAACACAGGAGGCTATGGGGGACATTTTGCATTGAAAACCACCACAAGGGGGGAAGAAAGAATTTTGCTTTCTGCTTCTGAAGTCACCATTTCTAGATACGTCTGCAACCAATAATGTTCAGCAATGTGACATATGCAATGTATTCTAGTTTAGCAATAAAACAAACAAACAAAAACCCAGCTGTTTTCTTTTGATCACTGTCAACACACTGATGGGGGAGAAAAATGTGATTCTCCAGGTATCAGCTGCATTTAGTTGAAAGAAATTCTTTGAAACCAGGCTGTAGAAGGCAAGACTCCCAAAGAGGAGGTGGGGGACAAAGACTACAGCAAAACATTGAGGGTTAGGGAATAGAGACTGTGTATTGTGCAAAGTAGCCTCTAGACACCCCCATATCTTTGCTTGTTAAAAGTCCATTTCATGTGGTGTGAACGGTTATTTCTTCCTAGGAATCGGTGAAGTGCTTAGGGCTGACCCTTGCCTGTTCTACATAATGTCTGTAAACAAGTCAGGAAAAAACAGCTTCTTGGGTGAAGCAAGTTACAAAATGGGGTGCACCCTCTGGATGGGGGAAATTACTAAAATGTCCTTTACTCTAGGTCCTCTTTGACTTGTTGGACCAGATTAAATTCAGTTGCAAATTTGCCAAAGTTCTGACCTGGTTCTGTAGCCAGGGAAACAGCTGTTCTGGTCCTCAGCCCAGGTTTATGGGACCCCCCCCCCAAAAAAAAAAAAAAAGAAGAAGAAGTACAAAAGGGCAAGAAAGGGGCCAATGTCTTCTCAAGTGCAAGGCCCCAAGAATCTACAGGGAAAATGAAGGACTTTGCAGGCTCCAGAACTGGGATGTGAAGTGACCTTAGATACAGCTCACCAGTCAGTCTGGTAATACGTGCGTCAACTTTGGTCTGTTCTCTGCATAGTTTACCTCATCTTGCCATAGTGTTAGTAATTGAGAGGATTCAAATCTCAGGGCTGTCCTCATCCATCACTGCTCACCACTCTCAACACTTGTATGAAAGAAACCAATGCACTAATGAGGTGTGTGGCCTGCTGCAGACTGTTTCTGGCAGGCCCTCCCCCCACCCAAATCTCTACAGCTGGGTCTTGGAGCTTTCTCTCTCTCCTAAGCATAAGCACTGCACACTTTATTTAAAAGAGAACCAGATGGCAGGTCCCGGTAAGGGTCCTCTGAAAGAAAGAAAACCAAGGTGTGCAGGCAAAGAAAATAAATACGCTGGAAAACGTTAGCAAGCAATAAGTAAGAAAAAGCATGAGGCTTCGCAGCTGCTGGTGGACAACAGGAACAACCACTGAAAGAGCTGCCTGAGATCTGAGAGGCAAATAGAGAAGATACCTGCCAGGCCCATCTACATACACCCAGAGTCAAGTCAAGGACAGGCCTGCTCTGTGGGAGCCTATGCCGTCTATGTGGTCAGAGGCTGGGTAATTGCTTCACAGTTTCTCCATTCAAGCCCCTGAATGAGGGGAGAAGTTAGGGAGGGTGGCCCCTGGTGGGAGGAAGTTGGGCAGGGTGGCCAGAACCTTGGGAAGAGAAGTTTAACTGGAGAAGTGCATTCATCATGGGGCGTGAGCCTGGAATGAGACAGGGCAGAGGGGGGGAAAAATGACAAAAGCCACGGGTCCTAAGAGGAAATGCTCAGGGCTCTGCTGTGGTGAGTGAGCCAATGGGTGACCCAAGGTCACACTGAGCCTGTCAGAAAGGCCCTTCGTATGTGCGGTTGGAACATTTTTTGAGGAATTTTTCAGTTAATAGCAGGAACTGAAAACAAGTGTGGTGTCTAGACACTGAGAAACACGTTCACGGGATGGGGATTGAGAGAGATCGGAAACAATAAATTAGTATATTGAGGATAGTGCCTATCAAGGTAAGAGAACATATAAAATGAGCTTCTAGATTTTTCTTTAAGTAGTCCCCTACTTCTATCTTCAGGAATAAATTACTGTGAGAGGTCCCAGGCATGGTGCCTTATGGTATGAAAAACTGAAGAGGTATTTAGCACCAATTTAATAAGAAACTTCTACTCAAGGACTGAAAAAAAAAAAGAGAGAGATTTTTTTTTTTATACACACAAGACTGTAGTTAGGGCAATTCCTGGATGGCTAACTCTTTTTTAAATAATTATTAAATTATTATGTTTATCGAGGGAAGTACAGAGCCAAGGAAAGGTACCCACGTGGCTAGAGATCCCACATGGAGGGCCTGGGAAAACCATGGAAAGAAAAGAGAGGAAAGAAAGTTCAAAGAGCTCCTGCCATGTGGGGAGCTGGAGAGGATACAGAGCCTATGTGGGGCTGGGGGGTTCTCCCCTAGGCTCAGCTCAGGCCCAGCCGAGGGAAAACTCACCAGTAGCAGGAAGCTCCAAAGTTGTCAGGCAGCTCAGAGAGCGTGCCCTCCCCTTGCATAGGTATTTGTAACCTTATGGTGGTGGGCCCTGTCTTCCTGCTCAGGTGAACGAGAGGGCCAGCTGATTGGCTAGGGCTAGAGGCTGTCTCAGGAAGAGGCTAGCCAAGTTCTGGGGTCTAAGCCTGACCAACCACAGTGTAAAGACCTCCCTCCCATGAGGGGCCCAGGTTGCTTGTGGAAAAACAGGTCTAGGGAACTAGGCAAGAGATAAGAATCCAGACCATCCTTTGATCTGCAGCAAGTGCAGACTTTCCTGCCTTTTTTTTACTTTCCGGGGCCCAGTCACCCTAACTGCCTATTCCCTCTCATTCCCCACTCTCTTGGGAAGACACTCTCACTGCTGTTAGAGGAAAGAGGGTGATGACTGGTCAGTCTTTAACTGCTTCCGGCTGAACGGGGGTATAGAAATAAGGCAGTTAGAGAGTCTTTCCCAGAGAGGGGACCTACTCTAAAGGACCCTGAAAGTGTACTGATGGAGTGTAGGAAGATAGTACTGGAAGAAAATGTTGGGAAGGAAGAATAAAAGCAAGGAGTTAATGAGAGGTGGGCACGTAACAAACTGGTGGTCTTCAGGGTTTTTCTTCTTGTGGAACATTTGGGGAAACCCAGATAGATGGAGTTGGATTGTCTCAGGACCATCCGAGCATGAGCTGGCTTAGATTTTTTTTTTTCCAGAATTGTCCACTAAATGATATAGTAGTATCTGACATGGTCTGAACCTGTTCCAGTATGGCTTGTAAAACAGATGATATTAGCAGAGTTATCAGGAATATTTAGTCTTGATAATGGTGAATATTCCATAGTTTGTATAATAGCCTCCCAGAGCATAAGTTTTTTAATCTGTGCTGGGGGCCAAAGGTTTGTGCCATAGAGCCACTGTGTACTATTAGGAGCTGTACAATCTATATTTGCCCTTAGGACTTATTTAATGATGTCCTGGCACGAGTTAGAAGTGACTCACCATTGTTTTCAGTATAAGGAAGTCTTTTGAACTAAGTGACCCTGGGTCAGAGTCATCCATATATATTTTAGATTTTAAAATAACCATTCTTACATCTGTGGTTTTTTTCCCCCTTATTGTAGAATTAGAGCTATTAGAGAGGAAGCCAATATGTTTTAAGGCCTTATTTGTTTCCCCTTTGGAAACCTCTTGTTGTGCTACTTAATAGGTCATTTATATAGTATTTGAGGTGTTCCCTTTATCTTTGGTTATACATTTCTCTCTGAGTGTTCAAGACCAAGCAGGTAGCCAATGTTTAATCAAGGATTAATTTTGAAGGTCACTAATGGCTCTCCGAAGGAAACTTCAGGGACCTGGGAGGAGCACTGTGACTTCTCCAGTACCGGGGTTGTCTGTTAGGATGAGTCAGGGCCGTGCTGGCCAAGTAGTTTTCCCTTCTTTGGGAAGTCGGGAGGACTGACTGCTCCTCAATTGTGACTCTCCTGTTTTAGAGTGTACACCAGTTTCGTTTGGGTCTCCGTATCCTCCCTGCTCAGGAAGACAGGTGAATTACCAGGGGGCCAGTGCAGAAATGTCCCATCATCTCCAGTGGCCTCATGACCTGGGAACAGGGGTCAAAATATTGGCCTTTTTAGTTCCAATGAATCCAACTGGTTTTGGCTTTTGCACAGGCTATTAGAATACTTAGAAAGGAAGTTACACCCACCTTGAAGGACATACATAGGTAGCACATTTGAGGAGGAAAACACATCCATTTAAAGAATGTCACGGATGGTTTCAGTTATTTTGTCTAACCTCTAAGTTTAGTTATCCCGTGGGGGCGTAGACCACATCTGAAGCATAGAGAGTCGGCATGTTTTATCTTTTGCATACTTAATAGCTATAAATACAAGCAGAATGGGTCATCAGTCCTGAAAACAATATAATCTTAACTCAGAGACTTCCTCTAGGACCCAATTTCTCTTTCTCCTCTCCCAGCATTGATTGGCCTAAGGCTTTGTTCTTGGTACAAATCCATTGTGCATTACAAGATGGCTCCAAGACTTCTGGCAGCCATATTCAAACCATACACTCTCCAGAAGCAGAAAGGGGCTCCTCTCTTCTACGCTGCTTCCTTTGTAAGCGTGAGCAAGCCTTTGCCCAGAAGCTTCCCAGCAGGCTTCATCTCTCATCCTGTTGACTCAAGTTGTACCACAGGTTCTGTTTCTGGTTCACAGAGCAAAAGGGAATTGTGGGTTTAGGCCACAGGTTCACACATTCCAAATGGTTGTCTGAGTGTCGGATGAAGAGTAATTCATGGTGTGAACATGACATGAAATTCAAATCTCGGTATCCATGAGTGATCTCTTCACATATTTTATTTTATTATATTTTACTTATTTGAGAGAGAGAGAATGGGTGCACCAGGGCCTCTAACCACTGTAAACAAACTCCAGACACAGGCATCACCTTGTACATCCAACTTACATGAGTACTAGGGAATCGAACCTGGGTTCTTAGGCTTCTCAGGCAAGTGCCTTAACCACTAAGCCATCTCTCTAGCCCAATAATTTTTTTAAAAAAATATTTATTTATTTACTTATTTATTTGCATGTGTGTGTACACATCAGGGTTTCTTGCAAATGAATACCAGACGCTTGTTCTACTTTTTATTTTTTATTTTAGAGATACACACACACACACACAGAGAGAGAGAGACACAGAGAGAGAGAGAGAGAGATTAATTGGCATGCCAGGGCCTCAGCCACTATACTAGCACTCCAGATGCTTGGGCCACCTAGTGGGCATGTGTGACTTTGCGCTTGCCTCACCTTTTGCACATCTGGTTTACATGGTATCTGGAGAGTTGAACATGGGTCCTCAGGCTTTGCAGGCAAGCACCTAAACTGCTAAGCCATCTCTCCAGCTCTGTTCTACTTTGTGCATCAAGTTTTATGTGGGTGTCTGGAGAAATGAACCTGGGTCAGCAGGCTTTGCAAGCAAACACCTTTAACCACTGAGCTATGTCCCCAGCTCCCATAAAGTTTTATTAGAGCAGAGCCATACTCTCATGTATTTACCTATTGTCTCTGACTTCTTTTGAACTACAGTGAAAGACCCGAGTAGTTGCAATAGAGATGTAGTCTACAAAACACAAAATACATGGCCCCTTGTGGGAAAAACTTGTTCATCCCTGCCTTTAGGTCATTCAGGACCCACCTTCAAGCTAGACTGGGGGCTAATCCTCTTGAAGCACATAATGGAGAAGCCTGACCAAACAGATTGGACACCTTTTGAAAGAAGGAATTAGACAAAGAATGGACACCCCTTGTGGTGGTTTGATTCAGGTGTCCCCCATAAACTTAGGTGTTCTGAATGCTAGGTTCCAAGCTGATGGAGATTTGAGAATTAACATCCCCTGGAGGCAGTGTATTGTTGTGGGTGAGCTTATGGATAATTTTAGCCAGTGTCTCCTTCCAGTGCTGGGTACACTCTCCTGTTGCTGTTGTCCACCTGATGTCGGCCAGGAGGTGATGTCCATCCTCTGCTCATGCCACAGTTTTCCTCTGCCATCATGGAACTTCCCCTGGAGTCCAAAAGCCAAAATAAACCCTTTTTTTCCATCAAAAAGCTGCTCTTGGTCAGGTGATTTCTGCCAGCAATGTGAACCTGACTGCAACACCCCTCGTCCCACAAGCCATCACTCATTCACTGGTCCAAGGATAAGAATGTTCCAAAGCCAGGCCAATCCTACTGCTCTGAGCTTGTGAGCAGAGGAAGGAGCCATCCCACTTCGTGTGCCTTGGCTGTCAAATGTCACCCTAAGGCTGCCTGCAGAGGCACCATGGATTAGGTGCAGCTCCAGAGAACAGACACGTTGCAGGCATGAGAGATGGAGAGGAACATAATGTGTAGATCCAGCTTCTGGCTGAGCCTCATCATCCAGATATTAACACATTCCTCATGTCACCCATGCAAGCTCAACATCAGGATATGGTTCAGTTTTAGACAGATGAGACTTGACTACCCCTGGCTCATGATTCTTATTGGCATGAGTAAGTGAGCCTTGACTCCTCAGAGGAGAACCAGCATGAAGGAGGATGGAAGGATAAACTTGTCTAGCAGATGCCGTAAGATCTCCAAGAGGTGTGTTCAAAGAGACTTTGAGAGACCTCAGGATGGGCATGACTTAAAAGGCAGAGAGGGAGGCTGGAGAGATGGCTTAGCAACTAAAGCATTTGCCTACAAAGCCAGAGGATCCCGGTTCAACTCTCCAGGACCCACATAAGCCAAATACACGAGGGGGGTACATGCATCTGGAGTTCATTTGCAGTGGCTGGAGGCCCTGGTATGCCCATTCTCTGTGTGTGTGTCTCTCTCTGTCTCTCTCTCTCTGTCTTTCTGCTCTTTCTCTCTCTCAAATAAATAAATAAAATATTTTTTTAAAGGCAGAGAAGGGCTGGATGGCTTAGAGGTTAAGGCACTTGCCTGCAAAGCCTAAGGACCCATGTTTGACTCTCCAGATCCCAGTAAGCCAGATGCACAAAGGTGAGGCAAGCACAAGGTCACACATGCCCACTAGGTGGCACAAGCATTTGGAATTCGATTGTAGTGGCTGAGGCCCTGGCATGCCATTCTCTCTCTCTCTTAAAATAATAATAATTTAAAAAGGCAGAGAAGAAAGACATCTATCCCATAGCTGGAGAATGGTCCAGACAGAGCCAAATGTGGAAATAAGAGAGGCATACTCAGAGTGGGCCAGTCTGATTCCCTGGCCTGGTTAGTGAGTCAGGGGACAGGGGACACTGGAAACCATGAGGCCACTTAAGTGAGGAGCACAGGTGTTCTGTGAAGCCACTTGTGTGTGTGTTATGATTATCAAGACCCTGATGTCACATCTCTTAGATGTCTTGAATACGTGGTGACATTCCAAGTTGCTTCTTAACTGTGTGTGTATGCTAGTAACCATAGGCCCACCCTGCTTAGTATAGCACCAAGAGTAGAGAATAAATATATTTTTTAACATCTTTCCCCAGTCACACAGCAGACGCTAGGTCTGAATGGCCAGGTTTCCCATTAATGAATGCTCCAGGTCTGCCTATTGGGACACTTTGAAAGATGAGGCAGGAAAACAATGGGCCTCTGGCAATTACCATCACCTGTTCTCTGAGCAGTTCTCCCCTCCAAGCCTCACATTGCCTCAGAGAAAAGAAAGGAGCAAGGAGGGGGTGGGGGGAAGAGCTATTTAGGAGGTCTGCCTGGTGAATGTCACTTCTGCAGACCCCTGTGTGAGGTCACAGCTCTTGTTCTGGGAACATGAGTGGCTCTTGGCAAAGCTGAGAAGTGGCTGACATTTGTCTTTGAGGCTCTCTCAACCCCTTCTGCACTTTCCTCAAAAACCATCTCTCCCAGATCTCTGCTCTCTACTCGTTCCTGGAGGCCTCACGGTGCGATTCTGCTGCCAGGACCTCATCCTGAAACCCTAAATGAAACACCTCATGGTGCAAATTGCCTGGATGGGGCCAACAGCCTCCGTACATCCTTGCCTTCCCAGCTGCAAACCCTGCAAGTCTGAGCTCTCAGAAATGTAAATCTGGGGCTGGAGCGATGGCTTAACAGTTAAAGCACTTGCCTGGAAAGCCTAAGGACCCAGGTTCGATTCCCCAGGACCCACGTGAGCCAGATGCACGAGGTGGCACATGTGTCTGGAGTCATTTGCAGTGGCTGGAGACCCTGGTGCACCCATTCTCTCTCTCTCTCTTTCCCTCTTTCTCTCTCTTTTAAGTCAATAAATAAATGGATAAGTAAATAAAAGGAAATGATTTTAAATAGAAACCTGGGGAGTAAGTGTGTTAAGGGGAGAGTTTAATGGGAGCATGTGTGTCCAGCAAGGCTACTCTTGGCCTCCCTTGCTTAATGTACATAGCTGTAACCCATTAGGATGGATGCAGAGGGAAGAGCTTGGCCTTAGGGTGGAAAGGAGACACCTCATTGAGGCCAGGCAGGAGCCTTGTGGTCCATGGATGGAGATGCATACTGTGCTGAGACTCCTGCCCAGACCTCCCAAATCCTAAGGGGACGGGGGTTCCAGTGTAATAGTTAATTTTTCTTCCAGGAGAGGCAGAGGGCAAGGAGGTCAGACGGGGTGGAGCCAAGGGACCCTCAGGAGCCAGCACAGCTGCAAGTGATTAAGAGCCTGGAAGGTTCCAGACAGGTGACAGTCTGGTTGGTAGAGCTCTGGGCGACCTGTGCCCTGGAGGTGTTTGGCAAGTCCACTCTGTTATATTTTGACTCTGGGTCTGACAGAGCTGTGGTTTCCAAGTTGAAAAATGCGAAGTGCTTAGTAAGTTCTTTTGCCCTATGTGGGAGGGGGCCATTTCTGTTGGCTTCATAGCTGCAAGGGGCAAAATGTCTCCCCTCAGAGCTACCTGAAGCAAAAACGGGGAACTTAGAATGTATTGTTAAACCAGTTCTTTGCCCCAAGCCTGGGGTTCCAGCCTCTTGCTTGGGGCATCCATCTCTTGCAATGACTCTTCAAGGCACGAGGTGTCTTCCTTCCTTGTCCACCTGCACTTTCCCCTCCTTCACCCAGATGTGTTGAGGGCCAGCGGGACAGAGCCGCTGCGGTAGCATGCGAGACTTGTGGATTGGGAGTTGGAGTTTGGGATGGGAAGCTCCACACTTCTTTTGTTCCTCAAGCTCACAAATCTATGGATGTTTTCTTTGCAAGAAAACTTACTGCATCTTTTTTTTTTTTTTTTTTTGTCTTGAGGGTGGGAAGTAAGTACCCTTAGATTTACTATAATGATCCAAAACTGAAGAATTTCTGGGAAGCCTGGAGCAATCCGTTGGTCAGAATATACAAAGAAGGCATGCCCGTAACAAGAACAACAAAAAGGAGTTTGCATTTCATCTTAAACATTTCATCCACCAAATTCTCCAGGAAAAAAGAAGAAACTAGAATATAAAGGTATTTCAGGACCGGTCCTCAATGCACTATTTCCTCTGAATCCACGGGGCTTTGCAGAAATACCATCTGTATGCTGTTACCCCTAATTTTCCAAGCCTTGCTATGTTACATCAGGCCAGCCACCCTTGCTGTTAAATGTCAGTTAAAACCTAATTAATTTAACAGCTCTGACAAGCTGAAATTGGTTCCCACAGAGACTATAATTGGCCTCAAGTTCTTACCTGCTATAGATCACTAATTCCCAAACGATAGTACCGCAGGCATATTTTTTCTCTTTTTTGTTTTCTTTCCTTTTTTTTTCCCAAGGCAGGGTCTCACTCTAGTCCAGGCTGACCTGAAATTCACTATGTAGTCTCAGAGTGGCCTCGAACTTGCAGCGATCCTCCTACCTCTGCCTCCCGAGAGCTGGGATTAAAGACATGCACCACCACACCCAGCTCATATTTTTTTTTTCTAAAAAGGTATTATTGACTTTAAAAAACATAACCAAGTAGCACATATTTATCACAGAGGTCAGAAAATCAAAAGAAGGATATTTAATTTTATCATTTCGTTACGACTATTGTAAACATAGACCCTTTTTTTCCCTATGCTATCTGAAGCAACATTTCAAAAACGTTTAGTGAACACTTCTCTGCATTTCCATGTTTATGAGACAAAATACGATTTTGTTTTTTTTTTTCAGCTAGCAACTTTAAAAGCTAGGTTTTGTCCAGAGAAGGATCGTCTAAACTCTTCAGCTGTTGTGAAATAGGCTTGCACAGCTCAGATCGTAGAGTGCTTGCCATGACTGCTTCCCCTTCCCCGGTGATGAGAGAACCATCCAGTGTGCTGCTGTGAGGGGGTGAGGAATATGTAACAGGGCATGGTCCAAAGCTCACACTTCATGCTCATGAAACGATGAGAGAGGGAGAAGATGCAGCATAAGGTTGGTGCAGCAGATAGCACAGGCCCCCAGGCAACGGGATATATCAGTCAGGGTGAGAGGAACTCAAGGAGGGAGGGCTTTTGCCAGAATGATCCATCGGTTACTTAGCTTCGGGCCAAGTGTCTCTTTGCCTGACTTTGATAAGTTCCTTCCTCACTGCTGCTCCCAAACTTCTGCTATAACCCAGGGGCCCTAGTATACAGTAGTTTGAAGAACAAGGAAGTTTTCTTCTTGTAGTCTGAGAAGGCTTTCAAGGTAGTAGGGGGTCATTTCTCCTTCATTCAGGACATTGGCATTGCTGTCAACAGCATGTGACTATCATTGGGTGACTTCACTGTCTGAGTTCCATGAGGTAGAAAAAAAGAAAGAAAGTGGGATAGATAGAGACCTGGCTCAAAGTGTAGACATGACCTCTGCTCATCTTTTATTGGCTAGAGCAAATGTAACTCCAAGGCATGATGGGAAATATAGCACAATTGGTTAAACATGTTTGCTTAGTTATACTTCTGTTATAATTATAGGAGAAAAGGCCAGGCATGGCAGTGCACACCTTTAATCCCAGCACTCGGGAGACTGAGATAGGAGGATCGCCGTGAGTTCGAGGCCACCCTGAAACTACATAGTTAATTCCAGATCAGCCTGGGCCAGAGTGAGACCCTACCTTGGAGGAAAAAATAAAAAAAAAAAGGAGAAAAGACGTAGGATGACCACCAGCAATCTTTGCCACATCTTGTGGCAATGGTAGGGCCCTGTGTGCGTTCAAAAGACAGTGGACCCTCCAGCACCATGAGGAAGAGCGAAATCACTTTCACATAGGCATGTGTGTTTGAAGTGTGGGACCCCACCTTGTGGCCCTTGCTTGGGAAGACTGGGGGACCCTTAGGAGGTGAAGCCTTGCTGGAGGAAGGGGTCACTGGAGATGGGCTGACAAGTTTTATAGCCCAGCTCCTGTTCTTGTTTGCTCTTTGCTTCCTGACTGTGGACACACGGTGACCAGCTGTCTCAAGTTCCTACTGCGTGCCTTCCTTACCACGACGGACTACATCCCTTCTTAAACTTAAGCCCAAAAAACCCTTCCTCGCTCATGTTGCTTCTTGGGAGGTATTTGGTCACAGCGACAAGGAGAATAACTTATATAATAACTTCAATCCAGATGGGCCAGAGAGTCAGGAAGAGGCAAGGTGGTGCCAGCCAAGCCAAGGTTTACACTGTTCATGACCAAGCTCAGACAGACAGGACCAGATTATGCCAGTTTACCAACTGTCAGCTGCAAAGACCCACTGGGTAGGCAGTTACCAGGCTGACAAAAGATACCACAAAAACATAAAGTAGCCAGAGAACATGCCTCGGTTCTGAGGAGCCATCACTTTACTACCATGAGCTCATAGTAAGCATTTTGTTGTTGTTGTTGTTGTTGGTTGGTTTTTTGAAGAAGGGTTTCACTTTAGCCCAGGCTGGCCTGGAATTCACTATGTAGTCTCAGGGTGGCCTCGCAACTCACCGCGATCCACCTGCCTTTTGGCTCCCAAGTGCTGGAATTAAAGGCGTGCGCCACCACGCCCGGCTTGTAGTAAGCATTCTTGCAACACTGATTGCTATCTTAGGGACAAGAAGTAAATGGGACAGAAATGTGAAAAACTGGAAGGACCATGTTACCTAAACAGATGGTCCTGAACATGAGAAGAGTTGGTCAAGTTGGATCCCACAGGGAGTGTGAGGAAACTCAGATCAAGTTAGCCAGTAAACTACTCACTTTGTCCAGGACATTTTTGTAGTTTCCACTGGGTGCTGTTCTTGCTTGTACAAATGTTTCCTTCTACCCAAAAGACTTCGTTTTCACTGCCATTCTCCAGTTCTCCTTGCTAACTCTCCCTCATCCCCAGACCTCCATGGTCTAGCCAGGGCCATTGAACAATCCACCTCACAGACCTCAGGTTTGGTTCTTTCCAACTCTGTACCTCATCCATTCTCTTGAGTGAAGCAATGGTTGTTTTAAAGCATTAATAAGACTCGTCACTTGGGCTTGAGGGATGGCTTAGTGGTTAAGGTGCTTGCCTGCAAAGCGTAAGGACCCAGGTTCAATTCCCCAGGACCCACATAAGCCAGATGCACAAGGGGGTGCCCGCATCTGGAGTTCATTTGCAGTGGCTGGAGGCCCTGGCATGCCCATTGTCTCTCTGTCTCAAATCAATATAAATAAATTTTTGTTTTGTTTTGTTTATCGAGGTAAGGTCTTGCTCTAGCTCAGGCTGACCTGGAATTCACTAAGTAGTCTCAGGGTGGCCTTGAACTCACGGCAATCCTCCTACCTCTGCAAAAGTATATATATGTTTTTTTAGAAAGAGCCATCAGTCTTTTATCGCTCAGTGGTCTACCCTCACAAGTCGCAGCATGACTTGGCCCCACTCACCTTTTTGTAAAATTTAATTTAATTTAATTTAATTTATTTGCCAAGACACAGAGAGAGAATGAATGGGCATGCCAGGGCCTCTTGCCACTGCAAACAGACTCCAGATGCATGTGCCACTTTGTGCATCTGGCTTCACATGGATATTGGGGAATTGAACCTTGGGTCGTCAGGCTTTACAGGCAAGCACCTTAACTGCTGAGCCATCTCTCCAGCGCCCCCTCACCTTTGACCCTTCTCTTCAGTCACCAGTGGTTCCTCCACACTGACCTTTCTCCTGTTGCCTGTCATCACCTCAGGCCCTTTATACTTGCTGTCCACTTGGCCTGGAGTGCTGCGTCCCTGGCTCTTTGCGTGGCTGTATCCTTCTCAGCCTTCATGTGTCAGTGGGACTTAATTCTTCCCATATAGCCCTTTGCTGGATTCCTCCCACTCATGTAAAATTTCTGCATGCCCCTCTGTTCTTCTCTCTGCTGTCCTCCTCTGCCTGCTACGGCAGTGGTCACTTGGTGGATTCGTTTATTGCATGTCTATTATGTTTCTCACTGGCTAGAGAGTCAAGTTCCATGAAGTCAAGGGCCACATCTGTTCTGTTGATCATTTTTGTCCTCAGCATCCGATACAAACACCGGGTCCAGAGTAAAACTCCACTGACATTGCACAGAGGAGTGAACGCATGAATGAGGGAGGGAGGGAATGAATGAACCCTAGACAGTTCAGCACAAGCATCACTGAAGCCTTGCATGTACCCTGCTGTGTATTTTGGGCTATTACATCCCTAACCATAGTTCACTGGGGATACTGATGTTTCATTTCTCCCTGGGCCCCGGGTTAGGTAATCATCAAGAGAAAGAACGGTTCTCTTTGTGCTAACCACAGTGTCTGGCTTACGTGGCAAGAGCTCAATGGACATCAGTAGTCAGCAGTTGAGTTAATGAAGACTGGATTCACAAAGGCTGCAGGTTCCCAGGGCAGCTCCTGGATCCTGCCACAGTGACCTCCATGAGAATGGACTGTGCCAGCCTCCCACACTCTAATAACATGGCCCTAGCGTGGTGCCAAGCACAGAGAAGACACTCAGGAACATTAGTTGAATGGACGGATAATTAGGTGGGGGTAAAAGGAATGACCGAGCCCACAGAGCTTATCCTGTTATTAGCAAAACCAAGTGCTGCAGTGAGCTTCACGTTGCCGGCACAGTGCACCTGACCAGAAGCAGCTGATGGGAGAAAAGGGTTTATTTTGGCTTCTAGACTCCACAGGAAGTTCCATGATGGCAGGGGAAGATGTGGCATGAGCAGAGGCTGGACATCACCTTCTGGTCCACATCAGGTGGACAACAGCAGAAGGAGAGTGTGCCGAACACAAGCTGCCTATAACACTCAAAAGCCCGCCCCCAACAACGCACTGCCTCCAGGAGGCTCCACTTCCCAAATTGCTACCAACTGGGGGCCTAGCATTCAGAACACATGAGTTTATGGGGAATGCCTAGTTCAAACCACCACACTGAACTTTCACAAGACTTTGTTTTGGCTTTAAAGGCATTTCTGCATTCTCCAGGAGGAATATGGTGTTTTTTTCTGAATCTAAAAATTTTTTTGAGCATTTTTTTTTTCTGCTAGCAATTGTTGTTTTCCCATTCTTTAGATAACTCTGTCAGAATCCATTCATTGACTCACTCACATATCTGTCTCTTCCTATGTCTGTTTCCAAAGTTCCCGGAGGCCCAAGCTAAAATGGCAGAGTGTCTTCTCCTTCGTCCCCTTATTGCTTTTTTTTTTTTTTTCATCACTCTTTATGAAGAGATCCCAAAGTATTTTAGAGGAAGCAGTCAGCTCATGGAGAGTGATCTTAGTCCCTGATTATAGATGAAGACAATGGGGTCCATGTAATAGGAGTGGAAATGAGCTGCAGGGTTGGGAGTGAGAGAAGTATGTGGGATCTCAACTTCCCTTCCACCCCGGCTGTCAAGACAGCGCTGAGGCCTTTGCCTTGCAGTGCTCTTGTCCTCACTGCCCACCACTCTGCGCCCCAGGTCCTTGTGCAGAGAACTCTGTAGAGCTCCCAGCAAAGGAGGAGGCTTCTGGGACACTGAGGAGCTAATAGCGGGCAAAGACCCCAGAACACCATTGGACCAACAGAGCTTACTCTGTACTCGGGGTCTTAGTCATTTCAATTGACTTAGTGTTGGTATTCAAGCCCAGGATCGCACACATGCTAGGTATGTGCTTTTAAAATATTTTATTAATTTTTATTTATTTGAGAGAGACAGAGAGAAGAAAGAGAGAGAGAGAGAATAGCCATGCCAGGGCCTCTAGCCAATTGCAAATGAACTCCAAATATGTGCGCCTCCTTGTGCATCTGGCTTGACATGAGTTCTGGGGAATCGAACCTGGGTCCTTAGGCTTTGCAGGCAAGTGCCTTAACTGCTAAGACATCTCTCCAGCCCTAAGTATGTGTTTTGACATAAAGCTATACCCACATCCCCAAGCTTCTCTATTTTATTTTTAATTAATTAATTAGCGTGTGTGTGTGAAGGAGAGAGAGAGAAGAGCACCAGATGCCTTGTGCATCTGGTTTTATGTGGGCACTGGGAAATTAAACTCAGGTGAGGACACTTTGCAAGCATCTTTCACTGCTGGGCCATCTCCCCCAGTCCATGTTTTGTTTAGTTTTTAGCCACTCATCTTTTCCCTCATAAATCAGTGCTTTTATTTACACTGATAACCTTGAAAGTGTGCTGGGGAAAAAGGAAACCAAAACTTTTCTTGCTTTTAAAAAAAAGAAAAAAAAAAAACAACTTTTGTGGGCTGGAGGGATGGCTTAGCCTTTAAGGCATTTGCCTGCAAAGCCAAAGGACCCAGATTCAACTTCCCAGTACCCTTTAATCAGATACACAAGGGGGCACATGCGTCTGGAGTTAGTTTGCAGTGGCTAAAGGCCCTGAGCGCCCATTCTCTATCTGCCTCTTTGCCTCTTTCTCCTTTCTCTCTCTCTCTCTCAAATAAATATTAGAAACCTTTGTGTTTTGTGATTGGAAAAATATTAGGTATCTGACAACTGGTGGCTATTTAAACTAGCTTTCTGTTTTTTTTTTAAGTTTTTTTTTCACCATTCATATGATCAAATACCTTTCATCATTCTCATCCCTCGCCCTCAGTCCACTTCTTTCCTTTCTAAATAACTTCCTCTGAAGGACCATGTTGTTAGTGCTTTATGGAAATTATTTGAGTCATTTGAAAGACAGACGAAAGTAGGTTTCTTTTGCTTTCCAACCAGGAGCCCAGAACAGACCAGGAGAAACCCAAAGCTCAAATCCTACGTGAGCAATCCCTGAAAGGGGAACTTTGATCCCAGGATGCGGCTCCAGGAGGCCCCAACATTAGCGGGACGTATAGAACACTGATAGAAGGAGTGCTTCCCTTGCCTCGCCACTGCGTTCTGCACAGAGGAGACCCTTGAGAAAAGCCCCTGGACCACCTTCTGGCTCAGAAGCCTGAAGACCAACCTTCGAGGAGAGTGACACCTCTCTGGGCAACCTCTCCCTGGCATCTTGATTGCTAGCTTAAGGCCCAGCATAGCTCTGTGGACACATTTTCTCACCAGAAAGGGAGGGGACATGCCTCTGGATTTTGTGCAGCTGCAATACCTCTTAAAGTCACGGTATGACTTCATCTCTGGCCTGAGAATGACTGTGACACAGAAGGGGAGACACAGCCAGGGTCATGTCAGGAAGGGAGGGAGTGAAAAGACCGAAGCTGTCTTCAAAACTCCACCCTACTCAGAGTGGAATCTATCACTTTTTATGAGTGAACAGTGTATTGAACAAGCATTGGTGAGACTGGTGCATGAATAAGCACCTGATGCCATTGTCACATATCAAGTGTCCAGCATTCTTTATCTGGCTCTTTTCAAATTTTACTTCTTTAAAATTTATTTATTTTTATGAATAAAAAAGAGGCAGATACACAGAGAGAGAGGGAGAATAGGCACATCAGGGCCTCTTGCCACTGCAAACAAACTTCAGATGCATGCACCCCTTTGTGTATCTGGCTTTATTGGGAACTAGGGAATTGAACCCTGGGCCACCAGGATTTGAAATCAAGTGTCCTTTATTGTTTTTTTTTTTTTTTTTTTTGAGGTCTCACTGTAGCCCAGGCTGACCCGGAATTCACTACGTACTCTCAGCGTGGCCTCAAACTCACTGCAATCCTCCTACCTCTGCCGCCCCGATTGTTGGGATTAAAGGTGTGTGCCACTGCACCCAGTTTGTAAGTGTCTTTAACTGCTGGGCAATCTCTTCAGTCCCTTAACAAGAGAGAAAAAGAGGCAGGCACACGTAGAGAGTCATCTGACTCTTAAAGGATAGCTGAGCCTCCAAGGAACATGGAGTTCATTCATTCCACATTTAAGCTGTTTTTCAGTGTTCCCTAATTGGAAGCTGTGTGTGTGTGTGAGAGAGAGAGAGAGAATTTAATAGCCTGTTTGAGTAGAAAGCTGGAGAGACGTTTCTCTTCATAACTGTGAGTGTTCTCTGACTTTGGCAAGAGATATTTGAGATTCACACAAGGCATGAAGGATGTGCCTAGGGATTTCCACTCCCTTCCTCTCTCTCCCTGGACGCTATGAGGTACCGAAACCTCCTCCTCCACAGGTTCCCACCTACCAGGATGGTCTGCCCAAGCACATGGGGTCAACCAACCAAAAATCGACACATCTGAAACTGTGAGCCAAAATAAATAATGCCTACCTTGTAGTGTAGTCTTTCCCATTTATATGTGACAGACTCCAAAGCCTTACTAACACAACCCATCCTGAATCCTGTTCCTCTTGATGGTCTTGCTTCCATTAGGCCACAGAATGCTGTTGTGCCATGGCCTTTGCCCTGGAAGGCTGCCATAGCCTTTTTACATGGGTCTCTGCCAACTCCCGTCCTTTTCCTGCGTCCGTCCGGAAGCTGGAGAGATCTTTCATGCTACAAGTCTGGACATGTTACTCTCCTGCTCCACTGCCCTCCACGGCTTCCTGTAGCTCTGTTCATGAATGCCTAGTCTCTTAAGTGACCCAAGAGATGCTGCGTGACCTCAGCAGCCTCTCCCAGTGCCTGGGATTTTCCACGTGCTAGTGAGTTCACGTGTTCTGTGTTTTGTTTTGTTTTCACCTGGGATAGTACAAACTCACTCTTACAACTTGGCTCCTTTTGAGGCCTTCTCTGATCATACCACAGTTCAGAAATGCTTGTTTTTTTTTCTTTTTTTCTTTTTTTTCAAGGTAGGGTTTCACTCTAGCTCAGGCTCACCTGGAATTCACTATATAGTCTCAAGGGTGGCCTCGAACTCATGGCGATCCTCCTCCCTCTGCCTCCCGAGTGCTGGGATTAAAGACGTGCGCCAACACACCCGGCCTGTTTTGTTTTTTGCATGTGTGTATGTAATGTGGTGGTGCTGGTGTGTGTGTGTGTGTGTGTGTGGTGTGTGCACACGTGCATGTTTGTGGTATATACACATGTATGTGCCCTTGCACATGCCCATCTGCAGCTAGGGTACTTGCCTATGGTGGCAAGAGGAGAACATAGGGTATCCAGGTCCACCGCTCTCCTGCCTCTTCTTGTTAGAGCCGGGGTCTCTTACCGACACCGGAGCTTGCTGCTTTCCCTGAGCCTGGGCAGGACCCTGGTCTCTGCTCCCCTTTGTGGGATTGAAGTTACAGGCATATGTGGCCACACCCAACTGTCTACATGTGTTCTAGAGAACTGAACTCAGATGGTTTCATACCTTCATGCATGTGCCAGCAATAAACTTTATCAGTGTCATTCCTTTTTTGTTTTGTTTTTGTTTTTCGAGGTAGGGTCTCACTCTAGCTCAGGCTGACCTGGAATTCACTATGGAGTCTCAGGGTGGCCTTGAACTCATGGCGGCGATCCTCCTCCCTCTGCCTCGCGAGTGCTGGGATTAAAGGTGTGCGCCACCCTGCCTGGCTGGTGCCATTCTTTACCATTCTTTTCTTTCCTAGGACTTAGGACGACTGTAATGAGATAACCACTTGGATATTTATTTACTTAATGTCTGTTCTTCCTTGCTGGATGGCAAGCTCGCCAAGAATAGGATTAATGCCTTGTTTAGCTCTTCATCCATTATAACTGGTCTGGCCCATAGTCGTTGTGTCATACATGATCGTTGAGTGTGTGAATAAATGTCCGTTGTAAAAGAGTAAGTCCTTGCTCGTCCAAATACAATCCTTGAGTTTGGAAAGCTGTGTAAGCCCTTGTTGGAGCCAGGATTCAAAGACAGGGCTGAGTTGGAAGAGATGTGGTGAAGGAATATATAAACTGCATCCTGGAGCTGGCGGGAATGTGATTTGAGGAGGATTCGTGTGCATGTTGAGAAAGGCAGAAGTAAGTTGGTGCCAAGTTCCTTTTCCTCCACGGGCTGGGAAACAAAGATCTGGTCCTATGTTTCCCCACCGGCTAAACCTGCACAGAGATGTCTACGGCTGTGTCCTGGTGTGCATGTGGCAGAGAAGTTTTTATCATTGCCTAGGGAAATGACTAGGCTGAACTCACACACTACAGAAGCAACAGCTCAGGATTCCTTTTCAAATGATAACACAGGGCTCAAGGGATGGCTTAGTGGTTAAGGCGTTTGCTTGCAAAGCCAAAGGACCCAGGTTTGATTCCCCAGGACCCACATTAGCCAGATGCCCAAGGGGAAACCCATGTCTAGAGTTTGTTTTCAGTGGCTGGAGGCCCTGGGTGTGCCCATTCTCTCTCTCTCTCTCTGTCAAATAAATAAATAAAATATTAAAATAACACATTTGATTTCCTTTCACCTTCCTTTCACTTATTTTTACCATTTTGGCATGTTTCTTAGCATTTCATGTTCCACAAAGGGCCTTGGGAAATGAAAGATAGCATGTACAAATTAAGACATCTTGGAAATAAATTTAAAGAAACAAATCACTTCTAAAATTCTCATCTTTGTTCTTTTTTGGGCTCTCTGAGAGCTAATGCTGGGAGATACTGATTTTCTTACTTTTCATCCATATTAGCCATGAAAGAACATCTACAGAAGTCTTTTAAATCTCAAGGCCACTGATTTATTTTAAAAGGTCCACATGTCGGGTGTGCACGCCCTTAATTCCAGCACTCAGGAAGCAGAGGTGCGAGGATTGCTGCAAGTTCAAGGCCAGCCTGACATTACATAGTGAACTCCAGATCAGCCTGGGCTAGAGTGAAACCCTACTTCAAGAAAACAAAGAAAAAAAATAAAAATGCATTTATCATTTTATGCTACTGCCTTTTATAAAGAACTAGTCTGTCTTTGGAATAGCACAAAAATGCAAAAGTCATAATTGTGAAAGCTATGACTAACTCAATGTCTTCAGATCTAACAGACTTAAAAGTATTGATACTTCAATAGTTCACTTATTCCCAGGGGGAAAAAAAGTCTTTTGTAAAAGGGAGGAGGATTTTTGCATACATTTTAACTCTTTAAATAAAGACACTTATACTATCATTATAAAAATAAAAATAAAAATAAAGGTGCACTTGCAGGAGGCAGGGAAGTGTCTCAGTGGGTAAGAGTACAAACATGAGGGCCTGAGAGGGCCTGAGACTGCTTTGGATCCCCGCACACACGTAAGCTCCAGTCCTGTGAGGAGTGGGGAGCAGAGACAGGAGAGACTGTGGTGCCTACTGCTGGGCCAGTGTGACCAAAAGTGGCGGCTCCAGGTTCAGGGCGAGACTCCAACACAAGGAAGCCAAAAGAGCTAAAGAGGAGAACACCTGAACACCAGGTGTTGTCTGAGCTCTGCACATACATGTATCTGCACACATACATGCACACACACACACACAGACACACACACACGTAAGCCAGATGCACAAGGGGGCGCACGCGTCTGGAGTTCGTTTGCAGTGGCTGGAGGCCCAGGCGCACCCATTCTCTCTCTACCTATCTGCCTCTTTCTCTCTCTGTCTGTAGCTCTCAAATAAATAAATAAAAATAAACAAAAAACTTTGAAAAAGAAATTACGTTTCTCTACCTTCGGGAGCACAGCTGCGGTTCCAGCAGAGAGCAAGAGGCCTTCGGGCTTGCTGCCAACGAAAGGTCATGTGACATGTAACTGTCTATTTTTATTCAGAATAGCATTGCCAATTAAATGGCAAAACCTACAATTTTCTGAATGTTTGTAATCCACGTGGGTGCGCTCCGGGTGCAGTCCGGTGGGAAACTTAACACTGCACTTAGTAGAACTGAATGGACCAAGGGCAAAGTGAATAGGCTGGATGTTTTTCAAATCCCAATGTGTAAGTTCTGCTCATGCACGTGAAGAACGAATCAAAATGACTGACCCTTGGGCTGGAGAGATGGCTTAGTGGTTAAGGGTGCTCACTTGCAAAAACCTGATGTCCTGGGTTTGATGCCCCTGGTACCCACATAAAGCCAGATACACAAAGTGGTGCATGTGTCTGGAGTTGTTTGTAGTGGCAGGAGATTCTGACATACCAGTACTCACTCTGTTCCTCGCTCTTTCTGTCTCTCTCCTTTCTTCTCTCTCTCTCTCTCTCTCATATAAATAAAAATGTCTGGCCTTTAAGGCAAGAAGTTAATGTTTGCAACCATGGGACTATTCCAAGACAAACCATTAGTGGTCTCAAAGTTGGGATGTTACCATGGCTTTTTTTGGATCTCCTGTGCCCCACAGTGGAGGCCATTAGCATCTGGCAACTTGTGTGCTGTGGCCAGCTTTGAGGGGCACAGTGAGCCCAGCCCGTGTTCTAAGTATTCATCTACTTACACACACAAGCGCACATACACACATGCACACCCAAAGATTTATTAAGAGTTTATACTAGGGATAGAGGGATGGCTTAGCGGTTAAGGCATTAGCCTGCAAAGCCAAAGGACCCAGGTTCAATTCCCCAGGACCCACGTTAGCCAGATGCACAAGGGGCACACATGTCTGGAATTCGTTTATAGTGGCTGGAGGTCCTGGTGCGCCCATTCTCTCTCTCTCTCTCTCTCTCTCTCCCCTTTCTCTGTCAAATAAATAAAAATAAAATATTTTTTTTAAAAAGGAGTTTATACTACACACCAGAAAAATGCAAAATTTACTAAAGGTAGATGTCAGATCCATTCCAATCTCCCTTAGTCATGGGGGAAGCCAGGGAGAATGGGCACCAGGTGGCACCAGACCCAGGTGTTCACAGAAGAGACTCGGTGTGGCTAAACCCTGATAGTATGCAAAACCTGGACTCAACGTCTCCATGACGACAGGGACCTCTGTGAGATTCCTATGATTTATAAAGAGTCCATAGGCACAGGTAACCTTAGCAACAGCCTTATGCTCAATCCCTTCAATATTGGGAGAGAGGGTGGTGTATCTGCTGTATTTCATAATGGATCCACTGGGCAATGGCTCATACACATTATGTCCCCTGCTCCATTGCTCCCAGTCATGTGCTGTGTCATGGCCTGGAGCCCCTGGACCTAATGACTATGGAGACTGCTATCTCTCCAGAGGTGCCCTGGCAGGGTTGAGGGCATGCCCATTTCTCCTCACTGCCCTGATCAGTTTTTTCCTTTACACCCTATGAACATTAAGCCTTAGGGCCATGTTGCTAGAAATCTAGACAGTTATAGTATAGGAGAAAAAAATAAAAATCCAGACATTGCATCCATAGGACTTCTTTCCCTAGTCAAGAAATTTGGGCTAGAGAGATGGCTTAGCAGTTAAGGCATTTGCTTGTGAAACCTAAGGACCCAGGTTCAAATCCCCAGTACCCATGTAAGCTAGATGCACAAGGTGGTGCATGCATCTGGAGTTTGTAGTAGCTGGAGGCCCTGGCACACACATTCTCATCCCCCCCCAAATAAATAAATAATAATTTTTTTTAAAAAAAAGAAAGTAACTGTATGGGTGAAGTTGGTTTCTGAATTTGTTCCATTGTCCTCTGGCCTACCGCCTCTCTGAAAACATTACTCCAGGGCTGGAGAGATGGCTTAATGGTTAAGGTGCTTAACTGTAAAGCCTAAGAACCCAGGTTCAATTCCCCAGAACCACATAAACCAGATGCTCACGGTGGCACATATGTCTGGAATTGATTTGTAGTGGCTAGAGGCCTTGGCATGCCCATTCTCTCTCTCTCTCTCTCTCTCGATCTCTTTCTCAAGATTTCCACCTTTTTTCATGGGTTTGTCTCACTTGGATCAGCCCTGAGAACCCTGGCTCGTGCAAATCTGAGTTTTTCGGCTCTTAACTGAATAAGAAGGGGCTCCAGCAGCATAGTGAGTGGAGCTATGGCTGAAAGAATTAAGAAGAAACAAACAAGCCGGGCGTGGTGGTGCACGCCTTTAATCCCAGCACTTGGGAGGCAGAGGTAGGAGGATCGCTGGGAGTTCGAGGCCACCCTGAGACTACATAGTTAATTCCAGGTCAGCCTGGGCCAGAGTGAGACCCTACCTCGAAAAAAAAAAAAAAGAAGAAGAAACAAATAACAACAAAAGACTACAAGATAGAGGAATTTCTATATAGGAAGCTAAAATTTGAGAGCTATCAAGACTATATGTGGCCAATAGATTGAAAAATTCAGTCTCAGATTGTTTATGTGTCCTTCTAATTCGGTAATAATTATAACAAAAACCTCAAAATGGGGGCTGGAGAGATGGCTTAGCAGTTAAGCACTTGCCTATGAAGCCTAAGGACCTTGGTTTGAGGCTCAATTCCCCAGGGCCCATGTAAGCCAGATGCACAAGGGGCACGTGTGCCTGGAATTCATTTGCAGTGGCTGGAGGCCCTGGCACGCCCATTCTCTCTCTACCTATCTGCCTCTTTCTCTCTCTGTATGTCTGTTGCTCTCAAATAAATAAATAAAAATGAACAAAAAAAACACTCAAAATGATAATAAAGCCTGTGTGTATCCTAGACCATGTTTGGGACATACTTATACTTAAAGATTATTTGCTACTGATTCAAAACTCAAATTTATCCAGATGAACTGGATTTTATCTGGCAATGATAAACAGTAGATTTTGACACCCCAGACAGAGTAGAAGACTTCAGGATGGGTGGGGTACTTTGATTTCAGACCCCTTCAGGATTTCTCTTAGCTACCAGCTAAAGTCTCTCCAGGTTGTCAAGTCTCGATGGTGGTATATTATCATCTAGCCCATAAAGAAGAAGGGATCATCTACAAATTGCCTCCGATGCATGATCTAGCCCATAAAGAAGAAGGGATCATCTACAAAGTACCTCCAACGTGCCCATCGGTGTCACTTCAAGAGGCCAATTCTTTGGAGAAGTGTTGGTTCCTCTGTTCCTGTCCTCTATCCCCTCTCACTGATTTTTCTTGTGCTCTTTGAGTCTACAATGGACTTAATATCTGTTTTCTCCCCAAATTCATGTACGGAAATCCTAACCCCCCAGTGGGATGATATTAGGAGGGTTGGGTTTAGGAACACGGTCAGGTTATGAAGATGGAGCCCTTGCAAATACAATTAGTGCACTGTGGTGGTTTGAATCAGGTGCCCCTATAAATTCATGTGTTCTGAATGCTTGGTTCCCAGCTGATGGTAATTTGGGAGGTGGAGCCTTGCTAGAGGAGGTGTGTTGCTTGGGGGTGGATTTAGGGAGATTATAGCCATCCCCTCCTTGACAGAGTTCAACTCACTTTCCTGCCGTTGTCTCCCACCTGCTGAGGCCGAGGTGATGTCCAGCCTCTGCTCGTGCCATGCTTTCTCCTGCTGTCATGTGACTGTAAGCCCAAGAAATCCTTTCTTCACATCAACTGCTTTTGGTCAGTTATTTTGTCCCAGCAGCAAGAGGGTAATTGCAACATACCCTTATAGAAGTAGGCCCATAGAGCTCTCCATTTCCACAGTGTGGGGATGCGGTAAGGAGTCTATGTCAGGGAAGAAGATGTAAACAGGATGCCAACTGTGCTGGGACCCAGTATTGAACTTGAACTGGAATAAATCAATGTCTGTTGCTTGTAAGCCTCCTGGCCTGTGGTACTCTATTATGGATGCTTAAGAAGACTGACACCAGACCTGATGGGTGTCCCCAGAAGTCCGACTGAACCCTTCCTCCCCAGGATAAAAGGGGAGGGTGAGTTGTATGGTTCAAGGTCCACATGTATATAAGGGAATATCACAGGCTCTGAGGTAAAAATCCTGCAAATCTACACGAATGTGAATTGTGGTTTTAATATTAACTAATCCTGTAATCTTGGGTAAATTATTTAATGTGTCTGACAAGGAGAACTGAACATAATACCCATCTCTTAGGGTGATTGTGTTGATAAAAGATGTGCCATTCATAAGAACTCAGGGGTTCTAAGCAGTGAGTGAACACTTGGTAATTAGCTTTGTTATCATTTTAAAGTTTGTTATTGAATATTTTATTATTTACTTATTTAAGAGAGAGAAAAAGAGAGAGAGAGGCAGACGGTAGGGGTGGGGGGAGAATGGGCACGGCAGGGCCTCTAGCCACTGCAAACAAACTTCGTTCACATGCGCCACCTTGTGCATCTGGCTTACATGGGTCCTGGGGAATTGAACCCCAGGGCCATTAGGTTTCACTGGCAAGTGCCTTAACTGCTAAGCCATCCCTCCAGCCCTTAAAGGCTTTTAATAATTATTACTGAATCAGAAGGACACTCGAACAAATCTGAGACTGCAGCTCTCTATCAGTGGGCCCAAAATAGCCTTGTTTGCTCTCAAAATTTAGTTTCTTCTAAGGAAATTCTCCCGTCTCTTTTTGCTAGTTGTTTGTTCTTACCAATCATCAGATGATGAGCAGAGATCAAAACGAACTCCTTGAACAGGATGAAAGGAAAGCTCCAACTCATTTCCACTGTAGTGTCCTCGCCAAATGCTGAAGCTAGAGGGACAGGCAGACGTTGGCGGATATGAGAGCTGTAATTAGGAGGAGGGAGTGTGGTACAAATGGGCCCCACAGGAACAGAGAGAGGAGGAGAGGGACCCCTGAGCTTCCTGGGCCTCCAAAACTCACATAGCTGTCTCCACTGTGTCTGGCGGGGACATTCAGATGCTTGCCTGGGAGCGCTGGTGCTATACGGAGTTCTTGTTGCCTTTTTTTGTGTGTGTGCGTGTGGTTGTTGTTACAATTGGAGGTTTTATTTAAACACCGGCTGTGACATCTCCTTCAAATTTTGCCAGATGACATAAACCATCAAATCTCCCACCTTCGTTTTTATGGGGCAACTGTGTGAAATACTTTTCCCATGCTTTCACGTCTGGACACACCTAGCTTTCAAGTCCAGAACATGATCTCTCCTCGAGGACCCAGAGGCACCAACATACTATATTAAAATTCAATCGCGGTATCATATACTTACTACTCCACAGGCCTGAATGGGCTCCAATGGCCCTTTGAGGCCATTGCATCCCAGACAACCTTGGGGGAATTAGAGTCAGGTATGAAGTTGCAGGCTTAAGCAAGTTTTTTTTTAAATTTTTTTTCATTTATTTTTATTTATTTGAGAGCAACAGACAGAGAAAGAGGCAGAGAGAGAGAGAGAGAATGGGTGCAACAGGGCCTCCAGCCACTGCAAACGAACTCCAGATGCGTGCGCCCCCTTGTGCATCTGGCTGACGTGGGTCCTGGGGAATCGAGCCTCGAACTGGGGTCCTTAGGCTTCACAGGCAAGCACTTAACCACTAAGCCATCTCTCCAGCCCATTAATCAGGTTTTTAATACTCACCAGGTCTGCAAGGTGCTTAATGGTTCATGTAAAAGTCTTACTGAAGGTTTTCAGTGTAAGCTTAAGTGCAAAATGGGAAAAATGCTTGTGTTGACGTTGCTGTAGAGTCTGGGGCAACGGTTATGACGGCTACCATTTGTTATCGGTGTGACCTTGGACATGTAACCTGACCTTCCATGCTGGTTTCATCTGTCAGATGGGGACAACAGTAACTACCTTCTAGGACTATAGAAGGAATAAAGAAAATAATTGTTGAAAAACCATTAGCACTTGGCTCGCAGTTACCCCTCAGTTGAAGTGAGCTGTCAGTATAATTTCAGATAGCCTGAACAACTGCCCATTTAAAATCATAGGCATATCTACATTTAAATGCTTATGAAACTATATTTAAAAATTTTTTTAAAACATTTTTATTTATTTGAGAAAGAGTTAAGAGAGGAGAGAGAGAAAGAGAGATAGAGAGAGAGAATGGGTATGATAGGCCATCCTGCCACTGCAAACAAACTCCAGATGTTTGTGCCACTTTACGTCTCTGGTTTTATGTGGGTACTGCCATCAGGCTTTGCAAACAAGTGCTTTTAACCATCTACCTACCTTCCCAGTCCATGAAATCATATTTTTCAAACATCGTTTCTTTCTCCTTGTGTGAGTGTATGTATATGTGTAATGTGGTGTGGTGTGGGGTGTGTGTGTGTGTGTGGTGTGGTGTGGTATATGCACATCTATGTATTCAATGTGTCATCCCATGTGCTCAGCCAGAGTATAACGCCAGGTGTCCTGCCACATGGCTCTTCCTCCTGTGCTCATTTGAACCAGAGTCCCTGACTGACCCCAGAACTTGCTGTTTTGTTTTCCAAGCACTGATGACTCCCAGGTCTCTGTTCCCCTTCTGGACCGGGTCTGTGCATCTTTATGGCCTGTTGCTTGTATGTCCTGGGGATTGATCTCCATCAGTGTCTCGTCTCAGGTCCTCATGCTTGCATGGGAAGTGCTCTTAAGTGCTGAGCCACCTCTTCAGTCCTCAAATATCTTTTTAGTTACAGGATTCATTTGTGAGCCATAAAAATTACACTGGGGGAGGTGCTGGGGAACGGCTCCGTCATTAAAGCATGAAGACCTGAATTCGTATCCCCAACAATCTTGTAAAACCTGGGTGTATCTGTGTTGCCAGCACTGGGGAGGGGGAGACAGGGTCCTCAGGGCTTGCTAGCTATCTCATCTGGCCAAATGGGAGTGCTCTAGGTTCACTGAGAGAACCCGTCTCAAAAATAGGGTGGAAGGGCTCAAGAGATAGCTCAGTGGTTAAAGGCACTTGCTCGTAAAAACCTGACAGCCCAGGTTCAATACCCCTGAACCCACGTAAAGCCGGATACACAAAGTGACTCATACGTCTGGAGTTTGTTTGCAATGGCAGGAGGCCCTGGTGCAGCCACACTCTCTTTCTGTCTGCCTTTTCCTCTCTCTGTCGCCTTTTCAAATAAATAAAGAAAAAGATTTCAACCCCACCCGTACCCCACAGAGACTGACTGAGGTCCTAATTACTCCACAGTGAACACCAGTAACCCCCCTGAGATAGGCCCTCAGGGACATGGGGGCTAGGGGGAGGGCATATAAGACTATAACCTATGTAAAAAAAAAATTAAAATTAAATACTTTTTCAAAATTAAGGTGGAAAATGAGGAAGATACCTGATGTTAACCTCTGGCCTGCACTGGTACACACACGATGTGTCTGCGTCTGCACACATACATGTGCCCACATACATCCAAACATGCCTGCACACACGCACATATACCACACACACACATGAAAATTGCAACAGTTCTATTTTTTGTACACATAGGAATAAAATAACATTTTAAAATATAGACTTGGCAGAAGTACTTCATTAAGTAAAAATGCTATAAAATTTTCTCTTCTATCATGGGATAAGGAGGTAGAGGAATTCGATTGCCAGTTACGTTGAAATCCACAAAGTTCTAAGAGGACTCCCTGCATAACCCACCGGACCTTCTACAAAGCAAATGGCACATTCTATTTAATACTCTAGCTGTAAGCCTGCATAGTCTGGGCCCACATTAGCTTTACATTAGGGTTTGGTCTGTCTTTATTCTACATTTTAAAAAATATATTTTATTATTTATTTATTTATTGTAAAGTATTCAAGGGAATTTTCCTTTTTTTTTTTTTTTTTTGTTTTTTGTTTTTTGAGGTTAGGGTCTCACCCTGGCTCCATCACTAAATGGAATATAACAAGGTCTCTGCTCTAAGGGTTTGCTCCCATCTTCAGTGTCTAGAACAGTGTCTGCTTCATGGTAGATGCTCAAAAAGCAATTGTTAAAAGCACAGTCCTGTAACAGAAATTTGCAGAGTAGGATACAAAATAACAGGGTAGCCTCGGGAGAAGAGGCCAGTAAGTTTTTACTTGGAAATACTGTGTTTGGTCTCATGCACAGCAACGTAACTTGGAAATCCCTATGCTTAAAAATAAAACAGCAATTTTCTTGGGACATTTCAGGCACTAAATACTTTAGGTTCCTTCCGTTCTTGGGTGCAAAGCAGATCCTCAAAACACCCTCCATTTACATGCTGCTAAGTGATTTTCAAGGTGAAAGTCAACAAAGCAGCAATTAAATTAGCAAATTCTGCTGCTATCAAACAAGCTAATTCAAACCTAGACCTGCTTCTCAATCAAGTCTGTACCTTTTGGAAGGAACATAGTTTTTCCCCCAAAGGATGCCTATGGTTTGAAAGTCCACGTACTTTAGCCTGAATGGCTCATCTACTTCCTAGAAGTAAGACTAGCTACGAGACTCAGACATTTACTTTTCTGCACTGGAGAGATAAAAGGTTCTCCTGATGAGCATTTCAGAGAAAGACAAAGCCCACTCTGGAATTTCTGCTTCATTCCAAAAAAAAAAAAAAAAAAAACAAAAAAAAAAAACCCTAAAACATGGGCTGGAGAGATTGCTTAGTGGTTAAGGCATTTGCCAGCAAAGCTAAAGGACCCAGGTTCAACTCCCCAGGACCCAAGTAAGCCAGATGCACAAGGTGGCGCATATGTCTGGAGTTCCTTTGCAGTGCCTGGAGGCCCTGGCGCCCCCATTCTCTCTCTATCTGCCCCTTTCTGTCTCTCAAAAATAAATAAATAAAAATAAAATATAAAAAAAAAACCCTAAAACACAACAGTGGCAACAGGAAGAAATGAATGTAATCAGAGTGTTTTAAAGTGATACTTAGAAGTATTAAACATCTCTGCCATAAATACTCAACCATTTTGTGAACTTTCCTTAGAGCATGCAGTCTCTCTCCCCCTCTCTCTCTTCCTCCCCTCCTTCTCCTTTCTCGTCCCTTTTTATTTTGGCTTTCACACTTTCTGTACAAATTCCTGGGGAAAAATATATTCTATAGAAATTTCTCTAGAAAAATGGTGGAACAGAGAACGTTTTGCTGAATGTGGAACTCTAGTGTTGTGGCTTGGGGGTGGGGTGGAGAGCAAAGACAGATGATTCTCCTGCTGGGAAGACATGCAAAATCAGCGAAAGTTTAATGAGTTTGTTTTGGACATTTTTCCAAGAACGGATCAGCCCCCGTGGCAGGCAGTCGAATCATAGAGCTCTACTGACATCTAGTGCATAAAATCATGATGATCCTCTAGGAAATAAGACTTTCCTTCACTGTTAAGACAGGATCCAAACGTAGAAAAACCAAAACTGCATGTTCTTTCTAACATACAGGTCTTAGCTTGTAATATCAATAAGTGTGTATGTGTGGGCCAAATGTGCCAGTGACCTATATAAGTAGAATAGTAACCAAAAGTGAGTATATAGAGATGAGCAGGAAGAAGGGGAAGGGAAGAGCAAAACACACAACAGGTAAGCCGGGCGTGGCAGCACAGGCCTTTAATCCCAGCACTTGGGAGGCAGAGGTAGGAGGATCAACATGAGTTCAAGGCCACCCTGAAACTACATAGTGAATTCCAGGTCAGCCTGAGCTAGAGTGAGACCCTACCTCAAAATAACAAACAAACAAACAAAAAAACAAACCCCACAACAGGTAGACAGAAAGGGAGAGGGTATTAGGAGGAAGACAGGAATTTGCAGGGACAGAAGGTTGGGAAGAGAATTATAAGAATCACCTAAAATTGTATTTATTTTAATTAATATATATTTATAATTTATTTTAATTAAATGCATCTTAACTAAATTGTATTTCATAGAAGTGAAAAAGGTTATTTAGTGATGGGAGGCTTTCTTATATAACATTTCATTTAAGTTTTAAAATTTTTATTTTTTTGATTTATTTTTGTGTGAGAGAGGGATAGACAGAGAATGGGCACACCAGGGCCTCCAGCCGCTGTAAACAAACTTCTGATGCACGTGCCACCTTGTGCACCTGGCTTTAAGTGGGTCCTGGGGAATCAACCCCGGGTCCTTAGGTTTTGCAAGCAAGCGATTTAACTGCTGAGTCATCTCTCCGGCCTCTCATTTACATATTTTATACAGTTTTATCCGTTACATTTCTCCCATGGAGAAACCAGGGCTCAGAGAGAGAATTTGTGACTCTCAGGATGGCATACTCGGTGTGTTCGTGACTTTTCTCATCTCTGTAACAAATCACTAGAAAGAAGCACCTTGAGGGAGGGAGGAAGGAGTTATTTGTGCTGGAATGGCTCAGGCACCGTGGAGGCTGTAGTGGCTGACTGGGGCAAGGGAGGAAGCCTGGGGCCGCTGGTTACATGCATTCTGTCTGCAGCCAGGAAACCCAGGGAACTTGGCCAACACCATCAGGCTGCAAGCCATGAGACTCACCCTCAGAGATCTGCCCCCTCCAGCAAGGCCCCACCTCTTCAAGGTCTCACAGTCTCCCAAAACAAAACCACAGGCTGAAAACGAAACGTTCAAACTCATATGACCATGTGGGGAACATTGCCCATTCAAACCATAACATAGCGGGGGCTGAGCCCAGACGCAACAACCCTTTGTTCGCCCTAAACCTGGCTCTCTGTCCATCTCCTCCACTCTGCATCGATAGCCTGCCTTCTCAGCTTTGAGGGCACCTGCAAAGACTTCCTCACAGGTCCTGGGGAGAAGGGAAGGAGAGGGGAGTGTTATCATGTGTCGGCCGTATGGAAATCAGGGCTGAGCATTCTCTGCATGTGGGCTGCCCTGGCCGCTAAAACCACAAATTAGAAACATCCAGCTCGCTATCCAAAAAAAAAAGTACTTGGAAATGAATACAAAAGGAAAAAAAAAAAAAAGCTGCAAACTAAGGAGAATCGAAGTCTCAAATGCCTTTTGGTAGACAAACAAAAGAAAGAATGAACGAATAAAGAAAGAATAAATATGTCTATGTGTGTGTGTACATATATGCATATCCAGGATATATATATGTAGACACATATATATCAGACATGATACGCATGTATCAGATCCTGCTCTATAGCTTAGTCTAAGTAGCTAGATAGGGTGTCAGGAAGCAGTCATCCACAAGGTGTCTTAGGGCCACCACCATGCTTTATGCTTTATATTGGTGGTCGATACCAAGCTGGCCGGAAGACTGTCCGCTTGACAGCAAAACTAAAACAAAGCTCAAATCAGGCAGCCACGTCAATCTAAGTAAATGGTAAAGAAATGGCAAGAAGAGGGACTTCCAGGAGACAGAGATGTCTCCACCTGCGGGGGGAAGCTACACTAAGGCCGGGCGCACTTGATGGTGCACACTTGACGGTGCACACTTGACGGTGCACACTTGATGGTACATACTTGCTTTTGTCCATGTTCCAAAGGATTTGTTGGGTGATAGCCACACTTTCCCTTTTCAGATTTGTGACCCAAAGTTTACTTTTTCAAATGACTGCCGCATTTCAGAAGCTTCAAGGTTAAGGCTAATATTATGTAATGATCCCTTCTGAGAGCTTTCTTAGTATTAGAAGCATTGCTACCTAAATGCCCTTAGAGATTTTATAAAACCTAGTCTCAACTGATAAAGTATTATAACTTAAAAATCAAAAAGAGGGCTGGAGAGATGGCTTGGTGGTTAAGCGCTTGCCTGTGAAGCCTAAGGACCCCGGTTTGAGGCTCGATTCCCCAGGACCCACGTTAGCCAGATGCACAAGGGGGCACATGCGTCTGGAGTTCATTTTCAGTGGCTGGAGGCCCAGGTGTGCCCATTCTCTCTCTCCCCCCACCTTCTCTCGGTCTGTCGCTCTCAAATAAATAAATAAACAAAATTTTTTTAAAAAAAATCAAAAAGAATAAAGCCAGGCATGGTGGCTCACGCCTTTAATCCTAGCACTCGGGAGGCAGACGTAGGAGGATCGCCATGAGTTCAAGGCCACCCTGAGACTACATACAGAATTCCAGGTCAGTTTGTATTAGAGTGAGACCCTACCACAAAAAAAAAAAAAAAGAATAAGTAAGTGCTTTGTATCTGACCCCTGATCAGCATCCAGCTTTCTAAATAGAAATTAAGAACATTTTAAATAGTTCATTAAAAACATCTCATTCTTTTGTGTCAAAATGGCTAGAAAAAAATACCCCCCACCCCCGCCAAAGAGAAACCACTCCAGAAAGTCTCAAATGAGATTAGAGTTAAAGGGTTAGCATAATGTGTTTATTTTCTTGGGCATTCATGTTTGGCCCATGAAGACATTTTGATTATGATCCTAAAAGAAAAGGCAACAAGGAAAATAATGACTATTTGCTCAAGAAAAAATTATTATTTGTTCAACCAGAAAATTACTATAATTTACTTAAACTCCCATCCAGCCCAATATTTCACTTTCATATCTGTTTCATATTCTTTGACATAGAAAATAAGCATACTGATGGCTCCTGAGAGATTTTTTTTCTATAGAGCATCTTCATTTGAGGAAATGAACCAGAAGTTGATTATCTACAAACTGTGTGTTTCTATTCATAAACACTGTAGCACAGCCAACGTGGGAACTGCATAGAGACTGCTGTATTCATTTTACCCTCTTGTCAACACCAGCTTAGATCATTACACTAAACAGCCACCATTCGGTTGCTGACTAAAGGAACCCAATTCTTAAATCGAAAGCGCAAAAATATGGGGGAAGGAAGAAGAAATGATAATCGGTTACGAGTTGTCAATTTCAAGAATCAACAGAATAGATAAGATCGAGAAATTTCGCAGAGCAGGAGTTGCATATTTAGTTGTCCCCGGGAGCCAGGTGGATGGCAAGGAAGCGTGGTAATGGTTAAGTGACAGCCAGAGGGGATGAAGGACCCAGTCTATGTACTTGTCCCGGATGAAGAGGTTGGTCTGTTGCCACCTGCAGGTAGGACTTTGGGGAGAGGGTAGGAGTATGAAAGCTTACTAGAAGTCTCCCCACTTTCAGAATATGGGTGATGAGGCCCGGCCTGTCAAAACTCAGGGTCGGGCTGGAGGGATGGCTTAGTGGTTAAGGTGTTTGCCTGCAAAGCCAAAGGACCCAGGTTCGATTCCCCAGGACCCACGTTAGCCAGATGCACAAGGGGGCGCAAGCGTCTGGAGTTCCTTTGCAGTGACTGGAGGCCCTGGCATGCCCATTCTCTCTCTCTCTCTCTCTCTCCCTCTCCTTCTTTCTCTGCCAAATAAATAAATAAAATATTAAAAAAATAAACTCAGGGTCAGCCAGGCGTGGTAGCGCACGCCTTTAATCCCAGCACTCAGGAGGCAGAGGTAGGAGGATCGCCATGAATTCAAGGCCAGCCTGAGACTACATAGTGAGTTCCAGGTCATCCTGGGCTATAGCGAGACTCTACCTTGAAAAAACAAACAAACAAACAAACAAACAAACAAAAAACCCAGGGCCAAACCAAGTACCTCTGCAGGCTGCTACACTCAACTCCCGAGTCACCGGTGTTCAAGTGTTAGACACGGAACATCTATCCCAGGTCAGTTTTACATTTGCTGGGTATGGATGTGCATGGGTATGTTACAGACAATTTACATGTCTTAGGCCAACCTACATACTCCAAGATGAGACAAATTAACAGATTAAAATACAGTGTGCCAATAAGTCAATCTCCTTGGTTGATCCCTAGAAGTGTGTAACAGATACCCCCCGGACCATGAGGCACTGAGTGCACTTCTGCCAGGGCAGGCAGCCTTGGAGGAGGAACTTTCAGAGATTGGAGCATGGACATCTGGCTCCCCTTGCTTGCATTGGGGCAACTTTGAAGTATGAATTTCATTCCAGAGTGACGCTGCAACATTACTCCGGGGCTCCCTTCCCTAGGGCTTCGTCTCCACTGGCCCTTACATAGCTCCCTCCACTCTCCCCACACCTCCCCCACTCTCTGAACGTCCCTCCACATACCAGGCAATTCCTTAATAAATCATTCCTTGTCTCAGAATCCTATTGGAGGCTCCTCTGTGTCTCATTTTTATCTTCTTTTTATGAGGTTAGTAATGTTGCCTCCCTCACAGGGTTGTGACGATCAGATGAGACCAGAGCAGTAAAGCACTTGAGCAATCCCCGGCCACCACTGTGTAAGTAGTGGCTGAAATTATTCTCTCACGGGCTATAGAGATGGCTTAGCAGTCAAGGCCTTTGCCCGCAAAGCCGAAGGACCCAGGTTCGATTCCCCAGGACCCACATAAGACAGATGCACAAGGGGGCACATGCATCTGGAGTTCCTTTGCAGTGGCTGGAGGCCCTGGTGTGCCCATTCTCTCCCCATCCTCCACCTCTTTCTCACTCTCAAATAAATAAATAAATAAATAAATAAATAAATAAAATATATTTAAAAAATTAAATTCTCATGCTGCTAAGGCAACATAAACCAAAGTGAAGCCATCACATCTTGCAATCAAGTCCTATTTTCTGATGGAAGCACACATTGACTTAAACTTTGTGTGTCCGTCATCCATCTATACATCATAGATGATATGTGTTAGACATATACCTACTATGTATACTTATGCCTCACTTTCCAACATTATCCACACAGGGCATGCCTCAAAGCTGAAGCAAGATCCAGAAACAAATTGAACCTAAATGGCGGTGTGCTCTCTGGTGGCACAGGCACCAAACCGTGGCATGAACCCCTCAGCGATCCCCAGAAGTAGATGCTTTCCAGTTAACTCAGCTGTAATCCATCTGTCAAGTGCACACAGGCCACGGGGAACTTAACTCACACGGTCCATTTGTCTCCTCCATAGTGACGTGGCCTAAGGTACCCGTCTTTCCTGTGGAAACAGGACTCGCCTTCCAAATTCCCCATCGTTGTCAACAGTACCGTCATCTTTCTAATCCCTCAGGGTCATAAGCTTAGCATCGTTTATTTCCAACTTTCTCTCCCCAAACCGATCTATCACCACGTGTTTGTCGATGTTTTGTTTTTTTCCGCAAGGTCCAGCACATCTTTTCCTTTCTGGAGCTGCCACTCTAATCACAGCCCCCGTGGTTCATGTTTTTGGGGATCCAGCTGCTGACTAGTTCTCTGAACTTCTGGCCTCTCCTGTCTTCGAATCTTTAGCTGATGGAAAATTCTTTCACACATTTCATCACCTTCCACTTTTCCGTAGCCGAAGAGCATGTGTTCCCTCCTCACGCTGTTTAACAAGCAAGTGCACAGCGTTGGCCATGTGTTAGGCACTGTTCTGTGCTTTACAGATATTGACACTCCTTCAAGGTGGGACCCGTGAGCGCCCCAGTTTGACAGAAGAGGAAACAGAGACAGCTTGTCAGATGTCACACAGTGTCAGAGATGGGCATCAAAACCATAGCAGCCTGGCTCCAGCGCCTATGTACCATCGAGGGCACGCAGGCCACGGCGAGCTTAACTCACACGGCCCATTTGTCTCCTCCATGTTGGCATGGTCTATCTTGCCTGTGGAAACAGGACTCCCTTGCCAAATGTCCAAACATGGCTACCCTCTCCCAATCAACGTGGTGTCATCATTACCATCTTCTCACTACTCTCCTCCCTCAATGTCCCATTTCTGGGTCTCAGTGTCTGAGGACAGACTAGGGAACAAAATACTCTGTGAACAGGGGGGGATGACTTGTTTGGGAAGTCATGCGGGATAATATCACACCAGGACAGAAGTAAACCGCCTATTTGAGAAAGATCAGGGCATAATTATAGGTTTGGTGCCCAAAGCTGTAGTCATTACTTTCTGGTTCTCCAAATGTTTAGAATCTCAGATTTTTCAGTCTTCATCTTTGGGATGTGTTCACAGGGAACTTTATGGCCCATGAAGTCCCTTGTGCATAAACAAGGAGTTAACCCAGAAAGGAGCTCCGAGTTCTTATGCCCTTGTGAGCTCCTTAAGCCTCCAAGGTGTTTCCTCATGGATTGAGGAAGAGTGTATTTCTCTTTGAACACGTTAATTCTGAATATCAAATGCCATCTCTTTGGGGTATTTCCAGAATGACTCCAGGGACCCCATACAAATAGGACCCTGCTGGCCTGCCTAATGTCCCCAGGACCTCTGCCTGGTCAGTATGTCCAGGTACATACATGACCACACTACACTTGCAAATAGATTTTAAATGTGATTTTAAAAGCTTTGAGAATTATAAGTAACTCTTCCCTAATCACTAAATATGCATACTTTATAGGCAGAGTAACGGTTCACATTTTTATTGACCTTCAAACAAACTGTAACTTTGGCTATAGCTGTGGATCTTTATAATTCCATTTTTTGCCATGATTCTAGATTAAACAATTATTAACACTTTCCAAGGAATGCACTAAGATTTGCTGACATTTCTAACCAGAATAGAACTACAAGGAGTGGTCTCAGTAAACAATTACTGGGTAAAGTGCCAAGAATAGACAATAATTCAAGATGCTCCAAAAGCTTTGCAATGTAACTATTGAACTAAAGAAAATAAATACAAGATTCTTCAAAAATATGTTGTTCAATTACCATCTGGAATGGCTTAATATAGTAAAACACACACAATAAAACAATACCAGAGAGTATGTTTTATTAAATTTATTCAAAAATAATTCAATTATAGGCCCATACAGTGGGAACAGACTGTGGTTATTTGGTTGGGAGAACATACGCTTTTAAATTATTGTTTTCATTTTGGGCCCAAAAGGAGGTGGTGACAGAGAATAGTTGGACATTAATTCCTTTCAATTCTTCCCTTAGGGGAAATGAAGCAACAATTCTAATTCCATCGCAACTACAACTTCATATCGGCATGGCTTCCTCCACTGGATCAACGTGACACACATGACAGTCAATGGTAGCACGTGAGTTAAGAGACCAAAGCATGAAGGGTGCAAAAGTTGCTTAGTGGACTTCTTGGTCAGTCTTGGCAAGGTTTGAATATTCCTTGTGCTAACGCCTCAGGTGGTAGACTCCGATATGCTTGCTATTTATAGTTCCGCTTCTGGTTGGAATCTTAGCTCTGTCACATGTGGTCCCAGGGGTCTTTAATAAGCAATTCCTATAGAGGACTCTCCAACAGCTCAGTCAAGAAGGCCCGAATCCATTCGAAAGCCTCAACAGTAAATGAAGTATGTTGTACATTAATTTAGGAATCAGTTAGCACTGTTATTTCAGCTATAATTTACACCAACTCACACTTTTTAGGAAGGTGTAATTCGACGTTTTTAAAATGTAAATACACGTGGAAATCTGATATGCAATTTAAAGTTAGGAAACTGTTGGAGATATCAGAGGCAGGTTTAATATGTGGTACATTAAAATGTAATGCAGTTTCTAGAAATAGGTAATAAATTTGGCTCTCAGCTTCCTAGCAGTCAAAGTAAAGAAAAAAAAATGACTTGCTACATAAGAATCGGGATTCATAAGTATAAAAACAGATCCATTTTTCAGTGGAAGCCTGAGCTTTCCTGGTCTTAGAGCCTGTGAGGAAATTCTGTAACTTCTCATAAAGGAAGTCTGGTACAATTCATTTTTACCTGTCAAAGTGCCCCGATATCCAAGAAACAATGCTTTTTCTTCTCTTCAAATTCCTAACAGGGTCCTTTTGTTTTTCATTTCAAAAGTATTTGTTGAACCGGGCGTGATGGCACACCCCTTTAATCCCAGCACTCAAGAGGCAGAGGTAGGAGGATCGCTGTGAGTTTGAGGCCACCCTGAGACTACACAGTAAATTCCAGGCCAGCCTGGGCTAGCACAAGACCCTCCCTCGACAAAACCAAACAAATAAATATTTGTTGAGCACCTATGGTGTACCTGGAAGCTGTGTGAGATACTGGGGAATAGTAAGCAGAATTGATACAATCTTGCAATTATGGTACTTAGAGTCTGGTAAGCCAGAGAGGGATGACTTTTAAAAAAAATCAGGAACTCATATGTGTTGTGTATTACATATATGTATATATGTAGTGCGTAATATATGAATATATTTATACAAACATATGAATATGAATATGAATATATGAATATAGTTTGTAATGATATATATGTATGTATATATATATGTATATGTATGTATGTATCACTGTGGTGAGCGCTATAATTAAAAAAGCTACAGGACTGGAGAGAAAGCTTAGCGGTTAAGGTACTTGCCTGGGAAGCCAAAAGATCCCAGTTCGATTCCCCAGAACCCACATAAGCCTGATGCACAAGGTGGTGCATGCATCTGGAGTTTGTTTGCAGTGACTAGAGGCCCTGGTATGTCCATTCTCTCTATCTGCCTCTTGCTCTCTCTCTCTATCTCTATCTCAAATAATAAATAAAATTTTGGAGGGAGGGGGTTGTGAGGTAGGGTCTCCCTCTAGCCCAGGTTGACCTGGAATTCACTCTGTAGTCTCAGGGTGGCCTTGAACTCACAGTGATCCTCCTACCTCTGCCTCCCGAGTGCTGGGATTAAAGGTGTGTGCCACCATGCCCGGCTTTAAATAAAATATTTTAAAAAGCTACAATGTACCATGAAAACAAGTGGCTTGTCCCATCAGAGAAATCAGAAAAGGCCTCTCTGAGGAAATAAAGTTTGGACTTGGTACAGAAGAGAACAGCTGAGAACTATCTCATTTAATACTAAATTGTGATGTATTGTTTTCTATTGTTCAAAGGAAGTGGGAATCTGACCTTGTTTCACAAATGTCTTCTGTGGACACTGAGCTCTTTTAGACACTGATCTTATCTCTTCCCGTGTCCCCATCCTCCCTTAGACACTGGGCACGTTGTAGTTAGTCCTTCATAATCCCCGACTTCAGCCAATTGCACTTGAATTGCAAGTAGAATATAATTTACCACCACCTCCTCCAAAGATACTCAGCCAGGAAGCATAGCTCCCTTTAGCCTCGAATCTCCTCCCCATGCTTTGAACTAACGAATGTTTTAATTGACAGGAGATTCAAAGGCATCTCCCAAACACTTTATTTTTGTTACAAGTTTGAGGGGAGATCCGAGCTCCCCCTGGGGAGAAATTGAAACAGGAGAACTGGAAAAGCCCATGCTCTGGGCCACTCTGGGAATTTCCCTCCGCATGCTGTTTTCCTTGTGCTCGGGGTAACCGATCCTCCGAGGGTCCCTCTATGCGGAGCTGGAGCGGCATCTGCAGCCCTGCTCTCCGGTTCCTCCCTCCCGGAGCAGATGGTTCACGATTCACTATTGCCTTCCAATTGCTTTAACAGTTCACTGCAGTCACCGGGCCAGACACAGTCTCTCTCCACTTTGTCTCTCCCTCTCTGCCTCCTTCCTCTCTCCCTTTTTATTCTTCCTTCCTCTAACACTTATACTCATTTCTTTTCCCTTCTGCCCCTACTGGCTCCCTTCCTGGGATGTAAAAACAATAAAAACTGATGCTGTAATGCTGCGCAGCCCTCACAATGGAAAGCCTCTTGAGAAGTGTTAATTCTGTGCTCCGTGACTTAACCTCGGTCTCTCTGTTCCCCAGAACACAGCTTTTCTTGCCTGGAGTTCCAGAAGATGGGGCTGTGCCCTCGGAGGGCATCGATTTGGGAGACAGGGCATGAGGTACAAGGAGAGGGAAGAGAGGCTGGCAGAACCAAAAGTGAGCTGACGTCGCCGTCAGACATGTTCGAACGCACTTCAAGGGAAGACATGAGCAGCCGGGCGTGGTGGCGCACGCCTTTAATCCCAGGACTCGGGAGGCAGAGGTAGGAGGATCGCCGTGAGTTCGAGGCCACCCTGAGACTCCATAGTGAATTCCAGGTCAGCCTGGGCTAGAGTGAGACCCTACCTCGAAAAACCAAAAAAAAAACAAAAAAAAAAAAAACAAGGGAAGACATGAGCAAGGAAGCCAAGTTGAGAGGGCAGAGGGCACGCAAAGTGAAGGCCTGCATCGTTGAATGGACAAGGCAGAGGGTGCAAGGTCACACGATAGGGACTTAAGGCACGGAGCCCAGTCTTGAGCTGATCTGGAAGGGAACATTTTTGCTCTTGAGGGTTCATGTCTGTCTAGACATCTTGCTGCTAATGAAATGCTGTGAGGGTGTGGGCATACGCTATGGAGTTCTGAAGTCAAATGACCTTGTTCCTTAAGCTATATGACCTTGACAAATAACAGACCTTTTCTAAGCTTTTCTAGGGAGAATGATACAAGAGTTGTAGTACACGGCAGCTCGTATTTATTTATTTTTTTTGGTATGACAACAGTGTATAGTACAAGGCTGGAATTAAAGTTTTTTTTTTCTGTTGACTGTGGAAGAGATGCGTCGTTGTGTATGAATAGTCAGTGGAGTCTTGCTTCTAGGACAAAGCGCAGTTCATCAGCAAAGATTTTTTTTTTTGTAACAAGTTTTTTTTTTTTTTTTTTTTTTTTTGCACAAACGACAAACATTGGCTGGACATTAAAGAGCCCTCTTTAACATTGACAATCCCCATGTGGAGAGCATATTGTCCTCTGCTTATTTTCCTGGATATCCCTGTATCACACCATCAGTTGGCTCCATTCTTTGGGAGGTACAACCTGCCAATGGAAACATCAGCTTCCTGGCCCCTCAGGCCGGCGAGCCAGGCTACGGAAAGAAAAACAGGCCGTAAGCACTTCACTTCCATGCTGCCTTGAAGTCGGGCAGCCAGGAGCACTGAATTGGGGGTCTGCGTTTTGATGGTCTCCGGGCATAGATCACATTCCCGATGATGCAGATTTCTATCCACAACGTGGCAAGAGAAACGGTCGCACGTAATCCGCACTACTTGTGACCCTAAACAATGTTATTGTTAGGACTACCCATGCCAAGTTGGATGACTAACACAGATGGAAAAAAAAAAAAAAGGCTGAAATAAACCCAAACAGTGTTGTCAAAATATCAGGATGGTCAGATCCCATCTGGAATAATTGTGGTGAATTGTGGACACCATGTTTTCAGAGACTGCCCTAAAGTGGTGTCCCCAAGGATAGGAACAAGATGAAAAGACTATTCTAATTCATAGATCATAGTGCATAGATGGGTTGGGTACTAACCAAAAAAAAAAAAAAAAAAGAAAGAAAGAAAGAAAGAAAAAGAGCTAAAAAACACATTCTAAGCACCATTCCCTTCAGGGTTCACCGCAGCCCCAGAAGACAACTAATGTGGTTCCCATATGCTGAAAGCTCTAGGCTGGGAGGCTTTTCCTAGAGTCACAGCTAAACATCTATGAAGATGGATTACAAGCATGGGGCTGGATTCTTCCAACGGCTCTGCAAGTTCCAACGCCAAAGATTTCCAGGAGGAATTAGAAGCTCTTGAGAAGAGTCGAGAAGGAGAAACGCTTCCCCCTCCCACAAAGCAGACACATTATTTGTTTCCATTGTAAAAGAAACACTTTTATTTGTCCTATTTATCTGCCAGTAGGGTGGGCGTCTCTTAGAAAAAGGTTTGACGATATAGGCAGGAATCCGTTAGGAGCCAGCGTCCACTCACAGAGAACTCCACAGGCTTGGGCGTGTTCTGACAATGCCGATATATTCAGACAGGGACCTCATGTTCTTTGGACAAGGGCATGGTATAGGGTCCCCGCCAGCAGATGACAGTGGCACCATCCTTTCTGGGGTGCAGATTCTGGATCCTAAACTAGCATGCTCACTTGGTGTCACCAAGCTCTGCTGCGCACACAGCAGGCCAGCATTCACGTGGAGCTGTGTCTAAACGATGTCTCCTCTGATCTCTAATGCTAAAGCCCCACCACACTGGCTGAAACAAACAAACAAGAATAAATAAAGACAGAGACAGATAAACATGTGGAATGGATTGGGTCGAGCAGCTGAAGGATGCAGAGGCTGATGGGGCTCGTAACATCCCCGTAAAACGCTACGTGATCTAGGGATGGAATCAAGACTTGAGTTCCTTCCGGTCATCTCTCAGCTCCCCCGATGAACTCTCAAGCACAGTGTTCTTTCCAAATGGCTTTATAATGTCAAAACTGCAGCGAGAGTTAATGGCTACTAAGGTGGGGGGGGGTCACGTTCTTCAATGGTATGGCCTCTCCTAAGTTGTCCATGCTCCAATAACTAACCCCCACCCATGCTCATGTAAGCCACCTAATTAACTTCACTGGGCCACACACACACACACACACACACACACACACAAATGAAAGTAGGAGGAAGACTAGTCAGGAATAAGAAGGGGTCAGCAGGAGTAATTGGGCATGAGAGAGTGCAATGGGGGGTACATGTGATCAAAGTACATTATGTATATGTGTGGAATTGCCCAAAAGTAAATTTAAAAACATATTAAAAATGACTGTAGCCAGGGCTTTTGAGACATCCAGGGTCAATGCCAGCAAGCTGTTATTATATAGCTGGGAGGAGCGCTCACTGGTTCTCAGCTAGGGTGATTTCAGCCTACAGTCCCCATTCTCATGTTCACCTGAAAGATGTTTGGCAATCTCTAGAGACCTTTTTTATTTTTATTATTTTGGTTATTATAACCAGAAAGAAAAACACTCCTGGCATCTGGTAGGTAGAGACCAGAGTGCTGTTAACCATGATGCCCTGACACCAAAATAATTGTCCAGCTCAACTTGACAATGACACTCAGGTCGAGATCACACCCTGCTCAGAGGGAAAGCACAGAAACATGTGTCGGCAAAATCCAGAAGCCTCTCAGGTGAGGATGCAGCCCGCTGGTTCTGTAATAACCCATGGCACTATAGTCCAGCTCTTCAAAGGGTACCACATGCCACATTCGTGGCAGGAATGAAGGACCGAGTACGAGGCTTGGTTCTATTTCAATGGCTCCACTTCTAATCACTCCCCTAGGTGTTTGTTGTCATTCAACATCCCCAGCCAGAACCCGGGCTTCCAGCATCCAGACTCGTCACCCAACATCAGTAACCCACAATCCCTAGCAATGCATACCTGCTGGGAACAAGACGGACGGACAGCTGATGAATTGCGCAGGGTTTCTGTCAAGCACGCATCATTAATTGGCCAAGAGGCCTCACTTCATTTGCAAACGATCTGCTCACATCTCAGATGGGTGTTCCAGATGTCAGGCACTGCATCCTGTTGGTGACTGGGGAAGGGTGCCAAAACATAATTTGCTGGATACAATCCAAGCAGTTGGCTTCACACTTCCACAGTGGGCTAGCTGCTAGCTGGCCAGCGGTGGTGTCGGGATCATGAGCGAGTCTGTGCTGTGCAGACAGATCTCTCAGGCCAGGAACTTCCTCAGCCTCCACTGAAGCTCACCTTGTACCGTGCCAACAAACTGGATGCCGCTATACAGACTGCAAGAATGTCACTGAAATGTTGTTCCTCCCAAGCAATGTGGGGGGGGGGGGGCTCTTGTCTGCCCTTCTGCCTCATTCTGAATTGTTTAAATCCTGCCATAATAAACAAACCCACCAAGAGACAAGGGGTCATGTCCACTCAAAATCTACAGCAGAATCATTTCATTTATTTAACTCATCAGTGGGGAGACAAATCAAACCAGTGATTTTACCAGATCAGAATTGATTTTACTTAAATGGGTAGCTTTCAGGCCTGATGTCAGCCCAAGGCAACTCTAGCAACAATTGAGAAAGGATTTATGGGTGTCCTGGGAGAGATGGCTCAGTGGGTGAAGGGCTTGTCATACAAGCAGGAGGTCCTGAGTTTGGATCCCGAGCACCCACGGAAATGTGGGGTGGGTGTGGCATCTGCCTGTGATCACAGCACACAGAAGCAAGAGACCAGGAATCCCCAGGCAAGCCAGGCAGCCAGACTAGCTGACCACTTAAGCTCTGGGCTCAAGTGAGAGCCTCTGCCTCAGTAAGATAAAAAGCAGCATGACTGGGCTGGAGAGATGGCTTAGCGGTTAAGGCACTTGCCTGCGAAGCCTAAGGATCCAGGTTGGATTCCCCAGATCCCACATAAGCCAGATGCACATGGTGGCCCATGTGTCTGGAGTTCATTTGCAGTGGCTAGAAGCCCTGGTGTGCCCATCCTCCCTCTCTCTCTCTAATAAGTAAAAATAATTTTAAAAAATGTTAAAAAGCGACATGATCAAGGGAGACACCTGACATCATCCTCTGGCCTCTCCATGCACGAGCACACACATAGACATACACATGCGTACCCCAATGCAAGTACACACCCCACATATACACAAGTGAAAAAAGAAAAGAGAAAGAGGAAAGAAGGAAGGAAGGAGATAGAATCCAACCATCAGTAATTCTTTTATTTTCATTTATTGATTTGCATGGAGAGAGAGAATAAAAATGGTGTGTCAGGGCTACCTACCACTGTAAACAAACTCCAGGTGCATGCGACACTTTGTGTATCTGGCTTTACATGGCTACTGGGAATTAACTCTGGTCCTTAGGTTTTGCAGGCAAGCTCCTTAAGTACTGGACCATCTCCCCAGCCCAGGACTCAGTTTTTTTTTTTTTTTTTTTTTTTTTTTTTTTTTTTTTTTTGAGGTAGGATCTCACTCTAGCTCAAGCTGACTTGGAATTCACTGTTTAGTCTCAAGGTGGCCTGGAACTCACAGCGATCCTCCTACCTCTGCCTCCCTGGTGCTGGGATTAAAGGCGTGCGCCACCACGCCCGGCTAGGACTCAGTATTTTTAAAGCTCTCCTGCCCATGTCTCTGCGCCTCACACCTTCTGTCCTGTCATAACAAATGCTTCAGGTGTCTGGGTGTCTAAACATGACCTGAGCCTTACCATCAGAAGAGGAGGCAGGAGGGGAGGGAACAAACAGTACTCACTTCAGGCTATTGCCATGGGCTCATTATTCTTGGAAGGGGGATTTCCTTGACGTCTAACATCCTCTGTGTTAGCCACAAAGAAATAGCTGCTCAGTTATCTTGTGTAGCAATCCTCAAGGGAAAATAATCTTCCCCAATTTGCACAATCGGGAAATTCCTTGACATTTCCGACCAGAGAATGTCACCAGTGCTGGGATGGACTATTTTCTGATGTTATTACACATTTGTCCATGACAATAAACACGCTCAATGAGAGTTATCTTCAAGGTTGCACGGGGAAGGGAGAGTCTCTTAATTTCACGTCAATCCGTCTACAGAAGCACCAAAGACTTCTATGCATTTATGCAGTCTGAAACTCGGGTCTTGGCTCTGTGAGGGTCTCTTGTCTTGTCCCCTGGGGTCAGAAGATCCAATAGATGCTGCACCAGAGCAGCGGGGCATACAAAGAGAGGTGTGCTTCCTTCCTGTCTGGCACCAGGAGCTGATGTCTAGCAATCAGCCTCTCTGCGAGAACTAGACCTGAAATTGTAAGTTCAAGAGTTATGTTTTTATAAGCTCAGGTCTCTAGGACCATCCGTTTCCTGACATTAATGAGCAGCTGGAGAGAAGCGTGTCTGAAGTCTACAAGCTCGCAGGCCCTCCAGCAAGCCAGGGCCTGGAAACTCTCTTCCTGGGAGTGGCTCCCTCTTTGCATCAGAAAGGTTGTCCCTGGATAACTCGCTGTCAGTCCACACACGCGCAGACACGTTTGATGTCATTTCATTCTTGGAGGACAGGTGATGGCAGGGCTGATGGGCGGGAAAGGTGTGGGGCAGGAAGCCCACTTGGCAGAGATCTTTCTCCCTAGCAAGCTTCATTTTCACACTCTTGATACTAGTGCCAAGTCACAGGCTTGCATAACAGAGGTAGGAAGATGGTTGGGAAGACTCAAAGAAGATGCTGCGTGTGTCACTTTAATGCCTCCCGTCAAAGTCCCCAGATTCTGTAGTGTACTCAGAGTTAATATGTTTACAAATCTTGAATCTTATCAATAGAATTATTAGACTGCATTGCTTTTTCATGGGTTAAACACGCCAATGTGTTTAATGTGAACATGCAAAATGTACTATACTTCTTTAAAACGTAGGAGTTAACTAGAGACGGCTCAGTGGTTGTGTGCTTACCGCACAAGCATGAAGGCATGAGGGGCCCTGAGACTGGATGAGTTCAAACCTCTGGAACCCACATGAACAATCATATGACAAGCATAGACCAGAGAATCACTGGGGCTTACAAATTGTAAGCTTCAGTCAGTAAGTGACTGTCACGAAATAAAAGCAGGCTAGGTAGTGATGGAAGGGGACACCTGAGGTTCTCTTCTGCTCACTACAGGTAAATATATATTAGCACATATTAGCACATATGTGTGCATATGCCACACCACACACACACACACACGACACATAGCACACCACACATACTACGCACATATAAAGAAATGTCGAAGTGTACGGGCTGGAGAGATGGCTTAGCGGTTAAGCGCTTGCCTGTGAAGCCTAAGGACCCCGGTTCAAGGCTCAATTCCCCAGGACCCACGTTAGCCAGATGCACAAGGGGGCGCATGCATCTGGAGTTCGTTTGCAGTGGCTGGAAGCCCTGGCGCGCCCATTCTCTCTCTCTCTCTCTCTCTATCTGCCTCTCTCTCTCTCTGTCACTCTCAAATAAATAAATAAAAATGAACAAAAAAATTAAAAAAAAAAAAAAGAAATGTCGAAGTGTAAATGTCTGCTTTTTATTTTTCATTAATAACCACATAATATTTAGACATATTTATGAGATACAGTCTGACATTTAAATAGTTGTATACAATGCATCATCATCAAAGAAGGGTAAATAACATTTCTGTCTCCTTAAGCATTATCATTCTTGCATGTTAGGAACCTTTGGATTCTTCTGTTTTGAAAACTCTCAGTGTACTTAAAGCCTCTCAAGGCAGTTCTGGGAGGCCAAGGTGAAAGGGCAGAAAATGGCCATCACAGCCCTTGTAGAAAGAGAAAGGAACTCATGGACTGTGCCCCCAATTCTCCAAAGCTGCTTTTCTGGGGATGGAGTGTGCTGGATTTATTTTTTATCTCAGCCCCTTGTTCAGAGAGCCACACCTGGTCCTAGACAGATGGCTTAGTGGTTAAGGTGCTTGCCTGTGAAGCCTAAGGACCCATGTTCAACTCTCCAGAACCCACATAAGCCAGACACACAAAGGTGAGGCAAGCGCAAGGTTGCACATGCCCACTAGGTGGCGCAAGCGTCTGTAGTTTGATTTCAGTGGCTGAGGCCCTGGCAAGCTAATTCCCTCTCTCTCTCTCTCTCTCTCTTCTCATTTGCTCTCTCCACAACAAAAAAATAAATAAAAAATATAAAAGCAAAAGCAGAGAGCCACACTTGGTCTCCCTAGAGCTGGCATAGAAGCCAGGCCATAGGACCTCTGAGGGGTTCCTGCCCAACAGAATGCAGACAGATGGGGCTACTGTAGGAGACAGAGTGCTGGAAGAACTTTGCTTCTTCATGTCTCCCTGTGACTTGCAGGGGTCCAGCTCAAAGGTCCCCCAGAAACAAGCCCTTGTCCCACTAGTTAGTATGCAGATGCTATGTACTGAGAAACTGCCACAGACTCCCAGTTGGAAATTTTAAGCATGTTATCTATGAGGTCATTCTCAGCTCCTAACTGTTCACTAGAAAGTCCTTTCTCATGCCCTAATAGTGGGATAGAGCAGTACTGACAGAGAATGAGGCAGTTAGGCTAAATAATGAAGAGGAGCTAGTTCTAATCCAGTTCTATGGTGGAGTCCTGGATGGAGTACTGGCTTCCTTGGACCATAATGGGTTGAAACAACATAAATTTATTATTGTAGCACTCTGAAGGGCAGAATTCCAAACTGGGTCTCGTTGAGTTAAAATCAAGGTGTGGGCAAAGCTATGTGTTTCTGGGAGCTCCAAGGAGTCTGTTTCCTTGCCAAAGAAGACATCCCCATAACTTGGCTTCCCTGGCTTCTGCACCCTTGCTCCCATATTCAAAGCTAGAACTATCAGGCCCCACCCTTCTCATGCAGCTGGCTCTGATTCCCTCTCTCAAATGTAAAGACCTTGATGATCATATCAGGCCCACCAGATATCCAAGATCACCGTTAGCAACCATTACTCACCCCCACCATGTAATCTAACATGTTTACAGACCGCAAGGATTAGGATGTGGTCATCCTTGGGAGGTCACTCAGCTGCCAACCACAGGAGACATGCACAAAACATCCCTAGATATCAAGCTGTCCTTTCCCAATGACTTTTGTTGAGCACAAATCTCACCCGGGATATGAAGAAGAGACATAAGTGAAGAAGGTGGTGTGGTAAGAAACATGACTGGGGTCTGTGCAGAGGGCAAGTGACTCTTCCCACCTGATCAGGACAGGGAACTCCCCACAGTCAAGGTGTTGCTTGTCCAAAGACCTCACTTGTTTGCACCACTTCCTGAACAATCGTGTCAGGGCAGCAATAAAAAGTGGGCAAATATGGACACAGTCTTCATCATCGTTAAAGTGACTCGAGCTCTTACTGTGTTCCTTCACTGTTCTAAGATTTGCTTTAATTCAACTAACCCTTCAAATACTCCAGTGAGTCAGGGATATGGGCATATCCACTTGGCCAGTGGGCAATGGGCTCAAAGTTTGCACAACGTGCCTAGATTCTCATGTTCCTTCTAGTGGCTATGACATCAGTGTGATAAAAAAAAAAAAAGGCAGGAAATGGAATAAAGTGAGAGGAACTGATCCTTGAACATTTTCACTTTGGTATGTGTTGTATAATGTGATTAATATTCATTAACTCAGGCTGGAGACATGGCTTAGTGGTTAAGGCACATGCCTGCGAAGCCTAAGGACCCTGGTTTGATTCTCCAGGTCCCACGTTAGCCAGATGCACAAGAGGACACATACATCTGGAATTCATTTGCAGTGGCTAGAGGCCCTGGCACACCCATCCTCACTCTCTCTCTCCCTCTCTCTCTCTCTGTCTCTAATTAATAAATAAAAGCAAAATTTTTTAAAAAAATATTCATTAACTCATCTAATCCCAATGAAGACATTGGCAATGAAGACTCAAAACCATGGCCACTTAATCAAAGGTGGCATCTATAGTGATTCTAGTGTCAAAGCTTGTGCTTAAAAAGAAAAGACAAAACAACAAACAAAAAGAAGAAAGAGAGGGGGGGGGGATGAAGGACGGAAGGAAAGGAGGGAGGGAAGGAGGGAAAAAAGAAAGAAACAAGAAGATGAAGCATGGCATAGTGAGGTGCTCCTTAATCCACAAGGCTTGTTAGAAGCCATCTTGCTAAAATCAATCCAGGGTTCTGACACTGCAAGTCTAGGGTGGACCTGGGAATGGTCATTTCTAAGTAGCTCCAGGTGGCATGGATCTTGCTTTGAACTTCACTAGCATAGGGCTTAGGCTCTGGGGTCACAGGTGGCTTTGAATCTAGCTGTGTCCCTTAACAGCCTGTAACCTTGAGCACAGTCTTAGTCACTATGGAATTCCAATTCTGGAAAATCTAATTGTTGTGAGGAATTGAGGAGAAATAACACATGTAGCAAACAATCATAAGTCAGACTCTCTGTAAACTGTTTTCCTTTCTGCACCAGTCTTCACCCTGGAGAAAGGATGAAGCTGAGGTAATGCTTGCTGGAGGGCTGACCCAGGCTCTGAGCTTCCTAGCTGATCATTTGATTTGGAACCCTAAACACTGGCTTTAAAAATCACCTGTGGTAATAAGTCCTGGGTGGCTGGCGAAAACCAAGGAGAGAGCTTGGTGAGATGAGTGCGTAGACGATTTTGATGGTTATTTCTCATCTTCTCCTTTCCTAAGCTCCTGCCATTCAAGTGCCTCCATTTTTAGGGTATGGTGAAAGGTTAGCCTCATTTTCTCAGGAGTCTAGCACTCTGCCATCCCTACATTCTCATCTTCTCCTTTCCGAAGCCCTTACCACCCTAGTGCCTGTACTTTTAGGATATGGTGGAAGGATAGTCTCATTTTCTCAGAAGTCTATCATTCTGCCATCCCTAGGGGCTCCCAAGGTGACTTTCACAAGAAGTCACAGGCTCTTTCCACACTTTCTGCTTTAAGACACTAAGATCACCAAGGACAGCCGTCAACACTTGGAGAAATTTTTTGGTTGCTAAGATATAACAACAAAACTGTCTTCTTGAATATTGTTAACATCATCTCTTTGGACAAAAAAATAGGTCCCAAGTCTGTTTAAAATAAAGACAAGAAGCCAATGTGATGCCTTCAGTGGAAAGACAATCCTTGTAGAAATCACACCCAGCCCCCTGAGTAAGGGCTGATAAGCACTTGGCAGACAGGGCTCCTGAGTATCAGGAAAGCCTGCTGTCTTTTGTGCATGGCTGTGGGAAAGTTGGAGCTTAAGAAAAGTCTGAGATTGTATATCCTAAACATTGCAGACTTGTGCATACTTGCATGCACATGCACCAGTATATATGCACACACATATATGTGATTATGTTGGTCAGAGATGGGAAGACACACAGACATGGAAATGACCATTGGGAAGAAAAATGTTCAACAAGCTCAAAGAACCCCAGAAACAGGAGCAGAGGCACATGGGACAGGGCCACACAGGGGTCAGCCAGGAAACAGAGGGAATGAGGAGAAAGGGGGAGCAAGAACCTTCTTTGTAGTTTCTGCAAGAAGGGATGTGTGTGGTGGGTAGGTGTAGGACTGACTAGTCTGTGTGCTTTTGGCAAGTTCCAGTGTCTTAGTGGTCTAGTACAATGGGGGTGATGTGACCAGATAGAGTGCCTTGGAGTATATCTGATTGAGATAGTGGTTGAGGGGTTAGAGGTGGGATCTGAAAGTCTTTTAGAAGTTAGAAAACTTGGCCTGGGAAGATGATTCAGTGGTTAAAGATGCTTGCTTGCAAAGCCTGATGGCCCAGGTTTGATTGCTCAGGACTCATATTAAGTCAGATGCACAAAGTAGCCCATGTGTTTGAAGATGGTTTGCAGGAGTCCCTGGTGCAGCCATACTTTCCTCTCTCTCTCTCTCTCTCTCTCTCTCTCTCTCTCTCTGTGTGTGTGTGTGTGTGTGTGTGTGTGTGTGTGTGCATGCATGTCTGTCTGTCTGTCTCTCAAATCAATAAAAATAAAGAAATTAACAAATTCAGAGAAGGTAGTCCCACAGGACTTGCAAGGTTCCAAGAGTCAAATCAGAAAATCAGAATACAGAAGACAGAGAGCTATGATGAATACATGCATACACACACACACACACCCCAACACATGCATGCACACACAGCACTATTGTCATAGTTTGGGAATTTTGCAGCAGAATAACACACCCTAAACAGCTGTTCAGTTTCTAGAATGTTCTGTGTTTCCTCAGCAGCCCCCGTTTGTTGGCAGTTTACACACCCACACTCCTATCCTCTGAAAGTGGCTGTCTCCATAGTAAATATGGTGGCTGCTGGTGTGTCTCTACTTGTGCTGTTTGTATCACCGGTGTAGCGGTGGGAGGGGAGGGCGGGAGCGCAGCTTGTCAAGATCTTCCTGGAGCTGCCTCAGCCCTGAGAGAACAAGCCATCTGCAATTGGCACAGGTCTGACAGTCGTAACCAAAGCTTGGAAGATGGATGAGAATGCTGATGGAGTGCTTCCTCAGACCATCCCTTTGAGCAGCTGTGGACAGCTTAGCAGACAGGTCTCTATGTCTTCAAGAGGCTGATTATGGGCCTGAGGGAGTTTTGGTCTGTGTTTACCCAGTCTTCATGTGGTGGTTTTGAATGTCTTGTCCCCATAGCCTCAGGTGTTTATAATTAAATCTCCTACTTAGTCCCCACCTAGTAGAGAGCTTGGGAAGTAGAGCGCTATTGGAGTAAGTGGCTCACCAGGGGCTGACTTTGGGGTTGAGCCCAACTCTCTGTGTGTTCAGAGAGTCAGCTCATGCTTGCCGGTGCCGGCTCTTGTCTCTCTGCTATGGATGCGTGATGAAGTGAGCCAGTTTCTTCCACCAGGATGGATCTTCCCCCTTGAAACCATAAGCCTGAAATAAACCCTTTCCTCCCATAATCTGCTTCTCGTCATATGATTGTCCCTGCAAGGACAATCGGTGTATCACCCTTTCCAGCATACTCAGTCCTCACTCTTCCTACCACTGCCACCACCAAGGTGGATGTCAGATGAAAGTCAGGCCCATCCAAGGGTCACGTTATCCTGGGGTCCCATTGTTCTGGCCACCTGGACTGTCAACCATCCCTAGTTCTTCCTTGGGATTTCTTTTCTTGGTTTGTTTGTTTGTTTTGTTTTTCAAGATAGGGTCTCACTCTAACCCAGGCTGACCTGCAATTCACTCTGGGTGACCTTGAACTCATAGCGATCCTCCTACCTCTGCCTCCTGAGTGCTGGGATTAAAGGTATGCCCCACCACGCCTGGCAAATGTGTAGCCCAGGCTGGCCTCAAACTCCTGATCCCACTGCCTCCACCTCTTCAGCAATGTCCTACCAACGTGTGCCACACAACTGGCTCTTTTTTAAAAAAATTATTTATTTATTTTATTTTACTTATTTGAGAGAGGGAAAACAGGAGAGGGAGAGAGAGAGATAGAGAGAATGGGCATGCCAGGGCCTCCAGCCACTGCAAACGAACTCCAGATGCATGTACCACCTTGTGCATCTGGCTTATGTGGGTTCTGGGGGAATCAAACCAAGGTCCTTTGGCTTTACAGGCAAGTGCCTTAACTGCCAAGCCATCTCTCCAGCCCTTTTCTTGGGAGTTCTCTGTTGGCGACTTTTAGTGCACAGAGCTGGAATTATAGAAAGAAATACCCCTTGAGTGGTTATGTGGCACCAAGCACAGACAAAGCATTTTATGGAAGGCATCCCTTCTAACTGGATCTCCATAGCACCCTATAAGGTAAGTACTACCATCTTGTCTCTTAAACCAGAGGAAACTGAGGCATCAGCCAGTGAAGGCCTATGTTTATGGTTGTGGATTCATCAGTGGTGGGGCCAAGATGCTACCTTAGTCTAGCCTGACTCCTGAGTCCCACTTCTCTTTTTTTTTTTTTTAAATATTTTTAAAAATTACTTTTATTTATTTATTTGACAGAGAAAGAGGGAAAGAGTGAGAATGGGAATGCCAGGGCCTCCAGCCACTGCAAACGAACTCCAGACGCGTACGTCCCCTTGTGCATCTGGCTTACATGGGTCTTAGGGGATCAAACCTGGATCCTTTGGCTTTGCAGGCAAACGCCTTAACCACTAAACCATCCCTCCAGCCGTGACTGTATATGTTCTCTGGCATTGTTGGCAGGCGTATTCCCTGCTGCTGAGGGAAAGCCGAGCCACAGCAGAGGAGAATCCACTGTTCTCATTAGGACTTATTACCAGCTGCGTGTGAAAGAAAACCCAAGTCTCCGAGGTTGCGTGATTCATTTCTACATGATTTAGAAGGTTGTTTTTCCTCTTCCATACTATGAAGCGCAGGCATAGGGGGTCCATGGCTCCAGTGTAGGATCTCCATGGTACCAAGGAGGTAGGCTCTTTCCGTCTTTTTCTCTTCCACTCACTGGATTTGCTTTCTGTCTTCAAGGCTGCTTCATCTTTCAAGGCAGTGGCTGCCGTACCCACATCATCAATAATAATGATGCTTCCAGTAAAGACTCCATCCCACAACTTTTGCTTAGGTCTTACTGGCTGCTCTAGACTGAAGAGAACTTAAAAAATAGAGTCTCGGGGCTGGAGAGCTGGCTTAGTGGTTAAGGCACTTGCCTGTGAAGCGTAAGGACCCATGTTCAACTCTCCAGATGCCACACTAGCCAGACGCCCAAAGTGAGGCAAGCGTGAGGGCACACATGCCCACTAGGTGGCATGTCTGGGCGTTCGATTGCTGTGGCTGAGGGCCTGGGTGCCAATTCTCTCTCTCTCTCTCTAAAAAAAAAAATATATATATATATATAGAGAGAGAGAGTCTTGGTGCTAATAAATAACAGGTAGGTGTCTGCAGCCATATCAGCATGAACATGCCTGACCATGGAAGCTAAGCAGGGTTGAGCCTGGTCAGTACTTGGATGGGAGATTCCTGGAAGGCTCATTTTTCTTTTTATAAGATCTATTTTATTTTATTTTATTTCATTTTATTAGAGACAGAGAGAGGGAGTGTGTGCATGTGAGAGAGAGAGAGAGAATGGGAGCACCAGGGCCTCTAGTCACTGCAAACAAACTCCAGACGCATGCGCCACCGTGTGCATCTGGCTTACGTAGGACCTGAAGAATTGAACCTGGGTCCTTTGGCTTCGCAGGCAAGCGCCTTAACCGTGAAGCCTTCTCTCCAGCCTTAGGCTCACTTTTCTACCATAAAAATTAAAACCCTGCCAGGTATGGTGGCACACGCCTTTAATCCCAGCACTCAGAAGGGATTTGTGAGTTCAAGGCCCACCTGGGGCTATAGAATGAGTTCCAGGTCAGCCTGGATTACAGTGAGAACTTGCCTTGAAAAAAAAAAAAAAAACAATAGAAATTAAAAGCCAAATAAATAGAAACAGATAATGACCAGCAATGCCCAGTCTCTGCCACAGACACAGATATGTCCTGCCAAGGACATTGACGCATGAATTTCCATTTGTCCTACTCGCTAGCTTACAGCGGCAAACTTGAGAAGAGGTTCTGGTCTTCTGATGGCCAGCCCAGGGAATTATCATCACGCAGAATGCTCACCTCTTAGGAATAGCAGTCAGCGTTGAATTTAGCCTCCCTGTAGCCTCAGGGGAAGCTGGCCAAGTCTAGCAGACTCCTCTTTCATCTCTCCTTCATCAGGCCATAGGAAGCCTCGTGCAAAAGAACTAACTCGGCTGTTGGCAAGGAGATAGGCAGCCAGTGTTCTGCAGGGCCTCTCAGACAGCAGTGGCATCTGTCCTAGGCGGGACTCACAGTTGGCTTTGAAGTTCTATTGCATATCCCAACCCTCCCCGGACTCAGACCACCAAATCTATTCCATAAGACCCTAATAATGCAGTTATAAAGAGGCCCCCAGGGCAATTAAGAATGCCTTGTTCACTGAGTCAAAGAGCCAGGTCCTAAGGTTTGGGCCTCTCTCTAGATTTATGAGAGTAGTGAATTTCTGCTATTTCACATATCAAATAAAAATGGACAGTGCCGAGACATTTATAAGACCCTTCGCCTCGTGTGTTCTTTCCTTAACATATGGTCTTATGCAGACGGCATTGTTAGACTTGCCTCATTCTTTAGGAACAAGATTAAGAATGCAAGGGGGAAACATTGCTGGCAATGAACCCCGGTCACCTCTCTGTGGCTGTCAGATGGAAGAAAACAGTGATTCCTCACAGATGTGCACACACCCTACATGTACAATCAGATGGCCCTTAACCACCCTCGTTTGACCTCTACATACCCCACGTTATTTTAACACGTGTTTGCTCTGTTTTCCATCCCCACCCCAGATTTCATAAGTACCATCCCAGAGTAACTTCACTTTTTAGTAAGAGAAACCATTTGTCTTCCAAATCCCTATTTTAAAGCCCTAGGGGGTTTCTCAGATTTCTCAAGGAAAAATTCATTGTCTTTTCCCCTCTCCTGTTCAGAGATTTCATGCCAGCAAGATCATTCTGATAACTGGTGATCCACGTGGTCTCATGTCTGCTGGGCTGGCTCGAGGCCGGGCTCGGCGGCAGGAGATGATATGCCGTATTTGTTTCCATGTCCAGTGGCAGGTTGGGCAGAAATGTTCCCATGGTGACTGAATTTCGAAATGAATTGAATTGAATTGGATCTTAGATTCCCATCGTGTTGGAGTTGTCCTGTCACCTCTAGCCTTGTTTTCGTTTTCATTTAATTTTCCTTTTTGCCTTCAAGGGATTATGTTAAACCTTATGATGTTCAAGCTTCTCCTGTTGTCTGAGCACCTGGGTCCAAAAGTCTGGAAGGTTCCAACTCCGCGGCAGGAAGTGCTGGTTCCTCCTGCACCAGGTTGTTCTGATTAGCTCCTCTGGTTCTCCCAGGACAACCGAGCTGGGAACGCCGAAATGGTGTCTTCTTTTATTGTCTTTATCGTGGGGGGAGGGGTGGGTATTCATGTATATAGGTGTGGTGACATGAACATGTGTGGATGTGAGAGGACAAGTTTTTAAAAAACATATATTCGCCGGGTGTGGTGGCGCATGCCTTTAATCCCAGCACTCAGGAGGCAGAGGTAGGAGGATCACTGTGAGTTCAAGGTCACCCTGAGACTACGTAGTGAATTCCAGGTCAGCCTGGGCCGGAGTGAGACTCTACCTCAAAAAACCAAAATAAATAAATAAATATATATATATATATATATATATGTATATGTATATATATATATATATATATATATATATATCCATTTTTAGCCAGATGTGGTAGCACACTCCTTTAATCCCAGCACTTAGGAGACAGAGGTAGGAGGATCATTATGGGTTCTAGGCCAGCCTGAGACTACAGAGTGAATTCCACGTCAATCTGGTCTAGAGTGAGACCCAACCTTGAAAAAAATGTATTTATTTATTTATTTGGAGAAGAGAGCAGAGAATAGACAGATAGAGAGAGAGAGAATGAGCACGAGCATACCAGGGCCTCTTGCCACCGCAAATGAACTGTAGACCCATGTCACTTTATGCATCTGGCTTTATGTGGGTACTGGGAAATCAAACCCAGGCCACCAGGCTTTGCAAGCAAGTGCCTTTTATGGTTGAGCCATCTCCCAGGCAGAGGACAGCTTTTGAATGTTGGTTCTTGAGGCAGAGTCTCTCATTCTCATTGCTGTTGTTCACTGCTGTGGCAAACAGTGTCCTTGGGGATGGACAGACAGCTCCACGGTTAAGGCACTTGCCTGCAAAACCCAAGGACCTGAGTTTGATTCCCCAGGACCCATGTAAAAGCCAGATGCACAAAGCGGCACGTGCATCAGGAGTCTGTTTGCAGTGGCTGGAGGCCCTGGTGTGCCCATTCTCTCCATCTGCCTCTCTTCTGTCTCTCTCTCTCTCTCTCTCTCTCTCTCTCTGTGCTTGCAAATAAGTATATAAAAATAAGGAAAACAAGCTGGGTGTGGTGGCACACGCCTTTAATCCCAGCACTCGGGAGGCAGAGGTAGGTGGATCCCCGTGAGTTCGAGGCCACTCTGAGACTACATACTGAGTTCCAGGTCAGCCTGGACTAGAGTGAGACCCTACCTCGAAAAACAAAAACAACAACAAAATAATAATAATAAGGAAAATATTGTCCTTTAGTTGAGCAGTGAGAGGTAAGAATATTAGGCAAAACTCACTATCTCAGAAAAACAAAGGGACATTATGAGATGAGAAAATCTATGGGAGAGTCGCCTGACCTAAGCCACACCAGCAAATGGAGCTCTGCTGAACACACGGGGCTGGCTCTGGTGAAAGGGGAGGCCCATGTGTCACGTGGACATTGAGGGAAGGTGGGTGGGGTGCTTGGATCAACTGGGGTTCATTGACAAGGTGACTGGATAGATATGGTTTACGGAGGCCCAGCTTGGGGGTGAGACAGAGGAAGGCTTGAGCGATGGGTGTGTCAGTTGCTAAATTGCATGAGTTTAGACACCTTTCTCGCTGGACCTCAGTTTCCTCTTCTGTAAATGAAGGTGATGATGCATAAGGCACCTGCCACACGCAATGAGCTTGTCCTTTTACAGTATCTAGTGGCACGTGACTGGATTATAGTAAGCTGGCATCAATGTCCTTCCCATTTGAAAGACTTGGGTCCAGAAAGATGTGGGTCATCATCCCTGTATGCCCTTAGACTCCTTCCTTCCCCTCCCCACCTCTGGAAGGAAAAGGTTTTATTTATTATTACATTTTTATTTTTTGAGGTAGGGTTTCACTCTAGCCCAGGCTGACCTGGAATTCACTATGTAGTCTCAGGGTGGCCTTGAACTCACGGCAATCCTCCTACCTCTGCCTCCCAAGTCCTGGGATTAAAGGAGTGCACCACCATGCCCAGTGAGAAAAAGGTTTGTCTCCTTTGCCATCTCATAGAACCAGTGAAAGCACTTTTGCTCTTTCAACAAGTGTTCAGTAAGTAATTAATTAAGAATTGAACTCAGGGCTGGAGGGATGGATTAGTGGTTAAGGTGCTTGCCTATAAAGCCAAAGGACCCAGGTTCGATTCCCCAGGACCATGTAAGCCAGATGCACAAGGTGATGCATATGTTTGGAGTTTGTTTGCAGCAGCTGAAGGCTCTGGCATGCCCATTCTCTCTGTTTCTCTCTCTCTCTCTCTCCCTCTCTCTCTCTCCCTCCCTCTTTCTGTCAAAAAAATAATAATAAAGAGAATTGAACTCAGGCTGGAGAGATGGCTCTGCAGTTAAAGGCACTTGCTTGCAAAACCTGATGACCTGGGTTTGATTCCCCAGGACCCACTTAAAGCCAGATGTACCAAGTGGTGCATGCATCTGGAGTTCATTTGTAGTGGCAGGAGCCCTGGTGCACCCAGTCTCTCTAGATATCTCTCTCTTTCTCTCTCTCTCTCTCTCGAATAAATAAATAAAATATAGCATGTTAAAAAAAAAAAAAGACTTGACCTATTACCTGCCTTTCAAAGACCTCACAGTCTAGAGGGAAAGACCAGTAGGGAGGTAAGATTTTTACCTGTTGCCAATGGAGAGCCAGTGAAGAGAGTCACAGGCAGAAAGCTATGTGTGCAATGCAGGTGGCAGATATATGTGACCTTGGGGAAGGAGGGGGAGCAGAGAATAATTTGTGGGAAAACAGTTAAATCACTGATGCTGATGTAAGACGTTGTAAAGAGGTGGAATTGATTTATAAAAAAATTGAGAGAATAGGTGGAAGGAGGCAAGCAAAAAGGGAAAGAAGCAGTCTTTTTCTGAAGCGGGGAGAAGCAAGGCTGGTTAAACTCTGAGTTTCAGATACCTAAGGGGCCGCCCCACGGAGCCATGTGGAGGCAGACGCATGACCAGATGTTAACCAGCAGCGAAGTGTGGGCTGGAGGCTGAGACTTGAGATCCAAATATAGATGGCAGATGACATGATCTAAGCCTTTGATCAGGAGACATACAAACATTGCTTTATGAGTTTTAATTCTAAAGTTGAATCATCTCTGGGGTTTAAGGTTTATGTGGACCTCTGCTTTATAATCTTTTAAAAATTTAAATTGTTATTTAATCATTTGTAAGTTGAGAAAGAGAGAGGAGAGAGAGAGAGAGAGAGAGAGAGAGAGAGAGAATGGATGCGCCAGGGCCTCCAGCCACTGCAAATGAACTGTAGTCGTATGCACCACCTTGTACATCTGGCTTACATGGATCCTGGGGAATCGAACCTGGGTCCTTTGGCTTTATAGTCAAGCACCTTAACTGATAAGCCATCTCTCCAGCACATGCTTTGTAATCTTTAAGGTGGAAATAATAACAGGCCTGGGGACCTTGCTCGGTGGTACAGCTTGTGCCTACTGAAAGCCCTGGGTTTGATCCCCAGCACCACACACACACAGTTGATAAAATGAAAATAATAATCCTACCCACCTTATTTGGTTATTGTGATTAAGTATATAGAAGGTTTACAGCACCCGGTACATAGTGAAAGTGTGATAAATGTAGGAATTGGGGCTGGAGAGATGGATCAGCATTAAAGGCACTTGCTTGTAAAGTCTGAGAACCAGAGTCCAGTTCCCCAGAACCCACATAAAGCCAGAGGCACAAAGTGACACATGTATCTGGAATTTGTTTGCAGTGGCAGGAGGCCTTTGACAGCCACACTTCCCCCACCCCCATTTGCCTCTTTCTTTCTCTCTCTCTCTCTCTCAAATATATGAATTAAAAATATTTCTTAAAATGCTAGGAATTAGAGTTGGAGAGATTGCTCAGTGGTTAAGGCACTTGTCTACAGAGCCTAATGATCCCAGTTCATTTCCCCAGTACCCGTGTAAAGATGCTCAAAGTGACACACGCATTTGGAGTTCATTTGCAGCAGCTGGAGGCCATGGCATGCCCATTCGCGCTCGCTCTCTCGCTCTCTCTCTCTCTCTCTCTCTCTCTCTCCTTGCAAATAAATAATTTTTTAATATTAAGAATTACCATTTCTCAATCCTTTTTAAAAGATAGTGGAGGGCTGGAGAGAGGCTTAGCGGTTAAGGCATTTGCCTGCAAAGCCAAAGGACCCAGGTTCGACTCCCCAGGACCCACGTAATCCAGGTGCACAAGATGGTGCATGCGTCCGAAGTTCATTTGCAGTGGCTGAAGTCCCTGATGTTCCCGTTTTCTCCCTCTCTCTCTCTCTCTCTCTCTCTCTCCTTCTTTCTCTCTGCCTCTCAAATAAATAAAACAAAAAAAATTTAAAAAACAATAGTGGACTCAAGCTTGTCTCAACCTTACACTGCCATCCGAGGAAGACAGAAACACAAACATTAATGTAGATTTAATTAAGACAAGGTGCATGGAAGTATGTCACAGACCAGCCTAGAACGGGTAGAACTGGAGAGCGAGCGCACATAATCTGGCTGGCTGGTGATGACTTGCAGAAGCTAAGATCATCGCTGTGTTATGAAAAGGCCCAGAGCACCACACACAGTCCAGTTATCCCTGACCAACCACATTGTAACGACCTGGGCGCAAATAAGTCAAACACACATGGACTAGATTTCCTTTCGAATACACATGGGTTTAACAATTAAGGGGAAAGGGTGTTTGCCAAAATGCATTTTGTAATAAGTCCTGAAATAATAAATGGCTCACTAAGCCGGAAACATCAATGGGTCGTCTGGGATGCTTGTTAGACTCAAGGGACAGCAGGTTGAAATACTCAGGAAATGCTTAGAAAGACATCAAAGATCTGTCCCAATAGCCATTGAATGTTGGAACAAGAATAGAATTGGGAAGGAGAAGGTGCTTTTCAAGGCTGGTGTGGAGCTTGTTTACAAGGGGAAGGGGTTTGGAGAGATGGCTTAGCAGTGAAGAACCCATGTTCAACTCTCCAAATCCCACGTTAGCCAGATGCACAAAGGCGGGGCAACTGCAAGGTTGCACATGCCCACTAGGTGGCGCATGCATCTGGAGTTCAATTGCAGTGTCTGAGGCCCTGGTGCCCCAATTCTTTCTTTCTCTCTCTCTCAAATAAAAAAAAAGTCTTAAAAAACAAAGGAAGGGAAAGGTGAGAAGGTGACAACCTTGCTTCTCAGGTCCAAGTGCAGTGGTGCACACTGTGACTCTACCTCAGATGCGCCCTCCACTGCCCACACCTGATTCCGTATATGCAAAAAGAAGGACTCTCTGTCTGATGTCATCAAAGCTCCCTTGCAGTTCTGAACATCCATAGACAACTGTTGGCAGAGAGTAAGGAGGTGTCTTATGTTTAGTGAACAAACATTGCCTCTAAATGAAAATAGTGCCTTCACAATTTGGAAGAGACCATTCAAGAAGCAAAGAGCTTCCTGATGACAGAGTTCTGCCTCTAACAAATGAAGGCCTTGCCTACAAACTCACACTAGGGCTAGAATGTTTTAGTCAGGCAGTTTTGGCCCAAACTTCTGCTGTGACAGTCCACAGCAGCTTTTCCTAATGGGCTTTGACAGCATCAAAAAAAAAAAGAAAAATTAAAGTAAATGAAGGAGGTGCCAATTCATATTTGAATGAATTCCAAATGTCTGGATGGAAAAAAAAAATCAATATTCATCCCAAGTCAAATATCCCTTTCAGAGAATATATTGCTGGAATAGCAATAACCAATGTAAATTTTCATGACTACCATTAATACAACTTTATTAAACCGTTTATTAGCTAAATTTAATCATTTTCTTTTAAGACACTGAGGTGACAATTTCTAAGCTGTCAGTTGATCCTGGTATCACCTGACTGCATGCTGGCTGCACTAAAGAGTTGCTCAATAAACTGATGGCAGGTTCTGATGGCAGAGGGAGAATTCTTGCAGATGTCTTATTATTTTTTTTTTTCCTAGCACTTTCTTGTTTGTTGGATCCAAGATTAACTATGAGCACTAACGTATGTGATTTATGAAGGTTTCCTTCTTGGAAAGTCTCAACACAGGAAAGTTGGCATCTTGCTTTTAAAACCATTCCCTGAAACTCTGAAGGTCTTCAAAAAAGAAAAAAGTGGGCTGGAGAGATGGCTTAGTGGTTAAGCGCTTGCCTGTGAAGCCTAAGGACCCCGGTTCGAGGCTCGACTCCCCAGAACCCACGTTAGCCAGACGCACAAGGGGGCGCACGCATCTGGAGTTCCTTTGCAGTGGCTGGAGGCCCTGGCGCGCCCATTCTGTCTCTCTATCTGCCTCTTTCTCTCTCAAATAAATAAATAAAATATATTTTAAAAAAAGAAAGAAAAAAGTCCTAGCCTCAATGACATTAAGTCACTCAACATCAAATAGTTTACTTAAGGTTATTTTATTTCAGGTCAGTAATGCTAGTACCCAGCATGATTCCCAAAAGATACAAATCAGGACCAAACCCTAATCTCTATGAGTCTGCCTGGTGTTATCATTTTTAATTCTTATGTGAATGTCTTGGCCAGAAAAAGATAATGTTTTCCCTAAAATTGTCTAGCTAATGCAAACCCTCTTAATGTTTGTCTGAGCAGTGATTCAACTTACATACTTAACAGTTTGAAATTCTTGTTGTGCATTAGAATATTTAAATTGCTGATTGTTCATAATATTAAGAGCTGTTATTTTTTTTTTAAAAAAGCAATTATGCCATATCCTTGTAAAGAATGTATGTACGTAGACTTTAAATGAATAATAGAATTTCCACATACAAAACACATAAAGAAGTTTTTGTTTTTTTTTTTAATATACACCAAATTGCATCAAGAATGCTCTCCTCCATTTAGAAGTGAGTGTTCACACGTCAGTACGTTTGACTGGCGAGTCTTTGTTTATTCCGTCAACGCTGTTTTGATGATGTGTGACAGATGTGTTCCTAACATGCCCAGTCAGAGTCACTGAGCTCAGGGAGGTGAGCCTGGAGCTGAAGGGAACATTTGACAGCGCAGCTTCCAGAGGTGTGAGCCACGCAGCAGCTCAAGACAGCTTTGGGTAGAGCCGACCTGGAGGGGATCCCCGCCAGGTCAGATGCTCCTCGTCGAAGCCTCCCAAAGGGAGTTCTCGGCACCACCCATTCGGGAGCCCTCACCCCAGAAATCAGGAAATGAAACTTAAAGAGTTTGACACAGACCTGAACCTGGAAGGCAGAGGCTCAAGGTGAGAGGGGGTCAGTTGAGTTTGAGAGAAAGGTGGGGACGAGATATTTGGGGGGAGAAACAGCTGCTACCAAGCTGTCCCTCTGAGGGGGAGAGAGAGGCTCGAAGAGGCTTCTAGAAATGGCATCGTCTGTTGTGAGGCAGAAGCCTGCAACCATGGCCTCTTTGACACAGCTGTCCTAGATGCTCTTACAAGACTTTGATGTGACGTCCCCCCCACCCCCAGTTGAATGGCATGCATCATCTTATTTTGGGGACTCACTTGGAAAGGAGAAAGCCAGAGCTTCCCTGTCACATAGCATAACCACATCTAAATACTTCCAAAGGCCTCTTAACCAGCAATGACAGATGGAAATAGGGCTCCGGCACGTTAGAAATGTCCATTTTAACTCAGCAATTCCACTGCTTGGTGAGCCCTACTAAGCAGAACGGCCAGCAGAGATCTCTCTGCACAGGTCTTCGTTTGACCATTATTTATAGGAACAAAAACACTAGAAATTTCCGAATGGGAAATAGTTCAATAAATTACAGGGGGAAATACTAGGTAACCATTAAAATGATGTTTACAAAGAGCCATTTGTTGGTTTGGAAACATCTCATATGTCATGTAAGAGCTTTTAGCAGCATAAAATTTTATGAATCTATGATATATTTTTTTAACCAATAGAAAAAATATGTATGTCTGACGTGTTTGGTTTATATCGTCCTGAAAGTTTTGGTTTTCCAGGCTAAAACTGTTTCAGTCAGCGTTACAAGATAGAAGTCAGGGTTTTGATCACTTACCTACCTTGCACTTTGCAGCTCTTTGAAGCCAACCCAGGCTGTCCTTTAAGGCCCACGGGTCTATACCAGTGACTGTCAAGCATTATTCCTAGGGCTGGAGAGATGGCTCAGAGGTTAAGGCACCGCTTGCCTGCAAAGCCGAAGGACCCGGGTTCAATTCCCTAGTACCTGCATAAAGTCAGATGCACAAGGTGGCGCATGTATCTGGGGTTTGTTTGCAGTGTTGGGAGGTCCCGGTAAACCCATTCTCTCTCTCTCTCTCTCTCTCTCTCTCTCTCTCTCATAAACAAATAACTAATTTTTTTAAAAAAAATTATCCCGTAAGCAGCCACATCATCACCTGGGGACCTGTTAGAAATACAAGTTCTGACCTCTTTCCCTCCCCCACCGCTGGCCTTTCCTGAATTCTCCTTGGTTGAAAGGGTATGGGTCTTTCTTGAGGGATGCTGTAAGATACAAGCTCACAGAAGGAATCAAGGAATGTTCCTGACATGCTCCTTCTCCACTCCAACATTCTAAATCCTCTCCTGTAACCTGAAATGACACAATACAAATGGATGTACTTGCTTACTGTTTGGGAATGCAAGATCCCAAACACGCACACATACAAAATGATCAGACAGTATAATAATAATACTGCTAACCCTGGTGCAGTGCCTGAGCCCTCGATAAGTCCCAATGACTAGGGTGGAGGAGACAAATCACAGTATGCATTAATAAGATTACTTCCACCCACTCGGATCAAGACCAAATTTCTATTGACCCTTCCATCTTATTTGTAATAACTTTTTTATTTATTTGCAAACAGAGAGAGAAGAGAGACGGACAGAGAGAATCGGTGTGCCAGGGCCTCCAGCAGCTGCAAACAAACTCCAGATCTATGCTCCACTTTGTGCATCTGGCTTTACGTGGGTGCTGGGGAATCGAACCTGGGTCATTAGGCTTTGCAGGCAAGTACCTTAACCACTGAGCCATCTCTCCAGTGCCCTTTGATCTTATTTTTAAGCCCAGTCAGAGTTTGATTAAAGATATTTTACTTTAGACTTTATGCATGAAAGTTAAGTAAGACACACTCCAGAGCGTGGATGTGGGATTCTCAAAAAAGAGTCACAGAAAGAAAGACACATCCAAGTGTATGGGCTTCTCAAGGGAGAGTTGCCTGATACAGTTGTAAAATATTTTTATGTATTATTTATTTGGAGAGAGAGACAGAGAGAAAGAATAGACAAGTCAGGGCTTCCTGCCACTACAACTGAACTCCAGACGCATGAACCATTCTGTGTATCTGGCTTTACGTGGGTGCCGGGGAATCGATCCTGGATCACTAGACCTTTCAATCACATGCCCTTAAACACCGAACCATCTCTCCAGCCCTGATTTGATTTTTGAATCTCACTAAGCATGTTGTAATTGATCAGCTTCCCTCTAGGAGTAGTGGCATGCACATTCAGAGGAAATTTCGAGAGCAACCCTTTTATTGAGAACTTGCAGTCCTGAGTCTGCGAAGGCCTCACCTTGGTGTTTTCCTGCGAGCCTTTCCTATTCCTGTGCTCAGCGAAGTCCAGTCCCTGTTTCGTGGCTCACGAGGTCTCTGCATCATCAGAACAGTGTTCAAAACTCGTTCCGATCCTCCTTGCCACGCCACCAGCCCGAGTGAGGCTCATCTGTAATGAAGATTGTGCGACAATCTACCGACAGGAACACCAAGCCCAAGCAGGTACTCAGTAAGGGGTTAGCTGCTGGGGTGTTGTGGTGATTTTAAATATTTTATTTTTACTTACTTATTTATTTACTTGACAGAGAAAGAGGAGAGAGAGAGAGAGGGAGAGAGAGAGAGAGAATGGGTGCACCAGGGCCTTCAGCCACTGAAAACAAACATGTGCCCCCTTGTGCAGTTGGTTTACGTGGGTCCTGGGGAATCAAACCTGGGTCCTTTGGCTTTGCAGGCAAACGATTTAACCACTAAGCCATCTCTCCAGCCTTTTTTAAAAGCCTTTTAAATAATTTTTAAAATTTTTATTTATTTATTTGCAAGCAGTGAGTGAGAGAGATAGAGAGAGAGAGAGGGAGAATGGGCACGCCAGGACCTGTAGTCACTGCAAATGAACTCCAGACACATGTGCCCCTTGTGCATCTGGCTTACGTGGGCCCTGGGGAATCGAACCTGGGTCCTTCGGCTTTCACAGGCAAGGTCCTTAACCGCTAAGCCATCTGTCCAGCCCTCTAAAAAAATTTTATTTTTATTTATTTATTTAACAGAGAAAGGGGGGAGAGAGAGTTGTGGTGATTTTAAAAGAAACCAATGTATAAGCACAAAAACATAAAATAATATGTTCAAGCGTTTACAGCATCTAGCTCTAGAGGCAGGGGGTTGGACAGCCATTATTCTCTTATGCTTTCTGTTTTCAAAACCTTAAACAAAGAGCTTGTAAAGTAAAAAAAAAAAAAAAAAAAAAAAAAAAAAAAAAAAGTGGCACATGGAGCCCTGGACTTTTGTAGCTGAGTTTAAAGAATATGACAGGAGGATTTACTTTAGGCCAGTCCCTAAAGAGCAATATACAGATGTGCCAGAAAAACCCAGCCCCCTATTTTATCCTAGGCAAGGCAGATGGCGCATCCAACGGTGAGAGAGATGGAGAGATGATTCAACCACAGACAGACGACATCAGAATGTTTCCCCCAAGAATTCTGCACATCTGCATGTGGATGTGGAGGAAGTTAGCAATGGTCTTATGGTTCTCTTATGTGTTTTTAACCACAGTAAATGGTACTATTTTGGAGTTTTACTGCTATTTTTAAGCCTCTATCTATTTTTTTTCTACTAAGCCTAATTTTAAATTTAAAAAGTCATATGAGGGGCTGGGAAGATGGTTAAGGCACTTGCTTACAAAGTTTGTCTGCCCAGGCTTGACTCTTACATTGGCCACATAAGCAGATGAAAAAAAAAAAAAAAAAAAAAAAGAATGCGGCATTTGTTTGCAGAAGTAAAAGATTCTAGTGTTTGTGTGCACACACACACACACACACACACACATAAATAAAACTTAAGAAAAATCATTAAACAATGTGAGAAAATAAACAGCAAATGATTCAAACACAGCTGTAATAGATCCTACTTTAACAATGCCTCAGACATCATTTAGGAAGAAGGGTGGGCACCAGATGGGCTCTCCTTGTTCTTTCGCCTTTGACCTTGAGCCACAACCTAGGAAATGGAGCTCTACAGATGGCATTAGCTGGACTCCTTGACCCTCTAGTTTCTGTCTGTTCTAGCTAGTGGCTATTCCCAGGAGGTGATGAAAGGCAGTGGGGGGAACATAGGGACATTTGGTCCAGGCTTTTTCCAGCCCAGCTTTGGGTTGGCAATGACAATGGTCCTCTACCCAACTCCTCCCAGAAAGCCCTCTCTGATAGCTACAAGCTGCTTCCATGCTCTAGCCACTGTCTCCCCTTCCTTCCTTTTTTCCTTCTTTCCTTCCTTCCTTCCTTCCTTCCTTCCTTCCTTCCTTCCTCCCTCCCTCTCTTCCTTCCTTCCTTCCTTCCTCCCTCCCTCCCTCTCTTCTTTCCTTCCTTCCTTCCTTCCTTCCTTCCTCCCTCCCTCTCTTCCTTCCTTCCTCCCTCCCTCTCTTCCTTCCTTCCTTCCTTCCTTCCTTCCTTCCTTCCTCCCTCCCTCCCTCTCTTCCTTCCTTCCTTCCTTCCTTCCTCCCTCCCTCCCTCTCTTCCTTCCTTCCTCCCTCCCTCTCTTCCTTCCTTCCTTCCTTCCTCCCTCCCTCTCTTCCTTCCTTCCTTCCTTCCTTCCTTCCTTCCTCCCTCCCTCCCTCCCTCCCTTCCTTCCTTCCTTCCTTCCTTCCTTCCTTCCTTCCTTCCTCCCTGTCTCCCTTCTTCCTTCCTTTCTCTCTTTTCCAGATCCTGGCTGAAATGGCTTTAGCTAGTCCTGGCATGTTCCAACAAAGTGTGTTCGTTTACCTTCTTCTCCACATTCTTTGAAGTCTCCCAGTAACCTTGTTTAAAGGGCCATGCCCTCCAGTTAAACATTCATCTAGGGGCTGGAGAGATGGCTTAGTGGTTAAGACACTTGCCTGTGAAACCTAAGGACCCAGGTTCAATTCTCCAGGTCCCACGTAAGCCAGATGCACAAGGGGGCACATGTATCTGGAGTTCGTTTGGAGTGGCTGGAGGCCCTGGTGTGCCCATTCTCACTCTCTCTCTCTCTCTTTCTCTACCTCTCTCTCTCTCTGTGTCTCTAATAAATAAATAAAAATAAAATCTTTAAGATATATATATATATTTAAATATTCAGCTAGGACCCTGAGTGGCACAGTAGGGTTGGCACCAGAAGAACCACATCAAAGGACCCCAAATGGATGTGTACATCAAATGGTACTGAGCCTTCTAACAGTCAAGTAAACAAACAAACAAACAAAAAGTGTATCAGGCAGCAGAATAGGACGTGGGTTCTTTTCTTTTTTTTTTTTTAACCTGGAACTGTGATTCGAATTTTTCACTTGTCTCCTCACACAGTAGAAGTTGTGTTGATATTCATGCATCCTGCTCATAGGATGCACGACCCCTCGTGTCAGCGGAGGGTGAGCAGAGTGAAGGGCTGGCGGAGAAGCGGTACAAGGATGAGAAAAACCAGCATCGGGAGAGAAGGTCGCCACATCCAGCCGAAGTGAAGTAGCCAAGGGGGTGACGAGACGGTCGGCGAAACAAAGACGAAGACATCTTGTATGAGCTCAATACAAATATGCTGGTAAAGATTCTTGGTAGGTTCTGAAACACTCTACAGATACCATCACCACCATTATCAACATGCACACGAGCTGGCTTAGCATCTCAGCAGTGCCTCATAGGAACCTGTTTAGCGTAGACTACTCTCTCTCAGGTCAGATTTTAAAGCCCTGACAACAGCTGGTGTTTGATGCAGACAGTCCTCTTGAGGTACTGACGGATACTCACAAGTCATCATTATTGGTCATGCGAAAGATATATTATATTTGGGTTGGAGAGGCAGCTTGGCAGTTAAGACCCTTGCCTGCAGAGCATAGTGACTCAGGTTCGACTCCCCAGAACCCATGTAAAGCCAGACGCACAAAGTATCCCATGCATCTGGAGTTTGTTTGCAGTGGCTAGAGGTCCTCGTGCACCTATGCTTGCTCTCTCTTTCTTCTCTCTCTCTCTCTGTATCTCTCTGCTTGCAAGTAAATAAGTACTATTTTTTAAAGATATGTCATATTTCACTTGCAGCTGAGAGCTCAACATTTGGAAAGGAAAAATGTTTGACCAAACTTGAAGAGCCTTGTTTATTAAAAATGCTCAGAATGTGAGTTTCCTTGTGCGTGTGGTCACATGAGCATTTAATTTCAAGCGTTGTCATGGCAGAAAGCCCGACTGTGGCCCAGGGCGCCTGGAGTGGACCCCAGCATTGTCGTCCCCCCCCCCCCCATGCAGGTGCACAGCCCACACTGATGATCAGTATCTCAGTCCTTTGGCCTTCCAGAATCCAGTGCTGGCTTCCTCCTGTTGTTTATTCTTCCTTTAAGTAAGTGTGATCATACGAGATTACATTCCTTTCCTTTCCCAAAACCTCAATAGATATGTTGAATAATTCCATCCAAAAAAAAAAAAAAAAACAGCTAATGTCTCATGTTCCACAAGTAGAATTCACATTAAATCTAGCAAAATATTTTGAAACTTTCTTCGGGATATAACCAATAGTAAAATTCAAATAATGGGGTTTGATAAAAACTGTGAACTGTCTTCTCTTCACCTCCAGAAATCTGTTTTGCTTCAAAAGTATTTGATGTATTTTTGTTTTGTTTTGTTTTCATTTTTTGAGGTAGGGTCTTGTTCTAGCCCAGGCTGACCTGGAACTCACTCTGTGCTCCCAGGCTGCCCTCAAACTCACAGAGATCCTCCTACCTCTGCCTCCTGTGTACTGGGATAAAACATGTACCACCACACCCAGCTCAAAACTATTCAATATTTAGAGTTCATTTAATTTCTAAATGAATGTGTATAGGGAGAGTAAAAACTAGAATTTTTCCATCTAAACTATTTAAGTTCTTCTAATTGTCATTAAATATATATTTCATAATATCATTAATCTTTTTCAGAGAGAAAGTGAGAGAGACAGAGAGAGAGAATTGGCATGCCAGGGCCTCAGCCACTACAATTGAACTCCAGACACTTGAGCCACCTAGTGGGCATGTGTGACCTTGTGCTTGCCTCACCTTTGTGCATCTGGCTTATGTAGGATCTGAAGAGTCGAACATGGGACCTTGGGCTTCGCAGGCAAGTGCCTTAACCGCTAAACCATCTTTCCAGCCCATATCATTATTCTTAATTATCATATGGCAGCCAATTTCTAGAGCAAAAAGGAAATCTTTGTAAGTCTGCGCGCACTGCCAATCAAGCCCAGCTCTCCCAACTCTGTAGCTCAAGCACTGGGATTACAAGTGAACGTCACCACACCCAGTTTATGTAGCACTGAGGCTCAACCGTCCGGCTTTGCTCATGCTCGACAAGCACTTACCAACTGAGCTAGGGCCCCAGCTGTACAGTTACCGATGTAAACAATGTCTTCTAGATCAGATGGCAGAAGAAATTTAATATCACATTTCCTGATAGTTTCCTACGTGGGTTGAAAGCAGTTCACACTGCTGCTAGTCTTTATTCTGGTATCCTTTTATTTCATCGTGAGCATTTCCCTTCGGTATTTCTTGTAGGGAAGGTCTGAAAATAATGAATTCTCTTAACACCTGCTTATGTTATTCTCTTAACATCTTTGAAAATGTCTTAACTTCCTTAAATATTAGACTTCATTTTTCAAGCTCTTGCACATTTACAGAAAAAAAAAAAAGAAAAAGAAAAAGAAAAAGAAAGAAAAACAGGTCAAGAACAGAAAGTTCAATATGTCTCACCAGCATCTTACAACAACAGTACAGTCCCTTTGTTACAGTGGAAGGACCAGTACTGGTTCACTGTCAACTAAATTGCGTTGCTCACTCCGATTTCCTTTGTCTTTGCTTCGTGTCTCTTTCCTATCCCAGGAAGCCCTCCGGGACCCCAGAGTAGGTCTAATTGTCTTGTCTCCTTAGGACCCTCGTGGCCCTGATTTTGGCTAAGTCTGTTTTGATTCTACTCTCCCTGACTCAGACTTTCCTTGCTTTTGGTGATTTTGACAGTTTCCTAATGAAATTGCTGGTCAAGTGTTTTATACTTTCCTCCTATTGGCGTTGACCTGGAATTTATCTCACGATGACACTGGGGTTATGGGTTTGGGAGGAGTTCCATAGAAATACCATTGATCTGGTATTTATCTCATGATAAGACTGGGGTTATGGATTTTGGAGGGGTTCTACCGGAGTACCATTTTCATGGCATTAGATCAGAGGTACGCACAATCCACCTCACAATCGCTGTGGATGTTGACCTTGGTCATCTGGCTGACCTAGTGGTTTTTTTTTTTTTTTCCCCAAGTTTCCCCGCTATCAATTGTCTTCCTTCCTTTCGACACTATACTCTTTGGAAAGAAGACGTGTGAGCAGGATTGATGTTCCCTCTCCCCAAAGGCAAAATATTCACATAAATTACTTAGAACTCTTTGGCAAGGGAAATCCCTTCTCATTTATTTATTTGTCCAATTACTTCTTGATATCAGTACAGACTTAGGGATGTTTATTTCATACTTCGGGGATAAATTCAATGCTTCTTTATCAGTTACTCACATTGCTCCTACTCTTGCTATTTTAACTCCTTTAGTCAGCTCCTGCGTCCTTTTGACATAGCCCGTGCTTTGACTGAGCTCATACACACAACATGCATACATAATCGGCGCCTCTTCATTTCCTTGCACTCTGACATGCTCCTTTTAGATTACTATTCCTGCTCAAGTCTTAGAATCACTACTTGCGTAAGGACCTTTGATTCATTTTATTGCAGAATGGGATTAGAAACCAAGGTATCAGGGCTGGAGAGATGGTTTAGCAGTTAAGGTGCTTGCCTTCTGAAGCCCAAGGACCCATGAGCAATCTCTCTCCAGATCCCACTTACGCCAGATGCACAAAGGTGAGGCAAGCACAAGGCCGCACATGGCCACTAGGTGGCACAAGTGTCTGGAGTTCGATTGCAGTGGCTGAGGCCCTGGCAAGCCAATTGTCTGCATGTGTGTCTCTCTCACTAAAAAAAAAGGTATCTTTGTGGACACTAGGGAGACTCGTGGTCCCTGTGTCATTGTTACTTCCAGCACTTTTTAGCAGATAAAGCACGAGAGTGTGTGATGAAGTCAAATCCCTGTACTTCCAGGTATTAAGTTGAAAGGAGTTCATACTGTTGCGGATCACTCCAGCCTTCTCCACTTGCTGATCCGAAAATTCCCACTTCAATAGTCTGAAGTCTGCCACTCACCATCCATGACCAGTTCAGTTGATTCTTCCCCCTACCTAAAGAACTTTATTAGATTGTAAGTTCATGTGAAATGTCTATTGCTTGTTGTCTTAACAACTTACTTCATCTTAAAGTTAGCATCTTTTCCTAGAGCACCTTCCTGGAAATTGTCTCACACGTGTGTAATACAGTAGGGTCACTCAGCAATGGCTTCCTTCCTTCCTTGGATCCCATGACCTCTTCAGTTGGTTTCTAATTTGCATACATTATGATCCAGCCTTTGTTCTCATAAATTCTCCTGAGTTCTGACAATGAATAACCTCTGGTATCCCTTGTTATCATATGATGCATAATAGTTTACTGTCCTAAAACATCCCCCAGGCTTCTACTCCTCTCCGCCCCCTTCCCCGTGAATGCCTGGCAATTACCAATCGGTTTCCTGCCAACCTAGTTTTACCTTTGCAAACATGTGATATAACTGGAGTCATTTAACATACAGGTTACTTTGCCAGACTGATGTTTTCACTTGGTAATTTGCATTTAAGGTTCACACCTATACTTTTGAGGCTTTTCTCTCATCTTTTAATCATTTAGCAATAGTCCATCGTAATGACGTACACAGTTTGTTTATCCAATCTCCTTTGAAGGAAATATTGATTTATTCCAGTTTCTGGTGAATAGGGTTAGAGTTACTGGTATAAACAGTTACATGAAGGCTTTCAAGGACCTATATTTCTCAAACAGGTGGAGTACAGTTGCTTAATTGTATACCAAGATTTTTTTTTCTAGCATCATAAGAAATTGTCTATCTTCAAGAGCAATTGTTCTTCCTGACTTGTTAAAGATGGTTTCACTAAAGACAAAGTTCTGCCATCTGTTTGCCCCAGGCTCTGTGAATGTGTCATCCCATTGCTTCCTGATCTATGTAGTTCTGATGACATATCAGCTGACACTCTTATGCCTCACATATGATGAGTCATTCTCTCACTGCTTTCCAGAATCTTCTCCCTTTTCTTCGGCTTCAAGAATTTTATTATGATGTGTCTAAGTATGGATCTCTTTGAATTTTTTTTGTACATAGAAAAATTAAATCTATTGTACTTCTGAGTGTTTTTTAAAAATATTTTATTGTTATTTATTTGAGGGGAGAGAAAGAGAATGAATTAGAATGAGCACACCAGGGCCTCCAGCCACTGCATACAAACTCTAGACATGTGCTCCATCTTGTACATCTGGCTTATGTAGGTGCTGGGAATTGAACCTGGGTCCTTCGGCTTTTCAGGAAGGTGCCTTAACCACTAAACCATCTCTCAGCCCTGTTTTTTTTTTTAATTATTGGATGCTTCAACTTCATAATTTCTATCTGGTTCTTTTAAATAATTTCCTTCTTTCTAGTGAGTGATCCATTGCATTCTTGCCTTCCTTTAATGTTGTAGACATGTTTCCTTTAATTTCTGGCACGGATGTACTGTAGCCAACTAGGTAAGTCTTTGGCTACTATGTCCATTGACGAGAAACCCGTTGACTTGTCTCCTATTTATGAGCCGTAGTGACTCACTTATTTGCCAGCTCTCATAACTTTTGTTGGAAACTAGATATTTTAAATAAGATTGTGTGATCATCTCAGAAACCTGTCTCCTCTCAGGGCTTGTTGTTGTTCCTGTTTTGCTGGTGTTTGCTTAATGACATTTCATCCTGTCTTATTTTTAGTCACATCGGTTCCTCCTGGGTTAGCTCAGTGATTATCTCAAGGGTGGACAGAAAAATCCCTTAAATAAGTAAAACTACAAGTTTGCCACCCTTCTTAGGAGCGTGTACAATATAGCATGACTTCAGTGCCCTGGAAGTTTTCAATTAAGCAATTTCATTTTTTAAATTTATTTACTTATTTATGTATTTATTTATTATTTCACAGAGAGAGAAAATGAGTGTGGCCAGGGACGTCAGCCCTCAGCCACTGCAGTCAAACTCAGATGCTTGCGCCACCTAGTGGGCATGGGCAACTTTGTGCTTGCCTCCCCTTTGTGTGTCTAGCTTACATCGGATCTGGACAGTCCAACATGGGTCCTTAGTCTTCCCAGGCAAGTGCCTTAGCCACTAAGCCCCCTCTCCAGCCTGTTAGTCCTGGTTTTGATCAATGAGAAGCCATATGACTTTGAGCAAGAAGATACTGCACCTTCTTAACCTTGGTTGCCACACAATAAGATTTCTGTGAGGATTCTCTGGGAAAACATATGCAAGTGCCTATAATAGATGCCTAATAAATGTTTATTTTTCTTTTCACTTTGCCTTAAATGAAATGGTGCTTGTACTCCACTCTAAGAACAGGCCTGCAATTCATTAACCTTTAACCTGGACAGGTTACTTAACCTCTAAGTATCTATTTCAGCTACAAAATGATGTGATGTACTTCTCTCCAAGTCCATTCTAGCACTGTTCCTATAAAATCCTTGTACTTTGTTTTCCCACTAAGTAAATAAATAATTTTAAATAAATAACAATGCAGAATATTTTCATTCACTCTAAAAACTATTGCCAAGCATTTGTAAGGTCACTAAAGTATGGTTCATATGCATGCAAAAAGTATGTTATTAATGAATTATTTTGTAAGTTTATAAAATCAAGAATTTATTGAAGCAGTGTGTTTCTAACCTTAGTGATATTAAATCATTCAGTCTTAGCTGCATTTTAACTTTTAAGTCTGATTTGCATGAACAGATAGTCTCTAAATATGTTTTTTTCTAAATTTAAGGGCTCCTTAAACTAAAATCAAAATATTTAAATGTACAGGCATAATCAATTTTGCACTAGAGAGATGGTTCAGTAGTTAAAGGCACTTGCTTGCAAAGCCTGGCAGACAGGGTTCAAGTCTCCAGTACCCACGTAAATCCACATATGTTTTATAGTTGCAAGAAGTCCTGGTGCACTCTCTGTCTCTCTCTCTTTTCTCTTCTCTTCCTGTTTCTATCTGTTTCTATCTTCTCTCCCTTCTTCCCTCTCCCTCTCTGCTTGCAAATAAATAAATAAAATGGAATGAAAATTTGGTTTAGAAGAACCAGAAACATGTTAGCATGTTTAGTCTCAGTCCATAATGAAGTGAAATTAAAAAAACAAAACATGCCATGCCTCCTCTCGGTTGACTGGGAATGGGAATCGTTATTGCAGAAGCTTTTGAGCAATCACATTTCTAACTCACAGAATCTCTGGTTTATAGACTCTGGTTTATAGACTCTAACAGATGCAACCACAACATTTCTCTCTTCCCTCTGAAACACAGCCTGAAAGGAACAGTGCAGTTTCAGACTGTGATTAATCATATGGCCTAGTTACTGTCTCCTGGTGTGGCTGCATGTTTGGTGACTCTTCCCTCATTCCTCACGTGATAAGCTATGTGTCATGATAAGGAATCTACCTTTCTCAAGCCACTGAAAGTCCTGGATGAACTGAGGAGGACATTACACAAAATTATATCTGTAAGGCTGGAGAGATGGCTTAGTGGTTAAGGCGCTTGCCTGCGAAGCCTAAGGACGCATGTTCGACCCTCCAGATCCCATGTAAACCAGGAACACAGTGATACAAGTGCGCAAGGTCGCACATGTGCACCGGGGGCACACGCATCTGGAGTTCGATTGTAGTGCCTGGAGGCCCTAGCACACCAATTGACTCGCTCTCTCGCATAAAAAAGGCAGTCTGGGATGGAGAGATGGCTTAGCACTTAAAGCACTTGGCTGCAAAGCCTAAGGACCCATGTTCTACTCTCTGGATCCCACGTTAGCCAGACACACAAAGGTGAGGCAAGTGCAAAGTTGCACATACCCTCTAGGTGGCACAAGCATCTAGAGTTCAATTTCAGTGGCTGAGGACCTAGCATGCCAATTTTTCTCTCTCTCTTTCTCTAAAATAAAAAATAAAAATAAATTTTGAAGAAGGCAGTCTGTTGTGCTTGCCTCAAAAAATTTATATCTGCCAGGCATGGTGGCGCACTTGTTTAATCTCAGCACTCTGGAGGCAGAGGTAGGAGGATCACCCTGAGTTCAAGGCCACCCTGAGACTGCATAGTGAATTCCAGGTCAGCCTGGGCTAGAGTGGAACCCTACCTCGAAAAATAAAAAATGAAATTATATCTGTAATGTAACATTCACCTTTCAACTGTTTGAAGTAGGTTTTTTGCTTTTGGTTATAGAAATAATGGAAGCAATGGCTAAAGTTATTTGAAATATCTAAAAACAAAGATAATAAACCCACACTTGACATGACTAACTAGCTGGAGCCATTTCAGAGAGCATGGTAAATTTATTTTTGAGAGAGAGGTGGCTGAGTGAAAGCTGCCTCTAAAAGTTAAGGCTATATTGGGATTGTTTTCTGAAAAAGAAATGGAGCAAGGGAAAGAAGGGAGGGGCCAACTAGGCAATGGCCGTGGGGGGAACGACCCTTGACCTTATAATACTCTAGGCCACAAGTGACTGTGGGGGGAATAACCCTTAGCCTTATAGTACTCTAGGGTGCAAGTGACCGTGGGGAGAACAACCCTTACCCTTAGAATACACTAGGGCGCAAGTGACCATGGAGGGAACGACCCTTAGCCTTATAATACTCTAGGGCACAAGTGACCGTGGGAAGAACGACCCCTAGCTTTATAATACTCTAGGGCACAAGCGACCGTGGGGAGAACAACCCTTAGCCTTATAATACTCTAGGGCACAAGTGACCATGGGGGGAATGACCCTTAGCCTCATAATACTCTAGGGCACAAGTGACCGTGGGGAGAACAACCCTTAGTCTTACACTACTCTAGGGTGCAAGTGACCATGGAGGGAATGACCCTTAGCCTTAAAATACTCTAGGGCACAAGTGACCGTGGGGAGAACAACCCTTAGTCTTACACTACTCTAGGGTGTAAGTGACCATGGAGGGAATGACCCTTAGCTTTATAATACTCCAGGGCGCAAGGGTAGCACCTGCTCCTGATCTGATGCTATGATCCCCTCACCCACCTTCGCTGTTTACCTTCTCTTCCAGAGACCAGCTCCTAGTGCCCAGGAGCTGCTTGCCTCTGGCACCACCTGGCTCCCGAGCAGCCACAGAGACAAGGATGAAGGCAGGAGCATGCCCAACAGCACGGGTTTCCTCTCACCAAATCTGACATACTGACCGGCCCAGCTGACCGTCTGCCCTATCAGTAGCCCACGCTGATGGTCAAGCCCCTAACTCTTGACATAATGTCACCCCCTCAATGGTTCAAACTTGCTGGAATGTAAATTTATTTTGGATATAGATTTAGCTCCTCATCCCCAGTGCCACAGTGTCTGAATTAATAATGCAGGATTCCTTCCGGGGCGTGGTGATGCACACCTTTAATCCCAGCACTCGAGAGGCAGAGGGAGGAGGTTCAGCGTGAGTTCGAGGCCACCCTGAGACTATATAGTGAATTCCAGGTCAGTCTGGACTAGAGTGAGACTCTACCTTGGAAAACCAAAACAACAATGATAATAATAATAATAATAATAATAATAAATAATGCAGGATATGCATAGAATCTATCAGATGAATGGACGCTAATCTGGAACTTGGGGCTCCTACCATACAGCACACAATGCAGAAGCTTGGCTATGATTACCCTTATGCAACTATGAGATCGTCCATATGGCTTAGCTAAGACTCTAGCTGCAGAAAAATAGGCCATGGAGTTGGGAAACTGTGATTCAGAATACAGCCTACATGTTGAACAGATAGCAACCCATGGTGCTTGGTCACGGGCAGCTGGAAAGCACTTGGTGGGCACCAGAAGGTAGAGAGCTACCAGCACTCTTAGTCACCTCCTTTGGCAATTTGTGTTTCCATTTCTGCAATTATAACCTTTTCAGGGTCCTGATCCCCCAGAAGTAGTGATGGACACTTCCATAAAGAGATATAGTACAGGACCACTCAAATAAATAATTAAATAAGTAAAATATTTAGAAAGAAAGAAAGAAAGAAAAAGAAAGAAAGAGAGAAAGAAAGAAAATAAAGGGTTTATTTTTTGGCTTTCAGGTTCAAGGGAAAGTCTACCATGGAGAGGAAAACATGGCAGAAGGAAGAAGCCAGAGGCACGTTGTCACATCCACAGGGAGGAAGAAGAGAGACCAGTAAACCCAGCTGGACTTCAAAACTCTAAGACTCACTCCCAGTGACATACTTCCTCCAGCAAGGCTCTCCCTCTTAACATTTCTGCTACCTTCCCTTTGATTCAGGTGTCCCTCATAAACTTAGGTGTTCTGAATGCTAGGTTCCCAGCTGATGGAGATTTGGGAATTAACGCCTCCTGGAGGCAGTGTGTTATTGGGGGTGGGCTTATGGGTGTTATAGTCAGTTTCCCCTTGCCAGTGTCTGGCACACTCTCCTGTTGCTATGGCCCAACTTACGTGGGCCAGGGGGTGATGTCCACCCTCTGCTCATGCCATCGTTTTCCCTGCCATCGTGGAGCTTCCCCCTTGAGCCTGTAAGCCAAAATAAACCTCTTTTTCCCCCACAAGCAGCTGTTGGTTGGGTGGTTTCTACCAGCAGTGCGAACCTGACTGCGACAGCCGCCATCTGGGGATTAAGTATTCAAACACATGAGTCTATGGGGGACATTTTAAGTTTGAACCACCACACCACTCTGTTGCTAAGGATTCACAAACCTGTGTATGCTTACCTACTTATTTGTCAGCAGAAGCACCCCCCCCCAAAAAAAAACAGCTTTTTGTTCTCTATGACAAATAGGCAAATTTGATTTCTGAATTCACAATCTAGGAAGCAAAAATCTATTTACATCCATCATTGTTCAACATTAAAAGCAAGAACTATTTCGGAGCCCTCATTTGATAAACTTTGGGATATAAGTACACTGGTTAGTTTTTCTGAACTTGACGTACTATATTTGGTGCAGCCGAACAGCCATTCTCATTAAAGTTTGACGGGCAAACACTGGCTTGAAGACCAGTGGTCCTGTCAGAAGGAATCAGCCCGTGAACCCACTTCAGCTCCCTCCTCTTGGCATTCCCAAAGAGTCTTGAGTAATTGCTATGATTTACGTGTAGGTGGACTTTTAATTTGCCATGGCCTCATTAGCTCTTTTTCTGAGTCATTTTGCCTGGATGTCAAAGTATTCTCTGCAAGAGGAAATAACAGCCAAGCTTGCCCATATTTGGGCCAGGACTGGCCAGCCGGAGTCTTGGGCCTCGATCCCAGTTTGCCACTAAACAGCTGCATGACCTTGGCCAACCCACTTCACCTCTCTAGGCCTCAATTTCCTGTAGCTGATCTCCGAATTTCCTTTCAGCTTAAAAAAAAATGTTTTGACAGTGTAATTTAATTATAGAATAAAATCTCCAGTGTCGTTCATCTTTCTTTGTGCTCAGGGGCGGAGAAGGCAAGCACATGCCCTCGTTTATTCACCAGCACCCACTGGGTTGGTTTATATCACGTACCAGCTAGGCTGGGAGGAGTTTTTAACTCATGTACAAACGTGAGTACAAGACAGGCATCACGTCAAAAACCCTGCAGTCTTTTGGGGAGGTTGTGTGGTGTGTGGGTTCCTGGGTACTCCCTCCAGGGCCAGGCTGTGGTCCCCCCCACCCCAAGGTGTCCCAGGCAACCATGGTGGTGAGCGCGTGAAAGTGAAGACTTTCAGGAGTCCGCTTCGGTGAACAGCCCTCGGTTTATTGACAGGGAAATGGCTTTCTAAGCAGTTGAAGGCGGGAAGAGGGTCCTAAGGGGATTGGTGGGTTTAAAGGTTGCTAGCCTGTGCCTAATCTGGGGACATTCATTCCAGCACATAGGCAATGGCAAAGGGAAGGTATGCAAAGGTGCTGGCTGATATCCATATAGGGAGTTGCCTAGCTAACTGGCCACAGGGTTATGGGCAAAGCCTAAGTCTTTTTTTTTTTCCCCAAGGTAGGGTCTCACTCTAGCTCAGGTTGACCTGGAATTAATTCACTGTGTAGTCTCAGGGTGGCCTCGAACTCATGGCGATCCTCCTATCTCTGCCTCCCATGTGCTGGGTTTAAAGACATGCATGCCCGGCTAAGCCTAAGTCTTATCTGAATGTCCACATATCCTGTGCTTAGAGAGGGAGTGGCCTTACTTCCTGCCAATCTCGGGGTCCAGGATTTTGTCTGGGGATCTAGGCTCACTGCGACCCCCAAGAATGGGGGAGGAGGTCCCCTGCTTGTCGGGTCCCCAAGATATGACCAGCAGCGGTTCAGGCTGCTGTGACCTCTCCATGGCCTGGGGCCTTCATGTCAGACAGCTTCAGTTTGCTTTAACCCAGGGCCCTGCCTATGTCCGACAGTGGTGCACCTCCAAAGACATCAACAACCCCACATAACATGGTGTTAAGGGGGTGCTTAAGGGAAACTTCGGGAAGGCCACACAACTTATGGGAAGACTCAGGGAGGAGTCCATGGAGGAAGAGATGCTTAAACTGAGTGTGCAGGGCAAACGAGAGAAACAACAGCCCATGCAAAAGAATAAAGGAAAGAAGGCCTGGAAACGGCGTGGGACTCGGGGAATGGCCACTGATGATTGGCTCGATGGGCAAGGGAGGAGTGGCAGCCTGCTATTTTCTGCTCTCAGCCGACTCGCCTCCTTCCTTGACCTTGGCCAGTAGCCGCACCTGTGTCTCATCTCTGTCCTCCTCCCCTGCCTCCCCCAGGATTTCAGTCCCTCAGCAGATGTGTGCCCAGCTCCGTGATGAAGGGTATGATGAGCAGCGTCCCATCCTCAAAGGATGGAAGTACAGACAACTGACCTGGGTTCCAGTCTGCCCATGAGGACTCCAGAATGGCTGTGTTTTCTCCCGCCTTTCATCCATCTTCTTTCCCAGGGACCAGGTTCGAGCCCATGCAGCAGACACAAAGACAATAGCTCAAACATCGGACACCTAACTCCTATACCACATATGGCATAGGTGTGGTATATAAAATAACACGTGTTATACATATGCGTACACTTGTATGCACATGCGTATGTATCACGCATGCATGTAACTATATCTACATCTATATAAGTGATTCAGATTTTCCAAATGAACCTTGACTGATTCAGTATTTAAGGGTGGGGTTCCACATTCTCCCCAGGACACGGTCCATTTCCAGGTCACATTAATTTATACCCAGATCATCAGCAGCAAACCATTCTGCATTGTCCTCTGCCAAGAGAAATAAAAAAAAAACCCAGACTCCAGCCATTTCTAAGCAATTTATATTCTGTCTCATTTCAAATGGAGAAAATTACTTACTCTCACAATAATAGTGTTATCTTTAAATTTTTATTTATATATCTGCAACCAGAGAGAGACAAACAGAGAGAGAATGGGTGACTCACCAGGGCCTCTAGCCACTAGATACATGTGCCACTTTTGTGCATCTGGCTTTACATGGGGAGCGGGGAATCAAACCTGGGTTGTTAAGACTCTGTAGGCAAGCACCTTAACTGCTGAGCTATCTCTCCAGTCCATGTTATTTTTTTTTTAATCTCTCCATGTAGTGAAAAGCCACTGATCGGCTGTGCTCATTGAAGATGCATTTCTTCTTCTGTAAAATGAAGCTACTGTGACAATACTGGTGTTGAATAAAAGAAATGCAAACAGAGGAGCTGGAGAGATGGCTCAGCAGATAAGGCGCTTGCCTGCAAAACCAGAGGCTCAGGTTCAATTCCCCAGGAACCACATAAGCCAGATGCACAAGGTGGAGCATGCATCAGGAGTTCATTTGCAGTGGCTGATGGCCCTGCTGCGCCTGGCCTCTCTGTCTCTACCTGCCTCTCTCTCTCTCTCAAATAGATAAATACATAAATAATTTTTGAAAAGAAATGCATGCTGAGAGATTGTACATTGCTTGGCACATGGGAATTACTGAAGCACAGGAAGGAGATCTTGATTTTTTTCATGATGGAGGAAACATGACCAGAGAGAGAAAGGCAGAGAGAGAGAAAGAGGCAGAGAGAAAGAGAGAGAATGGGCGCGCCAGGGCCTCCAGCCACTGCAAACGAACTCCAGACGCATGCGCCCCCTTGTGCATCTGGCTAACGTGGGTCCTGGGGAATCAAGCCTTGAACCGGGGTCCTTAGGCTTCAAAGGCAAGCGCTTAACCGCTAAGCCATCTCTCCAGCCCTAATTTTTTTTTTTAAAGGAACCTGGAATCTAAAGCTTGGGAGCAGTAGTAGGTCCCACATTTTGGTGTCTGAGTAAAATAAAATTCAACAGGACTTTGTTAGAAGAGGAGAAACAGAGAAATAGTAGCCTCTGAACCAGACTTCTATGACTGCCCTTGTGCCACACAAGCATCTGCTTCTAGAGACCCCCGGACAAATCTAAGAACTTCAAGGCAGTGAAAGAGGGTCTGGCAAGATGGATCAGTGGGTAAGCATGCTTGTCCCACAAGAATGAGGGCCTGAGAGGGTCTGAGTTTGATCCCAGCACCCATGCAAAAAGTGGGGCCTGACCTCACGCACACCTCTAACACCCCAGTCTTTGGGCGGTGGGCAGAGACAGGAAAATCACTGGCGCTCTCTGGTCAGCCAGTGTGCCTAAAAATGGCAGCCGTGGGTTTAGTGAGAGACTCCAGCTCAAGGAAACAGCATAGAAGAGAACAGCGTTCTCCTCTGGCCTGCTCTGCCTCAAGAAGACAACACACAGGCTGGAGAAATGGCTTAACAGTTAAGGCACTTGTCTGTGAAGCCTAAGGACCCAGGTTCGATTCTCCAGGTCCCACATAGGCCACATGTACAAGGTGGTGTATGCGTCTGGAGTTTGTTTGCAGTGTCTGGAGGCCCTGGAGTGCCCATTCTCTCTCTCTCTCTAATAAATAAAATTGAAATTTTAAAACAACTTAAAAAAAAAAAACAACACAGAAGAGTGATAAAGGACAACACATTGTCCTCTGGCCTCCATACGTGTGCTCATGGGGCATGCACGTCTGCATATACACTATACATACACGTACCACACACACACACCATACCACACATACTACTGGGTGGTTGGTCTTTCTTGTACCCAAGTATTAGGAACATTTGTTAGATTAAAAAATGCATAGGTGTTGGCGAGGTTGCTCAGTGGATAAAGGGGCTTGCTTACGAAGCTTGCTGGGACCAGGTTCAATTTCCCTGCTGCCCATGTAAAGTCAGACAGACATTCACACACACGCACGCACGCACTCACTCACATATGCAAATAATAAATGAATACATAAATAATATGTAAATGATGTGAATTGCAAATACCATGTATCTTATCTCTGACTTTGTTCATAGTGGCTTAAAATTCCCAAATAATATATACTTAATAAAATGTCACCTGGATCTAATTCAATCTTGAGAACATAAAGGATCAAATTTTTCTCAAAGTGTGTGTACATGTGTATGTGTCTGTATAAAAAGGATGAAATATCTAGTTTTTTTTTTTTTTTTTTGAGAGTGACAGACAGAGAGAGAAAGAGGCAGATAGAGAGAGAGAGGGAGAGAATGGGCACGCCAGGGCTTCCAGCCACTGCAAACAAACTCCAGACGTGTGCGCCCCCTTGTGCATCTGACAAACGTGGGTCCTGGGGAATTGAGCCTCGAACCGGGGTCCTTAGGCTTCACAGGCAAGTGCTTAACCGCTAAGCCATCTCTCCAGCCCTGAAATGTCTAGTTTGCAACCCAAAATTCTTACGAAGCATACTTTTGCTTCAGATATTATATCTTATCATAGCTTGGCTAAATATTGGATCTAAAGGAAGTGTTAATGTATAATAATAGGATTGTTATTGGCATAAAATAATTAGCCATAGAACAGTCCCAAGCTGTAAAACACTCCGATACCAGTGTGATTATTACACATTGTATACATGTACCAAACTACCACGATGTGTCGCATAGTGATGCACAAATATTATGGTACAATGAAGACAAAAACCCGAAAACACACTGCTACCTCACGGGAAGAAAACTTGAAGACCAAAGCCTCTGAGTGTGCAAGGCCGGAGCTGGCCTCCGACATTTCGCAGAGCTAGCTGGGACCCTCCCCACAGCTGCTCAGCGCCTTTGCTGACCATCACAAGCAAACCATCTCCAGGAGCCAGAGCCTTCACAAAGGAGCCTTGGTGATTCTTGTCCCCTGAGACAGAGGAACATAGAGTCTTTCTCCCCCTCCGGTTGTAATGTCAAGTGCTGTCGCCGAGCCAAAACCAGGGGAAGGATACAGGAAGAAAGATCTAAGTAATCCCTCCACAGGAAGGGCGAGAGGAGTCTACAGACGCAAGTGGACACACGATGAACCCAGCAGGTAGTCAGAGGCCCCTGGGGACCAAGCTGCATTACTGTCCCGGGATGACAGGTATCATCCTCCAAACCTGCCCTGGGCAACGTCAGATGCTCACCTGTAGAGTCCCCTGACTGTGACCTTGGACCTCCAAGGACTGCTTCTTTGTGTAGGTGACATTATTGGCTTTCAGTCCCTTGTTGACTGGCTTTAGAGCCCATGGTTAGTAGTCCTTGTTGACTAGCCTGTGGCATCTCTTCTAGTTTCTCTCTGTCGGTTCTGGTTTGTGGTCCCCCACTTCCTTCATGAAGGGGACACTCTTAGGAGGTGCAAGGAAATGGTATTGTAAAGGAAGCTACTGTTCTCTCCCCTCCACCAACAAGAAGCCAGAGAAAGCAATATGTTCTTTTTATTGTTTTGCTCTGGGCCAATGTGTCTCAAATGTGCGTTAGAAAGAAGGCAGTTGGCAGCCCAGCGAGCTCTTGTCTAGGATAGGGGAGGTTCTAAGATCAGCTTGATTACCTTATTATCACCAGCTCACACTTCCAGTCTCTTGCTTTGATGTTATTATTATTATTATTATTTGGTTTTTCAAGGTAGGGTCTCACTCTGGTCCAGGCTGACCTGGAATTCTCAGGGTGGCCTCGAACTCCCGGTGATCGTCCTACCTCTGCCTCTCCGGAGTGCTCAGATTAAAGGTGTGCACCACCACGCCCGGCTTTTGTTGTTTATTTTTGTTTGGTTGGTTGGTTCGTTGGTTGACCACATCTCACTATGTGGCTGAAGCGATCCTCACACTCTATGTTATCTAGACTGGCCTTGAGCTTACAATTCTCTTCAACTTCCCAAGTATTGGGATCATACATTTAATCTTCTATCGGGCTTTCTGCCTTCCTTCCTTCTTTCCTTTCTTCCTTTTTAAAAATATTTATTTGCAAGCAGAGAGAGAGAAAGAGAGAGATTGAGAACGCATGTACCAGGGCCTCTAGCCACTGCAAACAAACTCCAGATGCATGTGCCACTTTGTGAATCTGGCTCTATGTGGGCACTGGGGAATTGAACCCAGGCTGTCAGGCTTTGCAAACAAGTGCCCTAATCCATCTCTTTAACTCCTTTCTCTTTTCTTCCTTCTTTTTCCTTTCTCTCTCTCTCTCTCTCTCTCTCTCTCCTGTCTCTGCTTTCCCAGAAATGGGCTTTTGCAGGCATGCACCACCACACACAGCCTGTATGTGGGTCCTGGGAGTCACACTCAGGTCCCCGTGCCCACACTTTGCCCACTTAAGCCCTCTCCCCAGCCTCCAGAGCTCTCGTCTTCAGGGCAGCATAGTAACAGCCTCTGCTCCGTTCTCATCTGCCTTTTACCTTGAAAGCCCTGTAGACTTCACAGAGCACAAGCATCTGAGAAGTATTGGAGCTCAAGGAAGTGGTAAATTATGCAGATGTTGTTGATAAACTGAATCTCTCAAGCCAGCTGTCTGTAGACATGCCAAAGTCTTAATTAAAACAAATGACCACTTCTGTGAGAGCCAGCAGGGACCCTAGAGACCAGTGAGTACTGAATACCTTCTTTCAGATGACACAAAGACCAAGAGACATTAAGTGTCCTCTCCAGGGTCAGTCAGCTGCAAGTGGCTGACCTGGGATTCTGGTCCTGGCATCTTAATTTTGCCAGTATTGTGTCCAAGGTGCCTATAAACACAATGGGCTTGCCAGAGCCAAAGCACCTGAGTGTCCAAACTGTGTGATTCTGTAAGAGAATTGCTGGGCTGGAGAGATGGCTCAACGGTTATGGCACTTGCCTGCAAAGCCTAACGAGCCGGGTTCAGTTCCCCGGTACCCACATAAAGCCAGATGCACAAAGTGGCTCATGTATCTGGAGTTCATTTGCAGTGGAGGCCTTGGCACCCCATTTTCTCTCTTTCTCTCCCTCTCCTCTCTGCTTGCAAATAAATTTGATTTTTTTAAATTTTATTTATTTATTTGAGAGAGTGAAAGGCAGACAGAGAGAGGGAAAGAGAGAAAGAGAGAAAAAGCGGCATGCCAGGGCCTCCAGCCATTGCAAACAAACTCCAGACACGTGTGCCCCCTTGTACATCTGGCTTACATGGGTCCTGGGGAATCAAACTGAGGTCCTTTGGCTTTGCAGGCAAACACCTTAACCGCTAAGCCATCTCTCCAGTCCCCATTTTTTTTTTTAATAAAAAGAGAATTGCTATGCTCCCCTTGAGCTAGCCTCAGCAGGAGAAATTTTGCCTCTCTCTCTCACATGCACACGCATGCATGCACACACACACTTGTATATACATGTATGCATACACACAGAGAGACATGAATACACTGTTTCACTTCAGAGGTTAGACAGCAAACTCTTAAGCAGGGACTTACAGAGAATTGTATCTAACCCTTTATAGCCAGATAATTGGGATGGTTATTTTCTTCCTTTCTTCCTCCGTTTCTCTCTCTCTCTCTCTCTCTCTCTCTCTCCTGTCTCTGTTTTCCCAGCAATGGGCTTTTACAGGTATGCACCACCAAGCACAGCCTGTATGTGGGCACTGGGGATCACACTCAGGCCCCCATGCCCACACTTTGCCCACTTAAGCCATCTCCCCAGTCCCCAGAGCTCTTGTCTTTAGGACAGCATAATATCAAACCACACCCTGTTTATTCACCCAAGTCAGTGAAAACCACAAACCAATCCAGAGAAGTTCATTTCACAGATATACCTGGCCTTCGTGGCTACTGGGGAATAGAACCTGAGTCCTTAGGCCTTGCAGGCATGGACCTTAACCATTTAGCCATACCTCCAGCCCAACTATGAACTTTTAACTATAAAACATGGAGAGATTGCTCTGTGGGTAAAGGTGCTTGCTTGCAAAACCTACTGACCCCAGTATGAATCCCCAGTACCCATATAAAGCCAGATGTGCAAAGTGGTGCATCCAGAGTTTATTTGCAATAGCACGAGGCTGTAGTTCACCCATACTCACTGTGTGTGTGTGTGTATGGGTAATAAATAAATAAAATAACTTTATAACAAAAAAAATGGACTTAAGCTCTTGTTTCACATCATTTTCTGCCTTTGGAAGCAATAATTTTTCTTTAATTCCATTCTACCATTAAATGTGTGACTCACCTTTGTACACACCACATACCAAATATCTCATCTTTTCACCAAGACGATAGACTTGTTGGAGTACACTAAGAATTCCAGGCGTTCAGAGTAATCTGACCGGTGCTGGCCAGACTCCCTCCACACAGCGAGAATGGACCATCACCAGGCTCTCCTACTAATGGGAAGTAGACAGCCCTCAGTCTCCTTAACTCCTCTGGGAAACATGATCCTCTGATGTCCACGATGGAGCCTTCCTCCCAGTGGTACCCGGTGAAATGACATCTTAGCAGTTTACCATTCCCGATCTTCCCTGCTGGTGACCCATTTAGAGAAAAAGAAAGGTCACATGCTTCAAAGGAAGCATGCTGTGTGACCCACTCCAGGACAGCCTTTTGCTGTCCCTTTGTACTGGACCCTAGTTTGGTTGTAAAGGTGGGTGGGTCAGTGGCTGGAGATGATAGGAAAGGCCAGGTCAGTGCTCCATGCTCTTAACACACAACCTTCCCTCAGTCAGCGCTGTCGTGAGGCCTCCGGCCTGGAAGGGTCAGAACCTCCCTACCTCACAAAAGGGGACCGCTGTGTCTCCTCTCTCCTCAACACATCTCTGTTAGACAGACAAATCTACATTTAGTCAATCTATAGCTGATTTATAGCTGTCATGAGTTCTCATTTCTCTAAATCTTTTTTTAATCTTTATATTTATTAGAGACAGAGAAAAAGGGAGAGACAGAATGAGAATGAGCGTGCCAGGGCCTGTAGCCACTGCAGACGAACTCCAGACACATGTGCCACCTTGTGCATCTGGCTTACGTGGGACCTGGAGAATCAAACCTGGGTCCTTAGGCTTTGCAGGCAAGTGCCTTAACCACTAAGCCATCTCTCCAGCCCTCATTTCTCTAAGTCTTAAACACTTTATTTCAAATTAAACAAATTTTAATCTTAATTATACATATACAGTAGATATTATCTATAAAGTACAGACGTTCTTCGCCTTACAATGGGTTATGTCCTGATAAACATTCCATGAATTGAAATATATGGAATTGGGCTGGAGAGATGGCTTAGCAGTTAAAGCACTTGCCTGCAAAGTCCAAGAACACAGGTTCGATTTCCCAGGACCCATGTAAGCCAGATGCACAAGGGGCACACGCATCTAGAGTTCATTTGCAATGGCTAGAAGCCTTGGCATGCCCATTCTCTCCCTCTCTTTCTCTCTCTCTCTTTCTCTCTCTCTCTTTCTCTCTCTCTCTTTCTCTCTCTCTCTCCATGTGTGGTGGTTTGAATAGAATAGATGGCCCCCAATATATTCAGTTGTTTATTTGTTTGTAGTTTGCATCTCTAGCCATCTGGCTGGAGGCAATGCCATTGTGTGGATCTTAAGGTGTGGTGGTGGGTTTCAGATTTCAATCTATAGATATGCAAAGTGTGCCTAGCTGGAGTTCCTGAAGTGTGCTGTGGCTTTTGACTTTTAGGCTTGTACTTCTGCTCTCTCTGCTTGGGCCTGTGAAGGCAGGCCAGTTTCCTCTGCTTTTATGGAACTTCCCCTGGATCTGTAAGCTCCAATAAATCCCTTCCTCCATAATTGTGCCTGGTCTGGAAGTTCATCTCAGTGAACCTGAAGCTGACTGATACACCATGACTATTTCTTTCTCTCTCTCTCAAATAAATAAATAAAAATTTTAAAAAAGAAAATATATGAAGTTGAACCTCCTGAGCCACGCCTACCTTAAATGTGGTCCAAACACTTACATTAGCCTCCAATTTGACAAAATCATCAAACACAAAGCCTATTCTATGACAGAGTGTTGAATATCTCCCTTAAGCTATTGAATTGTAGTAAAAGTGAGAAAAGAAGCCGGGCGTGGTGGCGCACACCTTTAATCCCAACACTAGGGAGGCAGAGGTAGGAGGGTCGCTGTGAGTTCAAGGCCACCCTGAGACTACATCGTGAATTCCAGGTCAGCCTGGGCTAGAGTGAGACCCTACCTTGAAAAACCAAAAAAAAAAAAAAAAAAAAAAAAAAGTGAAAAAAGAGTACTCCTCAACATTCATGTACTTAATATACATCGAAACATGATTTCTAGGGCTGGAGAGATGGCTTAGCAGTTAAGATGCTTGCCTGCAAAGCCTAAGGACCCATGTTCAACTCTCCAGGTCCCACATAAGCCAGATACACAAGGTGGCGCAAGCAAGGTTGCAGATGCACACAAGGGGGCGCACGTGTTCGGAATTCGATTGCAGTGGCTGAGGTTCTTTCCCTCTCTCTCTCTCTGTCTCTTTCTCTCTTTCTCTAAAAAAATAAATAACTTACACATGCATGTTTATAGCAGCACTCCTCACAATAGTTTAAAGGGCAAATGATCCACATGCCATCAACATATGAATAGATAAGCAAATTGTGGTCCATCCCCCATTGGAGCCATTATCCATTATTCACCCAGGAGAAGGACATAGACACTGGTAAATGCTACAAGCACCGAGGAACTCAAGCCCGTGACAGCTCAGTGAAGGAAGCTGGACACTGAGGGGCACCTGTGACTGATGGTCACATTCACACAAACTATCCAGAAGACGTAAACCCATAGGCACAGAAAACAGGTGAGTCTACTAAACATCACTGAATTATATAGCTATATGAACTTAAGGTCCCCAAAATCCACACGTCCCGATGCACACACATGACACACAGTCACACTGTCCGCACGTGCAAGCGTGAGCGATACACCTGGCCCAGGATTTCCTTAGCAACAGTTCTGCCTTCCCAGAGCCCTTTGCTCTAGTGGCCATCGGCCTCTCACAGCCTTAGCAGCGCTGTGACCAACACTTGATCTTCTTTGTGTCCCTGTGCAGAGTAAATTCTAGTCTTCTCCACTATGGAGGCCAGAGTCAGCCTTGATGGGTCATTTGGAACACTGCTCTGAGGAGATCCAAAGAGGCCACATTGCACAGTTCACTGCTCCATGAGAAAGAACAGAAATGAGAGCTGCACGTCCCTCTCCACGTGCAAAGAGCGAGGCACATTCTTTACTTCAGTAGCACAGATGGGCTCTGTCTGGAGAACACGTTGAGCTCACCAGTTGTTTCTTCAGGAACGTCGATGCTATAAGCTAAGCCCCGTCAGCGTCCCACATGTTATCAACACGGCGCTGTCTAAAACTGGTCTCGGGATACAAAGGCCTCGGCAATCTCTAATGGAGGCTTCCAGATGTTCCCTCAAAGGGAACAGGAAGATCTCCAATGAGACAGCTGGGTTCGGAACCAATGATTCTCCCACCCTTATCTCTGAAAGCCCCACGCAAGGCAGATCCAGGCCTGGGAGCCCTTCGTGAGACATGGTAAAGCCCTGGGGAGGGGGATTGAAACTAACAGAAAGCAAATGTCTACTTTGGCAGAACCAAAGGCTGATGTCAGTTTATTTTCCTCTCCACTGTTAATGGAAAAAAGGTTACAAGACAGCTCAGTGGAAACGCTGAACGCGAGCAGTTCTGTTTGCCTTTGATGGCTCAAGCTGTCTGTGATAAGCAAGACAGGGCAGAACCTTCCCTTGTGGCGGCAGTGAATTACCAATTCAAATATCTTTTCCATGAAAACTCACCTGCTGGGGAAGAAAAACGTCAAAAGACCAAGATGAAAAAGAAGAGTTGCTCCGTGAAACATGTTTTAATTTACATATCATGATGAACTCCATTCCATGTGTAACCCTTGAGTGTCCCAAAATCCACAGGTCTCTGGTTCATCCTATAGTATCCAGACGAAGTGGTTTGAACACCCATGGTTGCTTACCTCCAGTTCCCACCGGGGACTGTCAGGGAAGGGGTCACCGGGGGCTGTCGGGGAAGGGATGGGCATCTCCTATTTGGGACCAGGCTGGGTTACAGTTTTCCCTTTGCTTATCACATAGTACTACACATATGACCTTCTCTCACTGGCTACCATATGACCACCCTGCATACATACACCTCGGTCCCCAGCCCAGTTATTGTGCAGCCCATATGTGGACAAAAACCTTTAGAAATAGGGATTCTAGCATAGTACATTGAAGACAGTCATTAAAACGACAAGCTAGGGCTGCAGAGATGGCTCAGTGCTTACCTGCGAAGCCTAAGGACCAAGGTTCAATTCCCCACTATTCATGTAAGCTAGATGCGCAAGGTGGTGCATGCATCTGGAGTTCGTTTGTGGTGGCTACAGGTATGCCCATTCTCTCTCTGTCTAGCTCTTTCTCCCTAATAAATAAATAAATAAAATATTTTTTTAAAAAAACTGCATGCTAAACATCCCTTAGTCATTCTCTGGAATAGATTTACTCCCCCTTCCCCCCCCCCACCGGACATGCTTTCTGTCTTAGATGAACATTTGTCACTGATTTTTTTTTATTCCTCTACCTACCCAAGACTAGCTCCCAGCCTCAAATCTTCCAGAATTTACTTTCTTAGGTAAAGACATTGCTTATCTATTGGAATGCACCCATGCTCACTCACTAAACTGTCTTATGGGCTTTTAACTTTGCATATCCAAATGCGTTTATTGGGCTACAGAGATGGCTTAGCGGTTAAGTGCTTGCCTGTGAAGCCTAAGAACCCCGGTTCAAGGCTCGATTTCCCCAGGTCCCACGTTAGCTGGATGCACAAGGGGGCGTGTGTGTCTGGAGTTCGTTTGCAGTGGCTGGAGGCCCTGGCGCACCCATTCTCTCTCTCTCTCTCTTTCTCTCTCTATATCTGCCTCTTTCTCTCTCTGTCACTCTCAAATAAATAAATAAAAATAAAGACCAAATGCGTTTATTTAGTATGCTCTATTAAACAAAGCTTCACCCACTCCAAGACTCTGTCTCTGGGTAACGGAAAACCCTCCTACAAACACGCAGGTTCCGGGATGTCCATCATCCACCATCGAATCCAGGTGCACATGGAGTGAAATGTACTTGGTGCAAAATGTATCATGTTAACCGTCATTGTATAGTCTGGTGACGTGGGTAGATTCACACTCCTGTGGTTCCAGAAATCTGTCTAATTGGTCCTCTAGCCATTAGCAGTGACCCCTTCTACCTTGTTTCTCTCTAGCTCTTGGTAACCACCACTCCATCTCGATTTTAAGTATTTTTTTTTATTGTTTTTTAAGTTTTTCGAGGCAGAGTCTCACTCTGAGAGCCCAGGCTGACCTGGAATTCACTATGTAGTCTCAAGTGGCCTTGAACTCACGGCGACCCTCCTACCCTTGCCCCCCGAGTGCTGGGATTAAATGCATGAGCCACCATGCCCGGCTATTTTTAGTAATCACATGTGCGGGATCATATATTTCTTCATTTATGCCTGGCTTATTTCACTTAGCACATGTCCTCAAGAGTCATCTGTGCTATAGCATATGTCAAAATTTCACTCATTTGAAGTGTTGAAATACATTCCACTGTGTGAGTCCAGAATGCCTGCTTCTCCGCTCGTCGCTTGATGGGTCTTTGGGGTGTTTCTATGTTCGGATTATTGTGACTAACACTGCCGTGAACCACTTGTTGCACAGCTGTTGCTTCCAGGTCCTGAAACAAGAATTTGGTGTTCCTCTGGCAATGCCCCAATATGATACAAGAATATTGGGGCGTCCCCAGATTCTTGTCTTATGAATGCAAGGAATTGAAATTCACAGACCACAAGGTAAGGCTTACAGGTTTTATTAGGTTATGGATAGAATTTAAGAGAAGGAAAGGCTGGGAGATGAGTCAGTGGCTGAGGCACTTGTCTGCAAAGCCTAATGACCCCAGTTTGATTCCCCAGTACCCACGTAAAGCCAGATGCACAAAGTGGTGGCGCATGCATCTGGAACTCATTTGCAGTGTCTATAGGCCCTGGCTTGCCTATTCTCTCCTCCCTCTCTCTCTCTATCTCTTTCTCTCTCTCTCTCTCATTCTCCTTGCAAACAAATGAATGAATAAAATGTTTTAAAAAGAGAGAGAAGGCAGACATACAGAGAGAATGCTCAAGAGGCACGAGCAGGGTTCCCAGACATGGGGAAGCCCAGAGCTCAAGAGAAACAAAGGAGAATCCAGAGATGCCCTGCCTGTGAGAAGGCAGCAGTGGGGAAAACCCGGAGCACAGAGATCCCTTGCCCATGAGAAGGTAGGATGGGGAAAAGCCGATCTTGAGACCCAAATTAGGGTCATGTATAGGTTCGAGGGGGACTGAGCTAACCAGTCACAACACCAGTTTAAGTTTTAAAATCTTTCCAGGGGTCTTAATGCTAAGAAAGAACTCCTTCCTAGGGAGGGATTCAAGTCAAGTTTGTGGACATAAAGATCCAGGAAACTCCTTTAGGCAATAAGAGATGAGAAGGCAGATATTTCTCCAGCAAAGCGGAGACTATAAGAGCAGGCCCAAGGACGTCGCCTGGTGCTGGCTGCCTCCTCACCTGCCAGGGCTTCCTTGGCATTCTCTTGATTGCACCATTTGACATGAAAAAGGAAGTTTTGAAGTTTGACGAAGCACAAGTTTTTTTTTTATCTGTGTTTTCTTTTGTTGTCTCAGGATTGGCAACTCTCCCTATGTTTTCTTCTGTGAGTTTTGTTATTTCCACTCTTTTTTTAAATTTTTTGTTCATTTTTTATTTGAGAGTGACAGAGACAGAAAGAGGCAGATAGAGAGAGAGAGAGAGAGAGAGAGAGAATGGGCGCGCCAGGGCTTCCAGCCACTGCAAACGAGCTCCAGACGCGTGCGCCCCCTTGTGCATCTGACTAACGTGGGTCATGGAGAATCGAGCCTTGAACCGGGGTCCTTAGGCTTCACAGGCAAGTGCTTAACCACTAAGCCATCTCTCCAGCCCTGTTATTTCCACTCTTAACAAGTGAGTCTGTGGTTCACTTTTGGTTAGTTTTGTCTATCATGTAAAGTGAGGGCCTAACTTCATTCTTTTGCCCGTGGAAATCCAGCATTCCCAGTTCCAATGTTTTTAAAGACTGTCCTTTTCCTCTTTGCATGGTCTTGGCACTCTTGTTGGAAACAATTTGAGGGGCTGGAGAGATGACCCACAGGCTAAGGCGCTTGCCTGCGAAGCCTGAGAATCTCCAGGTCCCATGTAAGGCGCAGTGACACAAGTGTGCAATGCTGCACATGTGCACAAGGGGGCGCACACATCTGGAGTTTGTTTGCAGCTGCCGAAGGCCCTGGCATGCCCATTCTCTCTCTCTCTCCCCCCTTTCTCTCTCTGTCTCTCTCTCTCTCTCACAAATAAATAAAATAATTATAATCATAACTTGAGGGCTCGAGAGATGGCTTAGCAGTTAAGGTGTTTGCCTGTGAAGCCTAAGTACTCAGATTAATTCCCCAGTACCCATGTAAGCTAGATGCACAAGGTGGTGCATGCATCTGGAGTTCATTTGCAGTGGCTAGAGGCCCTGGAGTACCCATTCTTTCTCTCTCTCTCTTCCTCATCTTTGCTTGTTTCTCTGACGTGTTCTCAAACTTAAAAACTGTTTTTAAATAATAATTTGAAATATACATACATACATACATACATACATACATACATACATAATGGAATTTATGTCTGGGCCCTCCAATTTATTCCACTGGTCAAGATTTTGGAAATAGGGGGCTAGGGGAAATGGCTTAGTGGTTAAGACATTTGACTGCAAAGCCTAAGGACCCCAGTTTGATTCCCCAGGACCCACATAAGCCAGATGCACAAGGGGGCGCATGTGTCTGGAGTTTGTTTGCAGTGACTAGAGGCCCTGGCATGCCCATTCTCTTTCTATCTGCCTCTCTCTCTCAAATAAATAAATATAAATAAATAAATAAATAAATAAAAATAAAAGTATTTAAGATTTTGGAAATAAATGATGGGTAGATGATGGAAGCATTTCAGGACCATACTGTACTGACTACCATAGCGTGCTGGTGAGCTTTCAAATCAAAGCTTGTGAGCCTTTCAGCTTTATTCTTGCTGCAAAGTAATTGTGACTGTTTAGAGCCTCTTGAGAGTCTCTGTGAGTTTTAGGACGGGCTTTTCAATGTCTGGAATAAAAACTCGATTGCCGTTTTAGTAGGGGTTTCTTTGAGTCTACAGATCTACAGGTGGTCATATCCTTTTGAAAGTGAACATTCTTGCAGGGCAAAAGTCCAGTTCCAGTTCAGAGGCAGGGCAGACTCAGATCCGGGGCAATCCATCTGCTCTTGTTCTAGAAGTCTCTTCGCTGGAGACTTGGGTAGCAAGCTCAAGCTCAACCAAAAATACCTCAGGCTACGGAGGATACACATTTGCGTTCAAACCACCGCACCGCGAACGGATGGACAAATAACCGAGGGAAATGGCCAGGGGAGTTTGTCCCATATCTGAACTCGAGGTGAGGAATGGGAGGAGATGCAGTCCTTATTGTATGGGAAGGGACTTCATGGGCATCAGGGGGAAACCCCCGAAAGGGAGAGGGTCAGACGGGATGGGGAACGCGGTAGTCTATCTACCAAGGCAGTGGAGGCAGGCATACCTTGGGAAGGGAAAGTGACATGGGCAAGGACAGAAGCTTGCAGTCTCTGCAGCAGATGGGGAAGGGTGGGGCAGGCTCAGAGACAAGGCAGGCTGCCACCACCCATTTTTTTTTAAGCCCCAAGGCCTGCACTTGACCAGCTCCCTATCTTGCTGTCGCTGCCTTGATGTTGCGTGGTGGCCAAGGTACCCAGGTGTCAAGGCAGGGACGTCTGGGAGGTGAGAGCAGCTGACCTCCACCCCGCAGCAGCTGCAGCAACAAGGGAGGAGGGCAGCCCGGCACCTGTGTGCACCCTTTTCTGCTTGCAGAGCTTGTGAACGGCATGGATGGGTGGAGCTCAGCTCTCTGAGACCACCTGGGGTTTTTCACTCTTCTGCTTACTGGATCCCAGGGACGGCTGTAGAGCCTCACGGACTGTAGAGCCTCGCTGATGGCGTAGAGCCAGCTCTCTCCTGGACACCTTCTCAGTCCGTGTGGAGAAGTGTGGGGCTCCCTGGGGTGTGTGTCGGGGGGGGGGGGGACAGCGCATCCTCATCAGAATCCCCAGGCATCAGGAAGCTCCTGTAAGGTTGTGCCCAGCATGAGGTCTCACAGAAATGTGGTCCACCTTGATGGACAAGAGGCTGAGATGTTGCTAATTTCTCATGGAAAGATAAAACCCTTTTCTTCTTGTTTTGGCTCTTTTCTGCCAAGAACACCACCACCACCACCTCTTCTTCCTCTTCCTCCTCCTCCTCTTCTTTCCCTCTCTCCCTCCTTTCCTCCCCCCCCCCTTTTTTTTGTCGTCTTCTCTGGCCCCTGCCTGTCTCCTTTCTGCAAGGAAGATGGAAGTGACCCGATCTCGTGGCTCCACACTGTACCCGGCACACTGGCAGGACAGGTGGGAAAATGTCCTTTTCTCCAGGAAGGCGAGATCCTCACTGTTCTGGGACACCTAGACATTCCAGTGAGTGTCTAGGTGTGAGTGGAGACCACAGGCATCTTCTGGCCTCTTGGAGCAGGTTCTGCCCCCTGGGGACGCTGTAGAGGACAGCCAGCCCTGATGCTGGACCTGCAGCGTGACCCACGCAGAAACGAACAGCTGATTCGGGCCAAGCAAGGGTGGCTGGAGAGGCAGGGGACATGGCGAGGGACATAGCCCAGCATGGCTGGAAACTGGATTGCTAGGCACGCTGCTTGAGAAAAGTGTCCATATCAAGTTGTTCAGGCAGGAAGTAAGGACCCTCGAGTGAACCTCCAGTCAGAGAGCACTGTCCTATTCTATCATCTGTGGGGCCAGGCAAGCACTGGCCCTTGTGAAGTCCGGCCTGCTGGAGCTTGAGACACAAGGCAGGCAGGTGGGGTGGGGGCAGGCACACAGAAAGGTGGGGGAGGGGCACTGGAGGCAAAGAGAGGGGGTCAGAGGTGGCCCCAGCGCACAAAGGGTGAAGCCAGGTGAACTTCCTGCTCTGGGCTTCCTGGTGTTCTCACAAGTCTTAGGCCATGATGGGCCCCTGGTTAGGGTACATCGGGCAGCGGTCAGATCCAGCAATCCCCTTGAGTCCAGGTCAGAGCTTAGCAAGGTGAACCTCAAATCATGCCAGACCTCCTGAGGCCCCTCCAGTGTTTCTGCATAGCCTTGAATTCAGGCCAGCTTTTCTGTGCCCTCTGGTGGCACCTGCTCATCTGTAATTTCCAGTGTCTAGACAAGGTCATCAGGCTCTGAGATGACTGGATGCTGTAATCCAACATCCCCTCCTGGCAGGCTGTTTCTATATACTCTTTCTTCTTTTTTAAGAGAGAGAATTGGCACACTAAGGCCTCAGCCACTGCAACTGAACTCCAGACACTGGCATCACCTAGTGGGCATGTGCAACCTTGCACTTGCCTCACCTTTGTGCATCTGGCTTACATGGGATCTGGAGAGTCGAACATGGGTCCTTGGGCTTCACAAGCAGGCGCCTTAACAACTAAGCCATCTCTCCAGCCTACACTTCCTTTTATACAGTTGGTAAAACCTACAGTGAAGGGTTAGGCATGTAGCTCCGTTGATAGGGCACATTGCCCAGTATGCACCACTGACTACAATGGGCATGTCCGTGTCAGTCTGCAAGCCTTACACTTGGGAGGTGGAGACAGGAGGATCATTAGTTCAAGGTCATCCCTAGGTCTTTAATGAATTCGAGGCTAACCTTAGATACTTGAGACTATCAAAAACACTGAAGTGAGAGGCTAGAGAGATGGCTTAGCAGTTAAGGCACTTGTCTGCAAAGCCAAAGGGCCCAGGTTCAATTCCCCAAGGACCCACATAAGCCAGATGCACAAGGGGGCGCACACATCTGGAGTTGGTCTGCAGTGGCTGGAGGCCCTGGCACATCCATTCTCTCTCTGTACCTGTCTATTTCTGTATCTCTCTCTCTCTCTAACTCATAAACAAAAATAAAATATTTTTTTAATGTTTTAAAAAAATAAAAATTAAAAAACACTGAAGTGCAATAGCCTTCCTCAGGTCACATGGCTACTGGCAGTCCAGCCGGGCTTTGAACCCAGGCTGAGCGACTCCACAGCTCTTGTTCTGTGCCCTGGCACCTCCTTGTGAGTAGGTTAATATTTCTACCAAAGAAGGTCATTTTGACCCCGATTCATGCGTCACTACTGAAGACTAGAAGTCTGTTTCTCAAATAATTCCAAAGACAGAGATCACTGCGGGTAGATTTCAGTCAGGCAGAAAGTTTTCCAGCTTGTGTTTCCTCATGATGATCGGCTGGCTTCCCGACGATGTTTGATTTATTACTGCTGTCAAGAAAACACCTCAGTTTCCAAATAGAGGAAGAAAGGCCCACCCACCATCCAGCTGGCCGAGGTTCCCGCCACCCGGAATCTGAAAATACAAGTGAAAACATTCTGGTTTCCAATCCCCAACTCAGTTGTAACTGAGAAAAAAAAAATCAAACTTTCAATTTTTACCACCCATGTAGGGGTTATCTTTGCTTTTGAGCATGAAATTATGAAGTCACAAGACTAGTATAATGAGCCTATCACTTCATTTGAAAAAAATAGTAATTTTCCAAATAAATAAAAAATACAAATGTGTAAATAAAATTATTTTTTTAAATGTTATTCCACAAAGATAAAAATCCGCCTAAATTCATACAAGGTAGGCTTAGTAAAACAATCCAGATCACAAGGCCTCAAGAAATAAATATATTTGGTACTGATGAGTTGAGACGTATCTATTAGGGAAAGAAAAAAAAAACTACATTCAAAAATTTTAGCTGAGGCCAGGCATGATGGCACATGCCTTAATCCCAGCACTCAGGATGCAGATGTAGGAGGATCGCCGCGAGTTCGAGGCCACCCTGAGACTACATAGTGAATTCCAGGTCAGCCTGGGCTAGAGTGAAACCCTACCACAAATAAATAAATAAACAAACAAACAAATAAATAAATAAATAAATAAATTTTTTTTTTTTTTTAAGCTGGGCATGATGGCATAATCCTCTAATCCCAGCCACTTCAGAGGCTGAAGCAGGAGGAGCACAAATTTCAGGTCTTTCTGGGCTACAGAATGAGTTCAAGGACAGTCTGGGCAACTGAATGGGACCATATCTCCAAAGAAAGACTACAAAAACACAACTGAGTATATAATTCAGTGGTAAGGTGCTTGCCTAGCTTGTGAATGAGGCTCTGGGTTCAAGTCCTAGTATTGCCAAAAAGAAAGAGGAGAAAAAATCCACACACACACACACACACACAAAAATTTAATCTGACAAATTCTGACTAAATGAAGCCTTGGGGGTATATTCAGAAGACCTGGTATCTATTCATCCTGGCCACCAAGTTTCCAAAAGCTCTGAAAGGTTTTATTTTGTCTGAGCATTTTCAGGGTTGGGTTTATGCTTGGGAATACGGAGGCTCCATCTTACTTTGGGAGCCATTTGGGAAAGATCATGGTTGGAGAACGATAAGTAGGAACGCTAGAGACTCTCACAAGTGGTTCTAGAATGTCCAAGTGCATGAAGTGAACTGCTGGGGTCCTACACGGAGCTCTTTTCCCTTCCTGCTGCCGACTTGGCTTGAGCTCCTCCAATAGCGGACGCTGAGGTAAGGATTTGGGCACAAGCAGCTTGTCTGAAAAGCAATGCCAGGGCACCCTGTGGCCATGTAAGGAAGTGACCCAGGGAAGGAGGAAGCCAATGCAACGTGAGTGGGCAGATTGTCACGATGCAGTGAGGGTTCACTATCACTAGGGAGATGGAGGAAAATAAGCCTGAGTTTTCCTACCAGGGACAAGGGAGCTGGGCACCTTCCTTCAACTCTCACCCATCTGAGGGCTGATGGGGAACATGGGTTCCTGCACCATTGCTGACCAAACAAGCGCCTATGGTCAGAGAATTGCTTAGACAAAGGGCACACACTGTGGGGGGGGGGGGGAGAGAACCAATGTGTGGCTTATACTGAACTCGCCTGCTATTGGAGGAGCTCCGCCAAAGTTGGCAGGAGGAAGGGGGAAAGAGTCCTATATAGGACCCCAGAGAGAACAGTCCATATGGAGAAGAAAAGAGTAGTCTTCCAAAAGCCTCAGCAACACTGAAGAAATCCAAGCTTGGAACCCTTCCCCTCAAAAAAAGAGCCAGGCATGGTGATGCACGTCTTTAATCCCATGTCTCCGGAGGCCAAGGCAGGAAGATCGCTATGAGTTCGAGTCCAGTGTGGTACAAAGTGAGTTCCGGGTAAGATGGGCTAGAGTGAGACTCTATATGTCACCCCCCCCCATAAAAATAATGCCAAATCCCACCTTTGTCTAGGTGTTCATTTCTCTCCAAAACAACCACTGCCTAAATGGGGTAGCAATAAGGAACCTCCAACTCCAAGGATGGGTGAAGATGACATAAGATCATTTATACTTATAGTGATTTCTGGATTAGACATGTGACTTGTCCGCCCAGAAAGGGATACAGGTCACTAGTCAGAAGGAGGGGTCTTAGGAAACTTTTATGCTCCTAAGAAGTGTTCAATTTTTTTCTGTTTGGGGGCTGGAGAGATGAATTAGTGGTTAAGGCACTTGCCTGCAAAGCCAAAGGACCCAGGTTCAATTCCCCAGAACCCAGATAAGCTAGATGCACAAGGTGGCACGTGTGTCTGGAGTTCATTTGCTATAGCTAGAGGTCCTGACGTGCCCATTCTCTCTCTCTCTCTCTCTCTCTCTCTCTCTCTCTCTTGCTCTTCCAAATAAATAAATAAAAATAAAAATATTTTTGTAAAAAAAAATGTCTGTTTTGGCCAGGTGTGGTGGTGCACACCTTTAATCCCAGCACTTGAGAGGGAGAGGTAGGAGGATCACAGTGAGTTCGAGGCCACCCTAAGACTACATAGTGAGTTCCAGGTCAGCCTGGGCTAGAGCGAGACCCTACCTCGAAAAACCAAAACAAAAGACTGTCAGTTTTCCATGGGATATTGACATGTCTAGGAGCAAATGCCAGAGCTGCTGCTGCCATATTCCTTTAGCAGACGCCAGCATGGAAGAGTGAAGTCAAGATCCCGGATCCTGATGTCCATGTGAATCACCAAGCCCGGATCCTTTCATCCCTCTGTACGTACTATCCACGAGATAATATATTTCCTCATGTTAAGCAATGTATTTTCAGCTTTGTTACTGACATCATAGAAAAAGTCTCCCAGACGTTATCGCTAGATTAATCAAGGAACATGAATGACTCACATTCATACTCCGTTGACCCCAGGGCTGCAGCAATTGAAACACATCCATTCCAGACCTTCAGCTGTGTCCCTTTTATCTCGTGAATCAAGAGATAAAAATGCAAAGTGTGAGACGCTTATGAGAGATTTCTGTCTCAACCAGAGGTGATACATTTGCACTTGAAAAAGTTCACTAAAAAATAGAGCCTAGCTGAGCAATGGTGGCACACGCCTCCCAGCACTCAGGAGGCAGAGGTAGGAGGCTCACTGTGAGTTCAAGTCCACCCTGAGACTACATATTTAATTCCAGGTCAGCCTGAGCCAGAGTGAGACCCTACCTTGAAAACAAAAATAGGGCCTGGCCACTGAGAAATCCTGCTGGAACAGAGCTGGTAACCTCCACCATGTAGACCAGCTGACAGAAAGCTGGAAGAAGACATTCTGCATGCAGTTCAATGGGAGGGAGAGAAATCACCAGTGAAGGTATTCAACAGTGGACACTGCAAGCCTTGTATTTGGCCAGCCAAGCCAAATGAGCCAACGGGTGCAATAGTGGCACCAATAGTGGCACATCTGTCATGGTGGAAACCAACTGCCCTCTAATTGGACTGGAGGCCCACTCCATGGAAGGGAATATATCCCTGATACTGAAAACCTACAACAGGGGTAGTCATGAGCCCCAGGAGTGTAACATCTCTGCTGTCTGGCTAAAAGTATATAGTATGCTCACCAAACTGCCCAGTAATCACTTCTCTTAATGTTCATACCCATATAATAATGATACTCTCACTTTTGGCTAGAGAACTTTCTCTTTTCAGATGGCAGTGACCTTGGAATGACTCATAAGGCATCATGGTGCTGGGAAGAAGTGACAGGAGTGCTCAGTACTGAAATATCTCTATCACACCTTCCAAGGCTCAGGGTCTATAGTGGAAGAGGTGGCAGGAAAGAATGTAAGAGCCAAAGGAAGGGTAGGACTCCTTACAACGTGCTCCCCCCAGAAACAAAATGGCCTGGGATATCCATGACCTCACAGTGCCTGACACTACCTACATAAGACCATCATAATAGGAGAAAAAGATCATGATATCAAAATAAAAGAAAGACTGATTGAAAGGGGGAAGGGATATGATGGAGATGGAGTTTCAAAGGGGAAAGTGGGGGGAGGGAGGGCATTACCATGGGGTATTTTTTATAATCATGGAAGTTGTTAATATAAAAATTTTTGAAAAAAAATAGGGACCTGATATGATGGCTTATCAATTAAGGAGCTTGCCTGTGAAACCTAAGAACCCAAGTTCAATTCCCCAGGACCCACATAAGCCAGATGCACAAGATCGCACATGTGTCTGGAGTTTATTTGCAGCAGCTAGAGGCCCTGGCATGCCAACTCTCATTCTCTCTCTCACAAATAAATGAGTAATAAAATATTTCAAAGTTAACAATAAAAAAATGGTCAAAGGTAATGAGAAATAGCTATTTTGTGATTATAAGAAATAATCATTCTCAACATTTTGGCCTTTGATAATTTATAAAAGTTGCACACACATTATCTTTGACAGCTTTTGCAAAACTGAAGGAAGTTTGAAGTGTTAGTTTTATTATTCTCAAGTTAACATGAGGGAACTGCAGCTATGAGATGCTAAGTGACCTGTCCAGAGCCTTCCATCTTTAGAAACTGTGCTGCTGGGAATAGAACCCTGGACCTTGTGTATGGAAGGCAGGTGCTCCACCACCGAGCTACGTTCCCTAGCTCTTGTCAATTTGAAGCAGGGTCTGACTCCAACTGACTCCAACTTTCTAACTCAGTTCCTCTGATGACATATACCAAGCTATGTTCCTACCCATGAATCCTGAAAATTATACATTCCCATTCCTATTGATTTAGCAGTCCCTAAAACACATCCCACTCTTAAGTAAAGAGAACTAAGCAAAGCAAGGCATGGTGGTTGGTTGTTTCGCTATTTCTCCAGGATGGAAACATTCCTCCTTGAGGGAGGAGGGAGCCTTATGAGATTCGAAACACTCAGGAAATGGGCTGGAGAGATTGCATAGTGGTTAAGGTACTTGCTTGAGAAACCTAAGGACCAAGGTTCAATTCCCCAGTACCAATGTAAGACAGATGCACAAGTTGGTACATGCGTCTGGAGTTGGTTTTCAGTGGCTAGAGGCCCTGGTGTGCCAATTCTCTCTTTCTCTCTCTCTCTCTTCTCTCATTCTATCTCTCAGGAAACTTATAAGACTTATAAGACTTATAAGACCTAGGGATTTCAAAACCTTAGCAGACTAATGAGGTTCCCTCCCCAAGGTTTTATAAGCAGTAACCAGTTGTTGGGGATGAAGAGATTCTTCAATGGAAGAACCTATAAAGTGACCATGGAGCTCTAGGGATGTGGCTTTCATGAGCATGCCCCATGCTGTGCTGGTGGTGGGGGGGTGCTTTTTGGTGCTGACATTCCCAAGAGTCATCATGTTCCCATATGTAACCCCTCACCCATGCTCCTGGAAGTAACCCCAATAAATCCATTGATTCCCCAAGCTAGACTTGGGTGCAATCATTTCTTTGGTCTGTTATCAGTGCCCTTTGTGGAATAAACAGACATTTATTTACATCTGTCCACAGTGTGATACACATCTCTAATCCCAGTGTTTGGAAAATTGAGGGAGGAAGGGAGAAAGTTCAAGGCCATCCTGGCCTACATAGCCAGGCCCTGCTTCAAAATGGCAAGAGCTAGGGAACGTAGCTTGGTGGTGGAGCGCCTACCTTCCATACACAAGGTCCAGGGTTCTATTCCCAGCAGCACAGAAAAAAAATAAAATAAAACACCTAAACAGAGCCTACAGTACAAGTGCATTTCTAGACATGTACTACTAAGCAATGGTGCTGTGACAAGGCTGCTCTGAGGAACACTGTAGTGTCCAAAAACAACATACTTGCTTTCTGCAAGTTGGATATAGAGAGGAAAATTTCATGAAATTTTCAGATAAACAAAAAGCTTAAGAAGGGAGTCTTCTCTTTTACTGAAACTCACCTTGGGTTTACATTTCAGTGCTGTTTTGTAGTAGTGTCTGTATTGGTTACTTTTCTCATTGCTACAACCAAGCATCTGACAAGAAGTAGCTTAATGGAGGAAGGATTTATTTTGGTTCAGGGTTTGAGGGGACAAAGTCCATCATGGTAGGGGAAGGCACGGAAGAATTCATGGTGGTAGGGGTATGCAACTGGCACTCTTCAGGGATCAGGAAGCAGAGAGAGAGAGAAAGAAAGAAGCCTGGAACCCCAATCCATAGCACTATACCATCCACATTTAGAGTGGAGCTTTTCTTTTCAATGAAACCTCTCTGAATATGTCATTACAGACATACCCAAAAGTGGGTCTCCTAATAGTCTAAATCCAATCAAATTGACAATGAACCATTATGATACCATTTAGGTTTTTTTTTTTTTTCAAGGTAGGGTCTCACTCTGGCGTGCACCACCACACCCAGCTACCATTCAGTTTTATTTTCATTGTAGGATTTAAAAAGTAATACATGCTTAAATGTATATGCTTAAAGAGTAATATAGGCTGAAAACTCACTGCTTGGAAAATAATGAGCAACAACATATTTCCTCATCTTTAACATGCCATAGAATAGGGCAGGATTAATGACTCAGCAATTAAGGTGCTTGCCTACAATGCCTAACAACCCAGGTTCAACTCCCCAGTACCCACACAAACATGTAAAGCCAGATGCAGAAAGTGGTACATGTATCTGGAGTTCATTTGCAGTAGCTGGCTGTAGGCCCTGGTAGACTCATTCATATTCCCATTCTCTCTTTCTCTCTTTCTCTCTCTCTCTCTCCTTCAAATAAACAATTTTTTTAAATGCTTAGAATAATACAGCAGAAGATATGTGTAAAAGAAAGCATCCAGCCTGTTCCTGGGGGAAAATAACATTGCTGTGAAATCAATTCTCCTTAAATTAACATATAAATTTAATGTGATTCTCACTAAAACCTCAACAGAGTTTGTTGTTGTCAAAATCAATTTTAAAGTTTACATGCATCAAGAATGAATCCTGAGTAGTAGAAAAATCAGATTTTTTTTTTTTTCCACCGTGGTGGCAAAAGCCTTATTTCCGAGTTGGGAAAAGAGCTCAGTCCATAAAGGGCTTGCCTCACAAACACGGGGACCTGTGGTGGGTCCCCAGGACACGGGTGAAAACGCCCGTGTGGTGACCTGTGCTTGTAAGTCTCAGTGCTGGCGAGGTGGAGATGGTTACAAACGGGAGGGGTCACCAGCCGGCAAATCTAACCTAACTGGCAAGTTCTAGGCCAATGAAACCCAGTCTCAAAAAGAAGGTGGACACACCAATCACAGGTTTTGGACTTCATTTTCCTACTTAAAATATAAATAATACTGCTGGCCTGGGGAGGTAGCTCAGCAGTTAAAGGTACTTGCTTGCAACACCTGCCAGCCCCAGTTCTATTCCCCAGTACCCATGTGAAGCCAGACACAAAAAGTGGCCCATGTATCTGGCATCCATTTGCAGTAGCAAGAGACCCCGGTGCAACCCCATGTGCTAAGCACACTCACACACACAAGTAAATTAATCTTAAAAATTAGGCTGGAGAGATGGCTCAGCAGTTAAAGCACTTGCCTGCAAAGCCTAATGACCAGGGTTCATTTCCCCAGTACCCATATAAAGCCAGATGCACAAAGTGGCGTATGCATCTGGAGTTCATTTGCAGTGGCTGGAGGCCCTGGAATGCCCATCCATTCTCTGTGTGTGTTTCTCTGTGGGTCTCTCTTTGCTTGAAAATAAATAAAAATAATTTTAAAAAAATTAAAAATAAGGAATATTTTTAAAAAATACTACAGCTCTCTGTTTCTCCTACCTAGCTCATTTGTTGAAGAAGCAAATAAAATGGCATATGTGGTGCTGGAGAGATGGCTTAGTGGTTAAGGCGCATGCCTGTGAAGGACCCAGGTTCGATTCTCCAGGTCCCACATAAGCCAGATGTACATGGCGGCACATGTGCCTGGAGTTTATTTGCAGTGGCTAGAGGCCCTGGCACACCCATTCTCATTCTCTATCTCCCTCTCTGTCTCTAATAAATAAAAACAAATCTTAAAAAAAAGAATGAGAAGTTAAAAATGAGCTAGTATGGAGCAAGACTTAAAAAGAAAGAAAGAAAGAAAGAAAATAGCATATGTGAAAACAACCACAAGCTCTGCATGGTCACACTGGTTTATTTTTATCTCTTTGGAGGACCTTGATGTCTTTGGCACTGTTATGTAAGTGCATGACGGACATGTTGAGTTGATAAATTAGGACATTTCTCTTCCAGACTTGTGGAACCAATACCAGCCCAGTGTTCTTTAAATGAGTCTACCTTTCTTGGTTTGGCTTATAAAATCTGCGCCCTCTGGGAAGACCCAGCTTTACCATGTGGAAAGAAAGCAAGGGATGGGGAGGTGGGGAGGGTATCAGGTTAAATCCTACCGGAAAGCTTTGAGACTTGGTTTCCCTTTGCAGCCTCAATGCCTGCCAAGAGGGCAGGTGTGAGGTCCCCTGAGGCCCAGAACAGCCTGAGAGTCCAGAAGAAGAGATGAAGAAGCAGTGGGGAACAGGAACCCCGATAGATCCAGGCTGGGAAATCAAGTGTGTCGAACCAAGAGACCTGCTCACTCACAAATCAAAGGGAAGCTCGGTGGGGAAGCTGTCGGGAGTGACCTGGATGCCGGCCAGAGAAAAAGCGGAGAGGATTATAGATTTCCCTGACCACAAATCCATAGACGTGACCAGATGGGGTAGCAGGGCAGCCTCTGTCCCTTCAGGGTCATCCTACCCCGTCCTCCCGGCAGAGGTGACACATTGGCCTCTCGTCACACACGTGCTGCTCGTAGAACCAAGTGCAACACTCGCGGCTCTGTCAGTAAATCAAAGGACAAAAAGAGATGTGCATGACACTCGTTTCTGCGTACACACGTGCCACGAGTGAATTCTGCTGAGCACGGACCCGGCTTTGACTCTGAAGCAAAGAAGCTGATGTCCACGTGTAAATAGTAGGAACAGATGAGTTACTGTAGTTACATTTTATGTTTTGTCCACAGCAAGCCCATTTTTTTGTTTGTTTGTTTGTTTTGTTTTTGCAAGGACTGGGAATCTCATGGGCCTCTTTCTGCATCTAAGTCATGTCCTTTGGCCTGAGAACTCCATCCAAGCCAACTTGAACATGCAGAGGTGATGCGCTGACCTTCCTGAGGAGATAGCAGAGTGCCTATGGAGACCAGAAGGTCTATCCAGGCGAATTATGGGCTCTGGGAAGGACTTTCTAATGACCCATTTTCCCTGGGCTCTGTGATGGTTTGAATGTAAATGTCCTCATAGACTCGGGTGCTTTTTATTAGAGAGAGAGAGAGAGAGCACGCCAGCTTGCGTGAGAGCCCTTAACCACTGCATATGAATTCCAGACGCATGCGCCACCTTGTGCATCTGGCTTACGTGGGACCTGGAGAATTGAGCCTGTGTCCTTAGGCTTCGCAGGCAAGTGCCTTAACCGCTAAGCCGTCTCTCCAGCCCCTCAGGTGTTTTTGATTAAGTTTCCCACTTAGTTCCCAGATGGTGGAGAGGTTGAAAAGAGGAACCTTGCTAGAGGAGGTGTGTTTGGTGGGGGGCACTGTAGGGTGAGGAGTCTAGCGTATTGTGTGCTCAGAGCTAACTCCTTCTTGCTGGTGCTCGGCTGTCCTGGCTCTGCTGTGGATGTATGTGATGGACTGAGCCAGCCTCCTCCTCCATGATGAAGTTTCCCCTTGAATCAGTAAGCTCAAAATAAACCCTTTTCCTCCCACAAGCTGCTCTGGGTCGAATGTTTTTGTCCCAGCAATGAGGAAGGTACCTGCAACGGCCTCTATCTACAGCTTGACCTTCTTGGACGTCTCCAGCTCAACTCCCTGCCACTAATCAGACACGTCCACAGCTGGTAGCCCACAGGTACCCCAGCATCCAGAACTCTATTTCTTCTTTTTTTTTTTGTTATTTTTATTTATTTATTTGAGAGCGACAGACAGAGAGAAAGAGGCAGATAGAGAGAGGGAGAGAGAATGGGCGCGCCAGGGCCTCCAGCCACTGCAAACGAACTCCAGACGCGTGCGCCCCCTTGTGCATCTGGCTAACGTGGGTCCTGGGGAGTTGAGCCTCGAACCGGGGTCCTTAGGCTTCACAGGCAAGCGCTTAACCGCTAAGCCATCTCTCCAGCCCCAGAACTCTATTTCCACGGGTGACCGTGAGTGTGTGGTCTTCTGAATGAGTCAGGCTACTGGGCCCCCTGCTAGAACGTGCTGCTAGAACAGGGGATGGTCAAAAACACTCCGTAAACAGAAAGCTGTTGTTAGAAGAGGAAACAGAGAATGGGTGGGCAAAAGTAGTAAGTGTCCGCTACATGGATGAGCGGCCAAGGTGCATCTACTCTCGTCCCATCCGCTTGGGGGAAAGATGGTTCAGGCCTCAAGACAAATTAAAAGCAATAAGAACAACAAACTTCCTTATTCACAGAAAAGATAGTTTCATGCTCCCTTTCTTTTAAAAAATATTTTACTCATTTATTATTTGAGAGAGAGAGAGAGAATGGACACACCATTGCACTGCAAATGAACTGTAGATGCATGTGCCACCTTGTGCATCTGGCTTTACATGGGTACTGGGGAATCAAACCTTAGGCTTTGCAGGCAAGCGCCTTAACCATTGAGCCGTCTCTTCAGCCCCCCTTTCATTTTTAGTCACCTTAAGTGCTTATGATCCCATTTATATATTACTTTTCCTCAAATAGTCTGGTTTAACAGCTTGGCATGCATGTGTGGAAGTGGCTCATTCAAACTGAGGGGAGTGGGTGTTTGTCTTTTTTTGGGGGGGGGGACCAGATTCTCTTTTCTGTTGCTCTTCATCTCCGTTTTGCCCTCTGGGGACTAAGGCTGAGTGTGTGATCTTGGCTTAACCATGAACCCATTCCTGCTGGGCATATGGGCAGAGGTAAATTCACGTCGCTGGTAGTGGGCAGTGCTGTGCCTTGGATATGGTCTGAATGTGTCTCTCAAGGGTTCGTGTGCTGGAAGCTTGGTTCTCCGTGTGGCGATGTGGGAACCTTTAAGAGGAGGGGCCTTGCGGCAGGTGGATGGCCATTCAGGGCTCCAGTGATTGGATTAATGCAGTTCTCCCAAAAGATCAAGACCGGTCCCTGTCTGGTCTTCCTGTCTCACCAAGCGGTCTCTTCTGTTTTTGTTACTCCCGTGACATCTCCCTCCCTGGTACGACACAGCTGAGAGGACACGGGTAAGAAGACGGCTCCACACAGTCAACACCATGATATCTGGACGTTCAGCTTCTAAGACTCTGGGATAAATAAACCTCTTTTCTTTATACAGTATTCCTCTCCAGACATTTTGTTATAGTGAGAGAAAGCAAGGACAGCAGTCATATGCAGTTCACAAAGCATCGTAGCAGACCGGGCATTGGCAGTGCCGGGCTTTGGTTCAGATAAGGGGAGCCCCTCTGAGGCCGCACTTTCAGGGTTCTCACTGTCCTTCTCTGTGCCTCTCATGAAGGAACAAGGAGTTCACACGTCCAACAAGACACAACTCTCGAAGCCTGACCTCCACACCTGTTGCTTGCATTGACTACATTCCAAAGAGTCCGGCACCCCCAACTCCCCACCTAGGTGACCCCCAAGATCATTTTCAGAACTTGGGTGGCCCTCTTTCCTATGAATTTTCCCCCTGGGAGCAGACCGTTCACACTGCTAGACCCAAAGGAAGGTCAAGAGATGACTTCTGCAGGAGATGACGTAAACAGAAAAAGATGGAGGTGTCCAGGGCTGGGGCGGGGGCGGGGGCTAGATTTCATCCTTTAAAGCCTGAGGAGTCACAACTCTAAGTTTGAACCTGACTTTTTGGCTGATAATGAAAGTATGTTTTTTTTTTAATAGAAAGGATGTTTTATTTACTGGATTATGTATGTGATTTTATCATTAATTTATAACCTGTGCACATTTAGAACTATAGTACGGTGCCTCCATTATACTCCTGAACACAGGGTCTGCAGTGGTTGGACTAGGGGACTCACCGTTCATGCCAGAGGCAAGAAAACGGTCAGTCCCTATGCAATCATTCTGGTTTTGTTGGCCTGCCCAGGCTCACCTCTCATCTCGAGAGCAATGGTCTGCTGTGTTTAAGTGAACTTGACGTCTTTGCATTTAGCTCAGTATACCAAGTTAAAGGAAGAGAAACACTTCAGTTCCCTGTGAATTACCCTCCATGGCATGGGCTCCTAACATAAACCCTTCTTTTCTGCTTACTGCCCTCTAGCTAGCTAGGCTTTTTATATAGGTCATGTTCAAGTCATGAAAAAGGCAGTCTTCCTAGTGCTCACATGACCCAGGGAGAGGGGGCTGCTCTCTGTAACCACCGCCCCGGTTAGAAGACCTCCGGGGACTATAACCTGCACAGCTGCAGATCTGGGAAATACCGTTCCGAAAGCCAGAGTCACCATGGGGACTTTCTTGGAAACGATCACTCTCCAATCACAGGTCTATCCATCCCACCTCTGGGGGTACTCAAAAGTCAGAAGTTGGGAGGATTTAGATGAAGAATAGAGAACTATTTCTACCAGTGTTTCAGGTTTTGGTAGACCCACCCAACCCGGATGGAACTAAGGGACTAAGCCTGTCCTTACCTGCTTGCTCGAGGCCAAGTGTTCTGGGGATCTCTGCCTTGTGCATTTTTGTTCTTAAATTTTTTATTTATTGATTTATTTATTTGAGAGCAACAGACAGAGTGAGAAAGAGGCAGAGAGAGAGAGACGCAGAGAGAATGGGCGCACCAGGGCCTCCAGCCACTGCAAACGAACTCCAGACACATGCACCCCCATGTGCATCTGGCTAACGTGGGTCCTGGGGAATCAGGCCTGGAACCGGAGTCCTTAGGCTTCACAGGCAAGCACTTAAACGCTAAGCCATCTCTCCAGCCCTGCCTTGTGCATTTTAAGCTGAGGTATCAGTTACACATCTCCCCCCCTCCTTCTCTCTCTCTCTTATTTTTAAATTTTTTAATTATTTATTTTTGAGAAAGAAAGAGGCAGGGGAGGGGGAGAGAATGGACATGCCAGGGCTTTCAGCCACTGTGAACGAACTCCAGATGTGTGTGCCCCCTTGTATGCATTGCAATATTGCGTGTGTGCGTCTGGCTATGTGGGACCTGGAGATTCAAACGTGTTCTTAGGCTTCACAGGCAAACACCTTAGCCACTAAGCCTTCTCTCCAGCTCTCTCTCTCTCTCTTTAAATTTGTTTTTTAATTTTAGAGAGAGCAAGAGTGAGAGAGACAGAGAGAAAGAGAGAGAGAGAGAATTGGCACGCCAGGGCCTCAGCCTCTGCAATCAAACTCCAGAAGCTTGCGCCACCTAGTGCACACGTGTGACCTTGCATTTGCATCACTTTTGTGCGTCTGGCTTATGTGGGATCTGAAGAGAGATTGAACATGGGACCTTGGGCTTCTCAGGCAAGAGCCTTAACTGCTAAGCCATCTCTCCAGCCTGCATGGACATGGAACTCCAGCTGACCCTCCTTGGAAGGGGGAAATAAAGATGAGAAGCATTTTCTGCAGAGGATGAGCTCTGTAGCAGTGGGTATAAGACAAAGCAAGTCATTTTCCCTTTGGAAGGCCAGAGCTAGGGCTGGAGAGACGGCTTAGTGGTTAAGGCACTTGCCTGCAAAGCCAAAGGGCCCAGGTTCGATTCCTCAGGACCCATATAAGCCAGATGTACAAGGTGGCACCTGCATCTGAAGTTCCTTTGCAGTGGCTGGAGGCCCTGGTACACCCATTCTCTCTCTCTCTCTTCTCTCTCTCTCTCTCTCTCTCTCTCCCTCCCTCCCTCCCTTTCATAAATAAGTAAATAAGCCAGAACTAGACATAACAGTGACCGGAAAAGCCTAGTTAAGGACACAGCTTTGGCAGCAGATACGCCTGGATGTAAACCCGCCTCCCATTGCCAGACGCCCCACACACCACTTCATCTCTCCGCATCCCGATTTCCTCATTTACGAAATGGGAATTACGATAGTATCTTTTTGTAGCTCTATTGTGCTTTGTGTATGCTTTTCCAGTTTGGGGTTTCTTTTTCCCCCTGCCTCGGAGGATTTAGATGTTGCATTGTACGTAGCAATGTCTACATGTTCTGAAGAAACTCCAGGCTTTGAAACGATCTGAGAGACATCAACTTCCTGCCAACATGGAACATGTTAACAGGAGCCAGATTTACTCTCCTGCCTGGGGGGGAAAAAAAAAACTCACAAACCAGACAAAATACATGAAGCAACTCTCTTCAAGATAGCACACCTCGGACAACCAATGACAGTGATCCTGTGTGGTGAGGGAAAATGAAGTGAGCCCTGGGGTTGTCCAGGGTACTAACTACTACGTTTTCAAGCACAGAGTGGGCAGAGGATGAGCTGGAGCTTCAGGGCAAATGAACCAGAGGGGTGCGTGCAGCTATCAGCTCGTGCATGTTAGCAAAGAACTGTCTGGAAGAGACAGCGAGAACACACCCTGAACATCACACCAGGCACAAACAAACAAGTAAATAAGTTCTGGTTCCTTCCAGCCACAATGAGAAAGCTCATCATTGATGGGCATTGCTAGAATACTCCAAAAGATTTTGCCTCAACAATGGATAAAAGTAGCCCTGCACTAGCCTCGTTCTCACCTAAAGCCCCACAGAATCAAGCCATTTACCAAGTGGGTTTAATGTTTTAGATAATTACGTGATAGACACATGTAAGAGAAACTAAACAGAGGAAACTGTTTGTGAATAGAAAGAAGGAGAATGATGATGTCACTAAAGATTCGTAGGTTTATTAAAAGGATAATAAGGGAATTTTGTTAACAATTTATGCCAGTTCAACAACTGAAATATAATAGACTAATTCCTTAGTAGAAGTAAAAACTACCAGTGCTACACAGGAGGAAATAACTTGAATAACCCTTTACCTATTCTTAATATTTTGTTATTGTTGTTGCTTTTGAGGTAGGGACTCACTCTAGCTCAGGCTGACTTGGAATTCACAATATAGTCTCATGGTGGCCTCGAACTTATGGCGAGCCTCCTACCTCTGTCTCCCAAGTGCTGGGATTAAAGGCATGCCACATCACACCCGGCTTTCTATTCTTAAAATTTTTATTTGGAATTTCGATACATTCTCAAAAGAAAGTCTTAGGGCCAAAGGGCATCAATCCCTTTGTTTATCCCACATGTTTATGGAAGAAATAATATCAATTCTATAAAATTAGCCAAGCAATTCTAAGTAGAGGAAATAATTCATAATTCTATGAGGCCAGCAGTAGTAATAGAGTTATTACTAAAATTGAAGATGTGGTAAGAAAAAAATAACAGAGATGGGGAGATAAGTCAGTTAATAAAGTGCTTCTTTCACAAACATGAGGACCTGACTCCTGATCTCCAGCTCCCATATAAAATGTCAGGCATGGTAGCACATACCTGTAATTCCAACACTGGTAAAGTGGAGAAATGTAGATCTCTGGAGCTCATTGGCCAGCTAATCTAACCTAAGTGGGGAGCTCCAGACCAGTGAGAGACCCAGTCTTAAAAAGATGTGGGGCTGGAGAGATGGCTTAGCATTTAAGGCGCTTATCTGTGAAGCCTAAGGATCCAGGTTCAATTCCCCAGTGCCCATGTAAGCCAGATGCATAAGTTGACATAGATGTCTGGAGTTTGTTTACAGTGGCTAGAAGCCCTGGTGTGACCATTCTCTTTCTTTCTTTCTTTCTTTCTTTCTTTCTTTCTTTCTTTCTTTCTTTCTCTCCCTCTCTCTCTGTGTATCTTATAAATAAATAAATAATGTGGATGGCTTGCCCGAAGAATAACACTCTAGCCTACACACACACACACACACACACACACACACACACACACACACACACATTCAAAACCTCAAAAAAGAAAGAAAGAAAAGAACCACAAATGATTAAACTTCATGGACATAGCTGTGAAATTTTCAATCAGTACATCAAGTAATCTAAACTATATGTATAAAAAAAAAAGTATTGCATGACCAAATGGGATTTATCCCAGGAATGAAGATTGGTTTGACATTCAAAATGTAATTCTCCATTTTTCAAACAGAAAAAAAAGAGCATAGGTTCATCTCAACTGATGAAGAAAATGTACTTGATCCAACATCAGCACCGATTCTTAACAGAAACTATCAGTAAACTAGAAAGCCGCGTGAATTTCTTCAGCCTCCGGAAAATACTTACAGAAGCCTACATCTGACATCAGACTTTGAAGTTAAATAGTAGTGTGTCCCCTACAAGATCAGAGCAAAACAGAGCTGTTTACTACCACTACTCTCATTCAGACATGATGCCAACTTAGTTCAGTAAAGGAAATAAATATCATCTAAATGGATAATGAAACTGTTTATGGAGGACATGGTCATGATGTTTCTTATTAAAAAAAAAACAAGAAATACAAAAACATGAGACAGACTGACAATACTAAATGCTGACAAGAAATTGGAGCAACTAGAACTCTCATACACTGCTCAAAGGAATGAATTTATGATGGAATGGCAATTCAGGAAAAGAGCTCTTAAAATGTTAGCCATCTATCTACCCCCAAAAACCCTCAAATAGTCTAAGTTGTCCATCAAAAATCAAAATGCAGGGCTGAAGAGATGGCTTAGCGGTTAATGTGCTTACCTGAAAAGCCTAAGGACTCATGTTCTACTCTCCAGATCCCATGTAAGCCAGACACACAATGTTGAGGGCAAGCACAAGGTCGCACATACCCACTAGGGGGCGCAAGCATCTGGAGTTTGATTTCAGTGGCTGAGGTCCTGGTGTGCCAATTCTCTCTCTAAAAAATAAAATTTAAATTAAAAATTAAAAAAAAATCAAGATGCAGTATCTCCACACAATGGAAAGCTCTCCAGCAAATAAAGTGGATTGTATTATTGATACACATAGTGAATTTAATCTCAAGATAAGTTTACTAGAACAAAAAAGAACATAGTATATAATCCTGTTCATTCAGAGAGCATTCAAATGAATCTACAATGACCACAGTTAGATAAGAAAGGATGCAGAGGGGTGTGATGGAAGTATGCTGTATGTATAAGGATGTTCTGGGGAGACGCATGAACCTGGGAAACACAGGGAGAGAAGTGGGCAGAAGAGTTCAAGCACAGCAGAGAGCATCTTAAAAGTCGGTTGACAATATGTACTGAAAACTTGCATCAGCTTTAAAAAGGTTTGAAAATCTGTCAGAGGGCCAAGAAAAAAAGAGAATTTCTGCTGGTAATGCCGAAAAATGTATTTATTCAAGGATTTGGAACCAAGACTGTATGTCAAATCTTGCAGCTTCCTCAACCAAGGACAAAAAAAAAAGTAGTAAAATGAACTTTAAAGATAATTTTTTAAAAATATTTTATTTATTTATTTGAGAGAGAGAGGGAGAGAAAGAGGTACATAGAGAGAAACAGAGAACGGGCACACCAGGGCCTCCAGCCACTGCAAAAGAACTCCAGACACATGCGCCCCCTTGTGCACCTGGCTTACATGGGTCCTGGGGAATCAAACCGGGGTCCTTAGGCTTCGCAGGCAAACACCTTAACAGCTAAGCCATTTCACCAGCCCTAAAGATAATTTTTTTCTGAGACATTTCCTCTAATTTCTTAGAGATGTTGCTGAATTTCAAAGTTTATTTCACTTCCGGTTTTCCAATTTATTCTGCTGAATTTACAGCCTTACAAATACCTGTGTGATGTAAATTTAGGCACTAATGCTTTCATACAGCAGATTAAATTCTTTTGGTGCTATATTCCTAATGGATAATGACCAAGTTCTCAAGACATCTGAAAGACATGCATGTCTCCCCCCTCCACCCCTTGCTTTTCTCCTTCATTCCTGTTCTTTATTCTAGCACAGACATTAAAGAGTAAATGTCAAAAGTCTCTGACAGAAAAAGAAATTAAAGCTGTCCTTTTTTTTTTTTCAAACAATAATTGCTTTACTCAAGTGAAAACAAGTGATTAACTGTGCTTGGGCTTACTAAATGAAAGCAGAAAGGATATTGAAAGCATCACACACATAAAGGGATTATTAAATCTCATTTATAGTGCAATAAAATCCATATAGTCTATCTGAAAAACATTTGCCCATGGTCGGCTGCCTCACTGTGAGCATTTGAGCCTTCAAAGAATTTTAGACAATAGTAGGCAAAGGGCTTTCCAAGGGCAATTTACAATATGTATTTATATACATTTATATTCATATTCTACCCAGTGGACCTATGGCATAGATCCATTTTTATCTGGGATTCAATTTCCTCTTGATTGCCTTGATAAATCTCAAGCAATAAATCTCAAGCAATTGTGGCCTGCACTCTATCCCCAAACTGAATGGATTTGGCAAGAAATAAATAGAACTTTGATTTCCCTCTTCATCCACTCATCAAGGTTATTATTTGCTATTTGGTTCCTTACCCCTCTGGCTCACAAAGCTGTTTTATTGGAGAACCATGTATTATTTGGAGAAATTTAATCCCAGATTATCTCCTGGCAATCAGCAAACAAACCTAAAAAACAAATTTGTTGGCTATTGTTGTTGTAAAGAATGTTTTAGGAAAATAGCATTTCTTTATCTTACTTTATTTGCAACAGAAAACGAAGAAGAACCTTGGAAGAGTCCTCTCCTTATTGACACTCATGTTTTTGCTTTCTCGGTGAATCTAGCAGAAATTACTACATTTCACCTGAGATGCCCCTACCCCACCCCACCCCCAGAAATTAAGTTTTATGAAGGGCCTATCCAATACTATGTTCTTAGGTGGGTTTCTTCTTTGTAAACATTTCATGCTCTGCCTTCTTGAGCAAGCAGAGTCCATTAACTTTGCCAGATTTTAAAAAAAAAAAAAAACTATACTAATATATTTTGGGCACGCATTCTTTGGAAAACCTTCTCATTTCTGTAAGTCAGCTCCAGGACTAGTTTCCTGGGCGTGTGGTCTGGGGGGCATATGAGAAGCCCACTCGAAAGGATCTCATGTCTGACTTGCCGCTCTGCTGGTGCTACCTTCCTATATATAATGCCGAGCTCGTCAACAGGATGACATGCTTGTTCCATGAGTCCAAAAAGAGTGAGACATCAGAACAAAAGGGCCACTAGGAAAGAAGAGGGGGCCCTGGTGGAATAGAAGTGCGGGAGGCAGGACAAAAGAGGGCTCTGGGGGCTGGAGAGATGGCTTAGCAGTTAAGGCACTGGCCTGCAAAGCCTAAGGACCCGTGTTCAACTCCCGGGTTCCCACAGAAGCCAGATGCACAAGGTGACACATGCATCTGGAGTTTGGTTACAGTGACTGGAAGGCCAATTCTCTCTCTCTCTCTCTCTCTCTCTCTCTCTCTCTCAATCTCTCTCATAAAAAAAGCCAGTCTGTTGGGCTTACCTAAAAAAAAAAAAAAAAATTAAGCTTTTTTCCAAGCTGGGCCCAGCAGAATGGCTCCCGCTAAGAAGGGTGGCGAGAAAAAGAAGGGCCGTTCTGCCATCAACGAGGTGGTGACCCGAGAGGACACCATCAACGTTCACAAGCGCATCCGCGGAGTGGGCTTCAAGAAGCGGGCTCCTCGGGCCCTCAAAGAGATCCGGAAGTTTGCCATGAAGGAGATGGGGACTCCAGATGTGCGCATTGATACCAGGCTCAACAAAGCTGTCTGGGCCAAGGGAATAAGGAATGTCCCATATCATATCCGTGTACGGTTGTCCAGGAAATGAAATGAGGATGAAGATTCACCAAATAAGCTTTATACTTTAGTGACCTATGTCCCTGTTACCACATTCAAAAATCTACAGACTGTCAACGTGGATGAGAACTAACTTCTTGAGTGTAAAAATAAAGTTATAAAAGTTAAAAAAAAATTAAAAGAGGGCTAGAGGAGGGAATTTTGATCAAATTAAAGTATGTTCACATATTAAAATTTTCAATATTTCTGACTATTTGGAGGGATAGGGAGATGTAGTGGAGGAGGGGAGAATAAAAGTACATGAATTTATAAAGATTTCAACAAATTCATATATATATATATGTATATATATATATATATTATTCATTCATTTATTTATTTATGAGAGAGAGAAAGAGAGGGAGAGAGAGAGAATGGGCACTCCAGGGCCCCTAGCCACTGCAAACGAACTCGAGATGCATGTGCCACCTTGTACATCTGGCTTTACATGGGTACTGGGAATTTGAGCCTGAGTTCTTTGGTTTTGTCGGCAAGTGCCTTAACCACGAAGCCATCTCACCAGCCCTCAACAAATTTTTGATTATTGCACAAGGGGGCCTGAATTGTCCTTTGTACATCCCCCTCTAAGTTATGTAAGAAAAAACATGCTTAATTCTTGGGATCAGTCACTCGAATTCAAATAAAAAATTATGTGAGCCCAACAGAGGGTAATAATAGAGAATTTTGAAGTATTGCACATTAGTCACTAAGAGCTTCATGGGTATGAATTGATCTGAGCCTTGAATAAAACAGCTACAAGGTAAATATTATAATAAGCCAATTTGATGGATGCATGGAAATGCAATGAGTGTAGTGAAATAGCCTGGAATCACTATCAATTGTGGACCTGGAACTAGTCACCAACCGCCTGACTTTGGAGCCTTCTATTCTTTTGTTAAAATTTTTTTCTTTTTATTTATTTGAGAGAGAGGCACAGATAGAGAATGAGTGAGAGAGAGAGAATGGGCACACCAGGCCCTCCAACCACTGCAAATGAACTTCAGACGCATGCACCACCTAGTGCATCGGGCTTATGTGGGTCCTAGGGAATCGAACCTAGGTCCTGGGGAACCAAACCTGGATCCTTTGGCTTTGCAGGAAAGCACCTTAACCGTTAAGCCATATCCCCAGCCCTTATTTTTTATTCATTTATTTACTTGTAAGGAGAGAGAGACTCCAGATGCAAGCGCCACTTTGTTCTGGCTTTATGTGGGTACTGGGGACTTGAACTCGGGTCCTTAGGCTCTGAAGACAAGCGCCTTGGTCGCTCAGTCATCTCTCTAGCCCTGAAGCCTGTTATTCTAAAGTGGTGAGCAGCTCCACAGAAAACTTCAGCCTCCCTGACTTCAACGCGGCTCCTATCCTCACCCTACAAACTTAGAAGGCTAAGGTTGTTTCTGTGCTTCTGTGCCCCTAAGCTTCAGGTTTTAAACAATAGCTACGCTGTGGCTGTCTCAGCAAAATTTATCTGGTGCCCCATTTCTTTGATCTGTGAAGTCAAGTATACCACCTGCAGTGTGTCCGTGGACCAGAGGACGAATGGTTGAACTCTTTTGGGAGCGTCCACATTACCTTGAATGCCTTTGGGAGGAATCCGGTCGATTTCCTGACTCATATATTTGCTAACCCAAGAGACACAGTTTACCTTTTACTCCTTATTTAAGGTGGGCTCAGTTCCTTAGCGGCACTAAAAATGCGTTTTGCCCCATAAAACTTGCTCTAGCCAGCTTCTAATTAGTTTGCCTTCTGTCAGGAATAGGAAAGGGCTTCTGAAGACTAATGTTTTTAGAGAGAGGCAAAGTAATAAAACCCGACAGTCAGCGTCTATGAATTAAAAAAAATATATACAAAAAGCAGAAAGGAATTCCCATCTTGTAAGACATCATAATAACTCAAGGCCAAGACATCTATGCACTAAGTGATTTATTCAAAGTGTTTCTAAAGGAAAGAAGTTATAGTACAACTACTTCATTGGAAGCGACTTAAAGGAAGGTGCTGGAAGGGATTTCTAACATAGGGCCAATAAAAGCAGAGAGAAGAGTGTGGCCTGGAGGATCAAGAGTGGGCTTTAGGGCTGGAAGGATGGCTTAGCGGTTAAGGCGTTTGCCTGCAAAGCCAAAGGACCCAGGTTTGATTCCCCAGCACCCACGTCAGCCAGATGCACAAGGGGGCACATGTGTCTAGAGTTCCTCTGCAGTGGCTGGAGGCTCTGGCGTGCCCATTCTCTCACTCTCTCTCCCTCTTTCTCTCACAAATAAATAAAAATAAAATATTTAATAAAAACAAGCACATAGTTGCTCAGGGGGCAACTATGTCTGCCTAGGGGTGATTCATGGTGTCAACCAGAAGCTGGACAGGTTTTGCGCACTGCAGTATCCCTGGTGGGCAGATTCTTGGGGATGAGGGACTGTGGCCCACAGTGACATTTCAATGCCCTTTCACGTCTGTTTGTCCAGGGCTCTGGGATGTTGATCCTAAAGCAAGCAGGCAGCAAGGGGAACCCTGACAATGCATACCCAGCTGTTGGAGAACTGGAATGCCACTGAGAATTAGTTAGAGCTCTCTGGCATGGCAGGGGAGACGTGGACAGCACACCTCCGTCATCCAGGAGGTGGAGCGAGTTTCAGCTTCCTCGAAGGCATGTTCCAGACCCCGGGGTGGAGAGAGGACTAAACCACGTGGTGTCTGGGGCAGAGGTAAGGTCCATGTTCACGCACACTGTGTTTGGGGTTCTCCCCTTGGAACGTCTGAAGTCCCTACTGAGCCAATGGAGGGGACTCCCAACTATTTTCCAAGTGCTAAGAATATAAATTCATGTACAAAACTGGAAAGTTCTCAAGCCTATTTCTTCATAATTGCGTGTTTGGGTTTTTTGTTGTTGTTGTTTGTTTTGTTTTTTGTTTTTGTTTTTCGAGGTAGGGTCTCACTGTGGCCCAGGCTGACCTGGAATTCTCTATGGAGTCTCAGGGTGGCCTTGAACTCACGGCGAACCTCCTACCTCTGCCTCCCGAATGCTGGGATTAAAGGTGTGCGCCACCACGCCTGGCGAGTTTGGGGTTTGTTGTTTGTTTGTTTGTTTGTTCTCCAATACTTTTCCAGTAAAATTGCACAGTGCTTCTGTAGTCATACACAGCAGCCCAAGGGCGGATGGTGAAAACTGTGGCAATCAGATGACGAGGTGCAGGGACGCTTCTCCACCGAGCGTCACGGAAGGTCTGCAAGTGAAGCCCGTACATGCCACGCTGATTCCGAGGTGGCTGTTACCCAGTTCTCACCAGCAAAGGTTGTGTTTGAGTGTCTTGGGCTTCATCAATTGTGGTAAATGGAGTCAAATTTGTCATTTTCCAATGTCATTGAGCAACAACACTCACGACTTTTGATAACATGAAATTGGACTTTTGACACGTGTTTACGGCCCCTGTGGCAGGTTTAAAGGCCCCTTTCACAAGAGCTTGTCTGCTATAAGGTCCATGCTTTTGCAAGGCAGACTCAAGACCAGAGCGATTTTGCAATTCCTTCATCTCCCTGGATTAAAATCCTAGGCTCTGGCAAAGTTCAAGTTAAAAAACAAACAAACAAAAAACCTCCAACTTGATACAAGAAAAAGCTCCAGGACCGGGGAACAGAAGGTCTCTCTTCCTCTTGGTTTATTTGAACAAAGATGGCTGCAACCGAACCTTGAGACCTTTGTAGACTAATGCGGCACCTCCCGTTACCATGAGCTCGCGTCTGTTTCTCCAATCTTTTATTTATTTATTTATTTATTTATTTATTTATTTATTTATTTATTTATGAGAGAGAGCAAGACAGAGTGTTACAGTCAGGTTCACATTGCTGGCAGAAAACACCCAACCAAGATTAGCTTGTGGGGGAAAAAAAAAAAGGTTTATTTTGGCTTACAGACTCAAGGGGAAGTTCCATGATGGCATGAGCAGACATAACCTCCTAGGCAACATCAGGTGGACAACAGGAGAATGTGCCAAACACGTAAGCCAGATGCACAAGGTGGCGCATGCATCTGGAGTTCGTTTGCAGTGACTGGAAGCCTTGGCATTCATTGTGAGTTCAAGGCCAGCCTGACACTATATAGTGAATTCCAGGTAAGCCTGGGCTAGAGCGAGACCTTACCTCGAAAAAAGAAACAAACAAAAAATGAGGCAAGAGGGGACTTGGAGAAAATGGAAACCTAGTTACCCTAATGCCTCTTGGACCAGGAATGTGGGTAAGAGGGGAAAATAGAAGGCACATGCCCTGCTCCCTTTTGAGCCAGTGGGTGGTGGAAAATGCTGGAACAGGGGGAAAGAAGTGAGGGGAGAGACTGAAGAGCCGTCACGTGTGTGTGCACTCACCCTGGGTCATCTGCACTGCCAGTCATGCCACACGCTGAGGGAGGAGAGTCCAGACAGAAGGAAAGTGGCCCTTCCCCTCACAGCTAGCTGTGGCCCAGTCACCCTTCCTTGCCTTCAGGTCCTACCTAAGGGAGGCCTCCACCAGGGCCTGTTACTTGAAAATTTGAAATGTCTTTCCACAGGGGGCCAAGAGGAGCTCTGCCGCCTGCCAGCTCAGGCTCATAGTCTGGAAACCGCTCAGACCATGGAGGGGACTAGCCCTAGTCAGAGGCCTCCAGTCATCTCTGTACTACTTCGACAGTCAAATAAGCACCCAAGTGGGGAGATGGCTCAGTGATAAAGTATTTACCGTACAAGTGGGAGTACCTCAGTTCAGATCCCCAGCGCTCACATTTAAAAAAAAAATAGGGGGACACAGGGCTGGAGCTATAACTCAGTGGTTAAGGTGCCTGTCTGCAAAGCCTAACGACCTGAGTTTGATTCCCAGTACTCACATAAAGCCAGATGCACAAGGGGGCGCACGCGTCTGGAGTTCCGTTTGCAGTGGCCCTGGCACACCCATTCTCACTCTCTCTCTCTCTATGTCTCTCTCTCTCCCTTTCTCTAATACATAAATAAAAATAAATCTAAATTTTTTAAAAAATACCACAGGCTAGACTCAAACTCATGGCAACCCTCCTACCTCTGCTTCCCTAGTGCTGGGATTAAAGGCATGCGCCACCAAGCCTGGCTGGCACTAGTCTTTACTTGGGGTCTTGACAGGCACCCTTATCCACATTATGAGTTCAGGAAACCCCACATTCAAATTACACAGCCATTGGGGCTAATCAAGAATTTTCCACTGAGATCTCCCAGCTGGTTCTGTTCGACCCACCCCAAGAAGATGCAAACAAACCACAGATATTTGACCCCCCAGGGCTGGGGGGACAGGATAGGCAGACAGAATGACTATGTAAACCATAGTGGGTGTGTCTTCCCAGAAACCTCTGCAATTACAGAAGTTTGTAATTCAAGATTAGCATAGAAGTTATGTAAGAGAAAATGAAATCCACCTGTGGTTTCTTTAGGGAGTGTGAATATCATAAATCCTCCATTTGCACTGAGCTGTTTACTTTCATAAGCATATATTTTTTATTTTATTTATTTATTTATTTGAGAGAGAGAGAGAAAATGGGTGCCCCAGGGCCTCCAGCCACTGCAAATGAACTCCAGATGCATGCACTCCCTTGTGCATCTGGCTTACGTGGGTCCTGGGGAATCGAACTGGGATCCTTTGGCCTTGCAAGCAAACGCTTTAACTGCTAAGCCATCTCTCCAGCCCTCATAAACATATCTTGAGAATACAGAATACTGTTCCATCTTGGTAAAACTGTTAATCCCAAACTTTTGGCATGAAGGACTACATTCTGGCATATATTTTAGTCAGAATGACATCAATATTTATATTTCTTCGTTATTCAGTTTTCAAAGCAAATGCAATGAAGCTAAGAGGTAGGAATTATATTCAACTGTAAATATCAGAGATGTGAAAGAAAAAGAACATATTGACCACATAAGTGTTTATTCTCACAGGTAACAGCCTGGAGATGGGCTCTGCAGGGCTGCTGACGTGACCCCAGGAAGGGCCTCCTCTGTGGTCCCATTCCATCCATTCATGGCTGTGGCCTTCACCTTTAATGGCCCCATTCTTTTCTAAAGGAAACTCAGACAGGACTACAGGAAGAAGGAGGGGAAGGGAAAGTTCATTTCCTCTTCTAACAGGCCTCTTCAGAAATCCTACTTCCAGGCTGGAGAGATGGCTTAGCAGTTAAGGTGTTTGCCTGCAATGCCGAAGGACCCAGGTTTGATTCCCCAGGACCCACGTAAGCCAGATGCACAAGGGGGTGCAGGCGTCAGGGAGTTCATTTGCAGTGGCTGGAGGCCCTGGTGTGCCCATTCTTTCTCTCTCTCTGTCTGTCCACCTCTTTCCCTCTCTCACTCTCTCAAATAAAATTTTTTTTTAAGTTGAAAATCTCTATTAAAAAAAAAAAAAAAACAGCCAGGCGTGGTGGCGCATGCCTTTAATCCCAGCACTCGGGAGGCAGAAGTAGGAGGATTGCCGTGAGTTCGAGGCCATCCTGAGACTACATAGTGAATTCCAGGTCAGCCTGGGCTAGAGTGAGACCCTACCTCAAAAAAAAAAACAAAAAATAATTAAATAAATAAATAATAACTCCTACTTCCAGTTGTTAGATATCCTTGGCCAGAGCACAGACCACCAGGCTACACTTACCGGAAGGAAGACCCTTGTGAGCAGCTTGTCAGCGGGGATGCTGGCCTGGGGTTCTGCAGACAAAGTGGGGAAGCAGTATGTAAGACTGCCTGCCTTCTCACCACACTACTGCAATTGCTGAATTCAGGTTCTTTTTTTTTAAAAAAAATATTTTACTCATTTATTTATTTGCAATTAGAGAGAGAGCAAGAGAGAATGAGAATGGGCATGCTGGGGCCTCTAGCCACTGCAAAAGAATTCCAGATGCATGCGCCACTTTGTGCATCTGGCTTCACGTGGGTCCTGGGGAATCGAACCCAGGTCGTTAGCCTTTGTGGGCAAGTGCCTTCACCACTGAGCCATCCCTCGGACCCTCAATTTCTCTCTGGCGCAGTAAAAGTTGCTGAAGCCTTTTCCATTTTCCACTTTACTGAAATTATTGAATTAGTATTAATTCCTTTATATTTAAAATTTACAAGGAAGATTTAATCAAATTCCTACATTTTAGACCATCAAAGTTGACAAGCATACAGTTTATGATGTCGTGAGATTTCTTTTTTGAGCACATTAAGTTAGATTTTATAGTATCAAGGATTGAATTCTGAATTTTTCCACAGAGATATTCCACTGTATCCCATCCACACGGTTTGGATGTTCACTGTCCACAAAAGTCTATGTGTCAAAGGGTTGGTCCACAGAGTGGCACTACAGGGAAGTACTGTAGAGCTTTAGGGACACGAATGTTGGGGAAGGTCTTCAGGTCACTGGTAGAGTACTCCCGAAGTGGGCACCTGAACTTCCAGTCCCTTCCTGGCCCTGAGCTGAGCTGTCTGCTGTGCCACATCCACCCTGCCTTTGCCATCCAGCGCCCCACTGGAGGTTCAAAGGATGGACCTGCCCTGTCTTAGGCTTAAGCTTCCAAAACTATGAGCCAGATCTTTTCTACTTATAAGATAATTGCCTCAGGGTATTCTATTATAGTAATGGAAAGCTGACTAACATACACCTGCATAGGACCAAAAAAGGAACAAATTTCACATGATTTAAAACATTTAAATAGACTCCCGGTCAAGGTGGCAACCGCCTAACTGCGCCACACCTCCCCGGGAAAGAAAGACAGACGCAGACCCTAAGGAGAGAACCGCCCCATCATACCTCAAAAGGGCCCCAGCTGAAACTAAGAATAATTGGGGAAACAAGCAAGGGTGCTGCTTCCTTGGTGAACCTGGTACCAGCACAAGGGTGAAGGAGATTGACACAGACAACACTCAACTCCTACCAAACCAGATACCCAGAGATAGAGGCTCCCAAGACCTCATCACTGAAGCAGACCTAAAATGAACCCAACATGGCTCAGGGAAATTTTGTGGAAGAGGGGGCGGAAAGAATGTCAGAGCCACACGTTGGGTCATGATACACAGAGACATTTCCTCCTACCCATAACTGAGGGCTAACTCCACGATGCATGACCCATATACCTCAAGAAGGAGGGACCAAGGGGAGGGGGGAGGACAGGGAGGAGGCTAACAATGGTACCAACTTGACTGTATTCACTGAGTACAAAATGAATTAATAAAAAAATAAAACAAGTAAATAAATAAAATAGATATTAACTCCACACGTGATTTTGTAATTGTACTTTCACATTCTTGCATTTTAAAATGATTCCTTAAAACTGAATAAGCCATAGGTCCCATGAAGCAGGGCCTAGATAGACTCACGGCAGAAACCCAGAGGAGGAATAGACAGCCGGGTGGGAACTGGGTAGACTCATAGCAGGACCCCCGAGGAGGTTGGAAAGAAGGCAGAGAGGATCCCTTAGAGCCTGACCTGTCAAGAAGGAATAAACCACACACCAGTAACTCACAAATATGGCCAGTATGCCCACAGAGCTGCCAAGAGGTCGATCAAACCCGGGATTCATGAACTGTGCACCCCAAAAGACCGGCACACAGGCTACGCCCACCCCTCCTCACTTGGCTGCCATCTTGGAGAAGAATTGGGGAAAGAAGGAAGGAATTGAACATACTAAGAAAGTATTCCCTTGGGCAGAAAATGCAAGGTAAACAACTTTAAATCATTGGAGTGGGGTGAATCCATACCACTCCCCAAAGCAGTACGGATGAGGAGCTGGAGACCAGTTTATCAGTGCCATGGAAATACACACACTTAAAAAAACATTTTATTTATTTATTTATTTGCAAGGAGAAGGGGAGAGAGAGAGAGAGAGAATGAAAACAAGCACACAGGGCCTGTTGCCACTGCAGACAAACTCCAGATGCATGCACCACTTTGGGTCCTGTATTTACGTTGGGTACTGGGGAATTGAAGCTGGGATGGCAGGCTTTGAAAGCAAGTGCTTGTAACCACTGAGCCATCCCCCAGCCCGTGTTCTTGTAGTTTTTGACGTAGACTCTCACTGTACCCCCCGCTGACCTGGCACTCACTCTGTAGCCCAGGCTGGCCACAAGCTCACAACAATCCTCCCAGATCCTTTTTCACAATATGGTTGATTTGGGAGGAGACACTGATAGCTTCGCCGGAACAACTAATATTCTGCTTCCTTCTATCATGCGTCGCTTGGGAGTCTCACGTGAAGGAGATCTGGGTGAGGTCTCTGTCTTCATTGCACAAATAATGAATGAAGGGACACGGGTCATAAACTAGTGACAGGACTGGAAGAAAGGACTTGTGGACTCCAGCTAGGTCTCTTTGCACTGAGCCAGTGAATCTAAAGGACAGAAAAGCCAGTCTGGGGGCTGGAGAGATGGCTTGGCGGTTAAGGCACTTGCCTTTGCAAAGCCAAAGGACCCAGGTTCGACTCCCCAGGACCCGCGTAAGCCAGATGCACAAGGGGGCGCATGCCTCTGGAGTTTGTTAGCAGCAGCTGGAGGCCCTGGCATGCCCAGTCTCTCTCTCTCTCTCTCTACCTGCCTATTTCTGTATATCTCCCTCTCTCAAATAAATAAATAAAAATAAAATATTTTAAAAAAAGAAAAGAAAAGCCAGTCTATGCCAGGCAATAGGCACTGGTCTCTAGACATGCTGGTGTTGTTTCCTCAGTCTGACCAAAGAATCAACTTTGGGGAGAGGTGCCCCCCCACACCAAGCCCAGCTGTCTACATTCCAGGGTTCTGTTCTCCCCAAGCATCCGTGAAGACCTATTAAAGCACCAGACCCAACTTCTCATTTCATTTTGTGCCAAGGACACTTTATTTGAAGTTTCCTCGATCCCATAAGGCCTCCCTATGGCTGTCTTGGTCTGATTTAATTAAAATCAATTCTTGAAAAGATTCACAGACTTGACCTGTGACAATGTTCATTGCTTTTTTTTTTTTATTTATTACTTTTTGCTGGTACTGGAAAGCCACACACAAGCCCCCCTCCCCCAAAGAACCCGAATGACTACAGACTCAGCCCCGTCATCATCCAAAAAGTCATCTGTCACTTTAAACTAGTTGGAAGTCAAGGTCAGGTTCACAGGAAGCCCCACAAGTTCAAGCAATGTTTCTGAGGTCCCAGGATTTGAGCCATGTTCCCTTTAAGGCGGGCTGGAAATCTACAATGGAAATGATGCTTCTAAATCTGTTTCTGTCCATCTGTGGGCTCCAGCTGCTCGCATTTCATTAGGGTGACTTCTCGGGCCTTCAGATCTCATTTCAGATCAGGCTAGGCCTGGTCTTGATTAAAACTGCAGCAAGAGCAGCGTATGGCCCTCAGAGAGGCCGAGGCGCCGTCACAAGCTGCTGCAGGTTCATGCTGGAAAGAAGAAAAAAAAAATACCCATGAACGCTCTGCTCTCTCCAAGTTGGGCTGGAAATGAAACCCAACCTTGTACACTGCCTATGTGCATGTATTTGAGTTAACTGAGTTCTTAATTATTAAAAGCGGGGACAGCCAGGCAAAGGGTTTGGCCAGCTCAGTATTTCAGAAGCACATCAGTGCTGGAGGGATGGCTCAGCGGTTAAGGCATTTGCCTGCAAAGCCAAAGGACCCAGGTTCGATTCCCCAGGACCCATGTAAGCCAGCCTCACAAGGGGGCGCACGCGTCTGGAGTTCGTTTGCAGTGGCTGGAGGCCCTGGTGCACCCCATTCCCTCTCTCTCCCTCATCTTTCTATGTCAAATAAATAAATAAATAGCACATCATCGAGGCAAACTTCTTCCAAAGTTCCCTTGGCATGACTGGTGTTGGGACTCTCGCTGTCACCTATTTTAAGAGGAAAATAGGAAGAGTGGGCTGTGACCGTTCATGTTTAGGTAACATTTTTGCACCTGTGTTTAGCTTTTGAGTTCCATTAGATGAGTCAAAACACTTGGGTTAGAAAATACTCCCACTTGACGTCAGAACTAGCCATGCAAGGAAGAAATGGGCCACACTCCTGTCCTCAGAGACGCAGCCCAGACTCAATCAGAAACCATACCAGTTACTTCCCATAGGATGGAGAATGTCTTTGCAGAGTGGCCTCATTACTGAAGGAGCTGATGAATGGGCTTTTGTCCTGAGTTTTCTCAACTTCTTTCCCCCCCCAAAAAAAGAGGGAGAGAGAAAGATTATTTAAATTTTATTTATAGCCTTTTATTGCAAAGTCAGTTTTTAATTTTTTTTTTTTTTTGATTTTTCAAGATAGGGTCTCGCTCTAACTCAGGCTGACCTGGAATTCACTACGTAGTCTCAGGGTGGCCTCGAACTCATGGCAATCCTCCTACCTGTGCCTCCCTAGTGCTGTGATTAAAGGTGTGCATCACCACACCCAACTTTTAAAAAATATTTTTATTTCCAAGCAGAGAGAGAAAGAGGAGGGGTGAATGGACACACCAGGGCCTCCAGCCACTGCAAACGAACTCCAGACACGTGTGCCCCCTTGTGCATCTGGCTAACGTGGGTCCTGGGGAATCGAACCTGGGTCCTTGGTACTAGGTAATTGAACCCAGGCCATCAGACTTTGCAAGCAAGTGCCTAGCGCTGCTGTGTCATCTCTCCGGCCCCCACTTTTTAATTTTTGACAAATCCATACTTGAATATAATGCATTCTGATCTTATTCACCACCACTGCTCTCTCTTCTCCCCCCCCCTCATTCCTACTGACACCCTTCTTCAACTCACCCCCCTCCTGCTTGTCTTTTGGCCGTGTGGTCCACTGAGTTAAGTCAGGGTTGATTGCATATGCATTGGGGGGCTATACTTACTAAAATGTGTGCAACTTAGCCACTGCGACAGCACGGAAGAGCATGAATGAGTCTCTCCCCCAGCCGCCATTAACTGCCAACAGTTCTTCTGGGAGGAGGGGAGTCTTGTGAGCCCCTTCCTCATCTGTGATGGAATGTTGACAAAGTTAGTCTTGTGCAGGAAACCACAACCGCTGTGTTTGCTCTTGAGTTCTTTATGAGACAAGCAATAAAGGCGAAGGTCCTTACTTCATACATTCTAATGTTTTTCCTTATAATCATGCAAAAATATTTCAAAGGCGTCGCAGGATAGTTTTAAGTGGCTCTCATGAAGTTTTGCAGTTTTATTTTGTTTCCAATTGACATGTAATGCACAATGTAATGTTTCAATACATGCATATGCTGCATGATCCAGTCAAATAATAAGGAATAAATATCACTTCAAGCATTTACAGCTGCTTTGTAGTGAGTCAAACTCCTGTCTTCTATTTTGAGGGTACTTCTTGAGATGTCTGCTTCCTTTCCTTTTAAAAATACATCATTTAGGTATTGTATATATAAGTAGAAAGATTGAGATGGGGAGGGGATATGATGGAGAATGGAATTTCAAAGGGGAAAGTGGGGGGGGAGGGTACTACCATGGGATATATTTTATAATCATGGAAAATGTTAATAAAAATTGAGGAAAAAAATTTTTTTAAATAAAATAAAAATACATCATTTAGCCTTTTTTACACAAAAAAATATTAATTCTGGGCTGGAGAGATGGCTCAGCGGTTATGGCGCGTGTCTGCAAAGCCTAAGGACTCATGTTCGACTCTCCAGATCCCTTGTAAGCCAGATGCACAAAGGTGAGGCACGCACAAGGTCGCACATGCCCACTAGGTGGCGCAAGCGTCTGGAGTTAGATTTTAGTGGTTGAGGCTCTGGAGCACCAATTCTCTCTCTCTCTCTAAAAATAATGTTTTTTTTAAAGCAAGCTTTAGCGGGGTGTGGTGGCACATGCATTTAATCCCAGACTCGGGAGGCAGAGGTAGGAGGATCACTGTGAGTTCGAGGCCACCCTGAGACTACATAGTGAATTCCAGGTCAGCCTGGGCTCAAGTGAGAGGCTATCTCAAAAAACAAAAAAACCTTTTATTTATTTTTTATATAAAAAAGATCAAAGGAAACACAAGACATCAGGTATCTGAGTTTGCCCAAGTTTCTGGCAATAAAAAGCAGGCCCTAACCTATGTGAAATCCTGGAGAAATGCCCAGGAGGCTGTGGGAAGAACAGAGGTTGGCTACTTGCTGCAAAGGCTTCATTTGGCAGACTGTCTTCATGCCTTGCTCCCATCATGTTATTTTGCCTCTAAAGGAAGTAAGGTACCCCACCCACACCCACACCCCCACCCACACCCCCACCCACACCCCCACCACACACTCATCTCTAGTAAAGGCTAGGCGTGCTGGTGTTGTTACTGTTGTGGTTTTTCTTGTCTAAAAGTTTGAGCAAGTATAACAAAATTCTGATGTTTTCCTAAAGCTACTCAATTTTCTTTTGTGAGAGAGATTTGGCATACCGGGACCTCCAGCCACTGCAACCAAACTCCAGACGTGTGTGCCACCTTGTGTGCACGTGTGACCCTGCATGCTTGCACACCACCTTGTGTGTCTGGCTTACATAGGACTTGCAGAGTCGAACATGGGTCCTTAGGCTTCGCAAGCAATCACCTTAATCACTAAGCCATCTCTCTAGCCCTCAATATTTTTTTATTTTTATTTTGAAAATAGCAAATACTAAGTTAATTCATTTGGCAGGGCAACCTTGGCTTGTTGTTACCCTGGCTCGTTAAAAGTCTCATTAGAAGACAACCATGGTAGTTTGAATGGATGCCCCCCCCCCACACACACATACCATATTCAGGATTTTAAGTTTGTAATTTAGATCTGCTGCCACCTGGCTGGAGGAGGTGTCACTGGGCAGATCCTAGGGTCCAGCCCTAAGGTGTGATGATGGATTTAGAATTCCAGTCTAAAGATATACAAAGTGCTTGAGCTTAGCCTGGAATTTTAAAAGTGTGTGTGAGTGCACTGGTGTTGGTAGCTTGTGGTGCTTGGACCTGTGAACGTGGGCCAGCTTCTGCTGCCATTATGGATCTTCCCCTGGATCTGTAAGCTTCAATAAATTTCCTTCCTCCATAACTGTCCCTGGTTTGGAGGTTTATTTTGGTGACTTGAGGCTATCTACTCCAGCAACCCAAGACTGGTCCTGGTCATTGTGAGGATTTAATTCAGATGTGTCCCATAATCGTACGTGCGCTGAGTGCTAGGTCCCCAGCTGGTGGCAATTTGGGAACTGGAGCCTCCTGGAGGCAGTGTATTATTGGAGGCAGGCTTATGGGTGTTGTAGCCAGCTTCCCCTTGCCAGTGTTTGACACACTCTCCTACTGCTGCTGTCTGACATTGGCCAGGAGGTGATGTCCACCCTCTACCCATGCCATCATTTACCCCCTGCCATCGTGGAGCTTCCCCTCGAGTCTGTAAGCCAAAATAAACCCTTTCCTCCCACAAGCTGCTCTTGGTAGGGTGTCTTCTGCCAACAATGCAAATCTGACTGCAACCGTCCCTTTCTCCCCACTTTACAAACGGAAGCAGAGCCTCGCTGCTGGTGCCCCAGGTTATAAGCATGAATGCAGGTCAGGTTTGTGGGAAGGGGAAAAGCCTGCTTTGGTTCCAGTACCTGGCGTCCTTCATCTAGTAAAAGAGGGTGTTGCCGGGGCGGTGTCTTAGCGCGACATCTCTAAACAGAATACGTTTCCCATGGCTCTTTATAAAAGCCACACTGTTTCTCCAAACAGAGATTGCTTGAATACTACCATTAGGTTAATTCTGCTCAAGGCAACTCTCCAGTAGAGACACACTCACGCCAAGTAAGATCCATATTCCAGAAACTTCTGCCAAAGTATGTACAGTGGGGTTGTATCCAGCTGCCAGCAGGCCTCTACTATCTTGTGCTTTCCCAAGGAAAAGTTTATCTTCCTGACACAAGATGTTCTCTTTCAATATGAATAATGGAGATAATATTTTGCTCAAATGAAACCGTCTCTGTGCTGTGGAATGTCTCTACATTTTTACTCACTGTTTCCTGGGAAGATGAGGCACGCTATATGGGATAGCCAATCATGATGTCTGCAGACCACACTGGCCATTCAGTCCCATGGTCCAGCGTGGAACCTGAAATATTCCTGTAATACACTGCAAGTCTATTGACCGGATGCATGGATCGCAGCTCAACAGGGACTGAAATTGGACAAGTTCATTATCTCTTACAGACAGCACTCCTCATTTTTTAAAAATATTTTATTACTTATTTATTTGAGAGGCAGAGAGAAAGAATGGCCATGCCAGCGACTCCAGCCCCTGCAAATGAACTCGAGACGCATGCGCCACCTTGTGTATCTCTAGTTTACATGGGTCCTGGGGGATTGAACCTGGGTCCTTAGGTTTTGCAGTAAATGCCTTAACTGCTAAGCCATCTCTCCAGCCCAGCCCACCCTGTCTTTCTTCTTTCTTTCTTTCTTTTTTTTTTTTTTGGTTTTTCAAGGTAGGGTCTCACTCTAGCCCAGGCTGACCTGGAATTCACTATGCAGTCTCAGGGTGGCCTCAAACTCACGGTGATCCTCCTACCTCTGCCTCCCGAGTGCTGGGATTAAAGGTGTGTGCCACCACACCCACTCCACCCTGCCCTTCCTAGTAACATGTTTTCCATCTGTGAGTTTTTTCCTTTCCCTGAATTGGCCCCAGGACAAAGGTTCACTAAACACTAAGCTGGTTGAGAGAGGCGGCTACCTTTCCCAGGCATGACATCGTGTTGCTAACCCCAGGCACAATGTCTGTTTGTTAAAATGCTCACAGTGCTAGACACTGCAGTTCTAGACACCCCAGTGGCTTCAGACCTCACTTATCAGCTCCCTTCTGTTGATAAGCCCACGCTTTCTTTCAGTCACCAGTGATGCAAGATGTCCCCTTAATCATTACATCAGGGAAGATCTGCTAGAAAAGATTGAGGTTCCCACCCGCAAATCCCGAGATGGTTGAGGGCCTAAAGAGCTAGGGATGGAGCCTAGATAAGAAAGGAGGAGCAGAAACCCCTTTGAAAATGTTGCATGAGGATTATTTTAACTTATTCATAAATGCGTAGACACTGGTAGAAGATATGTTTAACTGATCATTTCACCAAATGAAAGACAGATTTTAAGATGAATGTTCTCTGAATAATCAGCTTGCTAAAGCAAACAAAACACATTAAAGCAGGCCTAGAGAAGCCAACTTGGAAATCTATGTTTTAATAGGAAACATTTCTACTTCTGCAAAGATCATTTTTTTTAAAAAAAAAGTTATTAATGCGATCAATTTTGCTTGTTTTCAAACAGGATGGAAGCATTTTCAAGCTCTCTAAACTCACTCTGGTGACTCTGTAATTTCTTTGAGAGGTTTCTTAACCACTGTCCACGTAAAAAATAAAAAGAAATAACTTTAAAGGTTTCTGACATGAAGCTTCCTTCTCAGGATCTGGGGGTGTGGACTGCATCAAACACTAATCATTGGAAAACATAGAAATCTTAAGGTCATGAAGGAAAGTCTCAATTTCTGTCCAGTGTTTAAGAGCAAGCCAAAAGCTATGTCCCAAAAACATTAGTTAACTACAGTGAGAACATTTAATTGACATGATGATGGTGGTGTTAGCTTGAATTCGTTTTTAAAAAAATATTTTATTTTTTATCTTTATTTACTTGACAGAGGGAAATAGGGAGAGAGAGAGAGAATAAGCACACCAGGGCCTCCAGCCGCTGTAAATGAACTCTAGATGCATGCACCACCTTGTGCATCTGGCTTACATTGGTACTGGGGAATCAAACCTGGGTCCCTTTGGCTTTGCAGGCAAATGCCTTAACCGCTAAGCCATTCCTGCCTGCAAAGCCAAAGGACCTCGGTTCGATTCCCCAGGACTCACGTAAGCCAGATGCACAAGGTGGTGCATGCATCTGGAGTTCATTTGCAGCGGCTGGAGGCCCTGGCCTGCTCATTCGCTCCCTTCTTCCCTGTCTCTCTCCCTCTTTCTCTCTGACAAATAAATAAATAAATATAAATATTTTTAAAAACAAATACAAAAAGGCAATTTTTTTTAAAATCTTGTAAGCATAGAAAATGCTTTCAGAAACTTGACAGGATCAAATGCATAAATCTATTATCAGGTATTAATGACATATTTATCATACCACATTTTATATCATGCTATTAATATTTTTATACTTAGAATTCCTTATCAATTTATTCTCAAGATTTTAGAGACTAGTAAAGCCAGTAATTAAGTTATAGACGTTATCTGAGGGGTTGCATGAATCCTGACCGCCAGTGAGAATCCTCATTTCCTATACAACACTGCCATCTAGTGGCTGTCACTATACATTTCCCAGGGAAATGCCAGGTTTCTAGTATCTAGATCCCCATCCCACTCAAGCACTGAAAATCAGGATTGGTTTATGTCCCTAGAATGTCTCAAATTGATCAGGGAGGGAAAACATCATCCCAAGGAATGTTACAATTTTCTAAAAATCAATACTATGCCGTTATATTATCAGAAAGAGTGCTCAGTGGTTAAAGTGCTTGCCTGTAAAACCTAACAGTCTGGGTTCGATTCCCCAGTACCCACATAGAGCCAGATACACAAAGTGGAGTTCATTTGCAGTGGCTGGAGACCCTGGATCACCCATTCTCTCTCTCCTTCTCTTCTCTCTATCTCTCCCTACTTCCAAATAAATATAGTTTTTAAGAAAAAAGATTTTTAAGTTGAATTCCATTAAGGAAACATTGAGGAAATTGCCATTTCCACCATATATTCCTTTTAGAACTGTTCATGTATTTCAAATGTCATCACGCTCAAATTGAGAAAACACCTCACTCTCTCCAGAAGCTCCCTCTCTCTATATATATATGTGCGTGTGTGCGTGTGTGTGTGTGTGTGTGTGTGTGTGTGTGTGTGTGTTTCAAGGTAGAGTCTTGTTCTAACCCAGGCTGACCTGGAATTCACTATGTAGTCTCAGGGTAGCCTCAAACTCATGGCAGTCCTCCTACCTCTGCCTCCCAAGTACTGGGATTAAAGGCGTGTGCTACCACACCTGGCCTCCAGAATCTTTTAAAATTCTACCTTTGAACACTTAGGTGCTTTAATGATGAGAAATTATATTGGGCTCTAAAAGAAATGAAGAAAAACCACTTTGGTATTTGCACATGGAAATGGAAACAAGTTCATTTCCCATCTTCCACCTTTAAGGTTTGATATTTGGGGTGTCACATTCACTCATTTTGGATTTTACTTCAGACATGAATAGGAATGATCTCAGAGCTGCTCCCAAGTTTGGGCCACTCAGGTCACCTCTAGCTGCCCCCTCCCCCCAGCGCAGGGCCATCACTTTTCAGACTACGACCCATGGGTACTCATCAGTCTAAGATTTCAACTTTCAATTACACAGGATGAACACAGATCTTTATAATGGAAGGGAATGACTTCTAATTTTAGTAAAAATACACATTCTGACTGCTAACAAAAGAGCTGTCCAAATACTAAAACAAGACAGAAAAATTTTGATCTCTAGGGAGTAGAAGTAAACTTTATATTCTTTCTCATCCTTCTTCTTTATTGAAACTTTAAATGCATAACCTGTAATTTGCCATATGCTTATGAGTATTTATGCAGATAAAGGACAAACGCCCTCGATTGTCAGCAATTTACCTACTTCTGGACCGAAGCAAATGTTTCAATACACACAGATCCTTAGTAACCACATCATTTTGCATTTAGAAAGTTAGAGGTGGCATAACGCATGAATTATTCCTGGACTACTCTGCTTGTGGGCTTATTAAAGCTGCTCTCAGAGCAGCGTGTTCAGTCTGCTGACGTAAAGATACAGGTGCCCTCAAGATCATTATTACTTTTTTTTTTCGAGGCAGGGTCTCACTCTAGCTCAGGCTGACCTGGAATTCACTATGTAATCTCAGGGTGGTCTCAAACTCACGGTGATCCTCCTACCTCTGCCTCCCGAGTGCTGGGATTAAAGGCATGTGCCACCATGCCAGGCTTTAAACGTCATTACATTTTTAAAATTTTTGTTGTTGTTTATTTTTATTTTATTTTATTTATTTATTTATTTATTTATTTGAGAGTGACAGACAGAGAGAGAAAGAGGCAGATAGAGAGAGAGAGAGAGAGAGAGAGAATGGGCACGCCAGGGCCTCCAGCCACTGCAAACGAACTCCAGACGTGTGCACCCCCTGTGCATCTGGCTAACGTGGGTCTTGGGGAATCGAGCCTCAAACCAGGGTCCTTAGGCTTCACAGGCAAGTGCTTAACTGCTAAGCGATCTCTTCAGGCCATTACTTTTTAATAACCTACACATTATAAATGTTGAGACTCACTTGAAATGTTTGTAAATTCATGTGTTCTATGAAGCAGGACGTGTGTGAGTCTTACATCGTTCTCTCCAAGTCGGTGCTGGTCTCTTTCATTGACTTGTAATTTCACTGATGGTGAGATGCCTGTATCTGAGTGCAAATGGGTTAGTTCAAAAGAGGTTAGGACCCCCGGAGACCCCAGAAAGGGAGGAATTAGAAAGGAGCCAAGGAAGACTGGAGAGATGGCTTAGCGGTTAAGGTGCTTGCCTGTTAAGCCTAAGGACCTAGGTTCAATTCATGAGGACCCGTGTGAGCCAGATGCACAAGGTGGTGCATGCACCTGGTGTTTGCAGTGGCTAGAGGCCCTGGAGTGCCCATTCTTGCTCACTGTCTCTCCCTGCAATAAATAAAGTATTTTTAAATCTTTTGTTATTTTATTTATTTGAGAGTGACAGACAAAGAGGCAGATAGAGAGAGAATGGGTATGCCAGAGCCTCCAGCCACTGCAGACGAACTCCAGACATGTGCGCCCCCTTGTGTATCTGGCTAATGTGGGTCCTGGGGAATTGAGCCTTGAACCTGGGTCCTTAGGCTTCACAGGCAAGCACTTAACCGCTAAGCCATCTCTCCAGCCCTGAAGTATTTTTTTTTTAAAGAAAGGAACCAAGGAGAGAGATTGGAAGTGAAGATGAGAAAAGTTAACAAGGTAAGAGATTTCAGGGAAAACATGAATGCTGGATAAGCATTATTAGCATAAACACTGGTGATCCGGGACATTTTATGATGCACGTGATGGAAGCCCATAAAATAGAATGGAAAGATAAGCGTGCCCAGAGACCACACAGGAGACTTCTGGCTTGAGTCTTTTATTCAGTAGCTAATTATATTAGTACATCTTCCACTACTATAAGGAAATGACAAGAGCAGGCTGCTTGAAGAGAAGTTGGGGGCTGCGGAGAGTGCTTGTCACGTCCAGACGTCAGAGTCCCACAGTGCTGTTTCCCCATCCTACATTCTTTCTGTCTCCTCTCCCACAGTGTCCCCCGAGCCCTGCAGGGGATCATGCATGTGTCCCGTGCAGGACTGAGCACTCTCCGTCACTTATTTTCTGCTCTTCAGACCTGTTAAGCTCAGATCTCAGTCCTGGCCAGAAAAAAAAAAAAAAACTTTCACCTTCTTTTGGCACTGGGAGTCAGTTAATGCCAAGGGTCATCGCCACTGGTTAAGGGCTGAAAATAAGTGATTAATCAGGGCTGCCTACGCTTTTTTTATTATTTATTTGCAAGCAAAGAGAGTTAGAAGAGAGAGCAGAGAGAGACTGGACACGCCAGGGCCTCCAGCCACTGCAAATGGAACTCCACGTGTATGCACCACCTTGCGCACCTGGCTTTACATGGGTACTGTGGCATCAAACCCAGGTTGTTAGGCTTTGTAAGCAAGCACCTTAGCCGCCAAGCCATCTCTCCAGTGCCACCCCCCTCCTCCACTTTTTAGGCAAGGTTTCATATAACCCAGGCTGCCCTCAAACTCAATATGTAAGTAGAGACTGACCTTGAACTCCTGAGCCTCCTGCCTCTGCCCCCCAAGTACTGAGTTTAGTGCACTGCCTGCCTGGCCTGGTCACTTTCTGAGGTGGATTTATTCACCGCTCAGGGCTAGGGAGACAGCAAGAGAAAGGAGGACTTCATTTGGATTTGCCCCCAAGGGTTGCCTAGTCTTGATGGGCAATTGTCAAAAGCAGTCGTGTTCATGCTGACCCATAGTGGGCAATGCTTAAAGTGTGAACTATCACATTGAATTTCAAAATGAGGACGTCTGTGCCTGTCTCCTTTTCAAGGCTCACTTACTGTAATCAGGCCCACACACTTCACCGCTCTGGTATTTAAATGGCATCTATTAAATGTCACTTGCCCATGTGGCTCCTGGGCTCACATTTCAATGACCTCATGCACTTTGTAATGCTGGTTTCTGAAAAGTCCCACACCACCTCACCCTTAACTATAGGCATGGAATTATTGAATGCAATATTATAAGAAGTCTTGTACCAGCTCTAGTTTTATAGGATGCTAGTGGCAGAGTGATCAGCCTCACTCACGATGATTTGTGGGGTGCCTAAAAGCAACTTAGAATGGTTGGAAAAACCACTGTTACTTAGGAATATATATTTAGGAACACATCGCTGTTATTCATGGGAGGTGTTAAAATTGATCTCCTGTGAACCACTACTGGGTCTCTCTATATTGTTTTTTTTTTTTTCTTTTCGAGGTAGGGCTTGCTCTAGTCCAGGCTGACCTGGAATTCACTATGTAGTCTCAGGGTGGCCTCAAACTCACGGCGATCCTACCTCTGCCTCCCGAGTGCTGGGATTAAAGGCATGCGCCGCCACGCCCAGCATCTCTCTATATTTAAAGTTAAATACACACCTTTCTATTTGGGGAACATCTGAAATGATGATGTAATAGAAGACTCCATGGAAACGGTCAAGCCCAGCTCAGAAAGAGCGAATTAACAGTGACAAGATGGGCCATGAGTGGGGCCAAGCAGCTACTGAGCTGCTCTGCGGAACGACGGTCCTCCCAGGGCCAGTCTGGAAGCGGGGTGCAGCCTGCGTTCCCCAGATGAATGTGCGGCCATGGTTCAGCCTCAGAGACTAGAGAGGAGCGAAGGATGTCACTAAACCTGGGACTCGGGGACGAAAGCATTTCAGTGCAAAGAACTCAGTCACAAACACGCTTTCCCTAGATTTTATTATTAGCTGCTCAAACAATCCCGTAGACAGTAACGTTTACCCAGGGTGCATAGCAAGAACTGTTCACTTTTCAATGTCTCGAAGGGTAAGGATATGTGCCCAGATGAAAACAGTGGCAGCCAGCCTTTGTTGGCTTCGTGGATCCTTTCCAGCAGTCAGTCTAGACTGTTTGGCTTTCCCTGTGTAGCTAGAGTTCAGATCAGACACTTGAGAAATGGCGAGTGGCCCAGTAGGATTGAGAGAAAAATCACTGAGCTATGTGCGACCATATTTTCCAAATTAGATTATACATTCACTGGACTCAGGAGAGTGGAGGTTCTGATATGTAGGCATTCTCATTACTTAGTGAGATTTGAGGCAAGACCTTCCAATATACCACACTTGATAACTATTTATGCTTTTAATATACGCCCACCTGCCCAGGAATGCAATTGCTATGTAAATCAGGCAAGGCTGTTTTGGTTTTGTTGTTGTTGTTGTTGTTCAAAGCATGACCAAAAGTTGTCCATCATTTCAGAAAGTCATCTCCAATGACACCATTGCTAATCAAATATGCACCCTGAGCTTGCAATAACGGCAGGCGATTCCGCAAGCAGCTACTGCATAAAATCAAGTACTTAATATCTAAATCTTTACCTCCTGGAATGACTGTAACCCATTTTGTTTGTTTGTTTGTTTTTGAGGCAAGCCCAACAGACTGGCCATTTCTCTGTTTTCTTTTTTTAATTTTTATTTATTTTTATTCATTTATTGGAGACAGAGAGACAGAGCGAGCGCCAGGGCCTCCAGCCATTGCAAACAAACTCCAGACGCGTGCGTCACCTTGTGCATCTGGTTTGCGTGGGCCCTGGGGAATTGAACCTTTGCAGAATAATGCCTTAACTGCTGGGCAATCCCTCCAGCCTCAGACTGGCCATTTCTTATGGGGTGGGAGGAGAGAGATAGAATTGGCATACCAGGGCCTCCAGCCACCACAACTGAACTCCAGACATATGTGCCTCTTTGTGCACATGTGTGACATTATGTGCATGTGTCACTGTGTGTCTGGTTTACATGGGACCTGGAAAGTCGAACATGAGTCCTTAGGCTACCCAGGCAGGCGCCTTAACCGCTAAGCCATCTCTCCAGCCTGTAACTCATTCTTTATTGAAATACATTTTTTTATTAAAATTGCATTAGTTAAGAGGCTATATCTAGTGTCAAAACTATATGTGTTTGTATATTGTATTAACTCTAAATTTTATTTCAGAATATCCAGAATAAAATCTTTGGTATATAACAGGCAATGAGTGTGGCAGGGTTAAGAAAACTATTCATTTCATGCGACTTGCTCGCTCTACAGTGAAACTGTGATTCAGAGATGAAAGATAACTTGCTCAAGGTCACAAAGCCAGTGAATGACCAGGGGTAGCCCAAAGGTACCTGGACATGTAGTATTCCTTACAAAGCATGGCCTGACCTCAAAGAGGTACTGACAACATGGTACACAATAATGGAGAAATCACACCTCACGATGAGCTGAGGATTATGGGACACCCAGAGTGGGGGACAGAGAGGAGAGTCCTTTCCATCTCTTCCCCAAGCACAAAGGGGCATGATGCATAGAGAAGTCGGTTTTTGTCTTATCCACCTGGAAAGCATCAGATGGTGACCAGGACCCTGAGCTTAAATAAATGGAGCTGCGACCAATTCAAAAGAGCTTCTCGAAAGAAACATGGAAAAGACAGCCAACGGTGTGGGCCATGTGTAGGGCTGGCTTGAGAGTGATAAAAAGCAAATAAAACAAGAAGAGACGTTATTCGTCTCGAGAAATCCGTAGTCCATTCTTACCATGACTGAGAACTCTCCTCTCGACAGTACATCACAGTGAAGCAGTCAAGGGACATTAGCAGTTTCAAATGGCCCCTAATTTCAGACAGAACTTTAGTCCGACAGAGTTCACAGGAGGTCTGCATTTACAAACCACTGGATGAGTAGGTGAAGGGCGGCTCTCAGGTAAGTTTTGTGTTTAACACACGATAGAACAGTTCACAACCTTTCTAGTTATGAGTTAAACATGAGGTAATTAGCACTGACCCCAGAGGTGATCATATCACTGCCCGACACAGAAAATCCTCCCCACTCAGTAGTTTTGACGTTCAGAACTCCACTCACCCAAAATGGGCACCCAGGAAGTTGAAACAGACAAGCAAGCCAGCTAATTCTATTCTCTTAAATTATCTTCTGCACTTGGCCTGAAGTCAGTCCTTTAAAACGGCCAGTTTTGATTTCAGACAACTAAACGCTATCACTAGTGATTAAGGCATTCATGGTCAATCTGTAAACTAAAATGACTCATTCATTCTTTTTGGGACTCAGCACCTAGAGTCGTTGTCAAAAGGACTAGGGCCACAGAGTTGAAGTCCTGGACCTTTGTGCAAATGAATATGATCCTAAATGCCTAGGCAATGGTTTTTTATGAAATTAAGGGAATTTGAGCCTATAAAATAAAGTAAACTGCAGTGTACCTAGAGTTACAAATGCACTAAGCCAAAGCATTTAACTCTGTGTGCGGGGGATACACAGAATTGTCTTTTCACAGCATGTTAAGTGAGATGGAAGGTAGGCAGATGGAGGCACTGGAGAAGATGGCTGTTTCAACGGACCGTGGCAAACGAACATGACTGGTGGTTTTAAAACCCTGGGGAGAAAAAGAAGCAGTTCATTATGATGGTCACTTGCTTAGATTTTCTTCAGAAGTGCCTAAATGGAAAAGGGGTGACCCTTTTGGGTGCACAGAAGTTAAACTTCTCCACTGGAGGCATCTCCTACCTCACCCAGGAGACCCCCCCCCCAATGGGTACCCTCAGTGAGAGGGGTCACTGATGAATGGCGGGAGGTAGAGGGGAAAGATATGTACTCCTTGAGAAGACAAACAGTACTGAAGAGGATCTACCAAAAGAGAAAACTTGTTCCCTCTTAATGATCCCACTTACTTGGCAATACACATCTTATTGGGGAAGGACTTCGACTTCGAGATATCTGGAAGCACAAGAGAGTAATGTGAAGGGCATAGTAGTTGGAGCTCAAAGGAGGTTAGGGCTGGAGAGATGGCTAAGTAGTTAAGGCGCTTGCCTTCAAAGCCAAAGGACCCACGTTCAACTCTCCAATGCCCATCTCTCTCTCTCCCCCCCCCCTCCCTCTTCCTCTTGCACTCTCTCAAATAAATAAATGAATAAAATTTTTTAAAAAACTAGCTGTTTAGAGCTGGACGTGGTGGCACATGCCTTTAATCCCAGCACTAAGGATTCAGAGGTAGAAGGAGCATGATGAGTTCGAGACTATCCTGAGGTTACATCGTGAATTCCAGGTCAGCCTGGGCTAGAGTGACACCATACCCCAAGGGGGAAGAAAACAAACAAACAAAAAACATGAGCTTGTTAGTACTCTCAGACACTTCACAACTATGGTTACTTTTACCCCCACACACCAAGGGTGAACGATCTCACACTTCTTATTCCTTTTGAAGTAAATGGGTACTTGACTTGGTTTAAATGATATTATTATTTGGAAGTTAAATTGAACGGTCTAAAAGCATCCATATTGAACCCACAGCTTTCCAGAAAATACTGTTTTAACATAGTTAACTAATAATGCCTAAAATAACCATATAAGCTCTGGAAGACCCTTTATAAAAGTTCCCATGTGTCCAAAACCTTGCCCTATTAAGGAGATCAGCCAGAAAAGGGTCATTTTTCAAATCTCATCTTGACCACACTGTGACCTCAAATCTGGTGGCAGCTACAACGCCCCATTCCTATCCCGAGCTCTCTAACGTGTAAGATAAACAGCTACTAAGTTAAGATCTGTGCGGGCGAATCAAGGCCTTAAATAAGCCAAGACCACAGGCCAACTAAAACTATTCACATTTCATTTTGCAGGTACCCAGCGTTGTTGTAAGGAGAGGGTGGCAGGAGGAGGGGGAGGCAGGCACAGTGTCGTCTGTGAGGGTGCCTTTCAGGTCTCTGTCTAAAGTTTAAGTGACTTTGTTCTCCCTGAGCGCAGAGGAGGAAAATAAGAAGGGGTTCGGATGTGGTTTCAGGGCTCATCACAGGGGACAGCGACTTCAGATACAGCTTCTAACGACAGGGTTGGAGAGATGGCTTAGCAGTTATGGCATTTGCCTGCAAAGCCAAAGGACACTGGTTTTATTCCCCAGGACCCACACAGGGACAGAGGCTCAGGGGCGCAAGCATCTGGAGTTCGTTTGCAGTGGCTCGAGGCCCTGGTGTGCCTATTCTCTCTCTCTCTCTTTCTCTCTCTCTCTCTAATAAAGAAATATTTTAAAAAGAGGGGGGGAAAGGCTTCTAACGACAGTCCAGTGAGTAAGTCTGCTGTGGCTGGAGAGTGGGAAATGTCCGACTTTTTCCTGTGATGAACCATCTTGTCTTGGTCATGGTTCTCCCAGCCTAATGCACCCAACATTCCTGATCTACTCATCATTCCTTTGGCTTTTCCCTCCTGGAAATACTTACTTATGAATAAGGATAATCAGGCTGATTATAACCCCCAAGAGCAAACGGACTGTGTCCAACCTGTGCCTTTTCCGACTTCCCCACATTTCTTAGGCTGTTAAAATTCACCCATTCTAAAAGGCTACCAGGCCTCTGCCAGTGGCTTCCTCACCTACACGGCTTTGACCTTACTTTTTTCTTTTAAAATTTTTTTTTTGTTTATTTTTGTTTATTTATTTGAGAGCAGCAGACAGAGAGAAAGAGGCAGATAGAGAAAGAGAGAGAGAGAATGGGAGTGCCAGGGCCTCCAGCCACTGCAAACAAACTCCAGACGTGTGCACCCCCTTGTGCATCTGCCTAGAGTGGGTCCTGGGAAATCAAGCCTCAAACCAGAGTCCTTAGGCTTCACAGATAAGCACTTAACCACTAAGCCATCTCTCCAGCCTGGCGCTGTATCATACCGTATCACATTTTGGACATCTTGCCTTACAGACTATATCGTGATCATGCAGCTAATTTTTCAAATTACACTAATCTTCCTATATGGAGACCATTAGACCACATATGTGGTCACTTTACAAGCCCCCTGCCCCCCCACTCACCAACTGTCCAAGACCAAGGCCAAGTGGGCAAGTCTAGACCCTCTACTGCCCGAGCTGAGGCAACCTTGAATTATTACTTTACTCTCTTATTTATTTGAGAGAGAGAGAATGGGTGTGCCAGGACCTCCAGCCACTGTAAATGAACTCCAGATGTATGCACCACTTTGTGCATCTGGCTTATGTGGGTCCTGGGGAATTGAACCGGGGTCCTTTGGCTTTGCAGGCAAATGCCTTAACTGCTAAACCGTCTCTCCAGCCCAACTTTACTCTCTTATCTTCCTTACCTCACACCAACTCCCATCCCCGCCTTGAGCAAAAGCAGAACAGCCCCATGGCCAGAGAATCACAGGGCCACACGGAGCCTTATGTGGGCTTTGTCCTTTGGAATAGAACTTCACCCCTCCCCCGCCTCCCCCCCAAAATTGTTAAAAAGCAAGAAGTTTCTTTTGTTCTTTGGAAGCCAAAGTCCCTCTCTCGCTTTGGTGACCCTGTCACGCTCTTTCGTGACAACCTTACCACCCTTCTCTAATAAACCTTCCCCCCCCAAAAAAAAAAACAAATCGGTCTTAGTGTTCCTACCAAAACGGCCTCTTACATCAATCTTTTTATTATTATTATTATTATTATTATTACTACATTTGTTGTTTTTGTTGTTTGACGTATGGTCTCACTCTGGTCCAGGCTGACCTGGAATTCACTAGGTAGTCTCAGGGTGGCCTCGAACTCACCACGATCCTCCTACCTCTGCCTCCCGAGTGCTGGGGTTGAAGGTGTGCGCCACCACGCCTGGCTTATTATTATTACTTTCACGGAGACCCATTTTAGGAACAAGATTACACTTACTTTTGTGTCCCTGCCATATATGACATTCACAAGCATGTTTGAGAGGGAGCTTCTGGAGAAACGGTGGGTGCTAGCTAAGTTCATGAGAAAGGCGAGTTATCCCCTGCAGGGCTGTTTTGTTTAGCTTATCTATCTATCATCTATCTATCTATCTATCCATCCATCCATCTATCTGCCTACCTACCTACCTATCTATCTAACTGTAAAACTGACAGAGAATGAGTTTGGGTGCATCTGGGGCCTCCTGCTGCTGCAAACCAACTCCAGATGCATGTGCCACTTGCTGCATCTGGCTTTATGTGGGTACTGGGGAATCAGACCCCAAGTTGTCAGGCTTTGAAACAAGCGTCTTTAACTGCTGAGCCATCTCTCCACTCCCCAGGCTCCGTTTTGTAGAGGAGGCTTTGCCTGCTCAGGACCACAATGCACTTGCCACAGAATACCTGGGAAAATAGGAACATCCCCAGACGCGTTTCTCCTTCACTTCAAACACGGGAAGATTGTAAGAGCCTCAGGGCGGGTGGGAATAGCCTGAGGTACCATCCCCCCACAAAGCAACTGACTGAGGCCTTTAGAAGCCCTCAGTGAATTCCAGTCACCCCACTGAGGAGTATCCTCAGTAGAATGGGGGTGGGGCAATGGGATATAAGAGTACAAACATTTTATAATAAATAAATAAATAAAAATTTTAAAAAGACTTCATTTGAAAGAATAACAGATCGATAGCCTGTCTCGGTCCAGCACCAAGTTCAATAGACACTCATTAAATTATGTTCAATAAATGGACCATGGCCAGTTGTCATGATGTTTTCAGAGTTATAGTCTCCAGTTTACAGAAAGTGGGTTTGGGGGTGGTTTTTTGCTTGTTTGTTTGTTTGTTTTTTTGGTATTTTCAAGATAGGGTCTCACTCTAGCCTAGGCTGACCTAGAATTCACTATGTAGTCTCAGGGTGGCCTTGAACTCACAGTGATCCTCCTACCTCTGCTTCCCGAGTGCTGGGATTAAAGGCATGTGCCACCACGCCAGACTAAAAAGTGTTGTTATTTTTTTACTTGAACTTAAGGTTAGTAATCTTTCTGAGAGCTAACACACAAAGAAACTAATCTTATTTTTCCTACTGAGAAGTTGGAGACAGATTAACACCTTGATTGGCCTTTGTAAAGTATTTGAGCCCAAACCATTTATACTTCTCCAAACTCATACCATAAGGAACCAGGGATTTGTATCCTGAGTTGACTAAATACCCCATTATGTAAGCGTCTCATCTCTAAACCCTGCTTCATCCAAAATAAAAATATGACTATAAGTCGTATTATTCATTAAAATAACCAAGCAGATAACTTTTTAAAAGTATAAAATCACCTTGTGATCCACGTTTAGAAATAGGTCGTCTCTAACTATAGACTTATAAGTATGCTCTTTATGAATGACTGCTACAGCAAAGAAAGGATCAATCATGAGAGGTTTTACATAAAAATGACTAAACAGATACGTACCGTGCTTAACCCAATGCGGCCACGGGGGCAAATTGGACTTAAACTCCTGCTGCGACAGCGAGCTACAGGTCTCACCGAATTCCACTAAAGAAAAAAAAAGATGTGGTGAAGAGTGCGTGAAAGATGACAGTTTAAATCAACATGCACACCCCACAAAACGAGATGTTCTACTGGTCAGATTACACTTTCCCCTGAATGGCCACCAGCATTAATTACACTCCCATTCTTCCCTATAGCCACCTACTATGTGGTAACAACGTCTCAGGTCAAATCCCATTATAGTGAGCATGGGTATATGTTAATTCTGGTGTTAGAATTTATGAGTAAGGTGTAAGAAATCACATTGGAGTCCTGTGTAAGCTCTTTATGGGCAGTGATTCATGATGTTTAGTCACTATTAAATTTTTCAACACCTCAGAGCAGTGCTAGGTTATAAATAACTATAAAATAAATATGATTGGATGCAAGGAAATGTGACCTCTGCCAATCTCTAAGAAGATGATATGTCAAATTCATAAACTGCATACATGATGCATGCTGTTTTATCATGTATCAATATCTCGATGAAACAGTCTGAGAAAGAAAATTATATTCACCGAAAGGAGATGTTATAAGTAAAATACTGGTTGAAAGTCACCCTCCAATCAACTTTTCTCTTCCAAATTCTTCTTAGAGTATTATCATTTTGATTTGGGGCTTAATCTTGGGCAAATGTTGGTGTTTGGTGGAAGACAAGGAGGAAATCAAAAGAAAATCATGGCTGAGTCCTCTCCCTTCCTTCTAAACAGCACTACATTAGCAAGAGTTTCTTAAGGGAGAGTAATCATTACAAAGCAAGAAGCGTGTGTTTTCTGTTTGATTATTTTGTTTTGTTTGTTCCAAGGCCGAGTCTCACTCTGGCCCAGGCTGGCCTCAAACTCATGGCAATCCATCTACCTCAGTCTCCCAAGTGCTGGGATTAAAGGCGGATGCCACCATGCCCAGCAACATACATGTTTTTATAAGAACATGCATTATATAGAACGTGTGTTGTCTGGTGGGCAAAATCCAATTTCAATGGACTCAACTTCCATAGCATAAAGCGTTGTAGGGAGATACTATTCACTATAATGGGATTTTAAAGCTACAAAACCTAATATCCCTCCACTAAATATGGCCACAAAGCACTTCCCTTCTCGCCCAGTTCAAACAAAATAAGGACAGAAACTGGTATCTTGGCTTTGCTCTGGGGACCAAGTGGTTCCCTTCAGGACTCACTCACCTCTGTCTAGGAAGAGCAGAGGTCAATATTACAGCATGACAACTAGGCATAACCAAGCACCTGGGGCCTCCAATCCCGGCAGGTAAACCTGTAATTCCCCACTATCACCACTGTCTCCCTCTTTCTCTCTCTTCATCCCTATCTCTCTCCTCTCCTCCCCTCCCTCTCTCTGGTCCTCTTTCTCTCTCTCTCCCTTCCTGTCTCTCCCCCTCTTCTTCTACCTCTCTCTCTCTCTCCTTTCTCTACCTCTCTCTCTCCCCATCCCTATCTCTCTCCCCCTCCCTCTTATCCTCTTCCTCTCTCCCTTCCCCTCTCTCTCCTTCTTCTACCTCTCTCTCTCCTTTCTCTACAACTCTCTGTCTCTCACTCATACTGAAGACTCCCTTGGAAGGTTGTTCAATTGCTCAACATGGTAAAAACCTTCCATCATCTATGGATATGGGAGGCAACCTTCCAAAACTGAATGGCTCCTTTCTCACCACCTCCTCTGCCCCATTTTCTCCATCCCTCCCTTCCCCTGCACATCATACGAAGGAGAGAAAAACAGAACATATATGTAGGTTCCCAAAATGGATAGTTGTCAGGAAACCATGGGTGTACTGTTTCCTGAAAGTTTGTGAGTCCCTTTGAAATGCTGAAGGTCATAGAAAGTCTCCAACCAGCTTAAAAGTTACACCCTGGAAATATCAAATTATCTTTAAGACGGAGAAGATGAATGTGACTAGCTCCATCATATAGACTGAGCGACAGACAAATAAATTGCAGCTGGTAAATTACAAAGAATTCCAAAATATTTTTTAAAGAAAGAAGCTATTTTACTGGGCATGGTGGCACATGCCTTTAATTCCAGCACTTGGGAGGCAGAGGTAGGAGGATCATCATGAGTTAGAGGCTACTCTGAGATGCATAATGAATTCCCAGGTCAGCCTGCACTAGAGCGAGACCCTACCTCAAAAAAAAAAAAAAAAAAAAAAAAAGCTGTTTTTCCTTCTCCTTTGCATGAAATCTTATCAACCCTTTTTTATTATCAATTTCTTTTATAATATCTTTGGGTTTATAAATGTTCTCGAACTTGTGAATCAAACACTGGGGATGAATTGTCACTATGCAAGGCCACCGTACAAAAGCCCCTCTCTTGGTGACAGCTTCTCCCTTCATAATGACACAGTCATTCTCCATGAGAGCAGGCCACACGTGATATAAGACCAAGGGAGCAGTGAAATCCGAGTCATAGCTGCGGCGGTACCTGGTGGAATGAGCAACACAAGAAAGAGAAGTTAAGCATTCCGTTTTTCAGGGCTGGGATTCAGACCCAGAACTTTGTGCGTGCTTAGATAAGTACACCCTGCCGAGCTAGATTCTCCAGCCTGAAGTTAAGCACTAACGCAGCATATCTAGGGGAAGCCGACTTCACTTTTGATTATCCTTCTTGTTTTTTATTAGTTTTGTTTTTATTTATGTGAGAGAAAGAGACAGGGAGAGAATGGGCACACCAGGGCCTCCAGCCACTGCAAACGAACTCCAGACACATGTGCCACCTTGTGCATCTGGCTTATGTAGGTCCTGGGGAATTGAACCTGGGGCCTTTGGCTTTGCACTAAGGCAAGCACCTTAACTGCTAAGCCATCTCTCCAGTCCCTGATTATTCTTTTTTTTTAAATTTTTTTTGTTTAATTATTTATTTATTATTTGAGAGCAACAGACAGAGAGAGAGAGAGAATGGGCACGCCAGGGCCTCCAGCCACTGCAGACGAACTCCAGACACGTGCGCCCCCTTGTGCATCTGGCTAACGTGGGTCCTGGGGAATTGAGCCTCAAACCAGGGTCTTTAGGCTTCACAGGCAAGTGCTTAACCGCTAAGCCATTTCTCCAGCCCCTGATTATTCTTAAGTCTAAATAAAAATAGATCCTCACTCCATTGTTAAAGAGTTGAGTGTGGATTCTTAGAATAGGGACCAGTGACAACCAGGACTCGTCATAGACTCCCTGAGGCCATCATATTCAATTAATCTCATCCCATCTCATCTTCTCAGAATTATAAGACTTTCAAGTCAGGAAAATGCCAGCAACATAGCCTGTCTGAAGTCCCCAGAGGCTTTGTCTAATATTGCTTGTGCTGTCTCTGTGGACAAAATAAAACAAATTTAGGTGGATGGTTAATTTAGTAAGTCAATTGGAAAGTGATTTCAGTGATCATGTCCAAAGAGGGGTAACTAATGGATCAATGAGAGCCTGATGGTGATGCTAATCTCTCTCTCTCTCTCTCTCTCTCTCTCTCTCTCACTCTGTCTCTTTTTCTATCCTATGTCATCATGTTTACCAATTACCAATGTCTGAAATATACACAATGTGTTTGAACGTGAAGAGTGCACAGAAAAACAAAAGAATGGTATTAAAAAAACAACAACAAACAGGGCTGGAGAAATTGCTTAGTGGTTAGAGGTATTTGCCTGCAAAGCCAAAGGACCCAGGTTTGATTTCCCCAGGACCCATGTAAGCCAGATGCACAAGGCAATGTTTGTTTGCAGTGGCTAGAGGTCCCGGCACACCCATTCTCTCTCTCTCTCTTTCCCTCCCTCCCTATTGATCTCTCTGTCTCTCATAAATAAATAAATAAATAAACAAACAAACAAACAAAAAAACAAGCAACTCAACAGGCCAGAACAATAAGCTAGATCTAATAAGAGAATATGAAATGTGAAAATATATGGGCTTTTGCAGTGGAATATAAAAGGTATTTAAATATACAAATGGAGGAAACATATGGTTAATCACAGCACAAGTAAAAAAAAAAATGTAATAACAAGTTTAGTTTTACTTGAAATGAGCCAATGGTGTCTTAAGGCTAAGAAAAAGGGAAGCCGGGCATGGTGGCGCACACCTTTAATCCCAGCACTCGGGAGGCAGAGGTAGGAGGATCGCCGTGAGTTCGAGGCCACCCTGAGACTCCATAGTGAATTCCAGGTCAGCCTGGGCTAGAGTGAGACCTTGCCTTGAAAAACCAAAAACAAAGAAAAAAAAGAAAAAGGGAAACTTTCTACAAATTAGATGAATTAATAGCGGAAAATGGAAAGGTGCTGGCCCTTTTCAGCTGCTTACTTCAAACAAGGTAGCTGTATGCAACTGTGGATTCTTGTTAAAAGGAAAGCTCGGGGCTGGAGAGATGGCTTAGCAGTTAAGGCATTTGCCTGCAAAGCCAAAGGACCTCGGTTCGACTCCCCAGGACCCACGTAAGCCAGATGCACAAGGTGACGTATGCATCTGGAGTTCGTTTGCAGTGGCTGGAGCCCTGGCGCACCCATTCTCTCTCTCTCTCTCTCTTTCTCTGCCTCATTCTCTCTCTCAAATAAATAAAAATACTTTAAAAAGGAAAAATTATTTTCAAAAAGGAAAGCACAGAGTATGGCCAAGGAAACAGAGCAATCTGTCAAGAATTCTCCAGGCTACAACATAGGAGCAAGCCTAAAGCCATGAGGCCCAAGGGGGCAGGGTTAGAGTAATTGCTTTCAAATGTAGGAAAGGCTACCAGGTTATAAAAAGGGCTGCGCTTGTTCTGTGAAGTCACAGACATACACTGGTCCCTCGGTATCTGCAGGGGGTTGTTCTGGACCCCAGAAGACACCAAGTTCAACAGATGACTTCTACAAAATGGGGTGACGAACTGAGTGTGGTGGCGCACGTCTGCAAGCCCGGCACTCTGGAGGCTGAGGCAGAAGGATCATGAGCTTCAGAGCAGCCTGAGCCACAGAGTGAGTTCCAAGCCAGCTTTGGCTGTATAAAAATATTGTTGGGAAAGAAAGAAAGAAAGAAAGAAAGAAAGAAAGAAAGAAAGAAAGAAAGAAAGAAAGAAAGAAGGAAGGAAGGAAGGGAAGGGGGGAGGGAGGGATGGAGGGAGGAGAGAGAGGGGAAGGGAGGGGAAGGGAGAGAGGAAAAGGAAAGGAAAGAAGGAAGGGGAAGGGAAGGGAAAGGAAGGGAAGAAAGATAGGAAGAGAAAGAGAAAAAAGGGAGAGACAGAGAGATAATGAGAGTAAAAAGAGAAGGATAAAATAAATGAAATGACATCTCATTTGCATTCAATCTATGCATCTATGCAGACCCTCCTGTACACTTAAAATCACTTATAGATAACATGGAGCACCTGATATAATGTAAAAATGATATAAGCCATTATTATGCTGTATTGTTAGGGAACAATGCCAAGGAAAATAGTTGGCACTTGTGCATATTTTCCTGTTCTGCTATTTCCAGTCCCTAGTTGGCCGATCCCATGTATGGAGCACCTATGAACACAGAGGGCCACTGTAGAACCAAATCCATTCATTGTGAGGAACTCCGGCTTCAACAACCCAGCTGTTCAGGGAAACAAGGCCGTCAGTCCTTCCCTCAGGGAAAACACGCAATGGAAGGCCAGCAGTGGTCTGTGAAAAGCGCAGCTTCCACAAGACAAAACCATTGAGGGTTTCTGAGTGGTACCACCCATTCTCCAAAAGAGGAGGGCCTCAGGAGAGAGGACGAGAGCAACCTCTGTAGAGGATCAAAACGATCCAACAGCTATGCAACAGATGTCCCAGCATCAACTCGCCCAGACAGGACGCATGGTAGGAGCAAAGATCTGAAAGAAACTAGGAATGCATCAATGGTATGATCCCAGGCAACCAGAAAGCCCATCCCTGTTGTCATCGGCCTAAGTGAAAAAAATAAAACAAAATAAAAATAAAGGCCGGGCGTGGTGGTGCACGCCTTTAATCCCAGCACTCGGGAGGCAGAGGTAGGAGGATCGCCATGAGTTCGAGGCCACTCTGAGACTACAGAGTGAATTCCAGGTCAGCCTGGCCTAGAGTGAAACCCTATCTTGAAAAACCAAAAACTAAAACAAAATAAAATAATAAAGGCCAGACGTGGTGGTTGCATGCCTTTAATCCCAGCACTTGGGAAGCAGAGGTAGGAGGATCACTGTGAGTTCAAGGCCACCCTGAGACTACAGAGTGAATTCCAGGTCATTCTGGCCTAGAGTGAAACCCTACCCTGAAAAACCAAAAATAAATAAATAATAAAGGCCAGATGTGGTGGCACACGTGTTTAATCCCAGTACTTGGGAGGCAGAGGTAGGAGGATCACCACAAGTTCAAGGCCACCCTGAGACTACATAGTGAATTCCAGGTCAGCCTGAGCTACAGTGAGACCCTACCTCAGAAAAAAAAAAAAAAAAAGGAAGGCTTCCTTCATCAATTACCTCACAGGAATTCTGGGCAGCCACCTATCCATGACAAGGGCTTGAACAGAAACTGGGAGCTAATATTTCTTGAACACATGCTGTGGTAGTTGGAATGAATGTGCCCCAGTAGACCCAGGTGTTTTATAAAAACTTGGGTCTCGCCCGGCGTAGTGGCACACACCTTTAATCCCAGCACTCGGGAGGCAGAGGTAGGAGGATCGCCGAGAGTTTGAGGCCACCCTGAGATTACATAGTGAATTCCAGGTCAGCCTGGACCAGAGTGAGACCCTACCTCAAAAAAAAAAAAAAAAAAAAAACTTGGGTCTCCAGCCACCTAGCTGGAGGAGGTGTCACTGGGGGTGGACTGGATGTCCAGCCCAAAGGTATGCAGAGCGGTGTGAGTCCTGCCTGGGCCCCTGCTGCTGACTGCCGGGTCCCTGCTTGCCCTGCTGTCCCTCCGTCCTTGCTTAGGGTGCTGCCCGTTTTGGTGGTGGTGTCTCTCTCTGCGTGGATCTGTGAAAGGGAGCCAGCTTCTTCCTCCATGCGCGGCTCTTCCCTTGGATCTGTAAGCTGAAATCAGCCCTTTCTCCTGTCCACGGTGCCTGTTTGGAAGTTCATCCCAGCAACGTGGAGCTGAGTGTGACACTCGTTCCTGCTGGAAACCATCCTGACTGCTTCGCCTGCCTTATCTCAGCCCACCTTGTGCACTCAGTCCTAAGAGGCCGGCACTATCCTCTACGTCTCTAGAGAGGAAACTACGGAACGGGAAACTAAAGCATCTCACTCATGTTTACACAGTTACTAGGTAGTAGAGCCGGGATTTGAACCCAGGCAGTTTGAGGCCAGGCAGGCCTAGTGCTCTTAAGCACTAGCTTGCTCTCCTAGATAACCCCCAGCTTTGCTGATACTTGGTCAAACCTCACCGAATGTTTTTCCGTTATTTTAATTTTTTCCAAACCGTAAGGGGGAATATTCACCATGTAAAACTTCATAGAGCCGGGCGTGGTGGCACACACGTTTAATCCCAGCACTCGGGAGGCAAAGGTAGGAGGATCACAATGAGTTCGAGGCCACCCTGAGACTACATAGTGAATTCCAAGTCAGCCTGGGCTAGAGTGAAACCCTACCTCGAAAAAAAAAAAAAAAAAAAAAAAAGAAACAAAACAAACAAACAACGACAACAACAACAAAACCTTGATAGAAATCTAATAGTTCCAGACAAGAGACCAGAGCATTGATTTGCAAGCCTGAGTGTGTGTAAGGCCTACCTGGTTGTAAAATTTCACGTTTCTGAGTTCTACTTAGACTAACCACATAAAACATCATGGCACGTGGTGTGGATGTGTGCATTTTTAACAAGCACCTAGAGTGGTTCTGATATAGACGGTTTACACACCATACTTGGGGAAACCTGGCCTAAATCATGCAGTAAAATCCAGTGTTGACATGTGTAGAGCAGGCACCTCTCTTTTGACACATTCCAAGCGGGCTCGATTCCAGGTGGGGACCCTGTCTGTTGGTTGTAGGTTGTGACTGTCATTCCCCCACCCAGGGATCCTTCCTCTTAATGTTCACAGGGAGCAGAGACAGTGGGGTATTCCTTAGTGTGGTGGTCTGATTCAGGTGTCCCCCATAAACTTAGGTGTTCTGAATGCTGGGTTCCCAGCTGATGGAGATTTGGGAATTAGCGCCTCCTGGAGGCAGTGTATTGTTGGGGGCGGGCTTATGGGTGTTATAGCCAGTGTCCCCTTGCCAGTGTTTGGCACACTCTCCTGTTGCTATGGTCCACCTGATGTGGGCCAGGGGGTGATGTCCACCCTCTGCTCATGCCATCATTTTCCCTGCCATCGTGGAGCTTCCCCTCGAGTCTGTAAGCCAAAATAAACTCCCCTTTTCCCCCCCCCCCCAAAGCTGCTCTTGGTCGGGTGATGTCTGCCAGCAATGCGAACCTGACTGCAGCACTTAGCCTGGCTCCCAAGTCTTACTTGCATTCATTGAAGACCTCTCCGTCTGCCCCGAAGGCAATGTCAAGGGGAGGGTCCAAGGACTGCATGGCGAAGGCGATGCAGCAGATCTCCTGGATAAAGTCGCTGAGCAGGCAAAAGTCAACCTCGGGCGGGAACGAGATCTTGGGGTTGACGTTCATGGCGCGGATCACATCCTGAAAAACCAAAGAAAAGGAAAACAAAAGACGGCGTCACTTCGATGCCAAGCTGGGGGAAGAAACACCCTGGGGATCCTGCTATCATCTGTGACTGACGGAAGGTAGGGAAAGAGAGAGTAGTGAAAAATGAGTGGAACTAGGAGAAGCACATGCACTGCAAGGAGAAGGGTGCTGTCGTGTATAGTGGGGAAGGGGGAAGGGAGACAGGGCAGAAATGACAGGGTAACAAACGGAAAATCCTTGGGGGCTGGGGGAAGAAATAGGCTGGAGAGATGGCTCTGTGGGTAAGAATACTTGCTGTGCAAGCGTAAGGGCCTGAAAGGCCCTGATGTGCCAAGTTCAGTTCCCCAGCACCCATGTAAACACCTGGGCGTGGCCACACATGCCTGGAACCCCAGTCCTGTGGGAGAGCAGAGACCAGAGAATCCCCAGGGCTCGCTGGTCAGCCAGTCTGACCCAAACTGGCAGCTCCAGGTTCAGTGCGAGGCTCACATGTCAAGGACACACGTGGAGGACTGTCGTCAGCCAGCCCAACTTCTCCGGCCTCAGCTATGTACGCACGGGACACGTGCACACACAATGTGCGTACACCACCCCACACATACGTACAACACACATGCAAACAAAAAGGACTAAACAAAAAAAAAAAAACTAAACCAAAAAAAACACAGTTCATGGTTTTTTTTATTTATTACTTATTTTTCTATTGTGGGTAAGCATGAGATGCCAATCTAGAATTCTGACTTGTCTTAGTGCATAACAAAATTAAGATAGCGTGCTTTTACTGGGTTGTACTACGTGCCACGACTTGTGATAAACAAACAGCTCATATTCATGGATGCACCCGTTTAAAGATTAGAAAATTAAAGCACAGGGGGGTGAATAAATCTGGAAGGCCACATAGCAGTCGAGATACAAATCCACACTTATTTACCAAATCCTTTGCTCTTAAATAAATAAAAATACTTTTTTAAAAATAAATAAAAACATGGCTGGAGAGATGGCTTAGCGGTTACAGCATTTGCCTACAAAGCCAAAGGATCCCATTTCGATGCCCCAGGACCCACGTTAGCCAGATGCACAAGGGGAAGCATGTGTCTGGAGTTTGTTTGCAGTGGCTGGAGGCCCTGGCACACCCATTCTCTCTCTCCCTCTCCCTCCCTCTCTCTCTCTCTTTCAAATAAATAAATAAAATTTAAAAATAAAAGAATGAAAATATCCCATCTCCCAATCTTTTTTTAAGGATTTATTTTTGTTTATTTTTATTTATTTATTCATTTATTTGAGAGAGACAGACAGAGCAAGAAAGAGGCAGAGAGAGAGAGAGAGAGAATGGGCGCGCCAGGGCCTCCAGCCACTGCAAACGAACTCCAGAAGCATGTGCCCCCTTGTGCATCTGGTTAATGTGGGTCTCGGGGAATCGAACCTCGAACTGGGGTCCTTAGGCTTCACAGGCAAGCGCTTAACCACTAGGCCATCTCTCCAGCCCCCATCTCCCAATCTTAAGGGCCCACCTAAAGGGTATAACTATAAAAGTCAGAACAATTTCCTCATAAAATGCCTAAGAAAGAGACAGCCACCAGGAACCAGAGGTAGAGGGTAAATTGAATGCTCCCCACACAGAAGCAGTTCTACATACTGGATGGATTCCTGAGTGATCTACATTCACCGTGAACGTCACCAGCCACAGGCTAGTCCTAAGAGGAAACTCTCAGCACTTACATTAACGCTGCTCTGGGAGTCATACAGATCAAGATGGCAAACGATATAATCGGAGACAGCACACTCAAAGTCATTCGACCCCACAAAAGACGATGTCAGCATCTTCCGCACCCTGATCTTGAAATGCCTGAATGCCATTTTGGCCACATGGAATGCCTCCTGCACAGGAAACAGCAATTTTATGTGGCGAGGGGAGGAGGTAACGTGGGTCCAAAGAAAGGAATTAAGAAGAATTTAAAATGCCACATTATGTCAGTCTTTCCATAACTAAACACTGTTGGTCCAAAGTGGTTGTTGGGGTCGGGAGAGATGGCTTAGCAGTTAAGGCACTTGCCTGTGAAGCCTAAGGACCCAGGTTCAATTCCCCAGTGCCCTTGTAAGCCAGATGCACAAGGGGGCGCATGCGTCTGGAGTTCGTTTGCAGTGGCTGGAGGCCCTAACGTGCCTGTTCTATCTCCCTCTCTTTCGCTCTCAAATAAATAAATAAAAGCATATTTTTTGTTAAAAAAACTGGTTGTTGGGCTGGAGAGATGATGTGGCCATTAAGGCACTTGTCTGTAAAGCCAAAGGACCCAGGTTTGATTCCCCAAGACCCACATAAACCAGATGCACAAGGTAGCACATGCATCTGGAGTTTTGTTTGCAGCGGCCAAAAGCCCTGGCACACGGTATGTGTTGTATGTATGTATGTATGTATGTGCCTCTTTCTCTCAACAAAATAAATTTTTTTTTTTTTTGGTTTTTTGAGGTAGGGTCTCACTCTGGCCCAGGCTGACCTGGAATTCACTCTGTAGTCTCAGGGTGGCCTCGAACTCATGGCGATCCTCCTACCTCTGCCTCCCGAGTGATGGGATTAAAGGCGTGCGCCACCACGCCCGGCTCAACAAAATAAAAATATTTTTAAGTGACTGTTTTCTCTATCTGTGTGTGTATGTGTGCGGCACATGTGTGTGTTGTGTGTAAGCCAGTGTACAACCTGGAGTGTTGTTTCTCAAGAACATTACCTGCCTTTTTTGAGTTGGCCTGGAGTTCACCAATTAGGCTAGGCTGGCTGCCCAGTGAGTTCCAGGGATCCGCCTAGCTCCACCCCAGCATGGGGATTACACGCCCATGCTATTTGCTGCAATTTTTACAAGTGCTCTGGGGATCAAACTCAGGTCCCCGTGCTTGGAAGACAAGCACTTTACTGACTGGACTATCTGCCCAGCTCAGAAGTGGTTTTAACCTGGGGGGAGAATGCATCTTCTCACAATTTGGGAAAGTATGTAAACACATACGTGATGTAAACACATACGTGATGTAAACACACACGTGACAACCCATAATTACTAATTTCAAGAGAGGTGACCACTGGGCTGGCGATGCTGAGCCCAGGAAATGGACAGTGCAGCCTCAGGGACATAAATCCTCTGCTAGGGACCCACAGGCATGCCGTGTCACCGGCCAGGATGTAAGAAAAAAAACCCTCATCCTCAAGTTTATACTAGACATAGACTCAATAAATATTTACCATGTGCCTATAAAGTTCAGTTTTGCAAGAAAGACTTGGTCCCTATGCTTACAGTTCTACCCATGCCAGGAAGTGATTTTTTTTTTAATTATATAAACCAGGGCTTGGCAAGCCTTTTCTATAAGGAGCCCAATAGTAAATATCTCAGGCTTTACAGGGCACTCTCTGTGTCATGGGATTTTTTTCACACCCCTTAATAAAAACAAAAAAGCATTCGTACATCCTTAGCAATTAGGGAGTGTCCTAGAAACAAGCCAAGCCCAGCTGTGGCCCCATCAGTCATAACTTGTTGGGTTTTAGATACATGGATAAATCCAAGATTTCTGAAAAGTCTATTCTCATATTCCCGTTTTGTTTTGTCTTGTTTTTTTTTTTATGTACATTCTCATGACAGGCTACTAGTGTCTCAGGGTGGCATCTCCCCACAGAACAAACGTGTTCACTTTGGAAACCAAGGCTTAGACCTCTGCCTACATTTCATTCACCAGAAGTTGATACCTATGATTGCCTACGACTTACAGAAAGCCAATAAAAACATTTGTAATGGGAGAGAGAAAGAAGAGAGAGAGAGGGTGGAGGGAGGGCACAGATGGGAACGCTGGGATCCCTCACCCAGTGACCTCAGGATGCACCAATCTTTATGGTGGCACCACTCCCACTAAGGTGCTATCTCCCACCGCCCCCGGGCAGGGGGGTCACGCTTACCACTGTGGCGATGTAAATGATCCTCTGCACGGTTTCCGCTTTGTCGATGCAGGGCCGCAGCAGGCACTGGGCATCCAGGCGGGCCTGGGAATAGGCATCGCTGAACCGGGTCAGGAGGGCGGCCTTGCGGGCCCCGCTGGACAGTTTGCTGCGGTTGGGCGATGGACTTCTGACCTTGGCCACGGCCGTGGAAGGACTGACTGACCTGCTGCGGCTGCCGCTGCGGTTGCCGCTGCCGCTGCCGCTGCGGTTGCGGCTGCTGCTGCGGTTGCGGCTGCCGCTGCGGCTGCGGTTGCCGCTGCGGCTGCGGTTGCGGCTGCGATTCCGGCTGCGGCTGCGGCTGCGGCTGCAAGGGCTAGGAGTCCGGCTCCTGGCCCCTGACCTGTGAGTGAGCCAAAATCAGTGGGACCACACTGTGGACCGCTCCTCTCTGTCCCTCCTGGACTTCCCTAGACTCGAGCTCTCCCCCACCTAGTCCACAAATGACACACAGGAGCCCTGGAGTCCCCCCACTATGGAGAGGGGGCTGCCCCCCGACTTGTCTACCCACTAGGTCCTATGGGAAGGGCGTGTGGTCCCCAGTGGCCTCATACATCCCTCGCAAGCCAGAAACACACCTCATATGTGCCTATCAATTAGAATTCACAGAGCACTTTCATTCATGCGCACCTAAATGTATCAGTGGGCTGGAGACATGGCTTAATGGTTTAAGGCACTTGCCTTAGGTGCTTGCAAATCCTAAGGACCCAGGGTCGATTCCCCAGTAACCATATAAACCAGTTGCACGTGTATCTGGAGTTTGTTTGCAGTGGCTAGAGGACCTGGCGCAACCATTCTCATTCTCTTTCTCTCTCTCCTCGCCCTCTTTCTCCCCCACCCTTAAATAAATAAACTAACTGTATCCTTTATGCCACCTTATGTGGCCAGTTGGCCATTTGTACAGAGAAGGACCCCAGCTCTGAAAGATCAACAGGACTGTCCTAGAGTAACACACCAGCAGCTGGAGTCAGAGGTCAAGTCATATTGGGACTTCTCAGCCTGCCCTTGGCGTACTAACCCACACCACCCAGGTGCCTCGCCTAACCGTGTGGTTTAAGCTGGATTGCCACCAAGAGCTAAGTATCAGCCTACCAGGCTAGCCAGCCCAAAGGAAATGGGTCCTCAAAAAGCCAAGTCTGACAGAAGAAATCACAGGGAAAGCCAGAGCAGCGCAGCTGATGGGCAGGCTCTGGGAGGGGTGGAGAAGCCTTCCTTTGTGCTGGTGTCAATTCCGGCAGTGCAAGTATTCCCCCATGGTCGGGAGGCACAGGCCCTTGGGAGCTGGTATCTCAACCAGGACAACACAGTCAGAGGAGAGCCCCGTATATGGAGAACAGGAGTTTAAGTAAGGAAATGCAGAGGCTTCAAGAGGACATATGCTGCCTTGCCCTCACTTAATACTGCCCCAATAGCCTGCCCTCCGCTCTGGCCTTGAGTAGGAACGCATTTCACACTAACACTTAGCCTACAAACTGCCACCAACAAAGAAACAGAAACAGATATGTATGGCACATGCTTGTAATCTCAGCACTCAGGAAGCTGAAGCAAGAGGATGAAAAATTTGAGGCTGGGCTGGAGAGAGTTGGCTTAGCAGTTAAAGTGCTTGCCTGTGATGACTAAAGACCCAGGTTCGAGTCCCCAGCACCCATGTAAGCCAGATGCACAAGTCGACACATGCATCTGGAGTTCGCTTGCAGTGCTAGAGGCCCTGGTATGCTCATGCTTTCTCTATCAGCTTCTCTCTCTCTCTCTCAAATAAATAAATAAATAAAATATTTTTTAAATTGAGACCAGCTGAGGCTACATAGTGATTTCCAGGCCAGCCTGGGCTACAAACTGAGACTGTCTAGAAAGAAAGAAAGAAAGAAAGAAAGAAAGAAAGAAAGAAAGAAAGAAAGAAAGAAGAAGAAGGAGGGAGGGAGGGAGGGAGGTGGCATGCAGCAAAATGGTCAGGTATTTCCAAACAGAGGATTGCTAGGCCTCAGAGAAAAAAAGACCCTTATTTTGCGGAACATTCTGTTCATCATGGGCGCCACCTCGGATGGCCAGCTCACACAAGACCAGTCTCAAGGCCAAGGTGCTTCCTTCCACATCTCTCAGCCAGCCAGAGCAGCAATCAGGAGTTGTTCTCGCTGGCTATAGAAAATACAGTTGAAGAAACGAGGGCTGGAGGGATGGCTTAGCAGTTAAGGCATTTGCCTGCAAAGTCAAAGGACCCAGGTTCAATTCCCCAGGACCCACGTAAGCCAGATGCACAAGGGGGCGCACGCATCTGGAGTTCATTTGCAGTGGCTGGAGGCCCTGGTACGCCCATTCTCTCTCTCTTTCTCTCCCTCCTTCTTTCTCTATCAAATAAATAAATAAAAGATAAATAAATTTAAAAAAAAAAAAGAAAGTACAGTTGAAGAAATGAACTCTTTTCTAAGCTAAAGCTTCCCAGACCCTTGGGGTTTCACTTTGTCATCCTTCCCACACCACTCAGCACTAACTCAGAAAAAAAGTGAACGGGGGGGGGAAGCAAGAAAGAAAACAGCGTAATGAAAACATCCGTGAGAAACCGTCAGACCTTCCTTTTCCAGAAGTCAGGACCGCTATCTCGTCCTTCAGGTTCCGGAGCTGTTTCTCATAGTCAGGACTTCACCTCTACGTTCTTCTGCTCCGAGCTCCTCTTGGATGTCCGCTGTTCGGATTTAGGACGATCAGAGCGCTCCGCACGTCTAGAGTCATAGCCCCTGTGGCGGGCATCCTCCTGAGCTTGAAGACACTTAAGCCTTGAAAGAGAGAAGAGAGGGAGGTGAGGAGGACAAAAGGGAAGGGGAAAGATAGGAAAAGGAATGGAAAAGAAAGAGGAAGGAGAGGCGAGAAGGGGAAAGAGGAAGGGAGGGAAAAAGAAAAAAGAAGGAAGAGAGGGAGGGAGGGAGAGTGCATGATAAGCAGCACTAGGAAGGGAAAGATAGGAAAAGGAATGGAAAAGAAGAGAAGGAGAGGCGAGAAGGGGAAAGAGGAAGGGAGGGAAAAAGAAAAAAGAAGGAAGAGAGGGAGGGAGGGAGAGTGCATGATAAGCAGCACTCTTACCCTCAGGGGTTACTCAACATATTACTGTCCACGCGGAAACACTAATGGAAATACACATGAACAAACAAAACTTAGCATGCGCAGAACGACCAGGGATTGGAGGCCAGTGCACATCTGCAGGGGGAAAAGGTCCCAGTGAAAGAGATTTGTGTAGCACCGTGAGGAAACATACAGTGGCTCTATACAGTGTTCTAGGCTGGGCTCACCTTGACTGCAGAGAATTCTGAGGACATTTGACTCTCAAAGCTTAAAAAGCTGATCTAACCGGGCGTGGGGGCGCACGCCTCTCATCGCAGCGCTCGGGAGGCAGAGGTAGGAGGATCGCCATGAGTTCGAGGCCACCCCTGAGACTCCATAGTGAATTCCAGGTTAGCCTGGGCTAGAGTGAGACCTTACCTTGGAAAACAAAAACAAACAACCCCCCCAAAAAAGCTGATCTAAAATATAATCCCCTCTCCTCACTAGCTCTCCAATTCTGTGAACAGACATGTGGAAAGACATAGGTACATGTGTGCCTATGACAATAATGTAGCACAAAAAAATAGGAATAAAAAAAAACTTTAGAAATAACATTGGCCTCCCCTCATTGAAATCCAAAGATATATTGTTAACCACAAAACAAAAGCAAAAGTCCTAAGAACACTGGTTTGAGGTGAAAGGTAAGAGGAAAGATTGCGAAGGACGGGAGAAGTGGCGGAGAACAGGACCGAGGCTACGGGAAATCCGCACGCGATACGCTCGGTGAATTTGGTGGACAAAGTGTTAGTAAAAGATGAAAATGAGGAAGGGGAAGATGGACGTGGAAAACAGAAGCGGATTCTCAGATAAGAGTTGAGTGAAAAAATCAAAACTAGAACATGTGTGAAAACTTTCCACAGGTATTTGTCTTCGTGTGTGTGCGTGCACAGGTGTGTATGAAATATATTTTCCACTTTCTCCTTTGATGGGGAAGTGGGAGCCAATATTAAGACCAAGAAAACCATAAACTTAAAGGACCTATGCTCATTTTTCCCTTCTAGAAATTGATCTTTAGGCAATAACCTGAAATCTAAATCTCAATGATGTTTCTAGTAAATATTCAACATGAATATTAATTTACAATATTTATATTATATAATATAAAATATTTATATCGTATTTGTTTTATAAATATATCTAAGTTATTTAATATATGATCATATATTACATAAATATGTTTAATATTTATATAAAATTATATATGATATATTAATATAAATATATTTATTGTATAAATATAATATACATATTTTATAAGTAATATAAAATAGTTTTTTAACTTGTGATGGTTAACTTTGATTGTCAACATAACTGGATATTATTATTATAACATAATAAACACTAAAAATAGTGGTAAATGATGAAAACATTTGAAACTAAGTTGTATGGAATTTTTTTATAAGTGATAAAGGAAAAAAATATAAAATGAAAAAGTAGGGCCTAAAACCTTATATACTTTATTCAGTATTCTTTACTATTTTTTTTGTTTTTGTTTTTTGGGGTCTTTTTTGTTTTGTTTTTGTTTGTTTGTTTTTCGAGGTAGGGTCTCACTCTGGCTCAGGCTGACCTGGAATTCACTATGGAGTCTCAAGGTGGCCTCGAACTCTCGGCGATCCTCCTACCTCTGCCTCCCGAGTGCTGGGATTAAAGGTGTGCACCACCATGCCAGGTGCTTCACCAATTTTTAATACATCGACTAGAAGAAATAACAAATGCTGAGAGGAACGTGCACTAGAATTATGTGAGTCCTTTCAGATTCCTGTATACTATGATACATTTTGTATACTATGATATATTTTAGAAATGTTCTGTAGTGAGAAAATATATAAATCATTAATAAAAACGCTGCTGCCCTTTCTCTGTGATTGGGAACGCTCTTGTACTATCATAAAACACCAAAAAGTTTGACTCCGTGCTTCATCAGGCGATGCAATAATCCTATCATTTTTTCCCCTTACTGCTTTTTCAGCTGATTTATTTCCTCCTCTGCAGCCAAGAGGGATATCGTTGATCTGTTCTTGGTGCCTTCAAGAGTCTGTCCGCCTTCAGCCAGACTGTAAGAGAAATCAGTAACTGAAACCAGACTTTGCAAATTGGCAGACTTTCCAAATCAAGACATAGGTTCTCTAGGGAACTTTTTGACATATGATATGAATCCAACATAAACAAAATCAAACTATAAGACATCTGCACTTAGTCAGCTAATATTGAAAATAGTGCAGTGAATTTATGTACCAAAAACACATGTGAGCATCATTCGCTTAGTCCAACATTAGGAAAGTACAGAGCTACTACCCATAAAATGCCCTGTGATAACTATTAACATTAGAACATACAGGACAAAGAAACCTACTTAATTCCTTCGGGTCAAACCTTCTAATTCATCTACTATTAGGAGCCACTATCCACAGGTACCCTGTCTATATTATAAGACCACCATTTCTACATGACATGTCAATCCTATCCTCACCACCTATTTTTCCCCCAGGATTCCTTAATATAAAAATATTACTTGCATATTATGATGAATACTTCTAAATATCAACTTGATTATATTAAGAAACACTTAGGGCATTCGTGAAGCACAACCTTTGAGGGTATTTTGTGAGGGTATTTCCAAAGAAGACTAACCAAGTGCAAGGGAAGACCTGCTTTAACCTGCTTTAAGGGAAAAAGGAGAAAGCTAGTTCAACGCTTGTCTTCTCCTTTTTTCTGTTTCCTGACCTTTGGGAGATAGGAGCAAGTAGCCTCCAAGAGCCATGGACAGAAGCTAATCCCACCATTCTGTCTTCCCCCCACTTGTGATGGACTGTCTGTGAGCCAGAGTGGGCTGTGCATAAAGCTATGTAGGTGAAGTCCAGGTTGCAATGGAGACACCAAGACATTGGAAGTACCAGAAACATGGGGCATGTGCCAAGTAAAGCCACATGACAGATATGAAGCTTCAGGGTTTGGTATACCTGCACTCCTAGACCTTTGTCATGGCTTTGACACAATCTTTCCTTGCTATGCCCTGATCCTTCTCTTGAGTCTCAGAGAAGATGTAGAACTTGAGCTTTTGAAAAAAATATGAGAATTCTCAAGACTTTAGCAACTCTTAGAGATGGACTAAATGCATGTGTCTTTTGAGATCAACATGAGGCTATAGGAACAGGGGTGGGATATTACGGTTTAAAGTGATGTGTCTGGGTGTCATGTTGACCAGGGAGTGAACTTGTCATGGTTAATTTTGATTGTCAACATGATTGGATTAAGGAACACCTAGGGCATGAGGATCCTTTGTAGGTGGGTGTCTTTTGAGGGTGTTTACTGAAAGGGTTAACTGAAGGGTAACACCCATCCTGACTTGCTTGCAAAGCCTGATGACCCAGGTTCAATCCTCCAGTACCCACATAAAGCCAGATGCACAAAGTGGTACATGCATCTGGAATTCATTTGCAGTGGCTGGAGGCCGTAGTGTGCCCATTCTCTCTCTCTCTCTCTCTCTCTCTCTCTCTCTCTCAAATAAATAAATAAAAACACTTTTTAAAAATAAACAAAAACATGGCTGGAGAGATGGCTTAGCGTGAATAAGGCGCTTGCCTGCCAAGCCTAAGGACCCATGTTTGACTCTCCAGATCCTACGTAAGCCAGACACACAAAGGTGAGGTAAGCGCAAGGTTGCACGTGCCCACCAGGTGGCGTAAGCGTCTGGAGTTCGATTTCAGTGTCTGAGGCCCTGGCTCGCCAATTCTCTCTCTCACTCTCTGAAATTAAAATAAATAAATAAATAGATAAATACAGAAAGGGAGAGAGCCAGATGAGCAACAGGATTCCCATTTCTTGACTCCCTGATCTGCCAAGCTACATGCAAACAGCCCCTCGCGTCCAGAGACACTGCTTCTCGTCAGGCATTTGGTGGCAGCAACGAGGACGGTAATTCCCAATGGCCCTCCGTGAAGAACAGCTCTCACCGATCACCCTGGCTACCTCGTTTGCCCTAGCTTCCTGCCTCTGACTTCCACCACTGACGGAACACCGTAGGCCTGAGTGCTCGACACAGCTCAGTCGTGGCTTGTGTCAGGAACTCTGTTCACTTTACATACGTGAGGGAAATGACTTGCGGTTGAACAAGAAAGCAAGCAGCAAAGCCAGCAGGAAGACAAGTATTCCAGGCAAGAGATCGACGCTTGAACTAGGGCCGTGGAGGTGGAATTCAAAGAAAATGACAAGGGTGTGACGCTTTGGGAGCATGCTCCACCGAACATTCCAGTGGATTGGATCACAAGAGACGAGAAAAAGGCTGATTCATAACCAAAGCCCGGGCATAAAAATCTAACCTGTTTTTTCTCCTTCTCTGGGGTTCTGTCAAACCTGGGCAGACCTGTTTCTACTAGCCTTTGTGATGGTTTGAATGTGAAATGCCCCTCATAGGCTGCAGTGTCTGAACACTTGGTCCTCAGCTGGTGGCAATGTCCTGGGAGGCTGTGGAACCATTGAGACACACGGCCTGGTTAGCAGAAGTGGGTCGCTGGGAGCAGGCCTCGAAGGTGACATCCACTTCTAGTTCTGGTCACAGTTCTCTGTTTCCTGTCTGTCGATGCAATTTGCCCTGCTTCCTTATAATCCACGTGCCAAGAATGAGAGTCGGTTCCTCCGACAGGAACTTCCCACCCTGATGGGGTGACCTCCAAACCGTAAGCCAACACAGCCCTCCCCTCCCTTCAGTTGCTTCTGTTGGGGATTTTGCTACAGTGGTGAGGAAAGTAACTAGCACGACCTTTTATTGCTGGAGTTTGCATGTTTGGACCTGAGGAATCATGGAACTGGTCTCCACAGGGTTAGACAGAGGAGGGAACCTTTCTGAGTAAGCCACTCATTCGATAGCAGGCAACACCCTGGCCTTAATGTACATGCTGGTAAAAGAAGACTCCTTCAGTTGGGATACCTTAACTTAAAAATAAAAAGGAATAAGGGGCTGGAGACATGGCTAAGCAGTTAAGGGGGCTTGCCTGCTGTGAAGCTTAAGGGCCCAGGTTCAATTCCCCAGGACCCACATAAGCCAGATCCATAACGTGGTGCATGCATCTGGAGCTCATTTCCAGTCTCTGGAGGACCTGGCACACCCATTCTCTCTCTATCTCTATATCTGCTTCTTCCCCTCTATCTCTCTCTCACATAAATAATAAATAAATAAAATATTTTTAAAAAGGAATGAGAACCACAGGTAGGTTAAACAGAATAAAACTAAGAAATGCAGAGAAGGTAGCCAGCGTCATCATGTATATAATTCTCAAATGGTCCTGGGAAGAAAGCAAGTGTGCAAAGAGAGAGAACACACTTGGAAATGATAGAGCAAATAAGTCAAAAGTTCTATGGGAGGGTATAAGGGTATTCTGGTACTACTGTTACAAATTCTCTATGTTTCAAATGGTTGTCAAATAGGTTTTTTTTATTATGTATGTGTGCATGTGCAGGTTCATGTGTGAGGGGGTGGGGTGCCCATGCACCCTTAGGTGTCAACCACAGGACCATCACCCACATTCTCCTTGAAACAAGGTGTCTCATTGGCCTAGAGCTCACCGCCGAGGCTAGATTAGCTGACCATTGAGCCCACAGATCCTCCCATCTCTGACTCCCTAGCTCTGTGATTACAGGCAGATGCCACCATGCCCTGTGTTTCCGTGGGTCCCGGGAGTGAAACTCAGGTCTTCATGCTTGCAAGGCAAGCACTTTATAAGCTGAGCTACTTCTCCAGCCCAAAGAGTTCGTGTTTCTCTTAAGGTGTATATTCACTAAGTTTCCTGGTCCCTGGAGCCCCTTATGGGTGACACTGGAGCCGTGTAACACAACAGGGAAGGGGGAAGTCCTGGCTCCCACCTGTGCTGACACGCCTGAAGAACCAGCAAGTTCTCTCCTCATAAGCGCAGACAACGCAGCACCCTCGTCACCTGCAGCGGCTGCCAGCTAATGTGCCAGGTGACCCAACTAGACGAGGCTCAGCCCAGGACCTCTGAGCGACTGAGCGATGCTGGCACCTTCAGAGGCAGACCAGCGTCAGTGTTGTTGCCAAGTAGCCAAGTATCTGTCCCTTTATTTCCAGCTAAACCTTCATGGTACAAGCTGAACACGCCCAGAAGCATTGCTGCCCATCACTTTAAGCTTTTCCATATGGACTCCATGACTGTGAGCTAGACACGCCTAACTTTTCTTATTCAGTTCTGACCTTCAGCTATGCATGCTCAGGAATCTACTCCCAACCGAGCGTGATTAAAGATGGGCTGCTTCCGCTATGAATATGCATAGGCTCTCTGAATAAAATCTCCACGCTTCTTTTGTGCAAGGTGGGCATTGCTTTGGAAATGACTCCCATGCCTGCTGCAGGGAATAAATCTTCTCCACTCTTTTCACCTCTCGTCTGCGCTTATTTTTAGTTTCGCTTTGCGCGCACCAAGATGCGAACCCACAGCGTTCAGTCACAAACTCGCCGCACCTGACGCTAGGGCCCCGGATGGAACCAAGGCCGGCAAAGAAAAGACAAAGAGGGTGACACTTAAATGCTTCCTCTGCAGCAGCAACAGGCACCCCAACCCTAGATGCCCAAGGAAGGACGGGCAAGAGAGAATGAGCCCCTGGGAGACCACAAGCCAGCTCAGAAGAGAGGTGTGTCCTTGGAATTACAGCATGCTTTACACAAAGGACTGCAATAAACCAGAAAAGGCCATGCTACCTACAGGTAACAAATTAAAGGATCGGTTGACATGGGTTTGAAACACATTGGAGAACTTCAGAGGAATTCTATTTTTTTGTGTGTTCTAGCTATACATTTTTTTTTTCCTGAGGCAAGCCCAAAAGACTGGCCTTTTATGTGTTTTTTTTTTTTTTTAATGTGAGAGATCAAGAGATTATGAGAGACTGAGTGAGACTTGGCACACCAGGGCCTTCAGCCACTGCAATCAAACTCCAAATGCGTGCACCCCCTTGTGCGCATGTGCAACCTTGCACGCTTGCATCGCTGTGCGTCTGGCTTACCTGGGACCTGGAGAGTAGAACAGGAGTCCTCAGGCTTCGTAGGCAAGTGCCTTACGAAGCCATCTCTCCCGCCCTCGCTGTACATTTTGACTGCTGCCTGTTTACAATGGTTCCAGTTAGAAAAATGAATAGCTGTCATGCCCTCCGAGGCTCAGGGGACATTGCAGAAAAGTGGATGGGAAGAATGTATGAGCCGGAGGATGGGGAGGGGTGCTTTGAAATACTGTCTTCCAGACATGAACTGGCTATTGCATTTATGATCTCACAGCAACTGACATTACCTGAGCAAGACCTACCTACTATTGAGTCCATCAACATATCATGGATGATGGATGGGGGCAAATTAAAAGGAAAAAAGATGACAGAATAAAAGAGGGACTAGTTGGCAAGGTGAAAGGATTCAATGGGAGGGGGATAGGGAAGAGGGACAAAAGAAGGTAACGGGAGAGGATTACGATCAAAATACATTATGTACGTGTGTGAAAATTGTCAATAGAAAGATTTTTTTTCAAATATCAAGAATACAAATAGAGAAAAAAAATTTCAAAACAGAAAAATGGTTGGCTGTGTGTGGAGGAACATACTCAAACAAAGAAACATTCTAAAGTAAAATATACCAAGATGCTGACATCATGAGGTCAGACAGGATTCTTGCCTTACATTTAATTTGTTATACACATTTGAGAAGGAAATTTGGACTATTTTTATGATCAAGCAAAACTAAATAGGATTTTTCTGGGGGGAAGAAAAGAAATCTCATCAGAGGACAAGGCAGATAGCCACACACTATTGTATCATAGGTCTCAATTAGTTAACATGGTCTTCCTTGGTCTTCCACTCATGTCAAGGACGCTATTGGCACTGTAGGTTGATGGTTCTTACTAAACAGGATGAATGTCATTTCATGCCCTTGTGTCTGTCTTCCTCAAGTTCAAACCCAATGTCTGAAACTTGGGTGCAATGATTCCTAAAGCCTAAGCTGACTCTGTCGAAATCGTGCATCTGTTATCTGTTGTTGCCTGGTATTACCTAAGTTAAAAATATATTTTAGGGAAAGCTAGCTAGATGGCTTAGCAGTTAAGGCACTTGCTTGTGCAACCTGATGGCCCAGGTTTGACTCCTCAGTACCCACATAAAACTAGATGTACAAAGTGACACAAGTGTCTAGAGTTTGTTTGCAGGGGCAGGGGACCCTGGTATATCCATTCTCTTCCTCCCTCCCTCTCTCTCTCTCTCTCTTCTCCTTACAAATAAGTAAAAATATTAAATATATATACATATATATTATACCTAATTATTTCATCATCTTGCCTAGTTTATTCTTTTTTCATAATGCTCTCTGTCAGGCACACATGGTCCCCTAAGAGTATAATAAATAGATGACAAAAGACAATGCTTAACTTTCATCTTTTTCTCAATTTTCCTCTTTACCTCATCTTTCACCCTCCTCAATCTTTTCCATTCTAATTATTTTCTCCCAACTGATAGATTTTTTTTTCACCTAACAATCTTTGTGTGTTTATAACTATGAGTTGATGGGCATGTGGAGAAGGAGGGTTCTCCACAGAGCTAGCCCAGAAAACTAGAAGGATGGGCTGGTACATATCCTATCCCCAATCTCAGACGATAGCTCTCAACTCTCCCCCCCCCCACCCCGCCAACCATCTCTCTCTCTCACATACACATTACTTATTTGCATATGCCCTTATTTTACACGAACCGTTATTCTCCTTCTAAAGGTAAAACCTAAATTAAATTTAAAACCATTCTCTTTGAAGACAGATAACTTGCATCCCTCTTACTCGACTTGACCCTGGCTGCGTGAGGAATAGGGTTCCTTCAAGTCATTGTCGAATTGCTGCTGTTGGTCCCAATCCCGAGGACCAGACTCCTTGTATTTCTCCCTCTCAAATGTGTTCTGCAAAGATGCAAAAATCAGAAATAAAAATCTGGACATACAGTGGCATGAATGAGGGCTGGAGAGATGGCTTAGAAGTTAAGGCGTTTTGTCTGCCAAGCCTAAGGACCCCAGTTTGATTCCCCAGGACCCAGGAAAGCCAGATGCCCAAGGGGGTGCATGTATCCAGAGTTTGTTTGGTTAGAGGACCTGGTGCGCCCATTCTCTCTCTCTCTTTCTTTGCCTCTTTCTCTCTCCCTCACTCTCTCAAATAAATAGAAAAAATTAAAAAGAGTTTAAATGGCATGAACAAATTGCAAAAATATATTATGCTGCTCCAAAGAGACCACATATAAAAGAGGATATGAAGTGCATGTTTCTTTGGCCTGAAGTTCTAGAGCCATTGCTGGGTGGGGGAAGGGAGCACAAGGAAAGTTCTGGAGCGACGGAGATGTTTTCTCTCTCAGTTAGGTATAAGTCCCATGGGTTTATTTGCTTGTCAAAATTCATCAGCCAGTGGGTTTGACTGTATATAAATTACACTTTAGTGTTTATTCTTTACTTTCTTTTTTAACTTGAGAGACAAGGAGGTAAAGGGGGTACAATATGAGTCCTCCAGGGCCCCTTGCTGCCACAAACGAACTTCAGACACATGCACCACTTTGTGTGCTGTCTGGCCTGACGTGGGTACTGGGGCATCACGCCCAGGCTGACAGGCTTTGCAAGCAAGTACCTTTAACTATTGAGCCATCTATCCGGTCCTATACCTTGATTCTTTTTTTTTTTTTACAAAACGACTCTAACACATCATCATATATCTTAACAACACCCAAGAGAGTAAAACATCTCAGACCCATCAAAAAACCCTTGGTGGGGAGAATAAGCAATGACAAGTGGCCCTCTATAATTCCTAACATGTGCCAGACCCTTTGCAAGGTTTTTTTTTGGGGGGGGGGTTGAGGTAGGGTCTCGCTCTAGCCCAGGATGACCTAGAATTCTCTATGTAGTCTCAGGGTGGCCTCAAACTCATGATGATCCTCCTACTTTCGCCTCCCAAGTGCTGGGATTAAAGGTGAGCGCCACCATGTCCAGCTGCAAGATTCCTTTTGTTGTTGTTGTTTTGTTTTGTTTTGTTTTTCGAGGTAGGGTTTTACTCTAGCTCAAGCTAACCTGGAATTTACTATGCAGTCTCAGAGTGGCTTTGATCTCATGGCTATCCTCCTACCTCTGCCTCCCGAGTGCTGGGATTAAAGATGTGTGCCACCATGCCAGGCTTAAAATAATCTATTCTTTATTTACAAAAAGAGAAAGAGAGAGAACTGGCACACCAGGGCCTCTTGCCACTGCACACTTCAGACATACACACTACTTTGTGCCTCTGGCCTCACATGGGTAGTGGCAAATCAAACCTGGGCCATCAGGCTCTATAAGCAAGTGTCTTCAATCAATAAGCCATCTCTCCAGCCCCCAAGATTTTTGTTTATTTGGTTGGTTTTTCAAGGTAGGGTCTCACTCTAGTCCAGGCTGACCTGGAATTCACTATGTAGTCTCAGGGTGCCCTAGAACTCACGGTGATCCTCCTACCTCTGCCTCCCCAGTGCTGGGATTAGAGGCCTGTGCCACCAAGCCTGGCTTCCAGGTTTGGTTATATATATATACATACACACACACATATCTGAGAGAGAAAACACCTCCATCTCCATCACTCCAGAACTTTCCTTGTGCTCCCCTCCCCCACCCAGCAATGGCTCTAGAACTTCAGGCCAATGGAACATGCTCTTCATATCCTCTTTTGTATGTGGCCTCTTTGGCGCAGCATAATGTGTTTTTGTAATTTGTTCATGCAATTTAAACCCTTATCACAATGACCATACGATCCATATAATTAAGTCAGCAAAATTATTGTCCCCATTTGGCCAATAAGGAAGACGTAAAAGTTTAGACCCTCTCCAAGTATGTGGGAGAGGGTCTGAGTTTTGCCCAGTTTGGTTGCTGCTGAAGCAGGAGCCCTTTGGCCATGGTCTTGTAAGAGCCTCTTGCTCAGAACAGTCTGATCTAGGTACTTTGGTTCTAGCAAGGAACCTCTGAGAGCCCATTTGACCATCTGGAAGTAATATTACTGTTTGTTCTCCAGGGTTCATGTATTGAAAGCTTGGTCTGTAGCGTGGCTGGGTGAAAAGTGGTGGGGACCCTTTAAGAGGTGGGGTCTAAACCAGGCATGGTGGTGCATGCCTTTAATCCCAGCACTGGAGGCAGAGGTAGGAGGATCGCTATAAATTCAAGGCCAGGCTGAGACTACATAGTGAATTCCAGGTCATCTTGGACTAGAGCGAAACTCTACACCCCACTCCCTCCCCCCCCAAAAAGAGCTGGGGTCTACTGGGGAAAGGGAGTAGGTCATTGAGGGCACTGTCCTTAAAAGGAAATGATGAGGGCCTGGAGAGAAGGCTTAACAGTTTAAGGCGTTGTGCCTGCAAAGCCAAAGGATCCTGGTTCGACTCTTAAGGACCCACGTTAGCCAGATGCACAGGGGAGGTGCATGTGTCTGGAGTTCGTTTGCAGTGGCTGGAGGTCCTGGCATGCCCATTCACTCTCTCTCTCCCTCCCTCCCTCTCTCTCCATCTTTCTCTCTCTCAAATAAATAAATAAATATTAAAAAAAAAAGGAATGATAAGTGTTCATGGGACTCTAGCAGGCTCTCAAGGGAGCTGCTATCAATGAGCAAGCCTGGTTCCTTCCACACTCTGGCTTCCTGTCTCACTATGTGGTCACTCCCACCAGCCATTGTGATGTTGTCTCCTATGGGGGTTCCCCATTAGACCCTGCTGTTTGGACTTCCAGCCTCCAAACCTATGAGCTAAATAAACTTCTGTTCTGTATATATTGCCCAGCCTCTGACATTTTGCCATGACAACAGAAAACAGTTTGCTTTACCCAGCCATAGTGATGCAGCTTCCTTAAGCAAAGGTATAGATTGTTATCTTCGCAACACCGTGCAGGATTCAAAACCCCACACTGTTCCTATGGAAATCACTGCTGTCACTCCTAAACTGTGACACTCTTTGCTTAGTTTTCTTCCTGTCTTAGAAGCTCCAGTGGTATTGCATGGTTTCAGAAGATCCTACCTGTAGAGAGGGGACCTTGCTGTCGATAGGTTTCCCCAGGGAAGCAGCGGTAAAAGACGCTTCCAGCCAAGGCAAAAGGCGAGACTTGATGGTTTCCACGCCCTCGTTTAGTCCTCCTAAGAGAATGGGAGAAAGCGCGCAGCGCGTGAGATAGACGGGCCCACCAGCAAGGTCAGGAGACACAAGTGCGCACGGCACACGGGGAAGGGAGAGAGAGAGAGAGACGGCTGCGGGAGGGGACACGGAGCAGGGTCACGCTCACCTTCTTGGGCTGTGACTGTGAGAATCCCAAAGAGTTGTCCCTGCACTTTGGCTACTTGTTCAATGAGCTCTAGACAACAAGTTAGATTTTCATCACAAGAGTTTGTCTGCAAGAAACCAAAACATGGGACATCAGCGCAGCTCTAGGTTCCGGGGACCCCGCTGCGGAGAGACCAAGGCCTGCTGCCTGAGTCATCCAGGAACTGCAGTGTCACCAAAGCCTCGGACACCTTAACCACTGAGCAATCCCTCCAGCCCATGCAAATATTTTTACCAGAAGCATAGCCAGGTGTGACGGTGCATACCTTTTAATCCCAACACTCGGGAGGCAGAGGTAGGAGGATTTCCCAGAGTTCAAGGCCACCCTGAGACTACATAGTGAATTCTAGGTCAGCCTGGGCTACAGCAAGACCCTACCTCAAAACAAAAGTGTGATTGCTGTTTCATGACTATCTGCTCCTATGCCTGCCCAGTGGCCAAAGAACGTTTGACTATCTGAATAGAATACACCATGTCACACTGTTCCCGTTGCCAAGACATGTTACGACATGCCCACCTTCTCCACAAAGCATTGCACAAGACAATCTACTTACAATAGGGTCATGGGATCTTACTAAACACACACCCACACGAGAAAGATCAAAGATTCAAAATGAATGTTCTCTGTCCAAAGCATGAACTCTGCAGATTCATTCATGCATTCATAAATCAAGGATTTCCTCTTCCATCGGGGTCCTAGACTGGCAGCTCTCATGTAAATAAAGCCCATTACTGGGCGTGGTGGTGCACGCCTTCAATCCCAGCACTCGGGAGGCTGAGGTAGGAGGATTGTGGTGAGTTCGAGGCCACCCTAAGACTGCACAGTGAATTCCAGGTGAGCCTGTCCTAGAACTAGATCCTACTTAAAAAAAAAAAAAAAAAAAAAAACAGGGGCTGGAAAGATGGCTCAGTGCTTAAGACACTTTTTGCCTGCAAAGCCTAAGGACCCAAATTCAATTCCCCAGTACCCATGTAAAACCAGATGCACAAAGTGGCGCATGTGTCTGGAATTTGTTTGCAGTGGCAACAGGCCCTAGAGAACCCATTCTCTCTCTCTCTCTCTCAATCTCTCTCTCTCAATCTCTCTCATTCTCTCTCTCTCTCTCAATCTCTCTCATTCTCTCTCTCTCATTCTCTCTCTCTCTCTCTCCCTCTTCTCTCTCTCTCTCTCTCAAATAAACACATTGGGTCATGATATGCAGAGACATTTCTCCTACCCATAACTGTGGGCTAACTCCACAATGCATGACCCATATACCTCAACAAGGAGGGGCAAAGGGGGAGGGGGAAGGACATGGATGAGCCTAACAATGGTACCAACTTGACTATTCACTGAGTACAAAACTAATTAACAAAAAATAAATAAATAAATTATAAAAAAGAAAAATATTAAATTTAAAACAAATAATGCACATTGCCTGCTATGGATGAACTTGAGGGAGAAATAGGAGCAAACACGCAAAGGTGGAACCAAATGTCTGAGACAGCCTCACCCCTCAGCAACAGCGACCCCCGTCCCCCCATTTACCCAATGTGACATACCCAGGTATGATGGCCCCTCCTGGGCCAGCCCCTTGCGTCTAAAACAAAAACCAATCAGCTCCCTCCCTTACTCACCTGTGTCTGATGGGAAAGCCCATCCCAATCAGCTGTGAAAACGCTGGTCCCTGTGGTCATGTCGGTGGGCAGTCTTGGTCTTGGTTGTCCACTCTCCAGCCTGATCCCTGAGCCTCTGGCCCCTGCTCCTCCCTCCCACCCCGCTGCACCCCAGCTAGGCTGGGATGGGAAGGAAGAACACGGTTCTCTCTCCTTTCGCTACTCTCTTGTAAAGGGAACTTCACTGCCTAATCTCTGAGCTTTCCTTCTCATGTGAAGTGAAGGGCTCACACCCTCACGCTCCACTTCCCACGTGGGTGGGCGTGTGCTCCTTTAAGATGCAGGAAGGAGCATGTCTCCCCTCTTATTTAGACCCTCTCCTCTAATATCTGGACCCTTTAAATCTCCCTTTCACATCTTCTCTTTACTCCCATGCTCAGCTTCCAGCATGGGCTCTCAGGTCCTGCTTTTCACGTGTGTGTGTGTGTGTGTGTGTGTGTGTGTGTGTGTGTGTGTGTGTGTTATAACCATTCTAGCCTTACCTGGATACTAATTTTCCCCCAATAAACCTTATAACTTAAGCTTTTTGGAACCCATTTCTTCAATTCTTTGTTGGTATGGACAAGAATCTGAAAGTTGGGATTCACAGCCAGTGGGGGCGAGGGGGAGTCTGGACTCATGTAAATCCTGTAACAAACTCACCAGCTGGAGAGCCAGGAGGGAATGCGAGGAAGCGCACAGGGACTAAATGACCATCCCTGGGAGCAGTCAGCGCTCTGTGTGGACAGCGAACGGGACACGGGACAAAAGCAGCTGTGGGGAGGGAAGGCTTTGCAAGAGAAGAAATAGCACCAAACGAGGGCGAGACTCGGGCACGCGAGGGGACTGAGCTCTTACCCACAGACAGAAATTGAAAGCCTGGAGCTTCCGCGTGGCGGGTCCTGGGCTTTATTCTAGTATGACAGCTGGCAAGGCCAGCAAGAGAGGGTAACGGTGACATTGTCAGAGACAGGCAGCCTTTTGCTTTTGTCTCTGTGCGGACAGAGCACGCAGACTTTGCACTTACAGGTGGGTCAGGAGAGGTAGACCAGGTTGCCATCAGGCTGAAGGACATTGAAGAATACAGACATACCAAGGGTCCTCCAGCCCTTAAATCATACCTTCCTCAGACAAGGTGCCACAGACCCCAGCATTACCAGACAAAGGGCATCAGGAAATGGACCCGAGGTGTGAGGGGCAGGGTACAGAGGCAGAGAGAATTACTCTGACTTGGGAAGAAAGGCATGGAAGAGGAAAATGGCCAATCATCCTGCGGGTTTGGCTTGCCCTTTCTGCTGATAAAAGCAGGAAAGTTAGTATGCCATTCATTATAAGACCAGGTGGCTCGTGTTGGCAATAGACGTTTTCCTAAAGATATCTTGTCAAAAACAGTAAATAAATTGTGATAACTTAGGGGCAAAATGACACTCCCCTCTCCTAGACCTAAACAATTTATCCTTCATATACCCTTCATAAATCCTCCTTACATTTTGTTTACTAAGAAAAATTCTGTAACTTTTAATCTTGCTTCGGATTTCACTCTTTATGCAATGTTAAGGAAAAGGGAGGGGTTAGTCTCCTAGCAACTCTTCAAAATGTAAGAAGCCAGGCATGGTGGCACATGCCTTTAATCCTAGCACTTGGGAGGCAGAGGTAGGAGGATCGCCGTGAGTTTGAGGCCACCCTGAGACTACAGAGTGAATTCCAAGTCAGCCTGGAGTAGAGGGAGACCCTACCTCGAAAAACCAAAAAAAATAAAAAAATAAATAAAGAAAGAAAGAAAGAAAGGAAGAAAGATGTAAGGGAGCCACCTAATTTATATATATATATATATATATGTGTATATATACATATAAACATATACATACATACATATATCTATATATGTGTATATATACATATAACATATACATACATACATATATATCTATTATATAATATATGTATATATTATATATGTATATAATATTTTATATATACATACATATTTTATATACACCCATTACAAAGAAAATTAATTGGGACCCTCCCTTGAAGGCCCTGCACTCACTCAAGTTTCCTTTCCCTAGGTGATTCTAACTCTACAGAGGTCTACACCTATGTTTATCTCTTATCTCTCTTTTTTCTCTCTTGGAGTACCTTTTTACCTTTTCCGGCTTTTAATAAAGTTCTCAGCCTTGCTTCATCCATCAGATCTACCTGGACTTCATGACAGCCTCAAAACCCAGGACCCCTGGAGATTTGCCTGGGTGGAGGTCTCTCGGAGGAACTCCCCAAGCCGCTGAGAGAGGGATGGATGGATGAAGATAAAAGAGGGACTGAGTGAAATTTCCATCCTGCTCCTCGGCACTGACAGGCTGAGCTTGGGCTCAGATGGAAGTGGGCGTGTCTAGCAGGAGTCACAATTACTGAGCTCTGCTGCCCTCGCAGCCTAGCGCGGTGTGGAGAGCTTTGAGAGCCACTCCAGCCGTCAGCTGCCTTCCCCACTCCAAACACAAAACAAAACAGCTAACTAGTTAGGTCATTTGAAAAGATGATGGTTGACCCGGGCACTATGCTCATTCCTTGTAGCCTCTGGCATGGGAGACTAGCTTCCCCACCACAGAGCTTTAACAAAAACAAATGGAAAATCAACCTGAAATTCAAGGAGAGGCGGGGATGGAGGTGTGGCTTTGAATGGGAGAGAGTGAAAGTCACCCCGGAGATACAGGGTGAGGGGAGAGGGTCCGGTCCTAGAGCAGAGTCATCTTGTTATGTCAGAAATAAGTTGGGAAAGAAGGACCAGTGAATAAAACGCATCCACCTGAAGAGACAATGAAGGGAAAACGGGATGAGTCCAAAAAGAGAAAGGCTGGCCGTCCATGCCGCCCTCTCAGCCTATCTCAGGCCATCTGACAATGAGATTGGAAGCACGGACTATGGTGATATCTGCATAACGATGTTTCACTTACCAACAAGCCATATCTTTGCAAGACAGTGGTCCCTTCACATCCTATCACCGCGTGACGTCACAGTCACCTAAGTTTATGGAAGTACATGCCGTGGTGTTCACACCACCACAAAGATAGGCTACAGATGTCTTTCTCGGAACATGTGCCCATCACTGAGTGATGCACGGCTGCTTCTGGTGACGGGACAATAGGCGAGAATGGCATGTCGTTTAAGGGCAACACGATTAGCTTTACTCCTGCGCCCTTCCAGGTCACTGGATGGGACAGTAGCTTCCCTCCATGGAGGGCAACTGAGCCAATGATGGACAGTGGTTGGCGGGCTTTGTGGGAAGGGGAGGGATCTCTTCTATGGAGCCATGGAGATTTGGGGGGGGCGTGTGCGTTAATTACTGTGGCTTGATCTGGCCAGTAAAGAGATGAAGGTCCTATGGGGAAGGTAAACATTCTCTATAGATTTACGAATTAGATTGAATTCTTAAGAAGGTAAAAGTCTGTTGACTGAGGAGGAGGAAGTGGGGTAAGGGGCAGGTAGGAAGTCTGTTTGAACACACCATAGCAACGCCAGTGTCTTACACTAGCAATCAGTCACACTTTGACAATGACCTCTATTTAAACCACAAAGATTATTCTAGACCAAAGAGAAGACACACCTTTCATGTGGTGATACTTAATACACTGTTTTCAACTATGAATTCAGACATCTAATTAAAAGGAGGGGGAGGGGAAGAAATCTTCTTGCATTACCAGCCCTGCCCAGCAGCCTCACTCACATGTTAAATAATCAAAACTTTCTAAATAGTATCTATTATTTTACCTTAAGAGATATTATCTCTAGTGACATGGTGGTGCATGACTATAATCTCAGCATTCAGTTTTAGGAGGATGGCAAGTTCAAAGTCACTCTGAGCTACATACCAAGACTCTGTCTCAAAAAAAAGTCACCAACATTCCTATCTTAAGGATAGAGTTATAAAGAGGTTAAAGTACATTCTCATCATTTCCTAAAATAATTACAGAACATAGATTTTTTTAAATAAATCTCAGCACATCTAACCCAAGTTAAGTCTCTATTCACAGAGCTTTGACAAAAAACAAAAGGACCAAGCCAGGCGTGGTGGTGCACGCCTTTAATCCCAGCACTTGGAAGGCAGAGGTCAGAGGATCACCATGCATTCGAGCCCACCCTGAGACTACATAGTGAATTCCAGGTCAGCCTGGGCTAGAGTGAGACCCTACCTCAAAAAACCCAAACCAAACAATCAAGCAACCAAATAAAAAGGACTATCTCAGAGGGAAGAGAGATGCAGCCCAGGGCTGACCTGCCTCAATTTCTCTCCACCTGCTCAAGTCTCCATGGAATAATTAGTTCATCATAGTTCAGTTCTGCATAGAAGGTGATTTGCACCATTTACAGAGCTGTCCAATAAAATCACGCAGATGTTGAATGATAAATTGGGGGCCTGTGGCCAGTATGTTCTTTCGTGAACTTTAAGGAGCATTTTCTGAATCTCTGATCTTGTCCACTAAATATTCCAGGCTGGTTACAATAGGTTGACCCATTCACACAACTTCTTGCCTAACGTATCACCTAGCCCAGTCCTTCTCCCTGGAAGTTTTCCCCATCATGAGACAGCTAGAGCAACCTATCTAAAACATAAGCCAGGTCTGGAGAGATGGCTCAGCAGTTAAGGCACTTGCCTGCAAAGCCAAAGGACCACAGTTCAATTCCCCAGTGCCCACATAAAGCCAGATGCACAAGGTGGCCCATGTGTCTGGAGTTCATTTGCAGTAGCTAAAGGCCCTGGTGTGCCCATTCTCTTCTCTTCTCTTCTCTTCTCTTCCCTCCCTCCCTCCCTCTCTCTCTCTCTCTCTCTCTCTCTCTCTATATATATATATATATATATATATATATATATATGTGTGTGTGTGTGTGTGTGTGTGTGTGTGTGTGTGTGTGTTTGTATGTATGTATATATATGCTTCTCTTTCTCAAATAAATAAATATAAATGAGGAAAAATTAATGTAAATAAACAAGTAAAACAAAAGCCAAACTTTTTTTCATCTAGAATTGTGCTTCTAGCTTCTCTCTCTGACCCTCGGGTAAAGACTGAACTCCCAAACACACCACCCTCGGCTCTTTGCCATCAGACTCCCACCCTCCACCCACTACCCCGGCTTCGAGCTAGTCACTGCCCCACCACCATCCGACATGCTGCTTCCTCTGCCTGCCCAGAAGTTCATTATTAAGCTGTAACTCACAAAGGGTTAGAGGTCTTGTGAGCTCATTCTATCCATGATGGAATGTCCATGGGCCCAATATTGTGCAGGTTAGGACAGCCGCAGTGAGCCAGGGATACAGCAGCCATGCCAAGTCTGGATGACAGCTTTCCAAAGCACTCCTCCTCCCCCAGGTCTTATATTCTCTCTACCCCCTATTCTGCAATGTCCCCGAGCCTTGCGGGGAGTGGGGGGGTGATATAGATGTTGTTTTTATTGGCAGTGAATAGTTGCTGGGAGAGAGGGGAAACATTTCACTGATAAGTTACCCATGTTTCAGTAAATACCCTCCCATTTATGCTCACGAAGACATCCCTAATTAAACTCAGTGGGTCACAGGGGGGAAAAAAGAAGGAAGAAGAGGAAGAGAATAAGGAGACATCAAAGTAGGAGGGGACAAGTTGGGAAGAAGAAGGGATTCAGCAGCAGTGGAAGAGAAGAAAAGATAATTGGAGTTGAATGAGATCAAAAGACCTGCTCTTGTAAAATACTGTTGAGAAATTAAATAAAAATTTAAAAAAGACAATGCCCATTGCTAGTCTCACACCTAACACAGATGAACACATCATAAGCTATAAAAAAAGTCAGCTGAATAAATTTCTGAATAAAAACAATTTGCAAAAATTATAATGTTTAACCTACTGATTTGTTGCTGAGTAGTCATTGTTGGATGAATTATGAAGCTTTCGTTTTGTTTTGTTTTGAGGTAGGCTCTCACTCTAGCTCAGGCTGACTTTTCATAATTGTCTTGCTTCTTGGCTGAACGAAAAGTGATTCACTGCGACTTCTGAAGGTCGTATGTTCAAACTAAACTGTTCCTGAACCTCAGGGGAAGCCAAGGTCAAAGGTACCATTCTCATTAAGCGCAGAGGCTTACATTAATTCAATATCACTAGAATGGCAAAATTGAAATACTAGCAATGGTTACTATTGTATTTCATGTTTGTTTCTTTAGAAGGATGGAAAAATATCCTCTTGGGCTGGAGAGATGGCTTAGTGGTTAAGGCACTTGCCTGCAAAGCCAAAGGACCCAGGTTTGATTCCCTAGTACCCACACCAGCCAAATACACAAGGTGGCACATGCATCTGGAGTTTGTTTGCAGTGGCTGGAGGCCCTGGTGCACCAATTCTCTCTTTCTCTTTCTCTCTCTCTCTCTCTCTCTCTCTCTGTGCCTCTTTCTCTCAAATAAATAACAAAATATTAAAAATAAAAAATATCCTCTTTTTGCATTATTTTTTAAATAAACAAGAAGTCATTTTTGTAGAACCCAAAAGACTGCTAGGTGTTGTGAGGTTAAAAACAGGTCAATAGGTTTATTTAAAGGCCTTAAAGCAGAAAATTGTATTTGAAAAGCATTTTCTGTCTTGATAACATATACAGTAGCTCCCCCTTATCCACGGGGACGTGAAGACCTCCAGGGGATGCCTGAAGCTACGGACATTCTCGAACCCCACATACTTTGCATGGTATCATATGTTAAATCCTATTATGTCCCACAGTGCTGCACACAGGACCTGAGTGACTCTGTCTTCCACGTGTGTGCCCTGGTGGCTCTGTGTGTCACTACTCTTGCACTTTGGGGCCACTATTAAGCAAAATAAAGGTCACCTGAACAGAAGCAGTGTCATAAAGTGACAGTCCACTTGAAAACTGAGGCAGCTAGTGAGAGACAGGTGGATAGTGTCGAAAAGAAATTCCATGAATTGGGCTGGAGAGATGGCTTAATGGTTAAGTGCTTGCCTGTGAAGCCTAAGGACACCAAGTTCGAGGCTCGATTCCCCAGGACCCACGTAAGCCAGATGCACAAGGTAGAGCATGCATCTGGAGTTCGTTTGCAGTGGCTGGAGGCCCTGATGCACCCATTCTCTCTCTCTCCCTCTTTCTCTCTCTGTTACTCTCAAATAAATAAATAAAAACAAACAAAAAATCTTTATAAAAAAAGAGATTTTATCAGACTACTCGGAACAGCATGCAGTTTTAAGCTGAGGAGTTATTTCTGGAATATTCTGCTTAAAATTTTCAGACCCTAGTTGACTGCAGGTAACTGAAACTGAGGAAAGTGTGATGGTGGGTAAAGGGGGACACTGCATAGCATACAGTGAAACAGGTCTCAAAGCACAGCTCAAAGGCTGGGGTGCAATGTCCGGAGGTAGTGAAAACAAGGAAATTAAAAGGACAACTAGGGGCTAGAGAGTTGGCTCAGTGGCTAAAGGCACTTTCTTTCTTTCTTTTTCTTCTTCTTCTTCTTCTTTTTTTTTTTTTTTTTTTGTTGTTGTTGTTGTTTTTCGAGGTAGGGTCTCGCTCTGCACAAACATACACGTTTCCCAGGCAAAGAGCAGTAGTGCGTTTGACTTGCTACAGAAAGGCTCTGCTCATTTATCTGAGAGAGAGAGAGACAGAGAGAGAGAGAGAGAGAGAGACAGAGAGAAAGAGAATGGGCACTCCAGGGCCTCTTACCACTGCAAACAAACCCCAGATGCATACACTTTGTGTGTTTGGCTTTACTTGGGGCCTGGGGAATTGAACCTAGACTATGAGGTTTTGCAAGCACATGCCTTGAATCACTGAGCCACTTTTCCAGCCCGTGACCTTGAATTTAAACTGAACTTAAAGTGAAACTAAAAATCCCGTTCCTCAGTGTGTCCTTGCCATATTTTAAGTTGCCCGATAGGCACCATGTGGGACGGTACAAATACAGAACCTGCCCATCATCGGGAAAAGTTCCGCTGCACAGGGTCGCAAGAGAGCCAGGACTTCGGGAGAGGACGGAGCAAGAGGGACAGGCATTGACGAGGTCAGTGAAGCCAATTATGCAGGACTTCGAAGGCCACCGTGGAAACTTTGGGTTTTGTTCAGTGTGAAACAGGAAGTGTGGAAGGTCTTGCCACAAGAGTGACTTGATCTGGCTTGACATTCAGAAGAAGCACTGTGGGTTACTTCTGCAGTAATACAGGTGGAAGACAAAAATGGACCATGGTGCCATAGGTGCTATGAGAATCGTGAGACTGGAACAAGCAGATTATGCCGGTAAAAGAATGTGGAGATGGTCATGGTGAACACAGGCTGGAAAGGAGGCCTGGAGGTATGGTGTGAGAGAAGCCAGGTTCAGTTTTATCCTGATGTGACTTGGCCATGACAATATACAAGCTATTGAAAATGGTCACTGGAAAGCCCAGCGTGGTGGCGCACGCCTTTAATCCCAGCACTCAGGAGGCAGAGGTAGGAGGATTGCCATGAGTTCAAGGCCACCCTGAGACTACATAGTTAATTCCAGGTCAGCCTGGACCAGAGTGAGACCCTACCTCAAAAAACAAAACAACAACAAAAAAAATGGTCACTGGGGGTAGGGCTGGGAAGATGGCCATGCATGAGTTTCTATCCCCAGTACCCATAGAAAATGCTAGGCAAGAGCTGGAGAGATGGCTTAGCAGTTAAGGCACTTTCCTGAGAAGCCTAAGGACCCAGGTGGGTTCCCCAGTCCTCACATAAGCCTGGTGCATGTGTCTGGAGTTCTTTTGCAGTGGCTAGAGACCCTGGTGAACCCATTCTCTCTCTCTCTCTCTCTCTCTCTCTCTGATAGATAGATAGATAGATAGATAGATAGATAGATAGATAGATAATGTTAGACATGGTGATATGTGCCTATAATCCCAGCTCTGAGAAGGCAGAGATAGGAGGATCCTGGGGGGGGGGGGGGTTGCTGGGTGGCTTGTCTAGGTGAATTAGTGAGTTTCAGGTTCAGTGAGAGAACCTGTCTCACAAAAATAAAGTGTTGAAATTATAGAGGAAGATAGCCAACATCAATCAAGTTTATATGTGTGGCCTCCACACATATAAACTTGCATATGCACATTTTTTTGTTTATTTATTTGAGAGCGACAGACACAGAGAGAGAAAGACACACAGACAGAGACTGAGAGAATGGGCGCGCCAGGGCCTCCAGCCGCTGCAAGCGAACTCCAGACGTGTGCGCCCCCTTGTGCATCTGGCTAACGTGGGTCCTGGGGAATCGAGCCTCTAACCAGGGTCCTTAGGCTTCACAGGCAAGCACTTAACCACTAAGCCGTCTCTCCAGCCTGCATATGCCCATTTTCACATACACATGCGACATGTGCTCATACATATAAGTATTCATACACACATGGATGCACAACATACACATACACACAAGAAAATGTTCAATAACAGAGCAAGGAAGATAGCTTAGCCAGCAGCAAAGTGTTTTGCCTTGGAAGCATGAGGACTTGAGTTCAATCCCTAGAACCTATGTGAAAAAAAAAAAAAAAAAAGCCAGGCATGGTGGGACCTGTTTGTAAGCTTAGCACAGGAGACCTGGAGACAGTGGACCGCTGGGGCTTGTTAGCCAGTCTAGCTACTGGTGAGCTCCAGGCAATTGTGAGACACTGTCTCGAAAAATATGGAAAGCACTGAGGTTATCCTCTGGCCTCCACATGCATGTATGCATATGTGCATGCACACTCACATATACACATGCACGAATGCTCAGTGTGCGCTCTGAGAAGTGAGGTGCGCATATGAGCTATGTCAGCACAGGTGTAAGAGAAGAGGCAGGAGGGTGATGAACAGCCATGTCAAACCTTAGAACAAAGAGAAAGGATGGAGCCTGAGAAACAGCCACAAGGTGGAAAAGCCCTGGCCAACTACAGGTACAGTCTCTTGTGCAGCCAAGGACAAAGCTAGACTGAAGGGTTTTATTTTAAATATTTTTTATACTTTATCTATTTATTTATTTGAGAGAGAGAGAGAGAGAGAGGCAGATGGAAAGAGAGAAGGGGCGTGCCAGGGCCTCTAGAGCCACTGCAGACAAACTCCAGAGGCATGTGCCATCTTGTACCTCTGGTTTAGGTGGGGGGTACTGGGGGATCGAACCTGGGTCCTTTGACTTTGCAGACAAGCACCTTAACCACTAAGCCATCTCTCTAGACCGTTGCCTTATTCTTGGTGGAGAAGAGATGGCCCATGCGGACTCTTTTACAAGATCGCACAGGACCCAACCACTAGAAACAGAACAGACTAAGGAGAGAGCTCACCTATCCACTTCATGAGCCCTGCTTGTAGGGTGAAGGGGGGGGGGGGACGTTATCTGGCTAATTCTACGCAGATACAGGCCTAGAACCCTGGTCCAGGCTCGGGATTGAGGGGTGGAGAAGGGGTAGGCGGGAATTCCCAGCTCAGATCTCTTTCCACTTTTACTTCCTGCGTGAAAGCTTGAGCCTCTTTAAGGAACACAGACCCAGCGGAAGACAAACCCAATCTGTAGCTATCATTAGGGAGCCAGGGTTAAGGGTAGGGTATAAACTCATGAGATTTAGAGCGTGCTTCCGGGGATGACAGAATGTTGGTGACCGAATAATTTCTTCTAAAACCTTGGCAACGGGCCGCCTCCGAAATGTGCTCCCGTGCTAGCCTGACCACCAGCGCAGTGTAATATTCGCAGTGTATATTCGGTGCAATTAACGCCTCGGTGAAAGCTTATACGAATCTATTCTGTTCCAACCCCTGTGTATCTTTCAAGTGGGAGCCTTGAGGGAGAGGAGGGGTGTAGTTAAAAAAAAAAAAAAACCCGAGGCAGCGAGTGGGGATTGAACTGGTTGCTGGGTGGAAGTGGCGCCCCCATCCCTTTCCCGTTGCTAAGGCTTCAGCGTCCTTGGTTACCGACCCGGAGTTGATGCTCTTCCTGGTCTGGGAGTCACCCCCAACTGCGGCAAAGAGCCCCAAAGGACTTGTGCTTTGTTTCCCAGGGTCCTTACTCAGTGCCTGTGGTCCCCGCCCCCCACCAGCCCCAGTTAGGGTCACAAGCTGGAGAGGGGGGTGGCGGAAATCTTTGCAAAGCGACATCCCACTATTGCACTCCGGAGCCATTAGAGGAGCCGAGCCCCCGGGAGGGGTGGGTAGCGGGGGTCGGGGGTCTCCCACCCTGACTCACTTGGTACTGTCTGAACCACGAGTTGAGTTTATCCTGCAGCACTCGTAAGGAGTCGGTGGAGGCCAGCCTCTTCAAGTTTTCCGCCATCGCTAGCTTTTGCTTACGCCTGGTTCTGGGAGACGGAGACGTGGAGAAGACGAGGCGTCTAGGGTGCGGGTGCTGGTGGTAGTGGTGGCGGTGGTGGTGCTGGTGGTGTTGGTGGCCTGGGCAGGACGGCGGGGTGATGTGGCTGGAAGGGTGTTACCTTGCAGAGGGGGGATGCTCAGAGCTTGGCTGGACTTGCCATCACCCTCGGTGTCGCGGCGTGGGGACCCGGGGCAGGGTTAGGGAAGCCGGGGCGGGAGGCGCCCTGAGCCGCGGCCACCGCCCCTCATCCGCTCCGCTGCCCGGCGCCCTCTCCTGGCTTCCCCGCCGCCGCCGCCCGCGAGCCCGGGGCCATAAATACCCTCCCCTCCCCTCCCCCCACCCCCGTGATTGTTTAACAAACCTTGACGTGGCGAGCTGCTGCCAGGGGCGCTCGGGGCAACGCCGGGCACCCCGGTGGCCCCGCCCGGTCTCCTGCGGTCCCAGCGCTCCGCCCGCGCCATGCCCCTGCCGCAGCTCCTGCTGATGCGCGAGGGCATCGAAGGCACCCGGACCCGAGCTGGGGCTGGGCGCTGGGCACCCCTCGGGAGGGGGAGGGCGGGGGAGAGCTGTAGTCAGGGCGACGGGGCATCCGGAGGAGGCCTAGAACTTTCGTCCTCACCCAGGCGCCGGGTGACAGTGGATGCCTGGAGAAGCCCTTGGGAACTCCTAGGTGGAGGTTTCCATTGGGTTCCTTGGACATCACCTGCTGGGTCCCCTGCCTTTTACGAGCCCTTCACCTCTTCTTCCGTTGGATGAGCCCAGGGTTTGACCTGCATGGAACTCGCTGGGACTAAAATTGGAGTTTTTACCACTTCTGTCTTTGACTTTTGTTCCTGGCCCACCACAGTGGGTGTCTAAATCATTTAGATTTCAGCTCCTAGGGGTTCACAGGATTGGCTAACATTCAGTATCATTCCTATGCCCATATATGTCATTTAGATCTCATGTAAATTTTCATTTAATTCTCAGTTCTTTGAGACTTTGTTCAAGTTCGCATTATAAGAGTAATTTCGAGCTGGTCGTGGTGGCGCACGCCTTTAATCCCAGCACTGGAGAGGCAGAGGCAGGAGGATCACTGTGAGTTCAAGGCTAGCCTGAGATTACCTAGTGAATTCCAGGTCAGCATGGGCCAGAGTGAGATCCTACCTCGGGAAAAACTAAAAACTAAAAAGTAGTAATGGTTTAACTGCTTATGAAGCCATTTCCCCCATCACTCAGGATGTTAGAAACAACCCTCCCTGTTGTATACCATCAAATGCTGTTTACCAACCATCTATTCATTAAAACAGCGGAGGCAAAGATAACTAATTTAACTCAGATTCATTTGTTTAGGTATTTGAAAAAATATGAGCATTTCTTATCACCATAAAATTCAGAATTTGTGCCAATTCTTGTTTATCTCTTTGAATTACAGTGTTGGGTTTTTTTTTTTTTTTGTCCACTAATGAATATCAAAGATATTTTTTTGAAGCATCCATTTGTTATTTTCTATAGATCACAAAATAGGGACTCTATGGGCAGAAAATACCATTTGTTACATTAGAAATTATTTTTAAAGGAAAAAATATGCCCTAAATTTATGCCTAAATACTAAGCTTGGGCCACATTTTACATTTATTTTGGGGCTTTGTGGAAACTAAGACGGAAAGGAAAATGAGTTTTCATTCAATTTTCAAAAGTTTACATGCTTTTTTTCTAATGGAAACACATTTTCCTATTACAATGCTAGATATCCGTTCCTTTTTCAAAAGTATGAAACAACATAGAAAGGTGCCTTCACTTTGTTTTGAAGACCATATAACAATCGACATGACTCTTGAAACTGCCTTATTTATTTATTTATTTATTTTACTTTATTTTATTTTTTGTTTTTTTGAGGTAGGGTCTCACTCTGGCCCAGGTTGACCTGGAATTCACTATGTAGTCTCAGGGTGGCCTCGAACTCACCGCGATCCTCCTACCTCTACCTCCCGAGTGCTGGGATTAAAGGCGTGTGCCACCATGCCCAGCTTGAAACTGCCTTTTTAAAAAAATACTTTTAATTTTTTGTGTTATTTATTTGCAAGCAGAGAGAGGCAGGAGGGAGAGGGAAAACACCAGGGCTTTCAGCCACTGCAAATGAACTCCAGACGCATGCGCTACTTCATTCATCTGACTTTATGTGCATACTGGGCACTCAAACTTGGCTCCTTAGGCTTTGCAGGCAGGTTCCTTAAGCACTGAGCCATCTCTCTAGCCCAAAGCTGCCTTTCTTTGACAATGCTAAGGGTAACACTAGAACACATGTGTCATCAAAGTGCAAGGCAAGCAACTTACACCTCATCTCTTAGCTCTCAGACAGTGCAACTCACCACAAGCTTAGTGCTTCCATACCTATAGAATTAGGTGGGCATCGTCATAAGTGCCCTTTAATGACAAGTCGTTCTTCATAGCCTTTCACAGGTGCTAAATAGCTATCTGTTTAAGACAGCATGAGAGAGCCAGGCATGGCGGCACACGCCTTTAATCCCAGCACTCGGGAGGCAGAGGTAGGAGGATTGCCGTGAATTCGAGGTCACCCTGAGACTCCATAGTGAATTCCAGGTCAGCCTGGGCTAGAGTGACACCCTACCTCAAAAAACAAAATAATAATAATAATAATAGTTAGAGAACCCAGGGTACAAGTAGCTTATGTTGCTGATCAAAGAAGAATCCATGTGCTTTAAATTGCTTAGTTGAGATTCTGTTTGAAAACTTGATAGGCCTGCTTGTTTCAATTATCTGATATCCACCATGTATTCCCCACCATGATGGACTGCATTTCTCTGGAAGCCAAAATAAACCCTTCCTCTTTTGTCAGGTGTTTGGTCACAGCGAACAGAAAAGTAACTAATACAGTATTCGTGCAAGTTCAGCCATGGAAACTCTCTAGGGCTTGGTTTCTTACTTTGTAAAATGGGAACCTATCTTATGAGAGTGTTGGAAGAATTAGAAACATTGCTAGATACACAGTGGCCTCTAAATATTTTTTCAGGGGAAAAAGACCTCGAAGATAACCGAATTGGGAATAACATACTGAGGTTGGTTGCAATTGTATGTGCGAACTGATCTCTTTGAAAGTGAAAGAAATTGGCATGAAAAGAAAATAATAGGGTGCCCTGTAAGCAATAGAAATTAGCAATGAGACCTTCACAAGACCCTCATAATAAGAGGTAAAGATCATGACATCAAAATAAAAGACTAACGGAGGGAGGGAGGGAAAATGATGGCGTGTGGATTTGTGAAAGGGAAACTGGGGGAGGGGGAATTATCATGGCTTATTGGCTGAAAGTATGGAAGCTGTCAATAAAAAAATAAAAATAAGAAATTAGCAATGAGGAACCCAAGGGGGCCGCTCTTTAGATAGCCAAGGGGCACCTGGCTTCAGAAACATCCATGAACAGGTATCTCATAATTGAGCAGAGTGAGACTGGCAAAATGAAGGCAGGGCTTTTCATCTGGCAGCTGGGATATCAGGGAGATTTTGAAGATATTTAATAAGTGTTGTTACTGTGCCAAGCACTGAGGATAAAAGGATGAATGAGAAGAGGGCCTTTAACGTGATGCCATCCGAAGCCTTACGCAGGGTAGCAGCACATTTAAAGACCCTCAGAGAGTGGGTTGGAGGGATGGCTTAGCGGTTAAGGCACTTGCCTGCAAAGCCAAAGGACCTAGGTTCGATTCCCCAGGACCTACGTTAGCCAGATACACAAGGGGGCACACGTATCTGGAGTTTGCCCATTCCCTCCGCACCCCCTCTCTCCCCTCCCTCCTTCTTTCTCTGTCAAATAAATTAATTAAAGAACCTCAGAACACTCAAAACTGCCCTTGAGAGCCTCCAAAGGCTTGACGAGAAGGAAAAGACTCCCCAAGCAGAGGAATAGAAGACAAGCATTCCTTTAATCCCAGCACAAAGGAGGCAGAGGTAGGAGGATCATGGTGAGTTCAAAGCCAGACTGAGACAACATAGCGGTCAAAAGCCGAGCTACCTTGGAACCAGAGGTAGTCTACTAACACAGACACACTACTATCTCCCAAACCCATGGGTTACAACTTACAGACTTCCTGCCTAAAAATGCAGGTTTGAGCTAGAGAGGGTTGCAGGAACCTCCCTAGAGATGCTTCTAGCACTTGGAAAGATGACACGTAGAGAGAGATAGGCAGGTGCTCACTTCAGCAGGGACAAGAAGGGAAAAGGACTAGGAGACAGTAATATGTGAGAAATTATCTAATTTAAACTTCACAGCAGTCCTGGAAAGCAGAGTAGGGAAATGACTGTTTGACTTGTCAGAAAGCAAAATGATCCAGTTCTTGGAGAAGGGAAACTAAGCCAGCCACCCCAGGGCCCAAAGTGGTTTCTAGAATTCATTCACTACGTGAGGAACAGTTCTTGAACCTTGGTTGCCACTCTCTTCACCGCAATTTTTTTAAGCTCAAAGGATTGTGGGGGCAGGGGCGGGGCTGGAAAGATGGCTCAGCTGTGAAAGGTGCTTGTTTGCAGAGTCTGACTGCTGGTTCGATTCCCCTGTACCCACGTAAAGCCAGATGCACAAAGTGGAGCATGCATCTGAAATTCGTTCACAGAGGGAAGAGGCCTGGTGTTTCTGTGTGTGTACATTCTCCCTCTATCTCTTTCTCTCTCTCGGGAATAAAACTATTAAAAAGTAAGGAAGAGCTGGGCATGATGGCACAAGCCTTTAATCCCAACACTCGGGGAGGATGGCCATGAGTTCAAGGCCACTCTTAGACTACATAGTGAATTCCAGGTCAGCTTGAGCTAGAGAGACACCCTACCTCAGAAGAACAAAATTAAGCCATACCTGCTGGCACATGCCTTTAATCCCAGCACTGGGGAGGCATCACCTCAGCAGGAGGATCACCATGAGTTCAAGGCTACCCTGAGACCACATAGTGAATCCCAGGTCAGCCTGACCTACAGTGAGACCCTACCTCGAAAAACAAAAACCAGTAACAAAAACAAAACAAAATTAAGGACTGTCAGGGCAATGTGCCCATCAAGTTACTCATTCCTTATGGGTGGTTTCCTAGTGTGCAGTATATGTCGGCTAAGTTAAGATGCTAGAGGATATAGATGGCCAACATTATCCCCAATACTGCAGAGACGATCAAAAAGAAAAGCAACAGACTCCACGGACTCTCCAGAATTTAGCAGCAGCCCGCGTCCTCCCAGGGGACCAGTTTCAAGTTTTCAGCTCCCTCGTTGGCAGCTGTCCGCTTCTGTCCACAATATCAGCATCCCGCTCTCTAGATGTCAATCAATCCCTTCCCATCCCAGACCTGACGTCCCCGACCTGTGAAACCAGAAAGGCGTCACAGCTCGGAATGGTCCCAGCTCTCCACGATGGGGCAGAAGATGGAAGGCGAGAGGCGTGTTTCCCTTTCCCGAAAATCTGAGTCCGGCCAGACAGCCCAGCAGTCCCCTTTGCCATGCTCTTTGTCGCCCCAACGCAGGGAAGCAGCAGGTTCAGTCGCTCACTCGCCTACTGGAGAGAGCGCTAGGACCCAGCGGAATCCAACTCTCCGTCGGGGGGAGGGGAGAGGCAGTGGGCGTGACAGGGCGGGGCTAGGGCGTGATTTCTCCGCCCACCCGTGTCAGCGCGCAGGCGCGGGGTGCGGCCGGGCGGGGCGGGGGGCGGAGGAGGCGGCGGCATCAGAGGGCGCGGGAAGATGGCGGCAGCAGCGGCGGCGGCAGCGGCCGAGCAGGTGTGTGAGCGCCGCCGCGGCCGGCCGACGGCTGGAGGAGCTGGGGGGAGGCCGGGTCGTACCGGCGGGACTGCGTAGGGCCGGACGGGCGGCGGGGACCGGGGCGTCAAGGCCGGCGGGGGCCCGGGCTCCATGGCTCCGGGGCGGGGCGGCGGGAGCTGTCCGCTGCCGGGATGCTGCTGGCGAAGGCCGGGCCGGGCGAGGGGCAGCGGGCAGCGGGGCAGCGGGCCCTCATCCGGGCCTGGAGAGGGTCACCGTCCTTAGGGTCACCCGGTGACCGTGCCAATCGGGGCGTGCCTGGGCTCCGTGGCCAGCCAAGATGCGGATAAAAATAACCGCAGCCCCGGCAGGGAGGCTCCGCTGACACCCGCCAAGAAGTGGTCAGCTGTTGCCTGGCTTGTGGCCACAGCCTTTCCCCACATGCGGACAGTTCCCAGATTTCCCCTCCCACTTTGCTTTGCAGAGATTTCGTCACCGGTATAAAACTCACTCTTGTTCAGTGGATTTATAAAGCACTTTAAAAAAAAATGCATTATCAACTATGTTTTCTAGTTTGCATTGTAAATGTGTCACTTAAAATACTTTAAAAGGCTCCCCGCCTCACTCACACACCGCGCACACACGCACAAATCAAGCTCAACTTCAGCATACACATACGTGTGTGTGAACATGGGTGAATGCATGTCCAGTGATATAGTTGCTAGGGTAATTTATTGTAATAAAAATAATGTCCGAGATCACTTAACTGAGGTTTCCCTTTAAAAAAAAAAATAATAATAATTGGAAGGCTGGAGAGATGGCTTAGCTGTTAAAGCGCTTGCCTGCAAAGCAAAAGGACCACGGTTCGATTCCCCAGGACCCACATAATCCAGATGCACAAGGTGGCGAATGCATCTGGAGTTCATTTGCAGTGGCTGGAAGCCCTGGCATGCCCATTTCTCTCTCTTTCACCCTGCCTCTTTCCCTCTTTCAAATAACTAAATAAAAATAAAATGTTAAAAAATAATTGGATGTGATAATTTCTCTTGAAAAAGTTTCATTTTTCAACATGGTTGAAAACATTAAATGAGCCAGGTTGCCAACATGCTGTTTGAACTTTGGAAAGCTTTTATCAGATGATGGACTTTTTAGAGATCTATTAGGTGTGTGTTCTTGGAGAAGTCTATCTAGGGGAGGGGGGGGGTGATGGGGATAGACATGAAATCTGCCTTCAAGTTGCTTAGTCAAACTGGTGAGAATTCAGAACAATCAGCTATAGACCATAGGCAAGGTGCGGATTGTCCAGATTAAAATTGTGTCTCCGTTTTCCTAGCTCACTTCAGAAGCTGAGTTGGATGAGTTATTTATTTAAAGATTTTTTATTTATTTGAGGGGGGGGAGAGAGAATGGGCATGCCAGGGCCTTCAGCCACTGAGAATGAACTCCAGATGCATGTGCCCCTTGTGCATCTGGCTTACATGGGTCCTGGGGAATTGAACCGGGGTCCTATGACTTTGTATTACTAACTTAAAAAATATATATTTTATTTATTTTTTCAAGAGAGAGAGAAACAGATAGAGAGAATGGGCGCACCAGGACCTCTAGCCACTGCAGACAAACTCCAGATGCATGTGTCCCCTTGTGCATCTGGCTTACATGGGTCTTGGGGAATCAAAATGGGGTCCTTAGGCTTCGCAGGCAAATGCCTTAACTGCTAAGCCATCTCTCCAGCCCTGTATTACTAACTTTTGAACAGTCTTCAGTAGCTCCCGCACCCCCCCCCCCCATCCTTAATATAAAGCCCATCATTCTTGCAGAGCTGAGTAGGTCAGTTACTGGTCTCTGACCATGTATCTCACGTGGCCTTTTGTCGCATTCTTGTTTATTCTCTCCACCCACAAAAAAAGCTACCTCAACCAGGGGCTGGAGAGATGGCTCAGCAGTTAAAGGCTCTTGCTCACAAACCCTGACAGCTTGGGTTCAGTTCCCTAGCACTCACATGAAGCCAGATGCACCGAAGGGTGCATCCATCTGGAGTTTGTTTTTAGATGGCAAGAAACCCTGGAGTGTTCATTCTCATTCATTCATATCTCTCCACTCTCTCTTCCTCTCTCCAAATAAATAAAAACATATTTTTTAAAAAAATGCTGGTTCAAGCCAGGCATGGTGGTGCATGCCTTTAATCCCAGCACTCGAGAGCAGAGGTAGAAGGATCACCATGAGTTTGAGGCTACCCTGAGACTACATAGTGAATTCCAGATTAGCCTGGACTAGAGCAAAAACCTACCTCAAAAAACAAAACAAAACAAAACAAAAAAATCTAGTTCAACCAGAGGTTACTTAAATTCGTTCTCCATGCACTTTTCTTTGTCTACAATGTCCTTGGCTACTTTTCTTTTTCCTGGATAATTTCTGATCATCTTTTCAGAATTGAACTCAAACCTCAGCTTTTCTTAGAAACCTTCACTGAAGCCCTGGTTCCCTAAATGGGGGTGCATGCGTCCCCTATAATCTTTCAGTGTTGTGTGCACTGCTAGGCTACAGCTCTGATGCTGCGCTGCACTTGCTAGCGACCTTGGCTGACTCAGTTCCTGTGAGCATGGGCCTCTGGAACTTCTGACATATGGGAGCTAGTCAGAAAATGTTAAGTGCACCAAATTGAAAATATTGTACACAAACTGGTGGAGAAAGCAATGAATGCATCCCAGGAGGAGTGAATTTTAACTTCATTAATGTGAGCCTACATTGAGACTTTGCCTAAGGTATTTGTTGAGACAGGTTCACACTGTAACTCAGGCTGGCCTCACACTCAGCAATTTGCCTGCGTCAAGTTGCTGCAAGTTCCACAAAAACCTGACTTCAGAGTGAGACCCTATCTCAAAAAACCAAGTGCTGAGCTGGAGAGATGGCTTAGCGGTTAAGGTGCTTGCCTGCAAAGCCTAAGGACCGAGGTTTGATTCACCAGTACCCATGTAAGCCAGATACACAAGGTAGCACATGCATCTGGAGTTAGTTTGCAGTGGCTGGGGCCCCTGGCATGCCCATTCTCTCTCTCAAATAAATAAATAAATGAACAAGTGCTAATTATGTAGTTTCGTACTAGTGAACTTGCATAGTATGTTCAAGGCCCTGAGTTGGAGCCATAGCAAAGCAAACACACACATGCACACAAACACACATACATACACATACGATTCTTTTTGCTTTTTCTCTCCCCACTGACTACTATGCATAAATATAAATATGAAGGATTTTTGAAACTAGCTACAAATTTTACCATCTTCTCATAAAGTATCTTTTTCATATATACTTTTTCTTTATTTTCTGTTCTTGAATTAAAAAATCATTGACAACTTCCATAATTATAGACAATAAGCCATAATAATTCCCTTCCCCCCTCACTTTCCCCTTTGCAACTTCATTCTCCACCATATCCCCTCCCCTCTCAATTAGTCTTTTTTTAATTTTGATGTCATCATCTTTTCCTCCTGTTATGAGGGTCTTGTGTAGGTAGTGTCAGGCACTGATAAGTCATGGATATCCAGGCCATTTTGTGTCTGGAAGACTTCACTGTAACCAGTCCTACCCTTTCTTTGCCTCTTACATGCTTTCCACTATCTCTTCTGCAACGGACCCTGAGCCTGGGAAGATGTGATTGATGTGATAGAGATGTTTCAGTGCTGAGCACTCCTCTGTCACTTCTTCTCAGCACTGTGGTGCCTTTTGAGTCATCCTAGAGGTCACTGCCATCTGTAAAGAGAAGCTTCTCTAACCAAAAGTGAGAGTAGCATTAATATATGGGTATGAACATTACAAGAAGTGCTAGCCATGCAGTTTGGTGAGCACAGTATATACATTTAGGCAGACACCAGCAGGCATTATACCCCTAGGGCTCATGACCTCCCCCATCATAGGGTTTTAGTACCAGGCATGTATTCCCTCCCATGGAGCAGGCCTCCAATCCAATTAGAGAGTGATTGGTTTCTTCCATAATGGACATGCCAGTATTGCACCTATTGGCTCATTTGGCCTGGCTGGCCAAACTTAACGCTTGCAGTGTCCACTGTTGTTTATGTCCACTGATGACTTCTCTCTCTCCCACAGAGCTGCATGCAGCATAGCTTTTTCCAGCTTTCTGTCGGCTGGTCTACAGGGAGGAGGTTTTCAACTCAGTTCTAGCTTTATTTATCAGTGACCTTGCAGCCCAAGCTTGTGGAGTCTTCAGAAATAGGGTCTTACCATCTATTCCTAGTGGGAGACCAAGAACTTTGGCAATGGCCTGTAATGTTTTGGGGGCATCAGGAACCTCCCTGGCCAACAACTCACTGGAAGAAATCCCATCCCTGGCACTGAAAAATTTCTAGTAACAATCTATAGCTTCCAGGTGTGCCATTATCCAAAAAAGTAGTAGGTTTTCATATAACTTATTCATAACATCTTAAATTTTGGATAACCACCCTCTGACCTCTCCTTTACTGAATCTCTTCCTCCGACCTCACTTAGGCCATTCCACCCCCTGTAATCTGTTCATCTACTTACATATATATGATACCATCCCCTTGAGTCCTCCCACCTCCTACTTCCCTTATAGCCCCTTTCTAGCTACTGGCCTCTGCTATTGATTTTAGCTCCAATTCACATATAAGCCTAAACATCTGTAGCTAGGGACCACATATGAAAGAGAACATGCAATGTTTGGCTTTCTGGGCCTGGGTTGCCTCACTAAGTATAATCCTTTCCAGATCCATCCATTTCCCTGCAAATTTCATAATTTCATTTTTCTCTGTTTATTTTTTTGCCCAGATGTCCTGTCAGTTGATGAGAGTGGGGTATTGAAGTCACCCACTACAATTGTATTTGGTGTTATCTGTGACCTTAATTCTAGTAGTGTTTGATGAAATTGGGAGCCCCATGTTAGGTGCACATATGTTTAGAATTGTAATGTCCTCCTGTTGGAGTGTGCCTTTAATCAATATAAAGTGACATTCTTTATCTTGCCTAACTAAGGCTAGTTTGAAGTCTACCCTGGGTGGCTGGGGGGTGGATAAGTTCTCCGGTGGTTTGCAGCACTGGCAGATGGGGAAGGCAGGGCTGTGCAGGGTGCCTGAAGTTGAACCGGATCTGCTCAGTTGGTTCAGCTTGTGATCTCCTTCAGCAGCTGCTCAGCTAGTCCCTGCTGTCTTCCCCTTCAGGTTTCTTGACTTTACAACAAGGCTGATATGAGTGGAAAATCCCTTCACTTGGCTTCTCCTGTGGCTCTGTACTGTACCAGGCCAGTGGGCACATGGATTGGGGCCATTGGCACCACCATGGGAGCTGCTTTTGTGCTTCTTGCTTGCTAGAAGTTCTGGGTCACTCCTGTTTCTCTGCTGTGGTTGATAATGACTTACAAACCTTCACTTTTCAGCATTTCTCTGTCCTATCTTTCCTACAAATGTCCACCTGACATTTAACATGCTTTAAACATGTCATTCATGTTTAAACCAGAAACCCCCAGTGACTCCCAGTTAAATAGAGCATCAAGACTAGAGTCTGTCCTGCTACAATCTTTTTCCCCCTGGCCCTCCTTTTCCAACTCCTTCTCCCAGCAGCTCCAGCTCTGACCCAGCTGCTCCTCCCATTTCCCTGGCATCTCCATGGCATCCTGACTTTCTGCTTGGATTCTGCAGCATGCATTGCTTATATGAGCAGAGGACTTTATTGCAAGTACTTCCGACACAAAGCAGGATCATGGCCTCTATGCCTCTTGTGTTCCAGGCTTTTGTTTTAGCGTTTAAGCATACAGTGCTAAATACATGCCTACTCAATGATACCGTCTGTTTGAAAGGGATGTTATTTTTTCCCTCCATCAAATGAGTTTTTCACAGCTCTAAAAAATATTTAATCTGGGCAGTACCCATGTGTGCCAGTCCTTTTGTAATTGTGTTACGTAAGAGGAATACCCACTGTACCGTTCAGCCATAGTCAAAGTCAGAAGTTCTGAAAATTGTTGGTCCCAGGTTCTCTCTACACTCTTAAGAGCTATTGAGAGTCCCAAAGAACTTTACTTTATGTGGATTACACCCATTTGTATTTACCATATTAAAAATTGAAAGTAAGAAATCTTGAAATACAGGAATGCCCAAGCAAACATCCTCTTAGCTCCTAGCATGATCGTGTTAATCTCAAATGGTAACGTAGTGTCTGGAAACCTCCATTGTACACTCAAGAGAGAAGGAGAGTTAACAGTAAAGAGCACCTTGTGATTTTGAAAATGTGTTTGGCATTTTAGGACCCTGATAAGGGTTCAGTTGAACCTGCCCCCCACAGCATACACTTGGAATATTGCGGGTCTAGGATAATGTTAATTTTAATCAGTGGAGCTGTAAGTAGCATACTGTGCAACTACTCCGTTTCTTTTCATATAAATGAATATATACATTTAATAAAAATCAGATTACATACACAGATATATGTTTCAGCTCTGCCTAGAAATGAGCTGTACACATTATTGACAAGATTATTAAAAGCAGAGGAAATATGCTATTAAATAATAACCCTGAAGGTACTTATATACAATCCTTCAAATAAATTCCTTATCTGAATGAAGCCTGTAGTGTGTTAGTAGAACATGTATGAACGGCCAGTTCAGCTTTGTTTAGTTATGAATTTAAACTTCACTGGTGCACCAGAATGAGAATTACAGCCATTCTACCGTGTTTTGTGTCTAGCAAAGTTCCAATGGGCCCGTGAAGAAATCCATGCGTGAGAAGGCCGTCGAGAGGAGGAACATCAACAAAGAGCACAACAGTAACTTTAAAGCGGGATATATTCCAATTGATGAAGACCGGCTCCACAAAACCGGGCTGAGGGGGAGGAAGGGCAGCTTGGCCATCTGCGTGATCGTCCTCTTGTTTACACTGGCGGTCATCAACTTACTTGTGAGTATGCGGCGCAGAAGCCCCCAGCTCAGGGAAATTTCTCATCCTTTTCACTCTGATATCATGAACATTGCTTCTGAAGTTTGTGATAGGATTATCTTGTTTTCTGCTTTTCTCTACATGTCTCATCTCCTGTTGGATTTTAGTTAATAGTTCAATCATTAAAAAATTTGGTAAGCTTCAATATCCCATACCACAAAAATAAATGGATAAAATGAAAATTGCAGAAACTGAGTAGACTAATATGTTCATATATTAATCTCATGCCCCCCCCCCAAAACATCACTGGATCCTTCCCTTTTAAGTACTTAACATTTGACTGTAGAATAAACTCAGTAGAAAAGAACTTTGCCGTGACTATTGCCTTCTTCTCTCCTAAAAAAAAAAATACAAGCCTTTCTCTTTTTTTTTCTTTTTTTTTCTTTTTTTTTTTTTTTTTTGGCTCCCCGCACTCATGCTGTCTCCTCAGCTGGCTTTGGAAATTGTAGACTCTTGGATAATTTAGCATTTTGTACTCTTAAGTCCGTGCTGTCAAGAATAAAAGACTATCTCATACAAATGTGCTGAGGAACTAATATGCCTTCTCCAGTGTTTTTCATTTTTTTTAATCTTGTTTATTTTTATTTATTTGAGAGCAACAGACAAAGAGGCAGATAGAGAGAATGGGCACACCAAGGCCTCCAGCCACTGTGAACGAACTCCAGACACATGTGTCACCTTGTGCATCTGGCTTACGTGGGACCTGGGGAATTGAGCCTTGAACCGGGGTCCTTAGGCTTCACAGGCAAGCGCTTAACCACTAAGCCATTTCTCCAGCCCTGGTATTTATTTTTTAAGGAGGTTTTTAAATCTGAGATTGTGACTGAGAGTTAATTGTGGAGCCCTCCGGCATGTGTACAGATTTCTCTTGCAGAGAGTGATTGTTGAACCTAACACACTCGTGGTACCGTCTGTTTGAAAGGGATGTTATTTTTTTTATTGATGTTATTTTTTCCTCAGTGCTTTTTTAATATTTCAAAAAATGTTTTGTTTATTTATTTATTAGAGAGAGAGAATGGGCATGCCAGGGCCTCTTAGCCACTGCAAATGAACTCCAGATTCATGTGCCACCTTGTGCATTTGGCTTATGTGGGTTCTGGTAAATTGAACTTGGGACCTTAGGCTTATCAGGCAAGTGCCTTAACCACTAAACCATCTCTCCAGCCCCTGATTTTATTTTGCTTATAAATTTGTTTTATTGGATATTCCTGATTAAGATAGCAGAACAAAGACATTTCTGTCTCTAAAAGTCTCATTCCAAAAAGACAATATCAAGAAATAGAAATATCTTTGAAGAGTTAAGAACAGCCGAAAATCCTAGCCCATAGCAAGGACAGGAGAGGAGGAAGCCTGGCCAAGAGCTTACCAGAGGAAGCGGGGCGTAAGGTGTGTTGGAGGGGTTTCAGAATGCGCTGGTGACATGCCTTGAAGAACCCTGAAAAGGCTCCGGAGTTGGAAGGACAGGGGCCTTGGTATCTAGGAGTGATGCAAGAACTGAAACAGGAGGTTTGTGTCTGCAGTGGCACCTGCTGGGCAGCTTCCTGACCCAACCGTGCCAGAGCCAGGCATGTGTGGACGCACTGGACCTTGCACAGAGGAGTGGAGAGTGGGTGTCCATCCTGACAGCAGGCCAGCCAGAATGCTGGCCACTGGGGCCCCTTTCTCACCCGCCCTTCTCACTCTCCACTTCCAGATAGGGGACCCCTGGGAACTCCGAAGTACCTAGAGAAAGACTGTGTCGACAGTGACATTTGACGAGTCCCAAGGGAAAGCCTGCAACCGTCCCTGCTACGAAGCCTGTGCGTCACAAGCCTGCCCCGCTCGGAAAATTTTCTATGCACTTTTTTTTTTGACAACCTCTACTGTTAAGCATGTGTTCCGAGCCTGGGATCAATAATTTTTTAAAAACTAGCTTCACAGGTTGCAAAATGATAGAGACCATGGTACTAAAGCCATTGCAAAATAGAATGTCAAGGAGATAGAGAAAATGGAGTGAGTGATGAAAACTTTAAAAACCAAAGCTGGACATAGTGACACATGCTTCTAATCCCAGCACTTGGAAGGTAGAGGGGAGAAAGCCAGGAGTTCAAGGCCAGCTTCTGCTACATAGCAAGTTAGAGGCCAGTCTAGACTGCATGAGACACTGACTCAAAAAGAAAAGAAAAGAAAAGAAAAAGAAAAAGAAAAAAAAAACTTTCAGTGATGTAAAGTATAAGAAAGGAACTCAGCATAGCATACTGTTTGGTTTCACAGTGAACAATGTTTACATGGCTGTAATACTGAATATAGATTTCACCAGACTTCAGATTGAAGTTGGTAGAAAAAAGATGTAACAATTAAAAGACAGGAAATGAAGAGATAAAACCTTAAATTGGTAAGTTAAGAGAAAATGCATATATTATTTAGAAGTACGGAGAAAATTTTTAGGCAAAATAGCTAAAATTATTAAAAAGCCATTTCCGTGGAAAACAAGATATTGTAAGGGTTGAAAAAATGTGACTGCTCTTTCTTATAACCCTTTTAGCACATTTTGGCTTTTAGGTTATTATATTTAGTATGTTGGTAAAAGTAAACTTGTTTAGCTCATTTACTTATTTTTATTTATTTGAGAGAGAGAGGCAGATAGAGACAGAGAGAGAATGGGCATGCCAGGGCCTCTTAGCCACTGCAGACTAACTCAAGCACATGTGCTACCTTGTCCATCTGGCTTACATGGGCTCTGGGGAATCGAACTTGGATCCTTGGGCTTTGCAGTCAAGCACCTTAACTACTAAGCCATCTGTCCAGCCCTAAAAGTAAACTTGTTAAGCACAGAGAACCAGCTGCTGAGTTCATGTCCGTGGTTCAGCATCTCAGAGGGCTCTAGGATTTTGGCAGTGGCCTCTCCTGCTTGCTTTCCAGGAATCTGCTGCCCGCTGACAGTGGACACGGGCCACTCTCTTGCAGATAACACTCGTCATCTGGGCAGTGATTCGTATTGGGCCGAATGGCTGCGACAGCCTGGAGTTCCACGAAAGTGGTCTGCTGCGGTTTAAGCAAGTGTCCGACATGGGAGTGATCCACCCCCTGTATAAGAGCACAGTGGGAGGAAGGCGGAACGAAAACTTGGTCATCACCGGCAACAACCAGCCTGTAAGTGTCCCCACTGGATCACGTGGGAATGGAGGAGGGCGATAGAGGACAGCTCTTTGCAGAAACCCACAGCTGAGTGCTGGAATGCACTTCCTTTATCAGAATTTAACATATTTTATGTTCATGAATAGTCATCATTCAGTAACATTGCTGGCTTTATAATCTGTTCGGTACTTATTATTCAAGATCATGCATGTCCAACCTGCTGCATCCGGCCACGTGCTATGCAGCCCAACACACATTGTTAAGTTGCTTAAAACAGTCTGAGATGTTTTGTAATTTTTTTGTCACTCAACTGTGCAGTTCTCAAGTGTGAACTTTGTATACAACAGCTGTGTGTTACATGTCAGAAGGCTGGAATCTAGATTTTGTCCAGTGTAGCACTGACTGATATCATTCATACAAGAAAGAAAAGAAGTCTTCCATGCGAGGAAACTAGTTTTCAAAACAGGATATATTCTAGCCAGGCATGGTGGCATATCCCTTAAATCACAGCACTCAGGAGGTGGAGGTAGGAAGATTGCCATGAGTTTGAGGCCACACTAAGAGTACATAGTGAATTTCAGGTTAGCCTGGGCTAGAGTGAGACCCTGCCTTGAATAAACAAACAAACAAAAAACAATATATATATGTGTGTGTGTATATATATATATATATATATATTCTCAGATTAGAAACCTCCCCATCTTCTGGGGATCTGGAAGAGAAACGCCAGTGGCCAGGCAGGCCAAGTAGCTGCTAGAATGCAGGCTGTAACAGTGGTGCTTCAGGAAAGATTTCTTGTCTCCTCCACTCTGGCCATCCTAGGCCTTGAGCCATGACCTGTGACCCATGTGTTTGTGCAGTCATAGAGGCAGATGAATGTACAAGCCTTCATTGTAAAAAAGCTCTTAAGGGACAGGTACATTGAAAAGTATTTGAAGTTGTTGTGGGGTGTTTTTTGGCATGTGCGTACGTGTGTGTACGTGTGTGTGTGGGGGGTGTGTGTGTGTGTGTACATAGGCTCACTGCATGTGGAAACTCATTGGTGACCCCCCCATCCCTCTTCTGCATGCTTTTGTTTTGAGCTAAAGTCTCTTTACTGCTTCCAGAGCTTTCAGGGCTCCAGTGAGTCTCAGCTCTGCTCCCCCATGGGACAGGTGTGCACGGCCACACTTAGCAGTTTACATGGGATCTGGAGATTCGAACTCCGGTGATCTCAGGTCCCCTCAGGCCTCAGGCTTGCATGGGAAGCACTGAGCCATCTCACCAGCCCTTGCCATGGTTTTTAAACATAGTGGGGTTTTTTTGTAATATTTTTAAAACTAAAGTTCTGTGTCAGTTTGGCTTGTGGTCATTTCTGAAAACAGATTCCCAATAAAGTGTTGTTCTGAAGATTGTCTTTCAGCAAGGAACAACAAAGCTGAGTGTGGAAAAGAACAAGACCTCTATCACAAGTGACATCGGGATGCGGTTCTTCGATCCCAGGACACAAAATATCTTATTCAGCACAGACTATGAAAATCATGAGTTTCATTTGCCAAGTGGAGTGAAAACTCTGAATGTTCAGAAAGCATCTACCGAACGGGTATGATTTATTTTCTTCACATTACCAGTAGGACAGAATTATTGTCTGAAGTTGTCAGTGGGAGAAGAATTGTACTGTTCATAGAGGTGTGCAGGAGCGTCTCCCGGAACCCTGGAAGGATTAGCTGTAGACTGTAACTAGCTTGTGTGAGCATTGTCAAGTCCTCTGTACTGGTTTCCATGACTGTAAAATGTCCTTTTATGTCTGTGCTTGTAACTTTCATTTCTGTATCTGTGATAAGGATTCTCAATATTTTTTAATTACTTAGATTACCAGCAACGCTACCAGCGATCTCAATATAAAAGTGGATGGGCGCGCCATTGTACGTGGAAATGAAGGCGTATTCATCATGGGCAGAACCATTGAATTCCACATGGGTGGTAATATGGAGTTAAAAGCTGTGAGTATTTTTAAGAATTTATGATAATAATTAGATTCTTGGACACATAAAGCCATAGGTAGAATAGTATACAATTATTAAAATGATTTTTGTCATGGAGAGATATGCAGAATAGATTGTGAAGTGAAAAAAGGTATAATTTGTGAACTATCCCATTTCTTATTTTAGGATTTTTTTAAATTGATTTGAGACAGAAAGAGAGAGAGTGAGTATGGGCATGTCGTGGCTTTACGTGGATGCTGGGGAATTGAACACAGGCTGTGAGGCTTTGCAAGAAAGTGCCTTTAACTGCAGAGCCATCTCTCTCCAGCCCTCTATCCCATTTCTTTTAGAACATATGTTTATAAAATCTGGAAAGATACAATAAATTTCAGCAACATTTAGTTATAAGAAGCAGAGTAACAGATGCCTTTGTTTTGTTTTTATTTTTGCTACTTTGTATTTACCAGTTTTTGTGTTATTTTAAAAGATTTAGAAAAAGCAAAACACAAACCTTGTAAAGAAAGAGAATTCTGGACAATCAATATACCTATGGTCTGAAGGTAGTAGTTGTTATAATTAAAGTTTCTTCATATCCTTTCCTAAGTTTCATATCCACTGATGTGAAAAAAACAGTTAACAATTGTATAAAATATATCCTTATTTGAACATTAGCTTTGGTTGTAAAGGAGAAAGATTTGTCTTTATTGCAGGTGTTGGAAGTGACATATTCCCTGGGCTTCAAAGGCCACGTCTGAAGACCAGCTACTATCATGTTTCATTCGAGAGAGTCACAGTCCAGAACCTTCCAACCAGCTCAAAGTTCTGATCAAAACACATCTATTCAGAGTGCTGTGGGTACCTGCTGTGTACTCCCAGAGCTAATTAAATAGTCTACCAAGTGTACATGACAAAAGTGACCTTAACCCTAAAGACTTAGAAGTCATGCACGCTCAGTTTCATAATTCTTAGGAAAAAAACAAGCCCTAGAGGATGAAGTAGTGGTTTCATGTTCTTTCTTTCTCTTTCTTTCCTTCCTTCCTTCCTTCCTCTTTCTCTTTCTTTCATTCCTTTTGCTAAAACGCATAGCTCCACCTCTGAATAATAAAGATGAATATAAATAAAGTAGATATCTTTCTAGAAACTCCATGGCAACGCAACGCTGAGGAAGCATTTTCACTCACAGTGTGGCAAGAAGCCATTCCCGTGAGATGGTAACAGTGAACCGCCTTGTCCAGGCTGTTGCTGTCAGCACAGTCAGTCAGAGAGGTGTGAGCCATTTGGTTTTTGTTGTTGTTGCTGTTTTTGTTTGTTTTTTCAGGTAGGGTCTCACTCTAGCCCAGTCTGACCTAGAATTCACTATGTAGTCTCAGGGTGGCCTTGAATTCATGTCGATCCTCCTACCTCTGCCTCCCCAGTACTGGGATTAAAGGCATGCACCACCACACCCAGCTGGTGAGAGCTATTTGTATAGAGAGACCATGGGCAAGTTTCCTGAACCTTTCATTTCATCTGCCAGGAAATTCTTGCCCCATTCTACCTTGTTGATAAATATGGCAAATGTTCAAATAACTTGAAATACACAGATCATATTGGTTCCTTTCTTTTGTTAAAGGAAAAGAAGCCAGTATTAAAAAGAATATTAGCATTATAATTAAGTCAATATCAATAGTTATTTTTTAAGTATATAAGCAAAGTATTTGGAATAATTTTATCAAACTACATTTTAGAATTTATTCTTTTTGTTTTGTTTTGTTTTTTTAAGGTAGGGTCTCACCATGGCCCAGGCTAACCTGGAATTAACTATGTAGCCTCAGGGTGGTCTCAAAGGCATGACGATCCTCCTACCTCTGCCTCCTGAGTGCTGGGATTAAAGGCGTGTGCCACCACGCCCAGCTAGAATTTATTCTTTATTTTTAATTTGTGTTGACATACAATTACATATTTGGGGATAAATCGTGATGATCTGATACATATGTACAAAGCATAAATGATGAAATTTGAGTAATTAGCATGTTTCTCACCTAATGTAGAAACACTGTTAACTATAGTCATCTTGGATTAGTGTATTGAAAACTGCTTAAGAAATTCAAAGAAAGTAAAATTAAATGACCACAAGATGGCAGCATCAGAACAAAATTTGGAAAGCAGTCTTAAACTTACTCTGTGTGCCGTCCAGCACCCCTAGTCTGGAAACTTGAGTTAAGGATGCTCAGCCAGTGAAGTCTGTGCAGGTGTTCCAAAATCCAAAACTGTCATCCAGCGAAATCGTCCGGTTCCAAGCGTCTCCGATAAAGGCTGGTCTGCCTGTGTAGCCAGAGCAAGCTGCACACCCCACTGCATTGCTGGCTTCCTCGTTGCTCTCACTGCCCCCTAGGACGATGTCTGGCACCCTTGGGTCACTTGCCCCTTGACTTCTGTCCAGTTGCTGCGTCCCTTCCCTGCTTCCATGTCCTGCAGGCTCCTGGGTTAGTCTCACAAGCTTAAAATCTTGACATCCTTGATCCCCGCCAAACACGCATTTCTGTCATTGTTCCTGTCCTGCAAACCTGCAGTCCGTCAGTAGAGCCTGGCTGCTTCTTGGCACCTCCACCATCGCCACTGTGGCACACCTGCCATCATTCCCTGCCTGGACTGTTGGGACACTGTCCTGTCTGTCCCTTCAGGCTTGCAGTCACTTCTCTACCCAGAAGCCAGGGACTTTTTTATTTATTTATTTTTTTTTTGGACACAGGTTCTGCCTGTGTACTCCAGGGTAGCTTAAACTCACAAGCCTCATCCCCCAAATGCTGGGATTCCAAGGAGTTAGGATTATAGGCATGGCCGCCATGCCTGGCTCAGAGAGACCTACTAAAAAGATCATGTCAGGGCTGGAGAGATGGCTCAGCAGTCAAAACAACCTGAGTTCAGTTCCCCAGTGTCCACATAAGGCCAGACAGAATAAAGTGGCACATGTGTCTGGAATTTGTTTGCAGTGGCTGGAGGCCCTGGCCATGCTCGTGCTCACTCTCACACACACACACACTCTCTCTCTGCTTGCAAATAAAATAAATAATATATTTTAAAAGATCTTATCACGTCTACCACCTTATCACCCTCTAAATTGGCTTCGTTTCTGATTTCAAATTAAAACCAAAGTCCAGCCCCCAGATTTACAGGCCTCTAGTTATTTCTCAGTCTTGTGTTATACACAGTGTCCTAGTCACCCTCCCTGCTTCATCCGCACTGGACCCTTCCTGTTCTAGAGCACCAGGCACATCTTCAGCAGGGGCCCCTTGCACAGTTTGCTCTGGTTGGAGTACTCTTCCCCAGGGTGGCAGTCAGGTTCGCATTGCTGGCAGAAAACACCCTGACCAAGAACAGCTTGTGGGGGGAAAAAAGGGTTTAATTTGGCTTACAGGCTCAAAGGGGAAGCTCCACAATGGCAGGGGAAAACGGTGGCATGAGCAGAGGGTGGACATCACCCCCTCACAGACATCAGGTGGACAACAGGAACAGGAGAGTGTGCCAAACACTGGCACAGGGACACTGGCTGTAACACCCATAAGCCCGCCTTCAACAATGCACTGCCTCCAGGAGGTGTTAATTCCCAAATCTCCATCAGCTGGAAACCTAGCATTCAGAACACCTGAGTTTATGGCGGACACCTGAGTCAAACCACCACACCCAATGATCTCAAGTCCTCCCTCCCTTATCTCGCCACTTGGGTTACAGTGTGCCCTTATAAGAAACACTGCTCCTGACTACCGTGTGCAAGATAGAGTCCCCGCCCAGTCCTCGCCTATGCACCCTGCTTTACTTTTCCTCATAGCATTTACCCCATCTTATGTCAGACATTTTCCCTGCTCACTGACTGTCTGTCCTCATTCCACTAAGCGTCATCCTATGCGATCTTGGAGTATTCCCAGCACCTAGAATGGTGACCAACACACCATAGAAAGGAAATGGAAGAGACTGGATAGGTGGTCCCTGAAAAGAAAGGATCCCGAGGGCTTATAGCATAAGATTGTTCCCAGAGCTCACTCAATTTCCCTTGAAAGTCTAGTCTTCTAAATTGTATGGTTTTAATCTTCGGTCAATTAAATGTCTGTTAGTTAAGTCCATTCTCACTACGAGGGACTTCATGTCATGGTCACACATGTCAGTCAGGAGTTGAGAAGAGAGCCGTGTGTACCTACTGGTTGCAGGCTCCGTGGCACATCCGTGGATCGCTCCGTGGATCGAGCCGGGCTGAGCTGCGCTGAGAGCAGCCAGCTGTGTCCTGTACGCTTTGGTTCTGTTGCCGTGGTTGTTTTCATCGTGAATTTACTATCTATCACCCACACAGCCTGCTTTGCTCGTTAATAGGCCAGTACATTTTGTTCAATTTAGTGAACTGGCCCTGCACCCTGTGCGAGGTAAATAAATCCTACTCTCCTCCTCTTAGGAAAGCAGCATCATCCTCAATGGGACTGTGGTGGTCAGCACAGCTCGTCTGCCCACTTCCTCCAGCGGGGACCCACCCGGGAGCGACGACTGGGTGCGCTACAAGCTCTGCATGTGCGCCGACGGGACTCTCTTCAAAGTACAAGTAACGAGCCACAACATGGGCTGCCAGGTCTCCGACAACCCTTGTGGAAACACATACTAGAAGGACCCTGGACATACCACAGCATTGTGTTCAGATCTTAACTTGACCTTTTTTTAAGTGTGCATGTCAATCATGTTTTTACAGAGTTTGAGCTAACTCGTTGTTAACTATTTTAACTGGAGGGAAACTACTGTGTCTTATCTATGTACCCTCCATGCTTAAAAGATTTTTGAGTACTTAAATTCTAATATGTTTTACTAAGTTGCACTGACCTTCAAATGACAGTTCTCTGAGTAATTATGAGAAATTAATAAAATCCGTTCATCTTTGAAATGTTTTTAACATTCTACCATCTCTTGTCTAAAGGACAACTGTTCAGACGCCCTGTGAGCGTCTGTCATTCCTCACGGGGATGCATCCACTAGAGAAAGCATGGCATCACCGTTTCATGCTCTGCCTTTTGGCTTTTAAAAGGAAAGACACATTTTGAGGATCTTGTTTTCACATGCCGGTGCAGTCATTAGAGAACCGTACCGACGTGAGGCAGGAAGACGCTCCTTAGTTGTGCACTGCAGAAAGTGCGCTGTAATAGAGCGTCCTCTTGAAGTACCAGAGATAGCAACTCCGCAGTGCAGCGGGCATGAAGACAATGTCGGCTTGGCCCTTGAAGCGGTCACAGTAGCCGACCTTCACCACGTAGCTTCTCCCCTAGACGTGACCACTGTGCTGCCTTCTCAGTCTCAGCCACGAGGACACTGGTGATCAGAGAAGTCCAGAAACCGGCCAAGCATCACTTGTAAAGGAGCAGAGCTGAGATTGGAATTCAGGGGTGAGCCCAACCTAGATAGCTTGAATTCCAGGCACCGTGTTCTTTTTACTGTCTGCATTCAGTTTTTGATTATTTAAACTCTAGAGAGATGGAATAGCCTCATTCCAACTTACCTAATCAATAAGAATCAAGCCAAGAGGTGTGCTACTCTAGTCAGAAGACAGTCTCATGGTAGATTAAACGACCAATCACTGTCAGGTTTCATACTCTCTCAAGCCAGTTCCAAGCTATGATGATGACTATGGAGAGGTTGCTTGACCTCGGTGAGTTATGCCTGTTTCCCCCCCAGCAGCCTCAGCACACTGGAGCCACTGAACAGGTAACAGAGGCCAGGATATGCACGCCCGTAGCCCCTGGACAGCTCAGTGCACAGTGGGAGGCCATAGGCCCCAACGGGCCCTGCTTCTCTAATATGTTTTCTCCACTTTCGCACACCAATGTCACCCTTTCAAAGTGTGCTACACCTAGAAACTAAGTTACATATGCTAGACTAAAGGTGTCGGGGTAGGAAATAGCACATGTCATTTCTAACTAAGTGTAAAAATGAATTTCTGCTCCTTATATCACTGTCTCATAATTATGTATAATCTCCAAACCAACTGATTTTTTTAAAGCACATTTTATACTCAATTTAAGAGGTATTTTTTTTTGTGTTACGTAATAGGCAGGCAGGGCCCCCAGAGGAAGGGTTAACCTGTAAAAAGTGCATCCGTACTTTGTCGCGGTCACTTTGAATTGCACAGATAAGAAAACCAATACGAAGCAATTTGTATTCAGTATTGTTGCAGCACTGATGGAAAAAGTGACTATTTTAGAGATTGTGAAGAACTGTCTTAGTTCTACTGAAGAACAGTGATTTACTGCCCAACACCATGTGCAAATTTTAAATGAAAAGGGAGATTTATGACCTCCAGATGTATTCATCATCACTTAATACTAAACAATCCTCAGAAAAAAATTGTTAGACTTTTCGCTTAGATGCCCAGTATAACTTAAGTTATACATTTATTACTTGTCTGTTCTATTTAGATTTGTTTTGAAAGTTTCTTTAAAAAACATTTCTACTAAAACCACAGGTCACTATATTACGAAGTAGTATTTATTGAATACAATTCATGAAATGATCTATTTTTCTCTTTGAGAAATTACTGTGTTTTTTATACATCTCCATGAAAGGCTTTGACATGAGAATATAATTTGACACTTTTGTAGAAGTGGTTGTTTGCAAGTAAAGAACTCTTGGGTCCTGTGCGGAGAGTCCCTGCTTTTGAAATGCAGACCTGGAACCACTCTGAGAAGCCTAACGGGACAGGCCACCGGCTTTCCTGTTGAGTCACAGTAAGGGTTCAGCTTCTCAGTCTCGCCACCAGATGGGCCTTTTGCCCTTTGCTGCTTCTGCACTGAGCACGGGTGGACCAGCCACAGCCTGGGGGGAGGCGGGAGACAGGCAGCACTCGGGGAGGGACACAAGACACGTGCTTGCTTACATAGGACATGTTCTGCAGGTAGGTTGAAATGGCAAGGGGCATAAAAAATGCTCTATCGTTTTTTAGAGATTAGTGGAGAGATAGGAAGGTGAGAACACAAAGCAGGACCTTCCTGTGCGCACTCTGCGGTACTTTACGTATCTGTGTTTGTAATCTTCCTGCACCGTGAAAAAGGGTAAATAAATTCTGTGATAATTTTATGATGAAAGGTGGAACGTCTTTGTATTTTGAACAAGTATCTTTAAGGGGCTAAGAATCGGTGCTAAGCTTGACAAAGAAGAGTGCTTTGAAATGCTGGTCGTTCTAGTCATTTTTGAACAGTGTCAGCAGGAGGCAAGGTTACGAATTTTGCCATACACAAATAAACCTGTAAAGGTGTTTCTGATTGCTGACTTGAGTTTGTTACTTTGGTTTGTAATAACTGTCGATGACCCCCGTTCACAATAAAAACTTTCCTGTCAGTTTCTTACGGGTTGTGCACTGTTTTGTTTTGCTTTTTGGTTTTTTTGTTTTTTTTTTTTTTTGTTTGTTTTTTTTCCCCTGGGTCTCAAACCCACAATGGATTCAAGTGCAGCTTGAGCATGGGCCAGTGTGATCTGTTCCGTAAACCTCTGTGCAGTGAGAGTTGGTTGCAGTTTGGATTCTCGAGTCCTGCCCTCTGTGCATTACACAAGTTTCCCAGCGGCCTAGGGGTGCGGGCAGGCACACAGGCACCATCTGCAGAGCCAGAGATGACTGGGTGAAGGGAGCTGCAGGGCCAGTGCCAGGGCAGGGTGGGCGGAGCCTCGAGGGCTCAGATCTGAGATCCCCCACCAGGATCGATACAGCTACAGACCCTTGGAGCGACTTCGAGATGAGTCCCTGTTCTGTCCTCTCTGCGTCTCATCAACACCAAAAGGAGACGCCTGCTTTCTCCTGTCTCTCCTCAAGAGTTGGGAGAGGATGGATTGTCTTTGCTGCTTTGGTTTTGTCTACTGTCTCACTCTTCTGCACACATGCCCCCAGGATTCCTAGCCGTTTCCTCACACATCAGCTTCAGTATGTCTCTTCAAGGACTCCCATTTTACCTAGTTACTTCCTGTTTCCTCAGGAACTTTGTTCTGACTTCTCTGTGGTTTCTTACCAGGTACGTATGTATTTGTATGCAATATTAGTGATATTTCTTTACACATTGCTAGTTTTCACTTTGTTTTATGGTTTTTTTTTTGGGGGGGGGTTCAAGAGAGGGTCTCACTCTAGCTCAGGCTGACCTGCAATTCACTATGTAGTCTCAGGCTGGCCTCGAACTCACAGTGATCCTCCTACCTCTACCTCCCAATGCTGGGATTAAAGGCATGCACCACCACGCCAGGCCAGTCTTCACTTTGAACATAAAATTATCTTTGTTGAGCTATTTTAAGCTCTAATCTGTTGACATATCAATCCCTTCAAATTTTCCAAAGCAATTAAAATCCTATTAATATCCTATTTCGAAAAAGTTGCTTTCAGCCACATCTTGGATCTTTCTCTTCAGCACCAGAAAGCAATGCACATATTTATGATGGCTATATTTTTGGGGCTAATGCTATATTAGCTTGGTGTACAATTGTATTCATTATGATTGCAGCTTTAATTTCAAAACATCACTCTAGGAAAATTAATTCAGTTTCTGGTATTGCATAAGGGGTACACTATAAATCACGCCTCCCTGCTGTAGGGCCACATGTACCTAAATTTAGATGCCCTTCAGATTGACTTTGCTGAAACAAACATTTTAAAGTGAACATTGAGAACGTCACTGACTGCCTGTATTCATTCATGAAACCAGCACAGTCCAGTGACAGACTAGACCGTTGGGACTGTAGAACGTGGGGTGGAGGGCCATGGTCCTCCTTCGTGCTTGAGCTTGAAGCAGACACGAAGCACAGCGCTAACGGGAACGGTACTGACCTTCCGTCTTGATGGGTCCCTGTAAGCATCCACTCAGTCCTGAGGAAAGGTTTGTGAAGGCAGAGAAACAAAACGGGCTGGAGCAGGAACGGGGAAGTCTGGGAGGAAGGGTGGGACTTAGACTAAGGAGGGAGCAGCATTGATCTTGGAGTTAGGAATGAGAGAAAGCTCGCTTCAGCGTGAGGCGCACAGATAGAGTACTTTCCCAAGCCACACCCTGAAGTGGCTCCCATGGACCGACGGAGTTAGCTCATCAGGCTAGCCAGGTACCTGGAGGGTCTGGACCGTAGGCAATTAAAAGAGCCCCTTAAAGATCTGAATGAGAGAAATGACAGCATGGGAAACACTCTTAAAGTCACCTAGGATGAGTCAGTAAGGAGCAGGGGCAGTTGATGGAAATCAGAAAGGAGGGGGGATTTGATATGAACTTGCTTACTGAATAACGTCATTATTTGTATATACTCTTTTCTTTTGATAGAATTAAGTTCAAAATATCACAAAATGCATTTGCTTTCTAAATTACTTTGGTGAACGTATTTACCTGTTGTAATTTGTATAAACATGGTTTAAAACTTTCAGTCACTTCTTATTCTGGTGATGTTTGATGTTCCTATATCTGATTAAATTTTCATGGCTCTTGGCCAGAATTTTATTTATTTTTGTGCATATTTCAGTGCTTTCAGAATGATTTGAAAAGTTCCCAAAACCACACTGACAAAGTTTATAATTCTCATCATCAATGAATCAAATGTGTCTTTAGTGGAATGAACTTGTATTCATATGAGAGGTTCATGGTTTACTGGACCAGGATGTCATTCGTGTAATAAACAGGCTGGCTGGTTACAACGTTCTAGATAAGAGTAGCAGACTTTGCCCTGTCCTAATGACCAGCAAAGACACAGTGAAGTCTTTAGTGTGGTAAGTTTGACTCATTCCGAAGCAGACAGCAGAGAACGACACTGGACAGACAGATGTAGAGGTGAAACTTTGCTGAATGTATATTTCCTGAAAATTGAGAGGCCTTTCTTTAAAATGTCACATACATATCATTTAGTTCTATAGCTGGTCCCTTTTGGGTAGCTGTCTTTCTAAGAAATCAGACATTCTCTTAAGTTGATAGTTAAGGCAAAAATAGTTCCTAAATCTCAAAGTGAAAATTCAAATTTTCTGTTTTATTTTTGCTGTTTGTTTTTACATGACTTATTTTGATATAACTCAATTTCCTCCCCCCCCCCACCAGGCATTATGAAAAAGCTCCATCCCAGAGTTCTTATCGTGGTCATAGGTCTTTGCTTTACCGGAGCAGCAGCAAACCCGTCAAGGAAAAGCGACATTCTCCTCCATGCTGAGTACCAGTGGGATGAGCATCCTGTGGCAAATTGTTCTGCCAGATACAAGGACGCGTCACAGAGAGCTAGGATGGACGTCCGCTTCTGTTCCTTTAGAGTTCTCATCCGGTCTCACACCAAGAATGAGCAGAACAGAAAACATCTGGACCTCAGTAACCATCTCATATCAAAAATGACCTTACGCGCTCCTGCACGTTGGCACGCTGTGGAAATACTCAACCTCAGCAACAACGGCATCCTCTCCATCTCGTGGGCTCTGCCTACGCTTCCCTCCTCGCAGCTGAAACGCCAAAGCAGCAGCTTCGGAAATGGGCTTCCGTTTCTAATTAAGGTGCTAAATCTTCAAAGAAATGAACTTCGTGCCCCTCCCCAAGGTGAGTACAGTTTTAAAAGATGGAGAAGACATTAAAAATGAATACATGAGGCCAGGCATGGTGGCGCACGCCTTTTATCCCCAGCACTCGGGAGGCAGAGGTAGGAGGATTGCCATGAGTTCAAGGCCACCCTGAGACTCCACAGTGAATCCCAGGTCAGCCTGGGCTAGATAGAGTGAGAGCCTACCTCGAAAAAACAACAACAACAACAAAAAAGAGTAAGTGGAAAACTAATGTTTGATTGTCAACAAGAATTCTGTATTTGCTTTCGCTTTCAAGGGAACAGCTGAAAGTAATTTGATCAGAGCAAATAAAAGGAGTTTCTCAGTAGAACTGAAAGTTAAAATGTATGGAATTTATAGTCAGTACAGTTTACTTTCTCATTTGTGTAACTCACATTACTGTTAGATGAATTTGTCAAGAGACATAAGGAAGCATAGAAGTGCTAAGTAATAATGTATGATTTTAAGCTAGTTTGTCTTACATCTGTTAATCTGGGAAAGTATGGAGAAATAACTAATTCAGATGCTTATAGTGTGTAATTCGATTCTAAGTAATGTGTTGTCATCTTGACAATTTTTCTTCTCAGACTGAATTTTGTTTTTTATTATCTAGCTGTCCTCCAAATGTAGACCTGAAATATGCCAATATTATATATTAGTATGTAAACTTTCCTACTGTCAAAGTCAGAATTCCTTGCCACAGTTTGAGAAGCTGGGTCCTTCTGTTGTTGGAAACAGTGTAATTTCTGATCTGAGCCCCTATGAGGGGGGTTGTTGGGTCCACACAACAGTCTGACATTGATCTTCCTGTGCCTTTTCCAAGATCTGTTGTTGTTTTATTTTTTAATTTTAATTTTTGTCTTGAAAGTAGGGTATCTCTCTAGCCCAGGCTTACCTGATACTCTTGAACTCATGGTGATCCTCTTACCTCTGTCGTCCAAGTGCTGGGATTAAAAGCATGCACCACCACTCCTGGCTCCAAGATTTGGAATCTTATGTCCTGACAAGGCATTGAGAGGAGTGTGTGTGTGTGTGTGTGTGTGTGTATGCGTGTGTGTGTGTGTGTCCTTTACTCCCTGCGACCCAGAGAGCATTTCTTTTCAGTGTAGAGAAAATTCCTTCCTCTTTGTGTTTCTTCACAACCTTCTAGGAATGATAAACACCCCTAGAAATTCCCTGTCTCAGCTTTGGCACATGCCTGCCCTTGGACAGTGAGCCCAGAGCCTACTCTCTGCTAGCATGGAGAGAAAAAGAAATTAAAATACAGGGAGGCGAGAGATTTACACATCGAAATATCAACTCTTCACAGAGCAAGAGGAAGTGCTGAGCATTTTCCCTTAGGGCGGCTGTGGTCTCGAGTGACGTAGAGTAATAGAGTAATGGCTTATGAGTTCCACTTCAGGGCCACATGCAGGTACAGGCTCATCTTCCTAATTATTTATGTATTTACCCATTTATTTAAAAGAGAGAGAGAGAGGGAGGGAGAAAGAGAAAATGGGCATGCCAGGGCCTCTAGCCACTGCAAACAGACTCCAGACACATGTGCCACTTTGCACATCTGGTGTTAAGTGGATACTGGGGAATCAAACCCGGATCCTTAGGCTTTGCAGACAAGCATCTTAACCACTGAAAAATCTCTCCAGCCATCATCTTCCTTTTTGTAGTTAAATTTCTGCCTTCCAGACTATTAGGGAAAATGTTAGACTTGCAAAGGAAACAAAAGGGGAGGGGATAAGCGACTCTTGCAGAATTCCTTAACTGAAATTCTGTTAGAATTCTAGAAAATTAAACCATGAAGAGAGGCAGGAAATGGACACTAGGTGTCCAGTGTAAACCATGGAACTTTTTTCTTTTTTTCTTTTTCTTTCTTTCTTTCTTTATTTTTTTTTATTTTTTTTTTGTTTTTTCAAGGTAGAGTCTTGCTCTAGCCCAGGCTGACTTGGAATTCACTATGTACTCTCAGGGTGGCCTCCAACTCATGACAGTCCTCCTACAACTGCCTCCAAAGTGCTGGGATTAAAGGCATTGCCACCATGTCCAGCTCGGAACTATTTTTCAAAAATATTTTTCATTATTTTTGGAGGAGAAAGGGACAGAGAAAGAGAGAGAATGGGTGTACCAGGGCCTGTAGCCACTGCAAATGAACTCCAGCAACTCTGCTTAACACCAGATGTGCACTTTATGCATCCAGATTTATGTTTGTACTGGGGAATTGAACCCAGTTCATTAGGCATTGCAGGCAAGTGCCTTAACCACTGAGCAATCGCCCCAGCCCCTGAAGGTCTATTTTGTGATTTGAGTTTATTTCCTGTAATCAATATGCATGAAACTTACCCTAAGTTGAATCCCCTTCAAAATCCCTTTCAATTTTATGATTCTGTGATTGGGGTAGGAGTCATCCCAGATTGGGGGAAAAGATCTGGTAGAGAGGTGCTGATGGTACTGGTGGTCACCCCTTTCTCTTCTTTGGTTTCTCTGCTCTAAGTGTGTTTACAGGTAACATTTAAATAGACAGATGCTCCTTGGCTTACTGTGGGTTACCTTGCCATAAATCATCATAAGCTGTCATAATTCGTTTTTAAATATTTATTAAAGAGAGAGAAGGAGAGAGAGAACAGGCACACCAGGGTCTCCTGCTGTAAATGAACTCAAACACATGCATCACCTTATGCATCTGGCTACTGGAAAATCAAACCCAGGTCATCAGGCTTTGTAAGCAAGCGCCATTGACCACTGAACCATCTCTCCAGCTCCTCAGAATTCATTTAAGTACATGTAACCTACCAAATATTTTAGCTCAGCCTAACCATCCTTAGACATTCTCTGAACATGTATATTAGTAGACAGCTAAAAAAAAAATATCATGTAACACAAATCTTGTTTGTGACAAAACATTGAATATACCACGTAATTTGTAGGACACTGGTAAAAGTGAAAACCTGGTTGTGTGTGCACTGTTTAACACCATTGTCAAGTCAACCAACCTTATATTGACCCATTGCACACCAAAGAATGTGTACGCTATTTATTCATTAAATTGTGAGGATCTGATGAAAAGTATATCTTAAATACCCTCTGTAATACAGCATCTGGGATAATAAATGGTAGTAATTAAAAGATGTGAGAAGTAGGTTGGAAACTTGAAAGTACTTTGCAAATAATAGTTATTACTGTCATGGCATAAATTGAGAATAACAGTATATTTAGAAGCAATTAATTTGTTTTTCTCCAAATCTCAAGTTATCTTTTACAATGTTAAATAACGATTGCCATGGATAAGATTCCTAGCCCATCATAGTTCATGAGCAGACCATGGATAAGATTCCTAGCCCATCATAGTTCATGAGCAGACCATGGATAAGATTCCTAGCCCATCATAGTTCATGAGCAGACCATGGATAAGATTCCTAGCCCATCATAGTTCATGAGCAGACCATGGATAAGATTCCTAGCCCATCATAGTTCATGAGCAGACCATGGATAAGATTCCTAACCCACCGTAGTTCATGAGCAGACCATGGATAAGATTCCTAGCCCATCATAGTTCATGAGCAGACCATGGATAAGATTCCTAGCCCACCGTAGTTCATGAGCAGACCATGGATAAGACTCCTAGCCCACCGTAGTTCATGAGCAGACCATGGATAAGATTCCTAGCCCACCGTAGTTCATGAGCAGACCATGGATAAGACTCCTAGCCCACCGTAGTTCATGAGCAGACCATGGATAAGACTCCTAGCCCACCGTAGTTCATAAGCAGACCATGGCTATTTATTTATATGTTCTTGTACTCATCTAAACTAATAATAAATTAGAGACATCCCAGATGGTGGAACTTAATCACTTAGCTATGTATCTTATACATTCCTATAACTCTTGTCTCAAGTGTCTTTAAGCAGTGATAGTTTATAGAACACTGAGAAAGGCCCATTTCTGTAAAGGCGAAACCTTACATTGACTAATTGATTGTCAGGTGACCTCCTGTGCTGAGTCAACTGTGATGTCACTCATAAGCTTTGCTTTGGGGAAACCCAGGTGAGGTACAAGAGGTACAAGTGTAAGTAATAAAGAGAAGGCTGACATGAATTTAGCCTTAGTGATAGTTCTTCCTTCTGCCCATAATTCATGACTTAAATATTAATAACTAAACAAATGGTGTATTAGTTTTCTGTTACTATAACATACTACCCAAAACAATCAATTTAAAAAGAGGAAAGGGTTGTTTTGTTTCGTAGTTTTGGAGAATTCCTCTAGAATAGAATATCTAGAAATGTGTCCAGGACCAACATCTTACTGGGGTTCCAAGATGGGCTGACAGACCAGATGCAGCATCCTCACATTCACCTGCCATGTTCCAGACTCCAAGAGAGAGACATATTAGGAATGAGAAGAAAAAATATCTGACATTTGAAGCAAGAGGAGTTTTGAGAAGAAAGCCCATGTCTTGGTATTATTTTATCCACAAGGTATTAAAGGTCTCATACCCATAGGGTATTAAAGAGTCCATCCCGATTGTTATTGGATTATAGAAATATAATAGCAGTGTTCTTAAAACCAGTTTTCTAAAACCAGGTGTTGTGGTGCACACCTTTAATCCCAACACTTAGGAGGCAGTGATAGGATCACTGTGAGTTTGAGGCTAGCCTAGGACTACATAGTGAATTCCAAGTCAGCCTGAGCTAGAGCAAGACCCTATCTCAAAAAAAATAAAAAATAAAAAAAAATAAAAGGCTGGAGAGATGGCTTAGCAGTTAAGCGCTTGCCTGTGAAGCCTAAGGACCCCAGTTTGAGGCTCGACTCCCTAGGACCCACGTAAGCCAGTTGCACAATGTGGCGCATGCATTTGGAGTTCGTTTACAGTGGCTGGAGGCTCTGGAGTGCCCCTTCTCTCTCTATCTATCTGTCTCTTTCCCTGTCTGTCTGTCTGTTGCTCTCAAATAAATAAAAACAAACAAAAAATTTTAAAAAAAATTTTTTTTCTAAAGAAATAAAATGTATGACTGAACTAAGAGGGCAAGACATTGACTAATCTGCCTAATTTGGCCATGATAAGAGTTGACCTAATGAATAAAAGACCTTATGTAGAACCATTCTAGACTCTATACCAAGTCTCAATACTCTTTGAACTATAAGTCATAACCCCAGAATGGCATTGTGCTACCTTATCACATTATCACACTTGGGAGCACTAAGAAGTTCATAGTCCAGAGGGAGGGTTTACTAAGGTGGGTCATGTCTGGGCAACCTCTCTTTATTGTTGCTGTTTTTTTTAATCTTACTGACCTTAAGATAGATAATTTCCTGGAAATTATGGCCTCTGGCCACTTAAATATTGGCCAATTAGAAACTTGCCTTTTATGAGTACACAATTGTTCCAGGTCTATTTGCTGAAAAGATTATATTTTTCTCCACTAAAATTATTTTACTTCTGCCAAAGTTCAGTATGAAAAACCGAAAAGAAAAAAAAAAAAAGTCCAGTATGAGAGAGACTATTTCTAAACTCTGTTCTCTTCCAAACAACATCCCTTTGTGTAATCTTGATCTCAATACTACAGTGTCTTGGTTTCTGAAAATCTGTAATAAATAACTTGGAGCCACATAATGTAACACCTGAAGCTTTGTTCTTCCTTCTCAGTGTTGCTTTGACTATTCTAGGTTGTTGTTTCTGTATAAATTTAGAGTCAGCCTGGCTTTCTACAGAATTTTTGTTATGACTGTGTTAAGTGTGCAGATCAACCTCTAAAGAACTGACATCTTAACAGCAGCCTTCTGCTAAATACAGAACACCTCTGCATTTATCCAGGTCTCTTCATGTCTCTCACCAGCATCTTGTGGTTTTCAGTTGACATACTGAAATATGAAATATGAAATATGTTGCTCAGTATCCATGCATGCTTCATATTTTTATGCTATTTCAAATGAAACATTTACATTCTTAGAATATAAAAATGCACTTGATGTTTATATGTTCACCTTTTATCCTGCAACCTTGCCAGACTCACTTAAAAAAATTTTTTTTGTTTATTTTTATTTATTCATTTGAGAGCAACAGACAGAGAGAGAGAGAAAGGCATATATATATATAGAGAGAGAATGGGTGCACCAGGACCTCCAGCCACTGCAAACGAACTCCAGATGCTGTGTGCCCCCTTGTGCATCCGGCTTACGTGGGTCCTGGGGAATCGAGCCTCGAACCGGGGTCCTTAGGCTTCACAGGCAAGCGCTTAACTGCTAAGCCATCTCTCCAGCCCACTTTTTTTTTTTTATTAAGAACATCCTGTGTATGGATTCATCATGTGTAGGTACCATCTTTTCCCTCTTCCCTGCCCCCATTCCACTGGGGTCCTCCTCAGAGGGGTTGCTGGTATTCCCCATGGGGTTATGGGTTATGTATTGTAGAAGCAGCAGTCAGTTATTGGAGGGAGGCACTGCCTCTGGGCATGATGTGAAAACCTAAGAGGGAAAGGTTGGAGAAATGCTCAGAGCAGAAAGCATGCACATTAGGTTCTTCGCTGCTCTCCCTTCGCTGAACTCCTAGGAACTCACTCATTCCAGTTAGGCACAGAGATAGTGTAGGGACCATGGCTTCACATCCCTAAACAGGCCAAACAAGGGTCCACGGAACAGGGGGCCTGTGGCTGTCTTGGGTTGGAATTTTTCTCACAGAGCCCTATTTTTGCATATGGAAACATGCAAGGATTTTTCTTCTACACACACTGGAAATGTATTTTTTTCTCCAGGGGTTGTATTCAAAATACTTAACTACCGGCCTTCCTCCTGAGCCCCCATGTGAATTCCTCCTAGCTGAGATGTTGGGGCAGCGTCCAGTTGGCTTGGAGAATTTGGAGGAGGACACACTGAAGTGGCCAGGACCTCGGGGCAGCACACAGGAACTCTCCATAGCTGGTCACAAAGCAATATTGGGAGGATTTCACACTAGCCTAGCTGGTCACACTAGCAGACGCCAGCTGGACATCGGCTCTGGCTCTCACCATTGTGTTTTTTCAAGCACATAGTCTTCTTGGCCTATCTGATGTATCCCTGGTTCTTGGTTTGTGTTTTTTTTTTCTTTTATAGGAACATGAGTACAAAGAAATCATAGCTTTCTACAAGCTCGTGCCCTCATCTGCAGCAGGCAGCCCTCATTCAGCTCCAGCCAAATGTTGTCTTCTGCCAGTTGGAACAGCTAATTGTCCAACGGCAGCCAGAAATGCAAATTTTTATTGAGTCGTTAATGTTGGCTCAATGATTTTTTTTTTTTTTTTGAATCTCTGTGTAGGCCAAATATTGTAGAGGGGGCGAAAAGAATGTCAGAGCCTCACATTGGGTCATGATACTCAGAGACATTTCCTCCTACCCATAACTGTGGGCTAACTCCACAATGCACAACCCATATACCTCAACAAGGAGGGGCCAGAGTAGGGGGGAGGACAGGGAAGAGGCTAACAATGGTACCAACTTGACTGTATTCACTGAGTACAAAATGAATTATTAAAAAAAATTAAAAAAATAAAATTTTCATTTGATATATTAAAAAATGCATTTGAAAGACATAATAAGAAAACTTTAAAACTGGAGAATTCATCCATGTAATACAACACCAAAACGGCTTTTTTTTTTTTTTTTTCTGTGTGACTACAGCAAGGTCATTCAGTTTAACTCAAAGTTCAGTCAAATGAACAAATTTCTTTCGTTTTTTGTTAAACGACTCTTTATTTAAAAACAGCACATAGGTCGTCCAAGATTTTAATCTGTTAAATTGTACCATCATGAAATAAGGTGGGGACATCCTATGAACTTCATTGCACCAGGAGAAATGCAAAGCATTTTTTACTGTAAAGTATACAGAGTGTTCTAGTCAGCTACAGCTGCAGTTACAGCGAGGCATTCTTAAACAACCTCTGGAGAAAGTTTTCTCTATGAAAGCAAAGCTGTTTGAAAAATTGTTTTTTACAGATCTTTCTATTAAAAAAAACATCTTTGGATTGCTTGGAAAAAATAAAAATAGCACATGCTCACTAAAAGAAAGAATTTAAGAGTATATAAAGGAGCCGGGCGTGGTGGCGCACACCTTTAATCCCAGCACTTGGGAGGCAAAGGTAGGACGGTCGCCATGAGTCCGAGTCCACCCTGAGACTACATAGTGAATCCCAGGCCAGTCTAGGCTAGAGTGAGACCCTACCCGAAAACAACAACAACAAAAGTAGATAAAGGAAAGTTCTTCCCATTTCTCTTCTTCCTCCCCTCAACCATCCGATACCTACACATAATGATGACTAATAATTTGGTCCATTTCCTTTCAGGTCTTTGATCTGCTCACTCAAAATACACACATATGTTTGCATCTGCTTCATTTTCCCCCAAAACATTGGAATTATGCTCTATATTTTTGTGTTTCATGATTTTTTCCTTCCTTTTCAGTACATTCACATGATGGACCCTGTTCTCTTGAAGACCACTCACTCCATAGTACTAGTATATTAGTAGGCTGTGACACCATCTCATTTGAGAACCAGTAATGTCTCCAGTGTGTTTCCACAAACAATGCAGCAGCAAATAGCATGAAGTTAGGTTTTAATTTACTTTCTAATTTTTTTAAATTTTTTGTTATTTTTATTTATTTATTTGACAGAGAGAGAGAGAGAGAGAGAGAGAGAGAGAGAGAATGGGTACAACAGGGCCTCCAGCCACTGCAAATGAGCTCCAGAAGCATGTGCCTCCCTGTACATCTGGCTTATGTGGGTCCTGGGGAATCGAACCTGGATCCTTAGGCTTCGCAGTCAAGCACCTTAGCCACTGAGCCATCCCTCCAGCCCCTTACTTTCTAATTTTGACAGGACTATGGAGACTGAAGTCACTGCAAAGTTTGGATCTGTCATTCAATAGAATATTGCAGCTCAAGCCGAGTGATTTTCATAACTGCCTGCGACTGGAGAACATCAATTTAAAGAGCAACAAGATATTCAAAATTCACCCAGAAGCCTTCAAGGACCTCAAAAACTTACAGGTTCTATAGTCTTCTTTAAAATATATTTATTTACAAGCAGGGGGTATGGGCACACCAGGGCCTCTAGCCACTGCAAACAAACTCCAGATGCATGCACCACTTTATGTATCTGACTTTACATGAGTACTAGGGGATCGAACCTGGAGGTAATTAGACAACTGCTTCCTTTGTAGAGCATCTCCATGTATAGTTGTAGTGGATATGAAAGCATGTAAGTCTATCTTAAAATCCCCTTCTTGTCTCAAAATTCAAATGGCACAATAATGGGCATGAATTTAAGCATAATACTCTGCAGTAAGAAACGACATATTGTTTTTCTAAATCAAATTAAATCCAGCTCCAAGTTTCCACTTAGTGGTTGGCAAGAAGTGAAATGTGGTATTTGTGAGACTGTCTCCCTAAGCTGGAAGATCAGGCAGAGGGGCCAAGGGTCTTCGTGCAAACTGGGTGCTAGGACCATTCTAGAATGATCCTTCTGAGCCACTCTAGCCAATGCTGACATGTGAACAACTCAGGGCTATATGGGCTGTTGCAGACCAGTGACCCTTTGGCTTCCATGCCCAGATTAGACAGTGCAATAATAAAAATGATCATGCGGAAGCCGGGTGCGGTGGTGCACACCTTTAGTCCCAGCACTCGGGAGGCAGAGGTAGGAGGATCACCTTGAGTTCGAGGCCACACTGAGACTCCATAATGAATTCCAGGTCAGCCTGGGCTAGAGTGAGACCCTATCTTGAAAAACCAAAAAAAAAAAAAAACCAAAGAAAAAAAAATGATCATGGTGGTCTGGAGAAACGGCTTAGCAGTTAAGGCACTTGCCTGCAAAGCCTAAGGACCCAGGTTCGGTTCCCCAGGACCCACATAAGCCAGATGCACAAGGTGGCACACGCATCTGGAGTTTGTTTGCACTGGCTGGAGGCTCTCGTGCACCCATTCTCTCTTTATGTCTCTGTCTCTGCTTCTCTCTCTGTCTCTCAAATAAATAAAATATAAAAAATGATCATGCTAACGGCATTCATGTGTGTGGTTCTTGCCACGTGCCACATTCAGTTTTAAATATCACCAGCGTTCATTGAGAGCTGCGCAGCCTGCAGATACTCAAGTCCTGATGGTGAAGCCGAGGAGCCTTGTGTCCCGCTCCAGCCCTTCTGCTCTATGCACCTCCCTCCATGACTCCCCCCACCCATGAAGGCAGTGTGACATCGCCCTCCCGCAGCCCCTCACACACTCCACAGGACGTCCAGTGAAGTGTCCAGAATCAGGCTGAGGGAATCTTCAGCCCCCATCTTCATAACCTCCTCCATCACACATCCCTTCATCTATAGGCTAGTATCATTCGCTAGAAGCACAATACGTCCATATGCGATGTCAAATGGTCTAGATGCCAGAGTGAAAAGTAAAGAAAAAGAGCAAGTGATTTTCATTTTAAAATATATTATTTAATCCAATATAGTACCTTTTTATACATGTAATCAATGCCATAGTTATTAAGGAGATATTTTACATACCCTTTTTTCGAACCAATTTTAACCCTTGTGTATTTTACAACGCAGTATGGCTTCCCCCACATTTTACTTTTTCTACTTTTTAAAATATTTTATTTATTTACTTATTTGAGAGGGAGAGAATGGGTATAACAGGGCCTCTAGCCACTACGAATGAACTCCAGACATATGTACCACCTTGTGCATCTATCTGGCTTACATGGGTCCTAGGGAATCGAACCTGGGTCCTAAGCTTCTCGCTAAGCCATCTCCCCAGTTCCCCACATTTTAATTGCTCAATAGCCATGTGTAGCTAATCATATTGGGCAGCATGGACAGATGGCTGATGTGTTAGCTGCCCTGTGTTACGTAAAGTGGCCTGAAGTCACACCTCCCACTCTCTTGTAAACAGAATGGCTCTCTGAGGCCTCCTCTGGGAAGGAAGGTGTGGGAAGTGGTGGTCAGGTAAGGACCTCCAGTCGCTCTACTTTCTAGCTCCCCCATGGCAAGCAAGTAACCAAATCTTTCTGTGTCCCAGTTTCCTCATTCCTTTTTCATAGAGTTTTGTGCGAATTTAAAGTTTGAATGCATAGAAAGTGATTAGAACAGTACTTGGCTATAATAAACCTTACTGGTGGTTTTTTTTTTTTTTTTGTTGTTGTTGGTTTTTCGAGGTAGGGTCTCATTCTAGCCCAGGCTGACCTGGAATCCACTATGGAGTCTCAGGGTGGCCTCAAACTCATGGCGATCCTCCTACCTCTGCCTCCCGAGTGCTGGCATTAAAGGCGTGTGCCACCACGCCCGGTTCCAGGAGTGCTGGGATTAAAGGCGCATGCCACCATAGCCAGCTATCAAATGAGCCTCTCTTTTCTTGATCTTGTCTCCTTCTCCTTTGATGTGTTGATTTGTGAAGTGGTATGAGACACATCTCCCCTCCCTTCACATGCTGGAGACTGGGTAGTTCTGTATCCACATTGGAAGATTCTATTTTCATCTTTTCTCAGAAATTCTTGAATCATTGTATTAATTTTCTTTCCTCCAATACTGCTTTCAGTTCCACAATTTGTGAGATAATAAGATGCTAAGACATAAAAATACACTGAAAAGAAAATGACTACCTGAGAAACATCAGAAGGCTTCGGTGGCTGAGGAGAGGTTCCTTCATAGGAAAGCTGCTGATCTTAGACAAAGCTGATCAAGCCACAGTGTTCTTCCGGCCCAGCCCCAGCCTCCTACTGCCTATTTCTGGGAACTTTCCTTTGAGACTCAAGACTGCACAGCGACCTGACAGGAACAACTAGTCTTGCTATCTAAATTCACAAAACATTTGATTCTCCTTCTCGATTCTACTCCACAATAGGTTGTTTGTGATGAGACTTGATTCGTTCAGTCAACTCTTCTTAGGAATTTATGTAATCTGATGTAAATAGTGATTTTTTTCTCTGTTTATTAAAAATCTGGCCTTGGTTGGGAAGCTGAGGTGAGAGGAATTGCCACAAGTTTAAGGTCAGCCTGGACCACAGTGTAAGACCTTTACTAAGAATAAAGAAAGAAGGTTGGGGGAGATGTCCCAATGCTTAAGAACATTTTCTGCTTAAGCATGAGGTCCCCTGAGGGCTGGACACTGCCTAGTTTGATTCCCAAAGGCCACGTAAAAGGCTGGGCATGGCCATACTCATCTGTAACCCCAGTCTGCAGGGGCGGAGACCACAGAGTCACTGGACCTCACTGACAGATAGCAGCTCTGGGTTGAAGGAGTGAGCCAGTCTCAAGGAAAAACAACATGCAGGCAAATGATAAGAGCAGATATGCATGGTGCAAACCTATCTGCAAGTACATGGGCATACACCACACGTAGCCCCACACAAGTATGCTACGCGTGCACACACACATGCATGTGCACACACACACGCGAAAGGAAAAGAAAAAAAATGCTTTGGGTGACACTCAGCCTTTCTGGTTTTTATCTATGGGCCTTTTTTTGTTAAAGCAAGATTGTCCTTTTCTGCTTTCTGATTTCTTTTTTCTCTTCTCTTATAACCACCTGACCATCCCCAAGTGCCTCCTCCTCTCTAGTGTGGTGGCTTAAAGGGGGGTGTGTTCCGTAGTTAAGACACTGAGCTAGGAAGCCAGACCATACTGCAGCTCTGCTCCTCCATTCTTTATTCCTTCATTCATTCCTGTTCTTGCTGAGCACCTGCCCTGCCCCAGGCCCTTGTAGAGGTTTCTGTGGGATGCTCTGTGTGGCTTTAAGCAGCTACTGTCTCTGTAAAAAAGAGGGAGAGGGTGAAAGTTGTTTGGAGAATTGGAAAAAAAAAAAAAAACAAAACAAAACCCAAAAGCATCCGTGGTGCACAGCCCTGCTCTTCAAAGAGCTGCGGCCGCACCTCACGTCCCCTCACTGCTGTGCCCCGTGTCGGCACATCCTGGCTTTGTCACCAGAGCCGCTGAGTCAGTTTTGCAACCTGGTTTCTCCCTGCATTTTGGATTGCACCAGAGACTGGTCATCCTGCGGGTCTGGACAGCCATGGCTGCAAAGACATGTCTCTCTTCTATTTCTGGTCAAGCACCGCTGTCCCGTGTTCTCTGGCCTCATCCTTCACCGTCCTCTGCGACTCTCATGATCACTGTGTTTCTAGAAATTCTAGACCCGGATCCGATGCTCAACTTTAGTAGTATGAGAGTCCCGGTTTTACTTAGTAGTGCAAATTACAACTTGTAGGAAAGAAGGATGGGAAAGAATGTAGACTTACATAACTTAGACTTAAAGCTGTCACATGCATTTGATCAGCCATGTGGGGAGGCAGCCTCAAGCTTACAGAAGGTAAGCACGTGCCAAGACTCAGACACATCAGGGGCCAAGCAGACATTTATCCTTGGGATCCTCTGACTCTCAAACTAGTCCTTAATTTGTATTGCTTCCACAGGGACATAAATAATCTTGTTGTCACTTATTTATTTTTCCCCTTAATGCCTTTCTTTACAGACTGTCCTAATTTTGTATTTTCTCAAGTAGGTCGTAGACCTCAGCAACAATGCTCTCACCACTATGCTACCCTTGCTGACCATCGCTCTAGAATTTCCCCATCTGGAAGTAGACCTGGCTGGTAACCAGTGGCAGTGTGAGGACGGCGTTGTGCACTTCCAAAATTTCATTTCTGAATCCTGGCAGAACAGCTGGAATGAGATTTGTAACAAGTCTGCAGGTAGGTCGGCAGTGCCCCTTTCCCCTGCAAGGGTCGGCGGTTCCCTTTGAACGGGAAGATCTTGTAAAGTGGAGTGTCACTGGAGATGCCCGTAGTGGGGCTGGTCCTGGCGGCAGTCAGCCTCAGGCTGTCTCTCAGGATAACCAGTGGCACTTTGCTGCCTCCCTCTGGTCATGAATGGTCATGCTGCCCTCACCCTGTGGTCTAAGAACCCCAACTCAGAGATTGCTCCAAGTCAGTTGGATTTAGTCTAAAACAGATGCTTTCCTAGAAGAGGATTTTGCCCTGTCAAATTTTCAGCCCAATTCTTAGCAACTGATTCAAGCAAGGACTTTTAAATAGAAACATTCTTTTAAATATGCGCTACCCCTCTGAAAGTGCGATCCTCCACGTACACAGAACAAGCACACACACACTTCAGAAATGTCTTTTCCTTTGATTTGTAACTTGGCCCTCTCCAAAGAGCCAGACTACACTACTGGGGTCAAACAGTTGGGGGGAAACTGTTTCCCTCTAATATATTTTTTTATTTAAAATTTTTTTATTATTTATTTATTTTATTTGAAAGACAGAGGGGCAGAGAGAGAGAGAGAAAGAGAGAGAGAATAGGCACATCAGGGCCTCTCACCACTGCAGATGAACTCTAGACACATGCATCACCTTGTGCATCCATCTGGCTTATGTAGGTACAGGAGAATCGAACCTGGGTCCTTAGGCTTCACAGGCAAGCACCTTAACTGCTAAGCCAATTCTCCAGCCTCCCTCTAATATCTTGAAAAGAAAGGTTTAGGGGGAAAACATGAGTCCTGAACTCCAGATCCAGCCCTGGTGTGAAGACGTGGCCATGTTTATTGGGTTAAGAAGACATTTGTGAAGAATAGAGGAAGGTCTGTCGTTGACCATACGTGGCATTCTGAGTATATAGGACCAAAGAGAAAAGTAAAGGTTTGGGGCCTGCAAAGATGTCTCAGCAATTAAAGGCACTTGCTTATAAAGCCTGCTGGCCCAGGTTCAATTCCCCAGCACCAATGAAAAGCCAGATGCAAAAAGCAGTGCATGCATCAGCCATTTGTTTGTAATAGCAAGAGACCTTGGCACACCCATACCCACATGCACCCATCAACCCCCACACACACATGCAAATAAATAAAATGGGGGTAAAAAGTAAAAAAAGGGGGGGGCTGGAGAGATGGCTTAGCCGTTAAGGTGGTTGCCTGTGAAGCCTAAGGGCCTATGTTCAATTCCCCAGTACCTGCATAAGATGCACAGTACCCTTGTGCGTTTTTACACAAGGTAGTGCATGCATCTGTAGTTCATTTACAGTGGCTAGAGACCCTGGTATACCCATTCTGCTCTCTCAAAGAAATAAATAAATATTTTAAAAAACACAAGTGATGCTTCTGTTTTCTAGCATGGGGGAAGAGCGAAGAAATGATACTGCAGAGTTGGGTGGGGGAAGAAGCAGGTTTTGGTGGGGGGTTGATGGAATATTCCAGCAAATGTGGAGTTGCTGAGGGTGTGGGAGAAGGAGAAGCAACGCGGCTGCCTTTCAGTCTGTCTTCTTTCTCCTGTGGGCAGCGGTCAGTCAGGAAGCCCAAGAACCAGCCTCGGGGCCCATGAGCAACAGCCCTGTGTCCGGAAGCTCTGTGTGAGTGTGCACGAGGCCACATTCAGGCCGTGGACAACAGACTAACGACTGACTGACCCAATGAACGAATGAGTGAGTGAGTGAGTGAGTGAGTGAGTCATTTGTCACCATGCAATGTGTACTTGAAAATATAGCTTAAGTCTGAGAAAGGACCAACGGACACTTTGAGATGCCTTCAACTCTTGTCTAAACTTCCACTCATTGTGTGTTCTTCCACTTATAGGGAACAAGGGGGCATATTTGGAGAACTCCCAAATCAGAATTTCCAGGGAGACCCACCTTCCTCCTTCTACTCGGAGTCCTGTGGAAAGCCTCATCCCGAGTGAAGCAGTGAGACCCCAGGAAGGAACGAGGGTGCGCTTTCCCACCCCGAGGAAGGAGGCAGTGGCTGGCTCTGCTCTTGGGAAGATACAGGCCCAGCAGCCCCCGGGGGTCAGAACCCCCCGAGATGGAGAAGCTGATAGCCGAAAGGAGGACGATCCCCCAGACCTCGCCCTGGCCATCTGCCTGTCAGTGCTGATCACATTCGTGGTGGCTTTCTGCTTGGGGGCTTTTGCAAGGCCTTACATTGACAGGCTCCGGCAACAGGGGTGCCTGAACAAGAGCCCTGCTCCAGAGAATGTCTTTTCAAACGAGGGCTTCTATGATGACGTCGAGGCTGCCAGGGGTGTGCAACACCAACAGAGAGATCTGCACCAAGCTTCCCACCATCCACACCTCTACGAGAACTGGAGCCCTGCCCAGGGCACAGGGCCAAGCCCACATGTCACGGCCAGTCCTTGCAGGACTCTGGGAAAGGAGCCCGGCCGCCAGCAGAGTCCAGCAAAACTGGACAGCACTGGGGCAAGAAGTAGAGATGACGAACACGCTTCCAAATGGCCGGACACCCCGTTCTACTCTCCAGAGATACGGAAATGCTGACAACCATGAACCGATTGCATCAGCACAGGACCACATCTATGATAATGATGTTCTCGATTATGATATTGTGGCCCAGGAACATTCTCCCCACGCGGGCCCCGTGGGTTCCGTAACTAGCACAGGACAGCCCGTCTCCAGCTCCCCCCGCAGTGGGTGGAATGAGTTAGACCTGTCCCGCACAAGAGAATTTGCAGCTTCCCTCCCCAGAATTCATAGGAGCACACACGGGGCCGGAGAGAGTCAGGAAACGGGGTGCCCTGAACGGTCACCTTTGGAAACTATGGGCTCACAGATGGAATCTTGTAAGGAAACGCAGGTGAGAAATTCTGTCAGCATGCTGGGCACACATCAGCCAAGGCTCCAGGAGGTCAGTGCAGACGACTCAGCCATTTATAGTGAGGTCACATACGATGACACAAGACAGGTAGACCCACCGGCCCTTCTGCCATGGTGGGACCCCAGTGCCACCCGTGCTCCTGAGAAGCCAGTGGAGAAAGAGTGTCCTCTTGACCCTCATTATGACGACATGGAGACCAACTACGAGTCTGATTCTGAGGAGGGGTCTCTGTTTACCCTCAGCTCAGAGGGTTCCATGGACTCGGCGAGTGTGACTGAAGAACAGGCCCCTCGCAGGGACAATGGTGGTGCCAGTCAGTCCCTGCCAGCCGGGAACTCAGGGGAACACAAGGACAGTGTGACAGCAGTAGGAAGTCTTGAGGACAGCTTTCCCTTCCAAAGGACTCTGGAGGAATACAACACCCAGGAAGAGGATTCTGGAAACCCTTTCCTTTCCAGTGGCCAACTCTGGTCTGTATGAGACTCACCTAGAAAGTGCTGCTAACACCAGTGGGTCTGAAGATTCATTAACCTGGTCCAGATCGCTGGACCAGACATGGAGACCTTCATGTCATGAGACCCCAGGCACGTTCGTACGTGATTATGACGTGGCGCCCCGGTCCCAGGAAGTGGACTGGCATTGTTCACCACAGCACCTACGGTTTTTCGATGTGGATATTCCTCCACCATCACCACCCTATTCTACCTCAGATGCTTAGATCCTGAGGCATCTGCCGTGAAGGATGCAGAGACGTTTGTAAAGACGAACCTTTCATTCAGGGAATAGACAGCTCAGGCTATACCTGTCAGCCTCAGAAGAGGGAATCACCAGAGACCCTTACAAGATTCTCAAGGGGGGCATGTTGATTCCATCCGGCTGTCAACGAGGGGCCTACACACCCACTACAAGACTGGCTTCAGGACCATCATAACCAGGCTCAAATGTTAGACTCCTGTGGCGGAGCTGGGGAGATGCTCAGGCCGTTAGAGGAAGGCGCTGGCCTGCAAAGTCTGCCAGCCTAGGTTGTTTCTCCAGCCACCCATGGAAATCTGGGTGCACAGAAAGTGGTACATGCATCTGGCACTGGTGTGCCCACATGCACACATGTTGCAAACAGATTAGATAAAATTAAAATTGTGTGGTGATGAGCCCGCCCCTTCATGTGAAAAGGAAGGAGGGTAATATTTTGATGTTGGGCTTAAGAACCAAGTACGATCGCGACAAGAGCGCCCAAATAAACCCAGTTCGTTAAGAACACAGAGCCTTTCAGTGATGGAGACCAAAGTAAACATTCATGGGGAAGCGGTTGCAGTGTGTGTGTGTGTGTGTGTGTGTGTGTGTGTGTGTGTAAAGAGAGAGAGAGAATTCTAACATTTATGCTCCAGTGCAGACCCAGAGCAATCTGTCCATCTGAGGGGTGTTGGCCTCTATGTGAGGAAGACAAGGGCATTCACCCTGAGAGTCAAAAGGAAGTCGAGTGACGTTTTAAGGACACACTGAAGCAGCTGTGTGAAAGCGCTGAAGAGACTTTAATGGATTCCGCACAGAGACTGCAACTATTTGAAGTTGGTCGTTGTGGCAGTTTGATTCTGGTGTCCCTCATAAACTTAGGTGTTCTGAATGCTAGGTTCCCAGCTGATGGAGATTTGGGAATTAATACCTTCTGGAGGCAGTGTATTGTTGGGGGCGGGCTTATGGGCATTATAGCCAGTTTCCTCTTGCCAGTGTTTGGCACATTCTCCTGTTACTGTTGTCCATCTGACGTTGGCCGGGGGGTGATGTCCACCCTCTGCTCATGTCGTTGTTTTCCCTAGCATCGTGGAGCTTCCCCTCAACTCTGTAAGCCAAAATAAACCTTTTTTCCCCACAAGCTGCTCTTGGTTGGATGGTTTCTGCCAGCAACCTGACCGCAACAGACATACACTAACTACACAGTCAGAAGGATTCAGAACAATTCTAAGTATTTTTTAATAAACTGGGTTTCAAAGGAAGAGAAGAGAGAATCACTTTCTAGAACAAAATGTAAATGAAAAGTCCATTTTCAAGAAGAGTGTTGTTTTCTGTGAAAGACTGTCCACCATAGTCCCTCGTGTGCCTCTCCAGGCTGGTCTTCCGGCTGCTCCTCCCTTCATCCCCCTCTCCTCCCCTCCCCTCCCCTCCCCTCCCCTCCCCTCCCCTCCCCTCCCCTCCCCTCCCCTCCCCTCCCCTCCTCCCTCTCCTCTCCTCTCCTCTCCTCTCCTCTCCTCTCCTCTCCTGTGAAACGTTTGCTCACTTTCCTTTCAGACTATCCTGTTACTTGCCCTCCTAAATACAGCATTGCTTCAGAGTTTTCCCCCACTCTTTCTGACTTTGATCCCTTTCCCAGCACTGGAAACTCGAGTAGGAGTGAGACAGGTTTTTCCAGGGGAGCGACAGGATGTTCTGGCCGATGTGAACCTCACCGCTCCGATGACCAGCTGGAGACAGAAGATGTCAGATCTGCACGGCAATGCCCACTCTCCTTCTCAAACTCCAGACTCCCACCTGCGACCCAGTTGCCCAGATCCACCTGGATCACCCTGCTACCTAAAAGCCATCATTTTTCTTGAAAGACGTGATCTCTCAAATTCCCTTTCTTGGTCAACAGAATCAGGACACCCACCCAGGGAAGCTGGGTTACAATTCCTGACAGTCCTGACTCTTTGATTTCCTTCCTACGTCTGAGAGGCCTCTAAACAGTGCAGCGAAAGCTCCTGAATGTCTGGGTGAGACCGACGGGGCAGTCTGGGTACCAGCTAGACCGTTTGCGTTAGCCCAGCGTTTGCATAGAAGATGGGAGGAGATGGAGTTTACAGGGAGGACCCTAAGTGTCTTCCAGGGCCCCTCATAGCATGATTTCCAGTCCTGGTTGATCAGATTATTGTCCTTATTATCTCTAATGCTTGTTTTTTGCCCCACTTACTCCCAAACAGACATACGGAATACATCACTACACTGCTCAAAACCTTTGATGGCTCCTATTATCTACATAAAAACCGAGTTCCATAATACTCAACCCAAATTCCATAGTCCTTCCTTTCCAATTCCGTCTCATAAGCTTACCACCTGACTGTGTATTTTATTCTGGTTTATATCATTTACACTGATTGCTTACTTATTTCAGCAAATTCCTGAAGTGTTCACTGAGCCCACTATTCTCCACTATTGACAACTGATATTATAAACTCCTGTCCTCAAATTTTTGCTAAGAAATTTGAGGCTATTGGGAATTCCCTCAATCTCCTCTTTCATAGCTGTAAACATGTTTATATCCATAGCTACCCTCATTCTTTGCCTCAAATCTCAGGACAAATCAGTATTTTTTTTGGCTACAGATAGTCCCTCCAGTCTGCTCTTGCTACAGTCCTGGGCACTGATCCATTTGGTCATGTTTCCTATTGTACTTTTAAGCTCTCCTGTCTAATGGCTCCCTCCATAGTCTGGAGGCACTCTCAAGGCTGCATGTTTGTTTGAGGTAGGGTCTCATTTGTAGTCCAGGCTGACCTGGCACTCACTGTGTAGTCCCAGTCTGGCCTTGAACTCACAGTGATCCTTCTACCTCTGCCTCTTGAGTGCTGGGATTAAAAGCGTGCATTTATGGAGCTGGACGTGGTGACGCACGCCTTTAATCCCAGCACTCTGGAGGCAGAGGTAGGAGGATTGCCATGGATTCGAGGCCACCCTGAGAATACAGAGTGAATTCCAGGTTAGCCTAGACTAGAGTGAGACCCTACCTCGAAAAAAAAAAACAAACAAAAAAAAAACCCAAACAAATAAAAAAGCATGCACTTAGCCGGGAGTAGTGGTGCATGCCTTTAATCTCAGCACTGGGGAGGCAGAGGTAGGAGGATCACTGTGAGTTCAAGGCCACCCTGAGACTACATAGTGAATTCCAAGTCAGCCCAGGCTAGAGCGAGAGCCTACCTTGAAAAACTCCAAAAGAAAAGGAAAAAAAAGTGTGCACCACCACACACAAAAGTGTGTATGGGGGGGGGGTACTTTTTGACATTAAAACTAAAAGTAGACACCATGCAATTCTCTTAAAATCTCTCTCTCTCTCTCTCTCTCATAGTTGCATAGGCTCCTCAACACAATGATCAGAGAACTTTGTTGACCCTTCAGCAAACTGGTCAGACCCTCAGTGGACTGGAGGCTGCTGCCCACATTGATGAGGGTGACACTCTTTACTAGGCCTACTTAATCAAATGCCGATCTCTTCCAGAGAGACCCTTTGGGACACACCCAACTTCCCACACTGATGAGAGAGATAGTCTCTACTAGGCTTACTGAATCAAAGGCTGATCTCTTCCAGAGAGGCCCCTGGGATACACCCAACTATCTAGACATCCTTTTGCCCAGTTGAGAAATAAAATCAACCAGCACCCCTCACACAACATACAGGATGGTTGCTAAGCTGCAAAAATGATCATGCTGTTTCCTGTTTGGTCCGTCCTAGGCCATAGGCCTGTCTGTTTCTCTAGAGCTCCAGGCGTTTGCCCATGTCACATATGCCCCTTTATAAAGCGGCTTACACCACTGGGCTGGGACCAGACTGAATAGAGAGGAGAAGGTGCGCTGACCACCAGTATTCCTCTCTCTGCTTCCTGGCTCTGCAGATGCAGTGTGAGCAGCCGCCTCCTGCGCCTGCTGCCCTGTCTTCCCCACCGTGCTGGACTGCATCCCTGCAAGCTGCAGTAAACTTCTCGCCTTAGGTTGCCTTTAAAAAAAAAAATATTTATTGGGCTGGAGAGATAGCTTAGAGGTTAAGACACTTGCCTGCAAAGCTAAAGGACCCAGGTTCAAATCCCCAGGACCCATGTAAAGCCAGATGCACAAGGTGGCACATGTGTCTGGAATTCACTTGCAGTGGCTGGAGCACCCATTCTCCCTCTCTATCTACCTTTCTCTCTCTCTCTCTCTCTCAAATAAATAAAAATAAATATATACTAAAAATATTTATTTATTTATTGGCAAGAGGGGAGAGAGAGAAGTATGGGTATGCTAGACTGAACTCCAGATACGTGCCAGTTTGCACATCTGGCTTTACGTGGGAACTGGGGAATCGAACTGGGGCTGTCAGGCTTTGCAAGCAAGCATACTTAACCCTTTTCAGTTGCTTTTTTTTCTTCAGGTAATAACAGTATCTGTACACCTGAGAGATAGTATTTAGTGGGTTCTCAATATGTGCATTGACTGAATAACAGAAAGGGCAAACACTTGAGTTGAAGACAGTTACATCCATGATCTGGCTTAATTCCATGTCACTGTACCCTGCCCAGTTCTGACATCCCAAGTCCAAGCCAGCCATTCAAAGCCGCTGGTTACAAACACCAGCCTGTTGCTCACTAGGCCTTTGCTGTACTGAAAACTGCTCTCTGGGTTGCTTGTCTTGTATCTCCCAGTCCTGGCCAATATCCACTCTTCATTCAACACTCCCTTCTCTCTTTATCCCACCAGGTAAGTTTTAATCACTTCCTTCCTCCTTTTGAGCCTCCACTGCACCGTTTGTGCATGGTGGAAGCAAGAAGACTTCACGTGGCTTGACTGGGACCTACTAGACTGTTCTATTAGACAACCTCCCAGTGTCAAGTAGGATTCAGTTTCAGTATGAAATTTATTAGTGAGATGAAAAATTACTGTGCATACAGCCTTGACTGCTTCTTGCCCGTTTGCTTGTCTGTCCCTGTTCAGTCTTCAGAAAAAGGGTCTGGGGGCTGGAGAGATGGCTTAGCAGTTAAAGCACTTGTTTGCAAGCCTGATGGCCCAGGTTCAAATCCCTAGTACCCATGTAAAGCTAGATACATGCAATGGCTCATGCATCTGGAGTTCATTTGCAGTGGCCAGAGGCACTGGCGCACCCACATTCATTCTCTCTTCCTACCTGCTTGCAAATAATAATAAATAATTTTTTTAAAATGAGTTCATTGTGAACAAGTTGCCATTCAGCTGCGTCCTAGGAAATGCTTCAGGTTCTGTGAAGTCATGCGGGGATCAGATTAGTAAAATTTTCCTCCTAGTCATCGAGAACGGTGTCAGGTCTAAGGTTGGGTATCCATCTCTTGTTGGGGATATTGTGGCTGTTCTACCCAAATCAGGGAGTCCCCAAAGACCATCAAGAGAGTTGGACACGTATGCAACAGCAAAGAGCTTTATTTCAGGCTTAAGCTCAGGCTCCAGACTTTACCAATGCAGTGGGTCCGTCCAAGAGCCCCGAATGGCGTCTGGGAGGAGCTTTTATTAGTTTCAAACAAAGAAAAGGGGAATTTCCAACATAGCGGTTACATGATTGGTTGACATTTAGCAAGAGTATACATGTTGCAAGCTGATTGGTTACATAGTAGCTGAGGAACGTTAAGCAAACTTATCTATAGTCACAAGAGCCACAAGAATGTATAGCATTTACTTGGTCCTTTTTGATTGGCCCATTACAGGGATTATTTTGGGTACTGAGCAGTTTGTGGTTGTTTTTCCCAGTAACTGCAAAGTGCTGTGTCAGTAATTTGGGCCCTGCTGGGAAACAGAAACTTAGGCCTATTGATATCTTTAAAGTCTGTCATGGTGTTACTTTGGTTTGGGCTCTTCATGGCCAGTTCTTTTGAGTGACTACACAGGACCAGGAGAAGATCAGAGGAGTAACCCAGGGTGACCCAGCACACAGCAGCAATAAACTCAAGCTGGTCAGTATGGAAATCTTCTCCTTCCCAGGCTTCGGGTTTTCCATGAGCTGCTCTCAGACACAAAGAAAAAGAAGAGGGCGGGGAAGTTCTGATACACTATGAATAAAAAGTTTTGGTGAAGGTCATTAGCTCTCACTCTAGATTAATGTGTCATCACATAGACGAGAGCAGCAGGCACAAACTTACAGGAGGTCTTGTGAGCCCATCTGCTTGTTTGTAAGTGGAGAGGGTCCCCCCGACATGCTGTTGTCTGAAGACTTCATACTCTTGCTAGCTTTGGGAAAAGACCTCTGACTATGTGGATCTAGTTCTGCACAAACCTTATCCAGCTTTATTTTTTTCCCCCCAAATTCCCACCTTAATATTTTACTTTTAGCTGAAAATTCCAGGAGATATGGGCAAGGGAAGAGCAATGGAAAAAAATTTGTGTGTGTGTGTATTTGTGATTGTTTATGCATGTTAGTGTGCATATGGGCACGCATGTGTGTATACAAGTGTGTAAGCATGTGTGTTTGTGTACATGTGGATGCCAGAGGTTGATTCTGAGTATCTTCCTCAATTGCTTTCTGATTGCTTTACTGAGCCAGGGCCTCTTGGTAAACTTGGAGCTCATGGATCCAGCTACATTCAGCTAGCTAACCAGCTTGCCCCAGCAATTTCCTGTCTCTGCCTCCCAAGGTCTGAGATTATAGGAAAGCTGCTCCATCCGGCAGGCATTTACATGGTGTGGTTCTTTAAATGTGATAGCTTGATAGACTCAGGTGTTTTATTAAAACTGAGCTTGCAACTTGAGCCCCTAGCAGGCAGGTAGGGTTTCATTCTGGCCCAGGCTGACCTGGAATTCACTATGTAGTCTCAGGGTGGCCTCGAACTCACGGTGATCCTCCTACCTCTGCCTCCCGAGTGCTGGGATTAAAGGCGTGTGCCACCACACCTGGCTCTGCTGGTTTTCTGGTGCTGGCTGTTGGTGGTGTCTCTCTGTTTGAATCTGTGGAAGTGAGTCATCTTCTTCCACCATTGATGGTGCTCCCCTGGAATTTGTTTGCTTAAAATAAACCTTTTTGTCCTATAAACTGCTTCTTGTTGGGCATTTGTCCCAGTCACGAGGAGCTGACTGCAACACATGGGTAGTGGGGATCAGAACTTGTCACACCTGCATAGAAAACACTTTGTCTACTAGCCATCAACCCAGCTCCTGGGGTTACTGAATTTTAAGGCATTGCAAACTGTCAATAGTTTCAAAAGTGATTAATGTCCCTCAGTGACCATAATAGGCAAATACATACCAAGCTTGAGCATGAACCCTTTTCAGTCTTTGGCTTGTGCGTGTGTGTGTGTGTGTGTGTGTGTGTGTATGTAATCCTGAAGCTAATCACAGGATTCAACATGAATCACATCTTTCCTCATTTGAATAAATACGACCCACATATAAAAGGCATTATTTGAGAAGAAAATTCTCATTATTTTTCTTTGGAATTCATTATTGACTCTAGCTTTTCACAACTCAACATAATTTTAGTTCATTTTAATTTTCTTTTTTTGAGGCAAGCCCAATAGACTGGCCTTTTTTTAATGTGAGAGAGTGAGAATAAGAGAGAGAGGATGAGAGAGAGAGAGAATTGGCGCACCAGGGCATCCAGCCACTGCAATCTAACTCCAAACGTGTGCATCCCCTTGTGCGCATGTGCGATCTTGCAAGCGTGCATCGCTGTGCATCTGGTTTATGTGGGACCTTGCGAGTTTGCATTACTGTGCATCTGGCTTTCATGGGACAAAGAGGGTCAAACATGAGTCCTTAGGCTTCGCAGGCAAGCGCCTTAACCTCTAAGCCATCTCTCCAACCCAATTTCTATTTTTAGATGCTCAAACAATCACAAATGGACTGCATTTGATTAAATCCTCCTGTAAAGTCACTTTCTGTGTTTTTCTCCAGAACTTCTAAAGCAGCATTGCTTTCTTAAAAAATTTATTTTTATTATTATTATTTATTTATTAAAGACAGAGAGAGTGAGTGAGAGAGAAAGTGGCCACTGCAAACAAACTGAAGATGTATGCACCACCTTGTGCATCTGGCTTACGTGGGACCTGGAGAATCGAACCTGGATCCTTAGGCTTCGCAGGCAAGCACCTTAACCACTAAGCCATCTCTCCAGCCTAGCATCATTGCTTTTTGACAATCAATGTTCCAAGACAGTCTAGAATATTGCCCCAGAATGGAAATCAGGTTTTCTCCAAGGAACTCTGCTTTTAGTGAAGGCTAAAGCTCAGGGTTTTCTGCTATGGGTGTGAAATTTGCATTACTGAAAGACTCTCTATATTACACACTAATAGCCAAGAAGCAGATCAAGTTGAGGAGACTGCTGACAAGGTGAGCATGTGTGTATGTGTGTGTGTGTGTGTGTGTGTGTGTGTGTGTGTGTGTAGACCAGATGTTGACATCAGAGGTAAGTCTTCTTCCATCTCTCACCATCGTATTTAGAGACAGGGTCTCTCTCTTAAACCCAGAGCCTGCAGATTCAGCTACTCTAAGTAGCCTGCTTATCTAGGGATCGTTGTCTCTGTCCCATGAGAGCTGGTATTATAGGCAGAGAGTCACACCCACTCGGTGTTTACATGGGTGCTGAGGATCTAAACTCAGGTCCTTATACCTGCACGGCAAGCACTTTATCATCTGAGCAATCTCCCCAGTCGCAATCAGGCCCTTGACAAGGGATTAAAACATGCTGACATTATTAAGAAGAAGTGGCTGGACCTGGTGGTGAATGCCTTTAATCCCAGGAGGCAGAGGTAGGAGGATCACCGTGAGTTTGAGGCCACCCTGAGACTACATAGTGAATTCCAGGTCAGCCTGGGCTAGACTGAGACTCTACCTTGAAAAACCAAAAGAGAAAAAAAAAAGTGAAAGGTGGAAGGAAGCAGGTCTCTGTGGTCATGTCCTTGGAGCCCATGTCTTGATCTATTCTCTTCTTCTGTTTCCTGGACGTTATAGTCAACTCCTTCCCACCATGACAGATGGGCATTCTGAAATCATAAGCCAAAATAAAGCCCTCTTCTCTTTTAGGTTGTTTCAAGTATTTTGTTGTGGCAACAGGAGAAGTAAATAACACAAAGATACTGTGCCTCACTATTGAAATCTGGCATGAGGAGCCGTACTAGGATGCTGGGCTTGAGCGTTACCTGGGATAATTGCTGGCAGGCTGCAGCTGGGCGAGATCTCCTTTACATACATGGGTTCACATTAATGTTGACTAAGTTTAGGTTTAGATTTGCTTTATGATATATGCTTAGTAAAACAATGTAGTCCCTTAGCCCGGCGTGGTGGCGCACGCCTTTAATCCCAGCACTTGGGAGGCAGAGGTAGGAGGAGTGCCATGAGTTCAAGGCCACCCTGAGACTACATAGTGAATTCCAGGTCAGCCTGAGCTAAAGTGAGACCCTACCTCGAAAAAAAAAAAAATTAGTACTGAGCTGGAGAGATGGCTCAGCGGTAAAGACCACCACTTTGCTGCCTCTGCTCCCAACACACTGAACTAGCCCAGCAGCCCCGCCCATGGCTCAGCACAATTTTCAGAACTTTGATGATAAGCTTTGTACCTGCTAAAGTGTTCCTTCCACCTCCATTCCCTCTTCTATTTCAAGATCCAGCTCAAAAATAAATAAATAAATAAATAAATAAATAATATATTTTTTTAAAGGCTGGAGAGATGGCTTAGCAGTTAAGACATTTTTGCCTGCGAAGCCTAAGGACCCATATTCAATTCTCCAGATCCCACACAAGCCAGATGCGTATGGTGGTGTAAGGGTCTGAGAATTGCTGAAGAAAGATCCTTGACTCAAATAGCATGTAAAAATAAAGAGTGTTTATTCTGCAGAATCAGCCAGCATATTGGGGTGGGGGGTGGGGGTCCATTCACACAAAATGGCGACCAGAGAGGAGCACGCAGGCTCCTTTTAAGCACAACTAAGGGAATTCCAAGCAGGTTAGGTAATCTTCTGACACGATTGGCTAAGCAAGTAGCGGTTACAGTTGTACGTCTCTGGTTGGGGCAAAAACACGCAAAAGGGACATGTTTGGACATGTCTCCAGGAGCTGACTCAGCCCCCAGAGCACAAAATGGCGGCTGTCTTCCCCGGCCACGTGTCAGGGTCACTGTTGATTAACAGCCCACCCTTTCTTTATGGTTTTTCCCAGAAGTCTTGCCTACCTCTCCAGGAAACTGAAACTTAGGCCTAGTTAGGATGGCCTTACTGAAGCCTGTCATGGCGATCAGTTTGGTCCCTTTAGTGGTGCATGTATCTGGAGTACATTTCCAGTGGCTAGAGGCCCTGGCATGCCCATTCTCTCTCTCTCTTTCTCCTTCTTTCTCTCTGTCTATAATTAATAAATACATTTTTTTTTTTTTTTTTTTTGGTTTTTCGAGGTAGGGTCTTGCTCTAGCCCAGGCTGACCTGAAATTCACTCTGTAGTCTCAGGGTGGCCTTGAACTCACAGTGATCCTCCTACCTCTGTCTCCCAAGTGCTGGGATTAAAGGCGTGTGCCACCACGCCTGGCTTAAAAATAAAATATTTTTTTAAATGTAGTCCCCATTCCAGATTTCTTACTTTAAGGAATCTTCAATAAATGAGGTTGGGAAAATTAGAGATCTACACGCATAAGAATGAAACTGAACTGCTCTCTCATATGTAAGACTCAACTCAAAATGAATGACAGACTCCAGCCTAAGTCCCTGAATCTTCTGAAGCCATGGGTGGAAAGATCTGTGAGAGTAGTGAGTACTAATTTCTTAGATAGGACCCCAAAAGCACAGGCAACAAAAGTAAAAGAAGGCAATTTTGAAGTACACGAAACTTCCACACAGAAAGAGAGTCAACTGACTGACAGAGTGAGAAGAGACTGTAAAAGGTTGAGAGGAAAATGCTTTCAAAACCATGCTGGTAACAGGCTACTACCCAGAAAACATAAAAGGAATTCGGCTCCATAAAAAGGAACAAAAACCTCAATTGAAAACGGGCAAAGACTCTGAAGAAACATTTCTCCAAATAAGAGATCTGAAAGGGCCAAGGAATGTGTGAGAACTGCTCACTACCAGGGAAACACGATTTAGAACCACAGAGACGCCACACTGAGAAAAAAAAAAAAACACCCATTACTGGTTACTGTGGGGACGTCTCTGTTTAGATTCGTTGGGGTTGAAGTATAAACCATGCTTCCTGTTGTTTTTAGGTTTGACAATTGTGAAAAAGCCCTGTTACAAATACCAGAAATCAGAATATACTTCCTACAGTCCTGGGAGAGCCAAAACTGCTTTCCAGAGGGAAAAGAGAAAACAGAATTTCCTGTAAGAGTACTTAATGCTGGGACCACTTAGAATTTGTTACTGTCTGTAGTAGATAGCCCCACGTCACTGGGATGAACTTCCAAACCAGGCATAACTTTGCATATCTTTAGGCTAGAATTCCAAATCCACCACACCTTAGGGCTGGACCCTAGGGCCCACCCACAGTGACACCTCCCGCCAGGCGGCTGGAGATGCAAATTACAAGCTTTTAATAAAGTCCTGAGTCAGGGCTGGAGAGATGGCTTAGCGGTTAAGTGCTTGCCTGTGAAGCCTAAGGACCCCAGTTTGAGGCTTGATTCCCCAGGACCCACATAAGCCAGTTGTACAAGGGGACACATGCATCTGGAGTTCGTTTGCAGTGGCTGGAGGCCCTGGCATTCCCATTATCTCTTTCTCTCTGCCTCCTCCTCCTCTCTCTCTCTGTCTCTCTCTCTCTCTCTCTCTCTCACACACACACACACACACACACACACACACACACAAAGAAATAAAATGTTTAAAATTAAAAATTTTTATTTTATTTTGAAAGAATCGGGGATGAGGGGGACAGAATGGGCGGGACAAGGCCTCCAGCCACTGTAAACAAGCTGCAGATGCATGCGCCGCCTTGTGTATCTGGCTTCCATGGGTCTTGGGGAATCAAACCTCTGGTCCTGAGGCTTTTCAGGCAAGCGCCATCTCTCTAACCCACTTTCTTGTTTTTCTTAAAAGATTCCCCATCCTTTGGACTGTGTAGTCTTCTTCACCTTCCTTACCCTTGACTTTGCCACAGGTCTTGTCATTATTACCTGTGAGCCACCTTTTCCGTGGCAGCTCCAAGATGTTCCAAGCACGTGGCTATGCGGGTCGCCTGCACTGGGGCGCGGGGAGAGGATGGGGGGATAGTCATTGCTTCTGCCCAGGTGTGATGGAAGTTACTGATTCTGAGCAAATTACCCCATTCATTTTATAGCCTGAGGAAGAGGCGTGATCATTGGAGAAATGGGGGGGGGGGGCCTTTGGGGACAATGGCTGTAGTTCATGAAGGAGCAAGCCAGAGCAGAGGCAGAGGGAGCAGCACCAGAAAGAGACATAGGAAGGACAGAGTCCGGCATGTTGACGAGCTCGCTGGGTGCCCGTCACATCTGCCTGCGGAGCGAACAGCTGTCACGTACCTGGATGGAGGAATGAAACAAGGGAGGGAGAGAAAGGGAAGGTACACAGAAAATTCTGAGCAATAATATGTCGTAGAACTTTCAAAATCTAGATTGATCCTCAGCCCATTACCTCGTCTTTTCATGCCAATGGTTTGCCAAAGAGACAGGGTAAGTTGTCCTGGAGAGACACCTATACACTGTGCTTGACTGCGTGCTCCTCCTAGTATCATTTAATTGCATTTGTGGCTTGAAATTCTTGTGAGCCTGGGAACTGAATTTCTTCACTACTTGCCCGTGGACATCCCACCGGCCCTCCAAGCCCAAGTTCAGATGCTACTCCTGTCGCTGGGAAGCCTATGTATAGTTGTTCCAAAATCTCTCTTCCTCTTTCTGGATCAGCCAACCCTTGTTCTTATATGTAGCCTTGATTTAATTCTGTCATGTACTGTATCATTTTTCTGACATCACTATGTCTCAGCAGAAGTTTCTGGAAAAAAAAAAATCTCTTTAGGGATCTAGCCCCTTCCGTAAAACTGCTATGTTCTAACAAACCTTTGATTCACTTCCTGCAGTCATTAGACTTATGGGATAAAAAACTGAAACTTGATCATTTAGTAGCAGCTTAAATTTAGGGCCCAAAGTTATGCTTAAGACTTAAAAGTGAAAATGTCTTTTGTTCCTATATTTTATGGAATTGGTAGATTATTATCCTAAGGCAGCTCAGGTCTTAAAAGCTTGCCTCTCTTTTTTAAAAGAGTATCTATTAATTATACCTAGCAATGAGTTTTATTATGACAGTTTCATACATGTATATAAGGTACTTGGGTCATATTCACTTCCATGATCCTATCTTGTCCCTCTCCTACTCCAGCTCATCTCCTTTCCCAAATAGTTCCCCCTCTACTTTCATGCTGTCTTGTTTGGTTTGGTTTGCTTTTTCTTGGTTAGGGTGACTTATAGGAATGTGGGTGAGGGGTTATTTATAAAGGCAACTTACCAGTGGCTACATCACTGAGGAAAAGGTTCTCCCTCCCCCTGCAGTCATTAACTGCCCATAAATCCTCAAGCTGTCCTCTTTTGGTGTGGCTCAGGACTATGTTATTAATCCCATAAACACAGAGGTCCTCTGACTTCTCTATAGTATGGCCTAGGGCAATAGGATGTGCACTGGTTACTACCATTTAGCAGACCCTGTTATGGTTGGAATGTGAAATATGCCCCCATAGGCTCATGTTTTCAATGATTATCCCTGCAGCTGTTATTACTATTTTGGCAGGGTGTGGAAACTTTGGGAGGTGGGTCTTAGCTAGAGGAAGTAGGCACCTGGGGGCATGCCTTTAAAAAGTTACACATGATCTGGTTTCTTTCTTGCTTTCAGCTTCTTGTCCACATGAGATGGAAAGCAGACCCCTCCATTCATTCCTGACACTATGGTGTTCTGTCTAAGCCCAGAGGACCACGTGGCCATGGGCTGAACCCTCTGGAAACATTAGCCAAAAAGCAAAAAAAATCTTCCTCCCTTGAGTTGCTTATGTCAGATATTTTGGTCATAATAACACAAAAGTAACATACAGAAAATTTTTACAGGAGTGGGGTTGTTTCTATGATTAAAACTACCAATATCATCCTTAAACCTCAGGAGTTGGTTTGTTGAAGGAATTTGGAAGAGTTTGAAAAAAAATAGGCTAGAGAAAGTCTATAATGATGGTAAGCAGAGTTGAATGTGTGATTCTGATGAAAGCTCAGAAGACCAGAACACAGATAAAAACATAGGCAATAGGGTTGGAAGGATTGCTTAGTGGTTAAGGTGCTTGCCTACGCAGCCAAAGAACCAAGGTTCAATTCTCCAGGACCCATGTAAGCCAAATGCACAAGGTGGTGCATGCATCTGGAGTTTATTTGTAGCAGCTGGAGGCCCTGGCATGCCTATTCTCTCTCTCTCCCTCTCTCTCTCTCTCTCTCTGTCTCTTTCTCAAGTAAATAAATATAAATATTCTTTTAAAAAACACAGACAATAAAAAATGGGTTCATCAGTTCACATGGTAATAAGGATGTTATTGGAAATTAGACCAGAGGCCATTTGTGATGGTTTAACTCTATTGTCAATCTGGTTGGATCAAGAATCAAATAAGAGACTCATCTGTTAGGTGGATCTGTGAGAGTATTTCTAGGAAGGACTAACTGAGAGGGAAAGACCCTCTCCCAGAGTAGGAAACCCTTCCATCCACAGCCCTTATAAAAAAAAAAAAAGAACCCAAGGGAAAGCAGTGCTTTTGTCTGCCCATCTTACTTCCAGCTGGAGAACTCTCCTGCCCAATTGCTATCATCCCTTGCTGACATCAGAACTCATCTTCTTCAGCCCTCCAACGCAGAATGAAGCAGCATTCCTGGAATCCTTCAGGTCTTCGGTGCCAGATTGGGACCGCTGAGACATCCAGCCTCACGGACTGAGTAGCTACTGGGTTCCCAGACTCTCCAGCCCTACAGGCAGCCATTGTCAGACTACTCAAGCCCATATTGTATAAGCCAACCTAAACAATCCTTTTTGTAATACATATATCCATTCTATAGGCTCCTTGCCTTAGAGAACCCTGAGGAATACACTCTTCATGTTGTATTCTGGCAAAATATTTGTGTATATTTTTGTTTGTGTCCTGAAACTTTGCGAAAGGCTGAGTTTAAAGGTTATAGACTGTTTTGATGGAAGAAATTTTAAGCCAATGTAACATTCAAGATGTGGTATATAGTCATTGCTGGCTACTTTCAGCCAGGTACACAGTGATAATTAAAGGTATGTGGCAGAGTTAAAATATTTGAAAAAATGTGTAAGATGGCCAGAAAAGGAGTGAGTTGAAATTTGTGAACAAAACAGTGTGCTGGTTAAAGAGATTAACAATCACATTAAAAAGAAGCCATTGCTATGGAGGCAGAAGAGTCACTTATGAGGCCAACTTGGGCTACCTAGTGAGTTCAAGGTGAGCTTGGGTTACACAGCCATGACCTGACTCAAAACAAAGAAAAACAAGCAAAATCATTGAAAAGTTAAAAAAAAGAAAGAAAGAAAGAAAGAAAGAAAGAAAGAAAGGAAGGAAGGAAGCAAGCCATACATGTACCACTGAGAAAATAGAAAAGATGCCTTGAGGCCTTATCAAGAACGGGCCAGATCCCTGTGAAATAAAGTTCTGGAAAAGGCTGAGTGGGCTGACAAAACTCCTGTGACCACAGAGAGATGGAACATTGCAGGATCAGAGTCAAAATTTTCCTGGGCTACTTTTAGCCCCTTACTAGCCACGGTTTTTCCCACCTCTGTGTCTGACCTAACATCCTTGTGACTATCAGCTCACACTTCTAATCCCAGTATTCAAGAGGTTGAGGCAGAGTGATTGCCACAGGTTTGCGGGTAGTCCCTCACATTTATAATTCCAGCACTCAGGAGGCTGGAACAGAAGCATTGCTGTAGGTTCGAGTAGAGCCTGGGCTACACAGCATGACTCTTGTATTTTTTTTAAGCCAATAAGTGGGCTGGGGAGATGATGGTTCCATTGATAAAATGCTAGCTGCTCAAGCTGGAGTACCTGAATTCAACCTCTTAAACTCGCATGAAAATTTGAAAGCTGTGGTGGGCTGCTGTAATCCCTGAATTCTGGCGCTGACTGGACAGTGGGAGGCAGAGACAGGAGGATTTCCTGGACTTGTGGCAAGTACAGCAAAGAGCGGCACAGCAAGGATCTCCCCTCAAATGAGGTGGGCAGGCAACACTGCCTCCAAGGTTGTCCTCTGAAGCTTGTCCTCTGAAGCTGGAGAGATGGCTCAGCAGTTAAGGTGCTTCCATGCAAAGCCAAAGGACCCAGGTTCATTCCCCAGGACCCACATAAAACCAGATGCACAAGGTAGTATATGTGTCTGGGGTTCATTTGCAGTGGCTAGAGGCCCTGGTGCACCCGTTTTCTCTCTCTGTCTGCTTCTACTTCTATCTCCATTAAATAAATAAATAGAAAAAAAGTTGTCTTTTGACCCCCACATACACACTGTAGCACACATATGCCCACACTAATATGCACCCACATATATTATAAATAAGCCCAAAGAAATAAATAGAAAATCCAAAATCCTAGATAAGCACACAGAATGTTGTCACAGATATTTTCCATGTGGGACAATGCTATCTATATTTCCAGATTTTTGGACGCCTTGTTGATATAATTCCCCCAGCATCGATTCAATAATGCTTCTCACCTCTCATGAATGCTATCCACACACACCTCTCAGCAATTAAGAAATGAAATTCTGATGTTGGAAGATGGAAAAAAATGTGAGAATTATGCAAGGAATAAATTCTTTCTTCTGACCCTGTTTTCCAACTTGACATACTGTTCTTTGTTATAGCTAATAGAGGTAACTGTACTGACACCAAGGAGGCATTATTTAGGTTGGACAAGCTTCCAGTTGAGCAAGAAGAACCCACCATCAATGCCAACCTGTTCTGGAGACAAGGAGATGGGAACACAGTAGATTTTTCTCCAAGTTACCCAGCTAGGGCATGTTGCCACCTAGAATTCCTTGGAAGGGGGAGGGAGAGAGGAATGCTGGGAAGATGGCTACTGGGCAAGTGTGAGGACCCAAGTGAGCCTCTCCAGCACCTATAGCCAGCACTGCATAGTTGGGTGTGGCAGGGTGCGCCTGCTTAGGAGGCAGAGATAAGGAATCCCCAGGTGTAGCTGGCTAGTTAGACTAGCCTAATGTGGGACCGCTGGGTACGAGGGAGAGCCCTTGCCTCCATGAATAAAGTAGAGAGCAATTGGGGAAAATACCAGATGTCAACCTTCCTTGGCCTCTGTACATAGGCACACATCTGAATACACATGCGTCCACACATGTTAACATGTATGCACACATGCAGACCTCACACCTAAACACAAACAAAACTATAAAAACAGAATTCGAGACGGAGAGATGGCTTAGTGGTTAAGACACTTGCCTGCAAAGCCAAAGGACCCAGGTTCTATTCCCTAGTACCCAGTAAACCAAATGCACAAAATGGCACATCCATCTGGAGTTCGTTTGCAATGGCTAGAGGCCCTGGCACACACATTCTCTCTCTCTCTGTCTCTCTCACCGTACGTATAATCTGTCTCTTTCTTGTTCGCTCTCTCAATAAATACATGCGTTTTTTTTTTTTTTTTTTTTTTTTTACAAAAGAAACCAGAATTCCCTTGGGATGCTTGTGATTAGCGAGTCCAGTCTCTATCCTTATAGCCACCACTCCTGCTATTTCCCTGCTTTGGTAGAGAAGCCCTGTGGTGACAGGTAGAACTGTGGCATCCTAACTGTCCCTCCCGCTGTCTAAGCGGGCTGCGTCTTGCAGGTGGATTGACCCTGGCCTTTTCAGCTTCAGCCCCAAAGGTCATGCTCCCGCCATCTGAGATGACCCTGCCTGCAGAGCCAGCTTCAAATGCCAGGGCTTCCTTCCACCTTCTCCTCTTTTCCCCATCACTCTCTCAAGATCTGGGGGACCCCTGAAGCTCACTCTCTTCTGCTTCACTGCATGTCTTTCCCTCTGGTTTATCTGGGCACATGCGGTACCAGGAGGCAGGGGACCTCCTCAGCTACACACGAGGAACCACAAAATGACTGCCGGCTACCCAGCCTCCTCTTGTAGCAGTTGGTATGCATCCACTGTGGAGTTGTTTCTCGTGGTGGTTTGAGTGCAGAAGGAGCCCCACAGCCTCAAGTGTTTGTGAGTAAGCCTCACACTTAGTCCCAAACTTCTGGAGCCTCGGGGAGATGGAGTCTTGCTGGAGGTGGTATGTCACTGGGAAGTGGACCTGGGATTCTATAGTCCAGCCCACTGGGCGTCCAGAGCTGGCTCATTCACGCTGCCGCCTTCCTGCTGCTGGGACAAGATGTGACACCCCAGCTGCCTGCAAGCCCCATTCCCCTTTCTGGGAAAGACTGGGCAAAGTTAAGAAAATTCTCTCCATCAATCCCTCCCGTTTTCTGAGGGAGAGGCCCAGCCAGAAGTGCTGGCTGAAGCGACAATTCTCACCAGGGCTGCCAGATGCAGCAAGTATAACGACAGCGAAGGTCCCATTTCAGATAAGGAGCAAACACTTCCTAATATTTAAATATATCCCATGCAATACTTTTTTTGTTTGTTTGTTTGTTTATTTATTTGAGAGAAACAGAGAGAAGGAGGCAGAGAGAGAGAGAGAGAATGGGCGCGCCAGAGCTTCCAGCCTCTGTAAACGAACTCCAGACGCATGCACACCCTTCTGCATCTGGCTAACGTGGGTCCTGGGGAGTTGAGCCTCAAACCGGGGTCCTCAGGCTTCACAGGCAAGTGCTTAACTGCTAAGCCATCTCTCCAGCCCCCATGCAATACTTTGTATCTACTTATACTATCATCTTATCCGTTGCTTATCTGAAATTCAGATTCAGCTGGTTGACCTGTATTTTATCTGGCAACCCTGTTTTAATATTCAAATAAGCTTAAAAAAAAAAAACACCCTTGCATGAAATGTGTAGACAGACTGCAATCCAGCAAGAGCAGAGGAAATCCAATGATTGCTGGGCTCCCTCGCTGCAGCAAAGAAATTACGAGCTGTCTGGTGTGGTCTGCATGAGGCATTCGGCACGTCCGCATCACCCCGACGCCTCTGTCAGCCTGAGCAACAGCGTACCAAACAGTACCAGTGGAAATTCACTCATATCCAGATCAAGAGGGAGAAACTCCAGAACATTCAGTCCTCCCGGCAGCTGCCGAGGTAGAACCAAAACGTGACCAAACAAAATATTTACAACAAAGGTCCCTTGCCCAGAAGCGACACGCTGCTTTTAAGGAGAGTGGATTAGGTAAAACTTGCACGGGTTTCCAAAGGGAGAGCTTCCCTCAGAGCCTTCCAATCTAGAAAGTTCGCGCCTCACAGCATATGCTGAATGCCACACAGGCTTCATGGTTTCAGAAGGCACCAGCTGACTCAGCAGGCTGGAAGGCATTGCTTTCCTGTGTTAGCTCTGTGGCAGGCTTCAAACCATACTAACCGGGTGGGGATATAGCTCTGCGGGTAGAGTGCTTGCCTGGCATGTGCCAAGTCCTGGGTTGGATCCTCAACACTCTATAAAACTGAGAGTGGGCTGGAGAGATGGCTTAGTGCCTAAGGTGCTTGTCTGCAAAGACTAAGGATCTGTGTTCCACTCTCCGGGTCTTACATAAGCCAGACGCACAGAGGTGATGCAAGCGTGCAAGGTTGCACATGTGCACAAGGTGGCACCCCCTCACACACACACACCCACACACACACACACACACACACACACACATATGGAGCTCGATTGCAGTGGCTGGAGGCCCTAGTGTGCCAATTCTCTCTCTCTCTCATAAAAAAAAACTTTCAGTCATGGTACACTCCTGTAATCCCAGCACTTGGGGGGTGGAGGCAGGAGAATCAGAAGTTCAAGGTCACCCTTGGCTACATATCTAGTTTGAAGCAAACCTGGAAAAAGCCTAGAATCCCGTAAGCCCCGCCCCGGCTTGCTAAATTGCAGGCAACACACATATTAGAGAAAGGCTCTTATGCCGGGCGTGGTGGCGCACACCTTTAATCCCAGCACTTGGGAGGCAGAGGTAGGAGGATCGCGGTGAGTTCGAGGCCACCCTGAGACTCCATAGTGAATTCCAGGTCAGCCTGGGGCTAGAGTGAGACCCTACCTCAAACCCCCCACCCAAAAAAAAAAAAAAGAAAAAAGAAAGGCTCTTATGTTTGCCATTCAACTCAACCAAGCACTTCTGTTGTGCACAATGCTGTGCCAAGCCCCGGGATCAGGATGGGGTGTGAGGGAGCCTGGACCAAGACAGTCCCACCTTTGAATAGATTAATGAGAGCAACTCAACAAAAGTATAGACATGAGCTGTCTAGAGAGATCAATTCCAGGTTAGGGAACGAAACGGTGAGGTAGAGGGAGTAGAAATGAGAGGCCAAGGAGATGGGAAGGACGCGTGCTAGAGTTTCTAATGTAATTTATGGATTTATGCAGAAGAAATGCCAATGTATTGTTTAGAGCACGTGTCTAAGCAAAAGCAGCAAGCAGCGAAATTGCACGCAAAATTAAATGGGCCTCAGCCCTACATGGGTCACAAATAAATAAATTAAATGGGCTGCAGCCCTGCATGCGTCAGTAAAGCAAAAACCATTTTTTGCAAATTCATGAACAAAATTCCATTGACATGTACTTATGGAGACGCAGCTGCTTAGGAGCATTTAAATCAACAGATGGCAGCGTGTGGAGGAACGTCTTCCCGTGAGAATGGAACAACATAAACCACAGCGCGTGGACAACATTCAACACGATGGAAGAGATGAAAATGTGCGCTTATTTGTATATGAATATGATTAGCATTAAAGCCCCCAAATGAAATATTTGCTTTAAGAAAATTGTGAATCTTGACCCAGAGGTGAAGGCACAAATTGTTTTTTTCTTATTCTCCATTAAAACAGCAGGGACAAGCACAATCCCACTTGGCTAGCCAGGAGACGTCCCTGCCCCGGGGAAAGCCTTCCAGCCCAGCTCCTTCTTTGGCCCACAATACCCTGTTCTATATGCCCTGCCCACCTCCATGCCCACCTCATCACCTGCCCTTCTCCTTGCCCTGCCATTTCCACCACAATGGCCTCTCTCTGCTACGGAAGCTCCACGGTTGGTGCCACTCCAAGGCTTTTTAGTTCATTGTTTCACTGAAACATGTCATATGTAGTTCCTACTATGACTTTAAAAAATATTTTTATTTATTTATTTTATTTGAGAGAGAGAGGAGCACATAGAGATAGAATGGGCGCACCAGGGCCTGGAGCCACTGAACACAGACTCCAGACGCATGCGTCACCTTGTGCATCTGGCTTACATGGGTACTGGGGAATCGAACCCGGGTCCTGAGGCTTTGTACATAAGTGCTTTAACCGCTAAGCCATCTCTGCAGCCCTGTGGTTTTTCTTATTGCAATGAAGATCTCAGCTCAGATCCCACCTGTGCACACAGGCCATCCCACCCTGCCTTGTAGCACACCCACTCAAAACTTAGGAAGTTGTGCCTATCTTTCCAATAAAGGCAGAAGAAACCTTACGTTGTGGTGACTACGGGCCCGAGACTGCGCCTGACATCCAGTGGGTACTCAGTAAACGTTTATGGATTGAACGAATTTTGGCTCCAGATAAATCAAATAGAAATAGCACTTTTCAACTGTTGTGCTAGAAAGGACACTTACTTGTGATGAGAACAAAGTCCCAGACTGGTCAATTTCAAAATAAATAAATAACTGAAAGAAAATGTAATCTCCTCTTTAACTGCATGTTTGTTGTTGTTGCTGTTGGGGTATTTTTGGGAGGGGGCTGGGGGAACATTCCCATGGTCTAGAAAATTAGAAGACTGTTTACTACCCCAGACTCATAGTCTAGCTTTCTTGTTACTTCAAACTTTTTCACAATTTTTTTTTTGTTTGTTTTGTTTTTCAAGGTAGGGTCTCACTCTAGCCCAGGCTAACTTGGAATTCACTATGGAGTCTCAGGATGGCCTCGAACTCACAGAGATCCTACCTCTGCCTCCTGAGTGCTGGGATTAAAGGCGTGCACCACCACGCCCGGCCCAGAATCCACAAAATTTTAATAGGGAAGCATGGAAGAGTGACACACCTGTTGATAGACTTCCTAAAAGAGCTGGGGAAGAGCTTCCGGCCTGTTCATATCCCCAGTTAGCAACACTCACCCGTCACTTCATTTGCTCTCTTGAATCTGTACACCTTTCTTGGATTTTTCCAGAAGAACTGGGCTTCAGCCAAAGCCTGAACTTGTCTGGGCTCTCCACCCATGCTTGCACACCACCCAGATTTCTATGTGAGGGCACGCCGCTGGGCTCGCTCTTCCATCATTGGAAGCTTGATTGTCACATCTGTGGCTCCGTCAGTCCGTCTGTCTGGAGCTTAGCTCTCCTCGGGTACAAAGAGCAGGCTCATACAGTTCTCGTGGTCCAGTGCCTCCGTCTATAAAACTGGCACTGACTGTGAGCTCAGCGTGCCCACCGACGGCCTCCTTCGGTGCCACGCGCCGCATGTGCCTGCTTGCTTACCTTGAGGAACCTTTGCAAGAGAGTATGCGCGACCCTCCCATGAGTAATACTCATGCAAACTTTAAAAGTGAGGAGAGGGCCTTGTTTTGTTTTCCTCCCACCCTCTGTTGGAATTCATACCCAATCACAAATCAGAAGCACCCAAGCCAGGAAGCCCATACACAGCTGGTTGTCTTTGAAGTATGAACTGTCTGACTTTGGTTTGTTTATTTATTTTTTATTTTGTTTTAGAGGTAGGGTCTCACTCTAGCTCAGGCTGACCTGGAATTCCCTATGTAGTTTCAGGGTGGCCTCGAATTCACGGCGATCCTCCTACCTCTGCCTCCCGAGTGCTGGGATTAAAGGCGTGCGCCACCACGCGGTCAGCCTCACCTCAGCCATGTCAAGCAGCCTACGAGAAGAGTAGAAAATGCTGTAAGTCAGCCCCAGCCTCTGTTGTTATGTATTTATTGTTAATTAGAAACTTGTTGCATGGACAAATCATACGTTTCCCACCCCCCTCATATTATCCTATTATATCCCCTTCCCCACCCCCATTCCACTGAGGGTTACTGGTTTTCACCATGGGGTTGTGGGTTATGAATGTAGCAGGCAGTCATTGGGTGGGGGTAGGGGAGCAATGCCGCTGGATACTCCTTCCCACCTTGTGGCTCTTACGATCTTTCTGCCCCCTCTTCTACAATGTTTCCTGAGCCTTGGAGGGTGTGTTTTAAGTCTACTCTAGCATTGAGCTCTCGGCAACTTCTGGATTTCTGCTTTGATATGTTTTGAGTGTCCTCAGTGTCTACTGTCATCTTGGATTTTTTTTTTTTTTCCTGGAGAGATCATGAGAGACAAGAGAATGGGTGCGCCAGGCCCTCAGCCACTGCAATCGAACTCCAGATGCTTGCGCCACCTAGTGGACATGTGCAACCTTGCACTCGCCTCACCTTTGTGTGTCTGGCTTAGGGAGGATCTGGAGAGCAGAACGTGGCTCCTTAGGCTTTGCAGGCAAGCTCTTTAACTGCTAAGCCATCTCTCCAGCCCCATCTTGTTTATTTATTTTTTTGAGGGGGAGGAAGGTTCCCACTAGAGCTCACCAGACAGCTGAGGGACAGGAAAAGAATGGTCTGCATCACACCCAGGGAACCCTGAGATGCGGAAGTCTGTCTCCTCCACAGCAAGTGGCTCTCTGTCTGGAGAACTTGTCACTTCATCCCTCAGGCTGCTTCCTGAGAACAACCTGAAGCACAGATGAGAGCCTGGCATTCTTGAGACATTCAGTAAGGACCTGTAGGGCATTGCAGAATGGACACCTCTCCCAACAAGGACTCAACTGACAGTTTCTTCCATTCAACCAGAAGAAGATCCCTCTGTTACCCATAATGCCCAGGCTACAGGCTGGCTGTGGAGGAGAGGTTGGGAGGCTGGTCTGGTGAGATTGTGGGAGGCCATAGGAGAGGAGGGAGCCCGGATCCAAGGAATGGGATGATATGACTTAGAGGAGACCAGGGAGACACTGAGGTCTCAGTGAAGACCTGGAGGGTGACTACCTCAGTGGATCCCCACACACCAGCTGGGGCCAGCCCAGCCCCAGAACCACTGAGGAAACTTGGGGTGGCACATGGTGAGGGGAGGTAGAGGGCCGGAAGTGAGGTGTCCAGGGCAGTGATACACATAGGCTCCACAGTGCAGCGGCTCAAACCTAGGCAATCCTGCAGTGACAACCAGGCGATAGGTTAGTCAGGGGGTCTTGCCAGCCCTTGGCAAAGCCAAGACAAGTGACTATGGATCTCAGCCGGAGCATAGGAAGTCCAGAGATAATGCAAGGCGCAACAAGTCGGAGGACCCCCTCCCAAACCCCAAACAGAGTGCGACCCTCATACATTCAGACACTAACATGAGGGGATGAGAGATGAGGTCATCGCAATGAGATAGTCATGATGAAAAGTTCAATTTGTTCTCAAGAGATTATAATTTTGAATGAAAAGCAATTTCGATCAGAAGAGATAGGAGCTGTTTTCCTTGTCCAGCCTGTCATTCACGTTGTCTGGTGTTGTGGGGTCCCAAGGAGGAATGTATGAATGAATGAAGGAAATGGCATCTGTTCTGCGAGTCCGTGAGCCCCGTGCAAAGGGCTGACTGCGTGACTATGAAGCACTGAAAGGGACAAAATTAGACACAAACAGTCCTGGACAAAGACAAAGTAGGCACCCTGAGGCCGATAGTTTGTTTTGTTTGTTTTCTTTTGCTATTTTTTTTTAATTTTTATGTATTTATTTATTTATTTGAGAGGGACAGAGAGAGAAAGAGGCAGAGAGAGAGAGAGAGAGAATAGGCACACCAGGGCCTCCAGCCACTGCAAACGAACTCCAGATGTGTGCGCCCCCTTGTGCAATTAACGTGGGTCCTGGGGAATCGAGCCTCGAACCAGGGTCCTTAGGCTTCACAGGCAAGCGTTTAACCGCTAAGTCATCTCTCCAGCCCTTCTTTTGGGTTTTTGAGGTGGGGTCTTGCTCAAGCCCAGGCTGACCTGGAATTCACTATGTAATCTGAGGGTGGCCTCGAACTCACTGAGATCCTCCTACCTCTGCCTCCCGAGTGCTGGGATTAAAGGCATGCGCCACCAAAGCTCACTGGCTGATACTAACTCTGTGATGAGGTTAGTCTTACCTTCCCTTTGCCTGTGGCTGTTTGACTAGGTCTTAGAGGCCTTTAAGGCAAGACTTGCAAACTTGCAAACCCCCAATGCCCTCAGGAGCCAGGCAGATAATACAAATGGACGAAGTGGAGGGCATAAGAGACGTCTAGGTGTGCAGGGGCGGGGCCTCATGTAAGCAAGGCAGTCACTGTCTCATTCTGGCAGACAGGAAAGTTGAAGTTTCCGCAACGGTTCGTGTGTTAGGCCAATAGATGATGTCATTTTCAGGTCACAGTACTCCCACATGGGAGGTCTCATTTTCAGTCCTTAGGCTCCAACAGCCTAAGTAACTTGACTCTGGTCCCCCAAGTAGAAAGTGGCAGCTCTGGGACTCAGACTCAGGAAGTCTAGCACAAGAGCATGCTGGGTAATCATAGCACATTTCTGCTGAGTAGTCGTGGTTACTCAGAAATAAAGAATTTTTTTCTTAATTAAAATCTTCCAGCCAGGCATGGTGGCACATGCCTTTAATCCCAGTGCTCAGGAGGCAGAGGTAGGAGGATCACCGTGAGTTCGAAGCCACCCTGAGACTACATAGTGAATTCCAGGTCAACCTGGGCCAAAGTGAGACCCTACCTTGGAAAAAAAAAAAAAATCTCAAAATTGAAAAAAAAAAAACCACTTTATAAACTTAGGAAAAGCGAAGTATGGGCCAGATATGGCCTGTGGGTTTACAGTTTGTGCTTGGTTCCAAGAGAATTATTATGAGGTATCCTTGGAAAGCAATACGTTTGTGGGTATTTTTTTTATTCCCTCCAAATATTCATAGCAGAATTTAAATTTGCAGAGTTTCCTTTAGCGTAGCCAAGTTGTGAAACCTGAAAGCTTTTCCAGATAAAGCTTCCATTGCTCAGAATATTGTTCAGAACACTTCTTTTGGAATTGCATTCAGAAAAGTTTACACATCACTTGTATTATTTTGTAGACATATCTTGGTTTTTGATGAAACTGGCATTTCCCTGCGTGATTCCTATCATCTTCGCCAGATGGGGCTCAGAGTTGCTCTCAGTTATTTTCAGAAATCATATCTCCTTCTCAGTGCATGGTGTTTGACTGCCCAGGGAATCGTTCAAAAGAATGTGTTCCAAAAATCGTTAAGATGCACTTAGAGCCTTTAAGATAACAATGTTTACAGAAATGCATCAATTCATCTCCCCACATTTTTTTATTAGTGAAAAAAAAAAACAGCCACTCATGTAAGTCTTCACCTGATTAATTTTACCTTACCTGAGTTGGATATTCTGAGTGGCACTTGTAAATTCTGCCACATGTAATCAATCATCTCTCTCTCTCTCTCTCTTTTTTTTCTGGTGCTAAAAATTGTCAACAGGTTAAAAAAGCATGAATGGAATTGGGCCCATAATAGGACAGCGTCTGAAATAATATCTGAAACCTTGGAAAGTGGAGCAGGGGCATTAGATTTGGGTTTTATTTACTTATTTATTTTTAATATTTTATTTTTATTTATTTATTTGAGAGAGAGAGAGAGAGGAGCAGAGAAAGTGACAGAGAGAATGGACACGCCAGAGCCTCTAGCCACTGCACAGAAACTCCGGATGCATGCACCGCCTTGTGCATCTAGCTTATGTGGGTCCTTGGGAATCAAACCTGGGTCCTTTGGCTTTATAGGTAAATGCCTTAACCGCTAAGCCATCTCCCCAGTTCTTTTTAAACTGTTTACTATGTAGGAGGTGGCTTTTCAAGATGCTCCTGTTTTCCACACTTTCCCCTTAGTTCCTGTGACTTGGAACAAATGCCAGCATAGTTGTTTACACATGAGGAATGCAAGGGGGTTTTTTTCCCCTGAGGCAAGATTTTATGTAGTTCAGGCCAACCTTAGACTTGCTATGGAACAAGGAATGACCTTGAACTTCTAATCCTCCTGCCTCTACCTCCTGAATGCTGGCATTACAGGCATGCACAATCATACCCAGTTTTATTCTTTTTTTAAAATTTTTATTTATTTATTTGACAGTGACAGAGAGAGAAAGAGGAAGAGAGAGAGAGAGAATGGACGTGCCAGGGCCTCCAGCCACTGCAAACGAACTCCAGATGTGTGTGCCCCCTTGTGCATCTGGCTAACGTGGGTCCTGGGGAACTGAGCCTTGAACCGGGTTCCTTAGGCTTCACAGGCAAACGCTTAACTGCTAATCCATCTCTCCAGCCCCAGTTTTATTCTTATTTCTTTTTAAAATTTATTTGTGTGTGTGTGTGTGAGAGAGAGAGTGGGTGTGCCAGGGTCTCCAGCCACTGTAAATGAACTCCAGATGCATGTGCATCTGGCTTACATGGATGCTGGGGAATCGAACCAAGGTCCTTTGACTTTGCAGGCAAGTGCCTTAACCACTAAGCCATCTCTCCAGCCTCATACCCAGTTTTATATGGTAGTGGGGATTGAACCCAGAGGACTTTATCTGTACTAGGCAAGCACTCTACCGACTTAGTTATCTATGTGGTGCAGCTCCAAGAACGTAGTTGTCTATAAGTCATTTAAGCAGGGGAGAAAAATCTAAAGAAAAATGTAGGGTAAGGTCAGTTCGACAGACCATTCTGTTTGTTTTACATCTAATGTAGACTCATGACCTCACCGGAAATGGGGTGCAAACAACCCTAGGGCAGAGCTGGTAGAATTGGCTTTGAACCAGGCAGTCTTTTTATTATTCAGATATTTTTGTACCTATGACAGAATCAATTCATTTCTCTTTTTGATTCAGGTGTCCCCCATAAACTTCGGTGTTCTGGATGTTAGATTCCCCAGCTGATGGCAATTGGAAATTAAAGCCTCCTGGAGGTGGTCTATTGTTGGGGGCGGGTTTATGGGTGTTATAGCTAGTGTCCCCGTGCCAGTGTTTGACACACTCTTCTGTTGCTATTGTCCACCTTATGTTGGCCAGGGGGTGGTGTCCACCCTCTGCTCATGCCATCATTTTCCCCTGCCATCGTGGAACTTCCCCTCGAGCCTGTAAGCCAAAATGAACCTCTTTAACCCACAAGCTGCTCTTGGTTGGGTGATTTCTACCAGCAATGCGAACCTAACTAGAACACCCCCCCCCACTAGCATTTTTTTTTTTTGATCCCATGCAGATGCTAGCTTATCTAGTACCCTTTCCTGCTCAGCATGTTTCAGATATGAAGTCATGACCTGACTATTTTTTAATTTGAAGGACTGACATAACAATGTTAGCATGGGCCCACATGCACACATGAATTGTACACACACAAATGAGTAAGAAAAAAAATAAACACCATGTAGAGTAGGACTCAGTGAGATGACTCTGCGGATATGGTGCTTGCAGCGCAAACCGGAGACCTTGAGTTCAGGCCCCTGGAACCCAGCGGGACACTGTGGTCAGTGTCTGTAATCCCAGTGCACCTAAGGTGAGAAGGGAGGCAGAGACCGTAGATTCTTCCAGGAAGCTTGTGGGGACGGCTAGTCTGACAAATGCACGATGAGAGACCCTGCTCAAAACAAAATGGAAAGCCAGCTTGGTGGCGCACGCCTTTAATCCCAGCACTCGGGAGGCAGAGGCAGGAGGATCGCCGTGAGTTCGAGGCCACCCTGAGACTACATAGTGAATTCCAGGTCAGCCTGGGCTAGAGTGAGACCCTACCTCGAAAAACCAAAAAAAAAAAAAAAAGGAAAAAAAAAAACATTTAAGAAGCTGGGTGTGGTGGCGCACGCCTTTAATCCCAGCACTCAGGAGGCAGAGGTAGGAGGATCGCTGTGCGTTCAAGGCCAGCCAGGTGAGAACCCACATCCAAAGGTGTCCTCTGACCATGGCATATGTGCACACACACTCACATCCATGAGTAGGCATATACGTCATACATGCACACACACACACACCACTGAGCACTGAAAATGGTTAAAATGGAACATTTTAGGTCATATATGTTTTACCACAACTAAAAGCACATAAAATATATAAAGCCCTCACTCTGTTTTTTTTAACAAAAAAAAAAAACAAAACCCTCCATGAGTGTGATTTTCATATAACTCACATCTCTGCAGGTTGACAAAACCTTCAATCACAGACATCCATGACCTCAGTGCCTTTGTGACCTGTGGGTCAAAGGGCTTTGTGCCCATGATCTAGGCTTGCAGCAGAGACGAGTGAAACAGCCCAGCCTTGAACAGAAGGGAGGTCACTTGAGTTCGAGCAGCTCTGTGGAAGAGACCTGAGCATGTCTCCCAGGAAGGGGCAGCATGCTGGGCCAGGCCCATCCTGCCCTCTAAGAGGGGAATCTGAATAGTGGAACATGTGATTTTATGGACTGATGACACTCAACTATTTTTAAAAAATATTTCCTTCCTTCCTTCCTTCCTTCCTTCTTTCCTTTCTCCTTTCTTTCTTTCTTTCTTTCTTCCTTCCTTCCTTCCTTCCTTTCTTCTATATATATAGAGAAAGAGACAAATAGAGAATAGGCATGCCAGGGGCTCCAGCCACGGCAAACAAAATCCAGATGCATGTGTCACCTTGTGCATCTGGCTTACATGGGTGCTGGGGAACTAAACTTGGGTCCTTAGGCTTCACAGACAAGCACCTTAACCACTAAGACATTTCTCCAGCCCACACTCAACTATTTTAAATATTTATTTATTGCTCTTATTTTGAGGTAGGGTCTCACTGTAGCCCAGTCTGAACTGGAACTCACTCTGTAGTCCCAGGCTGGCCTTGAAATCACAGCAACCTTCTTACCTCTGCCTCCTGAGAGTACTGGGATTAAAGGTGCGCACCACGCCTCCCATTTATTTTTATTTGAGATGGAGAGAGAATGGGCATGCTGCGAATGAACTCCAGACACATGAGCTACTTTCTGCATCTAGCTTTATGCAGGCCCTGGGGAATTGAGCCTGGGCCATCAGGCTTTGCAAGCAAAGCCTTTAAACACCGAGCCAACTCCCTAGCACCGACACTCAACTATTTTAAAGACAAGACGCTAATTCGTGGAATGGCATATCTGTGGTCAGAGGACAATCTCGGGTGTTGGTCATCACCCTCCACCTTGTTTGAGACAGTCTCCTATTGTTCGCCACTGTGTACACCAGGCTCATTGGCCTACGGGGTTAGCTGGCCCAGACGCTTGTGGGAATTTTCCCATCTCTCACCACCGCCTCTGCACCCACACCTCACTGTAGGTTTGCTGGAATGACAGACACTCACACCACTGCACGCGGCTTTTATGTGGGTTCTGGGGAATCCAGGCTCCGATTGTCACACTTTTGCAGCAAGTATTTTTATCCCTCCTTCTTGGTTCTTAATTAAGCTCTTCTGAAAATTTCCCAACCCTGCTGTACTGGGCCAAGGGGACAGGTTTATCTATTCTAATAAATTGGTTAAGGGAAGCAAAATCCCAGACCGGGTGCCCAGGGTAAGGAGGGAGGCAGGAATTCAGAAAGTCAGTAGACAACTGGCCCAGCTACAAAGCCCAGGAAGAAGCAAAGTTATGGCCAAGATGTGGGCAGATGGAAGGAATCGGGCAGTGATTGGAAAAAAAGCCCTCTCCCTGCCCCCTTCTCAAGGGCACACACAAGCCTGGAAATAAATAATTAACCTTGTAAACTTTTAAAAGTAAGGACAGTTAATCCTTTCCTCCCACCATTCCGTTGGAGCTGGTGCCAAATGGCAAAGCAAATTCTCTAAAGCCAGCAAGCCAATAAAATAGCTGCTTAATTCAGAGGAGAGTTAACATTTATGCGCATTCAGCTCAATCATCAAGGACACAGCCTCAGTGTGACCAGCTCCCTTCTTCCAGGGAGAGGTGAGAGTAGTGACAGACTGAAATCTGAGTGGGGGAGTTCAGTAACAGAAGGCTTACCTAGCAGGCTTAAGGCCTGGATTCAACCACGGCATCAAAATAATAATAACTATTAATATAGGGCTGGAGGGGTGGCTTAGTGGTTAAGGCACTTGCCTACAATGCCAAAGGACCCGGGTTTGATTCTCTGGGACCCACGTAAGCCAGAAGTGCAAGGCGACGCATGCGTCTGGAGTTCGTTTGCAGAGGATGAAGGCCCTGGTGTGCTCGTTCTCTTTCTTATCCTCTCTCTGTCTCTTTCTCTCTCGCAAATAAATAAATAATAACCATTAATACAAATGAATAAATGGAGAAAGAAAGAAGGAAGGAAGAAAAAGAAAGAAAGAGAGAGAGAAAGAAAGGACGGAAGCTGAAAACCAAACAGGAAGCAGAAAGGCACAAAGAGCTTGCGATTATCTACAAGAACCAAAGTGGTAGGCACAGCACCTTCTAGGAGTGGCCCTGGGCTTCAAGGTTCAGTCCCCAGATCCTACCACGAGCAGTGGGAGTGGGGAGGGTGTGCCGCAGGTCCAGCTGTCCATGTTTTGCCGGTGGAGAGAGCTGGGTAGAAAACATCACACCCGCAGGACAGCGGAGGATTAACTGGTGGAAGAGGTCAGGAGTGAAATGCAGTCTCGCGCAATGGCGCAGAAGTTTCCTGTGGACTCGCTGACTTGAGGTTTCCCTTCCTGTCATGCATGATCCCTCTCCTTCCTTGCCTCCTTCACAAAATCCAGGATACCAAATAGGGCCTGCGGCAGAGGTAGGACTGGGAAAATCCTCATAGGCAGTAAGAAGGCATGGGAAACCGGATGTAAGGCTTATCTGGGGCACAGTTAGGGCCAGTTGCGTTTCCTGAGTGAGCGAGTGATGAGTTTGAGCAAGAATAGCAGAGAAATTGTCTTGGGTCTGTTTGGGGTATTATAACAAAGTATCTTGGGCGGGGAGATGTAGAAACAATAAAAGGCATCGCTCACAGTTCTGGAGGCTAGACAGTCTCGGATCAAGATTCTCGCAGACGTGTTTGGTGGATCTCTACCTTGTGGATAAGACACCTTCTGTGTGTCCTCACATGACTGGAGGGCATGGATCCCACTCATGAGAGGACAACCATGACCTAACCACCTCCCCTTTGCCCCACCTATTAATTACGTCACATTTGCAATTAATTTTCATCATAGGAATGTGGGCGGGACAGGCATCCTGTGCAGCACAGACATGGGTGATACAGTATCAATATGGAACACTCTAAGCTGGGCGCTTCTCAGATGATGTACATCATCTCCTGTAACGCTCACAACAGCCATATGGGGTAGGTACTGTCCCCTTTCCCATTCTATGGGCGTGTGAGTTATAATGGCAATGGAGTGCTGGTGAGTGTTTAACAGGCACCCTGGGAAATGAGGCGATTCCAACTTTCAGGGCTGCTAGTTTTGTGGCGTGGTGGTGGTGTGGAACATTACACACTCGCCTGTGGTGTGGGGCACTCACCTATAGTGGCTTGGGTGGAACGTTGGGTGTCCAACATGTGTGTGTGTGTGTGTGTGTGTGTGTGCGTGTGTGTGGTGGTACTCTCACATGCTCACCTGCGGTGTGGGGTGCTCACCTACAGTGGTTTGGGTGGAAGGTTGTCTGTCTAGCTCCATTGCTTTTTTTGTCTGGTCTTGTTTTTTGAGCCAGAGTCCCATTACTGATTCTGGAGCTTGTGAGACTCCATCGAGCCTCAGTTCGCTGGTCGCTGTAGAACTGGGGTTACTGGCACACATGGCCATGTCCGGCTGTGTACATGGCATCTGGGGAGTTGAACTCCGAGAGCGTCAGGTCTGCTCAGGTCTTGATGCTTACGCAGAAAGCACACTTAACCACTGAACCATCTCTCCAGCCCTGTTGTTGAAGTTACCTTCTTGTTCCTGGCACAAAGTACCCAACCAAAAGCAGCTTGGGGGGGGGGGGTGCTGGAGAGATGGCTTAGAGGTTAAGGCACTTGTCTACAAAGCCAAACGACCCAAGTTCAATTCCCCAGGACTCATGTAAGCCAGACGCACAAAAGCAGCTTGTAGAAAGAAAGCATTTATTTTGGCTTACAGACCCAAATGGAAGCTCCATGCTGGCAAGGGAAAATGTGGCATGTGCAGAGGTTGAACATCACCTCCTGGCCGACAACGGCAGCAGGACAGTGTGCCAAACACTGGCAAGGGGAAGCTGGCTATAACACCCACAAGCCCACCCGCAACAACACACCTCCTCCGGCAAGGCTCCAGTTTCCAAATCGCCATCAGCTTGGAACCAAGCATACAAAACCCACGAGTTTATGGGGGACACCTCATTCAAACCCATCACACCAGTGTTAATCATTTCCATGGTGGGAATATCAGTGCTGTGATCTGTCAGGTGAGATACTTTTGTCAGGGAATTATAATCAGGTGTAATAGGGGGAAGAACCTGTAGGTCTGAACGGGGAGGAGGGCAGCATGAGTAGACGGGCCCATGGGAAGGAAGGGACTCGTGGAAAACATGCTATCTGCCAGGGAGTAAGGAACAGGAGAGTGAAGGAGAGGTCTATGGGCTGAAGCTTTTACTGATGGCCAAGGCCCTGCCTGGTATGTTCCAAGGTGGGGCTAGATTGGATAATTTGATTTAATAAGCCAGGCTAAGCTTGGAAACTCAGGAGTTAAAATCTGAATTCATGGGGCTGAGGACAATCAGCTGGTTCAGCATAATCGGCTATCTATGTAGAACATGAGACCAAGAACTGGGTAGACTGTTCCAAAACCATGCAGGTCAAGGGGGACCAGCCAGAAACAGGACAAGAAGATGGGTATGGAACAGCATTCAAATTAATAGGAGTGATGGCGGACCCGGCTCTGGCTCCTGTCTGCTCAGTTAAGTGACTTCCCCAAAGCACTTCCCTGCACATTAGGGGCAGAACCAGGACCCAGCACCCAAACTGAGAACCTATCCCCAATCCACTTTCTTCTTAAAGGCAAGCCCAACAGACTGACCTTTTTTTTTTTTTTTTTTTTTTAATGTGAGAGAGGGAGGAAGAGAGAGAGAGAGAGAGAGAGGGAGGGAGGGCCAGAATTGGTGTGCCAGGACCTCCAGCCACTGCAACTGAACTCCAGACACATGCGCCCCCTTGTGTGCATGTACAACATTGTACACTTGCAACACTGTGCGTCTGGCTTATGTGGGACCTAGAGAGTCAAACATGAGGCCTTAGGCTTCGCAGGCAAGTGCCTTAACTGCTAAGCCATCTCTCCAGCCCCCATCCCACCCTCTTAACCAAGCATTCTAGCACCCAGGATGTTAAAACAGTTCCCCTGGGTGTAGTTGCTATGGAAAGGAGGGGAAGGGAAGGGTGAAAGAGGGTTTGGCTTGGGGTGGAGTCAGAAGGTTATTTTTGTTGTTTTCCTTTCTTTCTTTCTTTTTAATAGAAAGGGCTCTAAAGGACAAATACTTTTCATTTTTTCTCACCCCAGCAATCTGAAGACTCACAGTTCAAAGGTCAGTGGCCAATTATCAATCCAGCTGCCAAAAGGAAATAGCAGCTCTGAGCCCAGCAGAAGATGACAAAGACTCTTCCTGCAGGAGGATGCCTGGGGTAGGTGGGGGGGGCCACAGACAGAATCCTGACAGGAAAAGGGGAAGGACCTCCATATTATTCATGGAATTCTACCTAAGCCATGGACAGCAGGAGACTATGACATCTCCACATTATAGGGTTAGGTAATCAAGCCAGTTCTGACAGTCTTCCAAAGCCAAACACAGTGGGATGGTAGTAGCATCAAGGTAATTTCTAGATCCTTCCATAGGCTTCTGTGTGCCCTTGACATGACTGGAGCCTCGAGCACTTGATCCCTTAGTACTTAGTTTGACATTCCTAAGTGTCATACGACACATGACAGCTCTGGATTGGATATTAGCCGCAGCCCTGACCACTGGCGTGGCTGACCTTGGATCTGATCTTGTTTTTGTGATTTGTAATGCAAAAGTACTGGACTAACTTGTTTACAAAATCCCCTTTAATCCCAGCACTCGGGAGGCAGAGGTAGGAGGATTGCTGTGAGTTCGAGGCCACCCTGAGACTACATAGTGAGTTCCAGGTCAGCCTGGGCTAGAGTGAGACCCTACCTCAAAAAAAAAAAAAAAATTGCCGGGCGTGGTGGTGCACGCCTTTAATCCCAGCACTTGGGAGGCAGAGGTAGGAGGATCGCCGTGAGTTCGAGGCCACCCTGAGACTCCATAGTGAAATCCAGGTCAGCCTGGGCTAGAATGAGACCCTACCTCGAAAAACCAAAAAAAAAAAAAATTCCTTCTAGCATTAAAAGGCTTTGATCCTGTGACAGTTCCGTAGTTTCATTTTCTAAGTGAAAGGCTTCCAGCAGAAGCTGATGAAATGAAACTAACTTGAAACAAAATGTTAGTAACAAGCACTGTTTAGACGGTGCTCACGAGTGCCAGACCCTATTCTACATGCGATCTGTGCACAGTGTGGAGCTGAGGGCCTGATCTGAGTGACTCCGAATTGTGCTGTGCCTTGCCCTGAGTAACTCCATTTCACAAGACAGCAGTGTGCTCCGTTTTGAGTGCAAATTCTAGGGCGGAATGACTCTGTATCTTATTTATGCAAGTAGGTAACAACCATCTGTCCAACACAAGCCAGGAAGCACAGACTGATACAGAACTGATTTATGCAAATAAAATATTACCACCTATAAGCCTATCAAATTAAATCATGAGTGTAACAAAATCATATCAGAACAAAATAGGCCTCTGCTTACTAGAACAACAAATGTCACAAAAAGTTCAGCAGGTGCTGTAAAAGGAGGGACAACACAAACCGATGTGACGGAAACACGGACCGTCACCCTGGAAAACTGTCACAGTAATGCATCTCTGCCCGTGTCCCCAGGATCTAGCCCAAGCACAGTTTCTCCTGCTTGTGATTTGCAGCCCACTTCAAACCGATACTTAAGATGTCCTGCCACCTGGGCCTGCATTTGACCGTTGTCCCCTTTCAGAGACTTCGTGTCTATGTCAGCTCTCAGTCTCCATCTGGAATGAAGCCTCGTTAAGCCTTTCCGATTCTGTAATCTGTATACATGAGTGTGTGAACTGTAATGTGCAATGCGTGAGACTTGAGGGTGAATAAGATTGGAGCCCGGCGTGGTGGTGAGCACCTTTAATCCCAGTACTTGGGAGGCAGAGGTAGGAGGATCGCCATGAGTTCAAGGACACCCTGAGACTACATAGTGAATTCCAGGTCAGGCTGAGGTAGAGTGAGACACTACCTCGAAAAATTTTATAAAAAAGTTAAAAATTTAAAAAAAGATTGGAATAAAAGAGCCATGGTTGCCAATGCCTACCAAGTGAAATCAGTAGTACTTTGGGAGTTGAAGCTAAAAAATACTTGACATCATTTGTGAATGTATTGCTATTTGATACAACTGGCACTGTTGAAAAACACAAACACGACCATTTCTGTTTTATTTATTCCTTTATTTGCAAGGAGAGAGAATATAGGCACTCCAGGTCTCTTGCCACTGCAAATGGACCCCAAATACCTGCACCACTGCTGTGCATCTGGTTTTACTTGAGTACTGGGGAGTTGAACCCAGGCCGTCAGGTTTTGCAAGCATGTGCCTTTAACCACTGAACCATCTCTCCAGACAACCATTTACCTTTCTAACATAGCTCACTCATGACACATACTTCAGATTGTCCAATCTTTATTTTTGAGATTTCTTTTTATTTATTTATTTATTAAGACAGAGAGAGGGAGAGAGAGAGAGAGAATGGGTGCACCAGGGCCTCCAGCCACTGCAAATGAACTCCAGACACATGTGCCACCATGTGCATCTGGCTTACATGGGACCTGGAGAATAGAACCTGGGTCCTTAGACATCACAGGCATGAGCCTTAACTGCTAAGCAATCTTTCCAGCCCATGGATTATCCAATCTTTAAATAACGGGGACTTAGACTCTAGAACCAGGCCTCTGGCCTGAGACACCAGTATTGTTTCCAATAATCATGGGAGGTGGATGACAACTCAATAGTACAGACGAGGACGCTGAAGCCAGGAGGTCTATGTGGTGTGGACTATTCTTGACCTTGTTACAATGGATGGGAAAACTTAGGCTTACGGGCATCAGTGTGGGATTGGCTCGTGACAGACAAAGAGTCTTGCATGGCTAATAGTCACTTGAGAGGGAACCTAGAAGCATGTGACCAGAAGAAACTGGGGGGACAAATAAAGTAGACCCAGTCTGTCCCCTTTCTGCATCTTGGCATAGTTATCTGGGCCCTCCACTTCCACCTCTCTCACCACATGTCCACTGAGCTCCCCGGCTGTGCAGAGCTTGTGCTGGTCCAGAATGGTTTGTGGGCAGCCTGTGAAGCGGTCACCATCCGGGGTCTTGACTGAGGCTGCCAGATTTTTCCTGGTATCCTTTAACCTGCATCTCCTACTCCTTTTGTATTGAGGAAGGCTATCCCACATCTCCCATTTTCTCTCCCATTGTCTCATCAGACAAGCCTCCCCACCCTTCCCTCCTATTGTTTCACACTCCTCCTCCAACAGTAAAACACTATGGCCTGGCCATCATGGGGAGAAGAGATCTCCCATCTCAATGGAAGAAAGTGTCTGAGCTGAGACCTTGGAGACTAAGTTCGGACCTTGTTTGGAGAGGTGACCAAGACGTGTTTCCCTGTAAGGTCTTACTGGGTGAGTCAAGGAGGCAGGCTGGAGAGATGGCTCAGTGGTTAAGGCACCTGCCTGCAGAGCCTAACAATCTGAGTTGGCTTCTCCATGACCCACACAAAGCCAGATGCACAAAGTGGTGCGTGCGTCTGGAGTTCGTTTGCAGCAGCTGGAGGCCCTCATGTGCCCATTCACTCTATCTCTCTCTGCTTGCAAATAAATAAAGAATATGGGTTCTCATCCCTGTCCCAAACCACTTCTCAGGGCTGTGTCTTTCCCAGACAAAGGCGTCTTGCTGTACAGGAGAAAGACTCCCTCACCCAGAGCTCTCTGACCCTGGCTCCATTCTCTCGCTGTGTCACGCTATCTGGTGGGAACTTGGGTCGAGTCTGGTGAAAAAATCCATAGTTGCAATTGGACAGATTTCCTGGGTCCCCTGTTGTCCTGCTAACTCACAGTCAGCAATTAGCATGGCACTGCCCATCGTCGATCCTTCTAAACAACCTGTACGGTACCCAGGGGCAGCTGCCCAGAGCAAGGAAGTGCTCATGCCTACGCTCCCCTCAGAAGTCCTGCTTTCCACATATGGAAACGTAACTATTTACCTTGCAACCTGGGCATTCTGACGGGCTCAAGAATCGCTGTGGGGGTTGGAGAGGTTGCTCAGTGGTTAAAGACGCTTGCTTGCTTGCAAAGCCTCCCTGCCCAGGTTCGATTCCCCAGTACCCACATAAAGCCCGATACACAAAGTGGCACATGTACCTGGAGTTCATTTGAAGCAGCAAAAGGCCCTGGTGTGCCCATATTTTCTCCCTTTCTCCCTCTCTCTCAAGTAAATAAGATATATATATATATATATACATATATATATATATATATATATACTATGAATTTGCAGATTTTTCTGGAAGCTCATGACGAATGAATCCTTAACTTTAAGAACAAACTCATAATAAACCAACCAAGAGAAAATGATTCAAAAGCAAGCAGGTAAGTTCAAGAACAGATCGATGAGTATCAAGGGTAAACTCCTGGATACTAAAACTACTACCAGGCTGGACGTGGATGGTGCAGACAGTCGTGAGTTTTCATTAAAAGCCTTTATACGTCACACAGTTCATGCAACCAAATTCACATTATCATGATAAAAGATTTTCAAGTTACAGGAGGGACAGAAAGTCATGCTCCTCACTAAGTCATGAGTAACTAGGGGCTCCGCTGGTGGCTGCTGCTATGGGGAGATGCAGTGTGGGCCATTCAGTGAGGCAAGCACCTTCGAGGGCAGGCTCCTGTGTTAACGCACCTCCAAAACCTCCTGTGATTCATCTTGAACTAAAACGTAATGACGCAAGCTGAACAAGTCCAGAAGCATTCCTGTCCATCACTTTAATTCCCGCGACCTTACACTGAGCATGCTCAGGAACGGACCAACCCCTATATGCGTGAGTTTCCTAATAAAATCCCCAGGCCTCCTCTATTGGAGGAAGGCATTGTTTTTGGAAATGACTGCCAGGCTCCTCTTGCCTGCGGTGGATAATAAATCTTTCTCCAAGCCTTTTGGGTGTTGACTGTGTTTATTTCAGTTTTTCACTCCCCAAGATGTGAATCCACTGTGTTTGGTCAAAACAGCATAAAAACAGCATTAGAGCATCAGAACCCAAACTGAGACAGTTTGAGTCAGTGTCTGCTCAAGAAACAGACATTATAAATCACGGAAAGGCTGGCTTTTGTAAACTTGGCCTTTCTAAGCCCTAATTTTTTTTTTTTTTTGTTTGTTTGTTTGGTTTTTGTTTTTCAAGGTAGGGTCTCACTCTAGCCCAGGCTGACCTGGAACTCACTATGTAGTCTCAGGGTGGCCTTGAACTCACGACGATCCTCCTACCTCTGCCTCCCTAGTGCTGGGATGAAAGGCATGCACTACCATGCCCAGCTTCCAAAACAAATTTTTTATTTATTCCTTTATTTAAGAGAGAGAGAAGGAGGGATGGAGGGAGGAAGAAAGAGAGAGAATGGGTATGCCGGCGCTTCCCGTCACTGCAAACAAACTCCAGACACGTGCACCACCTTGTGCATCTGGCTTACATGGGTACTGGATCCTTAGGCTTCACAGACAAGTGCTTTAAAGGCTAAGCCATCTCTTCAGCCCAGCCTTTTTTTTTTTTTTTTAATCAATTTGATAATCGAAAAAAAAAATTGGACTTGGTTGTGGTACCAAATCAGCAAAAAAAAAAAAAAAAAAAAAAAAAAAGACTAGTAGTCTTGGTATGAGGACTTACATGTTGAGATCACTCCCGGGCAAGTAGGAACATTGCAGAGTTCATAAGAATCCGTGCCGGCTTCCTTCAGGCTTTATTCCAGCAAACAAATGCTTGGCCATCTGCTGACACCCTACTGTTACCGGGTTTGGAAGCAGACGGTTCCCAGACAGCCTGGCACCCCAAGCAGTCTGAGCCAGGCCAAGGTTCTGGCTGTCCTCCCTCACAGTACTTTCTAGTCAGCATTTCTAGAAATGCAGGTTCACAGAAAACTGCGTCAAAACGATAGGAGATGGGAATCTTTGCAGCGTTGGAAAATTCTCTAGGGAGCTTCCCTTCGGTTTCTTAGAACTTAATTTGTAGAAATCACCAGCTTTCGCTTACTGTAAGATGAAGTCATGTGAACCTTTGCTGACGTGGAATATTCTTAATGTCCTTCATGGGGGGGGGGGGGAGTATCTAAATCTAGATCATTTGTTTCCATGTTGCCACACTGTCCCAGTGCCTCATGAGAGAAACAAAAGTGAACAGCGTACCTCCATTTAATGTCACACATGTAAGTGAACACAATGATAAAAGCTAAGAAAAAACTCCCCAAAAAAGAACCCCGATATTACAAAATCGCACTTCTTCTCAGATGTACTCGGGTCTTGAACAGCAAAAGTGCTTTTCAAAGAGAGGGCTCTGCTACCATTTGATTTGGAACGTTCCCCTCCCCGCCAAAGCCCACGTGTCTTGGTGCCCGGCCTGTGATACCACTGAGAGGTGGTGGCACTTTTGAGAGGTGGGTGCTAGGAAAAGATCTTAGTCACCAGGGGCTTCACTGTCATGTGACCCTCTCCACAAGCCCCAAAGCAGCAGCAAAGCCAGCAAGTCATAGACTGATAGCTCTGAAGGCATGCGGCAAATGAACCTTTTCTCTTTTTTTTAAAAAAATTATTTATTTATTTGAGAGAGAGAATGGGGCAGAGGAAGAAAGAGAGAGAGAGAGAACGGGCACGCCAGGGCCTCCAGCCACTGCAAACAAACTCCAGACGTGTGCGTCCCTTGTGCATCTGGCTTATGTGGGTCCTGGGGAATCAAACCCAGGTCCTTTGGCTTTGAAGGCAAGTGCCTTAACCCCTAAGCCATCTCTCGAGCCCCCTTTTCTCTTTCTAAGTTGCTCACCTCAGGTGTTTGTTACAGTAAAGGAACGCTGACTGACACAGGCTCTGACTGTGTTCTTTTGAACTCTTAGTTTTTAGTTTTGTTGGTGTACAGAGAGTTCGGTGTCGTTCATTCTGGTACTTTCAAATACCATTTGTTTTAGTTGAATCTCATCCTCTCTCCTCTGCCCAGACTCCCTCTCTCCCTTTCCACTTCTGTTTCCCCCGCTAATATCGTCCCTTCTTTTACTTCCATATCACATGCATCTGTTTGCCTTTTCCTCATCCCTCTTCCTACTCATCTCTACATACTCGCTCTTGGTTACCATTCTGTCTTTATAAGTTTGACCCACGTTTGCCCCCTATATACACAATTATAGGTGCTGCAAGCTAGGATCCATATATCAGAGACAACATGTGGTTTTGGTCTTTCTGAGCCTGGGTCATTTCACTGAGTATCATGCTTTCCAGGTCCACCCATTTTCCTGCAAATTTCGTCATTTTGTTTTTTTCCATAGAACTCCATTGTGTATATGTACTACATTTTCATTACCCATTCATCTGCCAATGGACATCTAGACTGATTCCAATTCTTAGCTCTTGTGAATAGAGCAGCAATAAATGTAGACGTGCAAGTATGCCTGTAGTAGAGTGTGGGGTCTTTGGATATGTGCCAAGGAGTGGTATTCTGGGTCATATGAGAATTCTAGTCCTAACTTTTATTGAGCAAGAGTGAGAGAGAGAGAAAGAGAGAGAGAGAATTGGTGTGCCAGGCCCTCAGCCACTACAATCGAACCCCAGACACGTGAGCCCCCCAGTGGACATGTGCAACCTTGCACTTGCCTCACCTTTGTGCATCTGGCTTATGTGGGATCTGGAGGGTAGAACATGGGTCTTTAGGCTTTGCAGGCAAGAGCCTTATGTTTGTAATTTTCTTAAAGCTACCTCTAGACTGATTTCCATAATGGCTGTACTAGCTTGCATGCCCATCAGCAGTGCATAATTGATCCTCTTTCTTTTGCAACCTCGCTAGTATTTGTTGTCAGTAGTCTTAATGGTAGCCATTCTGACTGGGGTAAGATGGTATGTCAGAGTGGCTTTGATTCACATTTCCCTGAGGGTTAGAGATGTTGAGCAGTCCACAAATGAAACACAAATGACTAATAAGTACTCTTGCTGCTCTTAAAAACTGACAGTTGCTCACGGTGTCTCCCAAGCCCTCAGGAAGTGAGAAGATTCTTTGGGGCCAGCAGTCTCCTAGGACTCCAAGCCTTTGCCCCTGACTAAGCCAGAGGGACGGTTTTCTGTGGCAAAGCCACCAAAGCAAAGGTTTCCGCACAGATGAGTTTGTAATCACAGCAGAAGGTAGAAAATAATATTTTCTTTGGACAGGAATGGCATTCTTCCCATACAATTTTCACAAATCCTGTATCCTTGCTGAACATCTACACAAGATAGGTGCTGATTAGCCTAGAAGAGTGGCATGCAGAGACAATAAGAGCAGGGTCTCCACAGATAGCCTGAGTGAGTGCAAATCTCGCCTCTTCACTTATTAGTGTGACTTCAGAATGGCTTAGCCAGTCTGTAGTTCTGTCATCTATGTAATGACACTAATAAAGGCAACCTTTCTGTGTAAGGAGAAAAATATCTTGGGGCTGGAGAGATAGCTTAATGGTTAAGGCGCTTACCTGCAAAACCTAAGGACCCATGTTTGACTCTTTAGAACCCACAAATGCCAGAAGCACAAAGGTGAGGCAAGCGCAAGGTCCCACATGCCCATTAGGTGGCGCAAGCGTCTGGAGTTGGATTGCAGTGGCTGAGGCCCTGGCCTGCCAATTCTCTCTCTTTCTGTCTCTCACTCTCTCTAAAAAAAACTAATAATATCTTAATAGCCAATTCACAATGCTGTAATGAGGACTAAGTTATTGCCTGAGAGAGCATTGGGATAAGGCCTGCCTCTTCGGAAATGCTCAGAAGAATTAAGTCAGTTATTTTGGTGGCAAAAATTTCCCCTCAATTGTTTGTGATCTTTGCATGCCCTGTATGGATGAGAGAAAGCATATTTGAGAGCTCCGGGGTTCAGGCGTGGCGGCGCACGCCTTTAATCCCAGCACTCAGGAGGCAGAGGTGGGAAGATTGCCATGAGTTCGAGGCAAGCCTGGGACTACATAGTGAATTCTAGGTCATCCTGAGCTACAGTGAGACCCTACCTCTAAAAACTAAAACAAACAAAAAAAGAGCAAACAACAAAAAAATGAGAGTTCCACAGGCTGTTTGTTAACTGAGCTTTATCAAAGGCCCTGCCTACAAAGGACTTTTCTAAACTGCCTTCTGCTGGTTTGGGGGGGTCCTTGGCGGCTCTGTGGTTCCACTGTGACAGTGTGAGCCCATGTAGATGCTTTCCACGTGTCCACAGTTGTACGTTGTACCTGCTGGCCTAATTCTAGAGCTGTGTCACACAATCACAGGGACAAGTCATTGCTGCCTTTAAGAGTCGTCATAAATAGCGTCGATACACTGGTTCAACGATTTTAGAAGTTCAGTAAAATGACAATTTCATGTCCTTATCATTGCCAATACAAACTGTTTCATGGAGGTAGAGTGCACATAACAAAAGGGTGAAGGAACCTGTATAATCAATTTTTATATTCTTAGGGAAAAAATTAATTTATATGTTTGCTCAATTTGAGTTGATAATATCTTGCTTAGGATTTTTGCAACTAGGTTCACAAAAGAAATTTGGCCACGCCACTATTTCATGTAAAGTTCTTAGGTGACACTGACATTCTTTAAAACATTTTAAAAGTCAGATGTGGTGGCACACACCTTTAATCCCAGCACTCGGGAGGCAGAGGTAGGAGGATCACCATGAGTTTGAGGCCACCCTGAGACTACAGAGTGAATTCCAGGTTAGCCTGGGCTAGAGTGAGACCCTACGTCGAAAAACCAAAAAAATTTTTTTATATAATGATAGTGTTATCTCTTCCTCAAATGTTTGAAAGAGTTCATTGCTGAGGCCCTCAGGGCTTGAAGTTTTTTAAATTTTTAATAATTTTATTTATTTATTTGAGACACACACACAAAGAGAGTGAGAATGGGCACTTCAGGGCCTCTTACCAGCACAAATGAACTCCAGAGGTATGTGCCACTTTGTGCATCTGCCTTTACATGTGTACTGGGGAATCAAACCCAGGCCTGTAGGCTTTGCAAGAAACTGCCTTTAACTTCTGAGCCATCTCTTCAGCCCCTGGGCTTGAAGTTTTGCTTTAATTTGTTTTGCAGAAAGATTTAAGTATTATCATCTTACTGAGCACAACAAACAGGAAAAGGCACCCAAACCGGTCCAGTGCAATACTTTTTTTTTTTTTTTTTTTTTGGTATTCTTGGGGTATGGTCTCACTCTAGCCCAGGCTGACCTGAAATTCACTATGGAGTCTCAGGGTGGCCTCGAACTCACGGCAATCCTCCTACCTCTGCCTCCCAAGTGCTGGGATTAAAGGCGTGCACCACCACGCCCACTGCAATACATTTTTTTTTGACAAACTGAATATAGTTGTATGTCTAGCACTCAGAAGAAGAGAATATTATTGACACCCCAGATGCTTGCATCTTATCTTCTTTTAATCATTACTTCTCTTGCCAAATCCTGACTTCTAAGCTCATGAGTGATTTGTGCTTGTTTTATACATTACTGTAAATGTGTCGCTACTTGTTTTTGACCCAATACAGTCAGTTTTGGAATTGTTTTGTGTATACTTGCAAAGATTGGTTATCCTGAAGTTATTGAAAGCAACATGCCATATAGGTTAATAGGGTGATGTTTCACCATTATGTTGTACATAGGTTGAATTTCCTTAATGTCTACCAGCCCACTTGCTCATCACAGATTGAGGAAGAGCTGTTGATAGTCCCACCTGTCATCATAGGCTTGTCTGTTCTCCTCTTACTTATATCCTCTTATTGTGTTTTTTTCAGGGGGATGGGGAGCTTTTTAATTCTGGTATTTGGGGCTGGAGAGGCGGCTTAGCAGTTTAAGGTGCATGCCTGCAAAGCCTAAGGACCCAGGTTTGATTCTCCAAGTCCTGCGTGAGCCAGATGCTCATGGTGACACATGCATCTGGAGTTTGTTTGCAGTGGCTAGAGGCCCTGACGTGCCCATTCTCTCCCTCTCCCTCTCTCTCTCTCTGTCTGCCTCTCCCCCCATCTCAAATAAATAAATAAATAATTTTAAAAAATCTTAATTCTGGTATTCTGGGGGAGTGGGGGAGGTTGTTTGGAGATGGGTTCTCATTGTATAGCACAGGCTGTCCTTAAACTCTCTGTACAAGTCAGGTTGGCCTCCATCTCTGTTCAGCAATCCTCCTGCCTCAGTTCACCGCCACACCTACTTTGCTGTTTTTTATTCCAAGGACCTGCTATTAGGTGTGTAAAAATTAGAACTGTTATCTTTTCCAGATGAAGTGAATATTACCCTATTATGACATTATGTGCCATGACTTTGCCACTTAGGTTTAATACTGCCAGTTGTCTCAAAGTCTACTTTCGCTGTGCGTGGTGGTGCACGCCTTTAATCCAGAGGCAGAGGTAGGAGGATCGGTGTGAGTTCAAGGCCAGCCTGAGACTACATACTGAATTCCAGGTCAGCCTGGGCTAGAGTGAGACCTTACCTCAAAAAAAAAAAAATTAACTCCTTTGACATTATAATTCCATTACCATCCTTTATTAGTATTTGCAATGATGTTTCTTTATCTACATCATTATGTTGGTGTTTAAGAGTTGTCTTTTGTAAACAGCATACAGTTGGAATGACATTGTTCTAAAGACTGATGTGTTTGAAATGGAATAACTCACTTGGAATCAACATTACTGAGTTTAAAGCTACTGTCTTACTATTGGCAGATTACTTGTGCGTTCCGTTTACCTTCATTTTCTTTCCTAACCTCATTCTGCTCTTTTTTTTTTAATTCTTTTTGTTATTTTTATTTATTTATTTGAGAGCGACAGACAGAGAGAGAAAGAGGCAGATAGAGAGAGGAAGAGAGAATGGGCGCGCCAGGGCCTCCAGCCACTGCAAACGAACTCCAGACGCATGCACCCCCTTGTGCATCTGGCTAACGTGGGTCCTGGGGAGTTGAGCCTCGAACCGGGGTCCTTAGGCTTCACAGGCAAGTGCTTAACTGCTAAGCCATCTCTCCAGCCCTCTTTTTTTTTTTTAATTACCACTGCTTCTCTTCTATTAACTTGTCATATATTTATGTCTAATTTTATTTTACTTCAACTTAAGAATTTCCTTTAGTGAAAGACTGCTGAGAAGCTGGAGAGATGGCTCAGGGGTCAAGGCGCTTGCCTGCAAGGCCTAATGACCCTGGTTTGGTTCTCCAGTGCCCATACAAAGCCAGATACACAGAGTGGCGCATGCCTCTGGAGTTTGTTTCTAGCAGCTGGGGGACCTGGAACACCCACTCACTCTGACTCTCTCTCCTTACAAATTAATAAATAAAAATAAATTTTAAAAACTGCCAGAACCACTTTCTTTTGACTTTCAGTTGGCTGAAATCATCTTTAACCTTCCCCAATCCCTCCCTCCATCCCTTTCTTCCTCACATTGTGGGGTGTTAAGCCTAAGGCCTTGCAGCAGGTAAGCAGTACACCACAGAGCTACATGCCCTCCCTCTAACTTACCTTTATTCTTTATATATATATATGTATATATATATATATTTTTTTTTTGAGGTAGGTTCTCACTCTAGCCCAGGCTGACCTGGAATTCACTATATAGTCTCAGAGTGGCCTCGAACTCATAGTGATCCTCCTATCTCTTCCTCCCGAGTGCTGGGATTAAAGGTATGTGCCACCACGCATGGCTTTTTAACTTTATTATTATTATTATTTTTAATTTTAGAGAGAACAAGAGAGGGAGAGAGAGAGACCAAAAAAAAATAGAGAGAGAATTAGTGTAGCAGACAGCTTCAGGTTCACTGAGATGAACATCCAGACCAGGCACAGTTATGGAGGAAGGGATATTTATTGAAGCTTACAGATCCAGGGGAAGTTCCATAATGGCAGAAGAAGCTGGCCTGCCTTCACAGGCCCAAGCAGAGAGAGAGAAGCATAAGCCTAAAAGCCAAAAGCCACACAGCACAGCACACTTCAGGAACTCCAGCTAGGCACACTTTGCATATCTTTAGACTGCAATCTCAGACCCACCACCACACCTTAAGATCCACCCAGTGACACCACTTACCTTGAAAAAAAAAAAAAAAAAAAGATAGAAACGTGTTTTACTTGTATGTGCCAAAGCTTGGTTTATTTATTTTCTCCTAGTTGGAGCTTTGTAGCAATCTTCAGTTGGGGCATTGTTGTCTTTTATGAGTTTGAAAATGCTTGGGACGTTCACCCTCAATATTGCTCCTCTACTTTCCCATTTCCTTATTCCTGAGATTTCAGTAACACGTATTTAACACATATTCAGAGTTTTACGAGGTGCCAACGAATCTCTTGTCCCGTCTCTGCATTTTCTATTATTTTAAACTCTCTGTGCTTTAGAGTCAGGTTTTTTTTTTTTTTCCTGACCTACTTTCTATCCACTAATTCTATTTTGTGTCTAAATCCAGTGAGTTCCAGTCCATTTGGGCTATTAATTTCATGTATTGATTTTTTTTCAGTTCTACATTTGACTCTTTTATAGTGTCCAGATCTTTATTGAAATTCTGTCTTATAAATTCTTTTACATATTGATTCATACATATTTATACTCCCTTTCAGGACTGTTAAACTTTCAGCAATTATGGGCACTTGCTTGCAAAGCTTGAAGACCTGAGTTCGAGTCGCTGGTACCCACGTGAAGCCAGATGCACAAACTAGCACACAATCTGGAGTTCATTTGTAGTGGCAGGAGGCCCTGGCAGGCCCATTCTCTTTCTCCTTACCCTCTCTCTTCACTCTCTCGCCCATCGCCTCTCAAATAGATGAATATTAAACTCTCTTTTAGTTAAGATTAATATCTGAAAATCCTATGGGTCTTTTTCTGTTTATTTTTCTCCTTTTAATATAGTTCTTTCCTTTTTGTGGGTTTGGTTATTTTTTATTGATTGTAATGTGGTGGTGGTGGTTTGATTCAGGTGTCCCCCATAAACTTAGGTATGCTGAATGCTAGTCTCCCCAGCTGATGGCAATTGGAAATTAATACCTCCTAGAGGCAGAACATTGTTGGGGGCGGACTTATGGGTGTTATACCAGTGTCCCCTTGCCAGTGTTTGGCACACTCTGCTGTTGCTATTGTCCACCTGATGTTGGCCAGGGGGTGATGTCCACCCTCTGCTCATGCCATCATTTTCCCCTGCCATCATGAAGCTTCCCCCTCGAGCCTACAAGCCAAAATAAACCTCTTTTTCCCCCCCCCCCACAAGCTGCTCTTGGTTAGGTGATTTCTACCAGCAATGCGAACTTGACTGCAACAGTTGCATTTGATAAAATGTAGGTATAATGTGAGGTTTTAGTTGCTGGTTTAAAAATAACAAGGGGTTTATTCCAAAGCTTTAATGTATTCTTACAGACATCAAAAATCTGACATCAGGAAACAGAGCAAGGACAGGCTGGAAAATGAGTTCTGGACCTGATGCCTTGGAGACTGAAACCGCCTTGTCAGCATCTTGGGGAATCTCACATCAACTCAGGCTTATTTCTCTCCCGTAATCACATTTGCTTTCGACTCACTGACATATGAACAAGGAAAAAATGGGTATCTACTCCCCATCCTCATGGCATTATAGATCCAGTAATACTTGACTGATTAACTGCATCTGAGTTCAAACTCCTGAGAGAGCATACGTAAGTTTCAGTTAAGCCCATGTAAAGGCGCTCCTTGACTTACAGTGGGGATTCCCCATACACCCATCATAAATTGAAAATTACTCAGTGGAAAATGCACAAACAGGACAGGAGAGATGGCTTGGTGGTTTAGGTACTTGCTTGCAAAGCCTAACAACCCAGCTTCGATTCCCCAGTACCCTTGTAAAGCTAGATGCACAAAGTGGCACATGCATCTGGAGGTCATTTGCAGCAGCTGGAGGTCCTGGCGTGACCATTCGCTCTGTCTCTCTTCTTTCTATCTCTCTCTGCTTGCAAATAAATACATAAAAATATTTTTTAGGGGCTGGAGAGTTGGCTTAGCGGTTAAGCGCTTGCCTGTGAAGCCTAAGGACCCCGGTTTGAGGCTTGATTCCCCAGGACCCACGTTAGCCAGATGCACAAGGGGCGCACGCGTCTGGAGTTTGTTTGCAGTGGCTGGAGTCCCTGGCGTGCCCATTCTCTCTCTCTCTCTCTGCCTCCTTCTCTCTGTGTCTGTAGCTCACAAATCAATCAATAAATAAGTGAACAAAAAAACTTTAAAAAAATATTTTTCAGAAAAAAAATGCAAAAACACACTTGACTTACCAAACGCCATCTCTTCGCAACACAGTACACTGCAGAGCACTGGTGTTTCATCCTGGCATTGGTGTGGCTAACTAGAAACTGGTACTCTGCCCTGCAGCTCAAAAGTGTTGCCCACATAACAGAAGCCTAAGGAAAGATTAATAATCAAAACTTGAAGTGGAGCTTCTACTGAATTCCTATTAGTTCCACATTATTCTAAAATTAAAATTCAAAAAAAAAAAAAAAAAGTCAGCCGGGCGTGGTGGAGCACGCCTTTAATCCCGGCACTCAAGAGGCAGAAGTAGGAGGATTGCTGTGAGTTTGAGGCCACCCTGAGACTACAGAGTGAATTCCAAGTCAGCCTGAGCTAGAATGAGACCCTATCTCAAAAAAGCAACAAAAAAGAAAGAAAGAAAAAAGTCAAACCACCATAAGCTGGGGACCATGTGTACTGGTTCTTCCTCTTTTTATTTTATTTTATTTTATTTTATTTTATTTTATTTATTTGACAGAGAGAGAGAGAGAGAGAATGGGCGCTGCAAACGAACTGCAGATGCGTGCGCCCCCTTGTGCATCTGGCTTATGTGGGTCCTGGGGAATCAAACCTGGGTCCTTTGGCTTTGCAGGCAAGTGCTTTAACTGCTAAGCCATCTCTCCAGCCCCTGGTTCTTCTCATCCATAGGTGGGAAGGTACATGTTGCAGTTACCTTGCCATTGCTGAGACAAACATCCGACCAGAAGCAGCTTACAGGAGGAAAGGGTTCGTTTCAGCCTTACAGCCTCCAGGGGAAGCCCCATCATGGTGGGAGAAGCTGGCTCACCACAGATCCATAGCAGAGAGAGAAAAAGCCAACAGCAGCAAGCGCATACAGCCGGAGCTCAAACTGGCTCTCGACACACCCAATAGGCTGGACTCAAGATCTGCCCCCAGTAACACAGCCTGCTGGAGACTTAAGTCAGCAGTCTAAACAAAAATACCTGAGGGCTAGAAAGATGGCATAGTGGTTAAGGCGTTTGCCTGCAAAGCCTAAGGACCCAGGTTCGATTCCCCAGGACTCATGTAAGCCCGATGCACAAGGCGGCGCATGCGTCTGGAGTGGCTAGAGGCCCTGGTGCACCCATTCTCTCTGTATCTGCCTCTTTCTCTTCCCTCTTTTCTCATATACATAAATAAAATACTTAAAAATACCTGAATCTGTGGGGAACATATATTCACATTCAAAATTCCACAATATGAGATCAAAGAGTTAAAAGAGGCAGACGATAAAACTTAGAAGTAAATCTGGTCGAGAAAATCTTGTTCTAGTATTATATGAGAAGAGTTATGTTAATGTCACTAAACTTTCTGTTGTTTTCTTTATCGATTAGCTTTACTGAAGATTAATTACATCTCGCTGTTTTAAATTTGAATTCCTTTGTATTAGTGTGTGTGTGTGTGTGTGTGTGTGTGTGTGTGTGTGTATTTACAGTGGGCATATATTTTCATATAAGTATTACTCACAGATGATATATTTTTAATCAAGAACTTTAATATATGAACATACTGTAGTTTGATCATATCCTCCTTCCCATTAGCTTTTTTTTTTTTTTTTTTTTTTCCACCAGGAAGAATTTATTTCTGGTTCTGGCAGACAGGACTAGGGACAACCACTTTCATCCCATTAGGAATTGAATTGATTCAGGGCTGAGCTTTAGTCCTGAGTACAGACCTATTTTTTGCTCATCCCTACACACAGGCCCCTCTGGTTTTGCAGCGTTCTAGTCAGAAGTCTGCAGTTTCACCAGACCCCATCCTCTCCCGCAGACTGACTTCCAGCTTTTGTCCCTCCGTCCCAGTGACTCTGCAAAGTTCTTCTGAGATGCCTGGCTTCTGTGCTGGCTTTCAGAACTGACAACTGCCTGTAGGAGAAAAGGTGGCGTGACATAAATGCCAGGCTCGTCTCTCCTGGCTTCGGTTTTCTTGATCTCTGTCCCACAGACGTTTAAGTTTATCTTTTTCTGTGTGTGGCATAGTGTGTGTGTGTGTGTGTGTGCAGATGCACATGTCCTGAGCCCACAAAGAGGCCAGCAGAGACAAGAGCCCCAGTGATTCTCCTGTCTCGTCCCCCTAAGGGCTAGGACTAGTTACACATGGCTGTGCCCAGCTTTTGACATGGGCACTGGAGATCAAACTCAGATCCCCTTGTGTGTGCAACTTCAGGGTGGCCTTGAACTCATGGTGATCCTCCTACCTCTGCCTCCCAAGTGCTGGGATTAAAGGCCTGGCTTCTCATCTCTTAGTATTTTCAACTCCTAACAGATTTGTAAAAGTATTTAGCCTAAGATATCAAGTTATTCTTAGCTAAAGTTTGTCCAAGACATCTTTGACTCTTTGGAAGCAAAACCTCTACGTCATCCACATGATTCAAACAAAAATCATTTTAAAGGATAATAATTGGTCTCTGCCTGGCATGGTGGCACACGCCTTTAATCCCAGAACTTGGGAGGCAGAGGTAGGAGGATCGCCGTGAGTTCGAGGCCACCCTGAGACTACATTGTGAATTCCAGGTCAACCTGGGCTGGAGTGACACCCTACCTCAAAAAAACAAAAACAAAATAAAACAAAAATGGTCTTTGGCCTAGAGAGTTGGCTCAGTGGTTAAAGGCTTGAAAAGCCTTATGTCCTGGGTTCGATTCCCCAGTGCCCATAGAAAGCCACACAAGCAAAGTGGTGCATGTATCTGGGGTTCATTTGCAGTGGCAGGAGGCCCTGGCGCACCCTTTCTCCAGGAAGCATGTATAGAAATGGATATTAAAAGTGTAGGATAATGGTGGAAGAGACTGAAAGTTAGATGAGGCGGAATTTGACATAGCCTTGCTTGGCACTTAATATGGCAACTTTGGGAACTGGAAAGGGCTCCTATCTGCTTAGTCAGCTGTGTGAAATGTGGACCAAAAGGTAGCCCCCAGTGAGTGAGCTGGAAATACCCTAACTGCTTTGATTTAATATAGAGAAAGGATTCAAAGGCTTAAGGAGGGTGGAACGTTGGTGTGAGACTATCTTTTAAGACCTACTTTCCCCACACCAGGAGTGTCCAAGTGATACAGTTCTCACCGACACCATGAGAAATAACTTCGTGAAGGAAGCCTCAGGATCCCTGAAGAACTAACACTGTCCCTGCTCTTTGCTGGGCATCAGACCTTACAATGGAAACTACACTCCCTGATTTGAGAAGCCTAAATGCAATGGCAGTAATTGGCTACCAAGGTGGCAGAAGTTAAGAGATGTCACTCAGCCACCATAGGCAGGTGGGTCTGGTTACCACCATGAACAAGCTGGCGTAGCAACCACTACAGACTCACTCTTCTTGGCCTCTGAAATTGGAGAGTTGATCATGGTGTGCCCAGAAATGAAATAGGATGCTGACTAAATTCTTATCTGTTCTGTGGAGGCAGGAAAGTTCTAGGTCAGGTGAACAAAGGCCTAACGTATATCATACAGACTTGAGGCAGTTAACAGACTAAAACCTGTCAAATGAAGAGGGTGCTGGACCCCATTAAGCACTTTGCTATGATGATAAAGTATTATATTGTTAATCTACAGTCTTTTTTCTTCCCAAAGTGGTCCTACTCTCTCTCTCTCTCTTCTAATACATTGTGGGCTGGGGCTATGACTCAGTGGTTAAAGGTGCTTTCTTGCAAAAACTCCAGGCCCAGGTCCAATTTCCAAAAGCCTATATAAAGTTGATGCACAATGTGGTACATGTGTCTGGAATTCATTTGTAGCAGCAAGAGGCCTTGGCACACACATACTATGCTCTTTCTTTGCCTCTCTCTCTCCTGCCCTTCTCTCTCTCATTTGCTCTTATAAATAAATAAAAAGGGCAGAAGAGATGGCTTAGTGGTTGAGGCATTTGCCTGCAAAGCCAAAGGACCCATGTTCGATTCCCCGGGACCCACGTAAGCCAGATGCACAGGTGTTGCATGCATCTGGAGTTTGTTTGCAGTGGCTGGAGGACCTGGTGTACCTATTCTCTCTCTCTCTTTTTCTCTCTCTCTGCCTCTTTCTCTCTATGAAATAAATAAATAAAATATATTTTAAAAATACTTTGTGTGTGTATGATGTATGTGGTGGTTTGATTCAGGTGTCCCCCATAAACTTGGGTGGTCTGAATGCTACGTTCCCAGCTGATGGAAATTTGGGAATTAACTCTTCCTGGAGGCAGTGTTATTGTTGGAGGCGCACTTATGAGTTTTATAGCCAGTTTCTCCTTGCCAGTGTTTGGCACACTCTCCTGTCCCTGTTGTCTACCTGATGTTGGCCAGGGAGTGATGTCCACCCTCTGCTCATGCCATCGTTTTTCCCTGCCATCATGGAGCTTCCCCTCTAGCCTGTAAGCCAAAATAACCCTCCCCCCCCGCCCCAGAAGCTGCTCTGGGTTGGGTGATTTCTACCAGCAATGTGAACATGACTGCAACAATGTATGTGCATGTGCGTGAGTGTGGGCAAGTGTGTGTGGGGGTCAGAAAACAATTTTGTGATCAGTCTCCCCTTCCACCTTGTTTGAGTCAGGATCTCTTGTTACCATCACTGCATGGCCAGGCTAGCTGGGATCACAGCTGTGTGCCACTGCATCCAGTTTTACGTGGGTTCTGGGGATCCGGACTGCGGTCCTCACGCTTGTGCAGCCAAGGCTTTACGTAGCAGGCCATTTCCTCAGCATGAGTCTTTACAAGGACAAATGTGCCTTAGGGAAAAGGAATTAATCAAACCTTCAGTACAAGTTCTGGAAACTAGTCTTAGCTGGCATGGCTTCCAGAAGAAATAACACGCCCCCGTGGTTTACCAGAGAGGTAGACTTGGTCAACAGATCTTGGGGGAATGACAGTGGGTTTCCATGAGCTGAACCACTCACTGCTATGACACCACGTGTGGTTTCATTTCTTGAGCAAGTTAATCCGTTTCCTGGTAGCTGATATAGAGCTATGGAGCCAGCAAATGTCTTTCCCCGTTCCTGCCAATGAAGGCAGCTTGAAGTCATTTACTCTACCTGGTACGGCCAACAATACACTATCCTATCCTCAGCCCCGGGTCATGATTCTGTTACCAGGAATATTGATTCGTTTTTTTTTTCCCTCCCATAAAGTATCCCACTGGGCCGCTACATCAAAGACATCATAATGGTTGGACCTAGTGGGACAACACTAGTCTTGGTGGTCACACGCTTGCATGCCAGAGGGTGGGACACATCCAACAAACTTGAAAAGCTTTTACCCCAAGTGAAATCTCTAGGGGGTCCTGTGCGGGGGGGGGGGGCTCACTGAGCTGTATCTTCTAGAGCAGAGGGTAAGTTACTGCACTTGGGGGACAGAAGAGATGCATAGTAGGCCCACTTTAGATTAGGGGAAGTTACTCTAGTCCACTGGTCATGTGACCCCAAAAGCTGTTAGTTTTAAGTGAGGTAGGGCTCAGGACCCCAGCAGGCTGCTGTGCTATTGACCATGTGACCCAGCGGAAACAGGACACTGGAAGTGGTAGTGGCAGACAGGAATATTTAGCACTGTTGGCAGGCCTCTGTGTGTGAACCAACACGGGGTCTCAAGATTTGGAAGCAAGACTTTGTCATCTTCTGCAGATAACTTCTCCTGTTTGTTTGTTTTTTTTCAATTACCTCTTGGGCTGGAGAGATGGCTTAGCAGTTAAGGTGCTTGCCTGCAAAGCCAAAAGACCCAGGTTCGATTCCCTAGGATCCACGTAAGCCAGATGTACAAGGTGGTTCATGTGCCTGGAGTTTGTTTGCAGTGGCTGCAGGCCCTAGCATGCCCATTCTCTCCCTCCCTCTCTCTCTCTGTCCCCTTTCTCTTTCTCTCTTTCCCATTCTCCCTCAAATAAGTAAAAATAAAATATTTTTCAAAAAAGGAAACCTCTTGGCCCAGGCATTGGGCCTTAGTATACAGTGAATGCTTAAACAGAGGTCACCAAGTTACCATAAGATCCGAACTGCCATTGTGAACTGGGCCTTCAAATTGGGAATGCAGAGCAAAACTCCATTCTTGAGTGGAGGTGGAGTCAACCAGAGACCCAGCTTGAGCGGAACCTGAGGGCTTGAGTAAGTCATCTGGAGACGCGGACCCGGGTTGAGGACATGGCTCCGTCAGTAAGCATGCCATGCAAGCATGAGAAACCTGACTTCGGACCCCCAGTGCCCACTGAAACACCAGGATCAGTCCTAGACGCCAGGAATCCCAGCTCTGGGCAGGCAGAGATAGAAGGATCTCTCGGCTTGCTGGAGAGGTAGTCTAGCCATATTGGTGAGTTCCAGGTTTATTGAGAGACACCGTCTCAGCAAAATAAGCTGGTGGGCTCACTGGGTATGGTGCTTGCCGGCAAAGCCTAACAACCCAGGTTCAATTCTCTAGTACCCACATAAAGCTGGATGCACAAAGTGGCACATGCGTCTGGAGTTCATTTGCATGCCTGTTCTCTGCCTGTATATCTGCCTGTCTCTCTGTCTTGGTATGCCTCTCTGCTTGCAAATAAACAAATAAAATACTGAAAAAGTAAGCTGGAAAAATAAGCTGGATTGTGATTGAGAAATATACCTGACATTCAACTCTGGCCTTCACATGCTTGCACATACATATGTAGCCATATGTATTCATGCATACATACATACTACACACTAATACGCACACACACACATACCTGAAGTGGACTAATGTCCACGGGTCCTCCTGCTGCACTGCCTCTTTCGTCACAGTTGTCCCAATAGCCCCATGGGAATTCCCGACTACCAGGTGGCTGTGGGAGAGAAGGTGCAGGCTTGGCTTATAGATGTCTCTGGGGGATATGCAGGGACCACCTCTAAGAGGACAGCTGTAGCACTACCATCATTTTCTGGAACATCTCTAAAGGACAGTTGTGAAGGAAAGATCCTCTCAATGGGAGGAACTTCAAACATCCCACCTAATTATTTGCTTTGTTTGGAAGGAGAAAGGAGCAGACATGTCATTACATATGGATTTATAGGCTGTGACCAATGGCTTAGCTGGATGATCAGGGACTTGGCAGAAGTGTGATTGTAAATTAACAAAGAAGCTATGGGAAGGAGGGATGTGGCTGGACCTCCAAGGAGGCAAACACTGAAGTTATTCGTTTCTCATGTGAATTGCTCGCCACAGGGCGGCCTCACCAGAGACAGGTTTTAATAATCAAGTGGATAGGATAATCTGTTCTGTGGGTATCGGTGCAATGGTTTGACTATAAATTGTTCTCCACAGACTCATGTTTGACTGTTTAATCCCCGGTTGGTGGCGCTATTTGGGAAAGTTGTGGAACCTTTAAGAGGTGGGAGCCTTGCTGGAGGAAGTGTGCCACTGGTTGCGGGCCTTGAGGTGATAGAGCTGAGCCCAGGCTGTTTCCTCTCTGCTGGTGTGACACTGGCATAATGGACACCGCCCCTCAAAACAGAAAGCTGAGAATGAACCCATCCTCCCTCCTTAAGCTGCTTCTGGTCAGGGATTTTCTCCTAGCCTGAGCACTGAGGTGACTAATCAGTTGTTGTTAAACTGGTGAACAAGCAAATGTCTGTGCTCTCAGAGATGGAAGTGAGGCATGGGCGTATAGCAAGGCTGACCTGGCTAGGGCCACTGCCAAGTGGCCTGTTTAGCAGCAGCAAGGACCGCTGAGTCCTCAATGTGAATCATTCCTTTGGGGTGACAAGCCAGCTTCCTGTGGCATTGGATGGCTTCCTTTGTGGTCAGGGCAATCTTCTGTCTTTAATGGGGTCAATGCTTTCTCTGATGTGAACATGCCTTCCCTACAAGTGGCACTTCTACGCAAACTACCATCTGTGCCCTTTATAGGGCGGCTTAGTGGTGTTCCACACAGCGCCTCCGATCAGGGGCCTCACCTCCCCGCAGAGTAAGTGCAGCAGTGGGCCCCGTGCCCAGTGGAATTTACGGACTGTGTTCCCACCAGCCTGAAGTAGCAGGCTCGGTAGAACTGTGCATGGCCTTTGGAACTCACAAATGATAATAATTCCTCGCAGGTCTGGGGAAGGGCTCTCCGTACACAAGGTTGTATCCACTCTGAGTCAACATCAAATAAATGGTGCTGTTTTTCTCATAGCCAGCAACTCATGGGCTCAGGAATCAAGGGGTAGAAACAGGAGTGGCACCATCCACTATCACCTCCGGTGACTCACTTGGAAAATTTGCTTCCTCTGCTCGTGACCTTTGCTCTGCTGGCCAAGAAGTTTTGGTGTCAAAAAACATGGGTCAAAGGGAAGAATGCTTCCACCAGAAGACAGCAGTGATCCCACTGAGCGAGAAGTTAAAGACTGCTGCTGGCCCTCCTGGACCCCCTCGTGTCTCTGAATGGATAAGTGGAGTTACCATGTGGGCTGGGGTGGTTGATCCTGTCAAGGATGAACGGCGTCCTATTTAGTAAGGGAAGAGAGGGACGGGGTGTCCGGAGGACAGGAGATCCTTCAGGCAATTCAGAGTATTACGTCCTGTGACTAAGGTCAGTAGAAAATTACAGTAGCCCAATTTAGACAAGACTAATAGCCCAGATGTTTCAGGAATGAAGGCTTGATGGTGGTTATAAACACCAGCTGCAACCAAATGACTGGCGACAGAGGTGCGAACTGCGATTGTCATGCATTTCCCCTTAATTTGTGGCATATATATGTGCGCGCACCAATTTCAATCAATTAAGGCTTCTATAACAAAGCACAATTGACTGGGTGCCTTATAAATAATCTTAAGGAAAAGAGATAGAGACAGAGAATAATTAGACTCTGATGGCCAAACATGAATATAAGGCCTTATTTACAATGAAATCTCTGTGGGCAATCTCTATTTATTACAATATAGTTTCTGAACAGTATTACAACGGAGAGAGGCCCATCTCAAATACTCAACTGCTCCTCCAAAGCAACAGACTCCATGTAATCTTGTTGCCAGGAAACATAGCGACCACAGACCTCATAAAGCATGTTTAGCGGTATTCCATTTATTCATGTCATCTGTAGGAAACGTGTTATAGGAAATTGAATTTGCTTAAACTGCAAATGAATTCACTAGCCTTGGGTTGTTTTATACACCATTATACATTTGATGTGCTTCAAAAGTCAGAAAGCATGTAATGCATACCTATTAGGGTAGCTAAACATTTTTATTTTATTTTATTTTTTTAGAGAAGAGAAAGAAAGAATTGACACACCAGGGCCTCAGCCACTGCAGTAGAACGCCAGATGCTTGTGCCACCTAGTGGCCATGTGCGACTTTGCGCTTGCCTCACCTTTGTGCATCTTGGCTTATGTGGGATCTGGAGAGAGATCAAACATGGGTCCTTAGGCTTCGCAGGCAAGCCCCTTAACCACTAAGCTATCTCTCCAGCCTGGCTAAGCATTTTAAACTGAAATTTCAGAAAACGAAATTGACAAGGCTAAGTGCCCATGAGCATAAAGGGAGGCACTGGAATGCTTACATCGATGGTAAGAATGTTAACTCCTGCGACAACTGGAAACAGTTTCAGTGTCTTCTGAAGTTCAACGTACACTTTCCATGTGGCTCTGCAACTCCACTAAATCCAAAGATACCAAAAAAGAATAAACACACATGTCTACAAAAGATCTGTAGGTGACAGTTCACAGTAGCCTTACTCATACTCACCTAATAAACGATCCAGTGTCTGTCAGCACTGTGTGGCACACCCAATGAAAGGAGACACTGCCCAGCGTGGGAAGGAAGGAACCAAGGAAGCATTGCTGAGCCAGCAGCTCTGGATGTGAGGGAAGTAAAAATACATGTCTACATACTCCAGGATTCCACCTACATGAAGTTCTGACAAAGGAGAGGAAGGAGTGAGTGATGGAGGGACAGTGGATGCCAGGGCTTGGCAGTAGAAGAAAAGGGGAACATAGCAGAGGAGAATCATATGATCCTCGTATGACTCAAGCAGCTCAGAGCTTACGAACCTCAACCTTCCTTAGCTACCGGTAGACTTCTAAGTTGTTCTGTGGTCTCCCACCAAATTGTTAAAGTAGAGACAGATCTAGGTTTAAAGTTCAGCTTCTCATCATTCTAGCTCAGGAAATTTTAAAACTTTAAATTCTTCTCTCCCTCCATCTGCCTCTTTCTCGCTCTCAAATAAATCAATAAAAATAAGATATAAAAAAAAATGAGCTGGAGAAATAGCTTAGCAGTTAAGACACTTGCTTGAAAAGCCAAAGGACCCAGGTTCAGTTCCCCAAAAGCCACGTAAGCCAGATGTACAAGGTGGCGCATTCATCTGGAGGTCCTTTGCAGTGACTGAAGGCCCTGGAATGGCCATTCCCTCCCTCCCTCCCTCTCTCCCTTCCTCTCTCTCTCTCATCTGCCTCTTTTTCTCAAATAAATAAAAATTATATATATACATAACTCGCCAGGCATGGTGGAACACGCTTTTAATCCCAGCACTCGGGAGGCAGAGGTAGGAGGATCACTGCGAGTTCAAGGCCACCCTGAGACTACATAGCGAATTCCAGGTCAGCCTGGGCTAAAGTGAGACCCTACCTGGAACAAAACCAAACAAAAGTTAAAACTCCTCATTGGGAAAACAAAACAACTACAGATTCATTTTCTCCTACTATATATTCACAACACAAACCACTTCTGATATGCGGCAGGTGCCCCCCACCCCCCTTCCAGCGAGCTATGAGTTCTATAACGACAACCCTAGCTGGGTCCTGGAATTCAGTTCTGACACCATCTCCTAGAGACAGTTAGATCCCACAGGCTGGGGACTTGGGTCCCAGAGCTGCCTTCTGCCCCCTTGCAGGTGTCAGGCACCCAGGGCCAGGTGTTTTTCAAACAGATGATTTCAATGGCTGGCTAGAAAACTGCAGAAATTGCAGAAGGGGTACAGAGGCCCCCAGACCCTCTCTAGGCATGCCAACTTCCAGGAACTACCACATGTTCAGCTATTTGGAAGTTCTCTGGACCTTGTCATTCAGGTAATGCCTGAGCAAAACTGTTGAAATGTGAAGTGAGATCCGTGAGCTTGCGCGACCTCTAAGGAGAATTCAATATGGATTCCCCTTTGCCCCTTCAAATCCCTGTGCTCCAGAAGGAACTTTCACCTTCAGTCCAGTCAGTGTTTTTCCGCCGTAGGTGGAAGCGGTGTGACGTGCATGGACTTCAGACTTCCCACCCAGAGGACCTACCTCATTCTTCAGTTTCTAGTTCCCTTGTCTCCTCAATGCATGCCTATGAACGTCAACACCTATTACCGATTCCACATGGTAATTCTGCCAAACACATAATCAGCTGATTATACTGAGACTCTAGAAATCTGTGGGTGGTGTTCAAGGAGTTTATTAGCACTTTGAGACATGCAGAACAGGTTACTAAAAGGCAAGTATTAATTTTAGATCTAGGGAATATCAGAATAGACTACAACCTTGCCCAGACCTTATTCTCCAGAGCACACATGATCAGGTGAAGAGAAAGAAAATGTGGGGGCCTTCATATGTAATGGAAGGTTGGTCCCTTATATGTAATGAGAAGTCGGTCCTTCGTATGCAGTGGGAGGTTGGTCCCGACTCAGTGTGATTCAGTTCATTAACAGTGCTACTCTTCTTTTTAATAATTTATTTATTTATTATTAACAACTTCCATGATTGTAAACAATATCCCATGGCAAATGCCCTCCTTCCCCCCACTTTCTCCTTTGAAACTCCATTCTCCATCATATCCCCTCCCCCTCTCAATCAGTCTCTCTTTTATTTTGATGTCATGATCTTTTCCTCCTATTATGATGGTCTTGTGTAGGTAATGTCAGGCACTGTGAGGTCATGGATATCCAGGACATTTTGTGTCTGGAGGAGCACATTGTAAGGAGTCCTACCCTTCCCCTGGCTCTTACATTCTTTCCACCACCTCTTCCACAATGGACCCTGAGCCTTGGAAGGTGTGATAGAGATATTGCAGTATGGAGCACTCCTCTGTCACTTCTTCTCAGCACCATGGTGACTTCTGAGTCATCCCAAGGTCACTGCCATCTGGAAAGAGAAGATTCTCTACCAAAAGTGAGAGTAGCATTAATATGTGGGTATGAATATTAAGAGAAGTGCTTACTGGGCAGTTTGATGAGCATAGTATATACATTTAGCCAGATAGCAGCAGACATTACACCCCTAGGGCTCATGACTACTCCTGTTGTAGGTTTTCAGTATCAGAGATGTATTCCCTCCCATGGAGCGGGACTGTAGTCCAATTAGAGGGCAGTTGGTTTCCACTATGACAGATGTACCACTATTGCACCCATTGGCTCATTTGGCCTGGCTGGCCAAATATAAGGCTTGCAGTGTCCACTGTTGATTATCTTTACTGGTGAGTTCTCTCTCTCCCATTGAACTGCATGCAGAATGGCTTCTAACAGTACGACTTTTTATCCTTACACACCTACCCTTCGCATTCCGGAGAACACTTGTTTATAATTTTAGATATTCAAATTGAAGCAATTCTGAGATGCCTGTGGAATAACATTATCAAGGGGAAATAAAACAAAACCTCTTGAACTTGACTCTTCTACAAGCTGGGATTCCTTATACCTTTTTATGCAGTTTACTTTCAATGGAAAATAAATTTCTCTCTAAGTACTGAACACATTTCTTTGGGAGCAGATTTACACGTACAATGCTTTTTGGAATTTTCCATGTAATGACTATTGTCAAGTATTTTTTTGTTTGTTTGTTTTTTGTTTTGTTTTCTGAGGTAGGGTCTCACTCTAGCCCAGGCTGACCTGGAATTCACTATGCAGTCTCAGGGTGGCCACGAACTCACGGCAATCCTCCTACCTCTGCCTCCCAAGTGCTGGGATTAAAGGCGTGCACCACCATGCCTGGCCATTGTCAAGTTTTGTTTTGTGGTTTCCAAGCGTCTGAGAGCCTACGTGATGTCTAACCAGGTACTTCTACTCATGCAATCATTTTATTTATTCCTTTTTCCTTTACTTTCTTTGTTAAGATATAGATAACATGCCAGGAACAAAACCAAACTAGGAAAAAGTGAACATTAATTTTAATTTTTTTTATTTTAAAGAGAAAGAATTGGCACGCCAAGGCCTCAGCTCCAGCAATCGAACTCCAGACACTTGCGCCACCTAGTGAGCACATGCGACCTTGTGCTTGCCTCACTTTTGTGCATCTGGCTTACGTGGGATCTGGAGAGTTGAATGTGGGTCCTTAGGCTTTGCAGGTGAGTGCCTTAACCGCTAAGCCATCTCTCCAGCCCAGGAAAAAGTGAACATGTTTATACTGAGTCTACCAAAAGCGGTGTCAGTGCTCCATGCTGGATCTTGCGCCTTAAGTGCTGGGGTAAATGAACATGACCCAGAAAGCTTGAGGCACTATTTCCACCTAAGACTTTTCTTGCTTGCTTGCTTTCTGGCTACAGTAGAGACCTAAAGATAACATGTTTTGAAAGGAATCAGAGTAGTTTCCTCTAATCTACATTAAAAGCTCTTTTTTGTTGTTGTTTTTTCCCACAAGGATTTGGAGATAGCATTCGAGAAACGAGTGTGGAATGATGGGGCACATGCTAAAGCACCAATCAAAGGGTGGCCTACCTTTTTGCACAAATGACTCAATATCCTGTCAAGAAATAGCCATTTTTCCTCAGGCTTCTGAGGGAGTTGATTCAGTGGTCTTCATCTGTGGTGTGTGTGCGTGTGTGCGCGAGCACGTGCGTGCGCGCGCGCGCGTGTGTGTGTGTGTGTGTGGTGGTGCTGGTGGCCTTCCATGTGCTGGGCTGGGCAAGCACTCTTACTACTGAGCCGTATCTTTAGCTCAAACTTGTTTTGTGGACTTTTTTTTCAGTTCTTTCCTTTCCATCTCATTAGTTCAAAGGGCTATAATTTTCTTCCTTCACAGGTCTGTATGTCTGCAAAGCACCTTGGGTGAGCTGAGGGGACATTAATGTTTACTCCCGTTTCTCTTGTTTCAGTGACATTGCCAGAAGACGTGCCCTTCCTGTGAATTTCCACGTGGACTGACAATATTGCCCAGCAAAGTACATCTTGGGCTCCTCGGATCCTGGATATGTGATGCATGCTCTGTGGCCCTGTCCAGACCCTGGGCTGAGAATGCCTCATGCCAAGGCTGGTACTCTTCCCCACAATTCCTTCCATAATGTGAAATTAAGCTGTTTCCTTCCTCTCCACTAACCATCCTCTGCTGGGTGTCTGGAAAAAATGGAAAGTCTAAAAGTTTTTTAATATTTTTATTTGCAAGCAGAAAGAGAGAGAGAGAGAAGACAGACAGAATAGGCACACCAGGGACTCCAGGCACTGCAAACGAACTCCAGATGCATGCACCACTTTGTGCATCTGGCTTTATGTGGGTACTGGGGAATCGAACCTGGGTTGATAGGCTTTTAAGGCAAATACCTCAACCACTAGCTATCTCTCTAGCCCTTGGAGACTTTCTTGGCTTGGTCCTTAGCCTGTGGTCCAAATTCCAGTTAAAGAACCATCAACATCACTAGCGTAAATGATATGCAACAAGACTCTAAATTCTGCTTTTTAGCAATCTTTCTTCTACTTTCTTAGAAAGCTTAGAAGCTTTGAAAAAAATTTTTAAATAATTTCTGACATTTTTATGCATATATTTTGATCACATTCAGCCACTACTTTCTCTTGTCTCTTCTCCCACTGAACTCCCCCTTTTTAGACATTCATTTGAGGTAAGAGATAAAGAGGCAGGGAAAGAGTGAGGCGCATGCCAGGGCCTCCTGCCAGTGCTGCATTGTTCATCTGGTTTCACGTGGGTACTGGGATTTGAACCTAGGCCCTCAGGTTTTGAAAACAGGCACCTTTAACCCCTGAGCCATCTCTGCAGGCTCTGAATCCCTTCTTCTTTCCAACTTGTCCCACCTTGACTTTGATGTCTTTATCTTGTGACCTTACTGAGTTTAATCAGGGTGGCTTGCATGAACATTAGGGTAGATGTTTACTAGAGCTTAAGCAAGTGCCAGGGGCTACATCGCTGAGGAAAATGCTCCGGTCCCCAGCACCCATTAACTGACAATAGCTCCTCACGAGCCCCTCCACCACCCATGACGGAATATTGAAGGGCCAATCTCATGTGGGTCTTGTACATGTGACAACAGTTTCTAAGTTCATGAGTGCGACAGCCATCTCCTATCTGCATTTCACAGCACTCCTCCTCATCCCCTGGCTCTTTTATTCTTTCCATCCTGTTCGGCAATATTCCCTGAGCACAAGCCCACACCTCCACACACAAGCCCCTCTCCTCCCACTGGTTAAGCAGCCACGCCCAAGGACACACACACACTCTCTCTCTCTCTCACACACACACACATACACAGGCACGCATGCACTCAATTTTCTGGCCATTTCCTGAAAGGTGTATTTCTCTACACTGTTTGTCTCTCTCTGATCTGCGTGTGTTCATGTCTCTCATCTGCTTTCCTTTCTACCTACCATTCCTCCCTTTCTTTCTCTCGGCTTCTCTTCCCTTGCTTCTTGGCTCATACCCAGCTCCCCTCCACTGCTAACCCACTATAGACAGTTGCTTCTAGAAGGTACGGTCGCAATCCATCACCAATTCTCCCACCTCCTGGCCCCTTCTCCTTGCCTAAAACTCCCAACTGTGAGCAACTAACAAATTCCCTAGTCCCAAAGGTGTAGTCTCAGCCTCTCATTTTCTAACCCTAATGTTCTAACAAATTGAATGTCATACACTATTATCAATATTAAACTTCTTGAGTATGAGCATCCTATCATCTGATTATTCTACAGGTAATTTCTTATTCAGGGCTGGGAAAGCAGCTCCATCAGTTAAGGGTTTGCTATGCAAGCACGAGGACCTGAGTTGGAATCTCTTATACTCATTTAAAAGCAGCATAGTGGCGGAGGTAGGAGGGTCCCTGGGGCATCCTGGACAGTGAGTCTAGCCTAACTGGTAAACTCAGTGAGAGATCCCATCTCAAAAACTAACGAGGAGCTAGGCTGGGCATGGTGGCACACATTTTTAATCCCAGCACTCAGGAGGCAGAGGTAGGAGGATCACTGTGAGTTTGAGGCCACCCTGAGACTACATGGTGAATTCCAGGTCAGCATGGGCTAGAGTGAAACCCTACCTAGAAAAACCAAAAACAACAACAATAATAATAATAATAATGTGGACAGCAACAGAGGAAGACACTGAAAGTCGACCTCCACATACGTACACACTTGCACCTACACACATGTGAAGACACACACACACACACACACACACACACACACACGATGTCTTATTTCAAAGATGTCAAGTGTGATGTGACATAATGTAATTTACCCTCAAGTGATTCAGTAAGAAGTATATATGTATATTATAGAGAAAGAATTACACACCAGCACGCCGTGGACACAACAGGAGGTGCAGTTAGTCATCCTTAGGATGACAGCAGTTCATTATACTAGTCTTTTATTTTGTTTCTTATAGCTATGAAAGTTTTTAATAGAAAAAAACTTAGAGAAAAAAAGCAAGATAAAAAAATAAACCACTTTGGGCTGTGGAGATGGCTCCGTGGTTAAAAGCGCTTGCTTACAAAGCCCGTCAGCCTGGGTTCAATTCCCCAGTACCCACGTAAAGCCAGATGCACAGAGTAGCACATGTGTCTGGAGTTCATTTACTATGTCGAAAGGCCCTGGAGTGACCATTCATGTTCGATCTCTCCTCACAAATAAATAAAAAAATATTAAGAGCTGGAGAGATGGCTTAGCAGTTAAGGCGTTTGCTTACCTGCAAAGGCCAAAGGACCTCTGTTTGGTTCTCCAGAACCCACGTAAGCCAGATGCACAAGGGGACGCATGCATCTGGAGTTCGTTTGCAGTGGCTGGAGGCCCTGGCTGCTCCCATTCTCTCTCTCCCTCTCTCTTAAATAAATAAATAAAAATAAAGCTTTTTTTAAAAAATGTTAAAATAAAGTCCTTTAAAACTGCCTCTAAGTTGGTTTTTTTGCAGAGAAAGCTAGAGGAAAAATAATTCACAAATAACCTCTGAAACCAAACACAAATACTTCTTTATTTATGAGATATCATTTTACATCAGTTCCTTTAAAACCTAAAACCGGTTTGCTGTACTTGTTAGGTGGCATAACAGTATTTCAGTTAGGCTGGGAGTCACAGGACCTGCACACTTTTATGAATGTAATGCAAATACTGGCGACATGAAGCATTCAAGTTACAGGTTAGCTACTGTTCCTTAACAGCAACCCCCCCCCATAGAAATTATTTTATGAAAAAAAAAAGCAACCCACATTTTGGTCTCATTTACAGATAACCCAACATTTTAGTTGGTCAATGACTTCTATACATTTATTATACAACATATGAAAGAATAAAGGATAAGGCTTACAGAGGTATTTTAGCAGTTGTAAGAATAAAAATCAGGGGCACAAACTAACTTTTAAAGCTTTCTGTATAAACTTCAAAAGTACTGTTAGAATGGAGAGCACAAGGCAACAGAAATCTGTTATTTAACCAGAACCTAGAGGTTTGTCTAGACTTATAATCGGAGTTCATGCTTCAGAAGAGATGTACCTAACACTACCATGGGTACTTGTGGCAAATCAAATGACATTTCTGACCTACCACAGCAGTAAATGTCTGTTTCCCTAATGACAGAGAACTGCAACGGGGAGTTCAAAACACAAGGGAAGAGAGGAAGGTCATAGGCTCGGGTGCTGAAAACCCAGGAGAAGGCACCCTAACTTCTTTCTCATCAGCCTTGGATAAGTGCTCAGTGGTGGGAGTTCAATTTGTATTAACTGGGAATATTTTTAAGAAAAGGTGTCTGATAACTGTCGGGCTCCTTTCTCTCCCCTTAAAACTATCTATGTAAAAAAAAAAAAAAAAAATAGGGGCAACCAGTAGTCACAAGGGCTTATTTTTCAAGGCAGTTTAAGATACTATTTAGAGTTTTTCTAAATATGCTAGCTCATCCCTCTGGGGTACTTATTTCCTACCACACGTCACAACGGCTTTTCTTCAAGTACAATGTGCACTGAGGATGGATGTAACCTCTCCTTGGCACAGTCCTGTGTCCTAAGATTAACTGCCTCATGTTCGAAAAGTCCTCCAGATTCTCCCGTCATCCTTACACACACAAATCTATGAGGCAATCAAGACTTGATCTCGTGTGGCTCTTGAACCTCACTGGGGATTTGGGGGGGGGGACAGCTGAAAAGGAGTCAGTTCTCCCCATCTCGGAACTTGTCGGTAGCTAATCCCCGCTGAGAATACGCGTGCACGCTCCGGGACCCCTTTCCACCCAGCCGTCTCGACAGCCATGGCTTTTCCACCTTGCCCATAGGAATGTGGGTGACTGCAATGGAGGAATGGTGAAGTATGCTTAATCACTAGTGGATTGCTTTTAAACTTCCCGTTTATTTCACAGCGAACCAAATCTCCTTATTTGGTAGAGAAAGGGAAGTAGTTACGTTCTACCATACCACGATTTTGTACATGCACACACACACTGGACATACATACAAAACTTCCGTCTTTGGTGGTTTGATTAGGGAACAAAAATAATATGAAAATCTGAACACTTTGAAAAGAAAAACCGTTCAAACAGTGGTCAAGAGTAGCATTTGTCTGTGCTTTACTCGTGTAATGGCGTGAAGTGGTTCACATTTAATCTAGAAGACTTTTTGGCCAGCAATCCACACGTCTTCACAAGTTCAAGCAGGCACGGTTCTTAAAACCACCGCGTTCACTTGTTCAAGTGCACCATCAGCTCTTGACTAGGTTGAATCATTAGACTTTTGTATTTTCACACAACTTTAGGGACTGAGTTAGTCGTTCAATAGCACCAGAGAGTTGGGGTAAAAAAAAATCACTTATCTATACATTTCCTCGAAGAGGGCAAGGCAAAAATTTAAAGTCAGACGTAAGATACAGACGTAAAAATAACCCACGGGTTTGCTCTGCTTCTCTTGTCCGCGTGAAGTAGTGGCTGCCCACCCTCTGCATGAATGCCTCAGGCAATGGAAGGGGACCCTCGGGGAGGGTCCTGGGGACAGGGTCAGCGCAGTGCTGCTGGTGGTTCGCGTCCACTGCCTGCAAAGGACATGCTGCCGGGAAAAGCCCGGCAAGAAAGAAACAGAGAGAGAAAACAAAACAAAACACCTCTCACTTAAGTTCTTTCCTCAAAAACCCTGGGAAGTGACAGACACATGAAAGACTGAACGAAAATTCAAGCCACAACTATTAAAGTGCTCTGCGGTCACACACCGCCACAAAGCCAGCAGGTTTTCACAGGTGTGGCAGAGTACATTTTGCTCAGAGTGGTACAAAAAGGGTCTGCGGATCAAACATTGGCCAGAAAAAATGCACAGGGGAGGGGGGGAGGCATTAAAAAAATTCACGAGAATTCAAACTTCACTTTAAAATAAGGTGTAACTTTAATTTTCTCATTTGTACCTATATTCAAGCTACAACAGTTTTCGCATTAAAAAATGTTTGAAAAACTGAAAAACCATACACCTTGCATGTTGGAAATGTCCTGTGGCATGTTACATGTCTGTGTGGTCAAATGACTAACTTCCATTTAAAACGCTAGTATTGTCAAGTAAACCAAATGCTATTTGCCATATGCCATTGCGAGTCATGACTCCTGCCTCCTTCCGCAAGTTGGCCTCTTGAGCGGGAAGGGTCCGTCTGGGCCATGTCTGCCCATGGTCACGGTTGTTTTGTCTTGCTTTCTGAAATGCTACATTTGAGACCAAATAAAGTATAACTGGCTCATTGGAAAAGGGGACTAGAAATATGCCACAAAATTATTTTTACATTTTTGCAGAAATAATCTCTAGGTGAAGCATTTCTTTTTATACACATATACAAAATTTAAACAGCAATATACACATAATCACAGTGAGGACGTTGGCAAAATTCACCAATCTGTAGTGTGAATACAAACCGCAAAGCAGCCTTCGAGGAGGACAATGTCACACAGCAAGCAGAGCCGGCCCATTCGACAGCGACACCAGAAGAGCCCACGGGCGGGCGGGCGGGAGACGGGGCAAGGAAAGCAGCATGCGCTTTGACACGAACAGCAACTGATGGCTAATGGGTGATGGAACCGCGCTAACAGTGACTCTCTCGCTGCTATGCACACAGTCCTAGGACATCTGTTTGTCTTTATACCACTCCACAAACTCGTCCAACAAAACTGGCCCTGGAGAGACAGAGGAAAAAACAACATGAGGGCTGGAGGTGTAGCTCAGTGGTACAGAGCCTGCTTCGTATGTGCGGAAGGGAAGGGAAAGAAAGGGAGGGAAGGGAAGGAAAGAAAAGTAAAGAGAGAAGAGGGAGGAAGGGAAGGAAGGAAGGGAGGAAGGAAGAAAGGGAGGCAAGGAAGGAAGGGAAGGGAAGGGAAGGAAGGAGGGAGGGAAGGAAGGGAGGCAGGCAAGGAAGGAAGGAAGAAAGGAAGGGAGGAAGGGAGGCAAGAAAGGAAGGAAGGGAGGGAGGAAGGAAGGAAAGAAGGAAGGGAGGGAGGCAAGGAAGCAAGGAAGGGAGGGAGGAAGGGAGGAAGGCAAGGAAGGAAGGAAGGAAGGAAGGAAGGGAGGGAGGCAAGGAAGGAAGGAAGAGAGGGAGGGAGGGAGGGAGGAAGGAATGGAGGGAGGGAGGAAGGAAGGAAGGTAGGCAAGGAAGAAAGGAAGGAAGGGAAGGAGGCAAGGGAGGAAGGAAGGAAGGAAGGAAGGAACGGAGAGAGGCAAGGGAGAAAGGAAGACAGGCAAGGAAGGAAGGAAGGAAAGAAGGAAGGAAGGGAGGGAGGAAGGAAGGAAGACAGGCAAGGAAGGAAGGAAGGAAGGGAGGAAGGGAGGGAGGGAGGCAAGGAAGGAAGGGAGGAAGGAAGGAAGGAAGGAAGGAAGGAAGGACAGAAGGCAGGCAGGCAAGGAAGGAAGGAAGGTAGGCAAGGAAGAAGGGACGGAAGGAAGGGAGAGAGGGAGGCAAGGAAGGAAGGAAGGGAGGGAGGGAGGGAGGGAGGGAGGGAGGAAGGAAGGGAGAGAGGAAGGGGCAAAAGAAGATAGGGAGGGAAGAAGGAAGGAAGACAGGGAGGGAAGGGGGAAGGAAGGAGGACAAAGCCAGGCCACAACCCAGCTTGGAGGCTTTTCCGGAAGGAAGATGTGCCGTGTGCACGGGCAGGAGAAGGAGCGCCGGCCCCGCGCACTTACACGCTCCGTCTTCATCGTAGTTGCTGAGGTCGAGACTAATGGTTCTGCTGAACTCGAGCACGTTGCACCACTGGTCTTTGTTCATCACTTTGTATTTTGATTGCTGGCAGAGGAAACAGTCATGGGGTTACTGACACACACAGCGGACAACGAGATGACTGCAATTCCTATATGAACCATTAATAAAGCTCATAGGGACTAATTCCACTGAAGCACCACTCTAGGAAGACGGTGTGAAAGAGAGAGGGAGGGAGAGAGAGAACACAAGTATAGAATGTAGGATGACAATTTTCATTACAAAATACTCCAAGGACTCAACTGCAGATGACAAGCGTATCAAAGCAACAAATTTCTTGTCCTCAAAAGAGAAAATGTCTCAACTAGGGACAGTGCCTACTTCTCAGCAATGACAGGAAGCGAAGCTAGGAATGAGAATCGAACAACAGAATCTACAGAACTGATGGAGGGCACCTACCCAGCACTTGACAAGAAGTTAGTACAAAGTGAAGAGAGGTCCAGCATGCTCAGTGCCAAGCCGCTGGCTTGAAACACGCGCAGTGGGGGTCATTTGCTGAGAACCAGCACTTCCAGTGACCATGTTGCTGAGCGTTTGCCACTCAAGAAGACTGTCCTCCTAACAATTCAAAACTGGGATCTTAACATATAAAAAAAAAAAACTAGCCGGGCGTGGTGGTGCACACCTTTAATCCCAGCACTCGGGAGGCAGAGGTAGGAAGATCGCTGTGAGTTTGAGGCCACCCTGAGACTCCATAGTGAATTCCAGGTCAGCCTGGGCTAGAGTGAGACCCTACCCCAAACAAACAAACAAACAAACTAGGATGGGGCTGGAGGGATGACTCAGTGGTTAAGGTGCCTGCCTGCAAAGCCTAACAACTTGGTTTCAATTCTCCAGTATTCCAGTATCCGTGTAAAGCCAGATGCACAAAGTGCAACATGCATCTGGAGTTCATCTGCAGCGGCTGGAGGCCCTGGCATGCAAGCTCTCTCTCTCTCTCTCTCTCTCTCTCTCTCACTGCTTGAAAATGAATATTTTTTTAAAAACTAGAATGGCTGTCAAGTATTTGCTCTATAATGCTGCAGGTAATCTTGAAGTGCAGAATCCCGGCCCCCCCCCCCCCGCCAAAAAAATAAAATCCACAGCCAGAACTTTATAAAAAAAAAAAATCCTTACAACTAAAATCAGGAAAATAGTAAAATAATACATTTTCTTTTAACAGCAAGGAGAGTCAGTTGAGCTTTCCGAGAATACTGACAGGAGTAGAATCAAAGGGTTACTGCCTCCTTGTGAAAGAAAAATGCAAGCTCAGTAAGAATGAAGCATCAACTGTAAGTTGAACTTTGTAAGTACCCCAAAGCAAAAACTAGCCTTGAAAGAGCCAATGACACCACCAGAATTACGTAAAGTTCAATTTACCCCCAGCCAGGTCTTTGACTAAAAAGCTCCTTTCCACAGAGGCTGGAATCCTGCTAAGTTCATTGAGAGCCAGGAGCCACTTCCATTTCATTTCCAGAGCTCACCTCGTGGGCTTGCCAGAGAAATGAGGGCGGATCACAGGAGGACTAGAGTATCATGTCAACAGACACATTAACAACTCGTTTTTACCAACCCTCTCATAGAGTCCTGGTTAGGAACGTTAGAAGCACGTTTTAATTATAGTCTTCGAAGACGTACATTGGTTAATTTTCCTGGACCACTATCACACGAAGCAAGTTGTAAGGAAGCCCGCTTAGAGGTAAGCTTCTGGCAGAGTAAGACCTGAGACTTTCTCAAAGGCCCAACTCTCATTCTTGAAAGCAAAGGACATTTTTCAAAGGCGCTCGGGGTAAGGAGAAGGACACACGTGACCACCCAATAACTCAAACACAGCTCAGATTCCGTGGGCTTCTGCGCGAGGACACCTTGACACGACGCGAGCAGCTCCGGCAGTTGGCAGCTCAAAAACGCTGATCGATGCTTACAGCAAATGGTAATTACACACGAAAATACTGGGTCACTTCGCAGAACAGAAGCAAATGGAAAGCCACAGGCGAGACGGATGGCCTACAGTACTTCTATGCTCTTGGCTCTGAGGATCAGGCTACTTGGAGCTAACTGGGTATGACTACAAATGCAAACTAGTTTAATGAGAAAGCTGTTTTTTTATTTTTACTTTTGTTTATTTTTATTTATTTATTTGAGAGCGACAGACAGACAGAGAGAGAAAGAGGGAGAGAGAGTGGGGCAGGGGGGGAGAATGGACACACCAGGGACTCCAGCCACTGCAAACAAACTCCAGATGCACATACCACCTTGTGCATCTAGCTCACATGGATACTGGGGAACCGAGCCTCGAACCAGGATCCTTAGGCTTCCCAGGCAAGCGCTTAACCGCTAAGCCATCTCTCCAGCCCAGAGAAGGCTGGTTTTCAATTGCGGATTAATAAAACTAGAATTATGTTGCCATGAAAGAAGGCAAACCTTGTTTTTCTATTGCCATGAAGAGTAGAAAATCTGAATAGCAGAGATCCTTCTCAATGGGGCTAAGAGACGGGGCTATGGCTGGTGTGATGCACTGTGCACGTGACATGACACGCACATACAGATGCAGTCCAAGGAAACAGGGAGCTGCTGACTGACAGCATCTGTGGCACTACAATTCCTGTGAGCAGACAAGTACACAACATATGAAAGCTACATGTAATGGTTAGGTAAAGTACGTATTACCTCTGAGCAAACAAACAGAAAGTTCATAAAATAATTTGGTACCTCTAAGAATTGGTGAAAAACTGGAAAAAGAGGCCAGATTTTTCCTAGTAACAGTCCCAACATGCATTTGGCAGTGTTGATGTCTAGGCTGCGCTGGTCCTTTTCCTGTTAAGTGGACAAAAACAAGGATAAGCCAGACCATTCTAAAGCAAAAGCATCAGGAATCCAAACGTGTACTTCTCTTCATCATGAGATTTTTAAATAATTCATTTATCCCACATCATAAAAACCCTGAATGGGAGCTAAGTGCACGGGGGAGTCAAGCACAATGGAAAATGTGATCATTTGGGATAACAGACATAAATTTATCTTGAGAGAGATTCATGTGAATTAAATAACACTACCCTGATGCAAAATCAATCATACAGTCGTAGTATCTATAATCATTTCATAGGAGAAATAAAAATCTACAATTCAATAACATGATTATTTCACATTTATGATAACTATTAGAATTGTAATTATAGCTCTTAACTAAAGATAGTTTAGGCATTTCATGCTTAGTAATTGGGTTGCCTTAATGAGACTTATTTTTCTATTAAGTTTTATTGCATGGGGTAAATTTTATTTTTCTTGTGCCTAAATATGCTGGAATTTACTGCAGCTCATAACGAGGGTTGGGGCTTGGCAGCTCTTTCCCAGTCGAAGGATGACACCATCCACCTGCTCATTCACTCCTGGTTGTTTGGATGTGAGTGTCCCCGGTGACCTCATGGGTTTGTGATTAAGCCTCGTATTTAATCCCCAGCTGGTGGAGCCTTTGGGAAGTGGAGGAGCTGTGCCACTGGGGGTGGATCTTAGGGTGCGACAGCCCGGCCCTGTACACTGAGCTTTCTCTTGGCCCTTTCTGCCCCACGGTGTGTGAAGAAGCGATGCCTGGCTGTCTGCTCCTGCCGTGCGTTTTTCCACTGCCCTTCAATCTGTAAGCTCAACGCCAAGCCTGCCCTTCCATAAGCTGCTTCGAGGCGAAGGTAGCTGACGCGTGCTCCCCACGCCCTCCTCATCTGGCATGTCTCGCACGTGACACCCAGCAGAGTAGTGACCGAGCGAAGGGCAATGTCGCAGGGAAACCAGGAAACAGAACAGACATACACAGTTCACGCTCATCCCACTTTTATTTGTAATGGAAACTCCTACTTCTTCATTCCACTTTGCTTCTGTGTGTCCATTTTAGAGCTACACGTGGTTTTTACAGAAAGGTTTAGAGGCTCTGGGACCTCCACAAGGTAATCTTACACATCTAAAGCTGGCCTTCATGTTGTGTCTCAACGGGAATGAAAATGTGCCAAAAGGACTTTTCCACAAAGGGGGAAGGCACTCGGCTGTCTGCTAGAATAGAACATCAGTGTCCCCCAAATCGCAGGAGGATGCTGTGACCACCCTTTATCGGCCACATACACCTTTGGACACTCAGCAGTGAAGTGACGTTTAATACACAGTAAATTTCTTTCCACAGTACTTATTTTCAAGGAGGACGCGAACAGTAGAGCCATGTAGGGCCTCAACAGCAGCAAACAAGAGAGGGGAGGACACGGAAACCTGCCACTTCAGGAAGACGCACGAGGTCTTTTGGTCACAGTGGTAAAGTATGATGGCTCAGCTACTGAAGGACACTCAGCTGCAGCCTGATGATGGAGGGACACCTCAATTCCAGTTCTTTGAACATGGGGGGAGGGAGGTCACCTGCCCAGTGTTCTCTACCTGTCCTTTGACCACAGAGATGGTCCCACCAGGTCTTGGAAGCCCCTGAGGGGAAGAAGACAGAAGTGGTAATCTAAGGGGCTGGAGAGATGGCTTAGCGGTTAAGCGCTTGCCTGTGAAGCCTAAGGACCCCAGTTCGAGGCTTGATTCCCCAGGATCCATGTTAGCCAGGTGCACAAGGGGGCACATGTGTTTGGAGTTCATTTGCAGTGGCTGGAAGCCCTGGCGCGGCCATTCTCTCTCTCTCTCTCCCTCTTTCTCTGTCGCTTTCAAATAAATAAAAATAAACAACAAAGAAATGTTTTTTAAAAAGAAGTGGTAATCTAACCTATGTGGCTGTGTTTCGGTGCTTCTCTGTGGGCGTGGTGGATGTCAACAACACACCACACCACGCCACGCCACACCACACCACGAAACAACCCACAAGAAAAATGAGTCAATTGTTAGGAAACACACACAGCACCACAAGACCAGGCCAAAGTCTGTCAATCTACAGCTCACAGGCTGACCACACTGGCCCTCTGAAGTGTCTTCTCTGACCATCTGTAACCATTCGTGAACCCCCACATCTCCGGTCTGGTCCTCGCTCTTCATCAGTGTTTACGCTCCCACCATCTTTGACATACACTACAGTGACAAGAAAGTTCTAGAAGGTACAGAAGACCTGGACAGACTCTGCAACAATGTCATCGTCTGACACAAGGTGCAGCCCGCGGCTGGCAATCACAACCACCATCTTCTGCCTAGCGAATAAGAAAGCGATATCATGGACGCACTCGCCATCTGAACAGTGGCGTCTCACTGACGACCGCTGGTGCCTGGGGTCAAATGCAATGACCAAAACTGGAGACATGCGAGAGTCTTGGGAACAACGCACTGGAGAGCGAGCCCACGGCACACGCCTTCCCAGCACTGAACTGCACACGCTCCCGGGGTCCTCTGTCCACATCGATCCCTATGAGCACGCTCTGCGAAGGAGTTCCCCACTGGAAATGAAATGCTTCTCCCGTGATGCTACCAGGCAGCCATCAATGCGATGCACATTAAGGGGGAAAAATCACCTTCATTAAATTCAAGTACAACAAAGACATCCAAAAGCTCTTTTCAAGAAGTTAAAATAGTAAACAGTCAACACCGACTCACAGCTCTACCAAAGAGCAAAGAATTCTGCAACCCCAGGTCTGACTCTAAGCTGAGAGCCTGGAGACAGACAGCAATTAGCATCCCCACAAGGCTCATCTCAGGAGAAGGAGGAGAGACAGAAGCCCTTCTCTTTCCCTTCCTACCTCTTGACCCCCAAATGAACTTCATCAACTAATTTTCTAATAGAAAGAGAACGATTTCGTGCCATTCTCCAAACCGTAACACAAACTGAGCAGGCTGGGATATGCTGATCATCTGGAGGCAGGCGTGACCTCATCTTCCTGAACTACAGATCTAAAAAGCAGACCTCCGAGAATAAACTAGCTGCAAGACCAAAGGCTCCTCTTTGAAACAGTTGAAGACGCTACGTGTGCACACGGGATGAAGGCGCTTCTGACGCTAAACGCTGACCGAGAGCTAACGTGCAGAACAGTCATGTGTCATCAGGTCACCGGAGTTCTAATGTCTTTTGAGTATCTCTGTTCATGTAAGACTGTTCCCGGGCAGGTTCTCCTGTAAGATGTGGCACAAATTAAAACTGAAAGAAAAGCATCATGAACAGACAAAGTACGCTATTAAAAAAAAATGAACCTGAGAGGAGTTGGATCTCTGCATGTGCCCTGTCAGAAACCCCGGACTGCTCCACATGACCTGTTTCCGAGTTGCATTAAGTTTTAATGGTGTGAGACTTACATGGAAAAAACAAAACCTTCAATTGAAAAAAAAAATCCCAAAAGCTCTTTTAAAAAGTTATTTATTTGCAAAGAGTAAGAGACAAGAGAGAGAGAGAGAGAGAGAGAGAGAACGGGCAAGCCAGGGCCTGTTGTTAATGCAAACAAACTCCAGATGTATGTGCCACTTTGTGCTTCTGGCTTTATGTGAGTACTGGGGAATCAAACCCAGGCCATCAGGCTTTGCAAGCAGGTGCCTTACTGCTGAGCTATCTCTCCAGCCCCAAATCCATTTTTGGAATGTATGTACGTGTGCATGAGCACGTATGTGCCGTGGTGCGCATGTGGAGGTCAGAGGACAACCTCATGGTGTCAGTCCTCCCCTTCCATCTTGTCTGAGACACAGTCTCTCTTGTTTTTGCTGCTGCCATTCCCAGGCTCGCTGGTCCGCAAGCTTGGGGACCTCCTGGTGCTGCTTCTAACTACTGCTGGTGTGTGGCGATGACATGCAGTTTTACAAGGGTTTTAGGCATCTGAGGTCCAGTCATCAGGCTTGTGCTTTAAACTACTAAACTGTTTTTTTGTTTTTCTAATATTTTAGTTATTTGAGAGTGAGAAAGACGAAGAGGGAGGGAGGGAGGGAGGGAGGGAGGGAGGGAGAGAGAGGGAGAGAGAGAGAGAGAGAGAGAGAGAGAGAGAGAGAGAGAGATTGAACCTGGGTCCTTAGGCTTTGCAGGCAAGTGCCTTAACCGCTGAGACATCTGTCCAGCCCAGTTTTTTTTCTTTTCAATTTTTTTTATTAACAACTTCCATGATTATTAAAAAAAAAATCCCATGGTAAAGCCCTCTCTGTCCCCACTTCCCCTTTGAAACTCCATTCTCCATAAAAGCCCCTCCCCCTCTCAATCAGTCTCTCTTTTATTTTGCTTAGCGGTGAAAGCACTTGCCTGTGAAGCCTAAGGAACCAGGTTTGATTCCTCAGTACCCATGTAAGTCCAATGCACAAGGTGGTGCATGTGTCTAGACTTATTTGCAGTGGCTAGAGGCCCTGGCATCCATTCTTTCTCTCTATCTGCCTCTCAAAATAAGTAAATAAATACAAATAAAATTTAAAAGAAAGAAAAAGAATAGAAAACTGCTTTTTAAAAAAAGAAGTGTTAGGGGCTGGAGAGATTGCTTAGTAGTTAAGGCGTTTGTCTGCAAAGCCAAAGGACCTCGGTTCAATTCCCCAGGACCCACGTAAGCCAGATATACAAGGTGGCACATGTGTCTGGAGTTCGTCTGCAGTGGCTGGAGGCTCTGGCATGCCCATTCTCTCTCTTGCTGTCAAATAAATAAAATAAATAAATAAAATATTTTTTTAAAAAAGAGAAGTGTTAAGGGACTTTTTTTTTTTTAAGGCAGAAAGAAAATGAAAACCATCAGACAGACATTCAGACCTACACAAGAGAAACAGAGAACAGAAAATAATAACAATCTGGGCGACTATAGCAGATCTATTTGCCTATCTAAGACAAAGATGATGACATGAGATTGACAGGAAGAGTAAAACATATGACAACAGCATATAAAGTATGGCAGGCAAGATCCACACACACTATTGTAAAGGCTTTAAAATTACACTTGAGGTAGCATGTCATTATTCGAAGTCTGTGAAAACTTTAAAATGTTTATGATAAGGCCCAGAAAAACCACTAGAAATAAATAAGTGGAGGAAATAGGTACTAAGACAATGGAAGAAATTAAAGTCACACAAATAAAAAAAAAAATCTCCACCTGAATCCAAAAGGCATGAAAAAAAGAAATAGAGGCATAGCAACAACAACAAATTTAATTATAAAAATAGATGGTGGGGGGGGGTGCGGAAATGGCTCAGCAGTTAAATGCTTACTTTACGAGTTTGTTGACCAGAATGTTAATCCCCAGCACCATGTAAGGCTGGACACAGAATAGCACATGTAACTATAGTTACAAACTACCTACAGGAAGGGGAGGCAGAGCCAGGAGCATTCTGACGTCTGAACGTCAGCTACACTTGCCTTCCCAGAAGAAGAAACAAGAAAAGCCCTGACTCAAAGAAGCTGAAGGAGAGGACTGACCTCCATACGTGTCGTGACACACACACACACAACTGTGTGCACATACATACACAGACTGTCTTAAGAAACAGATGGGACAGAGGAAATACAAAAGACAGGAGATATAAACTTTGCTGGAGAGATGGCATAGCAATGAACGCACTTGCATGCAAAGCCTAAGGACCCAGGTTCAATTCCCCAGGACCCACGTAAACCAGATGCGTAAGGGGGCGCATGCATCTGGAGTTCGTTTGCAGTAGCTGGAGGTCCTGGTGCACCCATTCTCTCCCTCCTCCCCCTGCCTCTCTGTCTCTCTCTCTCTACATATATATAATATGTATATATGTATATATATACATATATATACATACCCACACATATTATATATATACATAATATCTGCCTCTTATTCTCTCCAATAGGTTAACGTGAAAGGAATGCCATGTAGATTTTAATAAAAACAAAGCTAGATTGGCCACACTTCTATCTGACAAGGTCAACTTCAGAACAAGGGACAGACTTCGTAATGCTAAATGGTCAGTTCATCCACGGCTAAGTATATCTAAACTGAGCATAAGAATTGCAAAATGCGTAAGCAAAAGAGAGACAGGAGTGATACTAAATATATCAAAACTTAGCATAAGAATTTCAAAATACATAAGCAAAAACAAAAAAAAAAAAGATAGACGTGTCACAGAAATAATTAGAATTGGGGAATTCGGCATTCCCCTCTCAAGAATGGAAAGCAGCAGCAGTCGAACAAGGACAGAGACGCCAGCGGCTCCATCCACCAGCTGCACGTGACTGACGTTCGCCCACCGAGCCACGGCACGGCGTGCATCTAAGTGCATGTCAGACACCATCCCGGCGCATCAGAGTCTAGACCACAAATTAAACAGACTCAAGTTACACAGGGCATGTTCTCGGACCACAACTGAATTAAACTAGGTCTCCATAACAAAATATTTATCTAGAATTTCCCAAATGCTTGGAAAGCAACAACATACTCAAGAAAGAAAGAAACAAAGAAAGCAAAAGGGAGAGCAGGAATGGTGGTACATGTCTATAATCCCAGCACTCAAGAGGCTGAGGCAAGAGCATGGTGCGTCTCAGGCCAGCCTGCACCATATAGCAAGACCCCGGTAAGTCATATGCACAAGGTGGTGCAAGCATCTAGAGTTCGTTTGCATTAGCTAGAGGCCCTAGCACATCCATTCTCTCCTCTCTCTCTCTCTCTCTCTGATAAACAAATAAATTTTTTTTTTAGAAATTTGTCTTAAAAAAATACATCACAAGTTGGTCGTGGTGGCGCATGCCTTTAATCCCAGCACTTGGGAGGCAGAGGTAGGAGGATCGTCGTGAGTTCAAAGCCACCCTGAGACTCCATAGTGAATTCCAGGTCAGCCTGGGCTACAGTGAGACCCTACCTCGAAAAACAAAAACAACAACAACAAAATCACAGTGGGAACTAAAAAACATTTCTAACTGAAGGCAAATGAATCCCAACACTCAAGAGGCAAAGGCAGGCGGATCACTATGAGTTCGAGGCCACCCTGAGACTGCATATTTCAGGTTAGCCTGGGCTACAGTAAGACCCTTCCTCAAAAAGAAAAAGAAAAAGAAAAAAAAGGAAGAAAGAAGACACTACATTTCAGAACTTGTGGCATCCAGCTGGATGAAACAAGGATTCATTACCAAGTTCATCTTGAGTACATGTAAGCTGAACTGAATCACTCTGGCAATTAATGGTGGTGATTAAATGAGTCATTACTCACTGCTGCATAAGAAGGATCAATGAATGCACCAGCATTTACCAGGGTGCTCCTTCAAAGCAAAGAACCGTACAGGACAGACGAAGGAATAAAAAATCACGGTCCCTCAATCTACGCGGACTATGCAGGCCTGTGTGCAGAATTCTGAAACCACACAGAGGAAGTTCGGGGCTATGTGAACGAGGGCTGCGGGGAAGTAGAGCGTGTGGCTGGGCCCAGAGCTCGGAGACGGAGAGAGTGGCGGGAGTACGACAAATGGGGGGGGGGGGCTCCCGGGCAGCAGCCTGGCACGAGCAGAGGCAGAAATCGCAGGTAGAAAGGTCAGGCCTCAGGCTCAGGGAGAAACAGCTGATGCGCTCTCCCCACCCAAGGGAGGTGAGTTTTAGTAGCTCAGAACCCGACTGGGAGGGCCTGGAGTAAGCTACAGCCTGGACTTGGAGTCCCAAGACCCTGGTTTGAGCGTTGGACCTACAGTTTATTAACAGTGGGACTATGGTCAAGTTTCTCCACTTTCTCCTGTGGGGAGTGGATGAAGTCCATTCCTGTCTATCCCTGAGGGCGGCTGTGGGGGGGGGGGGACCTGGGTCGCCCCCTCCAGGAAGCGTGGTATAAGCACAAAGGTAGTGGGAAGGCTCTGAAGGCTTTGGGGTGCTGAAGGAACACAGATGGAACCCTACAAATGTAGGTGCTGGTTGAGGAGTGAAGGAACATGAAAATCAGGCTAACATACAAATACAAGAAAGGGGCTGAAGAGATGGCTCAGCAGTTAAGGCCTTGCCTGCAAAGCCGAAATGACCTGGGTTTGCCTTCCCCAGTGCCCACGTAAAGCCAGATGCACAGGGTGGCACAAGCATCTGGAGTTTGGCTGCAGGAGCTGGAGAATCCGATGCAGCCGTGTTTTTTTTCTTTTATTGTTGTTGTTTGTTTTTTGCTCTCTTGCTCGCTCTTATTCCCCCAACCTAAACAAATAAATGACTTTTAAAAAAAAGTGTAAGAGGATGGGCGTGGTGGCGCACATCTTTAATCCCCGTGCTCAGGAGGCAGAGGTAGGAGGATCACTGTGAGTTTGAGGCCACCCTGAGACTCCATAGTGAATTTCAGGTCAGTTTAGGCTAGAGCAAAACCCTACCTTGAAAAAAAAAAAAAAAAAACAGGATAAGAAAGGAGTAACAAGGGCCTTGTTTGGTGAGGCTGTGGTACAGTGGAGACGCTAAGGAAGAGGGCGCTGAGCAGAGACTGGCCCAGAATGGATGGAAGCCAGGGAGGGGGACGCAGGCATCTGAATCTAAAGCACAATAAAGGGGACACAGCAGTCAGAAAACAGCTGACCTGGATGTTATGATCAGGTTTCACTGTGTTGTTTTCAAACAAGCTTTTTGTTGTTTTCCTTTCCCACCCTTCCCTCCCCCCTGAATTTAAGCCTCCTCTCTGCTTTCCTAACGCATGTGTCCTTGTGTCCTCTCGCTCCTGTGTCACCCTTGCCCCCCTCTCCTGGTCTCTGATCTCGAATCCCAGCCTGTACTCCATCTCACCTCCCCTTAGTTACCTACAAACATTGAGAGCTAGGATCCACGCAGGAGCGAAAATGTGGGATTTTTGTCTTTCTGGGCTGGGGTTACCTCACTAAAGTGTTTTTCTTTCCACTTCCATGCATCTCCCTGCACATTTAGTAGTTTCATTTATTCTCCACAGCTGAGCAAAACGCCGTTGTGCTACACTGCCCCACACTGCCACTGTCCAGTCATCAGCTGATGGACATGTAGGTTGATTCTGTTTGCTAGCTTCTGTGTCAAAAACGGCCCACAGATATTTAAAAAAAAAAAAATGTTTGACATCCTCAGTTATCAGAGACATGCAAATTAACACCACTTTGTGATTTCATCTTATCCCAACAGGAATGGCTATGAAGAATACTAATGACAACAAATGGTGGTGAGGTGGTAGGGAATGAATAACTCTTATTTCCTGTTGGTGGGAGAATACACTCGTGCAGCCACTGTGGAAACCAGTTACATTTCTAAAGAGACTGTTATCCATACTATATAGGAAACAGCGGGCTTTGACGAAAAGAAGAAGAAAAAATCTTATGTAATAAAACTACTTAATCCTAGAAGCTAGAGCCTAGTTTAAAAGTATCTGAGGGCCAGGGAAACAGCTCCGCGGCTCTAAGTGCTTGCATGCAAACCACGATAGCCCAGGTTCGATTCCCCAGTTCCCATGTACAAGTCAGACACACAACATGGCATGGGTGTGTGGTGTTGGTTTACAGTGGCAAGAGACTCTGGTGTGCCCATTCTCCCTTTCTCTAAAAAATGGCGTTTAGTTACACACTGTATCCGAAGTTTTCTAATGTCAATCCACTCCATGCACACTGTGACTTTAACAGAAGGTTGGGGTAGCAGGAAGACACACAAATGAGGGTGCCACGGAGGAGCACTAATGTGTCGCTGCGGGTGCATTAGAATTTGCCGTGCGATCAATTTTGGGTGGGAGACTGGTGGAGTCAGAGTTTTTGTTTTTTTTTGAATGCAGTTAATCAAGAAAAACCTAGTCACGTGAATCCACGAAACACACAAACGTACAGACAATACCATTCTGGAAGACAGTACAGTTACAAGGGCGGTAGATCACATCTGGATGACCACAACACCCAACGGTGTTTTGGAATTCACTACCTGTGACGACCAGGCTACAGGTAAAAGGTTTCATCTCATGCCCCCAAAGAACCGCGGCCATGTATTTGGACTGGATTTGCCACGCAACAACCAGGAAATTAGCCTGGATTCTAAATTCACATGATTTCCAAATTTAATACTAGCACCCAAAGTGAAGCTGGACTAGATATGATTATTCTCATACCTCGAAGGGAGGAGGTTCATTGTTATGTGAGAAGGAAGTGTTTCAAGTTTATCAGAGAGACGTTTGAAACTATTACACACCCACGTACACGTTACTCAGAAGCCAGGAACAAGAACTGGTCAATGTCAGCGGCTGTGGCTGCGACTTTGTGCTTGCATAAAATTTTTGCCCAGAATCAGTTGGTTTTTATTTTATGTATTAATTTATTGGTTTTAAGAGGTAGGGTCTCACTCTGGCTCAGGCTGACTTGGAATTCACTATGGAGTCTCAGGGTGGCCTCGAACTCACAGCAATCCTCCTATCTCTGCCTCCAGAGTGCTGGGATTAAAGGCATGCGTCACCACGCCCGGCTCAGTTTTCAAAGGAATCAGAAACACTGACTACCATCCCGGGAGTAACATTTTTTCAAGGTGTTTGCTGTGGTGTATATAAACAAACCTCAAAGGGCGATAAAAGTGGGGAATTGGGGCGGGGACAGACTCTATAGAACTCACCCGTGCAAAGTCAAAGGCGTATCTGTAAATGAGCTTAAAATTTGTAGTGTCATTTAATAACGACCGTAAGTAATCCAAAGTAGTTCTGAGTTTTTCTGTTGTATCACATCTAGGGAAACAGAAGAAAGGTAAATTATAATCCGACTTTGTTTTATAAATTGGAGTAATATAAAACCAAAGGTTTTTTTTTATTTTGAAAAAGTTGAATTTAAAACAAGAATGAATAAAAAGCCTGAAGTAGGATGTGTCCATAATGATCAATTACTTTCCGTATGTTCTAATAAATTTCAGATGGACAGAAAAGTTGACAGAAGAGTAAATAAACTCACACTGAGCCACCCCCCAGCTTCCACAGGGAACGCTCTGTCACACTGACACACTTCTTCCCTGCATGTCCTTTTTTTTAAAAAAAATTTTTTTTTAATTGGGCTTGAGAGATGGCCTAGCAGTCAAGGTGCTTGCCTGTAAAGCCTAAGGACCCATGTTCAACTCCCCAGGTCCCATGTAAGTCAGACACACAAGGTGATGCATGTGCAAGGTCACGCATATGCACAAGGTGGTGCATCCATCTGCAGTGGCTGGAGGCCCTGGCACACCCATTCTCTCTCTCTCACTTGCTCACTCTCATTTTCTCTCTCATTAAAAACTAGTTTTATTTATTTATTGGAGAAAGAATGGACATGCCAGAGTCTCTGGCCACTGCAACTGAACTCCAGATGCATGTGCCACCTTGTGCATCTGGCTTACGGGGGTCCTGGGGAATCAAACCTGGGTCCTTGGGCTTTGCCAGCAAGCGCCCTAACCGCTAAGCCACGTCTCCAGCCCTGCCTGTGCTTTTGGCTGTGCTGCGAGAGCATCGACGATGCGTTACCCACGGACCCTCTGATGCCACCTCAACAGTCAGTGTTCACGTCCCCTGCTGAAGACACCTCCCCATTGATGTCCTGATTTTGTTCACAGTGCATCATGATTGAAGAGACCAGCCCAGCCGTTTCTTCAGCATGCGAATCTATCAGCGAATTTTCCAGTGATTATGTAGGCGTGACACTGCACACGGGCACACGTGTGACGCTGTGTCGTCACGTCACGCTGCAATCGGTTTGTAATGTTATGGTGGGACCCACCAGACTCTCTGTTTAAAGTACTTTCATCCCTCTGACACGTGGTGTGATGACACCTTGAGACTACCCAGTTAGCTGACATTCTGCTCCAAGTATACAATCACTTTCAACTTCACATTTTCCTGATGCCTCAACATCCTCAAAAGATAGGCTGTGAAGAAATTGTCCAGAAGACCAGGTAAAACACTGTGATAAAGCTGTTTTCAACCTTAGTGTAGTGACATTCACATGCACCAATAAGATCCTCTAGTCTATTTGGGGGGGAGGGGGTTGACAGAGAGAGAGAGAGAGAGACAGAGAGAGAGAGAGAGAGAATGGGCGTGTCAGGGCCTCCAGCCACTGCAAATGAACTCCAGAGGCATGCACCACCTTGTGCATCTAGCTTTGTGGGTACTCAGGATTGTAACCTGGGTCCTTAGATTTCGCAGCTAACCATCTCTCCAGCCCTTTTGTTTTGTTTTGTTTTGTTTTGTTTGTGGCAGGGTCTCACTGTAGCCCAGGCTGACATGTAATTTCTATGTCGTCTCAGGCTGGCCTCAAATTCACAGCAAACCTCCTACCTCTGCCTCTTGAGTGCTGTGATTATAAAGGTGCGTGCCACCACACCCAGGGGCTTGGGGGTGGAGGGAAGGACAGAATGTGCATGCCAGGGCCTCCAGCTGCCGCAAACAAACTCCAAATACATGTGCCACCTTGTACATCTGGCTCCATGTGGTTACTTGGGAATTGAACTCAGGTCCTTAGGCAGTGCAGACAAGCACCTTAACCACTGAGCAATCTCTCCGGCCCCCCTGTGTTTTGCTTGTGGTTCCTAATACAGCTATGTGTCTAAGGGTCTCAGACACTCTCAGTGAGGCCACTGAGCCATGCCATCCTTCCCTGTCATCTCGCAGGCCTCTCCTGATACACTTCTATAGCAGTGCTGGGTGAGCCTTACACACCTCCATTTACACAGTCATTTGATCCACTGCTGATGTCCGCCTGAGTCAAGACCACATCGGGAGGTGCAGCACAAAGATTCTCTGATCCTGTCACCCTCCTAAGAAGAAGGGGTCCCTGCATCCCCTTGCTGACTTTCTACAGTCTGCTTTCACTTTAATTCAGTGCACTGAATCTGGGTATCCAATGCACACACCAGCACAGGGACCCCTTAGGGCTGGCTCTGTGTTCTGACGCACTCCCACCTGTCTCTGAGGGATACCACATTGTCTGTCACAGGCTGTTCTAGCCCACCCCACTGCTCAGGATTTGAAACCTGGGATTCCTCCAGGGAGCCTGGCGATGACAGCCTGTTTTTACCACTAAGTAACATGGTGTTTACTTTTCATAAGGAAGCATACTAATTGGTCATTTTTACAAATTAATACGTAGCCTTTAAAAATGAGGACCAATGTTCTCCATATCCCTAGCAACATCAGAGCTTTTCAGTGCTGGGTAGGGGACCTTGTGCCTCTGTGTATAGCTTTTCTCTATGCGTAAGTATAGATAGGAACACAATATTTCAGACTTCAAAAACTAAAACATGGTCCACACTGTAGTGCGCTGACTGATTTTTAACAATTAACTTGTAAAAGCTCCTTTTTGGCAGCCAGGTATAAATAAGGCCTTGTGGTCTCTCCATTATCATGATAAACCTTCTAAAAGCCCAAACCTCGAGTAAATATTTACTTTTTATGGCAGGCAATCATTAAGAATGTCCTTCCTGATGCTGGAATAGAAAAAAATTAAAATGAGACTATTCTAGAAGCGAGGAGAGACTTCTTCAGTGGACTAACATGCCAAGAGGTGGCCGAGAGATAAGTGCGAACTATAGAAGAATCCGTGGGGAGGCAGGAAGGGTTCCCCAGGTGTTAGGAACAGAATGTGCTAAGGACCAGTAGCAGAACAGGGCAGAGCAAGTCTAAAGGGTAGGGGCACGCCATACAGGGTTCTGTGGTCCTCTGTCAAGGGCTATAGATGGGATCCTAGGAAGAACAGAGATGGTCCACCGTGGGAGAGATGGCACTTGCATCTTGGCAGGCTCATGCTGGATGCCTAAGAGGGGTGTGGGGGAGGAAAGGTGATGTTGAGAGACCTAGCACCAGAACCCCGGTGACAGGCAATAAGGACTGGGAGACACACGGCCAGGGGTTCTGACTGTGAGGGCGCTAGTGGCACCGGGTGTGGGACTGCAGAAGCAGGTGTCTTTTGATTAGAGAAATAATTAACAGCTTCTTATTAATAATGCGGGAGGAACAACCATTCAACCCCAAATTAAGTAAGGCCAGATCCCTGCTCCTCACTGGAGAGGAAAGCCAAGGTCCAATCCCACAGGCACAGGCCGGATCGGGGCTGGCAGACCAGCTCGGTCCTGAGCGCACAGGGGTTCGTTCTCCGCGGCGGGGCACAGGAAGCGGAGTGCAGAACTCTGGCACTGCTAAGGAGAGCATCGAGGTGATACGCCAGGTCTGTCTAATGGCAGGCCCAGGAGTGACCCTGCCACCCGGCAGAAAGGTGCCCCCATGCCTGAAAGATATCCAGAGCGCACACCCAAGTGTGGGAAATGAACAAGGTCTCTTGGGCTAACTACAAAATGCACAAGGCAAAACTCCTCCGCATGTATATACCCGTCCAGGCCTCATTCCCCAGAGAGTCAGGGAGACAGCCCCCACCCCCAGTGGCCCAGAACCGTGGGTGGCCATCTAGTAGCCACTGTACAAGGACACGTTCAGAAGGGTGTGGTTCTAGCACAGCAGCAGTGAGGACACAGGCTCAGGACGTGTAAGTGCAGACCTGGGGCTTTCTGAACAGCCCCAAGGGTCACAGTGGCAGAGGTGCCTTTAGAAGAAGCACTGTTTGTTTCAAAACAGACACACCCAAGGTGGGGGTGGGCCACAGTCAGTGTCTACTGCTCTGCCACGTTCTGAAGCGGCAGCTCAGTCCCGCAGTCTGCAGATGTCACGCAGTCAGACCCTGCCATCCTTCGCTTGGCCTGAGGCCACTATTCTAACCCAGTTGCACACAATGCTGGCTACTGTTCTAAACCCTTGGTTTGGAAAAGAGTGACAGAACCCATTCCAAACTGTAGTTCCAAAACCCAAGTTCTTTCTATTTCTACCTACCACACTCTCACTGTACAGAAACAATCATTTTTAAGAAAAAAATACCTTTTTATTTTTAATTTTTTACCAAATATATTGCTATTGTCTGAATCCATGTCTTCCCCTAACCATCCATGTATATATATGTGTGTGTGTGTGTGTGCATATATATATATATATATATATATATATATATATATATATATACCACCAATTTGAATTTTAGAATCTCCTAATCTCCACGGTGATGATATTAGGAAATGATTGGGCAAATCAAGAAGATGGGACCTTTACAGATGAAATTATAAAAGTGGCCTAAAAGAGCTTGTTGTTCTGGCTACCACATGAAGACAGACAGACACACACACACACAAGCAGGCCCTCCCCAGACACCAAAGCAGCTGGTACCTTAACCCAGGATTTCCCTCTAGAACAGTAAGAAATAAAATTCTGTTGTTTATAAGCACTTTGCTATAGTAATCTAATAGATAAAGATATATGTCAGTGCATATAAATATGGGTCTTATTATATGAGCATTAATTCCAGCTTGAATCCAAAACATTTTATGGAACAAATTTAATATAATGAAAATGGACAAAAACATGGGGGAGGAGAATCCTCTAAAATGTAAAACAAAACAGATAATTCAAAAGATGGACTATTTTCCATTTGGTGCATATAAATAACCATGTTTAAGTTTTCCTATGTACAAAACAAACTATGTATAAATACAGGACTTAGTTGATTCAATTAACACAAAGAAAATACCTAATTACTTCAGAATTTTTTTTACCTGAGTGTTCTAAGCCTCTCATGGACTTTGTCTCAATGATGGTTAGCCTGTACTATCAACCTGACTGGATTGAGAATCACCCCAAAGAAATACCTCTGGGGTTTTAAACCTCTGAGGATATTTTCAGAGAGGATTAACTAAGGAGGGATGATGGTCCACCCTGAAAATGGGCAATACCATCCCATAGGCTGGGGTCCTGGGCTGAACAAAGAGAAGGCAAAAGCCAGCTGGGTGTAAGCATTCCCCTTTTTCTACATCCTCATCTACCCACACGTGAGCAAGTGCCTCATGCCCCTATCACCATGCTTTCCCACCACCATGGACTGGACCCTCAGAACTACAAACCCAATAAGTCACTTCTTCCAAGATCCTTCTGGTCTGGTATAATAGTTCCCTTCTCATTGCTGGGCTGAAACACCCGACCAGAAGCAGCTTATGGGAGGAAAGGTTTATTTCAGGCTAAGGGTAAGTTTCATCATAGTGGGCAAAGCATGGCAGAGCAGGCAACCAGCTCGTGTCTTCATGCATCAGCCAGGTGGTGGGAGCAGCACAAAAGAGCAAGTCTGGAACCCCCAGTGGGCTGACTAGTAAACCTCAAGGTCTGCACTCAGGGACACACCTCCAGCAAGGCTCCACCTCTCAAAAGTCCCACAACTTCCCCAATTTTCTACCAGCTGCAGACCAAGTATTCAAAACACATGAGCCCATGAGTCAAAACACCACCTCAGGTATTTGGCCACAGCAGTAAGAAGCGTATTTGAAAACCTGGTACCAGGAGTGGGGTGGTTGTTATGATAAGCCTGACCTTGTGGTTCATAGGTCTCAGGAATTAGTTCACAGGAGCACTAAGGACAAGTATGGTGCTGCAGGCTAGCAAAGCCCTAGAATACTATAAGCAGAACTTAATGTGTAGTTCTGGTGGGAGAATGCTGAGAGAAATACCCACATCAAAGACTGCTCACAAGGCTTCAGGGGGGGAAACAGGGAATGTATCAGGAACTGAACTATCAAAAAAAAAAACCAAAAAAAAAAAAAAAAAAAAAAAACAAGCCGGGCGTGGTGGCGCACGCCTTTAATCCCAGCACTCGGGAGGCAGAGGTAGGAGGATCGCCGAGAGTTCGAGGCCACCCTGAGACTACATAGTGAATTCCAGGTCAGCCTGAGCCAGAGTGAGACCCTACCTCAAAAAAAAAAAACCAAAAAAAAAAAAAAAAAGGAACTGAACTAGAGACCATGTGTCTTCTAGTTTGACAAGTAACTGGCTGCATTCTGCCCATGTCCTAAAAAAATGAGTGCAGCTGAACTGAAATGTATAATTTGGGGCTGGAGAGATGGCTTAGCGGTTAAGTTGTTTGCCTGCAAAGCGTAAGGACCCAGGTTTGATTCCCCAGAACCCACGTACAGCCAGGTGCCCAAGATGGTGCATACATCTGGAGCTTGTCTTCAGTGGCTATTGGCTCTGGTATGCCCATTCTCCCCCCCCCCAACATAAATAAATAAATTATTTTTAAAACTTTTTTAAAAGGGGCTAATTTAGCTGGGTATGGTGGTGCATGCCTTTAATCCAGCACTTGGGAGGCAGAGGTAGGAGCATCACCATGAGTTCAAGGCCACCCTGAGACTACATAGTGAATTCCAGGTCAGCCTGGGCTAGAGTGAGACCCTACCTCGAAAAACCATAAATAAATAAATAAATAGTCCAATTTATTTGACAGAGGAAGTTTCAAGATAGCATAAAAGCTGTGGCATGGTCACTACTCACTGCCTTTATCTGTATTTACAGAAGCTAGTGACTGTACTCTGGATTATCAGATGGACATGAGGCTATAGGAGCCAGAAGCAGAATGCTATGGTCTGAACATGAAATATTTCTCTTCAGTGTGGAGGTTCCTAAAACAGCCAAACATTGATCTACCATATGACCCAGCTATAGCACTCCTAGGCATATATCCTAAGGACTCATCTCATTTCCTTAGAAGTACGTGCTCAACCATGTTTATTGCTGCTCAATTTATAATAGCTGGGAAATGGAACCAGCCTAGCCGTCCCTCAACTGATGAGTGGATAATGAAGATATGGCACATTTATACAATGGAGTTTTACTCAGCAGTAAAGAAAAATGAAGTTATGAAATTTGCAGAAAAGTGGATGGATCTGGAAAGGATTATACTAAGTGAGGTAACCCAGGCCCAGAAAGCCAAGCGCCACATGTTCTCCCTCATATGTGGCTCTTAGCTGCAGATGATTGGGCTTCTGTGCGAGAAGGAAAAAACTCAGTAGCAGAGGCCAGTAAGTTAAAAAGGAGATAGAAAGGGAAGAGAAAGAAAGGGAGGAGGGCATTTATTAGGTTGGTATTGTATATATGTAAGTAGAAAGATTGAGATGGGGAGGGGATATGATGGAGAATGGAATTTCAAAGGGGAAAGTGGGGGTTCAGGGTACTACCATGGGATATTTTTTATAATCATGGAAAATATTAATAAAAATTGAGAAAAAAGAAATATTTCTCATAGGCATATGTGTTTGAAAACTTGGTTTTCTGCTAATAACACTGTGTTGAGAAGCTGTGGGGCCTTTAGGAGGTAGAGCCTTGCTGGAGGAAAGGAAGGAATCCTACATGTTCCTGCCACAACCGAGTCACCTGCTGTCAGGCCTTCCCCAGTAAGTGACTCCACGCCCTTAAACAGTGAACCAAAATAGCCCTCCCTTAGCCTGCCTCTTCTCAGGTATTTGGTCACAGTGATGAGAAAATTAATGAATATTGGCTTTGTTTCCATAGGATGTGGCACTTGACATAGCACTGTCATTCAAATATTCACTGAACAGATGACTTATATAGGAGGGCTGGAACGTGTGTCTTAACACTTAAGGTTACAACATCTGAACTGCAAATTCCTTACAGGCTATTCTGCACCATTATTCCCATCTCCATTTGGAAAAGGAAACCAGTCTCCGAGGTTCACATCAGAAAATGCAAATCCAGGCTGGAGAGATGGCTTAGCAGTTAAGACAATTGCCTGTGAAGCCTAAGGGACCCAGATTCAATGCCCCAGTACCCACAGAAGCCAGATGCACAAGGTGGCACATGCATCTGGAGTTCATTTGCAGTGGCTAGAAGCCCTGGTGTGCCCATTCTCTCTTTCTCTTAAATAAATAAAATAAAATGAAAACCTCTCACGGCTTTAGAGTGGGTAACAAATATCACCAGGTGGCAGCTTCCTGTGAAACCCACCTGCCAGTATACCACAAGGTGGAGTTTCCAACAGAGAACTTAAAACATAAACCTCTTCCCTGAAGTGTAGCCTAAAACACATGGCAAGCCCTGGCACTATGTAAGAGTCCTCTGTAAAGACAAATGCCCAGGAGGTCCTAAAGCCATACAAAAATGGGTACCACACACTCTCGACACAATGGAAAATGGTTGAGGAAGATGACAGGGGCCTCCTCTGAAGCCCTGAGGTCCATCCTGACATGGCCACATAGCCATCACCACAATGACATTCAAGACTGAGCAGCCATCAGGTGCTCTCATCGGGAAGCAACAAGAGCAGCACCAATAGGTTTAAAGATCGTAAGGCAACATTCTCCAACAGGACAGATGCAATTCCACAGAGATTTCAGACAACCTCCCCACAAAGCTCTGGAGCATATGAAGACGAATGGCTATCTATGAAAAAATGACTTTTGCCTTCAACTCATTAACCATCAGACAACCTCGTTAGAAGAAGACAGTGTTGGGCGTGGTGGCGCCCGCCTTTAATCCCAGCACTTGGGAGGCAGAGGTAGGAGGATCACCATGAGTTCAAGGCCACCCTGAGACTGCATAGTGAATTCCAGGTCAGCCTGGGCTACAGTGAGACCCTACCTCGAAAAACCAAAATAATAAAATAAAATAAAAATAAGAGAATGACTTAACAATCGGGTTTTCTTCCACCTCTGCCACTTTCACAAGTCACACAGCCCGTGTAAGCACCAGTACCTCATCTGTGAAGTGTTCGGGATAAAGCCTGTGGATGTCCCCCATAAACGCATGTGTTCTGAAGGCTTGGTCCCTAGCTGGTAGCAGTTTGGGAGGTGGAGTCTTGCTAGAGGAGGTGTGTTGTTGGAGATGTGCTTAGCGGGTGTTACAGCCAGCTTCCCCTTGCCAGAATCAGCTCACATTCCTGCTGCGGCTTTCTACCTGCTGTGGCAGAGGTGATGTCCAGCCTCTGCCAATGCCATGCTTTCCCCTGCCACCATGGGGCTTCCTCTCGAGACCGTAAGCCACGGTAAAACCTTTCTTGCCACCAGCTGCTTTTGGCTGGGTGTTTTGTCCCTGCACTGCAAAGCTAACTACAACAAAGCCTGGCCTGTCCTGTTCACAAGGGAGCCATGAGGCTCTGATGGGAAAACAGCAAAAAAGAGTTCATAAAAGTACAATGCCAACAAAAACGCCACCACACCCACAGATACGCAATGGTATTAAAAGCTGAGGGCTAGAGAGATGGCTTAGCAGTTACGGCGCTCGCCTGTAAAGGACCCATGTTCAACTCTCCAGGTCCCACGTAAGCCAGACACACAAAGTGACACAAGCGCACAAGATGGTACAGGCATCTAGAATTCAACTGCAGTGACTAGAGGCCCTGATATACCAATTCTCTCTCTCTCTCTCCATTAAACAAGAAAAGGCAGCTGGGTGTGGTGGTGCCTGCCTTTAACCTCAGCACTCAGGAGGCAGAGGTAAGGAGGATCACAGTTAAGTTTGAGGCCACCTTGAGACTACATAGTGACTTCCAGGTCAGCCTGAGCTACAGTGAGACCCTATCTCAAAAAAAAAAAAAGAAAAAGAAAAGAAAAAAATAATTAAATAAAGGTGACAGATTTCTCAACTTCAATCCAGTACAAACTCATCTATTGTTCCTAGGTAAGGGGGAAAGAAAAAGATAAGTCATTTGAGTCACTTCAAGTACTTTAGGTCAAAAGCACTGTGTTAAAAATTAGCCCTTCATCTTCAATAGCATCTTAATGTTACATGTGGCTCACATGGATGGAAAAGTATTTCTATTAGACAGAAAAGTATCAGTCTTCACTCTCCACACACACACTACATATAAACACTTGAACTGTAAGTCACCACCACTGTCATCAAAACGTGGTCTTAGTCTTTCCACCTCTGCCCACAGGGAGGCTCACCTAAACCACTCAACATATATCTGCTCAGTGCACCACGTCCTACGGTCCCAGGGGATAAGGGACCCCCAGGAGACGGTAGGTCAACACCCTCTCCCACCATCCTACCCACCCCTGACCCTACTCATCCATCTCCCTCACCCTTCTGTGCAGCCCCAGGACTTACTGTAGAGAAGTCATTCCTTTCAGCCATTCCTGCAAAGTAAAATATCCCATGTTTTGTGCATCCAATTTCCAAGCTAGGACAAGCATAACTACCTGTTAGAAAAACAAAATCATAAAGATAAATCTGATCTTGGCAATTAAACATGTCATCAGACTGCCAAATACCGCTGTTCCCACGAGTTTAGTCACTGAACTATGAATAGGGAGTCATTTCAAAACTGATTTAGTTGTGATTTGGCAAGTACCTTTAAAGTTTGATACTATAATGCTTTGTGATAAAATGATTTTTCTTAAAAATTATTTTTCAAAGCACTAGGCTTTTTGGTTCTAAAGAGATTAAAACGTGATTGTTAAATAAGAGTGCAAAATGACTTTGAGACCAACGGGCTACTAAGAAAACTTCCCCAAAAGGCAGGCATGGCATGCTCTTCAGACTAATCACAGTAGTAGATTTTTCTCCTCAGCCCTCCTTGTGAATCTGACACCTACCCATCAATTTACTCAGCTGATCTACATTTACTTATGTAAACAACACATTTTTAAGTGGTATCACCATTCAGCCTCCATTAGAAAGATTAAAAATTCTGCATAAGAGCTGGAGAGATGGCTTAGTGGTTACAGCACTTGCCTGCAAAGCCTAAGGACCCAGCCTCTATTCCACAGGACCCATGTAAAGCTAGATGCACAAGGTGGCACATATGTCTGGAGTTCATTGACAGTGGCTAGGGGCCCTGTTGCACCCATTCTCTCTTTCTCCCATGAATGCATATATAAATAAATATTTGCTTTTAAAATTCTGCATAAAAATTAAGCTAAAGCAAGATGAGGGTGCAGTCACACAGGCACACGCGCATGCGTGCACGCCCACACACGCAGGGCTGCATGCAGTATGGCTAATCAGGCTCACTGGATATGCACACTAGGAAACAAGCTAGCGCAAAATGGACTTTCTTGTGTTACACTAATAAAAAGAAGCTAAGGACAACCTAAAGGATTGTGCCCTTACCTGGGTAAACGAAGCTAAGCCTGAATGCTACGGGCCAGCTAAAATTCGCAAAGCTGTGACTATCAGGGGAGTTGAGGGTTTGCAATACCTTTCAAGGAAGTGCCTATCCATCGTGGCAGACAGGTTTTAAAAATATTGGGTTTAGCTACTTGTTTTTCAAGGGGTAACGTCTCTAAAACTGAGGTGCATCCACAACTGGCTGACAGCATAAGAACTTATTTAGCAACATGTTTTCTTTCCTAGGGATGATATAAAATAATACAACTTCTATGGGTGTCGCCTTAGAATTGAGATACAATAATACACACTTGGAACAAATCCTGAATTTGGTCTATTAGTCTGCAACATGATTTCACATTTCAAGACTGTTTCTATTCCTGCAGAAAGAAGAGTTCTAAAGGACTCCTGACTGCCAAAAAAAGGGATGCCAGCAATAGCTGTCTTTTCTTGAGTACTGGCTGGTACAGAGAGAGGAGCTAGAAGGAGTTGTGTCTCCTTCCTGTGTCTGTCAGAACCAACATCAGCACTTCCCATAGCCAGACAGGCTTTCCTACCTCTGAGGTACATGCTCAGCTCACTCCTTGTATTCCTGTGGCCAGACCCTGGCCTCCCAATCCCATCTGACCCGGAGTCTAGGCCCAATTGCCATTGCTCTGATCATGCACCCGAGTGTGTCCTCAGACAGCACCCCTAGATGCCTGTCAGGTAACCCTTAGAAACACCGCCACGCTGCCCCAGCGCCCGGCACAAAACTGCCTGCGGAAGTCAATGAGAGTCTAATGATGAGGTGAAATATTAACGACCTAGCTGTTCCCAAACCTTTATGCCAAAGGTGAGTCATTTTTATCAAGATATCTGAACTGGAACACCTTAAAATAACAGTCATTAAAAAACATGATGAAAATCCATGGAATAAATCGAAAGCATCTGCAAGTATGTTTTAGGAAATTTACCTGTCATTCGGGCAAAATGGGGAGCAGGGAGCAGAGAGGTATACAAAAGGTAAGAGTAATTAAAATATGTATAAGGTCTTGATTGCCAGTTTTTTGTTTTGTTTTGTTTTCAGATTTTTCAATTTTCATTTATTTGTTTGAGAAAGGGACAGAGAGAAAGGGACAGACACACAGAGAGAGAATGGGCGCACCAGGGCCTCCAGTCACTGCAAGCGAACTCCAGATGCTTGTGCCACCATGTGTACCTGCTTTATTTGGGTACTGGGGGATCAAAACTGGGTCCTTGAGCTTCACAGGCAAGTGCCTTAACTGCTAAGTCATCTCTCCAGCCTAGTTCCTAGTTTTTTAGTTAGTTAGGTAGGTTTTTTTGTTTGTTTGTTTGTTTGTTTGTTTTTAAGTAGGGACTCACTCTAGCCCAGGCTGACCTAGAATTCACTATGTAGTCTCAAGTTGGCCTCAAACTCACAGTGATCCTCCCACCTCTGCCTCCTGAGGGATTAAAGGTGTGGGCCACCATGTCTGGCCTCATAAGCTCATGTAGGACCTACGATACATTTGTTAGAATGGCAGCTAGTATAAAATGAAACTGTATCATTTATGTACCATGACATGTGTATGAACATAATTTTTCATTTTAGCCCAAGAGACAGTATGTGGGAAGAAGAAAGTACATTCAATAATAACATGATGCCAAGAACTAAGCAAAAATAATTAAGCATATAAAATAAACAAAAAAGCCGGGCGTGGTGGCGCACGCCTTTAATCCCAGCACTCGGGAGGCAGAGGTAGGAGGATCGCCGTGAGTTCAAGGCCACCCTGAGACTCCATAGTGAATTCCAGGTCAGCCTGGGCTAGAGTGAGACCCTACCTCGAAAAACCAAAAAAATAAATAAATAAATAAAATAAAATAAAATAAAATAAAATAAACAAAAAACTCTAAAGGACCTATTTAGTCCTTTTACATTAAAAATCAGTCACTTTGAAGCTACATTTAATAGCAAGTGAAAGAACTGTGAAGAATTCATGATAATTACCACCTACTCAAAAGCTTTATGAGTAATTCTCCCAAGTTTAGAAGGACCTCTACACAAACCTGAACCAGCTACTGAGGGGGACAAAGTCACACAGCACACAGTGACGCAGCCCTAGTTCACCTGTACCACTTCTTACGCATCTCATTTAATCACTTAATTACTGTACCTTTTGGACGGGAGAAATTAAACCAGAAGGAGGGAAATGACCACAGGTACACTATGGGGACCACTTACACACCAAACCTGAGATGGAACTTACTTCTTAGGTGGCCTCATAATGCTTTATTTGTAAAGGGACAAAAGGTTTAGGTGAAACCAATTCATGCTACTCAGTAAGCTAGACTTACATTTTCTGGTTCAACACCAATATCTTCACAAAATTTCTCCATGCCTTCAGGACCCACGACATCGTCAGTACCTGCAATGAAATGCAATCTTAAGAAAAGTGAATGTGACCGCGTCCATAATGGCCACTTCAGGAGTACCAAACCAGACTGATACCAACGACAGGCCTTCATCCCTTTTGGAAGAAAAAAACACCAAGTGTAAAGTAAAGAACGTTCAATCTGGCCAGGCATGGTGGTGCACGCCTTTAATCCCAGCACTTGGAAGGCAGAGGTAGGAGGATCACCGTGAGTTCAAGGTCACCCTGAGACTACATAGTGAATTTCAGATCAACCTGGGCTAGTGTGAGACCCTACCTCGAAAAAACAGAAACAAAAGGCCAAAAAAAAAAAAAAAAAAGGAATGTTCAATTAAATCCTTAAGGAATATGTCCATTAAATCTTTGGGGACTCTGCTCTGTATCAGCATTTGAACTGGTTCATCTGCTATGTCCTTCAACCTTTAGGATATGGTCCTGCTGTTTAAAGTATCATAAGGGCTTGGGAGATTGCTCAGTGGTTAGAGGCACACGCTTACAAAGCTAACAGCCTGGGTTTGATTCCCCAGTACCCATGTAAATCCAGTTGTACAAAGTGGTACATGCTTTTGGAGTTCATCTGCAGTGGCAGGAGGCCCTGGTTCCCATACTCACTCTTTCTTTTCTCTCTAAAATTAAAAAAAAAAATTTTTTAATAAGGCATCTTTGGCTAGAGAGATGGCTTAGAAGTTAAGGCACTTGCCCTATAAAGCCTAATGAGCCAGGTTCGATGCTCCAGTATCCACAATAAAGTGGCACATATGTACGGAGTGCGTCTGTAGTGGTTAGAGGCCCTGGCAGTACCCATTCTCTCACTCTCTCTCTCTCTCACACACACACACACAGATAATAAATAAAATAAAAGCATCTTAAAAATCCCTTTGCTTAGTTTTGGTAATACTACAATAATCTTAAGGAGCATAACAAAGAACCAAATACCAGCCTCTGTAAAGTTAACTGGGAAACAACAGAAACGTTTCTTTTAAACAGAAAAAAAAATAACCAGACATAGTTGGCCCTCCATATCTGCAGACTCAGCCAATTAGGGATCAACAATGTTTGAAAAACTGTATTTATACTAAATATGTATAGATTGTCTTCTTGACACTATTTCATAACATCTACTTACACAGCATTTACAGTGTACTGGGTATTATTAAACAATCTAACAATGATTTAAAGTAAGGAGGAGGGCCGTGTCCTTTTACATGAGAGACTTGACTGTTACGGTTGTGGGTGCCCCTGCAGGTTCTAGGACAAATCCACACAGGCTCTTCAGAGGACAGCTACGTGGTTTTGCTCTTGGTATGAGCGGCAGAGCCCCTTTCCACTTCAGCTCGGCTCTTTCTTCCCAAAAGAGCCACTGCCTCCACCTCCTCTCTCACTTGTTCTGCAACTACTGATATTTCTTTCCACTAAAACTCTTCTTATCAAGGTCACCCATAACCCTCTAACTGTGAAATCTAATGGGCACATTCCCATCTTGGTCTTTTGGTGACCTCTGGGATATGAAGCAATTTTTTTATTCACAGAACTGTCTCTTCCCATGGCTCCAGGAGACACTCTGGAGTCCGCTTTTCTTCCCTTCCACGCTTCTCTTGGCCTCTTTTGCTTACTAAAGTGGATGTACAGAGTTCTGTCCTCAAACTTCGAGCCTCTACCAGGTGTGCCCAATCTGCTGGACCCATGGGACCCAGGACAGCTGTGACTGTACCCCAACACATTTGTAAGTCACAGCAGCACGTCACAGTATCAAAAGGTTGGCACCTCTGCTAGACTCTCCCTACAATGCTTTTCCCCGCCACCCTGCTCTCATCCTAGCTCACATGGTTCTCTTTACTTCTGGACTGACTACATGAACCTGACTGGCCCAGTCTGTTTCACCTCCTTACACGGACTGAACTTCTGCCCCAAGCCCACTCCTACTGAATTTCACTCTCTCCAACACCCCCGACCAGACACAGCCCTCACCAATCCTGCTCATGCCAGAAAGAAAGCCTGGGGGTGGCCCTTCCTTTTCCTTCTCTCCAACCAATTTTATCTTCTCACTGTGACTTAATGGTATCCTCCTGCACTGCCCTGGTTCAGGCTGCATTTTCTCACTAAAACACCTGACCCATCCTGCACAAGGGATCCACCTCAAACACAAATCCCATGCTGGCTTAAAAATTATCCAGTGGCTCTCTGCTGCCTCAATTCCAGGGTTAAGTCTTTGGCATGTGAGGTAAAGCTATGATTTATTTATTATTTCCTCTATATCATGAAGTTTGTAACTTCCCACTGCAAAGAAATTTTCTCAGAAATAAACCAGTAACTACTGCTAAAAGAATAAAAAGGGAACTGGGATGTAGCTCAGATAGAATCGCCTAGCATGTTCAAGGCCTTGGTTTCAATCTCCTTGGTGGATGGAAGAAAAGAGGAGAGAAAGGGAGAGAAGGAAGAAAGAAGGCAGGGAGGGGGAAAGGAGGGAGAAAAAGAAAAGAAATAGAAGGGAAGAAAAGAAGGAAGAAAAAGAGAGCTGGGCATGGTGGCACATGCCTTTAATCCCAGCACTTGGGAGGCAGAGGTAGGAGGATCGCCATGAGTTCGAGGCCACCCTGAGACTACATAGTGAATTCCACGTCAGCCACCTGGCTGGAGGAGGTGGCACTAGGTATTGATCCTGGGGTCCAGCCCTAAGGTGTGTTTGGGGGCGGATCTGGTTTCCAGCCAAGAGGAATGCAGATCAGTTTGAGCTCCATCAGGGTCCCTGCTGTTTCCACCAATTTTGTGTTTGTCGCTTTTGCTTTTGATGTTTGCTAGCTGGTGACAGTTCCTCTCTGCTTGGATGTAAGGAAAGCAGTTTCCTTCAGCATTGATGGAACTTCCCCTCCTGGTTTCTCTAAGCTTGAAATAAATCCCTTCCTCCCATAAACGGTGTCTATTGGGAAATTCATCCCGGCGATATGCAGCTGACTATAACACACACACATACCCAACACCACATTGTGCTTCGTATCTCCTCACCTCATGCTTTACCCTACTGGACCCCAGACAACTCATTCAGCCTTGAAGACAAACCAGACAGCGATGCAATTCTGCATCAACCAGTCTGCGATGACACTATAAAGGCTGTGAATAGTTTTCTCCCACTGGGCACACCACCTTCAAAAGTGCCACCACCTGCATTTCCACGAAAGCACCTCAGGAGCAGACTGTTTCACTAGTCTAACGACAGCCTCAGTCTACCTCCTGGAGCTGTCCATGCTTGGTAAGCTCACTGAGCCAGTGAAGCCCGGAGCTGTCTCACCCTAACTACAGCCCCAGCATACGCACATTGCCTGTAAGCTCAGTGAATGAATGAAGCCCAGAGCTCTTTCACTCTAACTACAGCCCCAGCATACCGCGGCCTGGCACTGCTCGGTTAAGTTCACTGAATAAGTGAAGCCAGCGTTCTGGAGTCACGTTCCAATCCTCCGCTAGCCTCGACATCCAGCAAATCCCCAAGTGCCGCACATCTACCACCTTCCTCTGCCTCGTTCAGTGACATTTGCTGTGGTGTGTGTGTGCACGTGTTCCGTATTTGTGTGCCTGCGTGTGTGTGTGTGTGTGTGTGTGTGTGTGTGCAAGTGCACGTGACAAGGAACTTGCATGCAGACCGGAGAGCGACTTTTGGGTTGTCCTTGTTTTCCGCCTCATTCTGAGGCGGGGTGTCCCCCCCCCACCCACAAAGCTTGCTCTCATTCTTTGCTGTGCTCCCCTTAAACTTCCAGGAAATTCTGTCTCCACCTCCCATCTCACGTTCAGCATTCTGGGGTTATGGAAGCCACTGGCTTCCGGCTTTTTATGTGGGGCCTGGGGACCAAACTTAGGTCCTCATGTTTAAGTGGCCAGTGCTCGCAAAGCACTTATCTCCTTAGACCTCTAATCTCATCTTCGTGAATCAAAAGATAAATGTTAGAAAACTTAATCCAAAACAGAGGCTGAGGGCTTACTTACGGTCATGGCCTACAGAACTTAGGTGGCCATGGGAGCTTTAGTGTAACATCGTAAAATCAACGTTGGCACCTGTGTGTTTTGCCTTAACTTCTTTTATTTTTATTTTTATTTTTTTGGTTTTTCGAGGTAGGGTTTCACTCTAGCCCAGGCTGACCTGGGATTCACTATGGAGCCTCAGGGTGGCCTAGAACTCACAGTGATCCTCCTACCTCTGCCTCCCGAATGCTGGGATTAAAGGTGTGCGCCACCACGCCCAGCTTGCCTTAGCTTCTTATTCTTGAATCTATTTCAGAAAGTAGAAGGTATTTGAAAGATATATATATATATATTTTTTTTTTTTTGATTCTTTTCAATTTGGTGAAAAGACATCAGGTTCCATCTTCAGATGGAAATGAAACTCAACACTGCCCCTAGCCCCAAGCCAATTCTATTTCAAATTAGGAAACTGCACATCCAAGTAGAAAGAGAGGAAGCCTGTAACTAGAGATGAGAAGAGGTCCCAGTGGAAGGGGTTCATTTACCGAACTTCTGGGAATCAACGATTGCATTTCACAATTTTTTATAAGGTGACATGTTCTAGAATATGTGGGGTGAGGCTGGGCTTGGGTCCTAAGACCCGTGGAAGGGACAGAACAACTGCAGTGTACGGGTGTGTCAGCCATATGCAAGGCCCTCACCACACCCTCCTTCGCTGCAGGGTTAAAAGGCAGGAGTGCAGGGCCCATCCTCGCCCAAGCCACCTCGCTTCCTCCTGGGGAGGTACTGCTGGGGCAGCGCAGTCTGCGCCCACACACATGCTACAGCGCACCCTGCAGGCCACGCAGGTGCCTCTCCCAACCCGTGACCTACACCTTCAATTCACAGACTGGATATTCAAAGTGAAAAAGCAGGTACAAATTGGAGCGTTAAGGTTTTCCCGGTATGAAGCCATTTTTTCCTGCTGTTAAGACACACACACCAAAAAACAAAACCATAAGTAAAAGAGTCAAGAACTGCAAAAATAATGGCTGGGGAGGGTAAAGAGTAAGGCACAGGGACAATCACATCCTCACAAGCCTCTCGGGCATGGTCTATGAAGAACTGCCCAGCGGGGCCCCTCCTCACAAGAAATGTAAATTCTGTGGCTCCATTTTCACTTCCAAAATTTCACCCTGTCCAAAGAACAGCAAACAAGTAGGCGATCCCGTCCTGCTCTCTATTTAAAGAAAATAGCTTTCATCTGCTTACAGAGAAAGACATGCAAATATTCAAAGTATCTGTGCTATGACCTGGGGGCCTTCTCTATTTAGAATCTGGTGTTTTGAACCCATTTTCATAAAACATTGATGTGAATCGATACAGAAAAATCAGAAGATCTTCATAATCAAAGCAGCAAGGATCGGGGAAACACTTTTCATTCATTCAGCTCCCATTTCCTGAGCCCTTGGCAAAGGGTCCACGGCGTGTACTGCGATTACAAAATGTCTTCAAAGATCCCTGCTCTAATCAAGTAAGCAAGGGAGTGATAAACTCCAGCACCGCGTCAAGGCCTGCACCGGTCTAGGGGCCTGTGGAGGAAACCCGGCTGGGCCTAACGAATGCACAGAAATCACTAGAAAGGCAACTGGGCTGGCTCACGGAAACTCACAACTCAGGGAAAAGGAAGCAAGGAGAGCTGCACCCTTTCGTGCCACCAGCAGAGGAGAAATGTGCTTTTCTCCCAGCTTACATTGGAAAAGTGTGTCTCCCTGGACCAAGCTTAGCAGCTAATGGGCCAAGGATCTATCAGGAAAAGGGTAGAATGAGGGCAGGGGAAAAGGGCATATCAGGCCACAGGGGGAAAAGAATCCTAACTTTCACACTCAAACTGGACCAAAACTAGTTATGAACAAAGTCTTAAGGTCCTACAAAGAAGGCTATTGAGCTTCTAAAGGGGATCAAAAGACAGAGTCATTAGAAAACCAAACCTTAATGTAGAATTAATTAAGTGGCAAGCCCCTAATACAGGGTTTCTTTCTTTTTTTTTTTTTAAACTAATGAACACAGGACCAGTTAAGAACCACACCAAAAGAATGTGAAAAACTGGGAGAGGGGGAGTGTTAAGGAGTACTGTCAGAAGGAAGGGCGGGGACAAGCATTTCAGCGGAGAACAGTGACTTGTCTCTTATCCTGTAAACTGGAGGCAGGAAGCATGGTCAGGGAATGACAGGCACCACCGTGTGCTTCGCAGGCCAACAGAGACACAGGAGCCGAGGCTGGAGCAGAGGCTCAGCACAGGAAAACTGGCTTAAACCTGTTGGAAGAGCCTAAAATAAGGTGAGGGAGAAGAAAGGCCAAAGGCCCAAAGCCCAAACTTTATCTGATTCTTTTTCCCTCTTTTTATACCATCCACACTTACTAACAAACAAGCCCAAGACTGCAGGATTATGTCATCTAGCCAATTATAGCAAAGGTGCGAATGCAATGATCTAAGACATTTTTAAATGACACAACAAACTTTTTTTTTTTTTCCTGCCAAATGAGCTTTCAAAATAGAGACACGATATAAAGAAACTCCACTGTACTACGCTGGGGCGTTCAAAGTAGTCAAGTTTATTTTAACATCAGTGCTCATACCAAATAATTATCAGCATTCTAAATAGGTCTCCTAGCAATTCACAGTGTTTCTCCAAGTGCATTTCATTTTTTCAGTTCCCTTCTAGTGTTCTGAATTCTTTGGCTTAGCTGTTGGCTATAAATAGGGCACTCGGTGACTGGCTCAATGACAGCCCTCCCCTTTTGCCCTCCCTCTCTAACATATGCATACACATATACCACCCAGGCAGGCGTTTTAAGAGTCTTTAATCTCCTCTGAGGTATATGGCTTACTTTCCCAGGGATAGTCTCACGGGAAATGAGAGATGACCTACCTGCATATTCGTAGAACCACTCTAAGCATCTCTTACTTGAGAAGGCTTCGTCTTCTGTCTTTATTCTAGTGGACTCGTATTTCCTATACATGCTACAAGTGGAAAAAGCAGTTGTGAGTTATGTAAAGTCACCAAGTCCCTTTAAGTAGCAAACAATTTTTACTTTTATCAAAACCAGACATCAGTATTTCAAATATATTTTCAACATTTTTACCTTTAGAATCTGCAAGCCTTAGCTATCTTTCTCTCTCTCTCTCTCTCTCTCTCTCTCTCTTTTTCTTGTTTTTTTGAGGTAGGGTCTCACTGTAACCCAGACAGACCTGGAATTCACCATGTAGTCTCAGGCTGGCCTAGAACTCAAGGTGATCCTCCTACCTCTACCTCCTGAGTGCTAGGATTAAAGGCATGCGCCACCATGCCCTGCTTAGCTATCTTTTAATGGTTGAGATGCAACCATGCTTTAAAACAGAACTAAATGGCAAGCTCTTAATGCAGGGGTGTTGCTGATGACAAGTATTCAGCAAGAATTAAACAGAACAGGTATCTGATTCGCTATCTTCTACTTGCCTAGCCAGATGAAAAGGCAGTAAGCAAAATATTGGGGGGAAAATCAAGAAATAAGGTGTTAATGGTCCTTAAAAAAATATCACTTGTATCTAAAGTCTCCTGATTTCTGTGTCTGGTTAAGCACAGAGCACAAGCTAAGAACTTGTCAACAGTAAGCAAATCAAGAAAGCATTAAACAAATTACAAAAAAAAAAAAAAATCAATTCGTGGCCAAGTTTCCAGGACAAAAATGAATTCAGATGTAAGGTTGAAAAGAAAAGTCCCCCTGGAGGGTTCGTCAGTTTGTCAGTTATTATAACCCTGGGGCCTCAGGAGAGAGAGCAGAGGACCCAGGCTCCTAGGGCTCTGGCATTCCACACCGTGCAGGCGTCAGCAGTGGCTGGAGAAGAGAAGCAGAAAGCCTCCTCCTGCAACGTGGCCGGAAGTCCTTATCTCATAGCCAGGGGCTGAGGTCACAGCTCCCTTCATGGAGTGGGAGAGGAGGCAGAATCCTTACAATTATGACTGACATGTAAAACTTATTGAGTCTACACATTAGAGTCCATTATGTATATGAGTTACCAAGTTATGTATGTAAAGATTTGGGGCTGGAGAGATGGTTTAGAGGTTAAGGCACTTGCCTGTGAAGCCTAAGGACCCAGGTTTGATTCCCCAGTACGCATGTAAGCCAGATGCACAAGATGGTGCATGCATTTGGAGTTCCTTTTCAGTGGATGGAGGCCCTTGTGTGCCCATCCTCTCTCTCTGCCTCTTCCTCAAATAAATAATATTTTAAAAGATTTGATTACAGTTCTTATTTACACAATAAATGAATATGAAAATTGTATATAATTCATACTTAGTGAAAATTTACTCATGACCCAGACAATCACTAGATTATTTGTGTATACCTTTTTTTTTGTTTTTTTGAGGTAGGGTCTCACTCTACCCCAGGCTGACCTGGAATTCACTTTGTATTCTCAGGGTGGCCTCAAACTCACGGTGATCCTCCTACCTCTGCCTCCCGAGTGCTGGGATTAAAGGCATGCGCCACCACACCCGGCTTTTGTGTATACCTTTGATTAAAGATTACAGTTTTGAAACACACTATATATATATATATATATATATATATATATATATATATATATACTACATATACACACTCCACGCACCATACCATATATATGCTACATACGCACACTCCATGCACCACACCTATACAGACACTACACACACACACTCCACGCACCACACCATATATGTTTACTACACACAACACACCATATATATAATACTACACACGCACCACACCATATATATATACTACATACGCACACTATACACACCACACCATATATATATACTAAATACATACATATACCGAAAATTGTACACTTAAATCGCAAAACTTTATAGCATGTAAATAAAGTTTGGTTGTTTTGATTATGTATTTATTTGCAAGCAGAGAGAGGGGGAGTATGAGCTTGTCAGGGACTCTTGCCACTGCAAACGAACGACACATGCAAACGAACTCCAGATGCACATGCCACTTTGTGCATCTGGCTGACGTGAGTACTGGGGAATTGAACCCAGGTCATCAGGCTTTGCAAGCAAGCACCTTTAGCCACTGAGCCATCTCTCCATCCCCTGGTTGTTTTCTTGTTTTTTTTGTTTGTTTGTTTGTTTTTTAAGGCCAAGACTACAATGCAGAAATTTCAACTGAACTGCCAGTTTTTAATCTGACTTTATCATACTAAATTATACTGAAAAAGGGGGGCTGCACAAAATGCTATGCGGTAACGAAAACTTAATGGTCCCCTGGTGACAGCACCCACACTGGCAGAAAGCAGCCTAGCTTCATGAAGTCAAAGTCGCGGGCCGGGTGAGCATCTTCCGGGTCACTACTATCCTTTCTACTCTGAGGTGCGGTGACATGATTTTCACATTGTCAGTCTCTCTCTCTCTACTCCTCCAACTGAGTTTATAGCAAAGGAAGAAAAGCAAGAAAGCAGCAGAAACCTTATCTGAAGCTCCTTGATCGACAAGTATGGAAAGTCCCATATCCTGTCAATAAAGTGACCCACGGGACCAGAAATGGGAAAGTGAAGGAAGAAGAGGAAAAGATGGGACTCTGGTGCCTTCTCATTGGTAAGGAAGAAAAGAAGGCTTATTAAAGTCAGAGTAAAACCATGAAGATCCTGAAATAAACACTTAACCATCCTCTGAATTGTCTGACAGAGATGTAGTTTAGGCAGCCTTGCTTTCCATCATTTTTATCAGCTTCTCACCCATCTGAGAACAAACTTCTAGGGCTGACACTGAGGATGGACATCCTTGTGGGCTGCCTTCAGTGAGTGACACTCTCAAAAGGACAAATGCCAATTCGTCACCACACCCACACAGTAGGGCTTCAGAGAAAAGAAACTAGCGCCAGTCCACTTTCAGGGGACCAATGCATCAAGATCCAGTTGATTTCTAAAAACTCAAAATTGTTTTCTATGTCTTATAAACCCAGACATAAAAAATAAGTATCCTTGAGACTGGGTGTTGTGGTGCACACCTTTAATCCCAGCACTCGGGAGGCAGAGGTAGGAGGATTGCCATGAGTTCAAGGCCATCCTGAGATTGCATAGTAAATTCCAGGTCAGCCTGGGCCAGAGCGGGACCCTACCTCAAAAAACCAAAAAAAAAAAAAGAAAAAAAAAAGTGTCCTTAAATAATTGTACCTTGAAACCACCCCCACAGCCCAGAACCCAAACAGTACCGCCGGCAGCAAGTGTACACTAAGACACCCCAAAGGGAGGCCTGGGAAAGCGCTGGGTCTACGGCTCGGCCCCATACCTATCATGTCTACTTTTCTTGGCAGATAAGTCATCTCCAGAGGCAGGTCTTCTCTTTTTCCTTGGTGGCATCACTTTACTAAAGCAGTCTGAAGAACTGCAAGACCGCAGGCTTCCTACAAAACAGTCATGTGGAGAACACACAGTTAAGGCACACCATAGGGGAGACTTGCAAGCAATGTCACCCTGAGTCAGCTCCCTGGCCTGTGCCGGGAAGGGCTTAGATGTAATCAAGTAAATACTACTATGGGAGAAGATGGGGTTGCGCTCCCCTTTGTTTGGGAAAACGTTATAGTCAAGAAATAGACCTAGCAATGACACCATCGAATATACTTCCCACTGCCCCAAACCACAACAGAAACAGAAGTGCTCTCCATTTCAACTTACTCTCCAAACATACTCATGGGAATCGCCTAAACCGTTCTCTTACTTCAATGTTCCTTCAAGACCTGGGCCTGTACACAGTTAGGCTCTTCCTGAGGCAAAGGCGGCCCAACCAGTGCCCCTGACTTTGAAGTACACACAGTCCTACCATGTGCTTCAAAGAACACCGGATCAGAATGGGGGGGAGAAGAGATTTGCATTGCTGGTGGAGAGGGCAGAAGAAAACCCCAAAACAAAATGCTCACAATAATTTGTCTTGTTTTTGAAGTACTTGCAAGTGCCTCTGCCACCTTCAGACAGGGCTTATGTCAGGAAGGATAACTTTCCTTTGAAAAGGCATTAATGCTGAATAACATACAATGACAACAATGAACGCTTACACTGGTACCAAGGTCTGTTCTTAAACTACCCCACAGGCTCGTGTGTTTCTTTTTAATTTTTTTGTTTATTTTTATTTATTTATTTGAGAGCAACAGAGAGAGAGAGAGAATGAATGGGCACATCAGGACCTCCAGCCACTGCAAACAAACTCCAGATGCATTCGCCACCTTGTGCATCTGGCTTACGTGGGTACTGGGAAGTCGAGCCCTGAACCAGGGTCCTTAGGCTTCACAGGCCAGCACTTAACCACTAAGCCACCTCTCCAGCCCAACTCATGTGTTTTGAATACTTGGTCCCCTGCTAGTAACAATTTGGAGAATTTAGGGAGTTGGAGAAGGGGTGTCCCTGGGCGTGAATCTTGAGGTGTACTAGTAGAGCCTACTGGGTTCTCAGAGCTGGTTCTTTTTTTGTTTTTTTTTTTTTTTGTTTTGTTTTGTTTTTTACTTCCTCCCAGCTCATGGGACAAGATGCGACACCTCTGTTCTGCCATGATGAAGTTTCACCTTCAAACTGTAGGCTAAAATAAACCCTTTCCTCCCATAAGCTGCTATTGGTCAGGTATTTTGTCCCACCAAAGAGAAGGTACCAGAAACACATGCGTTAACTCAGTTAAGCGCCTAACAAGAAGAGTTATGTAGAAGGAGCTACTGGTTTCTCATGTAGACAAAAAAAAAAAAAAAAAAAATTGGAGGCCCAGTCAGGTGTGGTGGCACACACCTTTAATTCCAGCACTTGGGAGGTGGAGGTAGGAGGATTGCTATGAGTTCGAGGCCAGCCTGAGACCGTACCTTGAAAAAAAACGGAGGCCCAGAAAGGAGGTAAGTGAAACAATGGGACTCAAACATGGGCAGTCTTGCTTTAGACTGTCTTGAACCACTATAAATTGCAAGATGATAAAATAATTAGATTTGTGTGAGTTTTCAAGGTCTCTAGGTGAGAAGTGGTGAACTCCAGTCTCCGCATCACTCCTCCTTCCTGAGCCCTAGGTTAAAAAGGCCAGGGATTCTCCAAGGGCTGTGTGGGTGGTGCAGTGCGTAAGTATGCCGGGTGCACTGACCTTCACTCATCCAGCAAACTCCAGCTCTTCAACTAACTCTGGGGTCTGGGCGATTGTTAATCCATTCTGGGCCTCTTACTCGTTTGCCATTGGAGGAATTCGAACAGTGTTCCCCACCCCGGGGATTTTCATGTAGAAAAACACCCACTGAGGAAGTGCTCAGATGCCACACACTGTATTTAGGTGTGTAGAGCCAAGGCACGAGGGAACCCGGGTAACCAGCAGCAATGCCAGCTCTCATCTGCTGCCAACTCCAAAGACAACATCCGGGCTCTGCACTCCTGCTGTGTCCCAGAAGCCAAGGGTCTGAGTGTGGAGCAAAGTGTCTCCCAGGCATTTAGAGGCCCAGCGGAAGGAAAATGCCACGCGCTGCAGTCGGCCTGCGTTGGGCACTGAGGCGCACATGGCTGGGCAGAAGAGGCCCGAGCACAGCGGGCTGGGGATCAGGTGAGGTTCGTCAGTACCCACAGTCCCCTCTCTGCTGAAGACAATGAGAAGGGCAACCCCAGGGCACTGCCAGCCCTCAGGCTACATTCCCCGCTTCTGGGTCTCCCAAACTGGCACCTTAGACCGATCCTGGGCTCCAGGAGCCTGCTTCCTCCTCAGACTACCTACAGTCCCAGCTCCACCCAGCCTTCCAAAGATGGAAGAAGGCTCTTCAGAGACAAAGCCCCTCTCTTCCCCACCCAACAGCAGGGAGACAGGACGAGAGCCAGACAGAGCGCCGCCCATGGCCCATCCACTGCACCCATCGACCCTGAAAAGCACTGGGTCCTGTGGGAGCCAGACCGGAGAACACTCCAGACCCAAACTCCGGCACAGACCCAAGCGTCCACAGACTGTCAACCCAGGGGAAGACAACTTGTTCATCACTATTCCCGTGGAGCCTGCACCCGCCCCAGCTGGCTGGGCCGCCTGCAATGGTGGCCAGCCATGCCTCTCCCTCCCCGGATGTGCACAGTGGAGGGAAGACAGCTTCCACCAAGAGCGTGTGGTCAGGCCATGAGTATTTGCAGACCAAGGAGGAAAATGCACTTCTCTCCTCAGCCTAGGGGACGTGAACATGTAAAAACTCTCATGTCTTCTCTAAGAAAGCTTAATTCACTGGAACTGCTTCGCCGTGAAAACTAGCACAGTGTCTGCTTTCCCTGAACACCATGCAGTAGTATGATTTTGACACACACACACACACACACACACACACACACACACACACACACTAGAAGTTCACCAACTTCTTAAAATATTTTTTTCTTCCTGATGAATTCTTTCTTCTGTAAGTTTCACAAATCAGCTTTTCTTGTATCTGTGTAAACCTTACTCATATGTGAGGCCCAAACCACCCCAATTTTGGTACCTTGATAAGAGACAGGACTTGTAGATTTTCCCACTGTATCAGTGTAGGAGAGTAACTATGGGGCTATTTTTCACAGAGAAAACGTGTAGTCACTTCTCTAGTGACCACCACAGCCCAAGCCCTCTCTGCAGTCACTTCAGAGGGAGACAAGGCAAACTCAGACCCTGGACGTCTCTAAGGAAAATCGTTCTGCTCCATCAGGCACAACCACACTGGGTCCCAGAATAACAGTGAATTCAAAGTTTCAGGCTACAGAAAAAGCAACAATTTACAAGATAATAAGAATAATAACAACAACAAATCAACAAAATACACAGCACACCCCTAAGACAGTTTGCCCCAAACCTGCTTCCTGCAAGTATGGCTCCCTTCGAGGGTTTAAGTGCACACACACTGGTACACCTGTCTGTCATTCCAGCCTGAAATAGCAGCACTCAGGAGGCTAAAACAGAGACTGTGAGTCCCAGGCCAGCCTCGGCTACATAAACATGTTCAAGACCAACCTAAGCCAACAGCAAGACCTCTCCCCGCACCCCCAAAAAAATCAGAGAAAAAGAATACATATTGTTTCATAGGATCCCAGTTTTTTTAACTTGTGCATATACAGCAGATAATACTTTTTGTTAACTTATAGTAAAAAAGACAGGGGCCGGGAAGATGGATCAGCAGTTAAAGGCACTTGCTTGCAAAGCCTGCTGGCCCAGGTTCAATTTCCAAGCCACTCACATAAACCAGGCATAAAAAGTGACAAAACTGTCTGGATATGTTCACAATGGCAAGAGGCTATGATGTGTCCAAACACACACGCGTGCGTGCACACACACACACACTAATAATGAGGAGGAGGAGGAGGAGGAAGAAAAGAATTTTTTCCAAAAGATATGTAATTGCATCATTTGGTAGACAAATATTTGCTGAATGTATTTCTAAAATCTGCTCAAATAAAGCTTGCTTCCAAGCAATGTACCTTCAGATATTTAAAACCCCCATCAGAAGGACACATGCCATCATTTCTGATTTATTCCCCATCATCAACAAAACAACCAACTTTAAGTTTACCAGGAGGTAGAATTGTTTAAAGATACAAACATTAAAGGAGTGTTTGCTTCCTGAAGTAACTCTGTGAGAAGTCTTTTTCTACAGTAAAAATTCTGCAAATGAGTTATTTAGTGCAATTTTATATTCATTTGTACCATTAAGTTTAGGCTTCTCCTCTGACCTTGAATATTTAATCTACTTTCAACTAAACTTTACAGAAAAAAAAAAATCAGAAGCAAATAATCTGACAATTGAGTAGAGGTAAACTCTCAAGATCAATATTTTGACACATAGTAATTATAAGGCACTTTTTTTTCTTGCAAAGTGGAAATGAGGACCTCACACATTCTAGGTAATTAACTGCTATATCCCTAGCCCTTACTTTTTGGAGACAGAATTTCACTATATAGTTTAAATTGGCCTTAAACTCCCAATGTAGCCCAGGCTGGCCTTGAACTATTAAACCTCCTGTCTCAGCGTGAGTGACAGGATTACAGGTATGCTCCATTAGGCTTGATCTAGAAACTCCTTCTTAATGCCATAGTGTTCACATAATCCTTAGGGAGACAATAACAATTGTTTATAGTTTTTAATCTGAAAGTTGGAATTCATATTCATTTCTTTAAAAAACTTTGTATTTATTTATTTAAGAGAAAAGGCAGAGAGAGGGAGAGAGAGTATGGGCGTGCCAGGGCCTCTAGCCACTGCAAAGAACTCCAGATACATGCACCACCTTGTGCATCTGGCTTACGTGGGTCCTGTGGAATCAAACTGAGGTCCTTTGGCTTTGCAGGCAAATGCCTTAACCACTCTCTTAACCACAAGCCATCTCTCCGGCCCTTCTTTTTGGTTTAATACTACAAGGGAGCAATTTTCATCTTTTCAAATAAATAAGCCAGTTAATGTAGTCTTCCCATATTAAGTAGTTGCGAATACTACTGATATTTTGAAGTAGTCTATCTTAGTATTTGTGCCAGAGAAATCAAATATAAAAGGCAGTTTGAGGTTACCTGGATCGGACCAAAGTCCCTTTAATTTAGTCTATCTAGTTTGCTGTTTTGATAATAATTTAAATCAACATGTTGTTCTAAAGGATGCCAAAGCAGGTACTACTCTGGCTTTATAGATTTTTTTTTTTTTTTTTTTTTTTTGGTTTTTTGAGATAGAGTCTCACTCTAGTCCAGGCTGACCTGAATTCATTATGTAGTCTCAGGGTGGCCTTGAACTCACGGTGATCCTCCTACCTCTGCCTCCCGAGTGCTGGGATTAAAGGCGTGCGCCACCACGCCCGGCTTCTGGCTTTATAGATTTTATTTACACACACACACGCACATATATATATGATTATATATACGTGTTTATATATACATATATATGATCATTTTGCTTTATGAGCCCCAGTAAAATGAGTCATTGTCGAACTTTGTTTTTCATAAAGCATACAGCCCAATTTCTAGTCAGCCCCAAACAAGAGGTAAAGGGCGTTTCTTCCTTTTCCAAATTTAAACACGTGCTCCAGTATGAAGATCTCCTGTTCTGATTTTTTATTTTCGCGAGCCTGTTCTATCCCAGCTTTATTTCGTAGCATTTCACGTGGCTCAACCTGCCATGCCTGTGATTTCATAGAGCTAGTTCACCTCTTTCTTCACTGAACAATGTCACAGAATTTAATAATTTAGATTGTAATACACTGCTGCTCTAAGACATTTTGCCAGTACATAATGTTTTATTTCATTTTCTTCAACTATTTGCTTGAGTGAAATCCATACTTTCTGAATGAACAATTTTTTTAGCCATACCCTCTATTTAAGACAAAAGGGATTTCCTTTCCTTTCTTTCTAAATAGCATTTCTTAACATTTCTGTGTTATTTATGACTTTTGACTTATAGCACCATTTTCTTGGCTCTTTTTTGTTCCTCTGTTTGGCCCTGGCCTTTGCTTTTTATCAACTCTTAATTCCCTTTGATTTGGGACTACTCTCTCCTTGTAGTCATCTTCACTCCCTCCGCCCCTCATGGAAGATTAGGAGCACTGTGTTTTACAGAACACAGAGTGTGGGACACTGAGCCTTCAGACACAGGCCTGGCTCTTGCACATGTGTGGTGGTTTGATTCAGGTGTCCCCATAAATTTAGGTGTTCTGAATGCTAGGTCCCCAGCTGATAGAGATTTGGGGATTAACACCTCCTGGAGGCAGTGTATTGTTGGGGGCTGGCTCATGGGTATTATAGCCAGTGTCCCCTTGCCAGTGTTTGACACACTATTGCTATGGTCCACCTTATGTTGGCCAGGGGGTGATGTCCACCCTCTGCTCATGCCATTGTTTTCTCTGCCATCATGGAGCTTCCCCTCGAGTCTGTAAAGCAAAATAAACCCCTTTGTCCCAAAAGCTGCTCTTGGTCAGGTGATTTCTGGCAGCAATGCGAACCTGACTGCAACAACATGCAATGTTGATAGTTAATGCTCAGACTTCTGCCAGGCCAACACAGTCAAAGAGTCACCTTAGGGACTACCCTTGCACCGTGGTTTAGCTTTTACAGTACACCCTTTCAGATTGGGGATCACAAGCTATTGCAGCCAAGTGGGGAGCTAGGATGAAGGACCACCCTAATAAATCCTGACCACTAGCTGGCACTGGTTGGGCATTGATGAGGTCCATGTGCTGTACCTGCAGGGCACTAATCAAACCTCAGACATAGCTGCTGACCCCAGGACAGAAGGGGTGGCTGGGGCCAAACACATGGTCATCTTTTACATGTCTTGTCACTAACTTACACTCAGTATTACTGCCAATTTCAGGTTAAACAGATGTGAAATTGTTATTAACAAGTACTCATTTAAATCAAAGCTCCAAAATTAGATATATAACGCACGCAGTTTAGAACTAAGGACTTACTACCATAGCTTAAAAAACACAACCCTAGGGTTTCACTAATACAAATTCAGTTTTAAATATTAAAACTACACCAACCCTTAAATTTAAAACAAAAAAATCCTCACAGCCCACCCAGGCAGAGAAACGTGTTTTTCTTTTAACTGTTAAAACTGATCCTGGAAATTTTATTCCAGCACTCCTGGAAATAGCTGAAAGTTAAGCATACAGATGTGTCTCATCAGGAGAGGGGAAACATGATATAACCAGGAATTAGCAGGCCTTTTCTAAGTCAAGGCCCTCCGTTTCCCTGGCCTCCTAGGACACGCCAGGCATGGCCCAGAAGGGAGGTCTGTCTGGTCTAAATGGTGATCCAGACAGAAGCTGAGCAGAGTCCAGCACCTCTGAGCAGGTGTGGAGAGCCCCAGCACGTGTGTGGCCTGCACGGACTGGACTTACAGGGTCACGGCGCTGACTCCAGTAGAACACTGACAAGGCTGTGTGCTCTTCATTACATCTAAGGTGTGTTCCGAGAGACCATCAACTTTAAGCCCCACCTGATGCTTAATTTTCGACTGGTTGTGAGGCAGTTTGGAAGAGAGTGGAGGAGACCTGAATCTCAACAATCTTCAAGATGTGCCATTGAAGGAAAAATGTATTGAATAAAACAGCAAGTACACCGAGCACACCAATGCACGGCCGTATCTGACAGAGCACTGTGAAGGAAGCTGGAACTGAGAGGTGTGAAGGAAGACCTTCACTTTCCCTTAGTTTACCTTGTGCTATTCAACATTCCCCAGCAAACACTGCAATGGCCTGAATGCGTCCTCCAACATTCCTTTGTTGAAATGTAATCCCCGTGTGTATGAAGAAGTGGGGCCTTTGGGAGTGATTGGGTCATGAGGGTGGAACCCTTGTGACTGGGATTAGTGTCCTTATGGCCCACGCCTCCTCTCCCCCTCCCAAGGAGAGAATGCAGCAAGAGGCTATGGATGAGTGCCAAGCCTTCACCAGACACGGCGTCTGCTGCCACCTGCACCTTGAACTCCCCGGCCTCCAGAGCTTGTGAGTGGCTCACTCTAAGGTGTTTTGTGAGAGTAGCCTGAACAGACCCAGACAAGCACCTGTTAACATAGGACTGCAGTAATGTCCAAATGTCATAATATTTAAAAAAAAAAAATTGTCACAAGTTTAAATCAAATGCAAGTTTCTGAACTTGATGATCACGAGTAGCGAGTTTATAGTGAGCAAGAGTGCGGAGCAGTGGTTCTCAAGGGCGCTCTGCAGCCCGGCTGCTAGAGGAGCTGCAAGCCCAGAGGGCCCTCCTGGGACCTGAAGACTGGGGAGGTGGGGGTGGGGCCTAGCAATCTGTTTTAAATAAGCTCTCTGCGAGACTATGCTACACACACCTTGAGAATAAGCAATTTTCAATTCTCCCCCTCACATGTCCTCGGGACCTACACAAAGTACATATGCAAACACCTTCCTACCTATCACATCATGTTTCAGATCAATTTAACAAACATTTATAGAACGCTTTTTCACACTGTGCTACTTACTGTGTCACCTTGTTAGTATGAACTAGAATAACTTCAGTAAAGGAAAAAAATGTTATCTAAAAACTTGCTAGAGAGTCATCGGGCCCTTTAAAAGAACGAAGCTGGAGCCCAGAATGGAGTTCCTGTTGGGGACCAGCTATGACATGGCTACCTTCCCCTCACCCTGGAAGACGTCTGAATCAAGCAACAACTCCAATGGAGGGCACTATAACAACACACGGTATCTGTGACCGGGGCTTCTCTCGCATGATTTTATCTTAGCACATTTATGTAATAAAGTTAAGTGGTGTCAGCAGTTACCTGTTTGGTGATCGTCTTGGCCAACGTCTTCTGTTAGGTTCTGTAAGAAATACCATCATCAGTACAAGAAACCACATACGCTACAGTGAGTTTTAAAACACGGCATTTTCATAAGCAATTAACAAGCATAGCTTGAATTTTTTAAAAAGCAAATACAGTTGCACAAAATGGCTACTTTGATGTTCGAGGCTGTATATTGAAGAGATTGACTTACTAGCTTATTAAGGGTATGGTAGATTTTATGAATATTTGCCAGTGTTGAGAGATGAGAGTTCAGCTGAAAGTCTTTAAAAGGAAAAGGAGAAAACTCAGTGTTATTTCCCAGGCAGCAAAAATAAAATAAATAAAAAGTGAAGATAAACATTGTTTTAGTATTTCAAATTTTGATATTTATAAATAAACAACTTGTACTACTGATCTATCTCCCAGAAAAAAAAAAAAAAAAAGATCTGAAACTAAAGTGATATCTTCAACCAGACACTAACGGCTCATGAAATGTTTACGTGAATTCTAAGGTAAAATGAAAATCCTACAATAGCTATAAAATCTGCCAGCAGTGAACTGGAATTGAATAGGACGATATAAGTAATGTTAGCAAATTAAACAAGTCACACAAGTAGAAGGTACAGCCGATCTCAAAGGAAATGTGTTCCCTAGCTCCTGATCTTTCCTAGAATTTCTGGTACAATAAGCAGGCTCCTGGAAAGAAAATATCAGAAAAACATCCCAACGTTCAGCCCTTCTTACACTGTGCTTACATTGTGGCTGATGATATCGTTCGGAGTTAGAGGGGAACCTATGCCCCTCCCCCACCTCCTCCCCATCGGTGAGCTCCCAGCCCAGAGGCAGCCCACAGTTCCATTAAGTATGCCCCAGAAGCAAACTCCCCTCCTGCGGAACCAGGCCCAGAGCAGAGTGAATGCGTGTAAGGTCTCTCTACTCATTCAGAATTGCACACCAAGCCGGGCACACAGACAGACGGAGGCCTTCCCTACACCCTTGCACAACTAAAGCTGGAATAAAGAGCTGGGAGTTGGCTCCGGGGATAAAGTGCTTGCTGTGCACCTCTGGGGTACCTGAGACTGAGTCCCCAGCTGGGAGCTGTGGTGGTTCTCTGTAATCTTAGGGTGAGAGGGCAGACAGAGGCAGGGGAGTTTCTCAAAAGCTTGTGAACAGTGGTGAACAAGAGACACGGAGGGTGAGGACCAACCCAAAAGCTGACCTATGACCGACCACACATGCATCACAGTACGTGTGCATCCACACCCACGCTGAAACAAACACATATGAACACACACACACCAAGTCAATAAATAAACAACTATCAGGCTTTCGAATGTCTCATTCCCAATGCTTATTAAGTATATGCCCATATACAGACTACTCCAATGAGTTCAAGATTTATGAATTGCTTTCATATTTGGAAAGCATCAGTAGAACTATTTTGATAAATATTGGGATTTATATCAACTCTGTTTCTCTCCTATCATAAGGATTAGTCTACAAGTTGCCTGGAAAACACACTAACCCAAGGCTCTCCCATACTAGGAAGGAAGGAGAGAAGTCACACGACACTGAAATACCATTTGGGGCAAGGACCACCAGGTACAGGGAACAGAGCTACCGCAGGAGGTGTCTGTTCCGAGGGAAGGGCTGGACCCCTAGACTCTGCTCCAACTCTAGAGAGCACCTGGCTTTCCTGCGACCAGTCGGAAAGGCTCACTTCCTCCTTACAGCTTGCAGGAATCCAGTCGGGGCAGGTTTGCGGGGCACTGGCACTCACCCAGAGGCCTCTTGTCACAGGCAGGCAGCGGGAGCAGCGGCCACACTTGGGCACACGCACGGCTCTGCCACGGCCATCTGGACAGCTCGCCCGCCGTCTGCACGGTGGCTGAGAAACAGCGGGGCAGGACCCTGCTAAAGAGCCCCAAAGATATGACTCCTGGCAGGGTGTGGTGGCACACACCTCTAATGCCAGCATTGGGAGGTAGAGGCAGGAGGATCAGGGGTTTAGGGCCAGGCTAGGCTACATGAGGCCCTGTCTCAAAAAAAAAAAAAACAAACAGGGGCTAGGGAGAGGGCTCAGTAGTTAAAGGCTGGATCCTCCGCAGTGCCCATGTAAAGCTTACTACAATGTGGTACATGTATCTGTAATCCCAACACTGTACCTACGGTAATAGGAGGTGGAGCCAGGAGAATCAGAAGCTCACAAACAGATGTGGCAAAATGACAGACTCTGTGTCAAAAGTAGGTGGAGGACTGGAGAGATGGCTTAGGCACTTGCCTGTGATGCCTAAGGACCTAGGTTCGATTCCCCAGTACCAACATAAGCCAGATGCACAAGGTGGTGCATTAGTCTGGAGTTTGATGGCAGTGGGTAGAGTCCCTGGCACGCCCATTCTCTTTCTCTTTCATTCTCTTTCTCTCTCTAATAAATAAACAAACAAACATGAAATAAAACAAGAAGGAACTCCTGTTTGTGAGATAAATCCCATAATCTTATTAAAGGATGATATTTATAGATCCAACAATACAAATATAACAGTAAATCTGACAGAACATAGATGGAACAAATAATGACCTCAACAGATTCTGAAACAAAAAATAGAAGATTTTTCAACAGTGGAAGGAGAGGAGAAACACTGAGCGTCCTCTGACCTCCACACACATCTATGGCACATATACGCCCATACGTACATACATCATACACATAGACACACGAATAAGAAAAAACTGGAACAAAAACAAGTCCTAAGACTCTGTCACTTGTTTGCTTAAGGAAATGACAGACCGTGGCACAGAAGGGAGCTCATCCACAAAGGACACCTGCACAAAGGCTGAGGAAAGCTCGCAGGGTGTGAGAGGACACACAAGCGTGTGTGCAAATCCTTCCTGTGATCGTATTCAATAGCCTCAGTGGAGGTTTCCAAGCCACACGCAACAGCATTCTGACCTGCAAGACGCTGGGAGGAGCTAAAATACCTAATCCGCAGAGCCCTCCCCATCTGTACCGACCTGAGCCCCCTTAGGAAGAAAATGGCTGGAGAGATGGCTTAGTGGTTAAGGCGCTTGCCTGCAAAGCCTAAGGATCCAGGTTCAATTCCCTAGTACACACATATAGCCAGATGCACAAGGTGGCGCATGCATCTGGAGTTCACTCGCAGTGGCTAGAGGCCCTGGCACACCCATTCTCTCTCTGTCTGCCTCTTTCTCTCTCTTGGAAGGAAGGAAGGGAGGGAGGGAGGAAGGAAGGAAGGGTGGGTGGATGGATGGATGGATGGATGGATGGATGGATGGAAGGACAGACGGGAGGGAGGGAGGACGGACAGGAGGGAGGGAGAAAGGAAAGAAGGAAGGGCGAGAAGAAGGAAGGGAGGGAGGGAGGGAGGGAGGGAGGGAGGGAGGGAGGGAGGGAGAAAGGAAAGAAGGGAGGGAGAGAAGAAGGGAGGGAGGGAGGGAGGAAGGAAGGAAGGAAGGAAGGAAGGGTGGGTGGGTGGATGGATGGAAGGATGGACGGGAGGGAGGGAGGAAGGAAGGGTGGGGAAGGAAGGCAGGCAGGCAGGCAGGCAAGCCAATACATTCCATTACCACCTTGGGCCCCTCAAGACCCCAAATGAGAGGCTTTGGGTTCTCTTTCTACTAAAGCCACACAGGAAGGAAGAAAAGAAGCTCGTCAAAGGCAGCTTGCACCAAGTCCTTGTGACCCCATGCTATGCTCGGGCACCACACTTACTACCCTACTGTTCACTCAGCTGTCAAGCTTCACATGTGTATCTGAACAAGCTTCTTCCTGCCAGTGAACTCGGAGGAAGTGTGAGAGACAAAGACGTCATCCCCAACTGGAACTCCATGCATGCCGGGACTTTCAGGTCTCCCACCCCACTGCTCCACAGACCTTCTCCTTGCAGCTCCACACTCAGCCCACCATCCTCTGCACATGCCCACCACAGCTGGCAGGAGCATTGTGCCAAAACCACCCCTGTGCTTTACAACCTGAAGCCTCCTGGTTATTCCCCTAAATCTCAGTTTCTTTATCTATACCACGAGAAGTAAGAAGTTACCCTGCAGAGCGCAGTGACGATGAAAATATGCAATCAGACGCCCACAACAACTGGATGTGCCAGGTCATCACAATGTGTGCCAACACAATGCCCACAGCAGATCAAGCGTGCAATAAAATCTCCCCATTACCATTCCATTTGCCTAAAGAACTCTGCGCACCAGACAACCACCTACAACACTTTCTAGGTACGCAGGCCCAACCCCGGCCCTCTATCAAGGGCTCCAAAGTTCCAGCGCCTCTGAGACGGAGGCAAGTGGCCTGACAGCTTTTGCCTCTCAGAGCTCGGCTGTGTTTATTAACCAACTGATGGGTTAGACCAATGGTGGCAGGAAATCTCAGGCCAATGGAGAAAGCACAGTGTTTAAAACTGGGTTCGATGGTGAAGTTTCATTTCGCCAATGGCAATAAGGAGAAAACGGCTCATTTTGCCAACCCCGTGTTATAGCATCTATTGTCCACTTGTGTATCCAATTCCTACCACCACCAGCACCCCATGTTCACTGCACTCGAGAAAAAGGAGGCAGAAAAGGAAATGCAATCAGGGACAGGATTAAGTCTTCCTCTGGGTTCACCAGCATAAGAAGTTAAGATGTGAATTCGGCAGGGGGGAAAAGAAAGACAAAAATAGCAATAAAGGATAATTCACAAAGGTTAACAGACGCTGGGTTTATGGTTCATCTGCTCAGCGCTCAGGGCAAGTAATAGACCTTGAGATCTAAAATAGACTTCACATCCTTCAGGCAGAATGGTTGGTGGGGGTGGAGGGGGCTAAAGATCAAATGCTTTACAGAGAATACATTTAGGAAAGCACTGATTCATAAAAATCTCCTTCTGCTCGTATTTCACTTCCAAAGGATAGACGCAAGGTTAAGTCAACTGTATCCCATGAGCAAATGCTTCGCAGGGAGTGGGGGCGGGCTGTGACTGCTGGGTAAGGGGCACGCTCCTCCACGTTCCACACTGAAAGCAACAGTTGGCTTTGCAGAAAGCCATAGCCTATGTGATAAACAGAATGACAAATTATCATCTGGGTAGTCCTAAAACCATCAACAGATGTTGACTGGGCATTAAAATGTCTAGTTTTTATGTCCATTGTTTGACAATTTCATACGTGTACATAATTCATGATTATAGTCTCCCATTACCCTCTGTAACCCTCTCACTTCTGCTGGACCCCATTTTCCCAACCAGCCCCCTCCTACTTTCTCTTTTCAATGTCTAATTTGATTGAATTACTAATTGATATGGCCTGCACAATGTGAAAGAAAAACATGAACATCACTCAGGTCAAGGTCTGTTGCCCAAAGCTGCAGTGGTTACGGAACCTACACTACAGGAAGACACGTAAAAGATTAGAAACCAAACTGTTATCATCAGTAAGTTCCACTAATGACTACAAACCAAGAAAACAATCAAATTTGAAAGTTTTAATATTTTTTTATTTTTTTTATTTTTTTGGTTTTTCAAGGTAGGGTTTCACTCTAGCTCAGGCTGACCCGGAATTCACTATGTAGTCTCAGGGTGGCCTCGAACTCATGGTGATCCTCCTACCTCTGCCTCCCAAGTGCTTAAATTATTAAAGGCGTGCACCACCATGCCCGGCTAGTATTTTGTTTTTATTTTATCTATTAGAGAGAAAAAAAATAGACACACCAGGGCCTCGAGCCACTGCAAACAAACTCCAGATACATGGGCCACCATGTGCATGTGGCTTACATGGGTTCTGGGGAGTCAAACTTGGGTCCTTGGGCTTTGCAGGCAAGCACCTTACCCACTAAGCCATCTCTCCAGCCTTCAAATTTGACAGTTTATTCCCACAAGGGTCAGAAACAACTTAAATACAGAAGAAGCAAAAGCTTTCTTTCATCCCATCATAGTCACTTGTAAGATGTAGCTGGAGAAGATCAGTTATAATAGCAACAAAAGGCAATGATGCACCCGGACAAACCTTGATGTGTAAGATACAAATGAAGACACTAGGGAAGTTCAGCGAAATGGAAAGAGCTACACTATAAAGCGATGCCTCTCCCTCCGCCAAACTACAAATTGTAAGCAATCAAATTCCCATTCAGCCCACCCGAAAAAGGGCAATGGGAACAGCAGGGGGCCAGCAGACAAGCTTAGCAGGCTGACTCTAAACCTCATGGAGAACAGACATGCCAGATGAGCCAAGCAGTTGTCGAGAGGAAGGACAAGGAAGAACATACACTATCATGTATTGAGAACATACGCTGCCATGTATTGAGAACATACTCTGTCATGTACTGAGAACATTCTGTCATGTATTGAGAACATACTCTGTCATATATTGAGAACATGCTGCCATGTATTGAGAACATACTCTGTCATGTATTGAGAACATACGCTGTCATGTACTGAGAACATACTCTGGCATGTATTGAGAACATACTCTGTCATATATTGAGAACATGCTGCCATGTATTGAGAACATACTCTGTCATGTATTGAGAACATACGCTGTCATGTACTGAGAACATACTCTGGCATGTATTGAGAACATACTCTGGCATGTATTGAGAACATATGCTATCATGTATTGAGAACCTACGCTGTCATGTACTGAGAACACACTCTGTCATGTACTGAGAACATACACTGTCATGTACTGAGAACATACTCTGCCATGTATTGAGAACATACTCTGTCATGTATTGAGAACATACTCTGTCATGTATTGAGAACATACACTGTCATGTATTGAGAACATGCTGCCATGTATTGAGAACATACACTGTCATGTAGTGAGAACATATTCTGTCATGCACTGAGAACATACTCTGTCATGCATTGAAAACATACTCTATCATGAATTGGCGCACAGGACAAAGCAGTGGCCATTAAGGGTCCAATCATGAATACTTTCGACTTTCTGGTTGGCCACTGAGGTCCAAGTGCAGCCACAAACAATACAGAGCAAGTGAATGTGGCTGTTTTCCAATAAAATGCTATTTGTAAACACTAAGTGATGGGTGGGCTCTGGCCTCTAGGCCATCGTTGGCTAGTGGCTGGCATAAAGTGACAACAGCAGACCCTGGATGCAAGAAGGTAAGTCAGAGAAAGGGACTGATAAACACGTCTGTATGCATAAGTCTAGGCATAACTGACACGACGAAAAAGCACCGCAAATCAACAGGAGGTGATCACTGAGCAGTAAAGGAACTGGCGGAAAAGGAAACTCTGTCACGGGCCCCGAGCCCTGCAGTCCACTTCTACTCTCTCCCCAACTTCCCTCGTCCTCCCCTCTCCATCCTGTTGTTCTGTGAACACGCCACGCACACGTCTACCTGCGGGGGCTTCACGTGTAGTTCTCTCTGCCTGGGGGTCTCTCCCCCAAGAACAACATAGCTGGCTTGTCATACATCACCAAAGTGCCCTTTAAATACCACCTCTGGGAGTGGCCGGCTAGCTCAGCTGGTAGAACATGAGATTCTTAAAAACCACCTTCCACAGAATCTTGGAGGCTACGAACCGAGCTCTTCAAGCCCTCCTTTCCTCTAGGGCCATGGCGCCATGTTTGTAAGCTGTATCTCTCGATGTGGATGGCACACAGGTCAGGGCCTCAGCCTTGTCCGCTGCTGTCACCCCTCATCCCTAGAGCAATACACGACCCACATCAGGCACTAAGGACCAAAGGACCAAAGCTTGAAATCAGTATGTTCAGAGCATTTCAAGAGATCTTCAGATACGACAAGGGTCTTGATTAAAATGGAAAATGAAAGAACAGTAACTTGTCAATCCTGCTTGAGGGCTAAGACCACTGGGCCACCCGAGGGTATACAGATGGGCCAGATAAACACAGCGCATTTGGCCAGCACAAACTAGTGGGCTGCACTTCATGGACTAGCACTTGATAGGCAAAGGTGGTACAAACCTACAAAGAGGTTCCAGCACTCTGCTGCATGGGGCTGCAGGCCACTAAAGGGCCTGCTGCCACTCACCAAGCACAGGGCCACAGGGCCACAGGGCCACAGGTCTGAGCCACGCGTGCTCCTGCCAGAGACTGCGCCTCTTGGGTGTTCCAACTCGGAGCGTGTTAGAACCATTGCTCTAGGAGAGGACAAGTGTGGAGCACGGAGGACAGGTGACCTAGACTTTGGGGTGACCACTGACCGAGACAAGTGCAAGTGATTCAAGTGGAAAATAAATGACCGGGACCTCACATTAGCCAGTGACAGGGAGAGATCATGGGTGCACTGACTCACGGAAAATAGTCACTCAACTCCACCAAATTCAACTTGTCAAACAAAAGGAGAAAAAGAAAAACCATTTGTCCATAGCTGCCTTCTCATACTTAATGCGCCAGAGACTGACACATGCACAGTCAGGCTCAGTTTTCACCAGCTAATTACATTCTCTGCATCATAGTAGGGTGTCTTTTTCATAAAACGTAGTCCCTGCTGCATGCCATGTACTTCAGCTGGTGCACAGCTGAGGGCCAGTGATCTGTCCCAATGCCGGAGGACACTGCTGGCTGTGCTGGGAATAATCTGGGGTGCTCTCCAATTGGGAACCTTCTGCAATTACTTCAGGTTATATTTTTTTCAGTCTATTATGCTGTTTTGTTTTGTTTTGTTTTGTTTTGTTTTGTTTTGTTTTGTTTTGTTTTGTTTTTTGAGGTAGGGTCTCACTCTAACCCAGGCTGACCTGGAATTCACTATGTAGTCTCAGGGTGGCCTTAAACTCACAGCGATCCTCCTACCTCTGCCTCCCAAGTGCTGGGATTAAAGGTGTGCGCCACCATGCCCTGGCTTGCTTTTTTTTTTTTTTTTTTTTTTAAATAAAATCAGCATACAATGTGAAGAAGAGAGTTGGAAAATATCGGGATCTTTGCTAATTAATAAATTGGTTAATTATCAAGATTAACATGTACACAATTATATAAATACACACAGACACATAATTCATATATGCATAGGCTATCAGTATAAAGTTAATAAACACTGTGCGTGTGTATATACCGTCTGAACAAGTTTTATGGGAAAATTTTGTCCAGAAAAATTCTCAAGAGCCTCTACTCTGGTACTCTGGCTGGTATGTCTACTGAGTGATAAGTTTGGCATTTCAGACCAGCAATGAAAGATGCTGCAATTATTAATTTGCTTAACACACCTGAAATATGTTCATTAGGTGATGTTTTTAATATAAGTGATTTTTTTTTTTTTTTTTTGGTTTTTCAAGGCAGGGTCTCACTGTAGCCCAGGCTGACCTGGAATTCACTATGAGTCTCAGGGTGGCCTTGAACTCACGGCGATCCTCCTACCTCTGCCTCCTGAGTGCTGGGATTAAAGGTGTGCGCCACCACGCCCAGCAATATAAGTGATTTTTCCTTAACTGTAATATACAGAACAATTTCTATATAACTTTTGATTGTGAACCCTAAGTTCCAATGGCAAATTCTTTTGGAAGGAAAAGGCCTGAAGGCTAAAGGCATTCCCTACTGAACCAAGATCAATGGACACCAGGCTTCATCCCAAGCTTCACAAGGAACGAAAACTGCAGCTGAGGGGACCATGGAGCACTACATCGTGGTTCCAGAGAGCCTCTGAGAGCAGACAACGTACAGCAGGGTTTTAATCCCTGCAAGAATCCTGAGAAGGCGCTGGAGAGATGGCTTAGTGGTTAAGCGCTTGCCTGTGAAGCCTAAGGATCCTGGTTCGAGGCTCGATTCCCCAGGACCCACATTAGCCAGATGCACAAGGGGGCACACGTCTGGAGTTCGTTTGCAGTGGCTGGAGGCCCTGGAGCACCCATTCTCTCTCTATCTCTCTATCTGACTCTTTCTCTCTCTGTCTGTCGCTCTCAAATAAATAAAATAAACAAAAAAAATATTTTTTAAAAAGAATCCTGAGAGGCCACTGTGTGAAGGTGTGAGGGAAAAACCGAAGTGCCAATGGAGACCCCAGGAGTTCGGAGATACCAGGACCATGGGATGTCTGATAAGAAAAGTTGTAGGCTCAGACTGCACCTCGCTGAACAGCAGAGGCTGTGGGTGTTACAGGCAACAGAGTGGGTAGTGGAGCTTCCCAAGCCTTTTAGAGCCGATTTCAGATGATTACATCATGAGCCCGAGACACTAGACCCAGATCTGCACAGTTTGTTTTTTCCCTGTTAGGTCTCCGTTTTCCTATAGTCCAATCTTGCCTTGCTTCGCTCCCATTCCTCCCTTTGGAATGGAAATGTTTTTTTGCTTTGTTTTGTTTTTCTGCGACATTATATGCCAGAAGTATGTTAACCTGTGTCTTCATTTTACCGAGCTCACAGTTAAGAGACTGCCTTGAGTCTCAGATGAGACTTTGGACTTCCAAACAATATTAGGACTTCTAAAGACTAGGTGACTTTTGAAGTCTTGAAATGGATTTTGCATCATGAGGTGGCCAAGGAGCCCACAGGAGTCATCACATGGTGATTTGAACGTGAAATCCTTGAACACTTGACCCCCTACTAGTGGCACGATTTGGGAAGGTTGTGGAAGCTTCAGGAGGTAGAGAGCCGTGCCGGAGCAAGTGCGTCACTGGAAGCAGGCTTTGAGGTGTGACAGGCCGGCCCCGTGCTGTATCAGCTGTGCTCTTGTTGCTATGAACAAATACCTGACAAGAAGCAGCTTGTGGAAGCAAACAGTTTATCTTGTTGGGTTCTAACACCGCATGATTCAGCACTCTTACTACTGAGTATACAGCCAAGGGAACTGAAGCCAGGTGGACTGATTCAGATGTCCCTAATAAACTCATGTGTTCTGAATGCTTGGTCCCCAGATGATAAAAAATTTAGGAGGTGGCGCCTTGTTACGGGAAGCATGTCAGAGGAGAGAGGATTAGGTGGTTACAGCCATCTTGCCATTGCCACAACTTGGCTCACTTTGCTGTTTTCCACCTGCTGGCGCAAGGAGGCGCTGTCCAGCCTCTGCTCGATCATCTTTCCCCTGCCGTCATGGAGCTTGCCCTCGAGGCTCTAAGCCAAATAATCACTTCCCTCTCGTCAGCTGCTTTTGGTCTGGTGTTTTGTGCCAGCAACGAGAAGGTAGGTACAGCACTCAGAATATTCACTGAAGCATTCTTTTATTTATTTATTTTATTATTATTATTTTTATTTCTTTATTTATTTTTGGTTTTTAGAGGTAGAGTTTCACTCTAGCCCAGGCTGACCTGGAATTCACTCTGTAGTCTCAGGGTGGCCTCGAACTCACAGCGATCCTCCTGAATGCTGGGATTAAAGGCGTGTACCACCATGCCTGGCTTGAAGCATTCATTACAAAATATAGGTGATTTCAGCAATTCCTTTTTATTTATTTGAGAGAGAGAGACAGACAGACAGACAGATATACACAGAGAGAATGGGCACACCAGGGCCTCTAGCCAGTGTGAACAAACTCCAGAGGCATGTGCCACCTTGTGCATCTGGTTTATATGTATATTGGAGAATCAAGCCTGGGTCCTCAGGTTTCTCAGACAAATGCCTTAACCACTAAGCCATCTCTCCAGCCCTGCTGAAACATTCTTTACAACCACCAGGAAATGGAGTCAACTTTAGGGTTCATCAACAGATGAATGAATAATGAAAACGTGATACACATGTGCATGAGCATGCGTGTGCGTGTGCGTGTACGCACACACACATGGAGAATATCACACAGCCATAAAAAGAGTGGTATTAACCAACTGTGGAAATGTGAAGGGAAGTAGAAAACATTTATAAGAAGGTACCAAAAAAAAAAAAAAAAGACACTGCCTGTTTTCACTTACATGTAGCAGGTAAGATGTTCATCTCAAAGAAGTATAGAGAGGGCCAGGCATGGCAGCTCACGCCTACCATCCCAGCACGCAGGAGGCTGAGGAAGACTGAGCTTGAAGCAAGCCTGCTCTAGAGCAGCCTGGCATAGAGAGTAAGGGGTATGTCTCACACACACCAAGAAAGCACAGTAACAGAACAGTGGTTACCCGAGCCTGAGTAGGTTCTAGGGAGGAAGTGTGGCAATTAAGGAACACGGAGTATAGGAGGAATACGGAAAATGAGAGGAGTAACTTCTTCTTTTTCTTTCTTTCTTTTTTTAGGTTTTTCGAGGTAGGGTCTCACTCTAGCCCAGGCTGACCAGGAATTCAGTATGTAATCTCAGGGTGGCCTTGAACTCACGGCGATCCACCTACCTCTGCCTCCCGAGTGCTGGGATTAAAGGAGTGCACCACGACATCCGGCAAGAGGAGTAATTTCTCATGTGACCCAGTATAAGAGGCTAAACATGGTTGACAACCATTAACTGCATAGCTAGTAGGGACCATCTGACTATTCCCATGGAAATGTTATAACGGAGGTGACAGATATGCCAATTACCCTAACGTGATCACTATGCACTATATACATGTACTGAAGTGTCACTGTGCCCCAAAGTCATACACAACTACTACGTGTCAGTTAAAAACAATATGATTTTAGTTATAAAAACTTATTTGAAAATAATGTTTAGCCGGGCATGGTAGCAGACTCCTTTACTCCTAGCACTCAGAAGGCTGAGGTAGGAGGATCGCTCTAAGTATGAGGACAACCTGAGACTGCCTAGTGAATTCTAGGTTAGCCTGGGCTACAGTGAGACCATACCTCCAAAACCAGTAACAACAACAACAATAATAATAATAACAACAACAACACAGTTTATTGTTACCTGTTCAAAAATGCTTTCATATAGGGCTGTAGTGGCTGGAGGACCTGGTATGCCCATTCTCTCTATCTGCTTCCCCACCCTTTCCTCTCTCATAAATAAATAAGCTAACTTTTTAAAACTATAAAAAAAATTTTTACATGCTTCCATTTATTACTTCCACACCAAACAGCTCAAGCTCTCTAGTAGTCACAGCGTTTCACAAGAAGGACAGAGCGGTGCAGAACAAACACTGCCACTGTCACTCCCGTGTCACACGCACTGCGTTCCTCTGGTCAGCGAAGACGGAAGCAAGTATGTGATGATTATCTAAACTCCAGCGACCAATCAGTGAGCAATGCATGCAATGAATGCTTTTAGACGGAAATGATGAAATAAGCCTGTTTAGACTGGGGGGGGGGGTCAGGAGGTTCACAGCAAGGACAGAATAATGACATTGCCACCGGCAACAGATCCAAACTGAAGATTACCCGCATCATCCTAAAGGTCTCTGGGACAGAACACCAGGACAATCCAACTGTGCACAGCTATACTCCACCAACAGGGGTACGCCCCAAGCCCAGCCTCCGTTTTCCTAAGAGTTATGGGAAAAGAAAAAGGTTGTTGTTAAGGCAAGGGTGTGCGAGGGACAGCCTCCATGGGGCTGCCTGGCTTCTTCCCTCAGGAAACACAAGTCCTCTTTCCTTGGGGTCCAGGCACACAGAGGATGACTGTCTCCGGGGAGCGGTGACCCTTGCCAGCCTACACAGGACATGTACGGACCTGACTTCAATCTCCAGTTCTGCATTGCTTACTGCAGCACCAAAGAAAGCCATCCAAGTCTAGCAAGTCCCTGCAAGGTCCCATCTGATCTGCCCCGCGTCCTTCTTGCTCGCTCCGTAATTCCAATCTGCTCTGAATTCCCAAGCGAATTGCTACCTCAGGGCCTCTGGATTTATCATGCCTTCTGCCTCACTGACAGCTGACATTCACAAGGCTAAATGACTTCTAAGGACCACCTTATCACACCTTCACCCCATCATGGGATCCATAGCCCACCACTTTCTGGTATTAGATTTGTAATGGCTTTGTTGAGATAAAATTCACATACCAGAGCTCTCGCCCAATTAAAATAAACATCCCAGCGGCTGTAGTATATTCAGGGAGTCAGACGACCACCACCACGCTCTGACACAGAACCATCTCTCCGTTATCACACTGACCATCAGTCCTCATTTGACCTGCCATCCCCGGCCCCCAGCCCCCATTCAACACGAGGCAACTGTCTGTCCTGCAGATTTTGCCTGTTCTGGGTGTCTTTATTAACAGAATCACGTGTTATGAGGTCTCTCACGATCTGGACTTGGTACATTACATACATTTACATCTCCATCCATCAGAGTCCAACCTCGATATGGGGACCAGGTCACCCTATCCCAACACTTACGGAGGCACACTGGTGAGCGTGGATAAACACACGGGACAGCTCATGCTGTGAGAACCTTAGCCTCAGCAGCACAGAGATTAGTGGAAGACCTGTTCAAAGAAGCATGGCTTTGAAGGGGAGACCAGATAAACACATGGTATGAAGGCGTGCTGTGGGTGGGGCTTGAAGATGTTTAAAATGCTAATGATTTCCCAGCACTCAGAAGGAAAGCTGAGGCAGGAGGATCCCAAGTTAGTTTTGCTTCATAGCCTGGAAAGTTGCTATGAAGTGTAAAAAGGCAGGCCATTGCAGACATACTGTGAGCTACAAAATACAGAGGATATGGGATTTAAGAAGTACAATTTTTTTTTGTTATTCTTCCACAGCAAGGTCTCATTCTAGCCCAGGCTGACCTGGAACTCACTCTGTAGTCTCAGGCTGACCTCAAAATCATGGCGATCCTTCTACCTCTGCCTCCTGAGTGCTGGGATTAAAAGGTGTGCACTACCATGCCTGGCCAAAATGTCATCTTTTTAAAATTTTTTATTGACTTATTAGAGTCAGAGAGACAGGGAGAGACCGAAGACAGAATGGACACGCCACGGCTTCTAGCCACTGCAAACAAAGTCCAGACGTGTGTGCCCCTTGTGCATATGGCTAACATGGATCCTGGGGAATTGAACCTGGGTCCTCTGGCTTTGCAGGCAAGTGCCTTAACCGCTAACTAAATTAAGAAAAATTAAGCCAGGCATCATGGCGCACGCCTTTAATCCCAGCACTCGGGAGGCAGAGGTAGGTGGATCGCCATGAGTTCAAGGTCACCCTGAGACTACATAGTGAATTCTAGGTCAGCCTGAACTAGAGTGAAACCCTACCTCGACAAACCAAAAAGAAAAAAAGAAAAAAATACACTGCATTCCACCTCAAACTGACTTGGAATATAGTATCATATTATATATTATAGCTACCATAAAGTAAAGCCTACTTCCTATGGAAACCATAAAAAGTAATGTTTTAAAATAATCTACAATACCAACTTACAACGTTCTATACCAATTAATAGTCATGAGCTATAGGAGATGGCACAGGTCTTTCTTACTTTCATTTATAAATACAAGCAGTTTCACTTTAAGGCTAAATTATTACAACACACTGAAATAAAACGGCTATTCCACACTGCAAGGCTAGGAAAAACCAAGCCAGGTTCACAGCCAGTCAGTCTCACCCCACGTGCCCTTCGCTGCCAGCAGGACTTTCTTCCTGCCCCGTAAGGATACCGCAGGGACTAAAATCATGTGCAGATCAGTGCCAGGAGTACCACCTAGGCGTTGGCTACTACACCAGAAGATGGGCAACTTTGAGCCCTCGCTCCTTCACAGCTCAACCCAAACTTAGCCACTGGTCCCAAGAGACATACCCAGGGAGCTTACAGAACCACAGATCCACTGGATCAGATCAAGTGGGATTAGTTGGAAATGGGCACTTTGGTCGTCCCTTGAGTGGGGAAGGACCCTCAACTCCTTCTCCACCGGTCAGAAGCCAAGCCAGGCAGGGCTAACCTAGGAACGGGCACCCCAGGGTGAGGGAAGTAAGGGGAAGACCAGGGCTGGAAACCAGGCAAATGGAAAGGAGAGACAGGGAGGAAGGTGTTAACTCCTTTCGCCTTATCAATGACTATTTGCTACCTGATGGGCATGAAAGCCTAAACGGATTGCCAAAGCCAAGGGAAAACTGATAAGGGAAGCAGGTCACAGTGACTCAGCGTTTTCGTTGAGTAAAAGATCCAAGTTAGGGCCATCCCAGTGCGTGGCTGCTGGCCATTTCCCCCAACTCACAGACCCCATGAACGAGGCTGGGAGAAGACAACAGACACCCAAGAGAGGTGGCGTGCCACCCAGCGCCCAGTACCTGCGGGTGCCATCTCTAAGGACCTGGTCACCTCACGTCACATGGGTTGGCTGCATTCCCAATGGCACACAGTACAAATGGCTCCAGATCCCTTCTACTCAACACACATGCCCAAGGTGTCCCTCACAGTAACAGTCACCCCTAACTCACAGAAGTCATGTCCCAGATTTAGGGGGAAGAAGGCCAGCTCATCACCAGGAAGCTCTGGATTGGAGTCTCCAACTCTGTGGTGTCCTAGCTGAATGTCCCTATGTATGACTGACTACCTCACTGTGCCTCAGTGTGCACACAGCCAGAGTAACAGGGTCCTCTCTACAGGCTACAGAGGACTGAATGAGATTGTACAAACCCCGCGTAACAGAGCGCCAGCCTGAGCCACACACGGGTTAATTGTCCCACCCCGTCATCGTCATAATGGAAAAGGCAGGCAACCCCAGCGAATGTGAGACAGGCCATGGGGAAAAGATGGTTTCTCTTTAGAGCTATTAACTGAAGAACCCCTGGACTTCACTTACAACAATCCTGTTTCCTGTTTAATTGACTCTGGTCTAATTTTAGGAGTGACATCTATGTAACCAGCATCCCCAACAAGGAGGGTCTCTTCGGCAGGGGGTGGGGGGACAGGGATGAGGTTTAAGGATGGTACGAACATGTTTACATACTGAGTATGTCCATAACTAATAAAAGAAATGGTTTAACAAAAAAAGAGCCATTGGAGGGGAACACTTAACCTTACCCTAGGGCTACAAAACACAGGAAGAAAATAGCCTCAAAAATACTATACAAAAATTGTTAGCAGCTCTAGGTGGAAAGTTTGGTTTTCTAGTTTTTCAGCAATGTTGTTAAAGATCTCTTTTTTAATGTTTTTATTTATTGCAAGCAGAGTGAGAGACAGAGAGACAGAATAGGCATGCCAGGGCTTCCAGCCACTGCAAATGAACTCCAGATGCATGTGCCACTGTGCATGTGGCTTTATGTGGGCGTGGGGAATCAAAACCGGGTCCTTAGGCTTTGCCAGCAAGTGCCTTAACCACTGAGCAATCTCTCCAGCCCTAGAGATCTCTTACATTTAGAAAGTTCTAAGTATCACAATACACATATATTTATAATTAACAATTCCACCAATGAATAAAAAGCAAGGACAGAAGGGAGATATATACTTCAGTTGGTAGAGTGCTTGCCAGCCATTCAAGAAGTTCTGGGTCCCTCCCCAGCACCCCATAAAACTGGGCAGGCCTGGAATCCAGGACTCGTGAGGATCAGAAGTTCAAGCTCATAATGCTAGTCAGGGCTATATGAGAATCTGTCAAAAAAAAAAGGGGGGGTGGGGGAGGCTAAGGAAGAGTAGAGAAGAACTTTTAAGTATGTTCTTTGTCATAATTCTCAGGCAGCGTTAAAATTGTCTGCCGTCCTCATGAGCGAGGCTATGCTGGACGGCTGCACAGACTGCAGAGAGGCAAGATGGAAGGCCTCTGACATCCCAGAAGGAAGAGAGTCCTAGTCAAAAGGGAGGCCATGTATCAATGAGCTCTGACAAGAAGCTCACAGAGCACAACCATGCTCATGGGGTGACCGCAGGGATGAAAAGAACAAGTAACGTGCTGAGAATTGTTCTGCGGGCAGTGGAGGGCCAGCCAGGCCCTGAGATAGGATTGCCTAACAGCTGCCTGAGCTTGAGAGGGTCACCTGTCTAGCCCTGAGCTGAGCTTCCTCACCTGTGTAATGTGGGTGTACCAGGGGTGACAGGATGGAGACCAATGAGTTAAGGGAGCAGGGCAGTTACATACATGTCTCAGTCCCACCTCGTGGCGCTCTGTGACTTTCTCCATATGCCCGACCTCCCTCCCCTTCCCTTTCTTGCTGTCTATCTCACCAGCCCTGACCACTGCAACTCACTCCATCCCACACATCCCTATGGAGTGACTCGGGACTTCCATCCACTCATGTGGCACCCTCACCCACCCATGTGCTCATAAGCTCAAGCGTTTCCTTCTTACACTGAAACTCCAAAAACTAAAACTCACATATAAGTCCTAACTCTCTGAAATCTAGTTGTGTTTCCCACATCCATCCAACCCAGCTCCACCTCCTTCCCACACCTCCCCTGGACGTCCATCCAACCCAGCTCCACCATCCTTCCCACACCTCCCCTGACCGTCCATCTAACCCAGCTCCACCATCCTTCCCACACCTCCCCTGGACGTCCATCTAACCCAGCTCCAACTTCCTTCCCACACCTCCCCTGGACGTCCATCCAACCCAGCTCCACCATCCTTCCCACACCTCCCCTGGACGTCCATCCAACCCAGCTCCACCTCCTTCCCACACCTCCCCTGGACGTCCATCTAACCCAGCTCCACCTTCCTTCCCACACCTCCCCTGACCGTCCATCTAACCCAGCTCCACCATCCTTCCCACACCTCCCCTGGACGTCCATCTAACCCAGCTCCACCATCCTTCCCACACCTCCCCTGACCGTCCATCTAACCCAGCTCCACCTCCTTCCCACACCTCCCCTGACCGTCCATCTAACCCAGCTCCACCTCCTTCCCACACCTCCCCTGGACGTCCATCCAACCCAGCCCCACCATCCTTCCCACACCTCCCCTGGACGTCCATCTAACCCAGCTCCACCTTCCTTCCCACACCTCCCCTGGACGTCCATCTAACCCAGCTCCACCTTCCTTCCCACACCTCCCCTGACCGTCCATCTAACCCAGCTCCACCTTCCTTCCCACACCTCCCCTGGACGTCCATCTAACCCAGCTCCACCTTCCTTCCCACACCTCCCCTGGACGTCCATCTAACCCAGCTCCACCATCCTTCCCACACCTCCCCTGACCATCCATCTAACCCAGCTCCACCATCCTTCCCACACCTCCCCTGGACGTCCATCCAACCCAGCTCCACCTTCCTTCCCACACCTCCCCTGGACGTCCATCTAACCCAGCTCCACCATCCTTCCCACACCTCCCCTGACCATCCATCTAACCCAGCTCCACCATCCTTCCCACACCTCCCCTGACCATCCATCTAACCCAGCTCCACCATCCTTCCCACACCTCCCCTGGACGTCCATCTAACCCAGCTCCACCATCCTTCCCACACCTCCCCTGGACCGTCCATCTAACCCAGCTCCACCATCCTTCCCACACCTCCCCTGGACGTCCATCCAACCCAGCTCCACCTCCTTCCCACACCTCCCCTGGACGTCCATCCAACCCAGCTCCACCTTCCTTCCCACACCTCCCCTGACCGTCCATCCAACCCAGCTCCACCATCCTTCCCACACCTCCCCTGGACGTCCATCTAACCCAGCTCCACCATCCTTCCCACACCTCCCCTGACCGTCCATCTAACCCAGCTCCACCATCCTTCCCACACCTCCCCTGGACGTCCATCTAACACAGCTCCACCATCCTTCCCACACCTCCCCTGGACGTCCATCTAACCCAGCTCCACCATCCTTCCCACACCTCCCCTGGACGTCCATCCAACCCAGCTCCACCATCCTTCCCACACCTCCCCTGGACGTCCATCCAACCCAGCTCCACCTTCCTTCCCACACCTCCCCTGGACGTCCATCTAACACAGCTCCACCATCCTTCCCACACCTCCCCTGGACGTCCATCCAACCCAGCTCCACCATCCTTCCCACACCTCCCCTGGACGTCCATCTAACCCAGCTCCACCATCCTTCCCACACCTCCCCTGACCATCCATCTAACCCAGCTCCACCTCCTTCCCACACCTCCCCTGGACGTCCATCCAACCCAGCTCCACCATCCTTCCCACACCTCCCCTGGACGTCCATCTAACACAGCTCCACCATCCTTCCCACACCTCCCCTGGACGTCCATCCAACCCAGCTCCACCATCCTTCCCACACCTCCCCTGGACGTCCATCTAACCCAGCTCCACCATCCTTCCCACACCTCCCCTGACCATCCATCTAACCCAGCTCCACCTCCTTCCCACACCTCCCCTGGACGTCCATCTAACCCAGCTCCACCTCCTTCCCACACCTCCCCTGGACGTCCATCCAACCCAGCTCCACCTTCCTTCCCACACCTCCCCCGGACGTCCATCTAACCCAGCTCCACCTCCTTCCCACACCTCCCCTGGACGTCCATCCAACCCAGCTCCACCTTCCTTCCCACACCTCCCCTGACCGTCCATCTAACCCAGTCCATCTAACCCAGCTCCACCTCCTTCCCACACCTCCCCTGGACGTCCATCCAACCCAGCTCCACCTTCCTTCCCACACCTCCCCTGACCGTCCATCTAACCCAGCTCCACCTCCTTCCCACACCTCCCCTGGACGTCCATCTAACCCAGCTCCACCTCCTTCCCACACCTCCCCTGGACGTCCATCCAACCCAGCTCCACCTTCCTTCCCACACCTCCCCTGGACGTCCATCTAACCCAGCTCCACCTCCTTCCCACACCTCCCCTGGACGTCCATCTAACCCAGCTCCACCATCCTTCCCACACCTCCCCTGGACCGTCCATCCAACCCAGCTCCACCATCCTTCCCACACCTCCCCTGGACGTCCATCTAACCCAGCTCCACCTCCTTCCCACACCTCCCCTGGACGTCCATCCAACCCAGCTCCACCTTCCTTCCCACACCTCCCCTGGACGTCCATCTAACCCAGCTCCACCATCCTTCCCACACCTCCCCTGGCCGTCCATCCAACCCAGCTCCAACTTCCTTCCCACACCTCCCCTGACCGTCCATCTAACCCAGCTCCACCTCCTTCCCACACCTCCCCTGGACGTCCATCCAACCCAGCTCCACCATCCTTCCCACACCTCCCCTGGACGTCCATCCAACCCAGCTCCACCATCCTTCCCACACCTCCCCTGACCGTCCATCTAACCCAGCTCCACCTTCCTTCCCACACCTCCCCTGGACCGTCCATCTAACCCAGCTCCACCTCCTTCCCACACCTCCCCTGGACCGTCCATCTAACCCAGCTCCACCTCCTTCCCACACCTCCCCTGGACGTCCATCTAACCCAGCTCCACCTCCTTCCCACACCTCCCCTGGACGTCCATCTAACCCAGCTCCACCTCCTTCCCACACCTCCCCTGGACGTCCATCTAACCCAGCTCCACCTTCCTTCCCACACCTCCCCTGGACGTCCATCTAACCCAGCTCCACCTTCCTTCCCACACCTCCCCTGGACGTCCATCTACCCAGCTCCACCTCCTTCCCACACCTCCCCTGACCGTCCATCTAACCCAGCTCCACCTCCTTCCCACACCTCCCCTGACCGTCCATCTAACCCAGCTCCACCTTCCTTCCCACACCTCCCCTGGACGTCCATCTAACCCAGCTCCACCTTCCTTCCCACACCTCCCCTGGACGTCCATCTAACCCAGCTCCACCTTCCTTCCCACACCTCCCCTGGACGTCCATCTAACCCAGCTCCACCTTCCTTCCCACACCTCCCCTGGACGTCCATCTAACCCAGCTCCACCATCCTTCCCACACCTCCCCTGGACGTCCATCTAACCCAGCTCCACCATCCTTCCCACACCTCCCCTGACGTCCATCTAACCCAGCTCCACCTTCCTTCCCACACCTCCCCTGGACGTCCATCCAACCCAGCTCCACCTTCCTTCCCACACCTCCCCTGGACGTCCATCCAACCCAGCTCCACCTTCCTTCCCACACCTCCCCTGGACGTCCATCTAACCCAGCTCCACCTTCCTTCCCACACCTCCCCTGACCGTCCATCTAACCCAGCTCCACCTTCCTTCCCACACCTCCCCTGACGTCCATCTAACCCAGCTCCACCATCCTTCCCACACCTCCCCTGACCGTCCATCTAACCCAGCTCCACCTCCTTCCCACACCTCCCCTGACCGTCCATCTAACCCAGCTCCACCTCCTTCCCACACCTCCCCTGGACGTCCATCTAACCCAGCTCCACCTTCCTTCCCACACCTCCCCTGGACGTCCATCTAACCCAGCTCCACCATCCTTCCCACACCTCCCCTGGACGTCCATCCAACCCAGCTCCACCTTCCTTCCCACACCTCCCCTGACCGTCCATCTAACCCAGCTCCACCATCCTTCCCACACCTCCCCTGGACGTCCATCCAACCCAGCTCCACCTTCCTTCCCACACCTCCCCTGGACGTCCATCTAACCCAGCTCCACCATCCTTCCCACACCTCCCCTGGACGTCCATCTAACACAGCTCCACCATCCTTCCTACACCTCCCCTGGACGTCCATCTAACACAGCTCCACCATCCTTCCCACATCTCACCTGACCATCTTCTGTCCATACCATGGGCCTCACTGGAAAGTTCCTGACACACAGGAGCCATGGATCTTGTTTGCTAGAGCAGGGCCTTACAACAAAACCCCTCAGATATTTGCAGAATGGCTAAGGGAGGGAGTTTCTCCTTTCCTCAAGTGCTCTGTGCAAGGCCTAAGGCCATTACATGAAAATCAAGAGCAGCAAAAACACCTGAACTGTTTTATCTCACACAACCCTCCTCCTCAGGATCGCTTCTGATCTCACCTACTGCTTCTCCACCTCTACCGACCCCAACTCTCCTCCCCACATCCCAAGCTCCTTGATGTTCCTCAGGCCAGGCCTGTTCCCCACGGTCAGAGCCTCTGCCTGGAACAGCCCCTTGCTCTTCGGGTCATCACTGAGGCCTTCTCTACCATTTTATGAAAAGTACCACATCCTGACCCCCATGTGTAGGGCACCTGAGCTAAGCCCTTCTCTGCTTTATTTGTCTCTACAAAACTTACCACCATGTGACACCCAGACCAGAATGAAAACGTCAAGACAAAATGGAGAACCAAGGCCTGGTGAGACAGAGAGAGAGAGCAAGAGACAGAGTACTGAAGCGCAAAGGCCTTCAGCCACTGCATTCGAACTCCAGACTCATGTGCCACCTTGTGCACATGCATGACCTTTCGCAGGCATCACCTTGCACGTCTGGTTTACGTGGGATCTGGGGAGTCGAACATGGGTCCTTAGGATTCGCAGGCAGCCTTAACTGCTTAGCCATCTCTCCAGCCCCATGAAGACTTTTATACATGGAGTAGGTGAGTAATTCACCCAGTCACTTGGTTTACAAGTGGCGCAGCAAGGATGTGAATTCAGACATTCTTACTCAAGGACCCATGCGTACCTAACGACTATACTTCCCTGCCTCCCAACTGACCCACAGAGCAATTAAGAAGCATTACCACCTTCATGGAGCAAATGCTAGCAAGGCCTGGCCCCGGGTCATGGAAATGTCACCCATGTGAAACTTGCAATAGAGCAGATCATCTAAGTCAAGAGAGCTTTGTATGAGAAAGCACCAATTACCAGATGCATAATTCGCTCAGCACTGAAGGGTTTTCCTCTCAGGCTTAAGAGTTCAGTGTGTGAGAGGGAGCAAAGGCGAGGAGACATCTGTCACACTTTTATACATTATAAAGCCCCAGGACCAGGAAAAGGGCAAGCCATCAACTCACACAGAAGACACGATGATATGTTTCACAAGCCAAGTATCTGGAAGTAAATTGGGGAGAAGTACTGCCTCACAGGGGCGCAGAGACGTCTGGGAGCTATGAAAATGTTCTTTATCTTAGCAGACGTTACACCAACCAGTAGATTGATTTATCAACATCTATCCAACTATACACCTAAAATAGGTATAATCTGCAGGGTGCAGTGGCTCATGCCTATAATCCCAGCACTTGGGAGGCTCAGACAGGAAGATCTCCTTGAGTTTGTGGCCAGACTGGACTATACAAGACCCCATCCCAATAACAACAACAACAAAAAAGTTTTATAATACATAAATTATACCTCAATAAAGTCATGAGGATTATCAGATACAGTTTTTTTTATTTTTTTGTTTATTTTTATTTATTTGAGAATGACAGAAAGAGAGAGAAAGAGGCAGAGAGAGAGAGAGAATGGGTGCACCAGGGCCTCCAGCCACTGCAAACAAACTCCAGATGCGTGCGCACCCTTGTGGATCTGGCTAATACGGGTCCTGGGGAATCGAACCTCAAAACGGGGTCCTTAGGCTTCACAGGCAAGCGCTTAACCACTAAGCCATCTCTCCAGCCCCAGTTTTTTTTTAAATATTTATTCATTTGAGAGAGAAAGCAGCAGATAAAAGAGAGAGAGAGAATAGACATGCGAAGTCCTCCAGCCACTGCAAATGAACTCCAGATACATGCACCACCTCATGCATCTGGCTTTACGTCGGTCCTGAAGAATTGAACCTGGGTCTTTTGGCTTTGCTGGCAAGCACTGCTAAGCCATCTCTCCAGCATCCTCCCCACCCACCCAGCTATAGTTTTTGGCTAAACAAAATAAATATGTCACCCAAGAAAAAACCACAAACATTTCCACAGTTAATATTCCTAAATCAGAGAATGTGTAGGAAGTGACACGCCGTAAGCTCCTGGGCATCCTGGCACCTGAAGCAGGTCTCTCACGGACTAGGGGAAGGCTGCGGTACGGAGTTCCATGGGACCCAGGGGGCTGGTCCACTCATGGCGCAGAGTCCCCAGCACCCACAATGACTACTCCCCGCTATCAAGCATCCTGCAAGTGGCGTCACTTGGACCTTCGCTCAGTCCCTGGGCCACCTCTGAGCAGAGTCCCTGGCAGCAACAATGAAGGCAGAAATGGCTGCTCTTCCCCACCAGGCTTCTGGCTGGGCGTGTGACAGGTGACAGGGCCACGTCTGAGTTCTCAAGAGGGCTGCTCTGGAAACCGACAGGAAGCCAACTGTAGGTGAGTTCAAACAGAAAGGTGGCTACTGATGTTTTGAACCGGCACTGGACTCAACAGCAAAACCAGAAGGCCAGACTGACAGCCACACGAAGACACACCTGCAGGCGCATGCAGGGTCCCTCCGAGGCTGGGTCGGGACTACACCCAGCCTTCCCAAACTCCAGCCTTCTTCCCCTCATGCGCCTCCATCTTCAGACACAACGGAGCAGGGCTCCCCCGAGCAGCTCCCTGGCCCCGTTGGGAAGAGCCAGGGCCCCAGCAGATGGACAATGCCTCTGCAAACACAGGTGACTCTCTGCTCTGCAAATCCTCCTGATCTAGGCCAGCAAGTAAAGTACGGAAAGTGTTTTCAACACACTCATTTGGGGGTGGGGGTGGGGGGGAGATTCTCAAAGATACAACCTAAAAAATAAAAAAGCACATGAAGAGGTGATGCTACTATGGGACCGCAGGCCTTCTTCATATCAGAGTATTTTGTTTGGTATATTCATTAGTTTCAAAAACTACAAGCCTGCCTTTCTGGATTGAAAATAACACATTAAGAATATGGTGGCGCACGCCTTTAATCCCAGCACTCAGGAGGCAGAAATAGGAGGATCCCCGTGAGTTCAAGGCTACCCTGAGATTACATAGTGAATTCCAAGTCAGCCAGGGCTGCTGCGAGACCCTACCTTGAAAAACCAAAAAAAAAAAAAAAAAGAGAGAGAGAGAATTATTTTTTAATTAAAGGAAAAGCAATTGAAACCGCAAGTAGCAGACACTCTGCTAGAATCCTGGACACTCTGAAAAAAAGATCCTTAGGTCTAAAACTGTCATGCAATAATGACTAAAATACATAATCCTATTTAAAGTGGGTTTCAATGTTTTTCTTCTTAAAACACATTTTTAAATGTATGTTCTGGTTAAAAGAATAATTCTCAAGAGGTACTTCTCCTAACCTGAATTTCAAAACAAGAGCAAGCTATGAGAAACGATTAACCGATTAACACCAATCCAGGCTGACCGACCCACCTGTGATTAGCATTCATGTCCGATTCACTCCACATCATTTTCTCTGTGAATTTTACCTTTAACAGACACACTTCATTTTATGAGTGGAAAGTCTTCCAGCCATCTCAATATACTGTTAAGAAATAAATCCTTAGGACCAAGATATGGTCATTAAGACAGAAACAGAGAAAAGCAGAAACACTGTAATACTACACCCCACCCCCACAACAAAAAACAAGACTTGTCAACCTGCTGTAACCTCCTGCACCCAGGACTCTGCGATGACATCAGAAAGGGACACAGCACATTCACAAATGGAACTCTTCCTGGTCCCTTGCACAACCTAACATTTTTGAAAATGTTTTATTTATTTGAGATGGGGGAAGAAGCAGATAGAAGAGAGAATGGGGCCTCTAGCCACTGCAAACAAACTTCAGATGCATGCACCACCTTGTGTATCTGGCTTACGTGGGTGCTGGGGAATCGAACCGGATCCTTAGGCTTCACAGGCAAGCACCTTAACCACTAAGCCATCTTTCCAGCCTTCAACCTAACATTTTAATCTCTCCACGTCAGACATTCTTCAATTAAAACTAATACCTGCATGTATTTTTTCAATATTATTTATTTAAGAGAGAGACAAAGACAGAGGATGGGTGTACCAGGGTCTATAGCCACTGCAAATGAACTCCAGGTGCATACGTCACCTTGTGCATCTGGATTTATGTGGATACTGGGGAATCGGACTTGGGTCCTTTGGCTTTGGGGGCAAGCATCTTAACTGCTAAGTCATCTCTCTAGCCCCCCAGCATGTATTTTTAAAAATAAGTATTTAAATTAGTTTACATACAGCTGTGCCATGGCTCAAATCTGAAAGGCCACCCACAGAGTCATATTTTAAATGCTTGGTCCCCAGAGAGAAGACTGTGAAAACTGTGCTGGGTGGACCTGACTGGAAGAGTCAGGTCACTGGGACGGGTCATGGGGAATACATTATCTAACTAGGAGCATTTCTATCTTGCACTCTGCTTCCTGTCCACCTGAGCGTGAACAGTGAGCTCTCTTCTGCCTCAATACCCCCACTGCCATGATCTTTTGCCTTACTTAGGGAGCCAAGGAAGGAACTCTGACCGAACCCTCTGAAGTCATGAGCCAAAATAAATCTGTCCTCTGTCAGGTATTTTGGTCAGAGTGATGCAAAAGTAACTGATACAGGCTGAGTCTGCAAAGAAAAAAAAAAAAAAAAACTAAAGGCAATGACAAAAGACACCAAAGCATGCTGGGTAGCAATAGGAACAATGACATTTTCTAGACAATTTTACTGACAGTTCAACTAAATACACGGGAGCGGGATGCTAGATGACTGGAGTGGATACTACATGTCCCTGGTCTCGGGGGAGTAATAACCTAATTGGGGACAGGAGGAGTAAATAAACAAGCAGCCACTGTTATATAATGTGAAACCGCAACAGAAGCGGGCAGAACTTCCGAGGGGTCTGTGTCGTGTCGTGTCGGGAGAGCCACCAGGGCGGGGCACAGTCAAGAAATCCCTGGGCACAGCGCCGAGGGCAGGCATGGAGGAGGGAGCATCCAAAGACAGCAAGAGTCCCGACTACAGAAACGTTCCCACCCCGCTGGGCTCTCGTTCTGGGGAGTCTGTACTGCAAAGGAGAACCTGGGGACCCTCCAGGTTCTTGGGCAAGGGAGGGAGTAAGGGAGCCCAAGGTGGTGGCCATGAGTCGGGGAGGGAGCACGGGTATGAGAAGAGGTGCTTAATCTTGGATGCGTAACTTTATCCGCTTGGTGGAAATTCACAATCACCTAAGAGACTACCTGCAGGCACGTCTGTGCGAGGACTTCCACAGAGAGGTCTAACAGAAGAGGGAAGACCCACCTTGAATGTGGGAAATGCCATCCTGCAGGCTTGGATCGTGGACTGAATAAAGGGACAGTGCGGGCTGGAGAGATGGCTCTGCAGTTAAGGAGCTGGCCTGTGAAGTCTAAGGACCCAAGTTTGATTCCCCAATGGCCACGTAAGCCAGGTGCACAAGGTGGTGCACGCGTCTGGAGTTGGTTTGCAGTGGCTAAAGGCCCTGGCGTGCCCATTCTCTCTCTATGTGTGTGTCTCTCTCAAACAAACAAACAAACAAAATCAAAGGGACAGTAAGATGGACTCCAGCATCTCCTTTCTCCAGCATGTGTCTGCTTCCCAACAACACGTGCAGTATGATGGTCAGCCTCACGCTCAGTAGCCAGGCCTTCCCCAACATAACTGACCGGCTACACCAGCTACATCCTCAAACTGGGCCCGAATGAACCCTTCCTTCCTTAAGTTGTTCTTGTTGAGTGTTTGGTTACATGAATGAGTAAAAGTCACTAGTCCACAGCCTCTCGCTCCCGCTAGCAAACAGGGAAAAAGAGGGTTAGAAACATCTAAGGTTCCAGTGACGGTTGCTAAAATTATTGCTGCTTCTTTCATTTTGTTTGAATGAATAAGATTAATTGGTCTTGCTCTCCTCCAAAGCTAGGAAACACATAGCTATTTCCAGCACACCGCAAGCACTTCCATGTTCACTGAAGTCCCTATGTACTTTTTCTTTTTCTTTTTCTTTTTTGTTTGTTTTTAGCAGTCCTCCTACCTCTGCCTCCCAAGGGCTGGGACTAAAGGCGAGCGCCACCACGCCCAGCTCATACATTTTCTTTTTCTTTTTCTTTTTTTCTTCCAAATTTTTATTAACAACTTCCATGATTGTAAAAAATACCCCATGGTAATAACCTCCCTCCCCCCACTTTCCGCTTTGAAACTCCATTCTCCATCAACTTTTTATTTTTCTTCTTGATGCTCCTAGTGATGAAACCCAGGGCTTGAGCCTGCTAGGCAAGTGCTCTACCCCTAAGCTATGACCCAAACCTATTTTCCTTCTCTTGATAGGATGTTATCTATATTTAGTGAGTCATCTTTAATTCTTTTAGTATAAAAAAAAGCAACAAATTAAAAAAAAATGAAACCAAGCCAGAGAGAGTGCAGCAAAGAAGCTGGTTCACGTGCCTAACCTGTGGACTGCCAATCGGAAGCGGTCTCCTCGCCCTTCAATCATACCAAAGGTCACGTCAAAACTTGGAAAATGTGAGGCCCCGGGGGGGATGCTGTGTGAAACTGTGTACGTGAAGCCCAAGTTGTGATGGAGACTACAGGACGCTCCAGAGACCAGGACCACAGGACACAGTCTGCCTGTATGGAGTGCAGCCAGGCCGAGAAGAGGCTATGTGGGTGGCAGGCAGCAGAGGGGTGGGGTTACCCAAGCCCTCTGGAGCCTAACAGATCCCATCATGGGCCCCAGATGTGGGGTATGCAGCAAAGATCTGGAGTTGGCCCTGTTGGGTTTTGGTCTCTCTCTGATCCGATCTTTCCTTGCTATAATATCCCCCATTCCTCCCTTTTGGGATGGAATGTTTACTCTCTACCATTGTGTGTTAGAAGTATCCAACGTTTTAAATGTTACAGGGGCTCTTCGAAGAAAGCACACTTTGGAACAGTGTTGGGACAGCAACTTTTGAAGTTGGACTGAACGTATTTGGCATTATGAGATGGCCGTGAACCCTACGGGGACAAGGGGGTGGAAGGTTATGACTTAAAAGTAATAGGTTTAGGTGTCAAGTTGACCAGGGGTGGACCTGCGATGGTTAATACTGATTGTCAACCTGACAGGATGTAAGATCACCATGAAAACAAATGTGGCCATTTCTGTGAGGGAGTTCCTAACTTAGGATAACTGAAGGGAGAACAGCCACCTGAACTGTGGGCAGAACCATGACACAGGCTGGGGTCCTTGGCTGAATTAAAAAGGAAAAAGAAAACAATAAAAAGCTGGAAAATGCCTCTCATTTTGTCAGCCTTCCTTACAACCACAAGTGGCATGAGGTCGGGTCTACCCACGGAAACTGAAGTTTCTGAGGCGAGTCTGTGGCAAAGAGCCCTCCCTTAAAGAGTTGCAAGGAAATCGCTTTCTCTCCTCTGTGCTTCCTTATATAGGTGTGACGTCTGGCATGGTGACAACTATATTGCAAGCATGAAGCAATGGGCCTTGGGCTCAAACATCAAAATAGAAAGACAAGGATGCAGAGAACCAAATTCGTTGATGTCATCATTACGCCACTGCACCAGCCCTAGAACCATCTTGCTCTAGTCTTCTTGTTGCCAGACAACAATACACCCTACTGTTTGAGCCATTTTTCTTTGACTTATCAAAGGCACCCTGAGTAACAGAACTATCAGGAGAGAAGTTTCTGACAGAAAATAAACGTTTTACACCACTGAGTTCGCAAGGATTCTTGGCCACAAATGATTAGCTACAACTGGCAGGATGGCCATGATGTTGATTACGACGAGTAACACAGACATCAAAACAGGAAGAAGGAAGCACAGCTAGCAAGAGCTTCTGTACACGGTAAAAGATAAAAGTAGGAAAGGAGATAATGAGGATGTTTGGGAAAGAAAAAAAAAATGTGGCAGAGGTCTCCTCACAGCCTGAAGAGAATGAAGAGGGTAAATACGCAAGGGCACTAAGGTGAGGAGGATGAGGGATTACCTCAAGATTACCTACAAATCCTTCCCAGTAGAGTCAACATGGCTAGGTTGGGGCTGGAGAGATGGCTCAGAGGTTAAAGGTGCTTGCTTGTAAACCTTCACAGCCCAGATTCCATTCTCCAGTATCCATGAAAAGCCAGATGTACAAAGTAGCCTAAGCGTCTGGAGTTCGTTCACAGTGATAAGAGGCCCTGGTGCACCCACTCTGTCTGTCCCTGTTCCCCTTCGTCCCTCCCTCCTTCACTACCTTTTTCAATCTCTCTCTGCCTCAACTAAGTAAATGAAAAATTTAAAAAAAAAAACAGCTAGGTAAAATATAAGGAACACCTATTTAAATGCATAGCTAAATCCATAAGAAAAATAAAGAACCTCCCAAAGGCCAAAAATATTCTAGAAACCAGAGCAAAAAGTATACACTAATACAATACAGCAGCCTGGGGACTTGGGGGAATGGAGGAAGATGGAGGATTATATGTGCGGAAAGGACACTTGTCCTTTGGGACACAATGGAACAAAAGAAAAATGGAGAGATATGATTTACTTAATAATTTCTAAAATACTGGAGACAATTGCAGCTCTTCGACATTTCTGAACCTCATTACATAGTTAAGAGCAAATCCCAAGATTAAATAAAGGTTTTTGGGAAAACGTATGTATTATGTATTATAAGGGATTTCTTAAGACACTTCAAACATGTTGGATAGATATAAATTGTTTCTCACATGGCATGGTGACGCATGCCTTTAATCCCAGACCTCTGGAGGCAGAAGTAGGAAGACCACCATGAGTTCAAGCCCACCCTGAGACTACATAGTGAATTCCAGGTCAGGCTAGGCTAGAGTGAAACCCTACCTCAAAAAACCAAAAAAATAAAGTAAGTTTTTTCTCAAAAACATTACACACTGACCTTTTTCAGACTTTTAAAAAGAACCATCATGGGGTGGAGAGATGCCTTAGCAGTTAAGGCACTTGCCTGTGAAGCCTAAAGACTTAGGTTCGATTCCCCAGTACCCACGTAAGCCAGATGTACAAGGTGGCGCATGTGTCCAGAGTTTGTTTGCAGTGGCTGAAGGCCCTTGTGCGTCCATTCTCTCTATCTACCTCTTCCTCTGTCTCTCAAATAAATAAATAAATTTAACTTAATTAAAACTTAAAAAAAAACAGCCATCATGTAATAAGTATAGATGTTCAGTGCAGCTGTACCCACACCCTTGAAACCAAAGGTTTCCGATCTTAAGATTGCGTGACAAGATTAACATCAAGATCATTAAAACATCCCTCTAGTAAATACATTACTAATTTCATAATATTTGATGTAATCTGTCAGCTCTAGTTAATCTTGGTGTCCCCTATGTTAGATGAGAAAGTTGCTACAGTTAAGGACGTGATGGTCGGGAACCCACTAAACCAAAGCTCTGTACAGCTAGAGAGGGAAGGGATGACAGGCCACAGCTACAAAGCACATAAACAACAGTCTCGTTTCTTTGAAAGCTGAAGACACTGCATTGCCTCAGTGCTCCCCTTCAGTTTCATTAAAGATTGATGAATGAGGCTCTAACAACCTTAATTTCCATTAAGCTGCCCTCCTCAATTCACCTCAACCCTGGGCAAGCCCAAGAAACACCAACAGAGTTATTTATACTTTCTTCACAAGGGAGCCATGCTTCTGCACTGCGCTACCATAGTTATAATAAAAGACTGGACCTTGCAGGCCAGGCTTCCGCAGGATGATGCCACAAGAAACACGCCAGCCTAAACGTTGCTTTCATTGCGCTGATGCTTGAACGTTGTCCCACAACCTGTGTGCTGGACCGACGGTTCAAACCTCAGCGTTCACTCTGCAAGGCCACCGAATGCAGGGGAAAATAATTAACTCGGAGATCAAGTGCCCCGTGTAAAAGGCCAGGACTTGGACAGGGCACTCAGCGGTGCCATTCACACTTTCCCAGGGGGTCTGGGGAGTGTGGGGGTGGGGGGAGAGAAGAGGCACGAGTTTTAGCACAGGGAGGGAGGCTCCAAGGGGCGCGCTGCATTCTGGGACTGGTTGCCACAGTTACCCACGTGCACCCCACCCAACCGCGGCCCGGCGCGGCTGGGACTACAAGTCCCAGAATTCCGCGCGCCTGCCTTTCCCTTGCACATAGGCTACAGGAGCCAGACCCTAAAGGAAACCCCTAAAGCGCCCAGTGGGTACGCCGGGCTGACATCGCGCCCGGCACCCGCGGAGCCTGGGCGTCAGCATCGACCCTTCCTGGCAGAGGAGCGGGTCCAGGAGTCTTCACACCTGATGGCCAGAAATTAGACAACTGCGTCACACAGTGCCAAACCCACGGACCGCCGGGGACTCCCTGCAACACCTCCCCTCAGAGCACATCTCCCACCCGGCCTCCAGAGCAGCAATGCTCCGGCTCCAGCAAGGGGAAAAAAGCCTGCAGCCCGGCTCCTCCTCCCGCCACCCCCCCCCCCCCACAATCCTACCCCGCCTCCCAATCCTGCAGCCCGAGCCCGCGCCAGCGCTGACCTCGCTTCCCGCTGCTTGCCCCTCGGAGAGCCACGACCACAGACAACCTCTGGACACCTCCCTGATCCCTTCCACCTCGGTCACGCCCCTACTCTCCGTGAACCCCGATATTCGGGGCGTACCCCTCCAGGCAGGACCCCAGACTCTCCAAGGGGAGGAAAGCACCTCCCCAAGCACACTAGTCCAACATACCCCACCCCACCCCACCCCGGACGGACCGAATCCTGGGCATGACAGTCCTCCTGGTCCCTGTCCCTACCCCACCTCCCCTGCCGCCCGAACTCGCTCCGTACCCCATCTCCTCGTCCCTACCCCTCTCCACCCCCACGCTACACTGCAGATCTCCCTCATCTCTCCAGACTACCCCACCGTCCCAGCACCGGCCCCCTTAACCCTCCCAAAACCTCCTTGCAAAGCCTCTCCCCCACGCCTGACTCCCCAACTATCCCATCCCACCCCGGAGTCTCCCACGATCGCGCTCCCGTTACATCGCCCTGAAAACCAGCCCGACGGCCCCGCTCGGCCACTGCCCCCGATCCCCACCCATTGTTCCCCACCCCCACCCCCGGGGCCCTCCTTCCCATTGTCCCCGCCCCCGCGCTCAGACCCTGGCAAACCTCACCCTGCGCCCCGATCGCTCTCTCGCCCCCCACCTCCTCCCCGCGCCCGTGCCACCCCCAGCCCAGGCCGCCAGCGCCCATCGCCGTCCTCCACCTCCATGCACCCGGGACACTCGGGTCCCGGCTCTTCATTGCACGTCCCGCCCCCCCCTTCCCCCATCATTGAAACCGAGCCAGTCCCCACCCCCCTCACCTCCGTCCGCTTCACCCCCCCACATACACACACCATACCCTGCACCCGCCCCCGCCCCAGTCGCTCCAAGCGTCACCGCCCGCCCGGGCTCCCCGGAGGAGGAAGAGGTGGCTCCCGGGACAAGGGGCTCCCCGGAGCGTTTTTGGGACAGGAGGCATGGGGCGGGGGACAGAGGCAGGCAACAGACTGGAGTGCGCTAACCACCACCCAGCCCGGCCCGATAGCTCTCCGTTACTCACTGACAGCTGCGGCATCCGAGTGCATTTTCGGGCAGCTCACGCCCCGCTCGCCGCCCGGGCTCCCGCGCTCGCCTCGCGGTTCCCCGTCCCGCCCCCCCCCCAACCACCACCGGTTCACCGCACCTCAGCTGGGCGCTGAGGACCCGCCGCCGGGCACTCCCGGGCCCGCCCATTCCGCTGCTACCATTGGTTGGATCACGTCCGAGGGACCGCCCCTCTCCGGCTCTCATTGGACCAAAGGAGTGCCGATAGCGACGGTCGGGACCTAGCAACGAGGCCCCGCCCCCCGAACTGCCACGCGATTGGTCTAGACTCCTCGTCTTCGGAACGCCCCCAAGCGGAGGCCACGCTTCCGAGTGTCGGATTAGTCTGAGCCGCTGTCAGTCATTCCCCCGGGGAAGGGGCGGTTCCGAAAGCGCGTGTAGGGGCGAGGCTGGGGAAATTGGTCCACCTTGACCCTGAAGCTCCGCCCCAGGGCGGGCGGGATTGGTGGATCTGGAGACCAACCCGGAGAGACGGGTGGGCGTCTGAAACAAAGCACGCCAAGTGCACGGCTCGGGGCAGCCTGACTCCCAGGCTGGCTCTGAGTGTGGGATGCTAACCGGTCCCCAGATACCAGACCCCGGCCGCGGGTCCCGCACTCCTCCCATCCATACCCGACCGCGGGGAACCTGAAAACAGAATCACCGCGTCTTCGTTTCTAGCAAAATCCTCTCGTTTTTCTCCTTACTTTCCAAATGCACTTCTTTTCCAAAGTCCACGCACCCTCTGGTCACACACATTGTGCAGAAGACTTCCAATGCCACAGGCATTGTCCGTCACCCACGTCTGCGGTCCCCAGACCAGCAAGGTGCGAAACTCGGGGACCGTCCTCGGCTCTTGAGGGACAGGCTGACACATCAGCCCACACAGGGGCAGGTCTCCACCCCTGGTCATCTTGGAAAACGCAAGTCCCGGAAGCTGCTGTTTGTCAGGGAGGTGTGAATGTAGACACGTTCTGATCCTTGCGGTGTCCTAAATCGAAACTTTGCACCATTTGTATGAGTTCGGCGCTGTTGTTTCACAACCGCCACTTTATCGTAGTGGAATCATCAAGGAGGACCCCGCTCCCACCCCAAGCACATTCTCCACTTGCCCCGGATTCCAGGGCCCTGCCCACAGCCTGGACATTCTGCAGATCTAGTCACGGAGACCTGAGACACCGCAACAGATAAGAAAACGGTCTGTCTCTTTGAATCGGAATTCGACAGCCTGGGCTTTTTGAGTTGCAATGTTGTGAAGTTTAGGTTTCAAATCCGGACCAGAAAAAAACAAAGAAAAAGCAGACAAACCAGTCCTTGTGCCCTACATCTCTCTAGTTGTAATATGCCTCATCCATTTAAATCCCTAATTTCTCCATAATAAATTGCATCCTTGTAATAATTTCATCTCTATCATATATATAATCCAAACATGTATGAATTTCTTTGTCTAATCACAGAATCTCAGAATTGCACCTGAAGGTACTACACCTCAGGTTTCTTTTCAAGACAAAAAGCTTTCACAGGGGATCCCTTTGGGCCCCTGTTAACACTACAGAATCTTAGCTAAGTCCCACAGAGAAGAGTAGGATCCCTCTGGGAATTCCTTGTTGGGCAAGTCTACTATGAAAGTCAGTGCTTTGTACAAGTCTGTCGAGCACAGTAGTTGCACCAAAGGACTAGATCCCTAACATTATGCTCTTCAGTTCTTTCCATAAAAGTTCAGCTATTGCGGGCTGGAGAGATGGCTTAGCAGTTAAGGTGCTTGCCTGAAAAACCTAATGACCCAAGTTTGATTCACCAGTACCCACGTAAAGCCAGATGCACCACAAAGTGATGCGTGTGTCTAGAGGTCGTCTGCAGCGACTGGAAGCTCTGGCACATCCATTCTCTCTCTCTCTTCTCTTCTCTCTCCCTCCTTGCAAATAAATAAAATTTAATTTTAAAAAGTTCAGCTATTGAATTTGAGCTGTACTTGATACCCTCAAATGAAAAGGGATCAAGTTTGCCTCGGGTTATTTTAACCCAAAATTTATGACATTACAAAATATGATAAGATGTTACTTTATGCAAAGAACTTCTATGTAAACTAATATTTGCTTTGGTGGAATAGATGACAATAGAATGGCTAGCTGTTCAAAGAAGTGATTGGACGTTTGCATGTTCAATTTCCAGATCATGTTTACAAAGGTAATTTGCCTCGGTTGAATTAGTGAAAGCTTTCTCATTGATACTACAAGTGATTTTTGAGTACAGGTAAGTCTCTCTTACTTGTTTTTGACCTCTTGGATGGAGGCATAAGTATCTGATTAGGTATCATAGAATAGTTCAAAGAAATGGGCACAGAGCCGAGGAGATGGCTCAGTGGTAAAAGGTGCATGGTTATAAAGCCTGCTGGCCTGGGTTCAGTTCCACAGTATCTGTCTAAAGCCAGATGCACAAAGTGGTGCATGTGTCTGGAGTTCATTTGCAGTGGTAAGGGGCACTTTATCTTTAATGTGAATGGATCAATCATTAAAAGACAGTACTTGGGGGCTGGAGAGATGGCTTAACAGTTAAGGCGCTTGCCTGCGAAGCCTAAGGACCCAGGTTCGATTACCCAGTACACATGTAAGCCACATGCACAAGGGGTGCACGCGTCTGGAGTTCGTTTGCAGTGCTAGAGGCCCTGGCATGCCCATTCTCTCTCTCTCTCTCTCTCTAATAATAATAATAAAGACAAATAAAAGTTACTTTAAAGAGATAGTATTTGGCCTGCACATGGGAGGCAGAGGTAGGAGGATTGCCGTGAGTTCAAGGCCACCCTGAGACTCCATAGTGAACTCCAGGTCAGGCTGGGCTAGAGTGAGACCCTACCTCGAAAAACCAAAAAAAAAAAAAAAAAAAAGGTAGTATTTGAGCTGAAGAAATGGCTCAGCTTAAGGTTAAAGGTGATTGTTTGCAAAGCTTGATGACCCAGGTTTGATTCCCTAGCACCCGTGTAAAGCCAGAAGCACAAAGTAGTGCATGTGTCTGCAGTTCATTTGCAGCAGCAACAGGAGGCACTGGCACACTCGTGCGTGTGTCTGTCTCGCTCTCTCAAATAAAAGTATTTTAGGGCTGGAAAGGTTGCTCAGTGGTTAAAGCACTTGCCTGCCAATCCTAATGACCCAAGTTCAATTCCCCAGCACCCACATAAGCCAGATGCACAGAGCAGTGCATGTGTCTGGAGTTTATTTGCAATGATTGGAGGCCCTGGTGTGCCCATACTTTCTCTCTGTCTGTCTGTCTTTCTCCCTCTCTCTCTGTGTGCATGTATCTCTTCTTGAAAATAAATTTAAAAAATTTAAAAACACAATTTAAAAACAGAAAGTATTCATTCTCATTGTTATGCCCATGTGGTCCTTTCATGCTGTGCAGATTCCTAGCAGCATGTCTTACCTATAGCACTATACAAGGTCAGTGCTAATCTGAACAGGCCAGCCCTTCCTGCTTCATTTATCCCACCTGTGTTTCAGCCTAATCTACCTCTAGAGAATCAAGACCTATATTTTATACAAGTTTCTAATCTTTTGCATGTGTAATGTTTGTATGTGTCTGGGTTTGTTCGTTTTTTTCTCTATCATGATCAGGGCTGAGATACCCATTATTTTGCATAGAGAAGAGCTGGTGTGTTGATATTTCAAAACTCAAATAAGCCCATAATTTGACCTAGTCATTTGCTCTTTGGATTTATATGTGGTAAACTATCTAATGGTTAAGCTATGAGAAGAACTTTCCAGGTGATTTCTCCTCAGCTCTAAGCCATTCCTTGGCACATACATGGTATTGATACAAAAGTATAGACTTCAAAGCTGGGCATGGTGGCTCATGACTTTAATCCTAGCACTCAGGAGGCTAAGGTAGGAACAGCTCCATGAGTTCTAGGCCAGCCTGAGCTACACAGTGAGACCTGGCATCAAAAATAATAATAATAATAATAGAATTCACTACCCTTATCATTTCTCCTCATCATTCAAGTAAAATGCACACTTAGTGTACTTTGCCTAGATCATTGTAGTGGGTCAGCTATAGCCAGAGAACTGAGAGGCAAAACTCATTCTTAGCTAAGTCTCACTGCTTATCTTATGTCTCATGAATAATCAAACAGCTAGAATGAAATGACTACATGATTCTCAGCAAATATTGCCCAGTCATTTTAGCACCACAAGATTATAAACCTTTGTGGTCAGGAAACTTGTTATGTTTATGCTTTCATTTCGCTAGCACCTTCAGTGACTTCCAGGGGCAAGCACTGGCACATCGCTCCTAAACATGAACTGAATGTTGACTACCGTGAAATTTTATATCTGGAAGGAACCTTGGAGATGATTCAAATCCAACATCCTCATTTTAAGAATATGAGACTTGCCGGGCGTGGTGGCGCACGCCTTTAATCCCAGCACTCAGGAGGCAGAGGTAGGAGGATCACCAGGAGTTCGAGGCCACCCTGAGATTACATAGTGAATTCCAGGTCAGCCTGGGCTAGAGTGAGACCCTACCTCGAAAAAAAAAAAAAAAGAATATGAGACTTGAAGTGCAAAGGAGGTCACTATGTAATCCAAGTTGCTTGGCTAGTTAATAACAAAGCAGCAATTAAACACTCAAGTTCCCCATCTCCTAGCCCATATCTCCCCCAACACCACATGGGTCCAATATCTAAGCTTCAAATTCCAAAGATGGACAATCTACTCACCTTATTTTAAGGATAGATCAACCTAATGTGAATCCTATGCCTCATATTTGGAATATGGCCTTTTGATGAAATTCAGCAAGGCTTTAAAATATATAATACGCTATTTCAATTTTTCTCATTGGTAAAATTCTCTGATAACATGTTCCCTGTGGAGATGTCTACTGAGATAATAACATTTGAGTTGGTGCTTTTATATTTCAAATCCCAAGGGAAAAATAATAAAAATAATTGAGTGTCTTGGGGCTGGGATAGGCAGAGAGATTTGGGGACACAGCTATGTCATTTCATTGCACTTGGTTACTACTGCTTTAATATAACAATAAAGCAACTTTTTGTTTAACTGGTACCTGATTTCATTGGGCACTTCCTATTTCATTAGTTATACAATATTAAGTTTTATTAGATATATTTTGAAATACCTTAAGCCTAGATGATAATTTGACATGAAAAAGATGAGCAAGAGAAAGAATAGCACAACTTCTCAATTTGAAAATTCCCCCTCCAACTCTATAAATCTCTGTGTGTGTGTGTGTGTGTGTGTGTGTGTGTGTGTGCATGTATGTATGTATTCTTTGTACTGGATCTGGGATACAGAATAGAGAACAGCAGAGCAACCCTGATTGAAATAAATTGGTATTGCTTAGACAAATAGAGAAATGTGTCTGGGATAAGATTTGAAGAGAATATAAAGAACACACCAAGGGGCTGGAGCAATGGCTCAGTGGTTAAGGAACTTGCCTGAAAAGCCTAACAACCCTGGTTCGATTCCCCAGTACCCATGTAAAGTCAGATGCACAATAAGGCATATGGATCTGGAGTTTGTTTGCAGTGGCCAGAGGCCCTGACATGCTCATTTTCTCTCTCTCTCTCCCTCTCTCCTTTCCCTCCCTCCTTCCCTCCCTGTCCTTCTGCTTGCAAATAAATAAATAAAAATATCTTTTAAAAAAGAACACAGCTCACAGAGGAATTCGTGCAGCCTTCAGTGACAGTGATGACAGTAGCAGAAAGAATATGTGGAACCTTTATGTTATCAAAAGTCAGACTAAGTGGGTGTCCAGGATATGGAGATGAAACCAAACAAGTAAAATCTTAAGTGTATCCATAGAGAACAGGATGGTTTATTTCCCCAAACTCAGCCAATTGGCAGTTTGCCAACTCCAGTTGATGACAACATTTTCACTCTTCCCATGTGACAGGACACTAATCATGCTTTACTTGTAACTAATCTAGCCTATCTTCGTAACAACCCGATGCAGCACTAAAATTGTCCTCAATGTGATAGTTAAATTGATTATTGATTTGACAGGTTGAGAATCATCTACGAGACACACTCCGGGAGTGTATGTGAGGTAGTTTCCGGAGAGGTTTAACTGAGGAGGGAAGCCCCATCCCGAATGTGGGTGGCACCATCCCATAAACTGGGTTCCTAGACTGAATAAAAAAGGAGAAAGTGGGGCTGGAGAGATGGCTTAGCGGTTAAGCGCTTGCCTGTGAAGCCTAAGGATCCCGGTTCAAGGTTCGATTCCCCAGGACCCACGTTAGCCAGATGCACATGCTGGCACACGCGTCTGCAGTTCGTTTGCAGTGGCTGGAGGCCCTGAGGCACCCATGCGCGCGCTCTCTCTCTCTCTCTCTCTCTCTCTGCCTCTTTCTCTGTCTGTTGCTCTTAAATAAATAAATAAAAACTAACAAACAACAACAAAAAAAAAAACTTTTAAAGAAATAGAGAAAGTGAGCAGAACGCCAGAATCCTCTCTCTGAGCTTCCTGACTGTGGATGAAATGTGATCCCACTGCCTCCTCCCCTGCCACCACGCCATCCCGTGGTGGACTGTACCCTCAAACCATGAGCCAGAATAAAGCTGTTTTGAAGTTGCTGTTTTAAAAATATATGGATTTATTTATTTGTGAGACAGAGAAAGAGAATAAGGGTGCACCACACTGTACATCTTGCTTTACATGGGTACTGGGGAATTGAACCCCAGGCAGGAGACTTTGTAAGCAAGCACCTTAATAACCACTGAGCCATCTCCCTAGCCCATAAGTTGCTATTTGTCAGGTGGTTTGTCACAACAATGAGAAGCATAACTAATGCACTCAACTTACAGGTAAGTTAGGTGAGGTTTAGAATGGTTCACTAACTCGCCACCCAGCTAACAAGTGTCCCCTAAGAGCCCGACTCCCTACTGGGCTTCAGGTACATTTATTTATTTATTTATTTATTTATTTATTTATTTATTTATTTTAAGAGAAGGAGAGAAAGAAGCAGATAGTGAAAGAGAGAGAGAGAGAATGAACAAGCCAGGGCCTCTAGCCACTGTAAACGAACTCCAGATTCAGGCGCCCCCTTGTGCATCTGATTTACATGAGTACTGGGGAATCAAACCTGGGTCCTTATGCTTTGTAGGCCAACACCTTAACCTCTAAGCCATCTCTCCAGCCTTCCTTCTCTTTTTAGCAAGGTGAATATGTATCCTCTGTAACTCAGAGATTTGTCTGTCAGGATACCATAATACAGGTGCAAATGTGCTTTGAAACTAAGATAAGGGAAGGCATGGATGTGAGGGCGACTGCCTGTGACATCTGTCACCCCATTGATCGCCAGGGTTGATAAGGGAAGGCAGTCCTCTCACTGGGGTGGACCTTGAGCCTCTGAAGTACTTTTGAAGATAAATACAGTATGGAAACAGTGAGTCAGAAAGATTACTTTTACTGTTTTCATCTTCAATAGCAACTCTCAACTTTATTTTTTTTTCAAATTTATTTTATTTGAGGGTGAGAGAGAAAGAGAAAGAGACAGATAGGTAGAAATAGAAAGAGGGAAAGAAAGAAAATGGACATGTCAAGGCCTTCAGCCACTGTAAATGAACTCCAGACACATGGGCCACGTTGTGCATCTGACTTATGTGTGTCTTGGGAATTGAACCTGGGTCCTTTGGCTTTATAGGCAAATGCCTTAACCACTAAACAATCTCTTCAGCCCTAAATTCATTTTTTAAATTAATTTATTTGCAAGCAAAAGAGAGAAAAAGTGGGTGTGCCAGGGCCTCTTGCCACTGCAAACAAACTGCAGACGCATGCACCACTTTGTGCATCTAGCTTTATATAGGTACTGGAGAATCGAAAGTGGGCAGTTAGACTGAGCCATCTCTCCAGCCCCTTATACTAAATTCTTTTTATTTAATTTTTTTGCTTTTGTTTTCATTTATTTATTTGAGAGCGACAGACAGAGAGAGAAAGAGGCAGAGAGAGAGAGAGGAGAGTGGGCGCGCCAGGGCTTCTAGCCACTGCAAACGAACTCCAGTTGCGTGTGCCCCCTTGTGCATCTGGCTAATGTGGGTCCTGGGGAATCGAGCCTTGAACCAGGGTCCTTAGGCTCCACAGGCAAGTGCTTAACCGCTAAGCCATCTCTCCAGCCCCCCCCCCCATACTAAATTCTTAGTGAGATTATTTAGCCAAGGTATCTAACTAGGCTCTGCTGAATGTAATATACTCTGTACTTTGATATTTTCTTAGAAATTCAGCAGTCTCTTCAGTCTTATGGGAATTAACCTTTTAACCAATGAGGCCTGTGTTGTGGGAAAGTCTTATCTCTTAAGCGCTTCAGGAGAAAGTCATTGTGACATCTGTTGTCTTTCGTCTGTGTGTGTACAACAGTCTTGCAATTAGGTCCTTGCTAGATGCCACTAGAATAATAAAAGTGGTGGCTTCACTTTTCAATCCCTACATATAGACAGGGCCCAATTATTGGGTTAACGGAAAGGGAGAGGTGGATAGTTTCTGGATTGTGCCAACGAGGATGTCCCCGCCTCACCCTGACATACTGACTGACAAGTTGAAAAGGTGGCATCACTTGCCATCTGTCTTCCTTCACTATATATATATATTTTTTTTCTTTCAACAGCTTCCTTTTCCCCAGCCTGGTTCTTTCTTATCCTGGAGGTCAGCAAACTGAATTTTAAGCATAGGCAAGGGAGTTGTTTGTAGTCAGTTCAGGTGTGCTCCTGGAATGTGAGCTAAACGTGCACATTAATGGGCCTTTTTCATCAGCCATCATTGGATCAATAATATATCCTCCCCCTGAAAAAAAAAAAAAACACATGGAACTGACAAGAACTTTCTTGAATCAACTCTTTACTGGGCATTTTAGCCTGGAAAGCACTTTTGCCTCTTTTTTTTTTTTTTTTTTTTGAGGCAGGCTCTCACTCTAACTCATCAGACTGATCTGGAACTCACTTTGTAGCCCAGGCTGGCCTTGAACTCATGGCAAGTCTCTCACCTCAGCCCAAGCGCTGGGTTCATAGGTGTGAGCCACTTATTGGCCAGCTTGTACACTTTTGGCATTTTCTCAAAATAGTGAAAATAATTGGCTCTACTTCACTGGGACACTGTGAACTTGAGATGAATGGAGTTCCTGTCACACGGTCAGGACCACGGGCTTCCAAGCAGTGCTAGGGTTCTCAATGTCACTGTGACGCTCCTCAGCACCATCCCATTCTTGACACACCCTGTTTTTCACCCCACCTCTTTCCCTTTAAGTGAGTTCCTGACACTCTGTGTTCTAGCTCCTTCCCTAGCTCCCAAAGGTTACAGCGACCCTTGACTTAGGACACCAAGGCATCCCTCACCACGACCAATGAGAAACTGGCCTCATTTGAAGCCAAACAGAGAGAATTTACATAGCAAAGAAAAAAGTGTGCGCCCAATGGTAACTCCGAGTCAGACTCTTCGAACTTTGACTGACAGTGGGGGCTCAGACAGAAAGGTCCAGTGGCTATAGAAAGAGGTGGTTCAGTGGTTAAGGCACTTGCCTGTGAAGCCTAAGGACCCAGGTTTGATTCGTCAGTACCTACGGAAAGCCGGATGTACAAGGCGGTACATGTACCTGGAGTTCGTTTGCTGGAGGACCTGGCATGCCCACTCTCTATCTGCCTATTTCTCTCTCACTCTCAAATAAATAAATAAATTGTTTAAAACAAAAACGGTGGTATCCAAAAAGAAGGCAGAGAATCGTAAGTTCAAGGGGATTCAACATTGACTAAAGAGGTGTACTGTGTTTCCATGATGAATAATTCATCTTCTTTGTACTCGGAAGGAAATTGCCCTTCCCTGAGAGCCACAGTTACCAGCATGAAGCATTCTTAACCTGCAGTGCTGGCAGGGGGCAAATGCCCTTAAGTACTGCCTGCCAGCCTGGATTCAGGCTCAGACCCTACCTCTTTACCATGATTGACTGAGGCATTAAACCTACCCAGGGGCCAAATGTGGTTGTACTTAGAAGACTGAGGCAGGAGGATGACACATTCAAGGCCAGCTTGAGCTACATGGAATGGCTTTGTCTGAAAGAACAATCAGGGACTGGAGAGATGGCTTAGCAGTTAAGGTGTTTGCCTGTGAAGCCTAAGGACCCAGGTTCGATTCCCCAGTACCCATATAAGCCAGATGCACAAGGTGGCACATGCATCTGGAGTTCATTTATAGTGGCTAGAGGCCCTGGCATGCCCATTCTCTCTCTCTCTCTCTCTCTCTCACCTATCCACATCTTTCTCTCACTTTCTCTCAAATAAATAAAATATTGAGAGAAAAATCAATAAACCTACTTCAGTTCTTCCATCTACAACAATGGAAACAATAACTTCAAGGAATAAAATTATAAATAAGAGAATATATGAAAGTATTTCCAAGAGTAGGAGAGGGACTGCAATGATTGCATAAACTCATGTATGTGACACCTTCCCATTTCATTGTAACCTAATGCAAGCCTGTGTGGTTCAATGAGCTAATTCCCTTGCTCTGGAACAATTCCAACTGAAAAATGAGTCCATGCTTTTAAATTTTCTTTTTTTTATTATTTTTAATTTTTAGTTTTATTTATTTATTTGCAAGCAGAGAGAAAGAAGAGAGACAGACAGAGGGAGAATGGGCACACCAGGGCCTGTAGCCACTACAATTGAACTCCAGATACATGTGTCCCTTGCGCACCATCTGGCTTATGTGGGTCCTGGGGAATCGAACCTGGGTCCTTTGGCTTCGCAGGCAAATACCTTAATCGCTAAGCCATCTCTCCAGCCCTAAATTTTCTTTCTTGATGAAGCAGCCATCTTGGGTCCCTTAAGAAAACTGAAGACTTTTCCAATTAGACTTGACATCAATGTGTTAACTTTAATTCCATTTAGCAATGAAGTTTTGGTGGTGTTTTGTTGTTGTTGTTTGTTTGCTTTTGCATCTAGTAACAATAGAGAAAATTTCATTTAATTTTAAAACTATTTCTAACTTTCAAGATTTCCTGTCATATAACTATCAGGGAAACCTTCATAAACATTTATGCTAAACCAGACATGGGTCGCACACCTTTAATCCCAGCACTCTGGAGGCAGAGGTAGGAGGATTGCCAAGAATTCAAAGCTACCCTGAGACTACACAATGAATTCCAGGTCAGCCTGGGCTTGAGTGAACCACTACTTCCAAAATCAAACAAACAAACAAAACATTTATGCTAATCTTCTCCAATAGGGGATGCTCAAACTGACTCTTGTCTTTATACCCCGGGGCCTTTTACAACAGAGATACCTCTGCCTAGGGAATTAACAGTGTTTGAATAAGAATGTATTCATTCATTAGCACACATTCCTCTCTGAATTAGGGTTTGTTTGTTTTTTTTCACCTTCTCCCACATTGAGCTAATCAAGTCCTAATGATGTTGCATTTAATTCAATCTGGGCAGGTATAATTTTCCAATTGAATCTAAGCAATGCCTGACCTTTGGGGTGACTTCCATCCATATAGCATTTCTTCAGTTACTCCTGCAGCAAGGGGCTGGACAAAAAGAATAACCATTTTACTGGGACAATAGCTTCTGTGTGTTGTCAGGCCCTTCATTTCCCCTGCCTCCTCCAGCCTGCTCTCACCAGTACAATGTCTTCTTAACATCCCTCTCAGGACAGTACAGGAGACCCCATCCATCTCCAGATGGACGAGTGGCTGCAATGCAGCGGAGCATCTCATTATGAGAGTGAAGCATTCTGGGAGAGTGGCTGGAGAAGGCAGGCAGCAAAAGGAATTGGTGGGGAGAGGGGAGGGGTGGGGGAGGGGGGAGGGCGGGGAGGAGGACAGGAGCAGTGGAAGATATATGCTCACTTCCTTGGGGGTGGTAACATGCTATGGAAGTAAGAAGGTCCTGAAAGATTCCAGCACCACACCTGATAGCAGCTGCCAAGGTCACCTCACTCAGCCTCCACTCAGACATGAGTCTCCAAAATGAAACTACCTGCCATAGAGGCCATGATGGTGAGAGGAAAGGAAGAAGCCATGTTCAGGAAAAATCAGTATTTCCAAAGCATATATATGTATGTATAAACATACAACGCACTAGCTCACCCAGCCAAAAACTAGTTCCTTCAATTATTCTAGATTTACTCTTTAATTCCCTTACCTCAGTCAAGATAGGCTAGCGCAAATGCCCTTCACATTTTGGGGGTCACGGACCCATTGGAGAATCATTGAAAAATGATCTCTCTATATCAAAAGCCTAAAACCCACCCATGGTCACCCCACCACCACCACCATTAAGAATTCCTAAATTAGCTGGGTGTGGTGGCGCACGCCTTTAATCCCAGAACTCAGGAGGCAGAGGTGGGAGGATCACCAAGAGTTCGAGGCCGCCCTGAGACTACATAGTGAATTCCAGGTCAGCCTGAGCCAAAGTGAGACCCTACCTCAAAAACTCAAAAAACAAAACAAACAAAAAAAAAAAGAATTTCTAAATCTGGGGCTGGAGAGATGGATTAGCGGTTAAGGCGCTTGCCTACAAAGCCAAAGGACCCATGTTCAATTCCTCAGGGCCCACATAAACCAGATGCAAGTGTCTGGAGTTTGTTTGCAGTGGCTGGAGGCCCTGGCACGACCATATTCTCCCTCTCTCTCTCTCTCTCCCTCCCTCCCTCTCTGTCATGTGTATGTGTGTGTGTGTGTATGCTTCTAAATTAGGGCTAGAGAGATGACGTAGCTGTTACGAAGCCTAAAGACCCAGGTTCGACTCCTCAGTACCCATGTAAGTCAACTGCAAAATGTGGAGCATATATCTGGTGTTCATTTGCAGTGGCTAGAGGCCCTGGTGCACCCTTCTTCTCTCTCTCCCTCCCCCTCTCTCACTCTCTTTCCTTCTCTCTCTCTCTCTCCCTCCCTCTTTCTCTCTTTCTCAAATCAATAAATAAAATAATTTTTAAAAGGAATTCCTAAATTAAGGAATGAGAGACGGGTCAGTGGATAAAGTGCTTGCAGTGCAAGTGTGATAACCTCAGTTCAAGTCCCCCAGTACCCATGAAAAGCCAGATGAAGTAACGCCTGTGGAGAGATGGGAGGCGGAGAAAGGGGAATCCTTGGAAGCTCATGGGCCAGCTAGTCTGGCATGGGCAGCAGTGAACAATAAGAGAGACCTTGCGCCAAACAAGGGGGAAAGTAAGGACTGACACCCGAGGTGGTCCTCTGACTTCCACACACATGCCATGATATGCCTGTACCTTCACACACACACAATATATATATATATATATATATTTTTTTTAAAAAAAGGGCTGTAAGCCGGGTGTGGTGGTGCACACCTTTAATCCCAGCACTCGGGAGGCAGAAGTAGGAGGATCACTGTGAGTTCAAGGCCACCCTGAGACTCCATAGTGAATTCCAGGTCAGCCTGGGCTAGAATGAGACCCTATCTCAAAAAAACAAAAAAAAAAAAAAAAAAAAAAAAGGGCTGTTCACTTGCCTACGAAGCCTAAGGACCTGGGTTCGATTCCTCAGTACCCATGTAAAGCCACATGCACAAAGTGGTGCATGTGTCCGGAGTTTGTCTGCAGTGACTAGAGGATTAGTTGTGCACATTCTCTCCCCTCCCCCCACACACACCAAACACATAAAGAAACTATTTTAAATGTTTTTTAAAAAGGGGTGGATGGATTGCTTAGTGGTTAAGGTGTTTGCCTGTGAAGCCAAATGACCCAAGTTCGATTCCCCAGGACCCATGTTAGCCAGATGCACAGGGGGGCACACACATCTGGAATTCGTTTGCAGTGGCTGGAGGCTCTGGTGCGCCCATTCTCTCTCTCTCTCTCTCTCTCTCTGTCTCTCTGTCTTCCTCTGTCAAATAAATAAATAAATAAAGTAAAAGAAAAAAATTCCTACATCAGGCATTCATTTGAGTTACCAGGTGTTTCTTTTGTGAAATCCAGCAGACCTCGGGCAACAGCCCACAGCCAGCAGTGATCTGGTCATCGTTAGATGCGTTCCCCTCAGTTAGCTTGCCTCCTAAGCCTTGCTGACATTTGGGGCTGTGCTCAAAGAATGGGGATTTTGTTGGAGAGCTGGTGGGTGAGGGGAACAATTCCGGGCAGAAGGTGTGGATTGCTGTGACCAGCATCTTCAAGGCGGCACGAAAAGACTGGACAAGGAACCAGAGAGGAGAGAGACATGCTCTTCAGAGCAGAGGGGCCAAGGAAAAAAATTCCTCTTCTCATTCCAGATTTGTCTTTCAATTCCATACTGGGTCCTAGTCAACACTACTTTTTCTGAGGCCAACGCTGATGCAGGTTCTGTACCCTCCCTTCCATAGTCCGCTGCCCCTACAGCTTCTCTGTTAGCTAATGGTTTCCTCTGCCCCGGGCTCCAAGCCCTGATCAGTTCCTTGTACCCTAGCAGAGCCAGCTCCCTTGTGTTCTAGGCCTCCCAGCTCTGCCCCCACCCAGAGTTTGGTCACTTGCGCTCAGAGTCAGTCTTGAGTTTCCACAAGGCTTTGTGCTGCATTCCTCCATCTCACGGTCACTTTTTTTCTGGCTACAAATCTCTAACACCACAATTTTAGTCTGTGCAAATCTCCCATTTAGGGCCGGAGAGATGGTTCAGTAGTTAAGGTACTTGTCTGCAAAGCCAAAGGACCCAGGTTTGATTCCCCAGGACCCACGTAAGCCAGATGCACAAGGGGACATGTGTGTCTGGAGTTTGTTTGCAGCTGCTGGCATGCTCATTCTCTCACTGACTCTCTCTCTCTCTCTCTTTCTCTCTCTCTCTCTCTCTGCCTCTATATGTTCAGATGTTTAACTGCTGGCACATGCATAACAGGTGCATGGTAAAAGGTCAGAGAACAACTGTTTTTTTATTTTATTTTATTTTATTTATTGTTGTTGTTATTGTTTGTCGAGGTAGGGTTTCACTCTAGCCCAGGCTGACCTGGAATTCACTAGGAAGTCTCAGGGTGGCCTCGAACTCACAGTGATCCTCCTACCTCTGCCTCCCAAGTGCCAGGACTAAAGGCGTGCACCACCACACCCCACTCAGAGGACCCCTTTCTGGCCTTGGTCCTTGCCTTCCACCTCATTTAAGGGAAGGTCGCCACTTGTTCACAGCTCTGGTCACCAGACTAGCTGGCCCGTGAATTTACCAACTCTGCCTCCCTTCTTGTCCTGGGAAGGCTGCAATTACAGATGCCAACTGCCACGTCTAGCATTTTAGATTCTGGGGGTCCAAACTCAGGTACATACGGTCAGAACTACGTCCACTGAATCAGCTCCTCAGCTCCTCCTCTCCATTGTCGGTTCCCTGGTCTGTGATGTGAGTATTTCCACACGCTGCCTCAACACAGGCCCAAAGCAATGGCCAACCAACCATCGACTGAAGCCTCTGAACTGTAAGTCAAAGCAAACTTTTGCTCTTCCTTATCACTGCCATTTTGTTTTAGACCAGAAAGCTGATTCACACACACACACACACACACACACACACACACACTTCAGGCTTCTGAATCCCCCCACCCCCAGCAGAGTATAGATCCCCAAGGTGACCAGCCAGGTCTATTCACTAGAGGAACAAGTAATAAAAGTATATTTTAACCAACTTGCTCTTGTAAAAACTTACCTAGGCCGGGCATGGTGCTGCACGCCTTTAATCCCAGCACTTGGGAGGCAGAGAGGCAGGAGGATTTCCATGAGTTCGAGGCCACCCTGAGACTACAGAGTGAATTCTAGGTCAGCCTGAGCTAGAGTGAGACCCTACCTCAAAAAACAAAACAAAACAAAACACTTACCTATCCAATGTGTCATCCCCTCATATCCTTGTGAATGATCTGTTTTCTGTTTCTTGATAAGCTGAATTGGGGGTGGGGCGGTAATGCGGATGAGTTAAACATGAGTGCTGCTCTCACTATTAGCCTGACAACCAGCTCCAGGGCAATGGCAATAGACACTGAGGCCATTCAAAATGCATCAGTGCAGACATACAGAGGTTTCAAAGAGCTCAACACTAAAGTAAACCGTAGCAAATGGTGTCTTCAGTGGAATGGGGGCGGGGAGGTGAGTGGGGAGAGAGACTATAAGATGATAACCCAATGGGAATATGACCAACCCATGATTTGTTCATACAGTGTTGCAGTCAGGTTCACATTGCTGGTAGAAATCACCCAACCAAGAGCAGCTTGTGGGAAAAAGAGGTTTATTTTGGCTTACAGGCTCGAGGGGAAGCTCCACGATGGCAGGGAAAACGACGACATGAGCAGAGGGTAGACATCACCCCCTGGCTAACATTAGGTGGACAATAGCAACAGGAAAGTGTGCCAAGCACTGGCATGGGGAAACTGGCTATAACACCCATAAGCTGGCCTCCAACAATACACTGCCTCCAGGAGGCTTTAATTTCCAATTGCCATCAGCTGGGAAACCTAACATCCAGAACACCTAAGTTTATGGGGGACACCTGAATCAAACCACCACATACAGTAAAGTTCATAGTTAATAAAAATAATTAAAAAAAAAAAAGAAATTATGGGCCAGAGAAAGAAACCAGATGGTTGCACACCAGCCCCCAACCTGCTCTCCCCAGGCAGCCTCCTCCCTGCAAGTCCTCCTCGGGTCCACCTCTGCGCTTGGCTTCAGTTCGAGCTCACCTCCATGAACCCTTGCTTGACTGAGGCGGCCCACAGTCATATCTTCTCCCACAGGGAGCCTGAAGCACTGGGACAGAATCCAGTAGCAGAACCAGAACCAGAACCAGAACCAGAACCAAAGGGAATGGAATGTGTCCTCCCAGCAACTTGAGGCGAGGGCAGCACATTCCCTCACTTCACAGGCGAGGGAACAAAGACCAGAGGTGGCCAGCCACACACAGCCCTTGGGTGAGCAGTTGGGGGACCCCAGCAGTTGCTCCTTGTTCGGCTATCCCCATCTTTGGGGGGGTTGGAGTGGAAAGTGCACACTCTAGCATTTATCAGGGAGGATGTAACCTCATTTGGGCTAGTTAGGATCTGTCCCTGGAATTATAAACTTAGAATTAAGGGCTGAAGAGATGGCCTGGTGGTTAATGCACTTGGCTGTGAAGCCTAAGGACCCAGGTTTGATTCCCCAGTTCCCATGTAAGCCAGATGCACAAGGTGGCTCATGCATCTGGAGTTCGTTTGCAGGGACTAAAATGGTGTGCCCATTCTCTCTATATATCTGCATCTCTCTCTCTCTCTTTCTCCCTTAGATAAATAAATAATAAATAAATAAATAAAATAAACTTAGAATTAAGATGAAGCAGTCTTTTCTGCCTTCTGTCTCATAACTACCAAGAGCCAGGGCTCCCACTTAGTGGACAAGGCCAGTCCTGGCAGAATGGATTAACAGAACCACTCATTAACTTACTCATTCATTGATTCATCCATGAAGCAACATTATATATCAAGATGTGCCTACACAACAGTCAACTCTAGGAGTAACAGTCCCAGCTGCCATCCATATGTAGTTCATGAACTTGAAGGCAGAAATTCCTTAAATAATCATGTGTGCAAAAGAAAGACACCATGTTAAACAGGTAGGAAGAAGGTAAGGTACACAGGTTTTCCTGCATGTACATCACAGAGGCTCTGATTAAGCTCCAGGATGCTGTTGTACAATCCGGGTACTGCACAGAGCAACACAAGCTAATGGGACAAGTGAGCTGAAATTCCACTTCAACGCTAAACCCTGCTGTGAAGTTGTGTTTTCCCACAGGAGGGGGCAGAATGTTCTTCAAACACTGGCAGATCACCTGTTTCCAGTTTGTCCTGGAGTCTGGAATAGGGCAGCCACAACTCAGTCAGTCAGAGAGAGACCCATGAGAGGGAACACTCTCCTGTAGTAGTTTGAATCAGATGTTCCCTCCCCCCCTCCCACCCATAAACTCTTGTGTTCTGAGTGCTTGATCCCCAGAGAATAGCAATTTAGAGAACAGCAATTTAGAAAGTGGAGCCTTGCTGGAGGAGATGTGTTGCTGGGGGTGGCCCTTGATGGTTTATTAACCGCTAGCTTGCTGGTGTCAGTTCGGCTCCCTCTCCCGCTGCTGCGGTCCACCTGCTCTGGAAGTCCAGCCTCTGCTCGTGCCGGGTTTCCCCTGCCCTCAGGAAGCTTCTCCTTGAGACTGTGAGACAAAATAGCTTTCCTCCCATCAGATGCTCTGTGCCTGCAATGCAAAGGTCACTTCAGCACCCCCTGAGGAGGTGACTGATGTCACTCAGATCACCAGCGGTAGGTAAACCCTGTGGGAGGGAAAAGGTTTGCCCAAACTCGGGAAACTCTCCACACGATGGTCTTTCTTTGCTGGCTTTGCAGCCCCTGCTGCTGGTCACTCCTGGCCTGGCCTGGCTTAGGTGGGCTCCTGTGCTTCCAAGTAATGCATCTCACAGAAAAAAAAAAAAAAAAAAAAAAAAAAAAAACCTCCTAAGAAAAAGCCAGGCATGGTGGCACATGCCTTTAATCCCAGCACTTGGAGGCAGAGGTAAGAGGGTCACTGTGAGTTCGAGGCCACCCTGAGACTACATAGTGAGTTCCAGGTGAGTCTGAGCTAGAGTGAAACCCTACCTCGAAAAAAAAAAAATCCCACTCTTGCCTTCAAATTAGGTTGCTGTCAAGAGCAGCCAGGCTCGGGGAGCACAGCTTGTCTAACCCATCTCCTTAATCCGTGATATGAGCCAAGCCCATATTTCCATGACGTTTCCATGGAAACTTCCACTGTATGCCGGCCTTCTGACCAACAGTGCAAAAGCTCTGTCTACCTCTGATGATTTAGCACTGTCTCCAGCAGTTGACTGCTGAATTCAGTCAACATTTCATGAATTAAAACTTGACCTATGGTCATTTGCCTGCTGCGGCTAGAAGGAGGGATGAAGCCCTGACAGTCAGGGGAGCCTTGACCACACTTTTCTCATTACCTACTAAGGTCACACCTGGATTGCTTGTAGCCCTGGGCCCAAGCAGCCTCAGGCTTCTAGCTATGTTATTAGGTGGCTCTGACTTGCCTGGAATTTGGCTATGAACGGTAGTGGAATTGACGTCATAAGAAGGAAGAGTGGCTTTGATCGTGCCTCAGCATGCTGGGACCCTTTCATAACCTGTAAGTCCATAGCTGAATGTCCCAGCTGGCTTTCATTCACTCTGGGCTTATAATCTATGAGGACCCTGTCTCAGGGTGTTGGGCAACTTGAAATCCTCTCTGTGATTCTATCAGAAGAACTCCGTTTCCCCTCTGGTCTTTTCACTGTTCTCCAAGTAAGGACAGTCACTCTTATGAGTATGTCCTTCCCTTCTACCTCCAGGGACAAATCACTTCAGTTTCCTCCTCCTCCTCCTCTTCCTCCTCTCCCTCCTGGCAATCTTGTCAAAGAAGCTGGTCATTTGAGACATTGTGAAACCCTCATCTCTTTGGAATAAGCCAGACAATGTTGGCTTGAGACTCAGCCTGTCCTTCAGAGCCTGCTGAATAAATCAACATTTTGGAATAAGAATAATGGAATTAGGGCTGTGGGGATGGCTCAATGGTTAAGGAGCTTGCCTGCAAAAGCTAGTGACTGGAGTTCGATCCCCCAGTTTCCATGTAAAGCCAGATGCACAAAGTGGCGCATTCATCTGGGGTTTGTTTGCAGCAGCTGGAGGCTTTGGCTGTGCCTGTTCTCTTTGTCTGTCTTCTACTTATCTCTGCTTGCAGATAATAAATAAATTTTAAAATATTTTTTTAAAAAAGAATCATGGCATTAGGTCACTTTTCTTCACTGCATCTCAAGACACAGGGGTTTCAAGAGATTCTGCCATTCTTTCTACAAAAAATGGTGCGTCCATCTGACTCTAACCACACTTTCTTCAGCAATGCACCAAGACCACGAGAGCCTTGAAAACGAGTATCAGGGCAACAGGAGGATTTCCCTCTCAGAGTTTAGAAGAAACAGCTGCACTTTGACCATGGTTTCTTCTACTCACCACAGAACAGCCTGCTGGACCTCTCTGTTCAAGAGTTCCTTATCCTGGGCTGGAGAGATGGCTTAACGGTTAAGTGCTTGCCTGTGAAGCCTAAGGACCCCAGTTCGAGGCTTGATTCCCCAGGACCCACGTAAGACAGATGCACAAGGGGGCGCACATGTCTGGAGTTCCTTTGAAGTGGCTGGAGGCCCTGGCATGCCCATTCTCTATCCCTCTCTCTATTTGCCTCTTTCTGTCTGTCTATTGCTCTCAAATAAAAAAATAAAAATAAAAATAAAAATAAACAAGAGTTCCTCATCCTCAAAGTGAGCCCTCACTGGTTTGTTTTCAATGCTGTAAGAAAATACCACAGACTAGTAATTTTTAAAGAACAGAAACTTGGGGCTGGAGAAATGGCTCAGCAGTTAAGGTTAAATGTACCAGCTATTCAGGCTATAGAGATTACTCAGTGGTTAAGGTTCTTGCCTGCAAAGCCTAACGACCTAGGTTCAATGCCCCAGTGCCCATGTAAGCCAGATGCACATTGTGACACATGCATCTGGAGTTCGTTTGCAGTGGCTGAAAGCCCTGGCACACCCATTCTCTCTCTCACTCTTTCTCTCAAATAAAAATAAAAAAAAATACATTAAAAAAAGGTACTAGTGTTCAAAGAACAGAAAAGTCCCAAATGTAGATGGATTAATAATACCGTGACATACCCTTACATGGAGTATTATAAGCCATATGAGGGAATGAATTGTAGATACATACTGCAACTTGGGTAAACTTTGGAAACATCTTGACAAGTCAAAGAAGCCAGATGCCAAAGGGCGCGTGCTGGGTGAATGCATTCACGTGACATTCAAAACAGGTTATTCATACACACTGGGAGTCTGTTCGTTATCAGGCTGCAGGCAGTGGGAAGGAGCCATTGAATGAGTAGCTTTTAAAAAAAACTTGAAAAATATAGCAACTACCTTCTCCTTGCTGGGACAAAACATCCAAAGGCAGCTTGTGGAAGGGAAGAGTTTATTTTGGCTTCCAGTTTTAAGGGCACATTTCATCATGGCAGGGGAAGCAGGGCAGAGCAGAGGCTGGCCATCACATCTGCCACAGTAGCTGAGAGGTTGAAGCGAGAGCAAGCTGGCTTCTGGACACCCATTGGGCTGGACAAACAAGCCTCAAGGTCTTCCCCCAGTGACACACCTCCTCCAGCAAGGCTCTGCCTCCCAGAGGCTCTAACAACTGGGGGTTGAGTACGAGGCTCATCCTAAGCACCTGAAGCTATGGGGGCATTTTATATTCAAACCATCACATTTATCTTGGAGGGTTGGAAATGTTTTTGGGTTAGATCTAGAGAGTGATTGCATAAAACGGGCTATATGTTAAATGTTCATTTAAAAATGGTTAATTTGGTGTTGTGTAAATTTCACTTCGATAAAAAGGCATCATAAGGGCTGGGAAGATGGCTCCGTGGTTGAAGCACTTGCCTGCAGAGGCCTAAGGACCCGAGTTCAATGACCCAGTACCCATGTAAAGCCAGATGCACAAGGTGGCACATGTGTCTGGAGTTCATTTGCAGTGGCTGGAGGCCTTGGTGTGCCCATTATCTCTCTCTCTATATATATATCTGCCTCTTTTACTCTCTCAAATAAATAAATAAATATTTTAAAACAAAATAAAAAAGGCATAATAAGGCACTACAACTTAGGCATCTTCTTATGAATGAAAATATACTGACATACCCTGACATACCTTAAGTGTGTCAAAACAACATCATCTAAAGTCATCCCCCATAGCAATTTTGCTTGCTTTTCTTCCCTTGAATTCTCAATAAGGGCTTACCACTGTGTCGGCATATAGATTGTTAGGTGGGTGTGTACTCTGAGATATACAATTCATTCTGCCTTCTCTTTTATTGGCTGGCTGGCTTTAAGGGAGATACCACTCATGATTGCCTGGGATCAGTTATCAATCCTATTTCACCAAGCTTCAAAAGATACATGTGAGATCTTATTTTGTTTCCCACGTGTGGACATCACAAGCCCATTTTCTCACCATGCAGCTATGGTAGTATTCGTCAAAAGTGAAACCAGTGGGCCACTTGCAATGAGAGTCTCCCGGCCTCAAATCCACACCTACTGTAATATGGAGGAGAGCGCAGGAACCTTCATTTTATCAAGCCCCAATGACTATCACATGCTCTTCATGGGTGGTCATTTGAGACCATCAGTTTTGTTCTTTGCTTCTCTTTAATAATTAATTTGCTTGGGCTGGAGAAATGGCTTAGTGGTGAAGAGCTTGCCTGTGAAGCCTAAGGACCCCGGTTAGAGGCTCAATTCCCCAGGACCCACGTTAGCCAGATGCACAAGGGGGCGCACACATCTGGAGTTCGTTTGCAGTGGCTGGAGGCCCTGGCGTGCCCATTCTCTCTCTCTCTCTCTCTCTTTCTCTCTCTCTGCCTTTCTGTCTGTCGCTCTCAAATAAATTTTAAAAAAATGAAAAAAAAAATAATTAACTTGCTAATTCATTCAATCAAATATGCATCAAGTGCCCACACAAACCTGGTGCTAGATGCTACAATGAGAACATAAATGGAACCACACTTTGCAAATAAAAAAGTTTGGAAAATTATATCAGGACAGGTAACTTGTTATTTTTAATATTTATTTATTTGTTTATTTATTTATTTATAAGCAGAGAGAGAGAGAATGGGCACATCAAGGCCCCTAGCCTAGTGATGCATGCAACACTTTGTGTACCTGGCTTTATGTGGGAAATCAAACCCGGGTCATCAGGCTTTGCAGGCAGGCACCTTAACTGCTGAGCCATCTCTCCAGCCCCATAACTTGTTATTTTAACAGAGGTTCATTCAGACCCACAATTCTAAGACAAAACCTTCCCGGCAGTCATTCTGCATGGATTTATATGTGCTAAGGACCACAGACTTGCCAGATTTACAAATTCTGTCAACTCTAACCCTAACACCATCCCGTGACTAACTCTGGCACCCCACACTCTGTCTGTACCCACTCCTAGCTTCTTCTTTGGAGATCCTACTGTGACTCTGTCAAGGTCACAGTTCTCTTCAGTAACATTTCAATAAAGCTTAGCTTGCATAAGCAGTAGGTTTCCCTGTTGTGCTTTTTGTTGAGACTTCACCGGCAGCCACAGACATAAATAGTGATTTCTTCCATGAATTATTGTTTACCTCTTATTATTTTTGCGCTCTGCTATACGTGACGCTACGTCTAGAATCCAAATGTGTTATTTTTGTCGGCATTGACCTCCCGAGGCACATTGATCAAGACACAGTCATTGACTACTTGAGTATAGGAGTAGTTATTTCAGGAGTTAAGACAGTGAAGCAGTAACTCACAAACCCATAATCTTAAACAACTTGAACTCACTTTACATCCTGTGGCAGCAAGAACTATGATTTTTGAAATGTCTCCGGGGTGTCTCTTCATGTAGATTTCCTTCGCCTTCATCCTGTCCGGGATTTGAAGGTCATGGGAGTCTTTCCCCTGTTATCTCTTCTCCTCCATTTTCCTCATTATTTGCTTCATCTTGCATAAAATTCTGGTCCAATCACCATAAGTTTTAACTCTTCTTCTTCCTCACTTGGACCGTGTTTTCTCTTTCCCGTGACTTCGAAGCAAACCTTTTAATTTGATCTTCTGATTCGCTAATGAAATATTCAGTGTATACTGTTGTATTCAGTGTATAGTATTGAGGTATTTTCCCCTTGCTTTATGATATAATATCTTCTCAAAGTTCCTGAGCCAGGTTCTGGCATTGAGACTTACAAGGCACCAAATGTTTGCATGCCCTTTGATTTATATGTTGCATTCCCAGCCCCCAATGTAATGATCTTGAGGTCGGGACTCTGGTCAGTGACTTAGTTGCTCGTCTCATCGTAACTGGAGTTTGTATCTTTTAAAAGAGACCCCCCAAGACTTCTCTTGCTTCTTCCACCACCTGAGGGCACGACCAGAGAGCAATATCTGTGAACCAGGAAGCCAGACACCACCAGACCCTGAGTCTGCTGATGCCTGGATATTGAACTTCCAAACTCTAGAACAGTGAGAAATAATTTTTGTTTGGTTTTGTTTTTCAAGGTAGAGGCTTCCTTTAGTCCCAGGCGGACCTGGAATTCACTATGTAGTTTCAGGCTGCCCTTCAACTCATACCTCTGCCTCTCGAGTGCTGGGATTAAAGGCATGCGCCATTATGCCCAACTCAAGAAATAAATTTTGATTGCATATTAGCCACCCAGTCTATAATATTTTGTTATAGCAATCCAAACAAACTAAGCTAAAAACTAACACCCAATGTAATAGTATTCGAAATAGGGTCTTTGAAAAATAATTAAGTTTAGATGATGTTATGAAGGTGCCCCACCCCATAATGGGATTAAGATCCCTATCAGCAGAAGAGGGATTTTATGTATCATATCACATGAGGATTTAGTGAGTAGGTAGGCACTGGCATGGCAGGAAAAAGACTTCATCCAAGAACCAAGTAGGCTAGCATCTTGATGGTGAACTTCCCACACTGTAAAACTGTGAGAAATTCATGTCTGTTGTATAAGCCACCATGCCTATCATTTTGTGGTATAACACATACAGGAGTTAAGGGCTCCTTACTGTTGTACCCCAGTTAGCCTCCATGCTTAAGGCAGATCATCCATGTTACAAAAGTCTGGACCATACCTCTCCTCCAACCACAAAATCTGAGGTGCCTCTAAAGGCCAGTGACCACGTAACTTGGCATTGTAAGTAAGTGAACCAGGAAGTCCACTAGCTGGATAAATGCTCTGCCTTATACCTTCCTCACCCTCCCCATAGCTATCTGCTGTAATTCCTTGCCTATCACATCCAGATATGTCATTCTTCTTAGATTGTTATTCTCCCTGCTCAGGAGTCCAGGCACCAAGGAGACATCCCCTTCAAGCTTTTCCCTTTCTGGCATATGTTTCTCCTCATGGTGGACTCCCATGATGGCAGTGTCACCTTCTGTCTCATCTCACCTTTGCAAGGTTTCTGTCCCTGCCCCCTTCTGTGATTCAGAGGCTATCCTTGCTCCCTGAGGGAAATGCACCCCTGTGGTAGTTTGAACATAAAATGCAACCCCCCCATAGCCACATGTGTTTGTGACTAAACCTCATACTCAATCCCAAGCTAGCATAGTCATTGGGAGGTGGATCCTTGTTGGAGATGTGTCACTAGGAGGTGAATCCTGAGGGTTCTTAGCCCAGCTCCAAGCCCAGTACTTAAACTATGTCTGCCCAGATATGTGACCAGATGTGACCAGCTTCCTGCTCTGCCATGCTTTTCCCTCCATTATGAAACTTCCCCTCAAAACTTTCAGCTGAAATGAACCTTTCCCTCTCATCTGCTGATTTGGTTGGGTGTTTTGCCCCAGCACTGAGACGGTGACTGCAACAACCACAAAGATTGAGGTGGTGGGAATGGCTACAGTTTGTGAAACAAAACAAACAACAAACAAACAAAAACATCACCCAAGGCCAGGCATGGTGGTGAATACCATTAATCCCAGTGCTTAGGAGGCAGAGGTAGGAGGATCCCCGTGAGTTTGAGGCCATCCTGGGGCTACAGAGTGAATCCCAAGTCAGCCTGGGCTTGAGTGAGACCCTACCTCAAAAAAAAAACTAAAAAACTAAAGTAAAAATCACCCAGAAATGTTAAAAACTGAGAAATCTTGAAGTCATGTGTCCCCCCCCCCACTCCAAAAGGACATTACCTAGGGGTAACATACTGCTACCCTTTATATCGTATCTCAGTCCATGGCCATGCTTGGTTGCAAGAGATGCTGAAAAATGTAATCTTTTCTCTGGATGTCCAGGCGCCCAGCTAAAACTTGAAGCTTCTTACTCAGGACAGAGAAGAACAGAAGTATCATGGGACCAGTCACAGGATGGACTGCAATAAGGGTCTTAATTGTGCACTGCATTGCCAGGAAATATATCCCTAATAAAGTGTTCCAGAGTACTAAGAAACTATTTCTGAAACATTTGTAAGTTTAAGGTCACCCTAGGGCTAACACTTCCATTCTCTCTCTTGCTTTCTGGTAAGTTTTCTGGAGAGGCAGTATTACATTCAGCAGTAGAGAACTGAGTTAAATATATTGACAGATCTTATCTGTGCTTCCATCTAAAGGGAATAAGCGCAGTTCCTATTATGGGATATGTTAGCTCTTTTCTAACACTTGTGGTTTTGTCAGACATGAATATGTTATTGAGATCATCTTGCCTCTTATGAAGAGAAAAAGGTTAGGAAATCTTGCACCAAATAAGCTCTAAAGCACTTTTCAGCTCTAAAACATCTACAATTCGGGGCATATAAATTCTCTTTTGTGTGAACTACTTAGAAGAGAATCACTTGGGAAGCTTGTTAACCACATGCATTCTGAAGCATACTTCAAACTTATAGAACCAGTCTCTGGGGGAGGTGCCCAGAGATGTGACACTCTCAAGAGCTCCCCAGGGAATTACTTTTTTTATTTTTATTTATTTGAGAGAGAGAAAGAGAGAGAGAGAGAGAGAGAGAGATTGAGAATGAGTGTGCCAGGGTCTCCAGCTGCTGCAAATGAGCTCTAAATGCATGTGTTATCTTGTGCAGCTGGCTTACATGGGTCCTGGGGAATCAAACCTTGGCCCTTTGGCTTTGCAGGCAAGTGCTTTAATTGCTAAGCCATCTCTCCTGTCCTATTCATTCATTCATTCATTCATTCATTCATTCATTCGTGTGTGTGTGTGTGTGTGTGTGTGTGTGTGCAACAGGGTCTTCTGCTACTGCAAACTAACACATGTACCTGGCTTCATGTGAATGCTGGGGAATCCAACCTGGGCAAGCAGGCTTTGTAAGCAGGTGCCTTTAACTGTTGAGCCACCTTCCCATCCCCCCCTTTATCTTTTTTTTTTTTTTAAAAAACAACTTTATTTTCTATGTGTGGTGCTGAACACCTTGAATCCCAGCACTCAGTAGGCAGAGGTAGGAGGATCACCATGAGTTTGAGGCCAGCCTGAGATTGCATAATGAATTCCAGGTCAGCCTGGGCTGAAGTGAGACCCTACTTTGAAAAACCAAGCAAAAAAAAAAAAAAAACCACCTAAACTTTATTTATTTATTGAGAGGGGAAAGAGAGAATATGAACATGGGTGTACCAGGGCCTCTGCTACTGCAATCAAACTCCAGACACATGTACCATTTTGTGTATCTGGCTTTACACGGGTTCTGAGGAATCAAACCTAGGCCTCAAGGCTTTGTAAACAAGTACTTTTAACTGCTGAGCCATCTCTTCCATCCCTCTTTTCTCTTTTAAATATAAAACTTTATTAAAAATTCACATAATTTCCACCAAGTGTGGTGGCACACTCCTTTAATCCCAGCACTAGGAAGGCAGAGGTGGGAAGATCACTATGAGTTTGAGGCCAGCTTGGCACTAGAGTGAGTTCCAGGTCAGCCTGGGCTAGAATGAGACCCTACTTCAAAAAAAAAATCCAAAAAATAATCATATAATCCCCTCCTACCACCATCCTTTGTTCCCTCTCCCCACCCCCACCCCCCACTGAGCCTCATTTTTTCCCTAATATTCCCTCGCTAGTTATGTCTTTTTTTTCAAGGTAGAGTTTTGCTCTATCCCAACCTGACATGGGATTCACTATGTAGTCTCAGGGTAGCCTGGAACTTCATGGTGAACCTCCTACCTCTGCCTCCCGAGTGCTGGGATTAAAAGTGTACGCCAGCACGCCTGGCTGATGTTCTGTTGTTGTTGCTATTTGGCCTCCTCTATCATGCACAACAACCTGTTGGTGGGCCCACTATTATGCAATTCTTTTGCACATAGTGACAGCCACTATGAGGTCATATATACAACAACCACCTTGTGCCTGGGACAAAGAATTCCAAAGTACTTCTCCTGATCGTTTGGCTCTTACATCCTTTATGCCACCTCTGTCATTATACTCCCTGAGTTATTGGAGGGTATGACAGAGATGTTTCATAAGGTGCTGCCCACTCAACTGTCACTTCCTCTCAGGTGATTCTCATGGGTATCAAAGGTCAGGAACACTTTCCCAGGTGCCTTTACAAAAAGCATTAGCCAAACATCTGTCCGAGCAACTCAAAATCTAAGCGACTCAGAAGGAAACAACCCGATGTAATGCTCACACAAGTGCAATAGTGGCACACAGCCATGTGGGTAACCAACTGCTCTTGGACTGGCTAACAGATCTGCTCAGTGGAAAGGAAACCATATCTGGAACTGGGAAACAAATCAGAATCACATCCAGATAAGGATTCTGCCTTCCATTGTCAAGCTCCCACTAACCTTAGACTATAAAAGTGTCTAAACCTTTATAATTCTCTCTAAATTAATAATGTTTATCCCATTTAACTGGCACTGACTTCACTCTCTGTTGGAGAATCTGCTTCTCTTTGCAAATGGGAACTGGACTTGAGGAGATAAGTGACCCAGTGCACTCCACCCCTGTGCCCCAGCTGAGACCACAGAGGAACTGGGGAAATGAGCAAGAGTGCTGCTCTCTTAATTAAGCAGATATCAGAACAAGGGTGATGGAGAAAGATACTGAGAACACTCAACACCTACCAAACCAGATACCCAGATGTTCCTAAGTGTCCATCACTGAAGTAGACTTAAAACGCTCCCAGCATGGCTCAGGGAATTTTGCAGAAAAAGGGGCAGAAAGATTGTTAGAGCCACCAGTTGGGACATTTTGCACAGAGACATTGCCTCTCCCCCATAACTGACTGCTGCCCCCATAATGCATGACCCACAATCCCCATGGGGTTGACCTGCATCCCTAATGAGGAGGGCCTCTTCAGAAGAGGGGCATGAAGGAGGGAAAGGATGGTACCAACATGTGATGTTTACATACAAAATAATGTCCATACCTAATAATAATAAAAATATTTTAAAAAAGCATTGGCCAAACCTGTCAGAAAGGCACATGGACTCTCTCAGATGTGTCCGGCTGTAACGTAGCAGGCCTGAGCCAGACCTCACCGCTGGCTGTATCAGGAGGATTCAGTAGCATGTTCCTCTTGCTGTTCAGTTGTGACGCTGAGCTGTTACAATCCCCATCACCTGGGTTGACTGATATTTCTTGCAGCTTAGAAATTCAACGGGAAGTTATATATGATTTCCCAAAAGGGCCAATGTATGGAGAAAACCCTTGTTTGATGATCTGTCCACCTGCCTTTCCTGCCAAGACCTCACAACATGTAATCTACCAGGATATGGGAGACTACTAGAGACGTTTGTGGCTTTCATGAATCTAATACACTGATGTACTCAAGGATCATTATATTTACACCAGCAGCTGGAGAACTTAAACCGCTGATGCTGGGGGGAGGGGTCTCCAGCTAGACAGGAAGAGTCAAACATCTATCACGCTCAGTGCATGCTTTGGGTGCACGTAAACTCACTTAACCTCTGACAGTGGCGGTGACCTGATAACATCTCATGTGAGTCTCATTCTCCCAAGTGGTTAAGTAACTCATTTAATCTCACCCAGGAAGTCAAAGAAGCCACACGACCTCCCCCACCTCAGGCTTGCCTCACAGAATAATTTGGGGAGAAGAGAATTTGCAGCTTCCACTGTGGAATCGTCCTCTGACGTTTTTATTTTGGCACCCCACAAGTAAGACAGGTGTATCTAATGTGTATTGATCTATGAGTATTTATTGGAAATCCCCATAGTTTGTTAAAGCACAGTAGGACTGAGATAGGACTAAAGAATTTGCATTTCGTTTTTATTGATTTTTATTATTATTTTTTAAGAGAGCAAGAGTGATAGCAAAAGAGAGAGAAAGAATTGTTGTACCAGGGCCTCAGCCACTACAATCAAACACCAGATCCTAGCGCCACCTAGTGGGCATGTGTGACCTTGTGCTTGCCTCACCTTTGTGCATCTGGCTTATGTGGGACCTGGAGAGTCCAGCATGGGTCCTTAGGCTTTGCAGGCAAGCACCTTAACTGCTAAGCCATCTCTCCAGCCCTTTTCTTTTCTGTTTTTTTTTTTTCTTTTTTGAATTTGCATTTCTAACAAGTCCCTAGATCTCCTTTCAGAGCCATTGCTGCAAATGTAACCCACAAGCAGACGTCCAAAATATTAGAATACAGGGGATAAAATAGTAATTCTACTGAATATTTTTTTTTCTTGCATCCTAGAGATTTTGGGCAGATTGAGAAGTAAGAGGGTTTTTGAAAACCATTACACTTAACCTGAGGCACACACTAGGTTTTCCTGACCAGAGAGGCCAGCTACGTGGTAACCCCTCCCCCTACCCAGTGCGGTGGCCCTCTGCCTTTTCTTCTTCACCTAATTCAGCCTTCATTTTTCTCCCTTTATGATAACGGCCAGCGTCGCTTTTGAGTAATGCAATCCAGCGCGCCTGTTGTTCCCTTCATGGAAATTCTAGCCACTGTAAGTACACGCGCTGCTTGAGAGCCACAAAGCAAAAGAAAAAAAAAAAAAGAAGAAGAAAGAAAGAAATGTTCTGAGTGAACAGCGCTTTGATTGAACTTGAATCGGTCGTAACTTTGAAGTCCTGGCGCTGCGTAAGCGATGTGCTCTGCGGAGCCTCTGGAGGGGCGCTTTCCCTCTCGCAGATGGTCAGATTCCCAGGTATTCTGCGGTGCTTTGGGCCATTTGGTGAAAAAACGAGGCAGGTTTCTAGGCAGTAAATAAAGCAAACCTCAGAGCTTTGAAGGAGGAGGGAGAAGTATTTGTAAAGATTGAGAGCAGGAATTTAAATTTCTGCCAAGAGGCTCTGCCTTAAGAACAAAGGGAAGGGCTGGTGTTGGCCACCACTTCTGCAGAAGACAAAGGAAGTTTCTTTTGATATTCTGAGATAAAGGGACATGGAAACATAGTTTATTAGTAAGGGAAAGGGCCTTGCGCCACAGATAGCCGCAGGATTTCCTACCACCAAATCTGAGCAACAGAGCACATGTCGCGTGTTGTGGGAGGCGCTTTTGCAAAAAGCTGTTTGCAACGGGCATGGTGGTTCAGGCCTGGAATCCCAGCCTTTGAGAAGCTAAAGTGGGAGGATTGTGGTGAGTTCAAGGTCAACCTGGGATACATAATGAGTTTCAGGCTAGCCTGTGAAACCCTGTCTCAAAAAAAAAAAAAAAGAATAAGCTATTTGTATGTGCAGGAAAACTGCTGGGAAAAAAAAATGTGATGTTGCTTTTATTGGACAATGGACAAAGTCTTAATTTAAAAACCAGATACCTAGGGACTAATTGATTATCATGGTCATGAAATGCTTCATACTTATTTCTTCGCCCCATAGCCATTTGCTGCCTACCTTCTGCCCCAATCGGCCACGTAAACAGTGCTTTCATTTAAGTGGTGGGAGCTCCTTGCTCACTCAGAACTCAGGGTAATCTTCACGCAGCAGCAAACACTGACTATCGTACCCCCCAACTCCTATGGAAAGGGTCTCTAATCCTTCCCCCTTGCTCTCCTCTCATTTCCACTGTAGAAAGGCCCATAGTAACGAGAAGGGAGAAGCACCAGGGGAATGTGCTGACACTATATAGATTATATAGACATGGATACATAGGATCCATTTGTCTCCCTCGTGGTGCTTAGCGCAGGATCTTTTTTTCCCAAAAGTGGATTCCCACTGCTACCCTGTGTTGAGCACTGTACACGTTGCGGTTCCCTTCGCTGGGACAAACACGAGACCAGAAGCAGCTTATGGGAGGAAAGGGTTTATCTCACGATTACAGATTCCAGAGTGTCGCAGTCAGGTTCACATTGTTGGCAGAAATCACCCGACCAACAGCAGCTTTTGGGGGGAAAAACGGGGGTTTATTTTGGCTTACAGGATTGAGGGGAAGCTCCACGATGGCAGGGGGGGGAATGATGGCATGAGCAGAGAGGGTAGACATCATCCCCCAGCCAACATAAGCTGGACAATAGCAATAGGAGACTGTGCCAAACGCTGGCGAGAGGAAACTGGCTATAACACCCGCAAGCCAGCCCTAATAATACACTGCCTCCAGGAGGCATTAATTCCCAAACCTCCATCAGCTAGGGACCTAGCATTCAGAACACCTAAGTTTATGGCGGACACTTGAATCAAACCATGACGCAGAGGAAGAAACTTCCTCATGGCAAAGGAATCTGGCTCACTCCATCATACACCCATAGCTGAGAGAGCAACCAACACCTGCCAACGCAAGCTGACTCTGAACTCACACCTTGGGCTGGACTTCAAGATCCACCCCCAGGTCACACCTCCTCCAGCAGGCTCCAGCAGCTACAGACCAAGCAGGAAGCTTATCAAAAGCACCTGAAGCCCGGTGTGGTGGCACACACCTTTAATCCCAGCCCTTGCTTGGGAGGATCACCGTGAGTTCGAGGCCACCCTGAGACTCCATAGTGAGTTCCAGGTCAGCCTGGACCAGAGTGAGACTCTACCACGAAAAACAAACAAACAAACAAAAAGCACCTAAAGCTATGAGGCCATATATATTCAAATCACCACAGTACATAATAAACAATTTGGGAGGCTGGAGAGGGAGCTGAGCCATTAAGACACTTGTCAGCAAACCCTAAGGACCCAGGCTCAATTCCCCAGTACCCACATAAAACAAGATGCATAAGATGGAACATACGTCTGGAGTTTGTTTCAGATGGGTAAGATTGCACATACGTGTGGAGTTTATTTGTAGTGGCTAGAGGCCCTGGCATGCCTATTTTCTCTCAATCTATCTGCCCTCCTCTCTCTCTCTCTCTCTCTCTCTCTCATAAAATAAATAAATAAAAGATAAGAAAAGAATTTGAATAATTATGTCAGTTATTGACAAATTCTCAAGGTTTCTCAAACATAAGTAGCTTTAAAGACTATATGATTTACCTATAGGTGCTTAACAAATTACCCTAATACTTAGTGGCTTAAAATAATAAACAGTTAATATTTGAGAATGGCTAAGTTAGATGGTTGGGGCTCAGGGTTTCCCATGAAGTTGCAATCAAGATACGTTTGGGGCTGAACTCATCTGCAATGTGACCAAGGTCAGCACCTCACTGTCTTTCTGAGGGCTGTTTATGACATGCAGCTTACTTCCCCAAGACAGTAAGACTAAAACAGAAGCCCAATATCTTTTATAGTATACATGTGGGGCCTCAAACCATCTTTCCCCCTATTCTTTTTTTCCTAATTTACTTTTTCCATTACAAGTGAGTTTGGGGAGCTAGAGAGATGGCTTAGCAGTTAAGTCTTGCCTGTGAAGCCTAAGGAACGAGGTTCTCTCAAATAACTTATATGTATGTGGCTTTTTGAGATAGGGTCTTGCTGTAGTCCAGGCTGATCTGGAATTCATTATGTCTCAGAGTGGCCTTGAACTCACAACAATCCTCCTACCTCTGCCTCCCAAGTGCTGGGATTAAAGGCATGTGCCATCATGCCCGACCTATCAAATAATAAAATATTTTTTAAAAAAGAATTAGGGGGGCTGGAGAGATGGCTTAGCAGTCAAGCACTTGCTTATGAAGCCTAAGTACCCCGGTTCGAGGCTCAATTCCCCAGTACCCATGTAAGCCAGATGCACAAGGTGGTGCATGCATCTGGAGTTCGTTTGAAGTGGCTGGAGGCCCTGGTGCACCCATTCTCTCTCTCTCTCTCTCTCTCTCTCTCTCTCTCTCTCTCTTTCTCTGTCTGTCTCTTTCTCTCTCCCTCTTTCTCTCTCTGTCACTCTCAAATAAATAAACTAAACTAAAGAAAGAATTGGGGCTGGAGAGATTGCTTAGTTGTTAAAGTGCTTGCCTGGAAGCCTAAGGAACCATGTTCAACTCCTCAGATCCCACATAAGCCAGATATATAAGGTGACACATGCATAAGGTCATGCATGCAGACAAGGTGGCACACGCATCTGAAGTTTGATTGCACTGGCTGGAGGCCTGGTGTGCCAATTCTCCCTCTCTCTCTCTCTCTCATAAGAAATTAATTAATTAAAACAAAAAGAAGTAAGTTTGAGGCTAGGCATTGTGGTGCATGCCTTTAATCCCAGCACCCAGGAGGCAGAGATAGGAGGATGGGAGTTTGAGGCCAGCCTGAGTCTACATAGTGAATTCCAGGTCAGCCTGTGATAGAGCAAGACCCTACCTCAGGGGGGGAAAAAAAAAAGCTTAAGTGAGTTTGGGGACTGGGGAGATGGCTCAGTAGGTAAAGTGCTTATAGTGCATAAGGACCCAAGTTTGGATCCACAGCACCCAAGTCAAAAAGTCTGGTGTGGTGGTGCACACCTCTTGTTCCAAGTGCTGGGGAGGCAGAAAGAGGGATTCCCTGGGACTCACTAGTTAGTCTAGCTGAATCAGTGAGCTCTAATTTCAAAAAGAGACCTTGTCTCCAAAAATAAATAAGAAATAAATAAATAAGCTGGAGAATAATAGATGATGACACCCTGTGTCAACCTCTGGCCTTTACACACACATGTGCATATGTGTACACTCACACACACATATGGTCCCACATACACAGAAACACACACACATACACACATGTGCAAAAAAGAGAGAAACAAATTAGTCTCTCCCTTTTGAAGGAAAGACCAGATCATTTGCAGACACATTTTCAGAACCAACATAGGACACAGGGTTTTGTATACTGTCACATGTTGATTCTATCCCAAGGAGCACACTTTGATGATGACATGGGACTCTGGAAATTCTCTTCTAATTTTTATCTCTGCCCCTAGAGCTAAGCAAATCTAGGGTTCTTCACAGTTCTAAGACCTTATACATCTCCACAGCCACCATTGAAATTAAAATTTCCTGGGAATATGGTGTGTAGACTGAGTCCTCACTAGTACCTACTGTTATGCCCAGTTCTCGGCACCCCCAGTGACCACCAAGGAGAACCAAACACGTATGCAAGGGCAAGGAGCTTTATTTCAGGCTTAAGCTTGGTCTCTTGACTTCACCAATGCAGTGGATCCATACAAGAGCCCCAAGTAGTGGGAGGGTAGGGTTTTTATAGGGATTTGAACATAGAAGAAGGGGATGGGTACATGATTGGTTGATTTAAACAGTGTACTCTTCTGGTTGGCTTAGGATTTTGGCAGGCAAAGTGGCGGGCTGGGTCTAGGGGAACTGAACTTATCCATGACTACAGGAATGTATGGCGTAATCAGTTTCCAGTGTTAAACCCACTCTTACCAGAAAATAAAAAAAGTTAGATCTTGCCAGGAAACAGAAACTTAGGCCTACTGAGGACTCTGAAGCTGCCCCGGCCAGCGGGGCTTCAACGGGAGCACGGACCCCAGAAAACCTGGAATGAAAGGGACAAGAGACACAAGGAACCGACAGCAAGACAGGAGTCTGATCAAGCTGCCAAATTTTATTTTTCTCAGGGTGCCTTTTATACAGCAGAACAGAGGAGTTTATCAGCAGTTTAGGTATTGCTACAGTTCTGTTTCACCAGAATAAGGCCCCAGCCCCAAAAATCACAAGATGTTCCACAGGATAAGGCCCCAGCCCCAAGGCCACAAGACAATGACTTCCTCATTCTTTATGGGTGCATGGGTTAACAAACACCTGCAGATCTTGTGACTTTCCAGAACAGACAACTTATTACAAAATGGAGTCATTATTTAAGATGGAGGCACTTTTGGTTTCCTAGTGACCAATGGTTCCCCACATGAAGCCTGTCATGGCGTCCATCTGGTTCCTGAGCCCTTCACCTACCTGTTGGGTTCTAAGGGAGAAAACTCACTTCATTGGCCCCCACTGTATACAACATGTTGTTATGGGATCCAGTGTCGCACAAGTAAGACCATCAACTCACAGAATGTGAGGCAAAGTTTTATTGGGTAAAAAAGAAAGAAAAGAGGGCTGGAGAGATGGCTTAGTACAAAGCGCTTGCCTGTTTAGCCTAAGGACCCCGGTTCAAGGCTCGATTCCCCAAGACCCATGTTAGCTAGGTGCACAAGGGGACACACGTGTCTGGAGTTCGTTTGCAGTGGCTGGAGGCCCTGGCGTGCCCATTCTCTCTCCCTCTCTCTCTCCTTCTCTCTCTGCCTCTTTCTCTCTCTGTCTGTCACTCTCAAATAAAAATAAAAAAAAGAAAGAAAAAGAAGAAAGCCTGGTATACCGTGCCTGCACCCCAGAATCTCAGAGTACAGCTGTGATCTGTTTGGAGTGTCAGCTTTTATAGAAAAAGAAACAGGATGGGAGTTAAACCATAAATCACAATTCACACATGACAGTTACAGCCATAAAAGTAAAAAAAGGAACTTGTAAACAGCCCTGTTGGTCAGTTAAGGAAGCACCTGGGGGGTTTGAGGCAGGCCAGCCTGTGACCAGGAGTCCCGCTTATCTTAAGGAGTTTGCTCAACAATGCAGGCCCCAGGTAATGCTATTCAGACCTGCAGAGCCTCCTGTTTACCTGCCATTAGCTAAACAAGTGTTTCATTCCATCCTTTTTTATGAGCTCCGGCAAGGAAGTGACTTCTATTTTTCTCTAAACTAGGTATAAAGAAATGTAGAGAAGCCAGGGCGTAGTGGCGCACACCTTTAATCCCAGCACTCGGGGAGGCAGAGGTTGGAGAGAGATCGAGGTCATCCTGAGACTACATAGTAAATTCCAGGTCAGCCTGAGCTACAGTGAGACCTTACCTTGAAAAACCAAAAAAATAAATAAATAAAAAGAAAGAAAGAAAAAAAGAAATGTAGAGAAATATAACGTTTTGCTCACTTTACAATGTAACTTCGGGGAGTCTAGTGGCCTGACTGAAGGGAAGCATCCCATACCTGTCATGTGCAGTCATGAAATGTCATGGAAGTACGGGAGAGGAGACAGTGGTCACCGCCACATAGGAAAGGTGGTGCTGGGGTCGCTGTCACCACTGAGTCACTGAGAGCCACACTCACACATGATCCTCCAGACAAGTGTAGCCTGTAAATATTTGTCGCAGTCAGGTTTGCATTGCTGGCAGGAAACACCCAAACCAAGAGCAGCTTGTGGGGAAAGAAAGGTTTATTTTGGCTCACAGGCTCGAGGGGAAGCTCCATGATTGATGGGAGAGGAAAACGATGGCATGAGCAGAGGGTGGACATCACCTCTTGCCCAATATCAGATGGACAACAGCAACAGGAGATTGTGCCAAACACTGGCAAGAGGAAGCTGGCTGTAACACCCATCCATAATCCTGCCCCCAACAATATATGGCCTCCAGGAGGTTTTAATTCCCAAATTGCTATCAGCTGGGGACCTAACAGTCAGAACACCTAAGTTTATGGGGGACACCTTAATCAAACCACCACATTCCACCTCTGGCCCCATAAACTGATAACCATACATGATGTAAAGTGTAATGCATTCATCCAACTTTAAAAGTCCCCATAGTTTTGTTGTTGTTGTTTTGGTTTTTCAAGGCAGGGTCTCGCTCTAGCCCAGGCTGACCTGGAATTCACTATGTAGTCTCAGGGTAGCCTCGAACTCACAGCGATCCTCCTACCTCTGCCTCCCGAGTGCTGGGAATAAAGGTGCACACCACCATGCCCAGCTGTCCCTATAGTGTTTAATCAACCCCAATGATATTCAAACGTTCACATAGACCAAGGTCTTTTAACTGGGCCATAAAGCAAACAAACAAAAAACCATAATGGCACTGAATAAAAATTCATGCTGCAAAAGATAGCATTGGGCATAGCAAAGAAATATTCAACCAATACAAGATTTAAAACAACAGGGGCAAACATCAAACTCTGTAGTTCCAAGTCCAACAACTCTAGTCATTGACAAATCTCCAAGTCTGATAATTCTAACCAATGGCAAGTCTCTGGAGTTCCTATTCCACCCCTCCATCTAGGCTATTCACAGTCCAGGAAAACTTCATCCAGTGCCAGCAGCTCTCCTTGGCAGCCATCTCATAGTCCTGGCATCTCCATTGGGTCTCCACTGCAACCAAAGGTTCATCCTCATGGCTCCATTAGGCTCCACACAAGTAATTCAAAAAGCCTGCTTCACACTGCCCATGGCCATTTCCAAAAGACAACACCATGTTGCAAATCTGATGATTCTCTTTCCTGCATTTTTTATACTCCATAATACCAGGTGGGTTGCCAACTTGTTAATCCAGGGGGAATAAAGCTGACTTCAAACAACAGGACACTCCTTCAGCACTCAAGCCTCTTCCAAAGAGTCTACATTCTTCCTATTCTCCCAGTGTAGGCCAGCTGGTCTAATCTTAAAAGTTATAATCTCTTTTACAAGTGCAGTTGAACAGGCAGCAGTTTTGGCCCAAAGGTTTCTTTCTTTCTTTCTTTGTTATTTATTTATTTATTTATTTATTTATTTATTTGAGAGCAGCAGACAGAAAGAGAAAGAGGCAGATAGAGAGAATGGGCGCGCCAGGGCCTCCAGCCACTGCAAACGAACTCCAGACTCATGTGCCCTTGTGCATCTGGCTAACGTGGGTCCTGGGGATTCGAGCCTGGAACCAGGGTCCTTAGGCTTCACAGGCAAGCGCTCAACTGCTAACCCACCTCTCCAGCCTCGTTTTTTTTCTGTGCCATATCCCTCTGCTCACAGTAGTCCATTTCTACACGTTGCAACCCTGCACAAATTCTCAAGACATGGCCATAATAGCAAGCTTCTCACACAAAGTGCTAGCCCAGTCCAGGCAAAGCTCTTTCTCACCCTCATAAGCCAAACCTCACAGTCCATAGTTCTTACTGCATTCGGGTCTTTCAACTCTGACCAGAATAGTCCATCAAGCTGTACTTACAGCACTGCAAAGCATTTCTTAGGGCAAGGTTTCAAATCCTTCCACATTCCTCCTGAAAATCAACTCCAGAGGGCCAAAAGCTACACAGTCAGGTTCCTAGCAGCAACAATCTCACTGCTCTGGTACTAACTTTACTGTTGAAGTCAGGTTTTCATTGCTGGCAGAAAACACTCGACCAAGAGCAGCTTGTGGGCGAAAAAAGGGGGGGTTATTTTGGCTTATAGACTCAAGGGGAAGCTCCATGATAGCAGGGGAAAATGATGACATGAGCAGAGGGTGGACATCACTTCCTGCCGAACATCATATGGACAAAGCAACAGGAGAGTGTGCCTAACACTGGCAAGAGGAAGCTGGTTATAACACCCATAATCCCACCCTCCAAAATATATGGCCTCCAGGAGGCTTTAATTCCCAAGTTACCATTAACTGTGGACCTAACATTCAGAAGACCTAAGTTTATGGGGGAACACCTAAATCAACCCACCACAACATTTTTGCCCTACTTCCTCTCAAGAAGGATTTCAGGCTGCCTGACTCTTTTAAGCAGCTCTTCCAGTCAATCAATAAATCAATTTTCTATTTTAAGCATTAAAAAACAAGTCATGAGCTGGCACGGTGGCGCACGCCTTTAATCCCAGCATTTGGGAGGCAGAAGTAGGAGGATTTCTATGAGTTTCAGACCACCCTGAGACTATATAGTGAATTTCAGATCAGCCTGAGGTAAAGTGAAACTGTACCTAAAAAAAAACAAAAAGAAAAGAAATGAAAAACAAGTCATGGAGCTGAAGATTAAGGTGCTTGCCTGCAAAGCCTAATGACCTGGGTTTGATTCTCCAGTATCCACATAAAGCCAGATACACAAGCATGTACCTGGAGGTCATCTGCAGTGGCAGGAAGCCCTGGTGTGCCTATATTCTCGCTCTCTGTTGCAGTCAGGTTCACATTGTTGGCATAAATCACCTGACCAAGAGCAGCTTGTCGGGAAAAAAAGTTTATTTTGGCTCAAATACTCAAGGGGAAGCTCCACAATGGCAGGGGAAAACGATAACATGAGCAGAGGGTGGACATCATCCCATGGCAAACATAAGAGAGACAATAGCAACAGGAGAGTGTGCCAAGCACTGGCAAGGGGAAACTGGCTATAACACCCATAAGCCCGCCCCCAACAATACACTGCCCTCAGGAGGTGTTAATTCCCAAATCTCCATCGGAACACCTAAGTTAATGGGGGGACACCTGAGTCACACCATAATGTTCTGTCCCTGGCCCCCATAAACTGATAACCATCCCTGATGTAAAATGCAATGCATTCAATACAACTTTAAAAAGTCCCAGTACTTTTTATCAATACTAATGATGTTCAAACATTCCCATAGTCCACGATATTTTTAAAATATATTTTATTTATTTATTTGAGAGAGAGAGAGAATGGGCACACCAGGGCCTCCAGCCACTGCAAACGAACTCCATATACATGCGCCACCTGTGCATCTGGTTTACATGGCTCCTAGAGAGTCGAACCAGGACCCTTTGGCTTTGTAGGCAAACACCCTAATGGGTAAGCTATCTCTCCAGCCTAGTCCAAGATCTTTTAACTGAACCATAATACCAAAAAATGTACACACACACACACACACACACACACACACAAAACCTGTAATGGCACAGAATAAACACACTACAAAAGATGGCATTGGGCATAGCAAAGAAATATTTAGCCAATACAAGATTTAAAACAACCAGGGCAAACATCAAACTCTGTAGCTCCAAATCCAACAACTCTAGCCAGTGACAAGCTTCCAAATCCAATAATTCATCCTCACGACCCCATCGGGTCTCCATGGAGGCAATCCTGCTTCATACTGCCCATAGCCATTTCCAAAACATAAGACTGCATTGCAGACTCAATGCCCTCTCTTTCCTTCATTTCTTATGCTCCACAATACCAGGTAGGGTGCCAATTTGTTAATCCTGGAGGGCTAGCGAGGGGTGGGGGAGAGGCGGCGAATAAAGCAGACTTTGAAGAACAGGACACTCCTTGAGCAGTCAGGCCCTTTCAAAAGAGTCTACATTCTTCCTGTTGCCCCAGTGCAGGTCAGCAGTTCATGTAAAGATTTCATTTTTTTCTGTGCCATATTCCTCTGCTCACACCAGTCTGTTTCTACGTAAAGCAACCCTGCACAACTTCTCAGGACACAGACATAACAGCAAGCCTTTCATACAAACTGCTTCTAGCCCAGTCCAAATAAAGCTCTTTTTCGCCCTCATAAGCCAAATCTCACAGTCCATAGTTCTTACTATATTCAGGTCTTTCAACTCTGACCAGAATAGTCCACCAAGCTGTACTTACAGCACTGCAAGGCATCTCTTAGGCCAAGGTTTCAAATCTTCCCAAATTCCTCTTAAAATCAGCTCCAAAAGGTCAAAGTCACACACTCAGGTGTCAATCAGCAAATGACACCACTCCTCGGCACCAAAATTACTGTTGCAGTCAGGTTTACACCCCCAACAATACACCGCCTCCAGGAGGCATTAATTCCCAAATCTCCATCAGCTGGGAACCTAGCATTCAGAACACCTAAGTTTATGGGGGACACCTGAATCAAACCACCTCTCTCTCTCTTTCTTTCTCTCTTTTTCTCTCCTCTCTCATTCTCAGATGAATAATAAATAAAATACCAAAAAAGTCATTTTAAAATTATTTTACCTATCCAGTAAGACTTTCTTACATTATCACATACTCTTAAACTGTGTGTGTGTGTGTATGTGTGTGTGTGTATGCATATGTATGAGTGTCCATGTGGGGGTAGGTCAAAGGACAACCTCAGATAACTTCCATAGGAACACCTTCCACTTTTTTTGAGACATGTTCTTTCACTGAACCTGGAGGTCACCAATTAGGATAGACTGACTGGTCATCAAACCCCAGGGATTCTCCTGCCTCGATATCTCCAGTTCTAGGATTATGAATGAATGCCATCACACCTGGCATTTTAAAAATATTTATTTATTTATTTATAAGCAGAGAGAGAGACAGAGACAGACAGAGAGAATGAACATACCAGGGCCTCCAGCTGCTGCAAACAAACTCCAGATGCATGCCCTACTCTGCGTATCTGGCTTTATGTGGGTACTGGGGACTTGAATACAGTCTGTCAGGCTTTGCAATCAAGTACTTTTAACCACTCATCCATCTCTCCAGCCACAACACCTGGCACCTTTATTTTTAGTTTTATTTATTTATTTTTTGTTTGTTTGTTTCTTCGAGGTAGGGTTTCACTCTAGTCCAGGCTGACCTGGAATTCACTATGTAGTCTCAGGGTGGCCTCAAACTCACGATGATCCTCCTACCTCTATGAGTGCTGGGATTAAAGGCATGTGCCACCATGCCTGACTATACCTGGCATCTTTATATGGGTTCTGGGGGGTCAAGCAGGTTCTAATTCTTGTGGGACATCTCCCCAGACCATATATGTCATTTTTAACAAAAAATTTATGAAAAACAATTTAGATAAGTGCTTTTATTAAACAACATATTTTATAAGTCAATAGAATTTCATCCCTTTTGAAAATTGAGGTTTTCATTAAACTCTTCTTTTTAATATTTACTTATTAGAAGGAGAGACAGATTGAGAGAGACAGAAAGAGAACATTTGGATACTCCAGGACCTGCCTCTAGCTGCTGCAAACAAATTCCAGATGCACGTACCACTTTGTGAATCTGGTGTTACATGGTACTGAGGAATTGAACCCAAGGTGTCAGGCTTTGCAAGCAAGTACCTTTAACCACTGAGCCACCTCTCCAGCCCAAAACTCTTCGTTTTTAATCTCACAGTTTTTTCCTTACACTTGCCCAGGCGATGACTTCTTGCTTTAAGTATTAATATTTCATACAAAGTATTTGGGAGTATTCATATGAAAATGATGATTTTTCTCATAATTATTTCCTTCTTTGTAGGATCCAAATCTAAAAGATGAAATGATTGGCATATGAAAACTATTTTAAAAGGTACATTCTTATGTGCAATTTCAGCCATAATTTGCTGTGGTCTTACTTACCTATGATAAAACTTAAAATGATGCAGTCAACTTATAAAACAATGAACTCAAAACCAAATGAGACAGAAATAAAAAGGAGCCAGGCATGATGGCACATGCCTTTAATCCCAGCACTTGAGAGACAGAGGTAGGAGGATTGACATGAGTTCTAGGCCAGCCTGGGACTACAGAGTGAATTGTTACAGGTTGTTACCATTGTTACAGCTTAGGCTAGAATGAAACCGTACCACAAAAAAAAAAAAAAAAAAAAAAGGAACAAGACAAAAATAAAATAAAAAGGAGCTGGGCGTGGTGGCGCACACCTTTAATCCCAGTACTTGGGAGGCAGACATAGGAAGATCACTGTAAATTCAAGGCCGCCCTGAGAATACAGAGTGAATTCCAGGTCAGCCTGGACTAGAGTGAGACCCTACCTTGAAAAAACCAATAAAATAAAATAAAACAAAATAAAAAGGGACCCATGGGAAATGCAGATTAGAAACTTAACCCCAAGGCTCTCTTTCCATTACTATGGCTCATTCAAAAACACAGTGCAAGGCTGGAGAGATGGCTTAGCGATTGAGGCCCCAGGTTCGATTCCCCAGGACCCATGTAAGCCAGATGCACAAAGTGGTGCATGTGTCGGGAGTTTCATTTGCAGTGGTTGAAGGCCCTGGAAGGCCCATTATCTCTCTACCCCTCTTCCTCTCTCTCAAATAAATAAATAAATAAATAAAATTTAAAAGCATAGTGCATAGGAATTATTAGCTTATAATATTACTGAGAAATAAGTCTGTTTTTTTTTTCTATAGCCCTGAGATTGAATGCTCTCTGTATCACAGGTAAAGGGATCACGAAATCTGAAAGCCAGCTCCTGCTGCCTTTGCACATGTCCCAAATCTATCTTAGCTTGACTTTTCTAATTCATCTACAAAGGCTCATGTGTTGCACATATCCATTTTTTCTTATTTTATTTTTTCAAGGAAGAGTCTCACTGTAGTCTGGGATGACCTGGAATTCACTCTGTAGTCTCAGGCTGGTCTTGAACACATGGCAATCCTCCTGCCTCTGCCTCCTGAGCGCTGGGATTAAAGGCGTGCGCCACCACATACAGCCATTTTTCCTCCTGTTGTCCTCTTTCTTTCTGCTGATGGGTCACTAACCACATGGCCCTGGCTGGTATGCTGACAAACCTAAGTCTCTGGAAGCTGAGGCCTGTCAGGCAAGTGAGACCATGGATGCCCTATTCCTCATTGACAGACACAATATCTATCAAACCTCCACAGTGTAGGAGATGGGAGATCTATTTATTCTATCCTCTCAAGGCCACAGTGGTAAGGAATAGTAAAATGCTGTAGAACCTTTGAACCTGTTGTTCCATATCTACAACTAAATCCCAAGGAAGTAACCAAGGATATTCGCAAAGACATAATAAGAAGTTCTTAGAAGAGTTTTTGTAATAAATTAGAGAATGAATGCCCTAAATCAACTAAACTACATGCTTTTTAAATTTTTTTTGTTTATTTTTATTTATTTATTTGAAAGCGACAGACAGAGAGAAAGAGGCAGAGAGAGAGAGAGAGAGAGAGAGAGAGAGAGAGAGAGAGAATGGGTGCGCCAGGGCCTCCAGTCACTGCAAACGAACTCCAGACGCGTGCGCCCCCTTGTGCATCTGGCTAATGTGGGTCCTGGGGAATCGAGCCTTGAACCGGGGTCCTCAGGCTTCACAGGCAAACGCTTAACTGCTAAGCCATCTCTCCAGCCCCAAATTGCATGCTGTAAGAGCAAATATTGTGAAAGGAAGTTCATAACACATGACTGGGATTTTACAAAGCTTCGCAGATAGAATGAATTCGGGGATAGATATGCATACATGCATACATAGGGGCTTCCTGCATTTACAAAGTTGGGAAAATAGAAGAGGAGTGAACTGGGAAGAGGAACGTGGTCAGCCAGAGCAGGAGGAGGACAAGAGAGGTTAACAGGAGGTGAATAGGATCCAATACATTGTGTGCATGGGAGACACTGTCATAAGAGACAGAGGAGATCATTAATGGCAAAGGGTCAACTCATTAATGCAACATAGCAATTATACATCTATGTGCACCCAACATCAAAGTGCCTAACTATATAAAGGAAATTACAAAAGGATTCATTAGTAGTAAGGGACTTCAATATTCTTTCACCAAGGGATCCAGACCCCCCCCCAAAAAAAAAAATCAATGTGGACAAAGTGGCCTCAATTGAACACTATACTTCAGACAAAGGAACTAAACATATATACAGATAATATTCCATCCAACAGCAGCAAAAGGAACATTCTTTCAATCTCACATTGAATATTTTCTTTTTTTATTTAATGTATTTGAGAGAGAGAGACAGGTAGAGAAAGAAAGAGAGAGGGAAGGTGGGAGGGAGAGAATGAGCACATCAGGGCCTCTACCACTACAAATGAACTCCAGATTCATACGCCACCTTGTGCATCTGGCTTTACGTGGGTATTGGGGACTCAAGCCCAGATCCTTAGGCTTTTCAGGCTAGTGCCTTAACCACTGAGAAATCTCTCCAGCCCCTCACACTGAATATTTTCCAGATAGATCCTATGTTAGAACATAAAACAGATCTTAACAAATTCAAGAATACTTTAATTGCACCAAGTATCTTTTCTAACCACAATAGTATGAAATAGGAAGTCAGCAGCATAAGTAAAATTGGAAAAATTGGGGCTGGAGAGATGGCTTAGCAGTTAAGGGAGCTTGCCTGCAAAGCCAAAGGACCTTGGTTCGATTCCCCAGGACCCACATAAGCCAGATGCACAAGGTGGCGCATGCATCTGGAGTTCGTTTGCAGTGGCTGGAGGTCCTGGTACGCCCATTCCCGCCCCTCCCCCTTGCTCTTTCTCTCTCTCAAAAAATTAAATAAAAATAAAATATATTTTAAAAAATAAAATTGGAAAATTTACAAATATTTGGAAGTCAAACAGCATACTCATGAAATACCAATGGGTCAAAGAGGAAATCAAAGAGATGGTTCAGTCAATAAAGTGCTTGCCATACAAGCATGAGGACTCGAGTTTAGATTCCTAGCACCCACATAAATGCCATTGGGGTGTGGTGGCCCACCTGTAACATTCAGGAGGCAGACAGGGGATCCTTGGGGCACACTGGCTGGCTAAACCAGCCAAAGCAGTGAGCATGGGTTCAAGTCAGAGGCCCTGTCTCGACAAATAAGGTGAATGATCAAAGAAGGCACCTAATGTCTACCTCTGGTCTACACACACACACATGCAAGCATGAATCCAAACATATACACATGAAAACACGAATCCACATATCATATACATGTGCAAAAAGAGTTTTGACTTGAATTAAAATAGAAACAAAACACACTGAATTTATGAGATACCACAGGCAGTTTTAAGAGAGACGTAGATCAACAAATGTCTGAATTAAGAAAAGGAAAGAGGGCTGGAGAGATAGCTTAGCGGTTAATGCACTCGCCTGCAAAGCCTAAGGACCAATGTTCGACTCTCCAGGTTCCACATAAGCCAGACACACAGTGATGCAAGCACTCAAGGACATGCACACTAGGGGGCGCACGCGTCTTGGGTTCGATTACAGCGGCTGGAGGCCCTAGCATGCCAATTCTTAATCTCTCTCTCTCTCTCTCTTTCTCTCTCTCATTCTCATTCCCACTCTCGTTCTCTTGCATTAAAAAAAAAAAAAAGCCAGTCTGTTGGGGTTGCCTCAAAGAAAAGAAAAGATTTCAAGGAGTCTAACTTTATATTTTAAGAACCTAGAAGAAAAATAAACCAAGAGTCAAAAGCAGGAAAAAAGTCAAGATCAGAGTAAAAACTGATAAAAGAATGTAAAAATCAATGATCTGTGACAAATCTTTAGCTAGATTACAACAAAGAGAAGTCTCAAAAAGATAAAATTATAAATGAAATAGGAGACATTACAACTGATACCACAGAAACAAAAGATTTTAAGAGATGACTAGGAATAATTGCACACTAACCCTGAATAATCTAGATGCAATGGATTAATACGTAGAAACGTATAACCTAATAAAACTGGATCATGAAGAGATGTAAACTATGAACAGTTAAGTAATGCGCAAGGCGATTTAATCAGCCACCCAATGCTCCCCAACAAGAAATCATCCCAAGACCTAATGACACTAGTGTCATATATGTAACATTTGTAGAAAAATTAAATTTGGCCCTTTTCAGACCCTCCCAAAACACTGAAGAAGGCATAACTCTTGCGAGTGAATTTTGTGGGCTGGCATTATCTTGATACAAAAGCAAAGGGCCTGAAAAGATAATGTTCAGAAGAAGATACCCAAATGGCCAAAGGAACACGAAAAAATATTACACATTATTCATCGGGGAAATGGAAAATAAAATCACACACAGAGAAAGAGAGAGAGGCTACTATATAACACCAAAGCAGGAGAATGGCTATGAGGAGTGGGGAACAAGCTCAAGGCTGGAGAGATGGCTCAGTGGTTAAAGGCACTTGCTTACAAAGCCTGATGGTCCAGGTTTGATTCTCCATTTCCCATATAAACCAGATGCACAAAGTGGCACAAACATTTGAAGGTTGTTCATAGCAGCAAGAAGCCCTGGTGTGCCCCATACTCTTTCTGTCTCTCTTTCCCTCTGTCTCTCTCAAATAAATAAATAAAAATGTTTTTTTTAGTATATTTTTAAAGGAGGGCTACAGAGATGGCTTCGCAGTTAAAGGTGCCTGCTTGAAAAGTCTCATGGCCTGGGTTTAATTCCCCAGAACCCACATAAAAAAGTCAGGTGCACAAAGTGGTGCATGGTTCTGGAGTTCATTTGTGCAGCCGGAGGCCCTGGTGTGCCCATTTTCTCTCTTTCTCTCTTTCTCTTTCTCTATTTTCAAATAAATATATCAAATATTTTTTAAAGACTTAGGTTTCTTATTTTAAAAAAGAAAATAGGCTGGGTGTGGTAGCACACGCCTTTAATCCCAGCACTTGGGAGGCAGAGGTAAGAGGATTGCCTTGAGTTCGAGGCCACCCTGAGCCTACATAGTGAATTCCAGGTCAACCTGAGCTAGAGAGAGACCCTACCTCAAAAAAAAAAAAAGCATATTCAAATATCAACAACAAAAAAATACATAAACAAGCATGACCACAATGTCTGAGAACTTTGGGATTTGAATCTAAAAGAATACACAGGCTAGAAGAAAGAGACGAGATAAAAACCAAAGGCATAAAGAATATATCCTGTGAAATTATGATAGACAATTTCTGGACTCTAGACAAACAGACACCCTAACACAAGATCATACAAGATGATCTGTAAGGCATGTTGACTACATGCAATAATAATGTGTGGGACGCTTGAAACAACTCCGTAGATCTGAAATGCTCTGGCCATAATTTTCCAATGAAAACTTGAACGTCATTCTTCGAACTAACTGAGTGGAAAAGCAGACCTCATTCAGTCACAGTTACCTTGGCTCAACGGGCAATTGTGGGTAGCCAAAAATATTTTATTTGGATTTCACCATATTCCTCGTCTATAAAGAGTAAAGAGAAAAGTACATCTTTTCATCCAAGATTTTCTACCCTCCATTTAAGAAGTCATTTGAATCAGCAAACTTTTCACACCTACTGATACTACCACAAACACCACAGCTGCGACGTGAACACTCGCTGGGCATGCTTCTGAGAAATTTCTGTGCCATGCAACCCTCCGATCGTCTTAGGAGGTAGATGCCACTATTGTCACCAGTGTTAGCTGAGCGACCTGAGGCTAAGCCAATGGCTTACGCAGTCCCTGGCCGTAATACAGATCCTGACTCGGGTAACCACATTCCACTTACACAGAGTCAGAGGAGCACAGCAATGGAAAGCAAGCAAGACTTGCTCTCCTGACATTCACTGCCTACACTTAATTTTTCTCATAAGGGGAGACTAAGAGGAAAAAGATGGAAAAATTTGGTGTTTTTTTTTTTTTTTTTTTTTTTTTTTGCCCCTGATAAAGAAATCTGAGGGCTGGGGAAATGGCTTAGCAGTTAAGGCGTTTGCCTGCGAAGCTTAGGGACCCCAGTTCGATTCCCCAGGACCTATGTAAGCCAGATGCACGAGGGGGCGCATGCATCTGGAGTTCATTTGCAGTGGATAGAAGCCCTGGCGTACCCATTCTCTCTCTCTCTCTCTCTCTCTCTCTCTCAAATAAATAAATAAAATTTTTTTTATAAAAAAAGAAATCTGAGAAATTTCTTCAGCTACTAACTAGAAAGGTACGAAAGACCTCACATGACAATAATAATAATAACATCTAGGACACGTTCAGGGCTTGATTTTATGTGGAAGATCCATCTCATTAACTACCCACAAAAGAATCACATACTCCAAATCCTGTCTAGCTACAAATAGAGGTTGCAGGTAATCACTTTTAAAAACGAAGCAAAATCAAGATGGGCGTGGTGGCACATGCCATTAATCCCAGCACTCAGGAGGCAGAGGTAGGAGGATTGCTGTGAGTTCGATGCCACCCTGAGACTGCATACTGAATTCCAGGTCAGTCCGGGCTAGAGTGATAGCCTACCTCGAAAAAACAAAACAAAACAAAACAAACAAACAAACAAAAAACACCTAAGCAAAAACAAAACAGAATTTGGGCTGGAGAGATGGCTTAGCAATTAAGGCATTTGCCTGTGAAGCTTAAGGACCCAGGTTTGATTCCCCAGTACCCATATAAGCCAAATGCACAGGTGGTGTATGCATCTGAGTTTGTTTGCAGAGACCCTGGCACACCCATTCACTCTCTCCATCTGCCTCTTTCTCTCTCTCTCAAAATAAATAAAATATATATTTTAAAAAACTGACCAGGGTTGGAGAAATGGCTTAGTGGTTAAGGCACTTGGCCTGCAAAGCCTAAGGACTCATGTTTGATCTTCCAGGTCCCATTTAAGCCAGACACACAAAGTCACGCAAGCATGCAAGGTCATACATGCACACTAGGTGGCACATGCACCTGGAGTGTGAATATAATGGCTGGAGGCTTTGATATGCCAGTTCTCTCGTTCTCTCATTTAAAAAAAAAAAAAACTAACCAAAATGAAATCCAGCATTTTGTTTTCCTTTTTGTTTTTGTTTTTCGAGGTAGGGTCTCACTCTAGCTCAAGCTGACCTGGAAACCACTCGGTAGTTTCAGGGTGGCCTCAAACTCATGCCAATCCTCCTACCTCTGCCTCCCAAGTGCTGGGATTAAAGGCGTGCGCCACCGCGCCCTACAAAATCCAACATTTTTTTTTACATGATACAATATCTTCAATGTAATTCTAACTGCACATTAGAATAACCTGTGTGAGAATTCTTTAAGTCTCAACCCTAGGCGTGGCTACATAGGGTCCTGATAAATTGATCTGGGCTGGTCGAGTTCAAGTGATGGCATTTTTTTTCAAATATTCTTTGGCTGATCCCAAAGTGCAGCAAGCACCGAGAAGCTCGGCATCCCCATAGAGCTCAAAGGCTCCCTTCCTCCTTCACAGCGCTGACGTGAAGCCTAGTGCAGTTCACCTCCCCCACCCTGCACTTCCTCATCGATGACACAGTGGAGCCAACCCAGTGAGTCGAACTAAAACAATGCAAGAAGGATCTAGAACAGAGCTAGCTGGGGTGTGGGAACACTCAGATATTTATCCCTGTGATGACGCTAATAGTGACGAAGATGATGATGGTTGGGATGAAGGTGCTGACACCGGTTACCACTGCTGCTTCTGATTGTGATGAAGGTGATGGAAGGCTGTAACTTTCTCCAACCCAGAAACCAGAGACCGTGACTTCTACCCAAACCGAATTTTGTAGGTTATTTTTTTTTTAATCTTGTTTTTATTTATTTGAGAAAAAGAAAGAGAAAGAAGCAGAGAGAGAGAGAAAGGGCATGCCAGGACCTCTTGCATGTGCCACCTTGTGCATCTGGCTTACGTGGGTACTGGGGACTTGAATCTGGGTCCTTAGACTTCGCAGACAAGCTCCTTAAACGCTAAACCATCTCTCCAGCCCAGAACTTTGTAATTTTTACCATGGGTTCCATGGTAAAAGTCCAACAAGTCTCTAGAACCTACCACAGTTTTTTTGCTTGCTTTGTTTTGTTTTTGAGGCAAGGTCTCACTCTAGACCAGACTGATGTGGAACTCACTCTGTAGCCCCACACTGTTCTGAGACTTGTGCCAATCCTCCTACGTCAACCTTGCAAGGGCTGGGACTAACGGTGTGTGCCACCATTCTTGGCTCCTGCCACAATTTTTAGTTCATTTTGAGGTACTATCTGGGTTCCTTAAAGGGATGTGATAACATAGATGTAGCCTACAGCATAAAGGAACTCACCTGGGATTGAAATGAATTTTCTTGGGAACTTCTCTGTGATCTATGACCACTCTCTGGTTATCTCTATAATTAGCAGGATCATCAGGGATCCTAAATTTGGCCATCTGAATTTCAGAATCACTCAGTTCAGCATGAGAAATTCTTGCATAGCCCAACCTAGAACAGAAGTAGGAATAGTTTGTAAAGTTTTTATTAAAAATCTGATGAGTGAACAAGGGCCAAGGGTTAATCTCAAAATTCAAAGAAATATAATATACAACACCCCGATATTATTAAGCTAGTTTTCCACTTCTAACTTAACTAAGATTAACATGAATTATTACCTTAAATATTAAAAGAAATTTTGCTTTTATAGAATAGTAAATGAATAAGGGATATGTACATAGATAAAATTAACTCCACTTAGCAAACCCTACTCTACTTTTGTATAGTAATGAATATTTTGTCTATACAAATTGCTTCTCATGTAATTATGTTTTGAATTAGTAACAGGATCTCTTCAGAATGACAAAAGCACATGCCAAAATGTTCTTACCTTTAAAAACCTAAATATAAAAGCCAGGCAAGGTGGAGCATGTCTTTAATCTCAATACTCAAAAGGCTGAGGTTGGAGAATTGCTGTGAGTTTAAGACCAGCCCGGGCTACAGAGTGAGTTCCAGGTCACCCTAGATTAGAGTGAGACCCTGCTTAAAAACAACAACAACAACAAAAAAAAAAATCCAAATGCCATTTGCATATTATCTGACACACTTACTAGCCTAAAGTCAACATTGTTATATGTGTGAAAAAAAACCTCCACAATCCTGTTTTGGCTTAGAGTGTTCCATTTGCTGGCAAAGTTGAAATACTCTATATATGTGATCCACATAGTTCTTCCTGAAGCTCTCAGGTGGAAAAATGGGAGAGCTACAGCAACCAATAACTCATTTTGATTCATTTATATTTTGCATCTTCAAAAAAAAAAAAAAACAGGGCTGAAGACATGGCTTAGTGGTTAAGGCACTTGCCTGTGAAGCCTAAAGACCCAGGTTCGATTCCCTAGGACCCACATATGCCAGATGCACAAGGTGGAGCCTGTATCTGGAGTTTGTTGGCAGTGACTGGAGACCCTGGCATGCCCAATCTCTCTATCTGCCTCTCTCTCTCTCCAATAAATAAAATTTAGGAACCAGCAACACTGCATCAGTTTCAGTCACACATGTACTTAACAAAAGAAGTATGTACAGCCCTGTTCTAGGTACTGGGGACAAATGGCAAACAAAATGAAGTCCTTGCCATCTCCAGTCTTTCGCTCTAGTTGGAGAAGATAAATTAAATGAGTGTGGATATGTAACACCTACAAGGTGCTGATGTAAAAGATACCAGGGGAGAAACGTACAGAGGGCAGGGAGCCTCGGGTGGCAGATACCGCTATTTTATGACGATGGTCCCACATAACTCCCTGAAAAGGAACACTGGAAAAGCAAAATTGAATGAAAATTGAAGGAACAAGCTGCACAGATTCTGGAACACTGGTGTTTTCAGGGAAGCGAATGACAAGCAAAGAGATTTGAGATAGAAATGGGCTTGGTGTTTGGGGAACCAGCTCTACAGGACTGGAGTGACGGGAAATGTGAATGAAGGAGGTGGACTTGGGGTAGATGACACAAATCCTTCCTTGTGGGCCCTTCAGATTCTGTCTGCAAGTGAGATGGGAGTCCACCAGAGGGCTTCAGGAAGGGATCTACCATCACCACAATAAAGAACAGTCTTCATGGAATGAGTAGAAGCAGGGAGACCCTTGAAGAGGCCATTGCAATAACTGAGGTACAAGCCCATGGTGACTGCAGCCAAAGAAGTATCAGAAGGAGTCTTAAAACAAAGCTGAAATAGAGCTGGAGAGATGGCTTAGTGATTAAGGCATTTGCCTGCAAAGCCAAAGGACCCAGGTTCGATTCCCTAGGACCCACGTAAGCCAGATGCATGAGGTGGCGCATGCGTCTGGAGTTCATTTGGGGCAGCTGGAGGCCCTGGTACACCCATTCTCTCTGTTTCTCTATCTCTCTCTCTCTCTCTCTCTCTCTCTCAAATAAATAAATAATAATATATAAAATAAAACAAACAAAGCTGAAATAGACACAACCCACAAAATGGAAACAGAAACCTGCAGTCAGAGCAGGCAGAGGCAGCAAGTCTCTAGATCACTAAGGACAGGAGAGCAGCGAGCGAGCATTAGCTATGGATTTGTGCTGTCAGACAGGGAAAGGCATTCCTCTACGCTCACGAACTATAACTCGGTGTAATTCTAAGCCACTGTCTCTGATAAATCTAGGTTATCTGTTTCCCAGATCTCTGAGATCAAAATTCTAAACTGTTTCATGGACACCACTTCAAGGATATTCCTTGTCCTGGTGGACAAACAATGTGACAATATAAACCTTCTACTAAAAACAGGAAATCTGTATTTTTATCCAATTAGTATTTCATACCTACCAAGTGAGAGCACTAAACTGGGTGATTGAGAGCAAGCACTAGACAGGTAGGTACAAGGAAGGACCTATGTACCCATGACAAGGAGGTAGCTATGTCTCACCCAAGGGTAGAGTTTTTGGCAGACACTAACCTGGCTTTGATCTTTGAGGTACAGTCCCTAGACCTTGGGGAATATGTAAATGACTTTTATTTAAGCCACCCATTCTATGATATTTTACTAGGGCAGCCATGGTAGATCAATGTATATATATATATACATATATATATATATATATATATATGCCATTTTAATATATAGGGAATGACATAAATATATATGTGCTATGTAGCAGTTACTTTCTCATTACTGGGGCAAAATACCTGAGCAGAAGCAGATTATAGAAGGAAAGGGCTTATTTCAGCTTACACTTTTGAGAGGAAGTGCTCATCATGGCTGGGAAAGCATGGCCGGAGCAGACAGCCAGTGTCACACCTTCACACCAGCATAGAGGAAGTAGAAAACTGCAAAAGCACCAAGTGGACGTGAACTATAACACCCCAAGACCTGCCCCCTAAAGACACACCTCCTCCAGCAAGGCTCCACTTTCCCAAAGGCTCCACAAACTTCCCAAATAGTTGCCACCAACCAGGGACAAAGTAATTCAAACATGTGAGTCTATGGGGACATTTCACATGCTATTATGAACACCAGTGACTGATAATACCAGTAATTTTGGCAAGATGAAACAATTATACACTTGTTTCAGTTGACATCAACAATTTCTTTCTAGGCCTGGGACATGGCTGAATAGATAAAAATGGGCTGCTCAAGCCTGGATATGTGAATTTGGATCTCCAGACCCCATGTAAAAGCAGGAAGCTATGGAAGTCCATAACATCTACGGCAAGAAGACAGACACAGGCAGGGGAATCGCCTGGAAGCTCACTGGCCAGCTAGCCTGACAAATGAAGTGGTGAACAAAAACCAGCGAGGCATCCTGCCCCAAACAAGGTAGAAGACAAGGACTGGCCCCAAAATTATCTTCTGACCTCCACATGCAATGGCACACACGAGTATGCATTCACAGACATGAACATGCATGCATGCATATTATTCACATGCACATCCACCCAAAATAAATAGATAAATAAGTAAATAAATAAAAGTGTTTACTAAAATTCTGATATCCCATTGAAATATTTTGTTTGTTTGTTTGTTTGTTTGTTTGTTTTTGTTTTCTGAGGTAGGGTTTCACTCTAGTCCAGGTTTACCTGGAATTCACTATGCAGTCTCAGGGTGGCCTTGAACTCATGATGATCCTCCTACCTCTGTCTCCCGAGTGCTGTGATTAAAGACAAACACCACCACGCCCAGTTCACTCTCATCCCCTTCTATGATGATAACGACACCGCACAATTAGATATCACACTTGTCATCCACCTTCCCTCTGCAGGGAAGGGGTCTTCTGTGCTGCGGCTTACTGGGAAACATAGTGTCCGTTGTTCCCGTCAATAGCTGCAGGATGACATGCTACAGAGCAGGAACACCAAAGAGGGTGACTCAGAACTGAACTGCCCTGCCATCCCCGCTGGCACTGTTGCTGGCTCTGTGGTTGTGGGACATCCCACGAAGGAAGCCGTTGTCTTTCATAAACACAGGCCACAGATCATAGGATGCAAGGTTACGCAGGGGGCATCAGTTCAATGCCAGCCACTGTCATCAAGCAGGCAGTGCCACGGTGATTCTGGGGAATGCACTGTATGGATGCGAGAGAGACTGGTCCAGAGGACCCATCCTACATGCCCATTCCAGGGTGCCACATTGTTCCTGGAGGCATCCTGTCAACTACCTCCAACCTGCTTCAGAAATAACAAGAGGAAGCCGGGCGTGGTGGTGCAGGCCTTTAATCCCAGCACTCGGGAGGCAGAGGTAGGAGGATCGCCATGAGTTCAAGGCCACCCTGAGACTACATAGTGAATTCCAGGTCAGCCTGGGATAGAGTGAGACCCTACCTCCAAAACCTCAAAAAAAAAAAAAAGAAAGAAAGAAAGAAAGAAAGAAAGAAAGAAAGAAAGAAAGAAAGGGAAAGGAAAGGAAAGGAAAGGAAAGGAAAGGAAAGAAAAGAAAAGAAAAGAAAAGAAAAGAAAAGAAAAGAAAAGAAAAGAAAAGAAAAGAAAAGAAAAGAAAAAAAGAAATAACAAGAGGAGCCCATAAGGGTCAGGGAAGCTATGCTCTCTACTATGAACCCCACAAGTGAAGGGATCTGTGAACCAACCCACTATCCATACATTTGGGGGTGACCTCTTGCCTACCTCCCTTGGGATACCTCCATCCCACTTCATTCCTCTCCGTGGAAGCCAGCACCGCCTCTTACACAGTGGGCTAAATTTTCATTCTTATTGTTACCTGCCACACTCTATCATTCCTTCCTCGCTTATGTTCTGTCTCCTTTTATCAGAATGTAAGTTCTATGATAATCAAGGATTTGGGGGGCTGGAGAGATGGCTTAGTGGTTAAGGCGTTTGCCTGCAAAGCCAAAGGATCCCGGTTCGATTCTCCAGAACCCATGTAAGCCAGAGGCACAAGGGGGCACATGCGTCTGGAGTTCATTTGCAGTGGCTGGATGCCCTGGCGCGCCCATCCTCTCTCTCCCTCTCTCTCTGTCTCTCATTCTCCGGCCCCCTTCTCTCTCAAATAAATAAATTAAATAGCCAGGCATAGTAGCACATGCCTTTAATCCCAGCACTCGGGAGGCAGAGGTAGGAGGATCACCGTTAGTTCAAGGCCACCCTGAGACTCCATAGACAATTCCAGGTCAGCCTGGACTAGAGTGAAACACTGCCTCGAAAAACCAAAAAAAAAAAACAAAACCAAAAAAAAAAAAAACCAATGTTCACGTTCATAAACAATAACAGCAAACACTGATCACTTCCATAAAATTTACTTTCTAGGATTAATAGATTATTAAAATACCTGTGCTCACCTGATCAGCCCCCGGTACATGATGTATTTGCACCATCTGTCCCAATCTGTGCTGTCAATGTCCTACAAAAAACAGAGGAGAAGGTTTACAGAGGAGCACACAGGGCTGCCAAGACAGCTCAACAGTTAAGGTACTTGCTCGCAAAGCCTGCCCGCTGTGGTTTAATTAATTAATTTATTTTTATTTTATATTTTTTTGTTTTTCAAGGTAGGGTCTCACTCTAGCCCAGGCTGACCTGGAATTCACTATGGAGTCTCAGGGTGGCCTCGAACTCAAAGCGATCCTCCTACCTCTGCCTCCCAAGTGCTGGGATTAAAGGCGTGCGCCACCACACCCGGCAATGTGGTTTAATTTAATAATTCCCAAATACCCACGCAAAGCCAGGCGTAAGAGTGGTACCTGTGTCTGGAGTTCATTTACAAAGGCAGGAGAGCCTGGTGTGCCCATGCATATACCACATACACATATGTGAAATATATTTTTTAAATTTTTTAATGTATAATTTTCCTCTTTTTTTTTTTTTTTTTTTTGATTTTTCGAGGTAGGGTGTCTCTATAGCCCAGGCTGACCTGGAATTCACTTATGTAGTCTCAGGGCGGCCTCAAAGTTACAGCGATCCTTTTACCTGGGCCTCCCGAGTGCTGGGATGAAGAGCATGTGCCACCATGCTGGGCTGATTTTATTATTATTATTATTTTAAAAGGATAAAACATGATGCTCTGTTCTGAATTGCCCCAAAAGGGGGAAAAAAAGTGTGAACTACAATACAGTCTTAATGCCTCCTACTGATCCTTTACGGTGCAAATTCATTCGTTCATTTCTTCCAAGTACCTACTGAGTGTCCTTCTGTCTCTGCGCTGGATGCTGAGAATAGACAGGTGAAGATGGTCCAGGGAGTTGGTGATTGCCCGGTGGTCCTGCCTCCTGCGGCCTGCCAAGCCTGGCATCCCAGCAAGCCTGAACGCTGCTCCACGCAGCCATCCCAGCCTATGCTCCGCATGCGCCAGCTACACCCAGTGCCACAGCGTCTCCTTCTCGCCCTCCTGGGCAGAGGGGCCGCCTGGGGCTCAGCAGAAGCCTGGCATTCAGGTGCCTCATCTGTGCATGTTCAATCGGATCACTGAAATGATCCAGAGGCAATCAGGTGTCCTGTGGCTGGTGGAGGCTTGGAAGAAAGCTCATTTTTCATCAGACAAGGAGAAAGGAGCATATTTTTCCCACAATGTATTGGAGAAGCTATAAATATGGTGTTTTATGCTGAAGGAAGAAATCTCTATTTTCTCCTTTTCAGATATCCTATAAATAAAAATACACTGGAATTTTCCCACTTCTGAATCTTACTGTGAATTTTTATTTTTAAATTACATTTTATATCGTTAAAAGAATAACACCATCATTTATTTTTTTTTCTTGCTCTATGGAGGACACCTGAATGCCTGCTTAATCTTTATTATTATTTATATCGTGTGCAATATTTAAAAATTTAAATTTATTTATTTATTATTTACAAGAAGAGAGAGATAGAAAAGAGACAGACAGAGAGAATGGGCACACCAGGGCCTCCAGCCACTGCAAATGGATTCCAGATGCATGCACCACTTTGTGTATCTGCATTTATGTGGGTACTGGGGGATCAAATTCGTGTCGTTAGGCTTTGCAGACAAGCACCTTAACTGCTGAGCCATCTCTCCAGCCTTCCCCCCCCTTTTTCCTCTTACGTATGTGTGGTATGTGCATGTGTGTGTATGCATGCCCGTGTGTGGGCACATGTGTATGCAGGTGTGTGTGAAGGTCAGAGGTTGATACTGAGTGTCTTCCTCCATCACTCTCCATTTTATTTACTGAGGTGAAGTCCCACTTGGACCCAGAGCCCACAGATTCTGCCAGTCTTGCTAGCCAGCTTGCTTCAGGGGTTCCCTGCCTGCACTTCCTGAGCACTAGGGTTACATGGGGGCCACCTTGCCCACTGGTGCCAGTGTTCTGAACTCCAGTCCTCACACATTCGTACTTTATTCTCTGAGCCATCTCCCCAGCCCCTGTACCTAGCTTGTATACACATGAAAAAATGTCAATAAATCTTTAAAGTTACATTTAAAGTTTGTAATAATGATAAAAAGCAAATACATTTTAAAAAGCATTATTCTGTTTTGCCTTGGGAAGAGATAAAAATTTAGCCATTCAGCTATATCAATTGGGAATAATAAACGATGGGTCTACTTAACGGTTGCTTTATTAGGTTTTGTAAAGATGCTGTAAAATTTTAAGACCTCAGGATTTAAATACTCATTTCTCAGAGAGAAAAATCATTCATCCAGATATATATGATTGAAATTCCTCTTCACACAAATAAATTTCCCAGCGAAAAAGCAGTATCAGAACCCACTGCCAATGTTTTTTTTTAAAAAGAAAAACAATTTTTTAAATTTATTTGAGAGAGAGAAAGGGATAAAATGGGCATGCCAGGGCTTTCAGCTGTTGCAAATGAACTCCAGACTCATGTGCCACCTTGTGCATCTGGCTGACATGGGATCTGGGGAATCGAACCTGAGTCCTTAGGCTTTGCAGGCAAGCACCTTAACTGCGAAGCCATCTCTCCAGCCACCACTGCCAAGCTTAACACAGTTTTCCGACCATGCAACTAGAGGCCAGCAGAAGACGACATAGAAGTCAGGCCTTGAGGCAGTTTGTGAGGCGGTGGTCAATAATGGATATAGCCCAGGTTTCCACATCCTAGGTTTCCCTTCTGAGTTCCCCTGGGCCTCTTCCCTAAAACAGTCTCTCTCCTCTTCCCTCAGTCGCCACCCCTATGACAGCCATAATTTGGATGTGATTTGAGGGCATCCCCCAAGGGCTTTGTGGTAGTTTGAATGGGTGCTCCCCAGTAGAGTCAGGAGTTTTTTTAAGCTTGTAACTTATTAGATTTGCAGCTGCCTGGCTGGAGGAGGTGTCACTGAGGGCAGATCCTAGGATCCAATCATAAGGTGTGCTTGGGGGTGGATCTGAATTCCATCCTAAGATATGCAGAGTGCTTCAACTCTGCCTGGGGGTACTGGAGTGTGCTTGCTTGTGGTTTGCGCCCGCAGTGACTGCTTTTCACTCTCTGCATTGACCTGTGAAGGGGGGCCAGCTTCTTCTGTCATTACCGAACTTCCCCTGGATCCATAAGCTTCAAGAAATCCCTTTTGCCTCCCATAAAATGTGGCTGGTTTAGAAGTTCATCCTAGCAACGTGAAGCTGACAGGCTCCTAGTTTGGAAGGCTGGCCCCCAGTACTGTGGTGCTGGTGGGAGCCTGGTGGAAAGTGGTTAGGTCACAGTGGGCAGGAGGGGGACAACGACCATCAGTGGGGATAAATGCGGGTCTTAGACACACAGTTACAACTTATTAGAGCGGACGGTTATTGTGGTAGTTTGAATGGATGTCCCCCAATAGAGTCAGGAGTTTTATACAAGCTTATAACTTGTATCTCTGTGTACAGACATTCATTACACCATGCTGTCGCCTGTCTTTCCAGTGTTACAGTTCAAAACGAGTTAAAGGAGGATAGTCAATATAAAATGCCTGTTTTTTTCTCGGCAGACATTCTTCAAACATAAAGTTAATATATAGTGGGGGGAAAAACAGGAAATCTGCATAGATCTTAATTAAATGAACAATTACATTTCTCATTATAAATCAATGCATTTAGTACCCTGATGGAGATACAAGTCTCTTGAGGATTTGATTTGCATTTAATTTCTCCTGAGTATGATTATGTCTGGGTACACTGATGAATTCAAGTGTTTTAGACCCAGAAAGCTAAGGCTAATCTGTGTCACTGGTGAAGCTCTGTGTGGGTCCCTCGGCCATCCTCTCTACCTGACCTTTCATTTCCTTTCTTCCTCTTAGCATCATCATTAACTTTCACAGTGTGGCGGGCTGTATTCGCTCAGCATGGCCACAATACCTCACTTACCATGCACTAGTATAATGTCACTTTGATATTCTGCCCATCAAGGGGCAAACTTTGTGCCTCTTCTAGCGAAATGTGCTCAGACTTATGACAAGAGCAGAAGAGACGCGGAGACCCGTACAAGGCGCAGTTCCCTCTCGGAAACTCACTCTGTAATCTAGCTACCTTGAAAGAACGGAAACTCAAGCAGCCCCTGAATGGGAACCAGGATCCTGAGTCCAAAGCACAGCTGATCACCTGTGATCTATGACGAGGATCCTCCAGTGCCCAGAGAACATCTCATCTGCCCTGTGGGAAGCAGAGCTGATCTGTCCCCACTGAGCCCTGCCCACTTGCAGGCTGGTCAGAAGAGAGTTTTGTTTTTCCAAATCAGTATGTTTGGTGATGGTTTTCTTTGCAGCAACAATCAGAAAACAAAGTAAGCTATCAGACTGAATTTTTTTTTGTTTTTGTTTTTGTTTTGTTTTGTTTTAGGCATGAAAGACACAGAGAGGCATTTTAATTAATAAGTCAGAGTTCCTGTCGAAATTATGTTACCTTCACATTGCCGTGTTCTATGAGCTGTAGGTAATCTCGGGAGCCAGGTGCTGATGTGATATATCCCAGAAATATCACTTGATTGGAGCAATTTTTCAGTAGTTTTGAAACAGCAATAGCCTGCAGCTTCCTGTCAAGGTCGTCTCTAAAAACATTTTTTAAAAAATTGCCTCTTTATTTTATTTGCCAAACAACTTCTTAAAATAGGTAACTGAGTTGTGAAAGAACACATTGAATCAGGGTACAACCCCAGATCATTTCCTCTTTGGGTACATGTAAGCCATGGACAAGGATAGATACAGTACTGCTGAACAGGCTGGCACACTGTTACATTAAAAAAAAATAAAAATAAGATCTTCACAGATCATTTGGGATGAAGTTTTTTTAAACATCAATTGTAGGGGCTGGAGAGATGGCTTAGCAGTTAAGGCGCTTGCCTGCGAATCCTAAGGACCCATGTTGCAACTCTCCAGGTCCCACGTAAGCCATACGCACAAGGGCATGCAAGCGTGCAAGGTCGCCCGTGCACACAAAGTACCTCACGCAACTGGAGTTCAATTGCAGTGGCTGGAGGCCCTAGCACGCCAATTCTCTTAGTCTCCCTCTCTTTCTTTGTCTCTCTCTGTCTCTCTCACACACACACACATATATACACATAAAAGGCCAGTCTGTTGGGCTTGCCCCCCCACCCCCGCAAAAAATAAATAAATATCAATTGTAGGTATGGAGAGATGGCTTTGCAATTAAGGTACTTGCCTGCAAAGCCAAAGGACTCAGGTCCAATTCTCTAGGCTGGAGTCCCTGGGACACCCATTCTCTCCCCCTCTCTCTCTATCTATACATACATACATACATATATATTTTCCTCTTCCTCTCTAATACATAAATAAAAATAAAATATTTTTAAATATCAATTGTAAATACAGAAATTTGTTCAACCTTTCATTGGAAGAAATCGTGGCACATTTGGGGACACGGTGCAGTGGTGGAGCACTTGCCTTACAGATGCACGACCCTGGATTCAGTCCCTAACATTGTAAATAAAAATAAATAACTACATCCATGAAATAAAACAGTGTGGCAGTAATGTGAGACCTGGTCATCACTATTAAAGCTTGTGAACTAGTAGTCAAAAGATTCAGGGGTCCTGCTAAGAAGGGGAGTCCTAACATTTATAGAATAGCCCAGACTTATGTAACTGGGGTGGTGATTTTGAATGTAATTGTCCCACATGGCCTCTTGTGTTTGTGTTTAAGTTTCCAACTCAGTTCCCAGCTGTTGGAGCCTTTGGGAGATGGAGCCTTGCTGGGGGAGGTGTGTCACCAGGCGTAGACCTTGGCTCACTAGACGGTCAGAGCTAGCTCACTCTTGCTGTTCCCTCCCTGCTGCAGATACGTAACATTGTGAGCTGGCTGGTGTTGGAGCTTCCATTCAAAACTGGGGAGCTTGAAATAAACCCTTTCTTCCCATAAGCTGCTTTTTTGTGGAGAGACTTGTCCCACCAATGAGAGGGTTAACTGCTATAGTAACAGTCGCCTACCTAGTTCCTTTGACCCAACACTTGGTAAAATCCCACTTCCGCTCTTCTCCTACCCAAACACTGGCTGGAAATGTTGCTTTGATTACACTAATCACTGTAGACATAGAACAGATAAGTAGGCAAGTTTTGAGGAGTTGACAATTAGTCTGGGGGGGAGGGGCACAGGGGAATAGGACATGATAGTTTACAAGATCCAGGCAAGAAAGGCAAAACACTTCAAGGGTTTCAAACAAAATGAAGTTCATGTGGGAACTCAGTGATGGGAACAGAAGCTAGCAATAGCCCAAAGATGGACCAGCGGAGGTGGTAATAAGGAGTTTAGAAGCCAGCACTGGCCGCAGGGAGACGGACTATTGCAGGGTTGTCTATGGAGGTGCTGGGGGACCAGCCAAAGGGGAGCTGCAGCCACAGAAGAGACTTAGCCACTGCCAGAGTTGCCAGACGGAGCAGAGAGAGAGGATGAGAAATATCCTGGCTTTTCTGCCTTCCACCCTTGTGCCTCCCATTGGCTAAATCCACCCAGAAGCCAGAAGGCTAGGGACTTTGGGAAATGCGACTCCCAACAATGCAGAGCCAAGAGGAAGAGTGAAGAATGGCTTTGAGAGTAAACAGGTGGTAGACTAACATGGGCATCAATGTCGACCGGAAACTAACGAGTCAGTTAAGGAAAGGGTTACGGAAAAAGCTAGAAGGAGATCACCAACAGCTGAAGCTGGAGAAGCCCCACTGAACGAGGCTCTGAAGACAGGACCGAGCTGAAGAAAGGTGTAGAAATAGCCAGCTGCTTTTGAAAGTCATCTCATGAAGCAGAAAGATAAAAACACCATGGGTTAAACAATTAGGTAGTGAATTCTCACAATAACCAAAGGTAGGTCGTCACTCTGTTTTAACTTTTTTTTTGTATTTTTTTTTTTATGAGAGAGAGAGAGAGAATTGGCACTCCAGGACCTCCAGCCACTGCAATTGGACTCCAGATGCATGCGACACCTTGAGCGCATGTGTGACCTTGAGCACCTGTATCACCTTGTGCGTCTTGCCTACATGAAACCTGGACAGTTGAACATAGGTTCTCAGGCTTCACAGGCAAGTGCCTGAAGTGCTAAGTCATCTCTCCGGCCCATGAGCTAAGTATCTCACCATGATTATTTTCTGTTTTCCATGCCCAAATCCATTCTGCATCTCTCTCTAGGCACTAGAGACTACTATGGACTTTACCAGTTGCAGATAAAAGTTACATTTGACTAACTAAAGATACCCACAAATGACAAGGTGTGAGGACAGTGAGCCAAAAGGGGCACAAAGTCCCCAGGCAGCAGGCTCTGTATTGGTGTCTCCATGTAGACAATGCAAATTGTTGACTAACTGATAGCTCAGTTAATGACCTAAAATAATATCAGTTTTTCAATTATGGTGTTCATTTACCTAAATGACTTTTGAGAAATGCTGTTAGTGAGTTGGGGGGATGGCTTAGTGGTTAAGGCACTTGCCTGCAAAGCCTAAGGACCCAGGTTTGATTCCCCAGGACCCATGTAAGCCAGATGCACAAAGTGGCACATGTGTCTGGAGTTCATTTATAGTGGCTGGAGGCCCTGGCGTGCCTCTTCTCTTCACTTCTCTCTCTCTCTCTCTGTCCCTCTCTTTCTCTCTTGAATAATTTTTTAAAAAATGCTGCTACTCACTATGCCTTGGGTTTAAAAGCAATATTCTTGTAGTTAGTCAATTAAATTGAGTATTCTTGTTGTATCAGCTGATAACATGTGCAAGCATTCTGTAATTCATTCATAATAGGATTCTCACACAGTCACCAGAAAATGAACTCTCTAAATATTTATTCACTTATGTGGACTATTGTAGGATCAGACGAGTGCTATGCAAAATGATGGCTCCACAAATTGAGGTTTCAATTAGCCTGTCATTTGTTGGGATGCTACTGTTCATAGACAGACTTTCTAAGAACTAACAAGAGTCGTATCACTAAGGACAAAGACTGTTCCAGTCGGATAAATAATTCTTTTTTGTTGTTGTTTGTTTTTCGAGGTAGGGTTTCACTCTAGCTCAGGCTGACCTGGAATTCACTATGTAGTCTCAGGGTGACCTCAAACTCACGGCAATCCTCCTACCTCTGCCTCCCGAGTGCTGGGATTAAAAACGTGCACCACCATGCCTGGCAATACATTCCTTTTTAAGCTCCCCAATGTACTTCATACTTAGGGTTGTCTGGCTGGGTTTAGCAGTAGCCTGTGTTAATGGGACACCTACTACAGTCATGTAGCTTATCTAAACTAATACATCCTATGTGATTTTTCTCAAGAATCTTATGAACTACATTATATTATTTTTTTTATAACTTAAAGATAAGGAAACTGTTTCAACATAGTTAACTGGGTGAGGGATAGATACACAGTACTAATTTAGGATTCAAGCCAGACTGATTCTAGGGCCAGGAACCCCATGTTCCTACCCATTAAATCTCACTGCTACTCTCTTTGGAATTATATGTCCTCAAAAAGTGAAATCTATTGCCAGGCATGGTGGCACATGCCTTTAATCCCAGCACTGGGGGGCAGAGGTAGGAGGATCACTGTGAGTTAGAGGCCACCCTGAGACTCCATAGTGAATTCCAGGTCAGCCTGAGCTAGAGTGAGACCCTACCTCGAAAAACAAAACAAAACAAACAAACAAAAAAAAAAAGTGAAAGCTATTGCTACTATTGTATTTTATATTATTCAATCAAATGAGAAGATAGAAAGTAAAGGAAGAGTGTAACTAGAGAACTTGAGTGTATGATTTATTTTATGCCAGAGAGCAAGAGTAAGAGTAAGAGAGCAAGAGAGAATTGGCATGCTAGGGCCTCCAGCCACTGTAACTGAACTCCAGACACGTGCACCACCTTGTGCACATGTGCAGCCTTGTGCATATGTCACCTTGTGCTTATATGGGATCTGGGGAGTGGAACATGGGTCCTTAGGCTTCACAGGCAAGCGCCTTAACCACTAAGCCATCTCTCCATCCCCAAGGATATGATATTTTTATAGGACATTAGAAAAGCCAATCCTTCCCTCATCTTTTCCAAGCATACCTCCAAGCCTGTCTTTGAATTTTCTCTTCTGTTTAGGTTTAATCTTTAATTTCTTTTGGAGGGGGGATGGGGAGATAGCTAAGGATAAGGGAGGAAGCAAAAGAAAATAGGAAGGTATAGGATTGGCTGTTTCTTAGCATCACACCTTGCAGCCTTTAAACATGAAAGCATCTACCTTTTTAAAAGGTAAACCCATGGGCTGGAGAGATGGCTCAGTGGTTAAGGCACTTGTCTGTAAAGCCTAAGGACCCAGGTTCAGTTTCCCAGTACCCACATAAGCCAGATGCACAAGGTGGCACATGCATCTGGAATTTGTTTGCAGTGGTTAGAGGCCCTGGCGTGCCCATTCTCTTTCTCTCTCTTCCTCTCTCTTCCTCTCTCTCTCTCTCTCTCTCTCTCTCTCATAAGAAACTGAATAAAATATCTTTTTTAAAGCCTCCTTTCTTTTTTAAATATGTTGCTTTTATTTATTTGAGAGAAAGAAAGAGAGAGAGAGAGAGAATGGGCACACCAGGGCCTCCAGCCACTGCAAATGTACTCCAGACACAAGTGCCACCTTGTGCACCTGGCTTATGTGGGTCCTGGGGAATCGAACCTGGGTCCTCTGGCTTTGCAGGCAAGTGCCTTAACCGCTAGGCCATCTCTCCAGTCCAAATATCTTTATTTTTTAAAGAAGATGGACCCAATTCAAGTGCAACATACACTTGTCTAGATGGATCTTGGGTGCCTGTCAGCGCTTCATGGAAATTACTTGGAGAAATAGAGGCATTGCTCCAGACAGCTTTTGAAAAACATATGGACCATCTCTGGCTTCTGTCCTCTCCTCACATTTCTTTCTAAGGAGGCAAGCAAGAGTCTGATGGTGAGCAGTAAATGCTAATCATGTCTGGATGACTGGTTTATATTTCTAACACACTGACCTATTTGAGAAATCACCCAAGTGCACAATCACAGATTCTTCCTGGTGTAAGAAAAAGTGACGTAACCAGAGCCATAAGGGCAATGGGCAAACTGGTTTAGTCTACGTGAAACCAACACTGTTGTTTTCCTGGTGCTTTGCCGGCTTATAGTTCTATGGCCTTTTGTGTCATTAATGTGGGCCGGGTGTGTGTTATAGCACATTAGCACTCTGGCCCTGGGCTTTAAGTGACGATGGTTTAGCATGGTAGCATATAACCTCTATGCTGCCATTGGCTGGTTTGTCGTTACAACATATTATTGACATGTTTACCATGGGTCCGTGAGGAACTCGGGACTGTCGCGGGTCGTTACTGTTGTCCTCAAGGGCTGAACGCTTTCTTTGCTGTTCCGGGTGGAAGGACTGGCTTCAGATGTCATCATTGGCCTCTCCCCACCCTTAACAATCAGGAGGACTTGTCCAGCTAATTAGAGGAATTAACTGAAAATGGAGAGGCTCCAACCCCTTCTCTCTCTTCTCCTTTGAATCTGTCATCTTTCAGACAGGGTATTTTCCATCCTTCCCAACAGAAAAAGAAGAACTGGAAAGGGCAGGTTGTGCCCAGGCAGGGAGGTTTGGTGACATGTGTTTCAGGTACTGTTTAAGGATGCATTAACATGCCCATGTGTGCAGTGGGCACATCATCTCCACCTAATACCTTTATCTGTAAAATGGAGCTATGTGCACTCTACAGACTGAAGGTGAAAAACACCGTCACGCACTTGCAGACGGCCCCTCACGATACTATCTCTAAAGTCTGAGGGCAGGAGGGATGGCTTAGCGGTTAAGGCATTTGCCTGCAAAACCAAAGGACCCAGGTTCGATTCCCCAGGACCCACGTAAGCCAGATGCACAAGGGAGCGCACGTGTTTGGAGTTTGTTTGCAGTGGCTGGAGGCCCTGGTGCGCCCATTCCCTCTCTCTTTCTCTACCTGCTTATTTCTGTATCTCTCTCTCTCTCTCTTCCTCTCTCTTCCTCTCTCTCTCTCTCTCTCTCTCAAATAAATAAAAATATTTTTAAAAAACATTTTAAAAGCCGGGCATGGTGGCACATGCCTTTAATCCCAGCACTCGGGAGGCAGAGGTAGGAGGATTGCTGTGAGTTCGAGGCCACCCTGAGACTACATAGTGAATTCCAGGTCAGCCTGGGCTAGAGCGAGACCCTGCCTCAAAAAATTAAATAAAATAAAATAAAATAAAATAAAATAAAATAAAATAAAATAAAATAAATAAAAAAATGAATGAAAAAAAATATTTTAAAAGTCTGATTGTTACCACAGGCAACAACACAAGGAAAAATCACTTGAGAGGTTAAAAAGAGCAGAAAGCAAGAAAGGCTATTTCACAGAAATCAAAGTAATATGCTACCACGATTTCATGGAGATTATATGCTATTAAATAGAAAAAATGGAAGAAACCCACTCGTGATTTCCAAAGTGTGTCACAACAAAATCCACCAGGTTGCCAGAGATGTTCACCGTCAGGGTGATGGCCGACGCAATCTCGCCCTCTGGCGACGGCAGGAGGTGATGCTCCGACTTCACAATGGGGTACCTGGACAACACCATAATCCTGCGGGCGAACGAGAAGGCGCAGCGCGCCCGCATCAGTTTTGGGCAGATGGACGGAAGAAAGTGCATTCCGACGAGCCGTGCCCCATCGAGGGGCCTTCGTAGCAGTCACGTAGTAGGGACCTCCTTGGGAGCCTGCTGGTCAGCTTATCGAATCTGACCATCTAGCATGCCGGGCTGTGCGCTGCGAGGATGCGAGATGGGCAGCGCGGACAAAACGCAGAACCCATTTCGCTTGCATCGCCACTCTGGCAATACCTCTGCACACCCGATTTTGTCATCCATCAGCACATAGGGGATGGTATCTGGCCTCCGAGGACGCAAAGGAATGGGCTTACAAAATTAGCAAGTACAGGCTGGTCCATGGACACGGGTGGTCCGCGTCACTCGGAGCCAGAGTTTCAAATGATGTGACACTGCGCTCAGCGCTCTGAGACCCTCGCTGCACGCGTGCAACGCTCCGCGCTTCCTCGGTGGAGTCCTCACAAGTCCTCTGGGACACCTGCCTGCAGGTCCGTCTCCAGCCCCTCCCATCCCGGCCTACTTGGCCCTCCAGGCTCTAGATTAGACATCACTTGAGTGTCCTGGCGCATGTCACACTCGGCTCTCCTGGGGATTCCCATCTCCTTAAGGGAAATAATAGCCCCTGACAAGTGTTCCAGTCCAAACCCAACACTTCTCCAGCCCTGACGCCCAAGCCCGTCAGTTAAGTCCTGTGCTATGGTAGCAGATACCTCAGCGTTGAAGAGAGGAAGGAGAAACTGAAACATGCCTTCCTGTGGGGGAGAGGATGCAGAAAGTTCCAGAGACTCTAGGAAGTCAACAAGCCTGGGAAAGGTTTGCCAGGCCTCTGCCCTAAGGCTCTGGCCCAAAATCGTTCTTTTTTTTTTTTTAAGTTTTAATTAATTAATTTATTTGAGAGCGACAGACAGAGAGAAAGAGGCAGAGAGAGAGAGAGAGAGAGAGAGAATGGGCGCACCAGGGCCTCCAGCCACTGCAAACGAATACCAGATGCGTGCGCCCCCTTGTGCATCTGGTTAACGTGGGTCCTGGGGAATCGAGCCTCGAACCGGGGTCCTTAGGCTTCACAGGCAAGCGCTTAACCGCTAAGCCATCTCTCCAGCCCCCAAAATCGTTCTTGACCTCACCTTCTTCTCTCCATCTCCACTGTCCCCACGGTCATCCCTCTCCTCTGTGACTGTCCCTACCTCGTCACCTGTTTCTAGCTCTCACTGATCTATTAAATCTTAAAACCGATTAAGTGGATCTTTAATATTCTCTGCTGGCGTCTCATCACAACTGGGTAAGGAGCTCTCTGTGGTCAGGTGTCCTCCCCGGACTTCAAGACTTACCAGCGCCCCCACTCAGGGGAGCCTCTGTACTGCCAGCACCCCCAAGCTCCATCCCACCTGTATTCTACTCTAACTGCTCTCTCTGCTCTTCCTGGGGTGGGTCCCAGCTCCGCCTTATCATAACATCTTCAGAGAGACTCCTACCCCTGACTTTCTTGGGGGACCACTGTGGTAGTTTGAATGGATATCCCTCATTAGAGCCGGGAGTTTATGAAAGCTTTTAGATTTCCAGCCGCCTGGCTGGAGGAAGTGTCCCTGGGGGCAGATCCTAGACTCCAGCCCTAAGGTGTTAATGGGGGCGGATCTGGATTGCAGCCTAAGCCGTGCAGGGTGCTTGAGCTCTGCCCGGCGCTCCTGGAGTGGGCTTGCTTGTGCTCGTGATGGGATTTCTCTCTGTGTGCACCTGTGCGGTTTCTTCCGCCATCATGGAACTTCCTCTGGATCCGTAAGCGTCAATAAATCCCTTCCTCCCATAACTTGTACCTGGTTTGGTGGCTCATCCCAGCAACACGAAGCTGACTATGACAACCACCATCTCCATGTCACTATCCATCCTTTCAATCTCAGTGGCTTGTTATCACAGTCTCAAATTGACATACTTATTGTTTATAGTTGTACCTCAGTATCTTCAGAGGACTGCTTCTAGGATGCCCCACAAACACCAAAACCTATCAGTGCTTTAAACTTCATACAAAATCATGTCCTGTTTACATATGACCCTCACATATCCTCCTGAGCATTTTACATTATCTCCAGATTACTTACAGCACCTAATATGATGCCTGCACATCACCTCACACACGACTTCAGCACAGTACTTCGTGAGGGGCCAGTTCAAGTTTTGCTCTTTGGAACTTGCTAGAAAACTTTTTTCAAATATTTTCAATCTCAAGATGGATGAATCCATGAACAAAGAGCCTGAGGATCAAATTGCCACATCTAGTTTGTTCACTTAACCCTCCCCTTGGCTATGAAAACTATAAAATGGAAATAAAATCTTAGCTCGGGGCCAGAGCTTCTTTGGAGGGCGACCTCAGGATCTTTGGTCCCGGGGGTAATAAACTCCTCTACCTTCACTCATACTGGTATTGGAGGGCTCTTTCCAGAGAAGTTCTACAACAAGGACATGGAGGGTCCACTGTTTTCATGCCCTTTTACACTAGCATAAAAGCTCCTTGGGGAGAGCAGCTGGTCACACAGACCGGGTACTGGGACCTCAGTTTCTGCCTTGAAGTACTTATCATGGTGAAGAACTGATCTCCAGCGCCAGGGAGCCACTTCCAGCACCAGGGTGAAGGAGACAGACCCAGAGAACACCCAACTCCTACCAAACCAGAGATCCAGAGACACAGAGGCTCCCAAGACCTCATCACTGAAGCAGACCTCAAACGAACCCAACATGGCTCAGGGAAATTCACGGAAGAGGGGGCAGAAAGATTGTTAGAGCCGCAAATTGGTGCATTATGCACAGAGACATTGCCTCTTACCCATGACTGATGGCTAACCCCACAATGCACGACCCACATTCCCCAACAAAGAGGGTCCCTGCGGAGGGGAGGAGGACAGGGCGGAGGCTAACGACGGTACCAGCATGGTTGTATACACACTGTGTACATGGGCTGAAGAGATGGCTTAGTGGTTAAGGCCTTTGCCTACAAAGCCTAAGGACCCAGGTTTGAATCTCCAGTACCCACATAAGCCAGATGTACATGGCGGCGCATGCGTCTGGAGTTCATTTGCAGTGGCTAGAGGCTCTGACGTGCCCATTCTCTCTAACTGCCTCTCTCTGTCAAATAAACAAACAAATAAATAAATAAATATTTTAGGGCTGGGGGATGGCTTAGTGGTTAAGGTACTTGCCTGCAAAGCCAAAGGACCCAGGTTCAGTTCCCCAGGACCCACGCAAGCCAGATGCATAAGGGGGCACATATGTCTGGCGTTCGTTTGCAGTGGCTGGAGGCCTTGGCATGCCCACTCTCATTCTCTCTCTCTCTCTCTCTCTTTCTTTGTCAAGTAAATAAATAAATGAAAAGATTTCTGGGAAGATTACCCTTTTTAAAAAAATATTTTATATATTTTTTAAAAACATAGGGAATATGGTGGCTGAGGAGAGGGTTCAATGGATCAAGTGCTTGCTTTGGAAGCTGGAGAACCAGAGTTTAGATTCTCAGCACCTACATAAATGCCAGGCAGGCGTAGCAGGCTGTCTGTAATTCAAGCACTCCAGAGGCTGACACGAGATCTCTGGGACAAGCAGACTCGTCAGATTGGCCCCATCAACAAGCTCTGGATTCAAGTGGGCAACCCTGTCTTAGTAAATGAGGTGGCACTTGATTAAGGAAGACACCCAACATCAACCTCTGGCTTCCAACATAGGTGCACACATGCACATACTCACACACATGCGCAGTGACATATGCACCCACATGCACGGCACATATGCAGGCACACCACACACAGAAACACAACAACAAAAGAGTGAATATGCGTAGTGTCAGTGCCGCCGGACAAGGATGTGATAACTTCCCGCTCCAAGCGCACGCTGCTTCCTCTCGCGGGACTGGGATCAGGATTTGTTTCCCTGGGTCTACTCACCCCCAAGTGTGATCCCTTGTGCTTGGACCAAAGTCTGTGTAAAAACCCAACTTCTCTCCCAGCCACATGGTTAAGTCGTTGTTACCCATGTAGGGCTTAGAAGCATCGCTCTCCAGAATTGTTATAAAATCTGCACCTGTTTGAAAATGGGGGAAAAACGCATAGTAAAAATACAGCAGTGGGGTTGGAAGGATGGCTTGGCAGTTGGGGTGTTTGCCTGTGAAGCCAAAGGACCCAGGTTTGATTAGCCAGATGCACAAAGGAGCACATGCATCTGGAGTTCATTTGTAGTGGCTAGAGGCCCTGGCATGCCCATTCTCTCTCTCTATCTCTCCTTCTTTCTCTGTCAAATAAATAAACAAAAATAAATAATTAAAAAAAAGAAAAAAATACAGCAATGCACAAAGTAATTAACAAAACTTGATTCATGCCGGGGCATGGTGGTGCACATCTTGAGACCAAGCACTCAGGAGGATGAAGAGGGAGGATGGCTGTGAGTTTGAGGCCAGCCTGGGGCTACAGAGTAAGTTTCAGATCATCCTGGGCTAGAGTGAGACCCTACCTCAAAAAAAAAATTATTTATTTTGCTTTTCAAGATAGGGTCTCACTCTAGCCCAGGCTGACCTGGAATCCACTATGTAGTCTCAGGGTGGTCTTGAGCGCATGGCGATCCTCCTACCTCTGCCTCCCAAGTGCTGAGATAAAAGGTCAGCTTCTCTCTCAAGAAAGCTGGACCAGCATCCCTGCACGGTTTAGAAAAGGGGAACACCTCATCATCACCAGGGACAGGGGAAAGTGGGCAGTCCACGCGAGTGGACTCAGGCGTTCTCGACGATTTTCAAATGTCCGAATGTTTGATGTGTGAGGCAGCCTCACCTGGTCTGTCATCTGGCCCGGCACTCGTGGAGGCCCTCCTCCTTCAGCCAATTAAAGGATACTTTCTGGAGCTCTCTTATTCCCAGAGAAACACACCCTCCGGGCCCTGCTCCCTCACATTTCAGACATCCCCATTCCAGTAGGCTCAACACTTGTACGTGAGGGGGTGAACCCGAAAAAATTGCTCAATTTGAGCAACAGCGACTCGGGCAGGCATATGGCCGTGCCTCAGCCGCCTTTGTGGATGGGATAAAACTGACCCATTTTCTGAAGACAGCCGATTCCCTAACCTAGGCTGAGAGCCTTGCTCTCAGCCTAGGTTAGGGAATCGGGAGCTTTTCGGACCGACAGAATGCCACGACCATGCATGGAATCTCTGTGCGCTAGGGAAAGGAGGCCCCTGACACACACGTGACTTAAGTGGTCACATGCGCATGGGACATGCAGAGCTTACAGGTGAAGTGAGACACTACCTATGAGTCCTGAGCCCCTTTCTAGCCGGAGGACTGACGTCTGTTTGAGGCAGCAGACACACAGAAGTGTCCCAAGTTCGAGAGGGCAAACAGAATATGAGTAAAACCCGTATGCAAGTATGCACATTCTTCATGCCTTATAGGCCCAGGGCAAAATTGCTGAAGCCAGGCCAGGAAGACTTAGGAGTGTCGGGTTCCCAACGTGTACTCTGAGGGTTTGTTCACGCATTCGCAGGCTCTCGAGAGCCATCGTGACCCGACAGTGGGTGCAGGTGGAATGAAGGACCAAAAGGGTAAGTATAGGAAAATCACGGACGTGCCCCTGGTTCACTGAGCAACGTTCACACACATCAAGGAAAATACGGTAAGTACGTAACACAGGCTCCACTGGGAACACAGTTCTACTTTGCTGTGGCCTCACTTGCTCCTCACAATGATGACAAATTCAGGCTACGTCCTGAATTCCAGTTCAGCCGCAACTGGAGCTCAGGAATAGCTGGAAAAAGCAAGGGAAAGAAGACCAGGCACGGGCACTGTGGGAACCGGGAGATGGCCTGGCGGGTAGAGCTTTTTGCTGGGAAGCCAAAGGAACCCGGTTCGAATCCCCGGGACGCATGCGAGCCCGATGCACAAGGGGGCGCTCATGTGCGGTAGGGCACCGGGTGTGCCAGTTCCCTCTATCTCTCCCTTTCTCCTCCGTATCTCTGTCTGTTTCTCTCTCACATTTAAAGAAGTAAAATACTTTCTTTTCCTTGTGGGGGCTGGGGGAAGTCAATGTGCTCAACACAGGTTACTGAAGAGTGACGGCCTCCTTGCCCAGCACCTGTCATGTGTACCTAGGAATTTTATTCTGATTCAAATCGTATTCCAAACACGTCCAGAGGGAATTGAAGAACCTATGTGAGTGGCGTTCCACCCAGAAGCAAGACTCCTGCCGCCTGTGTCATTGGGTGGAAGCAAAGCACCGCTCCTTAGAAGTCCTGGAGTTGTCAGCCTCTCTCTCAAGAAAGCTGGACCAGCATCCCTGCACGGTTTAGAAAAGGGGACACCTCATCATCACCAGGGACAGGGGAAAGTGGGCAGTCCACGCGAGTGGACTCAGGCGTTCTCGACGATTTTCAAATGTCCGAATGTTTGATGTGTGAGGCAGCCTCACCTGGTCTGTCATCTGGCCCGGCACTCGTGGAGGCCCTCCTCCTTCAGCCAATTAAAGGATACTTTCTGGAGCTCTCTTATTCCCAGAGAAACACACCCTCCGGGCCCTGCTCCCTCACATTTCAGACATCCCCATTCCAGTAGGCTCAACACTTGTACGTGAGGGGGTGAACCCGAAAAAATTGCTCAATTTGAGCAACAGCGACTCGGGCAGGCATATGGCCGTGCCTCAGCCGCCTTTGTGGATGGGATAAAACTGACCCATTTTCTGAAGACAGCCGATTCCCTAACCTAGGCTGAGAGCCTTGCTCTCAGCCTAGGTTAGGGAATCGGGAGCTTTTCGGACCGACAGAATGCCACGACCATGCATGGAATCTCTGTGCGCTAGGGAAAGGAGGCCCCTGACACACACGTGACTTAAGTGGTCACATGCGCATGGGACATGCAGAGCTTACAGGTGAAGTGAGACACTACCTATGAGTCCTGAGCCCCTTTCTAGCCGGAGGACTGACGTCTGTTTGAGGCAGCAGACACACAGAAGTGTCCCAAGTTCGAGAGGGCAAACAGAATATGAGTAAAACCCGTATGCAAGTATGCACATTCTTCATGCCTTATAGGCCCAGGGCAAAATTGCTGAAGCCAGGCCAGGAAGACTTAGGAGTGTCGGGTTCCCAACGTGTACTCTGAGGGTTTGTTCACGCATTCGCAGGCTCTCGAGAGCCATCGTGACCCGACAGTGGGTGCAGGTGGAATGAAGGACCAAAAGGGTAAGTATTGGAAAATCACGGACGTGCCCCTGGTTCACTGAGCAACGTTCACACACATCAAGGAAAATACGGTAAGTACGTAACACAGGCTCCACTGGGAACACAGTTCTACTTTGCTGTGGCCTCACTTGCTCCTCACAATGATGACAAATTCAGGCTACGTCCTGAATTCCAGTTCAGCCGCAACTGGAGCTCAGGAATAGCTGGAAAAAGCAAGGGAAAGAAGACCAGGCACGGGCACTGTGGCAACCGGGAGATGGCCTGGCGGGTAGAGCTTTTTGCTGGGAAGCCAAAGGAACCCGGTTCGAATCCCCGGGACGCATGCGAGCCCGATGCACAAGGGGGCGCTCATGTGCGGTAGGGCACCGGGTGTGCCAGTTCCCTCTATCTCTCCCTTTCTCCTCCGTATCTCTGTCTGTTTCTCTCTCACATTTAAAGAAGTAAAATACTTTCTTTTCCTTGTGGGGGCTGGGGGAAGTCAATGTGCTCAACACAGGTTACTGAAGAGTGACGGCCTCCTTGCCCAGCACCTGTCATGTGTACCTAGGAATTTTATTCTGATTCAAAT